>CM066999.1:31913070-33280874 GCA_033977485.1 Hydrangea macrophylla | reverse complement strand
TGTGGATATGCTGATTTTGAAAATTTTGCAAAAATAGATAATTTTGGGCATCAATTTGAGCTTTTTACTATATTAATCCTTCAAAATCCGATATAAACAACTAATATGTTAGAAATCTATTTTTTTTTTTTTGTTTAAAATATGATATTATCTATCCGAAATCTGATATTATTTGTTTGAAATAAACGGTTATAGCTTTATCATTTTTTTTTAGCATTTTTGGATTTTATTTTTTATTTTTTATTTTTGGATTGTATGTATTATTTGAATATTTAGATTTGCAAATTTTATGAAAATAGATAATTTTGGGACTCAATTTGAGCTCTTTTGATTTAGAGATTTATAGCTCAAAATTTAATACAAATAAATGATATTATCTGTTTGAATTGTATATATGTGTTAGAATATATATATATATATATATGTAAGAGAGAGAGTGAGACATACTATATTGAATGATGTATTTGAAGAATCTTAATTATAAAAGGGAATTGTTATTTCCACTCCATCATTGAACCAATGCACTCCATAGTACCATTATCAAAGCATGTGGTATCATGTGTATAATGCATGGCATGCATGCACCACATGCTTTAAGAATAGTACCATGGAGTGGATTGGTTCAATAATGGAGTGGCAATAGCATCACCCTTATAAAAATCAGATTTACAACGAAAAATGAGTTTAAAACTTTTTGACATTCAAAAACTTCTTTTTATTTATTTATTTATTTATTGAATCAAGCGATGTGGAGTCAAAAATTCATCTATGCCTTCTTCATAGCTTGAATCAAGAGGGAACACTGGTATGAGTACACTTAAATCTAAATGGATATAATACATCATAATATATACTTAATTTTAGAGTGCATAATACTTAACTGAAACAAATTAAAAATATCCATCAATAACTTTCATGTCTAATATATTAAAAATGGATACAGGAAAAAAAAATCTATGAGAAAAAACACTTTTTTATTACACAATGTCTGTTAAAAAAAAAAAAAGGAAAAGTGGATTCTGCTAAGCTATTTAAAAGAATAGGAATTGAATAGAAAAATAATACTACTTTACTACAATAAATACTTGTGCAAGAATATTTGAATTAAAACCCGTAATCTAAACTCTTGTATACTCACTCTCATAAATCTAAAGAAACCCTCATCGATTTCACTAGAACATACTGCCCATGACGGGTATACCCTCCAATTGGAAGAACTGTGGACACACGAAATTCTTAAACTCAACCATTTTTTTTTATAGAGTTTTCAACTCAATTCTTATTTGGACAAGCTATAAGAAATCCACTCAAAATTAAAATAAATAAATAAAAAGAGTAAGCAAAATAGAATAAGATTTATTGTCACAGCCCGGTCTCACAATAGCATAACCAAAGTCCGTGGCACGCCAGCAAGGCTACTCCAAGTCATTAACGCTCCCAAAAGAATAAGTTTAAGAATACGCAGCGGAAAACAAAACAATTCACTTTTAAAACCAATAGTCCAGTCGACTGGGTCGGGGTCTCAGTCGACTGACTCAGAGGTGGCAGAGAATCAAAAATCCCCAGCAGCCAGCTTCAACCGACTGATTCCTCGGTCCGGTCGATTGATACCTAAAATGTTCCGTCGACAGGACTCATCCTATCAACTGATCTCTGTCCAACAGAATGTGTGTTTTGAAAACAGATTCCAGTCGACTGGTTCACATCTTCCAGTCGACTGATGCCCTTTGAAAACTGAAAGATATCTCGATAAAACAAGGGTTCAATCGACTGTGTCCCTGGTCCAGTCGACTGTATTCCTACAGCAGTCCCTTTCTGCAGCATTTTCCAAGTTTAAAAGCTTTTTGAAATCACCCAGGGTTTAAATATACACTCCAAACGCATACCAGAGCAATTCTAACTGAATTATAACATTATTAAAATGTAATTACAAAAGATTCCTAACTATTATAACATTATGAATCCGTTCAACGATTCCAAGTTAAATATAGCTAAAAGTTATAAATCCTTATTACAACAATTCTATCACAAAACTACAAGATGACACATGATAGGTCGCCTTCTACAAGAACTCCCAAATCCATATGCTCACTTCTGCGATTCCTTGCCAGCATTAACACCTGAAATGGTTATTTGAATAATCATACATATTCGATTTGTTTAAGCTAACGCTTAGTAAATACAACAACAAATGCACATGAATGATAAACATGCTTGCATTCACATCTCTACATTAATTTCATACTAGTCTCTGGAGTCTCACGCGTACGTCCCATACTCCTAATTCGTGACTCCTCGCTAATAAGTCCACGCGAAAAGGTAAGACCCATGATTCTTTTCTTCAATCGTGCGACCTTAATGCCTATATCGGTTCCACAAGATGGCTTGGTAACCACGTGCTCATTTGACCCAAACAACAACTCAACATGCTCAATTTACATATCACCATACTTTCGGTAATCAAAACATTTCATCGTGCTATTGGGCCTACTTATCAATATAATCGCCCAATATGAACTACGCAATATATATCTATAAACTAACACATGCTTTTCATACAAAATATAAATACATGTCAAGAAATCATTCTAACCACATAGTTGAATCACTCACCTCCGATTTATGCTCTTAAAATGCGATCCAAAGAAATCCCAAGCACAAAGATCGTGCAGAAGCCCGTCTAGTACAATTTCTATCGATTAGAATTCCAATGATCAACTTTTTATGAAAATTATAGAAAATAAGTTTTTGGAAAACTTATCCAAACGAGTCCTAATAGGTATCAAAACGACGACCTTACCTCGAGGAGTTCGAATACGAAATTCAGGAGAAAGAAACGGGCAGAAGTCCGTCGTTTGTCATTGTGATGCTCTAAGCAACCAAATCCCTCTTTGCCCTCTCTAGAAACTTAGGTTAGAAGTTTTGTAAAAATATCTAAATTCATCTCTATCTATATATAGGCAACACTTTCAGAAAATTGTGTTTACTTCTCCACGAGTTTTCAAAACTCCTAATCAGTCTCCGAAACTTTCTATGCAGCTAATTCATAGCTTCACGAGTGAAAACTACAAATTATAAAAGTTTTTGCCTAAGTTCCGTTTGGATGCTAAAATGCAAATTTCTACATTACTTTTCCAAAGTTGCTAATTAGCTTACCAATTATGCAACGTGTTAATTCATCCTCACCAGGATACTAAAATTAACAACAGAAATAAATTCTAAACCAGAAAATAATACAGATAGTGAAATACGTAGGTAAACATTTATTTTCAGATAAACATTTAAGGTATTCCACAGTGAACGTCTCATACTCGTAGAAACTTCACAACATCAAAACACCCATTCAACACCGTCTAAAAGGGTTCTCTAACACAGACACCCAAATCGACTCGTGAGTCAAAACACACCCACACATGTGCCAAAATGCACAACACATCACTTTATCATGCATGACAATGTAATGAAATGCGATAACACAATTACGGATGTTATAATACTTTCCCCCTTAAAAGAAGTTTGTCCTCAAACTTGTACCTCGTGTATTGAAAAGGTGAGGATACTGAGTACGCATCTCCTCCTCTATTTCCTATGCCATCTCTTCCGTCGTTTGGCTATGCCATAACACCTTCACTTTCGATGTCACCTTATTTCGTAAAACTTGATCCTTCCGATCCAAATCTCTACCGGATACGCAACATACGTCAAATCACTCTGAATCTCATTTGCTGTCGGAGTCATCACTTGATCCCTATCTTCTTTCAAATGTTTCCGTAATAACGATACATGGAATACGTTATGAACTTGAGCATACTCACTTGGCAAGTCCAATCGATACGCTATGGGTCCAATTCTCCTAATGATTTCAAAAGGTCCTACATATCTCAAATTTCATTTCCTGTATCTCCCAAACCTAGTAATCCCCTTTGAAGGTAGCACCTTCAAATAAACCAAATCGCCCACGTCAAATTTCAACGGTCGTCTACACTTGTCCGCATAACTCTTATACATACTCTGAGCTGTCAATAATCATTGTCGAAGTACCTTTATCTTGTCCATCGTCTCTTGTACAATTTTTGGCCCTTCAATCATTCTTTCTCCCACTTCTGTCCAACTAATTGGTGAACGACATACGCAGCCATACAAAGCTTCATAAGGCGCCATGCCAATACTCGACTGAAAACTGTTATTATATGCAAACTCAATCAATGGCAAGTGGTCTTCCCAATCACCCTGAAAATCAAGTACACATAACCGAAGCATGTCTTCCAATATCTGGATTACTCTTTCCAATTGACCATCGGTCTGAGGATGAAAAGCGGTACTGAAATTCAATTTGGTATCCATTGCTTCTTGTAAGGCCCTCCAAAACTTTGATGTAAAACTACTATCTCTATCTGAAATAATAGAAAGTGATATACCATGTAGTCTCACAATCTCGCGGATATATAACTTAGCTAACGTCATCGGCTTAGTTGTTCAAAGTGGTAGGAAGTGCGACGACTTCGTCAGACGGTCAACGATCACCCAAATGACAGTATTCGACTTCTTCGACCTTGGAAACCCACTAACAAAATCCATTGTAATGTGTTCCCATTTCCACTCGACTATTAGTAACGGTTGTAACAATCCCGAAGGTACTTGGCGTTCGGCCTTCACTTGTTGACAACTTGTACAATGTGAAGTGCTATTTCTCTCTTCATTCCTGGCCACCAATAAACATGTCTCAAGTCTCCATACATCTTGGTACTTCCTGGATGAACGGTGTACTTTGTATTGTGTGCTTCCTCTGGAATATTCTGTTTCAACTCTTTCTCGTTAGGTACACAAATTCTAACCCTCAATCTCAAAACTTTGTTCTCAAACTGGAATCCTGGTTGTTTTCCCAATGAAATCACATCACAAATCTTCTTCAAAGCCTCATCCTGAAGTTGTTTTTCTATGATCTCGTGAATCAAGAGTGGTTTTGCCACAATCGTTGACATCAAACCACTTTTAATCCTCGGAATCACTTCAAGTTCTAGATTCTCCATATCTTGAATCAATTCTCTCTGAGAAGTCAAATCTGAAGCTATATTGATTGGTGCTTTACGACTAAGAGCATTGGCGACTACATTTGCCTTGCCCGGATGATACTGAATTGACAAATCATAGTCCTTCATCAACTCTAGCCGTCTCCTCTGCCTCATGTTCAAATCTCATTGCGTGAATAGGTACTTTAAACTCTTATGATCCGTATATATCTCACATTTCTCCCTGTATAGATAATGACGCCAAATCTTCAACGCAAAAATTACGGTGGCTAATTCTAGATCATGTGTCGGATAGTTCTTCTCGTGCAGTCTAAGCTGTCTCGACGCATATGCAATGACCTTGTCACCTTGCATAAGAACGTAACCTAAACCTATATGTGAAGCATCTCTATAAATGTTAAACCCTTCAGTCCCCATCGGAACAACTAAGATTGGTACTTTCACTAGTCGACTCTTCAATTCCTGGAAACTCTCCTCGCATTCTGGACTTCATACAAAAGTAACAGCTTTCCTCATTAATTGTGTCATCAGCATTTCTATATGTAAAAAGTCTTTTACGAACCTCCTATAATAACCAGCTAATCCTAAGAAACTTCAGATCTCTGTCACATTCGTAGGTCTCCACCAATTGGTAACTGCTTTTATCTTCTGAGGATCTATAGAGATTCCTTTCGCCGATACTATATGTCCAAGAAAAGCAATCTCTGTCAACCAAAACTCACACTTCTTCAATTTTCCAAATAACCTCTTCTCGCATAATCAGTATAATGCTAATCGTAAGTGATGTTCGTGGTCTTCAACACTGTTGGAATAGATTAGGATGTAATCTATGAAGATAATAACAAACTCATCTAAATAGTCTTTGAAAACACAATTCATCAAGTCCATGAAAGCAACTGGTCCGTTAGTCACTCCAAACGGCATAACCAAAAATTCAAAGTGACCATATCTAGTCCTAAAAGCTATCTTCTCAACATCTTTCTCCTTAACCTTCAACTGGTGGTAACCGGATCTCAAGTCAATCTTCGAGAATACCTGTGCCCCTTGTAACTGATCAAACAATTCATCTATTCGCGGCAACATATATTTGTTCTTGACGGTCAATTTATTCAACTCTCGATAGTCGATGCACATACGCATTGTCCCATCCTTCTTCTTCACAAATAAAACTGAAGCTCCCCATGGCGAAACACTCGGTCGGATAAAACCCTTCTCAAGTAGATCCTGTAGCTGAACTTTCAATTCTTTCAACTCTACCTGTGCCATTCAGTACAGTGCTTTGGATATCGGTTGTGACCCTGATATTACTTCTATCGTGAATTCAATCTCTCTTTTGATCAATACGTCGGGTAATTCATCAGGAAAAACATTTGGAAATTCTTGAAATACTGGAATGTCTTCTACTAGTGGTCCAAGGACTTGTGTGTCAACAATTGAACATAAGAAGCCCAAATTTCTTCAACATCTTACTCGCTTGAATCGTCGATATCAAGTACGGCGGTACGATCACACCTTTACCCTGAAAAGTAAACTCTTCCTGACTTAACGGATAGAAACTAACCTATTTCTTCTAATAGTTAATTCTAGCTTGATTGACCGACAACCAATCCATGCCCAAGATAACATCAAAGTAGTTTATTGTCAACGGAATCAAATCAATGCTCAAGACCTTATCGCATATCTTGATCTCACACGACTTGAACACCGAAGAAGTTACTAACGATTCACTAGTGGGTAATGATATTC
The DNA here is from genome assembly GCA_033977485.1 of Hydrangea macrophylla. Lineage (NCBI taxonomy): Eukaryota > Viridiplantae > Streptophyta > Magnoliopsida > Cornales > Hydrangeaceae > Hydrangea > Hydrangea macrophylla. Next base: position 33,274,098 of record CM066999.1, on the reverse strand, counting down.
ACAAATCATATCCTAGTGGTTCGGACTTAATAATTAAATGCTTAACAAAATCACGAGACACAAATGAATGCGTTAAGCCAGAATCCATGAGTATACGTGCAGGGTATGAACAAATAGGAAGAATACCGGATACAATTGTATCATCCGTATTCCTCGGTCTGAGCTGAAAATATCGCCCTTGTTGTTGCGAGACTCCTTTCCCTTTATCCACGCGTGGTTCTGTCCTTGATCCACTTGGCACACTCGACGCTCTGGTACTCATTCCTGGTTGTCTCTTACTCGGACAGTTCTTTGCTTTATGCCCACTTTCCCCTTATCTCTGGGTTGTAGCTCTTGGTGTTCGAGGTTGTTTTCAGTGCGGTCGGATTCGTGTTCAGAGGACAGTTTTGGGATATGTGTCCTAGTTCCTTGCACAGATAATAAGTGCTCAATAAATGGCAAGTACCCTTATGTCGCATATTACATGTTGGGTACAACGATCTCGAATCTCCAACGAAAGTACTTCCTCCTTGGTTACCCACATATGATCCTTAACTTTGCGTGAATAGCTTCTTAGCATTCCCTTGCCCTTTACTTCTATTGTCATTGGATATCTTTCCTTGCTGTCCTTGCTGAAAATGATTGACACTTTTCTCAGCGATATGGGCAGCTTCCTCAACCAGAGAAACGGTCGGGTGTTGAAGCATATGCACACGGCTATGGATATTCTCCCTAAGCTCTTCTTCAAACTTACGAGCTTTATCCTCATCAGTCGGAACGGTGGTTTTTCGAAAACGTAACAACGCATTATAACGAGAAACATACTCACTCACAGTCATGTCTCCCTGGACTAAACTCGCAAACTCTTGACGTTTCTGAATATGCGCTGATCGCGGAAAGAATCGCTTGTTGAACTCATCCTTAAATGCTTCCCACATAGTTGGTTTCCCTTGCTCAAGCATATTATTCTACCAATCCAATGCCTCACCCATTAACGTATTGACACGAGACTTTTCTGTGTGCGCTTGTGTGCTATACCCAAGTGTAGGTAATCGTGCAAGTAGTAATCTGGTTAAGTCCAGGTCCATCCCACAGGGAAGGAGTTAAACTAAGTACCTAGATTAATCTCAAACAAGAAAATAAAATAAAAAAAATCAAAATTTTAAAGGAGTGTAGAACACAAAGTTCCACAGTTTATCAACTACTAAAGATAAAGCAATAAAACTAGATTAAACTAATTACTAACTGATTAATTAAAGCGATGATTTAAAACGTGTTTTTATTAATAAAAGGGAATGTTGGGATTACATGAATCCACCGTGACCTAGCCATCTACCATGCAGTTATGTTGAAGCTCAATGGAGTACATCTTCTACAGTATTCCGTATTTCTCTTAGGATAAAGAATCCATAGTCCTTTCATGACCGGGACTATATCATCACAATTAAGTTTGAAATACACAAAAGCGGTTTAAAACAATAGTTAAGACTTGCACCTACAATGGTGTTAGCATTGAGGGTGGTTTGCAAAGTTTATTGAAGAAAAATGCCTCAAGGCTTTAAGTTTACAGACTGTTTTGACAAACTGAGCTTTTGGGGACAATTTGATAACAAATCAATAAAGCAGAAAGTCTAGGAATACTGCATAGAATGTCCTCAAGAATCAGAAGGTTCGATCAATCAACGCGTTTTCGATCGATCGAACATCTTCATCTCTCGATCGCTCGAACTGGCTTCGATCGCTCGACAATGTCTCTGGTCCGATCGATCGAACTTTCTCGATCGATTGAACACAGGAATTATTCTGCTGTATGGAAGAGGCTTGAGATCACGGTTTCATCATGATCTCCCAACCTGGGGACTACTCAGACATAGTCTGAACTATCACAGATGCATTTTTAACGTAAAAGTTCATTAAGGTCTTGTTTGTTTGTGTTTTAATCATGAAAACTAAGAAAACTAATGGTGTGAACTTGTCTAGCATGCAAAACTATGAAGTTAATAGATTATACTACTATAAACTACGTGCAGAATTTAAATAAACAATAAAGAAGTAACCTGGAATGAAAAACTTTGATTAAACCAAGAGTAATCAAGCTACAAAACCACGAATCAATGGAAAACCTACAAAAACATAAAAAAAAACTCTCTTCTCTCTCTAGAAAAACTTATGAAAACTAATGTGGGCGTCCTTATGAACGTATACAATACGAATATTTATACTAAAAACCTAATGCTTAGGGTTCAAAGTTCATTCCGCTGCGTGCGCGTATAATCTGATAAAAGCCATGTTCGATCGATCGAACATCGTTCGATCGATTGAACTTCTGAGATCTTCGAGCGCTTTTCTCGATCGATTGAATGTTCTTCAATCGATCGAGGATCACTTTTCTTCTTTTAGTTGTCTTCATTACAATTCAGCACTTCCTTTTATCTTTCGCATCCAATTCTTTACACAACAACAATAACCTACACGAATAACCACTAAAACAACACCACTTATCATATTTTAATCAATTGTGCACAAACTGGAGTTGTAATTCAATCTGCAGATAAATAAAGGAATTATGAAATAATTTAGTACACTTTCTTCTTTTAGTGCGGTTGTATTTTACAAATACCCCCACTTGTCACGTATCAAATGCACAAAGAATCTTCTCTTCATCGGCGCATATCATGGTACGGAAATGTTGTTCCATGTCCATCATCCAATGATCGGCCAAGGCTATGTCAACTTGTCCATGGTACAAGGTTGGTTTCTGTTTATGGAATTTTTCCGCGATTGTGTGTTGAGGTCGCGGTACTGGTGGTACATTAATGTAACGAACTTCAACTAGTGGGACTTGAACGTTCATTTGATCTCGTTCACTTACGGCTTGAACAAAATTTCCTACCATGTTCACTATTTGATCCATCCGCGAATGCGGTGATAACTCTCTTATCGGCTCAGTCATGACGTTTCAAATATTCACCATGTTGAGTACAATGCATAATGACTATGCATGCCATGCCATACTATACATACATATATATATATATATGTGCACATATCATCATCATAATCAACAGATGCTAACATGTGACCATTTCTATAATGGTAACAATATTACCGTCACAACTATACACTCCACTCGACATCACTCAACATATAACGTCACTCGTTCCCAAGACTCTAAACCTATAGCTCTGATACCACTAAATGTCTCAGCCCGGTCCCATAATAGCGAAACAGAACTCCGTGGCACGCCACCAAGGCTACTCCAATTCATTAACGTTCCCAAAAGAATTAGTTTTAAGAACACCTCAACGGAAAATAAAACAATTCACTTTTAAAACTAGCAGTCCATTCGACTGGGTCAGGGTCTCAATCGACTGATTTAGAGGTTGCAGAGAACAAGAAATCCCCAGCAGCAACCTTCAGTCGACTGACTCCTCGGTTCAGTCGAATGATGCCTCAAATGTTCAGTCAACTGGGATCTTCCGGTCGACTGATCCCTGTCTAGCAGAATGTGTGTTTTGAAAATAGATTCCAGTCGACTGGTTCACATCTTCTACTTTACTGATGCCCTTTGAATACTAGAAGACATCTCGATAAAAAGGGGTCCAGTCGACTGTGCCCCTGGTCCAGTTGACTGTATTCCTGCAGCAGTCCCTTTCTGCACCATTTTCCAAGTTTAAAAGCTTTTTAAATATACACTCCAAACTCATACCAGAACGATTCTAACTGAATTATAACATTACTAAAAGGTAATTACAAAAGATTCATAACTATTATAACATTATGAATCCGTTCAACGATTCCAAGTTAAACATAGTTAAAAGTCACAAATCCTTCTTACAACAATTCTATCACAAAACTACGAGATGACTATGATAGGTCGCCTTCTACAAGAACTCCCAAACCCACGTGCTCACTTCTGCGATTCCTTGCCAGCATTAATACCTAAAATGGTTATTTGAATAACCACACATAATCGATTTGGTTAAGCTAATGCTTAGTGAATAAAACAAATGCACATGAATGTTAAACATGCTCGCATTTAAATCTCTACATTTCATACTACTCTCCGGAGTCTCACGGGTACGTTCCACACTCCTAATCCGCGACTCCTCGCCAATAAGTCCACGTGAAAAGGTAAGACCCACGATTCTTTTCTTCAATCATGCAACCTTAATGCCTATATCGGCTCCACGAGATGGCTTGGTTACTACGTGCTCCTTTGACCCAAGTAGCAACTCAACATGCTCAATTTACATATCACCATGCTTTTGGTAATCAAAACATTTCACCGTGCTATTGGGCCTACTTATCAATATAATCGCCCAATATGAACTACACAATATATATCTATAAATTAACACATGTTTTTCATACAAAATATGAATACATGTCAAGAAATCATTCTAAACACATAGTTGAATCACTCACCTTCGATTTACGCTCTTAAAATACGATCCAAAAAAACCCCAAGCACAAAGATCGTGCAGAAGCCCGTCTAGTACAATTCCTATCGATCAGAAATCCAATTATCAACTTTTTATGAAAATTCTAGAAAATAAGTTTTCGGAAAACTTATCCAAACGAGTCCTAATAGGTATCAAAACGACAGCCTTACCTCGAGGAGTTCGAATACGAAATCCAGGAGAAAGAAACGGGCAGAAGTCCGTCGTTTCTCATCGTGATGCTCTAAGCAACCAAATCCCTTATTGACCTCTCTAGAAACTTAGGTTAGAAGTTTTGTAAAAATATCTAAATTCATCTCTATCTATATATAGGCAACACTTTCGAAAATTATGTTTACTTCCCCACGAGTTTTCAAAACTCCTAATCAGTCTCCGAAACTTTCTATGCAGCTAATTCATAGCTTCACGAGTGAAAACTACAAATTATAAAAGTTTTTGCCTAAGTTCCATTTGGATGCTAAAACACAAATTTCTACATTACTTTTCTGAAGTTGCTAATTAGCCTACCAATTATGCAACGTGTTAATTCTTCCTCACCAGGATACTAAAATTAACAACGAAAATAAATTCTAAACCAGAAAATAATAGAGATAGTGAAATACGTAGGTAAACATTTATTTTCAGATAAACATTTAAGGTATTCCACAGTGAACGTCTCATACTCGAAGAGACTTCACAACATCAAAACACCCATTCAACATTGTCTAAAGGGGTTCTCTAACACAGATACCCAAATCGACTCGTGAGTCAAAACACACCCACACATGTGCCAAAATGCACAACACATCACTTTATCATGCATGACAATGTAATGAAATGTGATAACACAATTACAAATGTTATAATTATAGATGGTCTTCGTATTTGTATTTGTCTTTTGGCATATTAATATAAATTAACTTTAATGCCATCTACAAGAGGTTACGGATTCGAGTTTCATGGGATGGGGGACTAATTGATTACGACAGCAATACCTACCTTGTATAGTACATAATATATATATATATATAAACCAAATTCTTTCCATTCAACAAATTAAAAAGTAAAATAAAAAATCTATTCACTTGGAATTGAATGGGCCATTTTCAATAAAATCCCAGCAATGAACTCTCAAAGAGGAGGGAAAGATTGTCTAAGTAACTTGTGGTGGAAATATGACGTCACGCTGGTGAATCATTAGGAAAAAAAAAACTTAGTTACACATTTTAGCTATACTTTTATTTGTTTGAAGTGTGATTAGTTTATATGTACAATTGTGACTATTGATTACGAGAACCAATGGTATATATGTTAGAACATGACCAAAAGTTCGTAGGAAGTTGTACGAAAGTATTGTCCATCAGTCAAATAGTGTAAAGATTTAATCTCTTCATCGAGTGTCAGTAATTATTCTCCGTTCACTAACACTTTCATGTGTATGTATAACCATTAATCAAAAAAGTCGATTACAATGTATCATACATTCTAGGTATTTTGGTGTTTAAATATTGTATATAACTTGGTACTAAAATGTTGTACCTAACGAAAAATAGTGGTTTTTTAAATGGAAAATGCTATACCCACACAGTGTGTTGTAATTTGTGGTCCAAAGTGGGTGTTTTTCAAAAGACAAACTTTTTCTCTCTCTACATCTCTCTAGTTGGTGTGGTATTGGGTAAAAGTGTGGTAGAGACACTTGTCCCACATTGCTTAGGAAGAGGAAGTTGAGAGACTTAATATATGCTTTGACATTATGGGCTTAGTAATAAGTTGGAACATGTGGGCTCTCACGCGCACATGAGCCAAGCCCAAGCTAAACCCAAATCCAATAGAAATTTGGGTTTCGATCCGGAAATCGTTTAACCGGGCGCGTCACGTCTTACTCGCGCGCAGGGGGGGGGGTGCAAATCCCGGCCTCCAAGCCTCGCGGCTCACCCGGTTGGGCTTAGTTTTACAGTTTATTTTTCTTAAACTTTCCTTTTAATTTTTGTTGACTTGCCAAATGTGATTTACCAAATTAACTCAATCATATGAACGTTACAGAAATTTTATCCTTGATCAGATCACACGTTTGCTCTCTTTGTGGGATTTTTTTGGGTTTCTAAAGCTATATAATGGCAGTTCTCCTTCATGAATAAACACACAACAATATACAATCTTCTTTCTCTGGTTCTTCTCTGTTCGTCTCTCCTCTCTGGTTCGACCACTGATATTCTTACAAGGCTGTTCTGTGCCCTTTGTTCATCGAGTGCACGATAACAAAGACGAGACTGCTTAATCCTGGAGGGTAAACCGCTGAGACCTTTCTGTACCGAGTCAAGAACTCTGAGGGGTGGAAATTACTCTTAAGGACAGTGTTCTCCACACGACTCAGTCAGACTCTTCGACACGTTTGATAAGTATTTTCTTTCATAGCAGTGTCTATACAATATTATTATCCAACATTCTTAAGAGTAAATTCCATGGATACTGCTATGCTAACCGCAACTAAAGCTATTCCCGATGTCACAAGAATTGAATTGTTTAATGGGAATAACTTTAAGCACTGGCAAACCAAACTGCTACTTATTCTTGACATTGCAAAGGTTGATTTTGTTTTGACTAAACCAAAACCCGTTCAAGATTCTGAAAATTATGAAACCGAATTGCCTCTTTGGGAAAATGCAAACAAGATTTGCAAAAGTATTATTCTGAACGCCTTATCAAACGAACTTTTTGATATTTACTGTACTTTCAAATCGGCAACTGAAATTTGGGATGCTTTGGTCACCAAATATATTATTGAGGATGCCGGAATTAAAAAATATGCCATCGAAAACTTTCTCAATTTTCAATTGACCGATGACATAAATGTTTCTACTCAAATTCATAATTTTCACCTTGTGGTTTCGGAACTTAGTAATGAAGGAATGAAATTGCCCGAACCGTTTGTAACCGGTTCACTTATTGAAAAACTTCCGGAGTCTTGGAAAAATTATAAGAATATGATGAAACATAAGAGGAAGGAAATGACTTTGGAGGAAGTTGTTGTTCATATTCGCATTGAAGAAAAGAACCGTTCACTTGATCGGAATGAGAAAGCCAAAGCTATGGCTTCCAAGGCGAACCTCGTTGAGGAAAAGCCTAATCGCACCCAAGGGAATTTTCAAAGGTAGAATAACAAACCCCATTTCAATAAAACAAATTTCAACAAAAATTTCAAACCCCAAAACCAGTTTGCTAAAAAGAAAGGGGAATGTTTTGTATGTGGCAAACCGGGTCACCATGCTGCTCAATGCAGACACAGGAAGAAAAACGACAAACCTGCCCCTAGAGCTAATCTAGTTGATGCAGATGTTATAGTGGCTGTCGTTTCTGAGGTCAACTTAGTGGCAGAGGAGAAAAATTGGGTGGTAGACTTTGGGGCTACCAGGCACATCTGTGGCAACAGAAGTGCTTTTACCTCCTACACAACAGTAGGGGAAGGAGAGGAACAAGTGTACATGGGGGACTCTAGGCCCTCACCTGTGATCGGGAAAGGGAAGGTAGTTCTCAAGCTAGCTTCCGGAAAGATCCTCTCTCTTACCGACGTTCTCCACGTGCTTGATATTCGTTGGAACCTTGTGTCTGTGTCGCTGCTTGGGAAAGTGGGGGTGAAAGTTATTTTTGATTCTAATAAAGTTGTAATGACTAAAAATGGGGTGCTTGTGGGAAAAGGGTACTACAACAATGGTCTGTTTGTTTTAAATGTTCTTGATAATTTGAATGGAAATGCTACTACTTCTTCTGCTTACTTGATTGATTCTCATGATTTATGGCATGCTAGATTAGGACATGTGAACTTTTCTTATATAAAGAAAATGAAAGAATTAGGCATTCTTGAAAATGTTAGTATCACTAATAATGAGAAATGCCAAATTTGTAGTGAAGCAAAAGGTACTAAGAAACCTTGCAAACAAGTAGTACAAAGAGAAACTGAATTGCTCACCTTAATTCACTCAGATTTAGGCGACATGAAATCTACTGAATCTAGAGGTGGTAAGAGATATTATGTGACATTCATAGATGATCACTCGAGATATACTAGAGTATTCTTACTTAGAAATAAAGATGAGACAGAAGGAAAATTCATACAATACAAAGCTGAGGTTGAAAACAAGTTAGATAAAAAGATCAAAAAACTTAGGTCTGATAGGGGAGGTGAATATGAATCTGGCCCCCTAGGCCAATTTTGTGAACAACATGGTATAGTACACGAGGTAACTTCACCCTATTCACCAGAATCTAACGGAGTAGCTGACGGAAAAATAGAACGTTAAAGGAAATGATGAATGTTATGTTAATTAGTTCTAGAGCACCTAATAATTTGTGGGGAGAAGCTATCCTCTCTGCGTGTCACATTCAAAATAGAATTATAATTAAGAAAACAGGAAAGACCCCTTATGAGTTGTGGGAAAATCATAGACCTAACTTGAAATACCTTAAAGTGTGGGGGTGCCTAACCAAGGTTCTACTTCCAGAACCTAAGAAAAGGAAAATAGGCTCGAAAACAGCAGATTGTTTATTTATAGGATATGCTAAGTATAGTGCTGCATATAGATTCTTAGTTCTTAAAAGTGACATGTTAGAGAAAAACACAATAATTGAATCGAAAAATGCAGACTTCTTTGAAACATATTTCCTTTGAAAACAACCATTGAGAGACCAAGGTTAGAACCTACAGTTGAGCCTAACGAGTCTGTAGAAATTGAATTAAGAAGAAGCAAACGAGATAGGAGAGAAACAAACCTAGGAGATGGGTTTTTCACGTTTTTAATGGATAATGATCCAATGACTTATAATGAAGCTATTTCCTCTCCTGATGCTCCCTTTTGGAGAGAAGCGATTAATAGTGAGATAGAATCTATCATGGCCAATCATACTTGGGAATTGGTTGACTTACCTCCTGGTACAAAACCTGTAGGATGTAAATGGATATTCAAAAGGAAGTTAAAACCTGATGGATCTATCGATAAGTTTAAAGCTAGACTTGTAGCTAAGGGATACACTCAAAAGAAAGATGTTGATTATTTTGATACTTATTCTCCTGTGGCCAGAATATCATCTATTAGAATTCTAATAGCTCTTGCTTCTTTGTATAAACTCATTATTCATCAAATGGATGTTAAAACTGTGTTTCTTAATGGAGAATTAGAAGAGGAAATTTACATGGAACAACCTGAAGGTTTTGTATCTCCTGGAAACAAAAATAAAGTTTGCAAATTAGTAAAATCTTTGTATGGTTTAAAGCAAGCACCAAAACAATGGCATGAGAAATTTGATAGTGTAATGACCTCTAATGGATACATTGTGAATGAAGCTGATAAATGTGTGTATCATAAATTTGATAATGATGTTGGTGTAATCATTTGCTTATATGTGGATGATATGTTTATTCTAGGTACCGATATGATTGTGACAAATGAAACAAAACATTTGTTATCATCTAGATTTGTTATGAAAGACCTAGGTGAAGCTAATGTAATACTTGGGATAAAATTAACTAAAACCAATGAGGGTTTCATGATGTCTCAAGAACACTTTGTAGAAAAGATCCTTAAAAGGTTTGGCCATTTTGATTCCAAACCAGTTAGTACTCCTTATGATATGAGCATACAATTAAAGAAAAATAATGAAACTAGTGTATCACAGTCTGAATATGCTCAAATAATTGGCAGTCTTACTTATCTTATGAACTGTACTAGACCTGACATTGCTTATGCAGTTAATAGGTTGAGCAGATACACTCATAATCCTAATAAGGAACATTGGACTGCTATATGTAGAGTACTAAAATATCTCAGAGGTACTATGGATTTTGGTTTGACATACTGTGGATTTCCCGCTGTACTAGAAAGGTACAGTGATGCTAACTGGATCTCTGATTCAGATGAGACAAAATCCACAAGTGGGTATATATTTACCCTTGGAAGAGGTGCAGTCTCTTGGAAATCATCCAAACAGACATGCACTGCTCGGTCCACTATGGAATCCGAGTTTATCGCCTTAGAGAAGGCAGGTTCTGAGGCTGAGTGGCTTAGAAACCTCTTGGCAGATATCCCTTTATGGATGAGACCAGTTCCATCTGTGTCGTTACATTGTGATTGCCAGGCAGCAATAGCCCGAGCAAGAAATAAGGCCTATAATGGAAAAAGCAGGCATATTCGCCTAAGACATAACATTATGAAACAGCTGTTAAAAGATGGGATTATATCCCTAGACTTTGTGAGGTCAGAGATGAATTTAGCGGATCCTCTGACCAAACCATTAGCAAGAAAGCTAGTGGCCAATACATCGAGGGGGATGGGACTTATGCCCATAACAGAGGTCAGTAGTAGTGGTAACCCAACCTATATGAGTGGAGATCCCACAAACTAGGTTCATATGGGTAATAACAAACTACTAGTTGACTTGGTGAGACACTATCAATTATACATAATTATAGTTCATCCCTATGGTGTAGATAGTGTAGATTGCAACGCATGAGGTTGAGTCTTAACTCTTAATGAATTCATAGTCCTTATTGGGTGGTATGTATAGTTGCATTACATACTTGATGAATTCACCTATATGAGTGTGGAAGTGGGGCCGCTTCCTATGAGAACTTAGGTAGGTTCTCTAGAGCACTCATGAAATCCAAGTATGGTGCATGGCCGAAACGTGCCAAACCGCGTTAACAGCCTTGTTTATCAAAGTGTACTGTGGGTGATAAGTACTTTGATTCACACAAAGAAATGAGGTTCATAGAAATTTTATTTTCACCAACTTTCTGTGAATCAATTCTTATTTCCCTAGGTGTTGGTTCATAGTCCAAAAGACACCATCACTGATACAGTATTCTAAAGTGGTCAATCGTTACTTCTCAAAATTTGTCTTTGAAAAATGTGGAGGAATGTTGTAATTTGTGGTCCAAAGTGGGTGTTTTTCAAAAGCCAAACTTTTTCTCTCTCTACATCTTTCTAGTTGGTGTGGTATTGGGTAAAAGTCTGGTAGAGACACTTGTCCCACATTGCTTAGGAAGAGGGAGTTGAGAGACTTAATATATGCTTTGACATTATGGGCTTAGTAATAAGTTGGAACATGTGGGCTCTCACGCGCACATGAGCCAAGCCCAAGCTAAACCCAAATCCAATAGAAATTTGGGTTTCGATCCGAAAATCGTTTAACCGGGCGCGTCACGTCTTACTCGCGCGCAGGGAAGGGGGGGGGGTGCAAATCCCGGCCTCCAAGCCTCGCGGGCTCACCCGGTTGGGCTTAGTTTTACAGTTTATTTTTCTTAAACTTTCCTTTTAATTTTTGTTGACTTGCCAAATGTGATTTACCAAATTAACTCAATCATATGAACGTTACAGAAATTTTATCCTTGATCAAATCACACGTTTGCTCTCTTTGTGGGATTTCGTTGGGTTTCTAAAGCTATATAATGGCAGTTCTCCTTCATGAATAAACACACAACAATATACAATCTTCTTTCTCTGGTTCTTCTCTGTTCGTCTCTCCTCTCTGGTTCGACCACTGATATTCTTACAAGGCTGTTCTGTGCCCTTTGTTCATCGAGTGCACGATAACAAAGACGAGACTGCTTAATCCTGGAGGGTAAACCGCTGAGACCTTTCTGTACCGAGTCAAGAACTCTGAGGGGCGGAAATTACTCTTAAGGACAGTGTTCTCCACACGACTCAGTCAGACTCTTCGACACGTTTGATAAGTATTTTCTTTCATAGCAGTGAGCTTAGAGCAATTCCAATAGGGCTAGTCAAAAGTGCTAGATAAAAGTGAAATTTGGCTTATCAAATATTGTAATGGCTTGTTCACTAAACTAATCTTCTCCAACCACACTAGCTATATCCACTAGCCATTTATTTAATTTGTATTTTCTATTTTCATTCAAATAAGAAACACTCATTAAACATGAATTAAAAAAATTAAAGATAGTGGTTAAAAGAGATAGCTCTCCATTTGGCTCTTAAGTTTTCACTCTCCATTTTGGCTCTTAAATTTGTCACTCTCCATTTTGCCTAGCCATTTGGCTCCTCCATTGAACCATCAAATTTTCAATTTCACTAGACAAAATGGTGGTTGGAAAGGATGATTCTCCATTTACCTCTCCCATTGGAGATGCTCTTAGAGCCCAAAACTCACGACTAGCCTTATTTGTTTATCTGAATAGTGTCACATGTATAAGTATCCAAGTCATGGAATGAATTGCTTGATCTAATTGTAAAGCTTGACTTATGATAAATAGTTCAACTTTTTTTCACTTGTCTTTTTGTACGTGGGTATTATTGTAATAAGATAAATTCGTCTGTAGTTGGGCTATATATATAGAATTACCACATATCAAAATATATCTGTATATATATATATAACAAAATTTGGTTTTGATGATTAAGATAATCTGTTTGTGATATTGTATGGAGGCTATGGCCCATGAATAATGCTATAGTGTCTTACGAATTACTTTCTCCGTTTCATAAAAATAGTTCACATTTTCTTTTTAGGACGTCCCAAAATTATTGTCTATTTTCTTAAATTAGTATATAATTTTTACTTACTTTTCAAAATTACCCTTCTTTGAAATGTACACCAAAAAAAAAAAATTTATTTTAATAATTAGAGGCAATTGTGTAAATTCTTTTTATTTCTTTAAGAAGTTGAATTCCTAAGAATAGACTATTTTTAATGACCGGAGGAGGATATTAGTTTAAAATCTTGGAAACGTAATAATTGTCTATCCTACAACCCTAGACGTGATTTTTGATTGTACATTTGAAAAATGGAAGTGTCCGTGCGTACATGGTAGGCTTTTGTTTTTATATATACTAGTGGAGTGACACATTCACTATGTGAGTGTAAGTAGTAAAAAGAAAGTGGGGTGGGTAGTTAGGAGAAATTTTTTTATTTAAATTTTTTGAAATGACATTTTAGTGCCACTATGAAAGTATTTTAATTAAGAAATTGAGTAGGTTTTATTGTAATTATTGAAGTAGACTAAATACTTTTTGGTACCCCACTCTTTTTCTTTATATATAAATATAGATTATTGATTATGGATAACTCTGGATGTCCATAGGCAATTGTGAGCACTCATTGCCTAAATGGGACGGAGGTTGTTAGTTTAGAAACTGCTAATAATCATCTGTTGTACAACACTACACGTGATTTTTGCGACAATGCAATGAATTGTGAGCAAATTTGTTGCGTAAATGGTCCATTGGTCCCCATTCATACATACCACATCCCCTCCGTCCCATTCGACAAAAGTACCGCGATTGCAACAAGAGCCCAATCAAAATTATTGGTCCCCATTCATATATACAGAGGATCACCTCAATAGCACCGCAATTGCAACAAGAGTCCAATTAAACTTCAGATTTGACAAAAAAAAAAGTGTGATGATACTTGTGGATATGGTTAGATTTTGAAAATTTATGAAACGTGCTGATATTTGTGGATATGTTTAGATTTTTGAAAATTTTGCAAAAATAGATATTTTGGGAATCAATTTGAGCTTTTAAGCATATTAATCCTTCAAAATATGATACAAACAGATAATGTATGTTAGAAATTTAATATTCTTTGTTTAAAATCTGATATTATCTATTCGAATTCCGATATTTTGAAATAAACGGTTAAATGTATCTTCATCATATATATATATATATATATATTTTTTTTTTTTTTTGCATTTTTGGATTGCATGAATTATTTGAAGATTTGGATTGCAAATTTTTTATAAAAATAGATAATTTTAAGATAAGTAGCAACCATTTAGTACCAAATTAGAACGTTTTGGTGCACACTAAGATGTATCATAGGAGCTTCACCCATTTCACATCTTTAAGATTTGCTCTTTCAAATTAGTGTTACTTCTTGTCAAATCATCCCTATCTTCAAAGTGAGCTTAGAAAACTAACGACTAGTACTCCTATTTATTTATCTAAACACTTACATTCATAGTCTATTTCTCTCTTGGGTGGTATTGTGGGGTCTGGATAATTTCAGTGAACCCCATAGTGTGATTAGTGTCACCCAAGATAGAGATAAACTGTCAGTGCAAGTATTTGTGAGATTTGTTTATACCTCTAGTATTGTTAATAAGAATATTAAGAATCCAAGTCACGGAATGAATTGCTTGATCTATTGTTTGTTGTTTGTAAAGCTAGACTTTTGATAAATAGTTCAGATTTTTTCTCACTTGTCTTTTGGTACATGGGTATTATTGTAATGAGATAAATTTATCTCAAGATGGGTATAGAGAGCAAGTAGTTGGCTATATATAGAATTACCATATATTCATATATATCAAAATTCGATTTTGATGATTAAGATAATCTGTTTGTGATATTAGTATATGGCGGCTATGGCCCATGAAGAATGCTATAGTGTCTTAGAGCATCTCCAACTACATTACCTAAAATTTCTCTATTTTATTATTAAAATAGCTAAAAAAAATCTATTTTAACTAATCGCTTTAAGCCCCCAACTCCAATCATGTTTCCCATTATAGAGAAATTTGCATTATTATATTAATTTTTTTATACAAAAGTTAAAAATTTTAATGCACTCTGTCTCCTTGAATGAATATAGTATGTATTATTTTTCATTATTTTACTTAGATAATTACTCATATTCACACACTCTCTCCTTAAAAGTTGAGAACCAAAAAGGGGTTCCCCAATATGGAGAACTATTAGGAGAGCTCGTTAGAGCTCCAAAAATGTACTTTGATTCCTCAAAATAGCTAGAAAGTAACTAAGAGTAATGGGGTTGGTGTTGCTTTTACGAAGTACTTCCTCTGTCCAATAAAAGTAGTTTATTTTTTTTTGAGATGTCCTAAAATTATTGTCCACTGAGATAAAACTAAGAGTGTGTTGCTTTAAAATGTACACTGAGATAAAACTAAAAAAATTGTCAGAATAATTAGAAATAATTGTGAAAAGTAAGTGTAATGTTTTTTCATTCCCTTAAAAAATTGAGTTTCAAGAATGAAATATTTTTAAAGAACAGAGCGTGGATATTAGTTTAAAAACTTACAAAGATAATAATTATCTATCGTTTAAACACAACGCATGATTTTTGCGACAATGCAATAAATTGTAAGCATTCATTGCGTAAATTGTACCCATTCATAGCACGTGTTCCCCTCGAGTTGTGCTAACGAAGTAGTTTGTTCTACCCAAGCTCAATTATTGTACATTTGAAAAATGGAAGTATAATAGACCCTTTTTTTTTTTTTTTTAAATTTAATATATAGTCCTAATATATACATCTAACTAGAAATATGACTTTTTTAAAAATAAATCTAGAAATTAGTCCCTTGCCTAATTTGAAGACTAAAATACCCCTATATCATTTTTATAGAAATGTATATATATGTATAACTATATATGATAACTGATTTATCATCATTTACTCCACAATTCATATATGTACATATGTAAACTAATTTATATATAATAAATCAGTAACCATATATAGTTAAAAACTGAGAAAATATCTCCATTTAAAGTCCACCATCAACAAGAAATTTCTCACAAACTCTTAATAAATTCGTACTACGTATTCAGAACTTTATACTTAAAAACTGAGAAAATTATCAATGAGAGTGCACTAAAATAATGTGAAATTGCTCACTATATTAACTAAGTATTGAAAATAGTGAGAATTTCATATTTTAATGTGTATAATAATGAAAAATTTCTCACTCATACTAAAAGGGTAGAACAACCCACTTTTTAAAACAAAAATAAGCATACACATAGAGAGGATTTGATGAGAAATTTATCAACAATTAACAATTTTCGAGAAGAATTCCAAAAAAATAAAAAATAAAAAATAAATTCACACATTTTAAATTGATATGACAAGTAATTTCTCACAAAATAAAAATAAATTTCTCACTTTTAATATAAATTTATCACTTTTAGGTGAGAAATTCTCACTTTTTGAAGAAAAATTCTCACTTCTCTCTCTATACCAGAACTCCAGACTGTGCTTCTCTCGAATTTCTGATGTGTAATTCTCTTTCTTGCATCAATATGTGTCGAGAACTCTGGCCCTCAAGTTTCTTGTTCTCATTCACAACACAAATTGTTACCAATCCTGTAGAGCTTCCAAAGATGGCATGTAACTCTCTAAATCGTCAACTCCGATGACGGTATCGACATATCAATCAAAAGGTAAGGATAATTGGTAGTGGCCACCGGAAAGTGATTGATGAGCTTCTTTAATGGTTTGTAACAGAGAAATTTATCCCACGAATCGGGTATGGCTGCTTCAATATGCATCGAAAATCCCAAACTTCATCTCAACGATGATGATGATGATGATGATGAGTATAATCCTTTTATGCGATTGCATTTTAGAGAGAGAGAGAGAGAGAGAGAGAGAGAGAATTGGAAAGAGAGATATATAAAATATGTGGAGTTCCTATCTCTCTCTCTCTCTATATATATATATATATTTATATATAGATAGTTGTTTGGAGTTTAAATTTAAAACCCCTAAATTTAAGTCTTTATTACTATATATATCTTTATTACTATATATATATAGTCCGGATCTTAAAAAACGAACTGTGTAAAAAGTGAGAATTTCTCACAAAAAAGTGAGAAGCGTGTAAAAAGTGAGCAATTTATTTTCTCACGCATGTATATATATATGTATGTAACGAAGGGCATATTAGTCCATAAAATCTCTATCAAATTGGAAAAAATGGACTAAATATTGATTACCTTCCAAAATCAGGGACTAATTATTATACATGCAATATAGCTATGATCAATTCCTATTAATGGTCCAAAATAGGGACCAAACCTTACATTTCTATTTTTTTTTTGTTATCATTTTGTTGTGCTAACACATGCTGATACTTGTGGGTATTGAAAACTTTGCAAAAACAGATAATTTAGGCATCAAATGAGCTTTTTAGCATATTAATCCTTTAAAATCTGATACAAACAAATAATATATGTTAGAAATCTAATGTTCTCTGTTTAAAATCGGATATTATCTATTTGAAATCGAATAGTATTTGTTTGAAATAAACGGTTATAACTTTATATATATATATATTGGCATTTTTGGATTGCATGTATTTGAAGATTTGGATTTGCAAATTTTATAAAAATAGATAATTTTGGGACTCAATTTGAGCTCTTTTGATTTAGAGATATATAGTTCAAAATTTAATGCAAATAAATAATATTATCTGTTTGAACTAAATGTCTTTTGGTTTAGAGATATATAGTTCAAAATTTAATACAAATAAATAATGAGAAAATTGGCTAAAAGGTCATTAAGAAGGGCTTTATTGGGATCAAGGACAACTTAAAATACACATTGGGTATGAGTCCTCCCAATGTCCATAGACAAAAATACCCTCACCTTCAACCTCTAACCCTAAACAAACCCTAGCCACCATTACCACTACTCCATACCACCTCCGACCACCACCCCTGCCACCTCCGGCCACCATCCTCGCCATCTCCGACGACCGCCACCCTCATCTCCGGCGACCACCACATGGCCATCTCCGGCGACCACCTCCATTGCACTTTTTGACCACCACAACGCCACTCCTAACCACTAGTGACCACTCCCTACCACTCGATTGACCTTCAGCCACCACCCTCGCCATCTCCGGCGACCACCACCCTCTCAATCTCCGACGACCACTCAGTAAGTCAAATTTGACTTAGGATATATCCTAAGTGAAATTTGTCTTACAAATTTCTCTATTCAAATGGGACGGTGGTGATGGTGGTGGTGGTGGCGGTGGAGACTGGTGGTGGTGGTGGATTAGGGACGGTGGCGGTAGAGACTAGTAGTGGTGGTGGTGGAGGTGGAAGTGTCGGTGGTGGAGGTGGACTGAGATCAATCATCGTAAGAGAAATTTCTCTTAGGATGACTGAGATCAGTTTGGCCATGATTTTTGTGTGGCCGGCGGTGGTGGTGGCCGGCAGTGGTGGTGGCAATGGAGGGGGAAGACAGAGAGATGGTGGTGGTGGTGGTGGTGGCTATGGAGGGGGAGGAGAGAGAAAGTTAGAGAGAGAAGAGAGTTGGGGTAGTGGTGATGGCTCCGGCGATTGCTCCGGTGACGACTCCGGCGACGACGAGGACTGCTTCGGTAGTGGCTCCGGTGGTGGTGGCTGTGTTGGTGGTGGCTATGGAAGGAGGAGGAGAGAAAGTTAGAGAGAGAAGAGATATGGTGGTGGTGGTGGTTATGGAGGGTGAGGAGAGAGAAAGTTAGAGAGAGAAGAGAGATGGTGGTAGTGGCGACGGCGACGGTGACGGCGACAGCTCCGGCGACAGCTTCGGTGGTGGCTCCGGTGGTGGTGGTTGTGATGGTGGTGGCTATGGAGGGAGGAGGAAAGAAGGTGGTGGTGGTGGCTATGGTGGGGGAGGAGAGAGAAGATGGTGGAGGGAGGAGGAGAGAAGATGGTGGCTATGGTGGTGGTGGTTGTGATGGTGGTGGCTATGGAGAGGGAGGAGAGAGAGATGTTGGTGGTGGTGGCTATGGAGAGGGAGGAGAGAGAGATGTTGGTGGTGGTGGCTATGGAGGAGAGAGAAAGTTAGAGAGAGAAGAGAGATGGTGGTGGTGGTCTCTTAGGATTCTATGGGCATTTTTGCCATTTAGAATGAAATTTAAAATTTTATAGGACTAAGAGGGATAGTTTAAATTTTAGAAGACTTTAGGAGGGAAATTTTTTTTAGAGTGTGTTCTTGTATGGGTGTTTGATTATGACTTGTCCTTTAGTCCAACTTAGCCCAACTTTAGGGGCCTTACACCAAGTCTCCCATAAATAATATTATCTGTTTGAACTAAATGTGATATAAGAGAGAGTGAGACATACTATATATATTGAATGATGTATTTGAAGGATTTTAATTATGAAAAGTAGATTTACAGTGGAAAATAAGTTTAAAACTTTTGGGTATTCAAGAACTAATTCTTATTGAATTTAGCGACGTGTAGTCAAAAGTTCATCTATACATTCTTCATAACTTGAATCAAGAGAGAACACTTGTAGAAAGATTCTAAACCTTCATCTAGATGATCTTCTCTCCTATATCTCTGAGGAGCACTCCTTAGAAGGCTAGGGTTTGTGGGAATCCCTTTAAAGACAACCCTAGGGCTAGGACGATTATAAAGACGAAGGGGTGGTGTTTGGGATAACTTCTCATACAGAAGTACATACCTGGAATGGGCTATTCAAGATGAACTTTTCACCAATGGACAATTTTTAAAAGAAGTGTTTGTTTGGTGAATGAGAGTTTTATTTAAATAAAAAGTGCATCTAAATATGCAAATGTGTTAGGTGACAACATCTTAAAAATAAAAACTCATACCTATTTATTGTTGGGGTTATAACACATGTGGGATAATCCCATAAATTTAGGGATTGTGATTTAGTTAGATTTTTATTGTGATTTGGTTTCCTTGATAGAGTTGTATTACTTATCCAACAAGTAATGGGTCATAAAACTCTATATATAGGTGATGTTATATAAAAATTTAGGTAGGCCCTTGGTGTACCAAGTTAGGGGTCTTCCCTAATTATGAGGGTGTACGGTCTAAGGTGAGAGAGTGAGAGTTATTTGGCGTATTGAGAGTGAGTATACAAAAAGTGTGAGAGTTGGGTTATGAGATTTAATCCAAAGTGTCTTGTACCAATTATATATCCACTTTTTTTTTTGTTGATGGCAAAGCACCCACAGGTGCCACGCACATACATAGGGGGGCCACAGACCCACAACCCAACAAGCCCCACATGGCAAACTCCCCAAAGGGATGACTCCAATAAGAATCGAACTCCCCCACTCCAAAGGGAGGGAGAGAGCTAGTACCAACTGGGCTACAAGGCTCGTGGTATAATTGGTTCCTTTACCAATTATTTATTCTCAATAGTGAAAGAACTAGTCTCTCAGGTGTGGACGTAGGCATGGTTTTCCTGAAATACGTAGAAATCTGTGTTTTCTTTGGTGTGTTTGTTTATTATTGTTGGTGTGTTTCTATGTGTGTATTGGAGAAATTTGGGTCTGTATTTAAATTTCCAAAACTTACCAATATTACCCTTAAATCTAAATGGATATAACATATTATAATATATAATTTTAGAGTGCAAAATAATTAACTAAAATAAATTAAAAATATTTATCAATAACTATCATGTCAAATGTACATGTTTCAAAAAAATATTTACCAATAACTATCATGTTTGGGTCCCACTGCATTGACCAATGAAATGCTTGGATGAGCATTGGTGTACCATATTTTGGATGAGCAAAAACAATTTTATTTTTTTATTTTTTGGGCCCTGTTGTTCGTAAGCCATTAATCATTGTCCTGTTCAAGTATCAAAAAAATAATAATATTAATTGCCCTGTTCACACTTTCACACAGAGACATTAATTCTCATCTATACCCCAAAATTGGCTTAGTTCTGAAAATTAATGTTGGATTAACACTTATCAGAGAAATCAGAGAAACAGTTCAAAACATGAAATAGTTCAAAACTAATGTTGGATTCACATCATTCACAGGGCATAAAGAGAAAACATACCCCACAAATTCGAAGTTCGTGCTTGTAGCTTGTAACTTATTTGAATCTGACGAAGAAATAGCTTGTAATCAGTCTAGTGAAGAGGTACGATATATACTCCAAGTTTCAACATGGATATGCATAAATACCATATACCATTGTAATTACTCAAACTAAACCATTTCTATATAGTTATCAGTCAAATAGTGTAAAGATTTAATCTTTTTTGGTTGTATCTCTTCATCAAGTGTCAGAGAATAATCTCTGCTGACTAACACTTTCATGTGTATGTATGACTATTAATCAAAAAAGTCTATTATAATGTATCATGATGCATTCTAGATTTTTTGTTGTTAAAATGTTGTGATTTGATACTAAAATATTTCACTTTATAAAAAACAAAAATATTGATAGGGATACACGCTAAATGACACAATAACTTTAAATACATGCACCTTGTGCTGCATAAGTGATGCACAAAAAAGTGTAAAAAATTCAAACAGTACAAAGTATATGCATTTAAAGCACAATATATTATTCGATGTGTATCTCTATCATTATTGTATAAAAAATAGTGCTTTTTTAAAACAAGGTGTCTTTGAAATTTGTTAGAATAGGAGAGAGAGAGAGAGAGAGGTGTAGAGATATATAATAATATGTGTATATTGAGTGGAGTGCATTAAGCATTACATAAGTCTCTCTATAAGTTTGGGGTAATACTTGGGACACAACTTTCATACAATTTTCATATAACCTCCCCAAAAGATGTGTCTATCTCTTTCCTGTGTCACTGTGGGGTCTAGTGACATCACAGGAGAGAGATAGACACATCTTTTGAAAAAGTTGTATAAAAGTTATATGAAAGTTGTGTCCAAAATATTACTCATAAGTTTGACCCAATCTACACTATTACACAGTTATTCCAATAAGAGACACTTAAATATACTTTAAGAAGCGTAGCAACCATCTGGTACGAAATAGGAACGTTCTGGCGCGCACTAAGATGTATCATAGGATTTTCATATATTTTAGAATCCCTCTTTCAAATTTGTGTTAGTTCTTGTCAAATCAGCCCTATGCTCCAAGTGAGAACTCACGACTAGCCCTATTTATTTAATTATCTAAATAGTGTCACATGTGTAAGAATCCAAGTCATGGAATGAATTGCTTGATCTATTGTCTGTTGTTTGTAAAGCTTGACTTATGATAAATAGTTCAGACTTTTTCTCACTTGTCTTTTGTAAATGGGTTTTATTGTAATGAGATAAATTCATCTCAAGATGGGTAGGAAGAGCAAGTAAGTGGCTATATATATCCATATATATATATATATATAAAGATTCTCTAAATTCATCTCAAGATATATATATATATATATCAAAATTCGGTTTTGATGATTAAGATAATCTATTTGTGATAGTGTATGGCGCCTATGGCCCATGAGAATGTTTTAGTGTCTTACGGAGTACTTCCTCCGTCCCTTAAAAGTAGTTTATATATTTTTTTAGGATGTTCCAAAATTATTGTTCGCTTTCTTAAATTGATACACAATTTTTACTTATTTTTTAAAACTACACTTTCTTAATACCAAGACATAATTAAAAAAGTCGTCGTAATGATTAGAGATAATTGTAAAAAGTAAGTGTGAATTTTTTTTTATTCCATTAAAAAATTAAGTTCTCAAGAATAGACTATTTTTAAGGGACAAAGGATATTAGCTTAAAAATCTGCACAGATAATAATTATCTATCATCGTACAACACTACACCTGTTGAGGTATAACCATGTGGTGTTTATTATCCCTCTTGTCGAGGCCAGGTTGTTGTCCCCCTATGTTGAGAGTGAGAGAGAGCCGGATACCAAAGAGAGTATTTTTGCTCACCCAAAAAATAGTTTATTAATGTTCATTCAAGTATTTCATTGGCCAATGTAGTGGGACTCAGGATTAAACATATGATCATATGTTTAATCCTGAGTTCCACTGCTTTGGCCAATGAGATACTTGAATGAGCATTAATGCATTAACCAATGAAATGCTTGAATGAGCATTAATAAATCATTTTTTGGTTGAACAAAAAAATTTTCGATACCAAACAGTACTACACGTGATTTTTGCCACAATGCAATGAATTGTGAGCATTTATTGGCTTGCGTAAATGGTCACCATTTTATAATAATGTAAATGGTCCCCTCTAGTTGTGCTAAACGTGTTACACGTTTGAAAAATGGAAGTGCAATGTGATGCGACTCTTCTTTTTCTTCTTCTTTTTTTTTTTTTTAAATTTTATTATATATATATATTTATCATTTTTTGGTTGTGCTAAACCTGCTGATACTTGTGGATATAGTTAGATTTGAAAATTTTGTAAAAATAGATAATTTTGGGCATCAATTTGAGCTTTTTAGCATATTAATCCTTCAAAATCTAGTACAAACTGATAATATATGTTAGAAATCTAATATTCTCTATCTAACATTATTTGTTTGAAATAAATGTTATAGCTTTATCATTTATTTTTTGGGCAATTTTGGCCTGATTTTATTATTATCATTTTTTTTTTTGGATTGCATGTATTATTTGAAGATTTGGATTTGCAAATTTTATAATAATAGTAAATTTTGGGACTCAATTAGAGCTCTTTTGATTTTGAGATTTATAGCTCAAAATTTAATACAATATGTAATATTATTCGTTTGAATTAATCAATCCTAGGACGACTATAAAGACTAAGGGATGGCGTCTGGCGTAACTTCTTATATAGAAGTCCATTCCTGGAATGGGCTATTCAAGATGAGCTTTTCAAAATGGACACTTTTTAAAAGTAAGTGTTTGTTTGGTGAATGAGAGGGTTTATATATATATATATATATATAAATAAAAAGTGTATCTAAATGTGCAAATACGTTTGGTGACAATATCTTTAAAAAAATAACTTATACCTACTTACCAATATTACCTTTAAATCTAAATAGATATAATATATTATAATATATAATTTTAGAGTGTAAAATAGTTAACTAAAACAAATTAAAATAGTCATCAATAACTATCACTACACCATATGACCTCATTACTAACGGATATTTTTGTTGAAAAAAATAATTATAACGGATATATCTGTTAGTATTTTAGTGTTAGTAATATTGCTAACAGATTTACTAATGGATACATCCGTTAGAAAAATTAATTTTACTAACGGATATATCCGTTAGAAAATCTGTTAGTAAATCAAACTTTTACTAACAGATATATCCGTTAGAAATCTAGTTACTAATGGTTAATTTTTCAACTATTTTAGAAGATTTATATTGAATACTAACGGTTTTATCAACAATTTCTAATGGATATATCCGTTAGTAATTTCCAGGAAAAAAAATACTAACGAATTTCCTAACGGGCATATCTGTTAGAAATATGTATAAAAAATATATTTATTTATATGCTTCCCAATTTTTATTTCCACCTAATTAACAAGTATAATAATCCATACCAAATATAAAAATAACAAGCTCAATCTGCACCCAATACAACAAAAATAATTCATATATAGAAATCATAAGAAGTCCATCCATAGATAACCTACAATATCATTGGGAATATTCTCTATGTATTTTATTTGGTTCATTTTGTCCACATGGAATATAATCTACATATATGCTAATTGCTGATGTAGCATGTTGTACATGTAACACTTCTTCATTGAGTTGACTTTAGAGTGCTTGAATTGACCTAATGCCCATAGTCGAACTATGAGTTTTTCACCTCCAGTGGGTGTATTTTTAAAATTATCCAGTGCAAACAAATGTTAACTTACAACAGAAATTATAAAGATTATTGTGTACAGAAATTTAAATGTCATTCAAACTTTTTCATTGTTTCATTAAATTAGAGAAATTTATAGTAGTCATGCCTATTTCTTTATGCAGGTAGCTATGAGGCCCCATATATTGAAATTTACATCTATTCGTTCGAGAAGAAGGAATAAAATTAATGACCTAAAAGATATAAAATTCAAAGAGGGCAATCCCATATGGAAATTCGGTACACATATAATTGAAGAGCACCGCTATTGGGATGAAAATAAAATATTTAAAAAAACCAGAGTCAGAAATATGGAAAATTATATGGATAGCGCGTCAACTCCCACCATATTGGAATTCTATTATAGAGGATATGTGGATTAAAAACAGACCAACTACTGCAGTAAAATTCTTAAATTTGTTAGAGGATACAGAACGTGATATACACCCATTATGGCTGCAACTTGAACATGAACCTATGAGTTTAGATTCCACTATAGGGGAGCATATTAAAGCAAAATATGAAACATACAAAGAGTTTAAGAGAAAAGGCTTTCGTCCTAATATGTCCATTTTAATGTATTCTATCACCGAAACACTTCTAGAGTCATGGCCAAAGGACGAAATGCACGCATCTCTAAATAAAGAAATTGATGAATTGAGAGACTTAGAATATAAGTTAACGAAGATGGAATTTAATTTGCTTTGTGTATGAGCATTAACTGATGTGGAGAAGAGATTGATGGATAATCCCAACGAAGATATAAGTGATATGTTCAATTGACAGGTAAATAAATTTGACTTTTTTTTTATTATTAATTTTATACTTGATTCTGATGGTGCTGCTGTATTTGACCCATGAACTACTATTTTGTAGAAATGGTTTAAAGAGGTAGCGTGGGAGTGGGAGTATGCAGTAAGGGATTTTAAGATAATGGATTCCCGTAATTTGAAGAATTGGAAAGTCAATACGGTAATATTAGATAGATGTATCATTTTTTTGTATAATTTGTCTTTTTGATAATTTACATTTGCATTAAACTAATATAGTTTTTTTTTGTTAATTTCTAGATCTATGTGCACTCAACGCATTGGGGAAGATACATTGCGATTGATACTCAAACGTTCTACAAAGTGATGCTGAGAATGCATAACTTGCCCGTTAAAAGATAGATTTGTAGTCAATTTATTCTTATAAGTTAAGGGAGATTTTAGAGAACACTTAATGTTTTTTTTAAGTACCTTTATGTATTTAATGTTTGGCGATAACCAGTACTTGCTTATCTCTTTTTGATATTTTTATTTCATAATGATTCGAGTTTAAACAATTTTAACTTCACAATTACAATTATATTTAATACTCTATCATCTTAATTCCAATCGACATGAAAGTTATTTAATTATTAAGTTGTTTGGTTAAACTTATCCCATTTACTCGATCATTGCATTTTTTCTTTATGAAATAGTTTTAGCGAATCATGTTGAATTCAGCTATCAAACTTTCGTATAAACAGTTTATTTATTTTTTATTTTTTCACTTCCACCCTTTTTTCGCCCATGCCCACGGGCACGGGTACGTACTAGTGTGTTAATATGTGGAGTGGGATATTAGAGAGTGGGTAGTTATGTGGATGTGTGTGTGAGTTGGGGAACACTGAGTGTGGGGATAGCCTTTTTATTTTTTTTTCCCCTCCGTATTATATGCTACTTATCTATACATATAGGTGTATTTACAGAGTAATACTGGGCACACTTTGAAATCTAAACTGAATTTGACACTCAGCTTTAAAAAGTATGTACTCTGTGCTGTATAAGTGGTGCACAGAAAAGTGTAAAAAAATTCACACAGAACAAGGTACATGTATTTAAAGTATAGTGTAATACCCCGTTATTTTATTTTCAATTTTTTATTCGAAATATACCAGATTAGAGATTTGTTATGTATTAATTATACCTGTGTGTGTGTTTCATAGCGTGAGCTCAACACACATAAGAGTTTCTCAATTGAACTTGGAGCCCAATTAATCAAGCTGTGCAGTGTGTGAGTTGTGCGTGAGTGAGTGTGTGTTTAGTATGCTGTGTGTGTGTTTTGGTTACCAAGTAATCTTATTCCTATATAAACACACCTAAACCTCTCATATCTCATAACTCACATAACACTCACTGCCTCTCTCTCTCTCTCTATCTCTCTCTCTCTCTCTCTCTCTCTCTCTCAGCCTTTCATACACACACACACATATTTTTATATACACAATCAAGTGAGTTGTTGCAAAGAATATCAAAGCTTGGGTTGTTTGGTCATTTGGATTTTTTTCTCTCTCTGCATATCTCTTCATAATTCAATTGGGTAAGTTCCCAACTGAAATTTCAGTTTCTTTAGACTCTATTGATATAGATATATATATATACATATAGAATTTCATATATATATATATACATATATATTGTTTAGGGTCCAAAAATAGTGAGTAGAAAAACTGTCACAGAAACATGATTTCTTTATATCAAATGAAAGGTCTCGATCCTACGAGGCTCAATTTCAAATTTCAAAAGCTAGTTCATAGCGGTTGCGACGAACGGTCGAATTAAAGTTTTGTCACCATTCGGTTTTTCGATAAAATCAAGAGCTGTGTTTTGATTCTTGAAAAAATGATTTCATATTTGAAATCTACGCGGAAAAAGGAAGCACTACAAGAAAAAAGGCTTTTTATGTCACTTTAAAACTTGTATTTATGTCACTTTTATTTTGAGTGACATAAATATTTCTAGCTGGGTCTTTTTATGTCACTTTTTTAGTATTTATGTCAGTTTTTTAAAAAGTGACAAATACTTGATTATTTATGTCATTTGTTTAAAAAAGTGACATAAATAATAACGTATTTATGTCACTTTTTTAAAAAGTGACATATATAAAAACGCGGTGGCAAACATGTAAATAATACAAATTTCTTATTTATGTCACTTTTTAAAAAGTGACATAAATAATAATACTTTTATATCACCTTTTAAAAAGTGACATAAATAAAAACGCGGTGGCAATTTTGTAAATAGTGCAAATTATTTTATGTCAGTTTTTCAAAAAAGTGACATAAATATACAAATATTTTACAAAAAAGTGACATAAAAGTCATCTTGCGCGCGGGAAAGGGCGGGGGAATTGATAAATGTTCAGAATGAGAAAACCCAAACCCAAACCATTGATCTCTCTATTTCCATTCCCAAACCCTCTTTCCATCTCCATTCCCAAATCCTCTCTCCATCTCCATTCCCAAACCCAAATTAACCCAAACCCTCTCTCCATCTCCATTCCCAAACCCAAACCCAAACCCTATCTCCATCTCCATTCCCAAACCCAAACCCAAACCACTCAACTGCCGTCGCCGCCGCCTCCATACTACCGCCGCCGCCTCCGCCGCCGCCTCCATTCTCTGCACCGCCGCTGCTTCTCTGCGACGCCGCTGCTCTGCCTAGCTTCCCCTTGATTTCCAGGTCTCTCTCTCTCTCTCTCTCTCTCTCTCTCTCTCTCTCTCTCACATCATTCACAGGGCATAAAGAGAAAACATACCCCACAAATTCGAAGAGAAAACATACCTCAGGCAGTTTGGTGAAATCTTCTGTTTTGTTGTATTTAAGTTTGCTATGAGTTAAGGGACCTTGTACCCTAAGCTTTGAGAGTTGTACTTTACTTTAATAGTAGTTGTACTTATGCTTAGAGGTGTTGTACCTCACTAATATACGCGTATTATTGTATATTGAGATTTGTAACAGATTGAGCAGTTCCGGTTTCTATTCTGATTAATTATTCAGTCTATCCTCGGTGAACGGTAGTTCCGTATAACCCTCAATAAAGTTATATAACATGTTAATAGTGTACTTACATGTTTACTTGAGCTGCTATGCCTTAAGTGGTTACTTGAGTTGCTATGCCTTATGTGTTTACCTGGATAATTTCAGCATGTCTATTGTGTTGCTTTGAATTGATAGCATGCCTTAATAATCTGTCTTATGAAATATTGAATATGTCTGGATGCTTAGAGCTCGCATATATCATATCATTTCATAAGCATGAGCATGAACATGAAAATCACGAAAATGATTTTGGGATGAAAGACCTTAGAGGCTGTCAAATTTTTTAAAAGGGAAGACCTTAGAGGCTTACAGGTTTTAAAAAGGGAAGACCTTAGAGGCTTCCATGCATAAAATCCGCTAGGAGGGATTTTGTTTTGAAAAGTTAGAAATCCCGGATTTGTGGGTAGGCGTGTGAGATGGGTACCACTAGGAACTCGAATTACGGGATGTGCTACAAGAAACTCCCGTAACGGTAAAGGCTAGGCCTCCGTGTAATTTGTAAGGCCCAAAGTTCCGCACGTTTGAGACTAGGCTTACGTGGACGGGAAGCCCATGGTCAGGGTAATGATATTGACGATTGAGGGTGAGTGTTTGAAAAGGCATGTAAATGGTTTTCATGCATTAACATTGACATTCATTGCACTCACGTATGTTATATAACAGATGTTATTGTGCGGTTATATGACTATACGAGCCTTTTGGCTTATGGACTATTAAACTTTTTTTTTCCAGGTGATATAGATAAGGGCAAGGCCCCGAGACTTGACAATACTTCCGCTATAGTTTGAAGACCCCGTGTATGGGGATTATCATTTAAATTAATGTAATACAATTTGGTTTCAAAGAGCCTATTATGTTTAAATTGGACAAATGTTAGTCCACTCGCTTTTAAATAAAGAGATAGCTTAACTCTGATTTTCCGCTGCTTATATTGAACGTTTTGTTTCAAGAAAGAATATTTCAAATGAAACCAGATTTCTGATTTATAAATGTTTTCCAGATGATAAACGTTTAATACAGGTAACCCTCGGAGTCTTGGACTCGGGGAGTTACCGATTGGTGTCAAAGCCTACTGTTATGGTTTATTATTGTACTTCCGTTATTAGCTGACACCCCGTCGCTGGAAATCGTGGTGGGGCGGGGCGTCACATATAGGATGTCAAATTCAATGTGGATTTCAAAATGTGTCTAGCATTACTCGTATTTATATATGATATAGAGTATAAGAGTGCCACATCGAGGAGGTTGGGGAAGGATAGTGCCATGTGGAATGTGTCATATATTCCTATCTATATGTACTAGTATTTGCCCTTGCTGTGCACGGGCATCATTCAAATTTTTTTTTTTTCAAAATCTTTATATATTACTCACAAAGTTTGTTAAAAAAAAAAGTAAAAATAGAAAAACTAAAAAAAAAAATATTATAAATGGTGGAATAGAGGTTACAGTGAGTGAGGTTTTTTATTTTATTTTTTAATACTATTATTATTTTTTTAACTTTTTTATTATTATTAGATTTTAAATATATATACATATATAGTCTTATATCTATATATACATGGTGTAGGAATGCCATGTGGCACCCAATTACATAGGGGTGCCATGTAATTGGATGTCACATGGCACCTACATTACTATATATTATATACTAGCGGTGACTCGTGCTATGTACGAGATTAATAGTTTTTTTTTTTCAAAAAAGTAAATAGTTAGCCTCTATAGGTTGTTAAGTCTCTCGTTGAATCTGTTGGAATTTTTAGAAAACTCTAATACCATCTTGGACTTTGGGGTGATATGATACTATCCACTTATTAGGGAAAATATTGATTACAAAACATTGCTTTAGAAATGTACACCAAATGTGTACAGAGCTCCTGGACTTTGTTTTTTACACATACACATGACATGACACATTGGTATACAATATAAGGTGGTGCTACATTCATCCTTGGCTATTATATGGCCATCCACGTGACAACATTTAATATGAAATAGGTAATAGTTTGACAGATTCATAAAAAAAATAAATAAATATTTTGACAGAAATAAAAAAGAAAGAAGAAGATAGAAAACCTATTTATTACAAAATTAGGACACTTTCTTTCTCTCCAATTTCTTCTCTTTTTGTTGGTCTCTTTGTAAACTTCAGGTGCTATATACAATTACTCAGTTCTCTTTCCCTATTATTACTCAGCAAATAAAAATAATCAACAATATTACGACAATTTAAAGAAAATAAAAACTTTTTAAAATAATCGGCTCTTGATTTTCATTCCACGAACTTTTTTCCTTTCTATGTGTCATGAGAGAGAAAACATAGTTGTTGAGCAGGGAATAATTTGGTCATTCATGCTAGTTGTGATCAATTTATGAGATGGGATAGTTTACACTTTATGGTGACAGATAATTTTTTGATCAATTACTCGGATTGTGAATCATATGGGTTTTACAAATTAGTGTTCTGACTTTAATTTTCCAGGTTTGTTATGTGGTTATATAGTTCGGTTTTTCTACATCAATTGGGATGCTTTGATAGATGTTGATATATGTGTATATATATATATATATATTTTTAACGGAATACATGGTGAACAATAAGGACACTTTCTCACTCCAGTTCTTCTCTATTTGTTCGTCTCCTTGAAAACTTCTGGTGCTATATATATATACAATTATCCAGTTCTCTTTCCCTTCCATTTCCTACAATTACTCAGGAAACAAAAATAATCAACAATATAGATAACAATTTAAATAAAAGAACTTTTTGAGCTTATGGATGGTCATTTTATCAAATTACGGCGACAACTCTTGTGTTCAATACTTGGTTGGACAGTTTTCTACATTACATATACGTTGAGCAAAAAAAAATGTTACATTATGTACGCACATGAATGTTTGGCCAAAAAAAATGAAAAAGTACATGAACACTCAGCTACGTTGCAGAGATCATCCATGGTACCCATGTGTTGCTTAGTTGATTGTGAAAGTTATAATCTGCATTTGTATACAATTGGAGCTTTCAAAGGGGAAAAAGAAAAAAATAAATAAATAAAACAAAACAAAACAACAAAAAAAAATTTAAACCTCATGTGTATAGATTGTAAGGTAAAATAACACGAGTATCACAATGGATAAACAAAGGCATACCTGTGGGAGAGGTGCTGAAATTTTGCAGTAAAGAGAGTCTAACGAAATAGTGACAGAGAAATAGGGAGGGGGTTGAGTGTGACCAAAGAGGGCTTCAAATGGGATAGAAATATGTGAAAGGGGTTGCAGTTAGTGAAGACAGTGGAAAAGGGTGGGAACCGTTTGAACACAGTGATTTTTAATATATCATGAAGTAGGTTTGTCCATGCCAAGTTGTATACTATGGGGTTAATGGTGTAAAATGAAGAAGATTGAGGTAATGGCTATAATATTCAACACAATTCATCATTGGTTACACATGTGAATATATATGCAAAAACAATTGTCAACGTATTGATAGAAAGGAGTCTATACAATATAGAAAGTCTATAATATTGCCTAAAGTGGTGCTCCAATCTTGACCACATTAATTTGGCTTGACTACATTTATTTGGCTTGAGCACATTTATCCTTTGATTGCTCTAGATGTTTCAACATCCCCCCGCAAACACAGCGGTCCTGGACAGATGAGTTTGGACGGAAGAAAAAGAAAGCGTTGTTTGGGAAGACCCTTGGTAAACAAATCTGCAATCTGATCTACTGAAGGAACAAATTGAACACAACACAACCCAGACACCATATGTTCATGGACAAAGTGATAATCGAGCTCGATGTGTTTAGTGCGAGCATGAAAACATGATTAGCAGCCATATAGGTAGCACTGAGATTATTACAATAGAGCAACATAGGCCGAGTAATACGGCATCGTAGTTCTTGAAGTAAGTGATGAAGCCAAACAATCTCAACACAACATTGAGCAAGAGAACGATATTTAGATTTTGCACTAGAACGAGATACTGTGGGTTGCATCTTGGCACTCCACGAAACCAGATTAGACCCCAAATAAACACAAAAACCAGAAGTGGAACGCTGCGTATCGGGACAACCCGCCCAGTCCGCATCAGAATAGGCATACAGAGTGCAAGGTCCAGGTGAAGCACGAAAAACTAAACCAAGGCCAACAGATCCTTTCAAGTAGCAAAGGATTCACTTTACAACCAAATAAGGAGCACTAGGGGCACTCATGAATTGAGAGACGTCGTGGACCGCATAGGCAATGTCGGGGCGAGTTAAAGTAAGGTACTGAAGAGTGCCAACCAAATGTCGATATTCAGTAGCATCAATAAGAGGATCACCATCACTTGTAGAAAGTTGAGACTTGGTTGAAACAGGCGTGGAACAAGGCTTGCAGTGAAGCATAGAGCTCCGACGAAGAAGATCCAAAGTGTACTTAGTTTGAGAGAGATGGAGTCCAGTAGTAATGGATGAGACTTCAATACCAAGAAAATAATGAAGAGAACCCAAATCCTTAATGTCAAATTCATGTGCCATAGTGACAGTAAAGGATTTAATAACTGAAGATTCACTCCCGGTGAGAATAATGTCATCAACATATAAGAGAAGGACCAGAGTCACACATTTCCCATGATAAATGAAAAGAGAACTATCTACCTTGCTTTGTAAAAAACCAAACTTGAGAAGAAAAGTGCTAAAACGTTGAAACCATGCACGAGGGGCCTGTTTCAAACCATAAATAGCGTTTTGGAGACAGCAAACATGGTGAGGGTGTTGAGGATCAATGAACCCTTGTGGTTGAGTCATGAAGACCGTTTCAGTTAAATGCCCCTGAAGAAATGCATTTTTGACATCAAATTGACGTAGAGACCAGCCAGAAGTGAGAGCTATGCTAAGAACTACACGAATGGTAGTGGGTTTGACAACCGGACTGAAAGTCTCATCATAATCGTGGTAACTCCCATAAGGGTCGTGTTGGCAACTCTCATGGGCACGGTGGCTATCGCGCTGGAAATTCCTCAGGCTGTGGTAACTATTCTTACCGTGGCGGTCATCGTGGTGGTCACTCTTCAGGCTCGCATAATTTTTCCAATGATGCTGGACTTTTTGGTTCCCCACCAATGCCCCTTGTTTGTCAAATTTGCAACAAGATGGGTCACTCTGCTGTAACTTGTTATCAAAGGTACAATAATTACCAACAGAATGATTCTGTGCCCAATGCTTTTGCTGGCCTCCAAATCTCTCAGCCTTCGGATCTCACATGGTACCCTGACACTGGTGCCACACACCACATGACTGGTGATACCCGTTCCATGACCAACCGCTCCGAGTACAGTGGCTCCGATCAGGTTCAGTTAGGCAATGGTGAGACTCTTCCTATTACACATACTGGTACAATTTCCCTTCCTCTTGGTCCCTCCAACTTTCAATTAAATAAAGTTCTTCATGTACCCAAAATGCATAAAAATTTGTTGTCTGTTGCTAAGTTTACCAAAGATAATTCCGTACGTTTCTCATTTGCTCCCTCAGGTTTTTCCATTTCATCTCTGAAAACTGGTGCACTCTTGTTTCAGGGCCAATGTAAGGATGGGCTCTACCCTATTTCTTCTGCTCGCTCTCTTCCTCAGGCATTGTCTTCCGTTCGCTCCTCATCCACGCTCTGGCACAATCGACTTGGCCACCCATCTTACAAAGTTCTTTCTTTTTTAGGAACCAATAAATTGTTAGATTCTTCAAATAATTTTTCTAGCAAGTCTTTTAATTTTGTAAGAG
The DNA here is from genome assembly GCA_033977485.1 of Hydrangea macrophylla. Classification (NCBI taxonomy): domain Eukaryota; kingdom Viridiplantae; phylum Streptophyta; class Magnoliopsida; order Cornales; family Hydrangeaceae; genus Hydrangea; species Hydrangea macrophylla. Next base: position 33,239,708 of record CM066999.1, on the reverse strand, counting down.
TTGTGCCATGGGCAAATCCACACAACTCCCATTTCAATTAATGAACAACATGCTTTGGCTCCTTTTGATCTTATTCATTCCGATGTGTGGATGTCTCCTATTTTATCTGTGTCTGGATGGTGCAGTATAGCAAATGGTGAGCTGTATGTAGGGAAAGAAGTTGGTAGGAAGAAGTCTAAATGGAGGTCGTGAGACCCTCTGATACCATGTAAAATGAAGAAGATTGAGGTAATGGGTATAATATTCAACACAATTCATCATTGGTTACACATGTGAATATATATACAAAAACAATGGTCAACGTATTGATAGCAAGGAATCTATACAATATAGAAAGTCTATAATATTGCCTAAAGTGGTGCTCCAATCTTGACCACATTATTTTTGCTTGACTACATTTATTTGGCTTGAGCACATTTATCCTTTGATTGCTATAGATGTTTCAACAAATGGTTATCGAAGTAGTGTGTATGGGGTAGTTTTTCACTTTTTAACAGTCGGTCAAGTTACACATGTGTTAATATGTGGAGTGCGATATTAGAGAGTGGGTAGTTATGGGAATGTGTGTGTGAGTTGGGGAACACTGAGTGTGGGGGTAGTCCTTTTTTTTTCCTCCGTATTATATGCTACTTATCTATACACATAGGTGTATTTACAGAGTAATACTAGGCACACTTTGAAATCTATACTGAATTTGATACCCAGCTTTAAAAGTTATACGTACTATGTGCTGTATAAGTGGTGCACTGAAAAGTGAAAAAAAATTCACACAGCACAAGGTACATGTATTTAAAGTATAGGATGTCAAATTTAATGTGAATTTCAAATTGTGTCTAGCATTACTCGTATTTATATATGATATAGAGTATAAGAGTGCCACATGGAGGAGGTTGGGGAATGATAGTGCCATGTGGAAGGTGTCATATATTCCTATCTATATATACTAGTATTTGCCCGTGCTATGCACGGGTATCGTTCAATTTTTTTTTTTTTTTTTGAAAATCTTCATATATTACCCACAAAGTTTGTTAAAAAAAAAAAACTAAAAATAGAAAATATAAAAAAACTAAAAATAAAAATTATAAATGGTGGAATAGAGGTTACAGTGAGTGAGGTTATTTATTTTATTTTATTTTATTTATTATTATTATAATGTTTTAACTTTTTGATTATATTTTAAATGTACATACATATATAGTCTTATATTTATATATACATGGTGTAGGAATGCTATGTGGCATCCAATTACATAGGGGTGTCATGTGATTGGATGTCACGTGGCACCTACATTACTATATATTATATATAGATAGGTACATATAGATATAGATATATCACATACAGGCATTCTTGTTAGTAGTTTTTGAAGAAAATAACAATAACAATGTAAACTCCAACATCATGTGTAAACTAGGAGACTAAAATGCTTCATTTCCTTAAATTAGTTCTTTGGATTCTAGCAAGTAGAAGCAAACTGGAAGAAAGTACTAACTACTAACAGTCTAGCATCAATCCAAAAGTTTCGCTTCAATACTAATAACCTGATAAACACATATTAGCCAAAAGTTTTAAAGAATAAAAAAAATGAAAAAATGTATCCAACTCAGGGCAATAGCCAAGTAATTAGATGACTCAATTTGGCTATTTTGGTATTGACTACAGAAAAAGAAGGGAAATGAAGAAACAACTTTTTATGTAGGACACAATTATCAATATGAAAAAGAGTGTAACCTGGTTGAGTAAAAGTTGTCCTCTATAGCAAACCATGACTTCAAAGCTTTCTCTTCTCCTTGTTGAGAGACTGAGTTGTACATTTCCAATTGAGTAATACTAGAGTCACACACATCCTTTTGTGAGCATCTCTTTGTGACTCTAGCATTACACTTTCCAATTCCTTCTTATATGCAACGTCGGGCGCCCCTGCACCCTTTTTATCAGACAATCAAAGCTTTTGTTATAGGCTAGACACTACAAGAAAATTGACTTTTAGTGACGAAAATTTTCGTCGCTAAAAGTCATATTTTTGTCACTAAAGGTCTTTAGTGACGAAAAAATTTCGTCACACGTTTGTCGCTAATTCCTCGTCGGGAAAGGTCTTTCGCGACGAAATCAAATTTCGTCACCAAAGAGTAACATTTAGCGACGATATTTTTCATCGTGAAAAGTGTATTTTTCCCAACGAACCAAATTTCTTCATGAAAGAGTCCTACTATTAACGACGAAATTTCATCGGTAACAGTACCCTTTAGTGACAAATATTTCGTCAAAAAAGTGCATTTTTTCCAACGAATCAAATTTCGTAACAAAAGAGTCCTACTATTAGCGATGAAATTTCATCACTAAAAGTACCCTTTAGTGACAAAATATTTCATAGGGAAAAGTGTATTTTTCCTAGCGAACCAAATTTCGTCACGAAAGAGTCTTACTATTAGCAACGAAATTTCGTCGCTAAAATTACCCTTTAGTGACAACGTGATGATTTCCAAATTTTGAATCTTAAATTAGTTCTCAAATGCTTTATCAGTTATACCAAGTGGTACAAACCAATCACTATCACAATAATACCCATGATTCTTACATTAGCTCAGTTTTGGTCCTTGTGGATTATTAAAAGTGATGGTTATAAATTGAAATAGATTGACAAGTATTAAAATCGATTTAGAAACCAAGGACCTTAATTAACTAATTCGGTTGATACTAGACCTCAATTCAATTGATACTAGATCTCAATTTTAAATTTTAGTAGTTTCATTTTAGTCTAAAACCACAAAGGAATAAGTCTATACTTTTGAACTATAGAGGGGTAAAGTGAAAATGGGACTAACCACAGGGGGTAAACTTAGCCACCAGATCATATTATCTTTTCAGTGGTAAATACATCTTAGTAGATTCTATCACAATATGTAGCATTACCCTTTGGGATTCAAAATGAGCCATGTAAAGTCGCACGACTAGAAACTAAAGTCATAAAAACAGGGATAAACATAGTTTTACATAGTCTACGAGGTAAAAAGTTATTTTTTAGTATATCTTGATAACCGGGAGTCCGATTCCCATTCTATTTTTTCCTGCAACTTTCTTTAGACGTGTGGGAGGTGTGAGTAAAGTTTCGTGGTTATCGGATTGAAGGTTTACATTTTGACCCCCAAACCCCAAAAACTTAGTTTTCCAGAGTCTACAAGGTGAAAAAATTGATTTTTAGTGTATCTTGATAACCGAGAGTCCGATTCCCGTTCCATTTCTTCCAGCAACTTTCTTTAGATGTGTGGGAGGTGCGAGTTAAGTTTTTTGGTTTTCAGATCGATGGTTTGCATTTTATCCCCCAAACCCCAAAAACTTAGTTTTCCCGAGTCTACAAGGTGAAAAAGTTGTTTTTTAGTGTATCTTGATAACCGGGAGTTCGATATCCGTTCTGTTTCTTCCTGCAACTTTCTTTAGATGTGTGGGAGGTATGAGTTATGTTTCGTGGTTATCGGATTGATGGTTTGCATTTTATCCCCCAAACCCCAAAAACTTAGTTTTTCATAGTCTACGAGGTGAAAAAGTTGTTTTTTAGTGTATCTTGATAACCGAGAGTACGATTCCCATTTCGTTTCTTCCTACAACTTTCTTTAGACATTTGGGAGGTACAAGTTAAGTTTCGTGGTTACCAGATTGACGGTTTGCATTTTGACCCCCCAAATCCCAAAAACTTAGTTTTCATTGTCTACAAGGTGAAAATGATGTTTTTTAGTGTATCTTGATAACCGGGAGTCCGATTCCCATTTTGCTTCTTCCTGTAACTTTCTTTAGATGTGTGGGAGGTACGAGATAAGTTTCGTGAATATCGGATCGATGGTTTGCATTTGGAGCCCCCAAACCCCAAAAACTTAGTTTTCTAGAGTCTACGAGGTAAAATTTTTTTTTTTAGTGTATCTTGATAACCGGGAGTCCGAGTCCTATTTTGTTTCATCCTGGAACTTTCTTTAGACGTGTGTGAGGTACGAGATAAGTTTCGTGGTTATCCGATAGACGGTTTGCATTTGGAGCCCCCAAAACTCAAAAACATAGTTTTCCAGAGTTTACGAGGTGAAATTTTTTTTTTAGTGTATCTTGATAACCGGGAGTCTGAGTCCCGTTCCATTTCTTCCTGCCACTTTCCTTAGATGTGGGTGAGGTACGAGTAAAGTTTTGTGGTTATCGGATCGACAGTTTGAATTTTGACCCCCCAAACCCCAAAAACTAAGTTTTTTATAGTCTACGAGGTGAAAAAGTTGTCTTTTAGTGTATCTTGATAACCGGGAGTCCGATTCCCATTCCATTTCTTCCTGCAACTTTCTTTAGACGTGTGGGAGGTGCGAGTAACGTTTCGTGGTTATCGGAATGATGGTTTGCATTTTGACCCCCCAAACCCCAAAAACTTAGTTTTTCATAGTCTACGAGGTAAAAAATGATTTTTTTTAGTGTATCTTGATAACCGAGAACCCGATTCCTATTCCGTTTCTTCCTGTAACTTTCTTTAGACGTATGGGAGGTGCGAGTTAAGTTTTGTGGTTATCGGATCGATGGTTTGCATTTTGACCCCCCAAACCCCTAAAACTTAGTTTTCCAAAGTCTACGAGGTGAAACTTTTGTTTTTTAGTGTATCTTGATAACCGAGAATCCGATTCCCGACAGGGGGTCGAAACGAGTTCCGACACTCAGAGAGTCATGAGATCGGAACCCACTCCTCACACACGACCAACTAGATTTGTTGGAAGAAACGGCACGCAATTCCTACGCACGGGTTACAAGTTACGTGATAATAGGCAAAATAATCTCCATAGGCCTTTAACTAAATTTTGAGATTTCAGGGGGTCGAAATGAGTTTCGGCACTCAAACAGGCACAAAACCGGAACCCACATCTCACACACGACCAACTAGACTTGCAAGAAGAAACGACACACAATTCCTACTCACGGTTTGCAAGTTATGTAATAATACGCAAAATAATCTCCCTATGCCTTTTATAACTAAGTTTTGAGGTTTCAGGTGGTCGAAACTAATTTCAGCACTCAGAGAGGCATGAGACTGGAACCCACACCTCATACACTACCAACTAAACTTAAGGGAAGAAATAGCACGCAATTTCTACACACGGTTTGCAAGTTACGCGATAATACGCAAAATAATCTACCTAGGCCTTTTATAACTAAGTTTTGAGGTTTCAGGGGCTTGAAACGAGTTCCGGCATTCAGAGATGCAAGAGACCAGAAATTATGAATGTGGATTAATCTATATGTTACTTTTCATTCCAAGATAAGTTTGTTTTATCACGACTTGTGATTGTAGTAATTCATTGGTTGGCTAATATTTGCTATACATTTATTCATAGGGATCAAAGCAACCAGGAAATTAATTATGAATGTGGATTCTATATATTACTTTTCATGAGAGTGGTAATGGAGGATCCATCCAAATCTGTCAAGATGAAGGTATTATCATAGTATTCTTTGCAAAAGTGTCGGTAATTTTTCTCTTCTTCTTATTTTACTTTGATTCATTTTTTGTGGAAATTTTTTCATATGTATTGGAGTTTGTTGTTGTTAGGGAGGGGGGGGGGGGGGGGGGGGGGGGGGGGGGGGAGGGGGAATAACGTATACATCTTAATCATCTCATTCTTTTCTTTTTCCAGGTAATCCATATTTTTACAATTTAAGAAATTATATACTTGTCACATAGAATCTAATACATTGATTTTCGTTTTTGTTTCAGTGTTACACAATTAGACTACATGGAACAAATATTGGAATTAAATTGATGTACTACGGTGATTGAAGAGTTTAAATAGACATTAATCTTGTTTTTTTTAAACAATGTTACATATACATTATTGGTTTGTTGGTTTAATACATATTCAGTGGTTACTGTTACATTTTTCTTGTACATGACTAATTATTAGATTGATGAATAAAAAATTTTGGTTAGATGGAAGATGATATATATATATATATATGAATATGGTTCTTGAGCTGATTTGTACGTATATATTCTGAATTGTGTAACATGTTTTGATGTATCTGAATTGTGTAATTCTTGATTATTGGATTATCAACAAAATATTTTTTTTTAAATGTGTTTTACATTATATATGACTGTTTTATAAAAAAAAATATATCATAAATTAGTAACAGTTCTAGTAAAGTCATAAATAGTGTGATTATTTATGACTTTTTACATATTGTTTATGACTATTTTGAAGATTATTTACGACTTTTTAAAAGGTTATTTAATTATTTATGACGATTAAAAGGTTATTTATGACTCTTTTGAATATTATTTATGACTTTTTAAAGGTTATTTAGGACTATTTTGAAGACTATTTATAATTGTTTAAATTTTATTTATGACTTTTTTGAATATTAATTATGAATTTTTAAAATGTTATTTATGATTTTTTTGAATATTATTTATAACTGTTTTAAAGGTTATTTATGACTTTTTTAAAAGATTATTTATGACTGCATCAATTAAAAAATAGTCATAAATAATTTGAAATCATTCATTTTATATAACTTTTTTTTAAGAACTGTTGTAAAAGTAATAATTATTTATGACTTTTTTAACAAACTCGAACTTATTTATGACTGCAATGTTATGACTTTTTTTTAAACTTAAAAAAAAGTCGTAAATATACATTTATGACTTTTTTTAAAAGTCATAATAAGGGTTTTTTGTTGTAGTGATATATATAGTCAAAATTGCTAGTAGTATTTGTGGCGCATATTAATTGTTTCATAAATACAATTAAGATCATGATGGACAGTATTTGTGGGGCATATTGTGCGCCACAAATACGAGTTATTTGTGACACAAACCTCACGCATCGCTGATAATTATAGTAGTTGTGGCGCATTTGATACTCAATCATGGAGGCCCATTACTGATGCTAATTGCTTTTATTTGTGGCGCATATATGCGCAAAAAATAATATAGTATTTTGTGGCATGTTGAGTGCACCACAAATAGTTATCAGAGACGTGAAATTAACCGACACACGGACGACGCGCTGAATGCATCGAGAAAGATTATTTGCAATGCAAACAGAAGTATTTGTGGCAAACTGGGGTAGGCTCCTCTCTAGGTAAGGCTGTCCCAGCCCAGCCATGTTTAGTTTCGCGACAAACTCTCATGTGGCCGAGAGTGGATAATTGCTAGGTCGGCCTTGAAAAATCCATGGTTCAATCCGGTCCACTAGGATAAGATCAAGATGACTCCAATTAGTTTCCTAAATGGCTCATGTTAGCTAATTTGTAAAAGGAAATCCCTTGTGCTATAAAAAGAATCTTTCACCCCTAGGAAAGGGGTCTGGGTTTTTCCTCCTAGAAAACAAACCCTAAATTCCATACATTTTCTCCCCTATAGATCGCCTGTGGTAGTACCTTGTTAGCTCTAGTCTCATTATTGGATCATCAAGGTCTCCAGCACTGCGATATGTAAACACTTGTTTATATGGTGGAAACACCAACACACACTCCGTGAGTAGACGTAGGCTACTTCGTTAATAGCACCAAACTACATACAAACCCGGTATCTCCCTCTATTTTCATTGATTGAAGCACATCACATCCTAAATATCAAACCAGATCAGAGAACTAATTGCTAGCCACATCAAATACCAACCAATTTGGTTGTGGAGTTAAACAAAAAAAAAAAGAGGAAGATGCCATGATTTTAGGGATCATTATTCCGTTATCCATGAAATCCATTAAATTCGGTTATCATAACTATCATATACAAACTATTTTTGCTGAATATATACACACACACATATCTATTAAATTGGGGGTATTTTTGTCCATGAATAATCCAATAATTAGGGAAATTAACTAATTCCTAATTTACATTGGTGATTAGGGGTTAATTCTGCACCCAGTTTTTCATTTGGACTATATCCTATTAAATTGGATCGGCATGGACTAAATCTTATATTTCTATAGATTAAAAGTCTCAACATGGGTAACTAGCATTAAGTCTTTGGTTCTGAACATACGAATCTAAAGAACCTTAAAAATTTACAATTTTTTGAAAAGGCTCTGCTTACATGCACTTTTGTGAATTGTAAAATTTCACAAAAGTAGTGAATTTCACAAACTACTTTTGTTAAATTCATAGTTTTGTGAATTCAAAATAAAAGTCTAGTGTACATATATAAGTGCATAGACTTTTTACTACAGTGGTTTGTTGTTGAACTTATGCCTATACAAGAGCCATAAAATGTTCGTATCACTAAGTAGCCCTAAAATAAGTTGAGATATTTTAGGCAATTCTTTTAGTTAATTCCGACCTCTTAATTTTACTTTTACCATTTGATATAATAATAATATCCATTGCTCCCATAAAAAAATATATATATATTAATGAAAATATATAATATCCATTGGCATCACCACCAACAAATGAAAGATGCTTAAAACGAAAAGTAAAAATATGTAGTAATTCAGATACTACTTTGACCTTAGACATCTATCGTAAAACATAACAAAGAAAACTTGATCACATAGTAGCAAGTATATAATAGACAAATTACAGTGCATTTTACGTGTATTATGGTCTTCTTATGTTTGACCTTAGTGCTAACCTAAAACCGTAATAATTACAAAGGGATTGATCGCAGTCAACACAATAATCGATAGAAGCATAAATTGGGATCAAACTCTTTTTAACATATTTCACATAAATATTCTTGTGGGTAGTCTTTGAGAGGTAAATCGTATCTGTGTCTCAATGTACGAGGTTTTAGAGAACAATTGATTTGCAGCTTGAGGTTGCAAGTGTTGCATTCATATCCAAACTAGTCCCCTAAAATACCCACCACATGCATTACAGACTACAAATCCTTCGGCTGAATTCCCCAATACAAGAATATGTTGACGGTACACCTAGAATTTTTGCTAAGACAAAATTCTCATAAAATACATATTCTCATGCACAGCTACAAATCAAGCAACCAAATGAAATAGTTGGTTAATTAATAAAGAAAATGGATTTAATTGCCAAGAATAATAAGAAGACTTACGTGGAGGCTCCATATTTGATGTCTTCTTGGTCATGTCCATCTTTGATGTGCCTCTTATTTGTGATGTGGTGGTGAAGCATTTAAAATGAATAAAATATCTGCACCCACCACAGTAATAAGCCCATTCATCAGGACACAATATCTTGGAACAAATTTCGCAATGATGATGAAATTCGGAGTATTGAATCTATTGATGTGGAATAGAATAGGCGAGATCGAGGGAGTGGTCATTGTTAAGTTATTAACTATTTCAAAAGTTTAAGCCGTTAAAGAATGAGCCCAATAATATATATCAAGCTTTAACACCCTCTCTTACGAGCAACCCCGAGTTGCACATAGAGAGCAAACAAACCAAACTCCATCATAGCAAAGACAAATAATAAAGTGCAAATATGCACAACAAAACGGGGATGAAGAGTGAACCCAGGACCTCGCACAAACAAGGCTTTAAAACCATGTGAAGTTACCAATTACTATAAAAGCTTAAGTTAAAGAATGGGTCAAACAATGTATATCAAGTTTTAACAATCATGAGCACTATGTTTGAGAGTGGTTAATGCTTTTAAAGCACATATCTGGTGAATGAAGAACTGATCATCAAATTCGCCGGTCATGCAGGTGGGACAAGTATAAAATTTGCCTTCATGTTCATTGCGACAAGCATAGCAAGAAAATGAGATACTGTGACGTAGAGCAGCTAAAGGATGTCGGTGGCTTAGGTGTTCGATGTTAAAGAATCGGAAAACACAACATTTGCCAAGGAACCATGACCAAGTGGCCAAGCGGTACTCCCTTAGGTTTTGTGTTCGAATTCTCTTGAAAGTGGCCACAAGTGATTCACCTGAATGCCCTGACCTCGTGGAATTAGTCGAGGTGCGCGCAAACTAGTTTGGACATTCACAGTTATTAAATAAAAAAAAAAAAAAAATCCAGAATGAGGGTAAGAGAGTGTTCTGTATGCAGTGGGTGTTGAATTTCCCGAGATAGTTCTAAGCAAGATTTGCACAACAAGAACTAATAACAATATCTACATCTGTATTTCGTTACACCCCCTACAGCGTTTTAGAACATCATAATCTTTGTTCTTAATATCAACTTCAGTCAAAGTCAACGGATGCTCATGGCTAAAATGTTCTACATCCATCTCTCTCTCTCTCTACAAAAAAGTTTATAACAAAAAAATTAAGTGAAAATATGTTTCACTGTAGCTTACAGAATATTACATATATATGCATAAATGTATCAATTTTATATATAAAATACATACATATTTAACCAGATCACTAAATCAAAAGAAATGAAAATTCGAAACCCCCTGTTAGCAGGATGATCTTGGGCGACTGTAGAACGAAAATTTTGTAATCCTTTCTCCTCATAATGAAAATTCTTGGTATGTGAGAGAGAGAGACTGTTGGTTGAAAGACAAAGAAAGGGATGAGAGAGACTTAGGTGCGTTTGATAAAATTGAAAGTTAAAGTACTGAAAATTAAGTGCTAAATTTTAAGTATTAAAAATTGTAAGCCAATGGATTTACAGTACTGAAAATAGTTTTTCAAGTACTGAAATAGATTGCATTCAGTGATTATTTTCAGTAGAAATTTTTTACTTAAAGTTTTTAGTGGTTTTTTGGCTGTTTTTTTAATTAAGTAATTCGTTATCAAACGCACTGAAATAATAAGTGGTAAAATTTTTCATTTTCATCACTCAATTGGGTTACTCTTTGACTCTTGATTTTTTGTTTTGAGGCTGTATAAAAGTAGCGAAACGTCATTGTTGAAATATTATACTCTATTTAACACTCATTAGGATATTAACATTTGGGTTAATTGCTTTTCGCTAGTTTGGCTTAGCTGAAAGCCTACTAATAAATAACGAAAATTTTGATAATTAGCATGCCAATTCAGTATGCCAGGATAAAGATTGATCAAATAAATTTGGAAGTTAAAAGGGTTTAAATTGCAAATTACACCCTTGTAGGTTAAGGGTTGTGACAATTTGGTCCCTATGGTTTCAATTTTGGTAATTTGCACCCTATAATTTAAAATTTGTGCAAGATCCACCCAATTACAAAATAATTAAGCAAGGGCACAATGGGAATATCACATTATTTCCAGCCCAAAATGACCTTATGTGTGTATAGACCCAAGAATGTAGTTCAATGGGACCAGAAACGTATACGGGAGTTTTGGGACAGCGCCCCCACCGGATTGTTTTGGGTAAAAATATTATAATTTTATGTGATTTTTTGTACAAACTAATTTATCCCATAAATAACTTATAATCTTTTAAACAATCCGATACACTTAAAGCTTATAATAATGATAATATCTTATAATCTTTTAAACCACATGCTAATATTTATAATCTTTCAAACATTTTGATACACTTAAAGCTGGACACACGCACTGCCACACAAATATCAAAGTGAAATTCATAAAAATAAATAAATAAAAATTAAGCTTAGAATACAAAATTTTCGTGAAAAAAATTGTGGGATAGATTAGTTTGTACCAAAAAAAAAAACCACAGAATTATACTATTTCTACCCCAAAAAAATAAATATATCGGGTCAAGGTATTGTCCCCGATCTCCCAAATAAGCTTTTGCTCCCAATGAACTACACTTCTGGGTCAGTCCCTGCACATGTTTGGGCCAGAAATAATGTAATATTCCCATTGTGCCCTTGCTTAATTTGTAATTGGGTGAATTTTGCACAATTTTCAAATATAGGGTGTAAATTGCCAAAATTGAAACTATAGGGACCAAACTGTCACAACCCTTAAACTACAGGGGTGTAATTTTCAATTTGCCCAAGTTAAAATTCGGTTGTCGACATTTTATTTTAAGAAAGTGCTAAGTAAACTTGTTTTGTGCCCCTAAACTATCCACTTGCTAATGTGTCGTGATAGTTTAGAAATTATTTCGAGCTTTGTTTGGTAATTGACAAATAATTTTGAAAATTCACACGAACAAGTGTATTATTCAGATGTGCAGTTTAGGTAGGGCCGGTCCCGAGTATTTGGAGGCCCGGGACGAACTACTAAAAAGGAGGCTCTTATACGGAAGTTCGGGGGCAGTGCCCCCGAGACGATTTTTTTGGGGGTCTATTTATACATGATTGACATTTTTTTTTTGTTTTGAGTTTACTTATACATAATTGACGATTTTTTTGAGGTCTACTTATAATACGAGTCTATTGTGAAATTTAAACATTGTATGGTGTCTTTCAAAATTCTATAAGGCCTATTTCTAAAACTCAAAAAATTCTAACACTAAAAGTGCAATTTCGAAAATTCTAGGAGTCTTTGCTTTTAAGTTTTATATACATCTATATCAATATATATGTAGTTGATGATACTAAATTGGGCCTTGGAGAAGGCCTAAATGTAAAATACTAAAAAATCTCAATGCAAAAATATAATTATAAAAATTTCATGAAAAACCTCAAAATTTTGTGAACTTTAATGACACGGGACGATTGCCCCTTTAAGCCGGCCATGCGTTTTAGTTTACCAAACATTAGTGCTCTCTTTTAAGTTCATTTTTTCTTTATTACACGATGTTATTCATTTGTCAAATCATCTTACTTTTCACCAGCTTTGAATAAATAAATATTAAACTGAGTAGGTAGCCAAAGTTTTTTTTTTTGGGGGGCTGTGATACGGAATGGTGGTATTTTCGTATGGTAGAATTTGGTGCGGACAAACAATGAATGGATAAGATTGATCAGGATATATCATTTAAGGGTGGCTGTTAATCCAATACATGGTCACTGATAGCATTTACTTTACAGCTGGCGCATTAAATGTGCATTTAATGCCCACTAAACTGGTGCAGCCGGTTGTTGTTACAGGTTGTAATATATTTCGTTCCTTCTGTAAGAAATTGTGTTCCTCGTGTAAGAAATTATGTTCCTCTCTAATAAAAATTGTTCCTCAGCTTCATTTGTTGTTCTTATAATATACTATAACATTTTGTTTTACCATACCAACCATGTAGAATTTAAGGTTGTTGGAGATGGCTGTTTATTAAATAGGAGCAGGCTGTTTATTAAATAACACATACCAATCACATCATTTATTGAATAACAACACAAATGTTATAAACAACCTAAAACAAAACACACATATTGTTTCTTCCATTTATTTTTTCTTCATTTGTTGCTTATCATTTCAAGCATAAACAGATTATTCCTTTCATTCATTTTAATTTTCATTTCAAGCATAATCCAAGTATAGACATTTGGATTATACTTGAAGCCAATTGGATTACAGCTGAAGCCATTTGAAGCTCTCCCAACAAGAGAAGACAATAGTGTTTTAGGTAATATTTATATTTGATGACTAATTTTTTTTTTTTTGAAGTGTTCATCCTTTATTAGGTATTTGTTTTAACATTTATGAAGTTACTTTAGTGTAGTGAAATAAAAAATGTGATACCTACAACACTTTTTTATCCATTCTGTTACAACCATATATAATGTGAAAATAAATGTAATATCCTACTAGTACAAACATTTGTAGTAATATGAGTGTTTTTACATGTATACTGAATAGTATACATGGAACAATAAGGGTACAATATTTCTTTTTTATGGAACAATATGGGTACAATATGTTGGAAATATAGGAAGGATACAGCCATGAACTTGATTGAGGCGTGCAATAATTTGCACTGTCCTTAAGAACAATTCCGCCCCTCGGAGTCAGTGACTCGATGCAGAAGGTCTCAGCGCTATGTTCTCCAGGATTCAGCAATCAAATCTCCCAAACGTGCACACGATCGAATTAGAAGATTATTTGAGCGCTCAGAACTGCTCCAAAATTAAAAAATTAAAAAAAGAAGAATATTTTCCAGAATGATTTTTTCGAGAAAATAAAAAAGTAAAGGGAGAAGGGAATAAGTCATTATAGAACCATTATTGGTTTAGCACGCCACATACAGAAATGAAACCACTGTTTATATATGAACCAGAGCCCACCTCCATCTGGTTTATGCTTGTAACTGCCTTATTAGCTAGCTTCTCTTCACTTCAACATGACCCAGCCATTGTTGTCACTACCAACCCAGAAAATCATCTTCTCTTACTCTTAGAAGCTGATTATAAAGGAGCCACATAAATGATTAGCCAATGAACTCATTATACGTTATTTTAAAATTCCGTTCTAACTTGTGTTTTATTTTAATTAGATCAAAAATATATTATTGTACATTTATAAAGGAAAGAAGAAGAGACTAATGTTTTAATAATAAAAATTTAGTGTACAGCAAACAATTAAATCAAATTAATGGCTCACCAACAGCCATAAAATGAATTAATGATATTTAATATGTGATAAACATGTGCACAAAAAATTAATTCTAGAGACCAAAAAACATGATCACTCTATCATATGTGTGAGGGTACAAATTGACCGACATTTGTGTACACACCACATGTCCGCACAAAACTCTCATTCCTAAGCAATGTGGGATACTAGTCACTTCAAGCTTATAGGCTTAAGTTTGGGTTTTTGAAATAAAAGCTCAAATAAGATAATAAAAATCCAACACAATATATCTTAATTATGGAACAATACGGGTACCGAATATCTTTATCATAGAACAATAAGAGTACAAAATATATTAATCATGAAACAATAAGGATACAAAATTTTTTCATCACAGAAGAACAAGGGTACAAAATATATTAACCATGGAACAACAACGGTACAAAATTTACTAATCATGGAACTAAAATGGTACAGAATATATTACATGCATACTTAAATAGCTCACTACACAACCTTGTCTTGAAAAAATATACTTAAAGCTAAACAAAGCATACCGTAACGAAACTAATCAGAAAGGAGGTCCAAACCAGATAAATCGCCATAGTACTCATAACAACAGAAAGGTTGTCCATCATCTCTGATTAGACACCCAGGAAGAAAACGTTGAAAATCCCGATCAACATCATCTTCAGTATAATCCGGTAGATTGGGATATACATCAGCATAAGAAGGATCATCTTCAATATCTTGTATAGCAAAGACTGGGGGGTCATAATATTTTTTTACATCTTCGATTGCGTGAGAACGCATCAATCGTCGTTTCATCTGTCGAATCTCTTGCTTTAGCAAATGTATGACCTGATCGTCATCCCTATTAGAATTTCGCATGAAATCAGGAGCGCGAGAAATCGGTACTGGTAACCCGTGCCAACGACAATATACTTCGCACTCACACCTTATGCTAAACAATTTTGTCCATCGCAAATCATCTCCATTAAGAACTGCATTGTTTGGTAGTTGAGTGTGAGCGTCACCAATGATTATGTGTCCAACATTTGAGAAAGAGAAATTATAAGGTATTGGGGTGTTGACAAAAGAACGTCTTTTTCCATACCAAGTTTGACCTTTAGGATCTGTGTAAGAGCAATATATATATATATGTCACACATCGCTAATTGAAGAAGCATTACTAGCTCTTCTTCCCCTTCCTCCACTTCTCCCTCCACCTCTACCTCTTCTCATCCTTAGGAGATTTGAGTACACATTTTATTACTTGAAACCTCTCTTGCTTTTTATAGAGTAGGAATTGTGCACTGTCAATAAATTTTAACTTGGAAATGACTACACTATGAATGAGGGTTTTGTAGGAGGGACAATACTATGAATAGGATACAGTGAATTGTCGACTTCAATCACTCACTCAGAAAGTTTAGTCACATAACTGAGAAATCGGAGCCCTTTCAATTTATTGAAAGCTACAGTAGGTTTTGGACATCATTAATCAGACAGTTTAGTCACATCACTACGGACATTTCCAGTGAAAGTTAATCACATCACTCAGCTTTCAAACTTTTTGTAAACTTTCTATAAAATTAATCATTAATGAATGTAGGTCAAGTCTCTCTAATTCGCAGTAGGTGTGTATGCTTCCCTAGCGGATCACAGGGCTAAGTCGAAGCATGCCTGAACCTTCTTTAGTAGTGAGCCGTACCGAGTAGTACTTGATTGAATAACTCGCCAAAATTTAATTAATTAAAAAATAGTATATTTCTAAGGAACTATTCCGAAGTAGGTAACAATAAGTGTTTTGGTGAGTAAGCAACAAGAAGGGTGTAGAATTTCTTAAGCATGGAACAAGAAGGGTACAAAATTTATTATCACTAGAACTATAAGGGTACATAATTTCTTAATCATGGAACAATAAGGGTACATAATTTCTTAATCTTGGAACAAGAAGGGTACATATTTTCTTAATCATGGAACAATAAATGGTTCATAATTTCTTAATCTTGGAACAAGAAGGATACACATTTTCTTAATCATGGAACAATAAGGGTACATAATTTCTTAATCATAGAACAATAAGGGTACATAATTTATTAATCATGGAACAATAATGGTACATAATTTCTTAATCTTGGAACAGGAAGGGTACACATTTTCTTAATCATGGAACAATAAGGGTACATAATTTCTTAATCATAGAACAATAAGGGTACATAATTTATTAATCATGGAACAATAATGGTACATAATTTCTTAATCTTGGAACAAGAAGGGTACATATTTTCTTAATCATGGAACAATAAGGGTACATAATTTCTTAATTTTGGAACAACAAGGGTACATAATTTCTTAATCTTGGAACAACAAGGGTACACAATTTATTAATCATGGAACAATAATGGTACAAAATTTCTTAACAATGGAATTTCATTAAACATAGTCCATATTACACGCATACTTGTCATTTATTAATTTTGTTTGTTTTCTAACAGCGTAAATTCCATTGGATGGTATGCGGAGATCCAAGAGAAAGTCGGTATGCACAGATTTGGATGAAGAAACTTGTTTGGGGAATGATTTATATGATGAAAGTGGATTGGATTACACATATAATGTTCACACGGGGGTTGACAGCAATGACCCAGAAGCTGTACAGAGTAATGTCGTCCAACAAACCTTCGAATGTGGTTCAGATCAAGCACTACATGAAATGACCGAAGATGAAGTCCTTCGCATGACATTCAAATCCGAGGGTGAAGGGGCAAAATTTTACAATAGTTATGCGAAGATGGTGGGTTTTAGTGTACGAAAGGATGAATTAAAATACGGAAGGGACCAAATAGTCGTATCGAGACGTTGGGTGTGTTCTAGAGAAGGGGAAAGATGCCAAAAATATTTAGATTGTGAAGACAAGTTGAGGGAGCCCAAGGCCCTTACTAGAGTTAAATGTGGTGCATGCCTCCGTATCCGATTGGATAGAGCTAAGCAATATTATGTTGTGACGAATTTCGTTGAAGACCATAGCCATCCGCTATGTCCTCCTCAATGTGTGCCTTTCCTTTGGTCACACCGGCAAGTCCAGAATTCAGATAAAGCTCAGATTAGTTCAATGCGCAGTGTCGGTATTAGACCTAGTAAGATTATGGACTACATGGTACATCAAGCGGGTTCATATGAGAAGGTTGGGTTCATTCAAAAAGATTTGTACAATTATGTTGATGTTGAACGTACATCGGAGCTTGTAGATGGTGATGCCGAGGGAGCACTGGCATATTTGTGTTCTAAAGGTGAGACCGATGAACAATTTTATTACAAGTTTGAGGTGGATGAGGAACATCGATTGTCTAGGTTGTTTTGGACAGATGCAAGATCCCGTATCGACTATGACAGATTTGGAGATGTCCTAGCATTTGATACAACTTACCGAACAAATGCCTACAGGAAACCGTTTGTTATACTTGCAAGCATCAATAATCATTTCCAAACTACAATTTTTGGTTGCGCATTATTGGTCGATGAAACCATAGATACCTACATTTGAGTTTTGGAGACCTTACTTGAAGCAATGAAGGGTAAGGCTCCGACTTCCATACTAACTGATGGAGATAAGGTGATGCGGCAGGCAATTGCTACCATTCTTCCTAACTCATCACATCGGTTGTGCCAATGGCACATACAACGGAATGCCGTTACAAACATCCGTGTCGCAGGGTTTGGTAATGATTTTGACAAATGCATGAAGAGAAATTGCACGGTCGAAGAGTTTGAAGCATCAGGGCAAGAGTTAGTTGACAAGTATGGGCTACACTGTAACAAATGGATGAAAGAGATGTATGAAAAGCATTCGATTTGGGCTGAGGCATACTTGAGGGGCCAATTCTTTGCCGGTATGAAGGCCACGCAAAGGTGCGAAGGGATTAATTCATTTTTAAAAGGCTTTCTTAAAATCCGAATGCGGCTTTACGAGTTTGTTAAAAATTATGATAGAGCACTTCGACGTCTTCGCCACAATGAAGCTAAAGCGCACAATGATACGGAACAAACATATCCAGTTATGTCCACAAACTTGAGGCCCATCGAGACGCATGCTGCCAATATATTCACTAGATCGATTTTTATCTTGTTTCGTGGTGAAATTAATCGTGAGACTAAATACTTTGTCGCGAAAAGGGTGAATGGGCCGACGTACGTTAATTTTTACTTGTGCAAATATCCATAGCCCACTTCGCGATGGAATGTTATTTCCAATCACCATGAGGGGACAATTAAGTGTTCTTGCATGCGGTTTGAGTCTGTTGGAATACCTTGTTGCCATATGATATGTGTAATGAAAAATGAATACATACAGGAAATCCCTCATAGTTGTATCACACCAAGATGGTTGAAAAGTGGCCCGGAATGGGTGAAAACGGCAAATTGCACGTCTCTGAAAGGCAACAATTTTTCAGCACACTCAAAGTCAAATTGCATGTCTCCAATTGTTCAATAAGAGGTACGAAGACATGGGACACTATACTGTCTTAACAGAGGAAGGATGGACCGATGCAAATGATACAGTCACAGAACTCACATGTCGTTTGAAGGACCTATGGAAGAAGAAGAATGGGACAGCAAAGTGTACTACTGGTTTGGGTGTAAAAGACCCAGCCCCAGTTGAAACAAAGGGAAGTAAAGGGGCAGGCAGCAACAAACAAAATTTAAAGCGCTGTGGTTATTGCAGGTAATAAATTATACACAACTTCTATTTACCTAAAATTTACATGTACATCAGAGGCACAATATTTCTTATCACAGAAAGAAAAAGGGTACAAAAAATCATATCACAGAAACAAAAATGGTACAAAACATCTTATCACAGAAACAAAAAGGATACAAAAAATCTTGTCACAGAAACAACAAGGGCACAAAAAATCTTATCACAGAAACAAAAAGGGTACAAAAAATATAAATAGATGTATTCCCCCATACTAAATAGAAGTATCCATAAACTTATATTTACCAAAAATTTACATGTGTTTCTTATGACAGAAACAAAAAGGGAACACGGTTTCTTATCACTAGAACAAAAAAAGGTATGTCTACCCAACCACAAGCCTTACAACCACAACCCTTACCAAAAATTTCATTCAACCCTTACAACCAACCCTTACCAAAAATTTACATGTGTTTCTTATAACAGAAACAAGAAGGGAACACAGTTTCTTATCACTGGAACAAAAAAAGGTATATCAACCCAACCACAAGCCTTACAACCACACCCCTTACCAAAAATTTCATTCAACCCTTACAACCAACCCTTACCAAAAATTTCATTCAACCCTTACAACCACATACAATTAATTCATTGATGACCCGTTCCAAAATAAATGAATACCTGCAACAACAAAAAAAAAAAAAAACCAAAAAAACAACATTACAATTTATTAGTAGTAAAATGAAACAGTAAATAGATTAGCATTACATCTTATATGTGGTATAGAAATTAACATTGATATTTATAGATGCGTTGGACACACAAGAACAACATGCCCAAAAAATCAACCTAACCGGTCCACTCAACAATATGATGCTGAAGTTGAAGGTAGTGGACGGGTTACTGCTAGCCGAAGAAAGAGCTTATTTTGTAGCCCAAATAAAAACGAACTACAACTCCTGAATTTGGGATGCATACTCCATATAAAAAGGATACCCGCACACCAAATATAAACAACTACAGTGAATTCGATGATGGAGCAACTACATTGAACACTCCGTCAAGTTCAAGAATCGACTTTAACAATATTGATGAGGTAGGCATTATCGATTGCTCATGTTATTTGGAATTGTACACTGCAGTCTTAGTTTAGTCTTAAACAACCATGTCTTTGCACCTATCAGCACAACATGAATTACACATGGGATTTTGAGTTCAATGGCGGAGCAACTGCAATGAACAATCCATTGACTACAAGATTTGACTTATTTTTATTGTCAAAATTTAGGGTACAAAATTTATTGTCACTGAGAACAACAAGGGTACAAAACTTTCTTATTTTTATTAAATTTACAATTTTCTCATCTCTGATATGATGGTTGGTAATCACACAGACATGTGTGAGAATAACGAAAAAGTTGTGGGACCGTTGGAAGAAGTGAAGAAGAAGAAAGGAAATAGAGGGAAATTTTTGTTTGCTTTTGGATAAAAAGTTCATTTCTAAGAGGGAAAGGAAATAGAGTGAGCACTAGTCTTGTTTGTGACCACATGATATCATACACCAGTCAAGCTTATGACCACTTCAGATTGTTAAGGCACAATTGGGTGTCACATTGGTGGAAGGAAGATTTGACTATCATTTATCATTTGACTATTGTTACCTAAGTTAACCGACTATAAATATAGGAACTTTTTATTTGTATCCTACGTACACTAAAATTACACACATTGGGACTTAGTTACCATCTATTGTAACCACTTTTACTACCAAATGGCAGCTTAAAAAAGTTAATACCAAATAACACTTGTTACCATAAATGACACTCCAAAAGTTACTACTAAGTGGCACTAAAGCTAGAACAAAACAGCACTTTGTTACCATAAATTGTCACCTATCAAATGGTTGTATCATACATGAGGATGTATTGAAGATTTACCATACATATATGGTCGCGTATAAATATAGCTTATGTATGTGGATACACATTCTCCCCATATGCCAGAGAGAGAAGTTTATGATAAACAGTCACATAATATGCTGATATGTATCTGTTAAGATAGTTGCCACACAGTGAACTGTCAAATCGAGTTAAGCAGTAACTATTGTGCCAACATAGAGAGAGACTTATAAACTTACCTGATCTTTGATGGGTCGTAAGGTGCTCAGCCAGAGGCAAAACCCCACCCTCTTGATCTACACAACTGTAGAAGCGAGCCACAGTGCCATTAGTTCCTGCTCAAAGGTCAAACCATGACTATGATCACTGAACTATTTTTAACCCCTTAACATGTACCCTAAGGGCACTTTTTTTTTATACTAAGTACACGTGTTAATAAGAAACTTTTTTTATTTGTTGTAGTTGTTTTGAAAGTTCATTAATGACCATTTTTTGGGAACATAATTAATAATTTCATTAATGACTTCAAATCAAAAACTCATGCAGACCAAAATAATTGTACAACCAATTAAATTTCATTAATGACTTCGAATCAAAACTCAACTTTGAATTCTTTTATTGAAGTTTCATGTGCATGAAGTCATTACTGACCAAATAATTGTCAAACCAATTTTAAGTGAATATCCTAGGTCTCGTTTGATAACGACAAAAATTAGTATTGAATTTTAAGCTACTGAATATGCAGTTAAAAATTATGAGTATGTTTCAAAAGAATGAGTTCAATGAAAATCTAGAAATTTTTATTTACAGTTTTTAGTGGCATTTGACTGTTTTTTCAATTAAGTGCTATATTATCAATCACACCAAAATAAAATAAATACTAAAAATTTTTATTTTCTGCACTTAATTTGTTATTAAACACACCCATTGTCTTGCTTAAGATAACTCAATAATATAAAGGTTGAGTTTAACTTTGAAGTTGGCAAATTTCTATCTCACAGTGAGAAACCCAAGATTAGATACTTTAACGACGGCGTTGCAGCATATTTTTATATCAACACTTGTCCTGCCTTTTTCTTTTTTGCCCTTTGCTTCCTACATTTGCAAAAATTACTCTGAATTTATCAAACTCAAAGGAAGTATGGTGTTAACAATTTCAAAGATTCAATAGTGTTATGTAGTGAATACCTCATATTCAAGAAAAGCCTCCACGCAAAAGATTATCTAAAGTAGAGTAAAAAAAAGTTTTAATATTGCCAAACAAAGAAAAAAAAATACACAACCCTCCAACCAACATATTTTAGTAGGTTTCAACGACAACTACTTGAAACGAATCAAAGCCTCCAACCAACAGATTATCCTAAAATACAGAACAATAAGGGTATAAAATTTATTATCACCAGAACAAAAAGGGAACATAATTTCTTATCACTGGAATAGAATGAATGCATAAATTCTTATCAAGAGAACAATATTTATTAATCATGGAACAACATGGGTACAACATTTCTGAATCACTAGAAATTAAGGGTACAATATTTCTTAACCATGGAACAAGAATTTCATGTTAATCATGGAACAATAAGAGTGCAGAAATTCTTATAAAGGGAACATTTGTTAATCATGGAACAAGATGGGTACAACATTTCTTAAACACTAGAAATGAAGGGTATAATATTTCTTAACCATGGAACAAGAATTTCATGTTAATCATGGAACAACAAAAGTGCAGATTTTTTTATCAATGGCACAATAAGGGTACAGAATTTCAATCACAAAGTACTTAACTTTAACTTTCTTAATTGCAATCTACTCTCTATTACCACACATACACACACACACACACACACAAGTATTTGGGCATGTGTGTCAAAGCACCCACCTCAACAAACAAATATTGGGTTGAATTGCAACAAACAAAAACGTAGCCTGAACCACTACAAATAGAACGCACATATGAAGAGAAGGAAAAAAATGTGGGGAGAAACCCAAAATCCGAACACTTTTTGTAGAGGAACACGATTGGGAGAAACCCCAAAAAATACAGAGGAACACGGTTCCAACAACTACAAATTAAAAGCAATTTTCTCTCAAAAAAATTAGTGACAGAGAGCTCTGCTTCTTCAGGGGACTTGCAGAAAATTAGTGTGTGTGTGTGTTTGTGTGTGTGTGTATGTATGTATGTGTGTGTGTGTGTGTGTGTGAGAGAGAGATAGAGAGAGAGAGAAATTAGAGAAATTAGAGAAAAAAAATACCTTCTCACAGGTGGTGCTAGTGATGATGGGTGGTGGTCTTCGGTGGCGATGGTGGGTGGTGAGGTGGCGCTAGTGATGGTGGTTTTGGGTTGACAGTGGTTGGATGGTGGCGGGATGGTGGTCGGACGGTGAGGTGGCACTAGTGATGGTGGGTTTGGGTTGACAGTGGTTGGATGGTGGTCGGATGGTGGCGTGATGGTGGTCGGACGATCCCCACTACTTGGTTAGAGAAGACAGAGAGCTCAACCCCTCTTCCTTGTTTAGAGAGAGAGAGAGAGAGAGAGAGAGAGAGTGAGTGAGAGAGAGAGATTTGGGCAGGATGTTGTGATAACTTGTTACCGGTTGGGTAGGTATGAGAGAGTGAGAGAGAGAGAGAAACCACTGGTTTTAATCTTTTTTAAATAAAGAGCCTAGATTAAAAGAACCATCAATCCAATGGTCAAGAAGTGTCCGCACCCATGCGGATGAAACCGCTCCCCGTATCACAGTTTCCCCCAAGGTTTTGAGCAAAAAAAAAAAAAGTTGTAGCTAGCCAAGGGCAAATTCTAGTGTGAAAATATAGAGTTTCCACACTGCATAATACGGCGAGTTGACCATTCCACCAACTTCTCCTCTTTTTAAAGATTCTAAATCCCATAATGAATATAATGTAACTGGACACACTCACTACCAATTAAAAACTTGTAAGCATGTATGCGTTAGGCTAATTAACAACTAACTTTACAAGTGGTCGGCACTTAATGACTTTATGCATGTGCCTTCGTTTAAGGTAAATCGTGACGATACGATTCTTAAAGCAAATGTCCCTTAAATCAAATGTTCAACAACCCCTAAGTTAAAAGTCAAATAGTCATTGAGCCAATAACCCCTTGAGCCAAAATTCAAATATTCTTTAAGCTAAAAACCATTAACTTAAACACTTAAGCGAAAAGCCATTGACTGAGCAGCGCTTAAGCCAAAAACCATTAAGTAAAACAATCCTTGTGCCAAATGCCAAACTTCTTTGTGCAAATGGCCATTGAACAACATCTCTTAATTAAGCCAAAAGCCATCAAGTCAAATATCCTTTCAATTTTATTTTGTTATATATATGTACATATATATATATATATATGGGGGTTGCTAACCTAGATTACATTGGTTGTAGGTTAGCAGCGCGTACACCAACTTTTAGCAATAAAAATATGCTTTTAGTGAGGAAATTTTTCGTAGCTATAAACCCAGAACTTTAGTGACGAAATTTTTCATCGCTAAAAAGGGTTTTTTTTTTGCTTAAAGAACGTCGTGCTGCAAGTTAGCATTTCCCTTAGATGCATATATGTATACAGTCCGGATCTTAAGCGGACCATATAAAACAAATCTAAAAGACGAACCGTGTAAAAAGTGAGAATTTATCACAAAAAGTGAGAAAAAAGTGGGAAATTCACTTTTTACACAGTCCGTCTTTTAGGTCTGTTTTTTAAGGTTCGCTTAAGATCCGGACTGTATATATAACACAAGCCAAATATCCTTTAAGTTAAACATATGTTTTCCCAAATAAACTAAAATTTGTAAATTAGTTGTTATCTTAGGGGTTCATGTTAGGAATTAGGGACGCTTGGATTAGCGTTGGGCTTACGGATTGTTTGGCTATAGTTTGGGTTATGCGCTGTGCAAAGCTACCCAAATAATTAAGCTTTTGAAAACAAATTCCTAAAATAATTTTAGAAATTTGTTATTAAATCCTACACTAGGAGAATTATTTGGTTATAGGACACAAGGGAAGGTTTTTTATTAATAAGGACAATTTTCAGTAAGAGTATTAGAAAAAGTCCTTTGACCAGTTGACCACATATTTTGGGACATACTTTACCCTTATTTGCATTTTTCATTTTCATCACCCTCTCTTCCATCTCTCTCTCTCAGCATTGACTACCGACCACCATCACCGCCGACCACCATCACCTCTATCACCACCACCACTGTCGTCGCCACAACAGACCGTCGTCACCAGCACATCTACCACCTCTCTCTCTCTCTCTCTCTCTCTCTCTCTCTCTGCACCGACAACCATCACTACCATTGCCAACGCTGGTCGCATAACCTGTGACGACCAAGAGCCAATACTCCTGAGGCAGGATGACCATATTGAGGTGAGGTCGGGTGTGGGGGCTTGTTCCACATCGCCTGGGATGAAGTTCCTGGACTAGTTTATAAGGATTAATCTCCCCTCTATATGCAACAAGGCCTTTTAAAACCGTGAGGGAGCTAAATACGAAAGAACTTCACAGTTAAGCGTGTTGCTGCCAGAGCAGTACCAGGGATGGGTGACGCCCTGGGAAGTTCTTTGTGTTTAGGCCCAAAGCGGACAATATTGTTGCTAGACGGGGAGGTGGGTCGTTACAAATGGTATCAGAGCGGAAACCCAGCCGGAAGTGTGGGGCGGGTCCTACACGAGGACGTGTGCCCCTTAAGGAGGGTGGATTGTGACGACCAAGAGCCAATACTCCTGAGGCAGGATGGCCAAGATGGATGAGGTGAGGTCGGGTGTGGGGGCTTGTTCCACAGCGCCTGGGATGAAGTTCCTGGACTAGTTTATAAGGATTAATCTCCCCTCTATATGCAACAAGGCCTTTTAAAACCGTGAGGGAGCTAAACACGAAAGAACTTCACAATTAAGCGTGCTGCTGCCAGAGCAGTACCAGGGATGGGTGACCCCCTGGGAAGTTCTTTGTATTTAGGCCCAAAGCGGACAATATTGTTTCTAGACGGGGAGGTGGGTCGTTACATAACCCGACCTGATGAGATATGTCTCCTCTGATGACCACCAATTTCAGATCCACCACCATAGTGACTATATCTATAACCACCGGGACCACCACGAGCAGATCCACAACCGCCGCATGACCACAAGCCAGTATAGCGAGCATTTATTACTTTTCTGTGAATTTTTATGAACTTCGTGAAATTTCACAACTTTTAGGTGGCATGAGAAATTTGTTTTGTTATCATTGTATGAAAAAATTTCACAACTTTTTTTTGATTTAGGATCAGTGTAGCTTTAAGTTGGGTTGTTTCCAGGTTGTGAATGCTCTATTAAGTTGAAATGAGTTTTAAAAAAAAAAAAAAAAAAGATCTACTGGAAAAATCGTGTGTTAAGGTTATGGTTTTTTTTTATAAATTTCACAACTTTTTTTTTTTTGGGATAAATTTCACAACTTTTCGGTGGTATGAAAAAAATTGTTTTATGATCATTTTATGTTGATCTGGTGGTTTGGTTGTGAAGGAGATCGATCAGGTGAGGTCATGGTGGTCGTCGGAAGTAAGGTGAGGTTGTGGTGGTGATCGCTGCTAGTGGTGCATGGTGGTCGGTAGAGGCAGGGAAGGCCGTGATGGTGGTCGCCAGAGGTGAGGCAAGGTCACCGAAGGTCAGACAAGGTGATGGAGGTGGTCGCCGGAGATCAGGCGAGGTCGCCGGAGGTGCAGGGGGTGAAACTCTTGGTGTTGACCAATATTGAGGGTAGATTTGTTAAAATATCAAGGAGTGGGCTATTTCCAAAAAATTTTATTAGATATACCTAAACCACTGTACTTTCCTTAATTTGGATTAATTCCTAATTGTCCCATTTTTTTCCCAAATAAAGTTCCAAATGAAGTTTTAAAAAATTAATTTATGTTGCATAACAAAGTTTTTAACCCTTAATTAGAATTGTTTTATCCTCTTTTATTTTAATTTTTTTAAAAAAAAATTCCTGTTTTTAATTCTAACACCTATGGGATTATTTGACACAAACTTGGTTCTAATTTCAGAATCTCGATCACGTGCATTTCTCATTGATTCCCATTTTTATCTTTATTTTTAGGTTTAAGTGTATGTAATATATTTATATTTATATTTGTGGATTGATGAGTGGGATATGTATTTTGGGGGTAATTTTGGAGATAATCTTAAAATTCAAATAAATCTTACAATAAATGGAAAAGTTTTGCAACCTAATGAATTATGCTCATCAGATTAAAAACTTACAATAAATCCTAATTACTCTTTATCTCACATATAAAGACAGGGACACACTTGGGTAAAGTTCCTTATATGAGGTTCATTAGATTTCCTCTCACAATTGTGGGACCCTAACTAAAAAAAAAGAATTTTTAAACATTTTTTTTTTAATTCTAAGTCCCACTGTTGTGTGAGGGAACCTAACAAACCACACCTTAATGAACTTTACCCAAGTGTGTTCTGAAAGACGATAGCTAGTCACACTATAGCTAGTCACACTGAACTCCTTTATTAAATAGATTGGTAACAATTGAGGAAATAAAATAAACAATTAATGCAAACATTATTTTTTAAAAAAAAAGTATGAATTGCTTATCTCTTTTTTGACATGCCATTTGAAACATACTAATCTAACATGTCAAATGTCTAACTCAATAATATTTGATATAGTGGTGGGAGAGGATTGTAATACCAAAACTAGTTATATAGAGGTGCCATGTCATATTTGAAGGTTGGGATGGAGATGCATTAAGAGTTTGTTTGATTAAAAGTAAGTGCAGGAAATTAAGGGTGTGTTTGATAACCCTATTAAGTGCTGAAAATGAAAGCATTCAGCACTTATTCTTTTTTAGTGCGTTTGATAGCATTGAAAAAGTAGCTTCAAAACCACTGAAAACTTTAAGTGAAAATTTTCTACTGAAAATAATCACTAAATGCATTCTACTTCAATAGTTGAAATACTGTTTTAAGGAATCAAACTTCAAACGCTTAAAATATTCAGTACTTCAAATTCAGTACTTAATTTCAGTACTTAATTTTCCGTTTTATCAATCACCCTAAGTGTTGAAATTTAAACTATTGAATATTTTAAGCGATTGAATTTGCAATACTGAAAACAATTTCAAGTTCTGAAATAGACTGCATTCAACGATAATTTTCAATATAATTTTTTCGTTTAAAGTTTTCAGTAGATTTTTTTACTGCTTCTTCAATTGAAATGTACTTCTTCAAACACACTGAAACTTTTCAGCACTTAATAGGGTTATCAAACACACTCTAAGGATGTGTTTGATAACCCATTAAGTGCTAAAAATAAAAAAATTTAGCACTGATTTATTTTCAGTGCATTTGATAATCTATTATTTAATTGAAAAGACAGCAAAATACTCAATTAAAACTTTGAGTGATAAAATTCTACTGAAAATAATCATTGAATGCATTCTAGCTATTTGAGTGCTTGAAACACTACTTTCACTATTACAAATTCAACTACTCCCTCCGTCCCATTTTATGTGTCCATCTTTCCTTTTTGGGATGTCCCAAAATTATTGTCCACTTTCCTAAATTAGTATGCAAATTTTATTTAGTTTCCTAAACTACCCTTCCTTGTAATCAACACCAAAACAAAACAAAAAAAGAAAGTGCAATGATTATGGGCAATTATGCAATTATGGAAACTATTTGTCCCTTAAATAGTTGGATTCCCCAAGATGGACACATAAAATGGGACGGTGAGGAGTACTTAAAATTCATAACTTAATTTTCAATACTTATTTTTTCTGTTTTACAAGCAGACCCTAAATTAACAGTCTAATTCTCATTTTAAAAGAAAAATGGATGTGTCTATAGAATATGAGTAATATGGATGCCCTCAAATCTCTCCAATTTATAAGAATCTCACATGGCATGTCTCGTTGATTCTTCTTTCTTTCTTTCTTTCTTTTTTTTTTTTTTTTTTTCTTTTTCCTTCTATTTTAGATTTTAATTGTACATCTATATATTTTTGCAAGAGTGATGAGTTAGAATATTTTGTCGATAATTTGATGAGGATCTTAATGCAAATCAATCTTATGAAAATGAAAAAGTTCTGCAACCAAATGAATTAGAGGTAATAAAATTAAAAGCTTACAATAATAAATCATAACAACTCTTTGGGGGCACATCGAGCTCCCTTATTATATAGATTAACCCCTAATATATAACTCTCATGGCTTAAAATGGTCAAGTTATAAAAAAAAAAATTACTAAAAAATAAATCAATAAATAAATTAAAGGAACCAAGCCTTTTTGCCAATTCGCTAGAACTAATATCCAAGCATAACATATTCTCTCACCAACTGGACGATTGGATTATATTATAAAGTTAACATTAAACAAGTTTTTGCATCAATCTCCTTTGATCTAAGTCATACCTAAAACATTGATGTCTTTGTTTAATTCGCAAGTATATATTTTTCCGATGAATAGTGACATCATTAGTTTATTTGTGTCGAAGTGTTCCCACACAAAACATTGACCTTGTAGTTGCGATAAAATTAGTTTTTTCTATTCATCAAAAATAATAATTAAAAAAAAAAGTACTTTGATGAAGTGTGTGCCTCAAAATATGAAGTGCATGTGCTGTAGAGTCCATCCCATGTTAATCTAAAGAAAACCTACAAAGGTAGGTTTCTTGTTTTTGCTGATAAGCTATGCGTGGAATATGTGATACAATATGCAAATGGATGTTTATCTTTTCAAAGGATGTGCAATCATATCTTCATGGATGTAGTTTGATTAGCATGAAGTCCTTCACCAACTTTGTATATCGGCCGTGTGTATCTACACACATATATACATACCTATATGTGACGCAATGAAAACAAGGGGCAGTACAAGGAGGGTTGGGTTATGAGACTTAATTCAACAAGTGTCTTGTACAAATTTAATTTATTCTCAATAGTAAAGGAAAATCTCGTGGGTGTGGACGTAGGCAGGGTTTTGCCGAACTACGTAAAATTCTCTTGTGTTTTTTTCTTTTCTTTTTCCCTTGTTATTTTCTTTTCATTATGTGCTCGTTTAATTCTGCTGCGTAAATCTTAACAAGTGGTATCAGAGCCAGGTTCGGTGTGACAGTTAATTCACCATGAAGGCAATGATCAACTCACAATTTACAGTAGAGCAGTTTAATGGAAATGGCATTTTTACTCTCTAGCAGAGAAGAGTAAAAGACATACTTGTGCAACAAGGCTTGTACAAGGCTTTGAAGGGAAATGATGGAAAGCCAGAAGCCGTGAAAGATGACGAGTGGGAGGAGTTGAAGTTGCGGTGTGTTAGCACGATCTGACTCTGTATTGCTGATAACATTATCAATAATGTTATGGATGAAGATTCTACGTCAGGCTTGTGGGAAAAGTTGGAAAAAACTCTATATGGCCAAGAGTTTGACTAACAAATTGTATCTGAAGCGGCAGTTGTACCGGCTGAAGATGAAAAAAGGCGGGGATCTCATGGAACACATGAATGTGTTCAACGAGTATTTAGATCAACTGCAGAAAGTTGATGTCAAGATTGAGGAAGAAGACAAAGCTCTCCTACTTCTTACCTCTCTTCTAGTTTTATATGACTACCTCGTGATTGCATTGTTGTACGGTAAAGATACAGTGATTTTGAAGCAGGTGGAGGCTTCACTAGTGTCCCACGACCCTCAGAAAAGACAACTAGTGAGGGTGGACATGAAGCTACTTTGGCTATAGCAAGTGGGAATCGGGGAAGGACGAAAGATAGATCTGAAGGTAGCAGCAGGGTTAGATCTAGTTCTAGACAGAGTGAAGTCCAATGATATCTGTGCAAAGAATTGGGTCACATCAAGAAATATTATCCTCAACGTAAAGGGAAGGACGATGGTGAAAAAGATGGTGATGGTGAAAATTCTTTGGTTTTATTGGGAGATGATAGAGATGCCCTCATAGTCTCCGAAGGTATGCACACTATTTCTCGTGATGATTGGATTTTGAATTCTGGTTATACAAACCATATATGCTTCAGGAGGGAATATTTTAATGAGTTCCAAAAAGTTAAGTTGGGGAAGGTGTCATTGGGTGACGGGTCCTCGTGCAAAATTATGGGTATTGGGACGGTTAGAATTAAAATGTTCGATGGAGTGGTTCGTACTTCGGGTGGTGTGAGATATGTCCCAAAGGTGCGAAAATCTCTATTATCACTAAGCCAGATGGATTTCGTGGGGGCAGGTATTCTGCTGCAGGTGGAGCCATGAAAATCACATGTGGTTGCATGGTTCTTATGAAGGGAGAAAAGTGTGATGGGTTGTATCATCTGATTGGAAGTACATTGAAGAAAATTTTGATTGGTGTTTGGAAACGGAGTGCACAGGAAAAAGGGCACCTTAGGCGTGTTTCATTTGCGGTGGAGGCGAAGACACGGGTGACAGGTTTCCAAGGAGCAGACGATGGTGAGGGAAAGAATACTGCTAGTGGTGGAAGGGGTGGATCAAGACCTTACTCCGGTGTTAATGAGTAAAATTAATGGAATACGGTTACACATGTTCATTGGCCGTGGTGAATTTAATTGTGACTCTATTGATTCGGTATGTGTAATTGGGATTTTTTTTTAGGCCAATGGTTTGGGCATCTTGACAGGCTGTTCAAGGTGGGATATTTTTTTTTTCTCATGGCATGGAGGTGGAGACTTATGGAGTTCATCCCATGTTAATCCAAAGAAAACCTACAAAGGTGGGTTTCTTGTTTTGCTGATAAGCTATGCCTGGAATATGTGATACAATATGTAGGTGGATGTTGTTTTTATTTTCTATGGATGTGCAATCATATCTTCATGGATGTAGTTTGATTAGCATGAAAGTCCTTCACCAACTTTGTATATCAGCCATGTGTATCTACACACATATATACATATATGTATGTGACGTAATGAAAACAAGGGGCAGTGTACACACGGCTGGGCTTGTGAGAGAAAAAAAATATTGTGCGAGGGTTTTTTCTTTGGGGTGTTGAGTGTGGGAACAAGTGTCTTGTACAAATTAATTCTCAATAGTAAAGGAAAATCTCTTGGGTGTGGACATAGGCAGGGTTTTGCCGAACCATGTAGAATTCTCTTGTGTTTTTTATTTTATTTTTCCCTTGTTATTTTCTTTTCATTGTGTGCTCATTTAATTCCGCTACGTAAATCTCAACATGTGCATCATCAACTCATCACTTCTAGGTGACTGTTGGTGAATAGTCATGTATGACCAGTGTCTATTCATGAACAGTCATAGTTAGTCATTTAAGGGACTGTTTGGCAAGACCAAACTCAACCATATACAAAACTAAAATTTTAAAATCTTCATTCAATTTTTCAACAGTTTTATTATGTAAGAGTTTTTCAAAGTCGTTTTTATTGCATTATTCGATCTGCAGTATTTAAGTTACATAAATATTTATTATTTACTCATTTATTTAGTACTACATGTGTTGCACGAAATCGTGCACAAGAAGCTGAAATATTAGGAAAGTGAAAGATTGAAGTGGCTGGAAACTAATCATTAGTACAATTTAAAAGAAGATAAATTTCCATAACACTACAATTAATATTGTTTGCCACTTAATAGTTGGTTTTGTTAGCCTTGAATTTATTTACGGCATTATTTATGTTTGTTTTGATGATGACAAATCTAGTGATAATTTCTTAATGATTCTATTCCAATGAATTATCAAGTCATTTTTATTATGCTAATCTCTTGATTTATGCATTTAAAGGTTCTAACTTCGTTTGAGATTATGAGATAGCACATAGTGAAGTCCAAGAGTGATGGAGCTCAACAAGGATCAAGCTTGAAGTCTTGGAGAATTTTTATCCTTGGTTGAAGAAGAGGACTTACATGTAAGCATTTTGATCAATCACTCATAGGGGCTCAAGTAACTTTAATTGGACCTTAGGATCCTTGCTCTCATACTTTAAAATACTTTCAAGGACCTAAACATACTTAGACCACTCAATTAAATTCATTTCACAAAAGTTTTCAAGTGGCTAAGTCAAAGCAAATACCTTTGCTCAAATAAGTCATTTTTAAAGCTAAACCTGATCTAATTGGTAAGGAATTAGATGTTGTTTTTATATGGCTGGAAAGATATTTGAATCTAGTTTCCGAATCTTCAAACGGATCGCAAAAATTCATTTTGTAGAGGGAGTTATGGCCGTTTTAGTGAAGAGGTGTCAGTCTGCCGAAAACTGCAGAAAATCAGTCGACTAATTTTTGAAGGGTCCAGTCGACTGAAGGTAATGTCCAGTCGACTGGAGCACTATTTAGTCCAGTCGACTGAAATCGTCACAGAATGCCTCTTCTCTGTTATACACTTTCCAGTCGACTAAACTTTCGATCCAGTCGACTAAAACGCGCTGAAACTCCTAACGGCTAGTTTTCTAACTCTCCAAAAGTTGTCTTAAATGTACCCAATTACTTCCAACGGCTAGAATCTTTCAAAAGCTATATATAGGGATGTTTTTAAGGGTCATATAGAAGTAGAAATATCAACAACATTATTAAAACAACTTGTTTAATTATCATTCCCACTTGAGCCCTAGTTTGAGTAAAATATTAATTTGCTCTATATTTCAATTGTAATTCTTGAGAGAGTAAATTGTAGTGAGCTTTCATTTGTATTATCCACTCACTAAAGAGCTGTTGTGTGAGCTTTAAATTGTATTATCCATTCTAGAGAGAGAGTTCAATTTGCATTCAAATCATTTGTAAAGAGTGAGAGTTAGTAACCCTTGATTGCAAAAAAGAGGTTTTCTTCTTTGGGAGAAATTAGAGGCTCTTGTAACAGTTTGGTCTACACCTGAGAAGTAGGTCGGATTAAAGGAATCCTCAAGAGGTGTTCTTGAGGGGTGGACGTAGGCCGCGGTGTGCGGATTGCCGAACTACTTGAAAACCCGGTTTGCAAGTGTCTCTTCCCTTCTCTCTATATTTTATTGTTTGTGATTATGTTTAATATTGCTATTAAGTTTTAAAAGGTTAATTTTCCGCTAAAACCTTATTTACCCCCCTATAAGGTTTCCATATTTGGGCCAACAATTGGTATCAGAATTTCGGCTCTTCTATTTTCAAAAGTTTTTGAAAATTTTGAGTTAAGATCCAAATGGAAACCATCACTTCTCGCATCTCTTATAGTGAGGGTCAATCGGCAAATAGACCACCGTGTTTTAATGGATCAAATTATGCTTATTGGAAAAATAGAATGAGAATCTATATAATTTCTCAAGATTTTGATTTATGGCAAATAGTGGTCAATGTCCCTCATCTTCCTACAAAAATTTTAAATGGTATTTCTATTTCAAAAATGAAAGATGAGTATAATGATGCCGATAAGAAACTCATTAAAATGAATGCAATGGCAATGAATTTATTATATTGCGGTTTAGACCCAAATGAATATAATAGAATTTCATCTTGCAAATCCGCAAAAGAAATTTGGGATAAACTTGAAGTGACTCATGAGGGAATAAGCCAAGTCAAAAAGTCAAAAATTAATTTGCTTGTTCAATCTTATGAAATGTTCAAAATGTTGCCTTTTGAGTCTATTGGTGATATGTCTACCCGTTTTACAACTATCATCAATAGCTTGAAAAATCTTGGTAAAGTTTATGCTAATGAAGAAATTATTGAGAAAATTCTTAGGGCTTTACCAAAGCAATGGCAACCGAAGGTCACGGCTATTCGGGAAGTGAAAGATTTGACAAACTAATTGTCAATTGAACAACTCATGGGATCTCTCATTACCCATGAAATGGAGTTAGCCGTGCTTGTCGAAGAAGACAAGAAAAAGGAGATCAAAAGAGAAGACATCGCCTTGAAGTCCTCAAGCTCAAAGAAAAAGGGAAAAGATCATGAGAGTGATAAGGATGAGGAAATGGCTTTGATCACCAAAAAAATTTGCAAAGTTTCTAAAGAAAGAAAAATTGGGAAAGAAGCCTCCTAAAGATGAACAATATAAGAAGAAGGCAATGAAGACCACTCAAAGTTGCTCCAAGAGTGAATCATCGGACGACAACTCAAATGAAGATGAGATTGTCAATCTTTGCCTCATGGTAAGTGACAATGGGGTAACCTCTACTTCTTGCTCTTTCAATGACTCTAATGATTTTATTGAATTTCAAAATGGTGAGTCAAGTTCTATGGAAACAAAAGTTCAAGAAGGTTATTGCATTAGCACTCCTCCATTGTTGAGTGATCATAAGTATGATCATTGGAAGAGGAGAATAGAAACTTATTTTCGTTCACTTGACTACAATCTTTGGAGTATTGTCAAAAATAGTCTTCCTCCTAAACCACAGATTGAATGGAATGAAAGTGATCAAAATAAATTTCTATTGAATATTAGAGGCATGAAAATTCTATGTAATTCTTTAGATGATAGATCATATAATAGAATTCGCTCATGCTCTAGTGCAAATGAAATTTGGTTATGTTTAGAAAATTTTCATGTTACAACTAACCAAACTTGTGAAGATGAAAAAGTGTGCCTTTTTGCAAATAAAGATAAAAAGAATGAGAAAATGGAAAAAGGGGCTACTTGGGATGATGACGACTCATGTGACCAAGAAGGTACACAAGAGAATTTGGTAAACTCTAATCATACATCTATTGTTGAATCTCCCAATTATAATGAGCTTCAATATGCTTTTGAGGAGTTACATGAGGAATTAGAGAATTTGGGATCCAAATATATAACTCTTAAAAAGAATTTTTTCAAACTTTCAAATGAGTTAAATATTTTGAAATCCCAAAATGAATCTTTGAAGATTGAAAATAAAAAACATGTTTTAAGAGCACAGTCTTCAAATGAGATTGAAAAAGAAAATTTGGAGTTGAAAAAGCAATTGGATGATTTAAAATCTCAAAATGAAATTTTGAGAAAAGAAAAGCTTGTTTCAACCAATCAGCCTTGAAGTGAATTTATTGAAAAAGAAAAAGGTTGAATTGAGAAAGGAGGTAGATGATTTGACAAAAACTTTGGCCAAGTTTACCCAAGGTGAACAAAATTTGAATATGCTTTTGGGAAAACAAAAATGTGTTTTTTGATAAGGCCGGTTTGGGATTTAATCCCACATACAAGGAAAAGAAGTACAAAAGCTTCTTTGTAATGTCCACACCTTCTACCTCAAATTCTCAAAATTCTCACAAGAATTTCCTTGTTAAGAAATCAATCTCAAATGAGACCCTTCCCCATGTAACTTGTCATTATTGCATGAAAAGGGGCATGTTAATTATAAATGTTCATTTCGAAAGAAAGTTAACATGGTTTGGGTTGTGAAAGGATCTTCTCCTACCTCCTCGGTAAATGTTGCATCCAAGAGGTGCTTGGACATTGGTTAAATCTCTCACCTTAAACCTAGTAGGAGTAGGTAAGATTAACTTGTTTTGATATTTCTCTTGAGTTTGATAGCATGCTCATCTTGTTTGATTTATCAAGTTATTTTGTTTTGTTGTTCATAGCTATTCCATCCTCCTATGGAGATAATGCATAATCTTAATCATAAATTGATATTCATTCATATATGCATATATTGAGGGGGAACATATTACTATGTTCATTTTAATTATTTTGATATCTTATTGCCTCCATGATATGTTTACTTATCTTGAGGGGAAACTTTTAGTTCAAACCCCCGTCTTTTGTTGTTGTCAAAAAGGGAAAAAATGATAGAGATAGAGAATGATAGTGTTAGAGATGATATTGATAGAGATCTTTAAAAAGAAGAGGGAAAATGTTGATAGAGATTTTTATTTTTAGAAAGTTATCGAAAGTTATCATTCTTGGATTCATACTTTGTATGTCTTGCTACTTTGAATGATAATATGAAAACGACACTTATATGCTTTAATTGTTATATCTCTATTGCATGTTTTGACATCATCAAAAAGGGGGAAATTGTTAGCCTTGAATTTATTTAATGTATTATTTATATTTGTTTTGATGATGATAAATCTAGTGATAATTGCATGTTCTTAATGATTCTATTCCAATGAATTATCAAGTCATTTTCATTATGCTAATCTCTTGATTTATGCATTTATATGTTCTAACTTCATTTGAGATTATGAGATAGCATATAGTGAATGTCGCGCCCGCGCTTTCGGAGCACCAGGGCTGTCGGTGTGTGCCTGGCTTGTTTTGAAAGTGGGTGAATTGCGACTTAATTTTTATTGGGAGTGGTAAAAGAGTATTGTAGGGCCTATTTAAATGTTCAGAGTCGCCACCTAACATTTTGGGTGTTAGGACCCCTGCAAAGACAATTAAAGTAATTCATCTTTGACTTTTGAAAACAGTTTAGAGAAAGGTGGGCCCTTTAAAAGTGTGACTCTTGATAGCCATACGAAAACCAGAGATCTTTAAAATATGGGTTCGGGGACTCGATTATGTCGAGGGAAGGTGTTAGGCACCCTCGAACATCCATGCAAGGCATGGTTGCCAATTCTAGTGATTTTCATGATAATGGGGCATAAGTAAAAGAAATAATGTGTGAGAATGTACAAGTATTGGAAAAAATGTGGTTATGGCCGTACCCAAATGAAGTGTTGCATACGTATCTCAAGTCGAGAATCAGGCCGTACGTAGTTCTGTGCTTTGTACATGTATGAGTGTGTGTGTGTGTGTGTGTGTGTGTGCACGTGTTTTGAAAAAGGTTGGTCGATGTAGACCGTGTGAGTGTGAAGTAGTGTTTCAAGTAAAAGTTGGTGTAGCTAGGAACTTTAACATGTACGGTGTAGTCCTAGACTTTAACCTTTGAAAGAGTGAGTTTAAAAAAAAATGATTTGAGTGAAAAAAATGGTGTAACTAGGAATTTTGAAAAGTGATTGTGATTGAAACAAGCTTGTGCAAATGAGTGGAGAATGAAGTGTTTTTTTTGTACTTTTGTATTTTCCACTTTTCTGTTCTTTTATTCCTATGCCGGAGGTAAGGGTCGGTGCCCAAAAGAAATAAAAGAGATTTTTTTTGCATTTTTATTTTTTTTATGCCGAAAATAAGGGTCGGTGCCCAAAAGAAAGAAAATAGATTTTTTTGTATTTTATTTTTTTATGCCGGAAGTAAGGGTCGGTGCCCAAAAGAAAGAAAATAGATTTTTTTATTTTTTTATGCCGGAATTAAGGGTCGGTGCCCAAAAGAAATAAAAGAGATTTTTTTTTGTATTTTATTTTTTATGCCGGAAGTAAGGGTCGGTGTCCAAAAGAAAGAAAATGTTCGAATTTCCTTTTATCAAAGTCATTGATCAACTTGATAAGTTAGGTATATTCGGTTTTAATAAAAGTGGAAAGATGCTCAAATTTCCATTTTATCAAAGTTATTGAGCAACTTGATAAACGCGAATATTTGGTGAAAGAAAAAAGACTTTTTTGTTTTCTGTTTTTTTATTCTTTTTTTTTTCTAATATATTGGACTTTATTCACTTGAAAAAGATCAAACCCCAAATGAAAGAGATAAAAGAAAAGTTTTACAAAAATTCATGTCAAAGTGCAGTTTTCTCACAGCTTTTAAAGAAGTCTCCCAAAAATGGAACGGGGGGGTTCCGGTGCTTCCAATTTTTTGAAATTTTGAGAGAAAGTTCCCAAATGAGTCTAGTTTCCATGGTAGAAAATTATTTTGCAATATATTTTGGGGATTGGGAGAAATTGAGTTTAGAAGCACCCTTACTCAGAAATAGGGACTGCACTGTCGACTGAAATTGGACGATTTTTTACAAAAATTAAACTGATCCAAAAAAAATCAAACAAATTCACAAACGTATTAAAAAGGCTATAGTTAATGGACAAAAAATATGGAGTGAAGAAAAAATCTTGAAGTAGTCCAAACAGTGAACGTGATATGGTGTCACTGC
Organism: Hydrangea macrophylla; assembly: GCA_033977485.1. Taxonomy (NCBI): domain Eukaryota; kingdom Viridiplantae; phylum Streptophyta; class Magnoliopsida; order Cornales; family Hydrangeaceae; genus Hydrangea; species Hydrangea macrophylla. The sequence goes on along the minus strand of CM066999.1, from coordinate 33,200,911 downwards.
TGTGATGTTTCTGGCAGATTCTATGTCTTGTGTGTTTGTGCTTTGAAAATGGGACATATGATTTTTTAAAATTCTGAGAAAAATCATAGACCAATATCATTAAGTTAAGAACACTCTCCAATTGGTTTCATTTGATTTGAATCAAAAATGAATTCGGGGTGATACCTTGATTATCATCACAGTAGTGAACTTTAGCAAAATGGATTGTTTGGTCCTTCAATGGTGATTGAATTTTGGAGAAGAGAGATGAGGAAGAGATGAGGGAGTGGGGTTCTCCCTCCCTTTGTGCAGATGGGAATGTAGTGTATATATTGAAAAGATGAGAAGAGGGGGAGGAATAAAGAAATAAAAAGAAAGGAGAGTGGGACGCAAAGAAGTGAGTGATAGGAAAAATAAAGGAAAAGTAATACGAAGATGGGATCCCAACATTGTGTTGGGTGTTTTTTTTTTCTTGTTTGTTTTTCACTTTTGGTAAATCCACCGAAAGTTTTTCTCAAAATTTTGTGGAGAAAAAATCATGTGTGACAGCATGCGAGATTGTTGACCTTTTGACCCCATAGCTTTGATTGGCAATATCTTTTCCATCAGAAAAAAAAATGACATGCTGGTGTCAATGAGCACTTTATTTTTGAAATGATTGGGTTGGGCAAAAATGGGGTGTCTACAGCTGCCCCTCTTTGTCATGTTTTGCGAAGCAAATCGTGACAAAGAAAATAGACGACCCATTTTTGTCCCTTTTCTTTTAAGTAATGAGAATAAGTAAAAGACGTGCCAAAGTAGGCAAGTGAGTATGCGGTGCCAACGTAGGCGAGTGAAAGTGAAATGCCATTGTAGGCAAGTGAGTATGAGGTGCCAACGTAGGCAAGTGAATGCGAAATGCCATCGTAGGCAAGTGAGTATGAGGTGCTAACGTAGGCAAGTGAATGTGAAATGCCATTGTAGGCAAGTGAGCATGAGGTGCCAACGTAGGCAAGTGAATGTGAAATGCCATCGTAGGCAAGTGAGTATGAGGTGCCAATCTAGGCAAGTGAATGTAAAATGTCATCATAGGCAAGTGAGTATGAGGTGCCAATGTTGGCAAGTAAATATGAAATGCCATCGTAGGCAAGTGGGTATGAGGTACCAATGTAGGCAAGTGATTGTGGAATGCCATCGTAGGCAAGTGAGTGTGAAGTGCTAATGTAGGCAAGTGAGTATGAGGTGCCAATGTAGGCAAGTGAGTATGAAGTGCCAATGTAGGCAAGTGATTGTGGAATGCCATCGTAGGCAAGTGAGTATGAAGTGCCAATGTAGGCAAGTGAGTGTGAAATGCCATCGTAGGCAAGTGAGTATGAGGTGCCAATGTAGGCAAGTGAATGTGAAATGCCATCGTAGGCAAGTGGGTATGAGATGCCAATGTAGGCAAGTGAATGTGAAATGTCATCGTAGGCAAGTGAGTATGAGGTGCCAATGTAGGCAAATGAATGTGAAATGCCATCGTAGGCAAGTGGGTATGAGATGCCAATGTAGGCAAGTGAATGTGAAATGCCATCGTAGGCAAGTGGGTATGAGCTGCCAATGTAGGCAAGTGAATGTGAAATGCCATCGTAGACAAGTGAGTATGAGGTGCCAATGTAGGCAAGTGAATGTGAAATGCCATCGTAGGCAAGTGAATATGAGGTGCCAACGTAGGCAAGTGAATGCAAAATGCCATCGTAGGCAAGTGGGAATTGGGAGTATTACCAGATTGGGCAAATAGCTCCGCTGGGGATTGAGAGCATTACCAGAATGGGCAGATGACTCTACTGGAGATTCATGTGAGAATCGAATAGAAGAATAATGGTGTAGTCGAGAAGTGCATAACCGTGTAATCTCAAACTCTAACCTAAAATGTAGTAAAGTGAGGGTATGGTCGAGCTGCTGAGCTGCCTACGTATCTCCTGCGAGGAGAATCAGACCGAGCGTAGTTTGCAAACCTGGGTAGCTGAGAAATGGTGAGAGACGGTGTAGTCGAGAAGTGCAAAACCGCGTTATCTCAAACTTTAATCGAGAACGTAAAAGTAGCGGTATGGTCGAGCTCTTAGAGCTGCCTACGTATCTCCCGTCGGGAGAATCAGACCGAGCGTAGTTCATGGAACGAAGAGGATGCCATGTTAGGAAAGTGAAGAGCAAAATGTCACAATAGGGCGTGATTGTAGTGGATATGAGAGAGTAAAAGGCCACGAATATGAGAGAGAAAAATGCCACGTGAGGCATGATTACTACAGAGCGTGGGATAGTAGGAGAAAATGCCTGATGGTTAATGATATGGACAGGACGCCACTTGACAGACTTATACCTGATGCCAAATGATATGAACAGGATGCCCCTTGACGGACTTATACCTGATGTCAAGTGATATGAACATGACGCCACTTGACGGACTTATACCTGATGCTGAATGATATGAACAGGATGCCCCTTGATGGTCTTATACCTGATGTCAAGTGATATGAACAGGACGCCACTTGACGAACTTATACCTGATGCTGAATGATATGAACAGGATGCCCCTTGACGGACTTATACCTGATGTTGAAGTGATATGAACAGGACGCCACTTGACGGACTTATACCTGATGCTGAATGATATGAACAGGATACCCCTTGACGCACTTATACCTGATGTCAAGTGAAATGAAAAGGATGCCCCTAGACGGACTCACACCCGATGTTAGACGAGATGAACAGGATGCCACTTGATGGACTCATACTTGGTGTTGAGGCTGAGGCTGAGGCTGAGTGAGATAGAAAAGATGCCCCTTGACAGACTCACTCCTGAGCTTAAAGGTATGAACAGGATGCCCCTTGACAGACTTATACCTGAGACTAGATGAGATGATCAGGTTGATTCCGAGTACGGGACGTACCTCTTGATGATCCATAGAGGAGAGGTTGATTTGACATGTGGACCTGAGCAAAGGGGTTGTTGTAGAGTTGGCGAGCCTGAGCAAAGGCTGCATGAAGTGAGAGGTCTTGGAAATATGTTGGACCAGGGGTTGGGCTTTCGAAGCATGTTGGGCCAGTGGTGAGGTTTTGGAAGTTGGGCTAGTAGTTGGGCTTTGAAAGTTTGGCCAGTGGTTGGGCTTTGAAAGTTGGGCCAGTAGTTGGGCTTTGGAAGTTGGGCCAGTGGTTGGGCTTTGGAAGTTGGGCCAGTGGTTAGGCTTTTGGAAGTGTTGGGCCAGTGATTAGGCTTTTGGATCTTGGGCCAGTGGCTGGGCTTTAGAAGTTGGGCCAGTAGTTGGGCTTTGGAAGCAAGTTGGGCCAATGGTTAGGCTTTAGAAGTTGGGCCAGTAGTTGGGCCTTGGAAGTTTGGGCCAGTAGTTGGGCTTTGGAAGTTGGGCCAGCGGTTGGACTTTGAAGTTGGACCAGTGGTTAGGTTTTGGAAGTTGGGCCAGTAGCTGGGCTTTAGAAGTTGGGCTTTGGAAGCAAGTTGGGCCAGTGGTTAGGCTTTGGAAGTTGGGCCAGTGGTTAGGCTTTTGGAAGTGTTGGGCCAGTGGTTAGGCTTTTGGAAGTTGGGCCAGTGGCTGGGCTTTAGAAGTTGGGCTTTAGAAGCAAGTTGGGCCAGTGGTTAGGCTTTTGGAAGTGTTGGGCCAGTGGTTAGGCTTTTGGAAGTGTTGGGCCAGTGGTTAGGCTTTTGGAAGTTGGGCCAGTGGCTGGGCTTTAGAAGTTGGGCCAATGAAGTTGGGCCAGTAGTTGGGCTTGGGAAGTTGGGCCAGTGGAGTTGGGCCAGTAGTTGGGCTTGGGAAGTTGGACCAGTGGTTGGGCTTTAGAAAGTGGGCCAGTAGTTGGGTTTTGGTAGTTGGGCCAACGGTTGGGCTTTAGAAGTTGGGCCAGTAGTTGGGCTTTGGAAAGTGGGCCAGTGGTGAGTGTTCTCCTTACAAGGATGATAGAGGTATCAGGACCGATTGTCCCTGTTACAAAAGATATGCATTTTCTGCTATGCTGTAAAGTATGAATGATTTTTTTGTTTTTTGTGTATTTTTTTTAACGCAATGTAATGCCATGTAAAAAGTATTTACAAAAGTATATGATGCATGAGTTTATCATCTGCGAAAGAATGTTCATAAGTTAGTGGACATCGTCTGTCTTGTTACTTGTTGAACACTAGAGAACAACGTACTTTGATTGTATGAGCTCAGTGCCCCAGTATTCGGCGAATGCCCAGTTCTTGTCCATATTTGCTGTGTCGACAGTTTGGCCATAGTCTTGATTTTTATTCGTAGTGCCTTTGAGGTTTTCACTACGCCCATCAGACTATCTTGACAGTATGTGATGGCCCATGTCTTTGAAGTGATGCAAAAGTATGATTTAATGAACCCAACAAGACTTGTGTCAATCAGAGTGGACTTTTAGTGGGTTGTATTGTAGGCCAGGGTTATGGGTTAAAAAATGAAGGATCGCATGAAGGCTCAAAGTTTTTCTCTTTTTTTTTTTGAAAGGTTGACTGGAATGCCTGAGATCACCTTATGCTCTTTTTTTTTTGCCTGCCCCAATCTGGTGTGGGGCGAGTGAAATGCGACTTGGGGGGAATTGCCCCAATTTGAAGTGAGTATCCAAGTTGGATAGTATTCTGTGGATTTTTCTAGCTTTCGTATTTTTTTTTTGTTTTTTTTTTTTACTTTTTCTTTGAACTTTTTCTTTGAGCTTCGTTTTTTTTCATTGCCCCAGTGTGGGGGTGATTCTCAGGGGGTTTGAATTTGGAAAGAGATTTTCATTGTATGGCTCAAGTGGGCTAGCAAGTGAATAATAGTGTATGGATAGCTGAAATGATTGCCTCTCATCCTTTTGACATAAACATAGTTGGATTTTAGAAATCATGTATGTGCAACATTGAAATTTGTGCAATGTCATGGGGAACAATGGGCTGTCTCACGTAGTATTTGATAATGTGTGGCATGCCTTGAGTTGAGGTATTTCTGCCCTTGAGAGTGTACTGTCCATATGCTACAGTGGTAGAGCAGCATGCACTTGCGATGATGAGCAATGTCAGACACTGTAATGATTAATCATGGTCTTGAAGCCTTTTTGGCGTGTTCTATCGTGTGTTGTGTCCAAAAGTCCAACGTGATGTCTAAATTGGCTTCAACAAGTTATAAGACAGCCATATCCAATAAATCATGAGATTTTAAAGCAAGATGATGAAAAAAGCTTTTTTCTTTTCTTTTTTTTTTTTTTTTTTGAACTTGTTTTTTTTTTATAAAAGAAATGTATATACTTATGCAAAGCAAATAATGCATATATTTAGTAGTGGAGAAACTGCCCCTGTGTGGCATTTTGATGCCTTGTAAGGAGTGGAATTTTAGGCAGTGGGTGAAGTATTGGCCTTTTGCGAGAGTGACCAAAGGCTTGTGGGTGATGGAGAATCCGACTGTTGGTAAAGGGTATAGAAACAGTGCATGGCCTGGATGGCTGGGAACAACACATATGATTGGATGCCCATGTATTTACATAATCCTTGACATTCTCTTTTTATTGATGATATTTTCTAATACATATAAGAGCAAAAAGAGAACAACAAGAAAACCCTTACACTTTCATCAACCCATTGTTCATTGGTAAAGCCACCCCATCCAACAAGTGATTCGAATCACAGGAGTGGGCAGAGTTCCAAGAACATTTTTTCCTAATCTTTATGGCCTTCTTCATTACCAGATGGTTTGAGCCAGAAGTAAGCTGCAGCCGCCATAGCCATCCAAAGAAGAATGCACGCTTCGCAGAGTAGAATTATCTCGCCCAAATCCATGTTCTCCAAATTGCTTTTTTTTTTTAAAAAAAAAGAGCACCCTCACGCCTAAAACAAAATCAAACTTCTGGTACAATGGTGAAAGACAATGAGTATGGTGAGAGGAAAGAAGTGAGAGAAAGATGAGTGAGTAAGAAGGGAGAGGAGACAGAGATGCAGAGATGAGGGAAGAGTTGTGTTCGAGGAGGAGGAGTGAATAAGAAAGGAGGGAGAGAGAGAATTTTTATACTCTTTTTTTTCTTTCCATCGCCACGTTCTCTCTCTCTCCCTGTCTTTTCTTCTTATCTTTTTCTTTTTCTTTTCTTTTCTTTTTCCGACAATCTCTCTCTCTCCTCCTTTATTCTTTTGACTTCTTTTTTTTTTTTTTTTGCTTTTCGTGACCAACAATCTCTCTCTCTCCTCCTTTACTTTTTTTTTGTGGTGTGCCGACAATCTCTCTCTCCTCCTTTACCTTTTTCTCTTTTTATTTTTTATAATATTTTTTGTTTTTTTTTTTTTTTTTTTTTTTTGAAAAAGTAAGAATGTGTTTTGAGAAGGTAGAGCAGCCTATTGATTTGGCAATGACTTGGCAACGAGATGATTTGGACAGTTGCGAATATGTGTTCGCAGTATGGATCTGCGTGTGCTGTCATTGTATCGAATTAGGCTTGAATGAAGGATTAGAAATGACCAAGCATGCCTTTTTTTGTCTTGGGACACATGTCAGCCTTTAAGCTGACTTGGATTGATAATAGCAAACACAAGCGGATTATGAAAGTGATGATGAGGGAATAGAATCCTCATTTTAGAAAGTGCACTTATGTTGCCAACAAGAGATAGTATTTCCACAGCTGATTCTTGAACTGATAGCCCAACGTGAGGGTACATTGCATAAGAAGCGAAGATAGTGCGAAGGAGGATTTTTTTTGTTTTTTTTTTTAAATATGAAAAGTTACAATGATACAAATGTACATTTGGATTTTGCTGAGTGGGAACTGAGTTTTGCCAACATGAGGCTTCCTTCCAGAGATCGAATGCTAACGACATCCTACGCGCTTTTCAGCAACCATATAGATCCTATAGTCCGTTCCACAGAACCCTGGGTTAATGTTCTTCAGGACTTACTTCTGAGGACAGTACCGACTTGGGATGCTTACCCTCCCAGTTGCCCTATAAAACAATACCCAACGATCCAAACTACATTAAGCTGGTGGGGGGACACGCATAGTAAGACATGTGGGCTCAATCCCACGCACACTCGACGTACAGGGACTACCTCGAATACAGACCATGATGTTCATTCCATTTTTTTTGAAATAATTTTTTTTTTTAAATTTGTTTTTTTGAATTTTTTTATAAAAAAAAAACAAAAAGAGCCTTAATTCTAAGGCTCATACCACCTCGTGAATTTTCTTCTCTTTTCTTTGAAGGCATGTCGGTTCTCCATCTTGTCAATTTAATCCAAGAAGGAGTTTTGAGCTAAGTTATTGACAATGAGGAAATAGTAAGGATCAGTGGATGGAGTAGGTGGTTTTGACGAACTCACTTGAAGATTTAGAGAGAGATTTGGATATTTTGGGACCCCTGATTTTTCTGTTTGATTCAAGGGAATTTGAGACTTGCCAGATTGCAAGTGTTGGACTAGATCAGACCAGTGGGAGCAATTTGGAGTAGCAGAGAGGGTGTGGGTAGAACTAGAGATTGGAGAGCTCGTGTTGGAAGTAGAGAGATCTAACAGACCTGGAGAATTTTGGTGGTTGTTGCTAGATTGCGCGTGCTGGACTAGATCAGACCAACGAGAATGAGAAGATGTTGTACAAATTTGAGTGACAGGAGGAATATGGGTAGGGCTAGGGATTTCAGAAGAGATTGGAGCAGTTGTGATGGGAGAAATGAGATTGGAGTATTTTTGAAGAATTTCTATGTTGCAATCTGGATCTTCCATGGCGTACTTGAGCCAAGGATCCAGATCAAGCTCTTTGGATTGTTTGGGTGATTCTTCTTTTGATTGAGCTTGAAGTTGTGAAACATGTTCCTTCAGTTCTCGAACTTGTTGTTCAAGGAGAAAGATATAAGAAACACATCCCAAGATGGGATCCTGAAGCCTAGTTGTGGCTTCATATACAAGGGAGTTGATAGTTTGTTGGTGATCTGCCTTGGATACATTTTGAATAAGGCGTAAAAGTTCCTGTATCCAAGAAAACTGTGAATTGCCTCATAATCCTTGTTACTTCCTGCTTACTGAAAGTAGGGAGCCAAGGGACAATCAGTTCGGCACTGTCTTCTATTATATGTACATGCACCACAACGATGATATGTTGGGTCCATAACTCTCTTCACACCCATTTTTTTTGTTATGATTCTCTGTTTCCTCTTCTTGATCTCTATGAGAAGCTCCTGTACAGGGCTTGTTTTAGCTTCCACTTATTCAGATTAGAGTTTTTTTTTTCTGGTTTTCCCAAGAAGAGGGATGAGTTTCTATAGAGAGATGGAAGGAGGAGGAGAAGAAAAAGAAAGAGAGGAGGAGAGTACGACAGAGAGAGGTTCGTCAAAGAGAGAGGGAGAATGTGTGAAAAGGACAGAGAATGAGGGGGATATGGGGGGGGGGGGTTTAAAATGAGGGGAAGAGAGAGGTCATTGAGAGTGATAGAAAGAGAGAAAGGGAGAGGGCGTTGAGAGAGAGAGAGAGAGAGAGAGTCTGTGAGAGCGACAGAAAGAGAGGGAGCAGGTGAGAAAAAGAAAGAGAGAGTGGAGAGAGAGAGAAATGGGGGTGTCCATGAGAGTGACAGAGAGAGAGTGTGTGTCGGTGAGAGAGACAGAAAGAGAGGGAGCAGGTGGGAAAGAAAAGAAAGAGAAAGAGAGAGGGCGTTGAGAGAGAGGGTCCATGAGAGTGACGGAGAGAGGGACCAAGTGGGAAAGAAAAAAAAGAAAGAGGGAGAGAGAGAGAGGGGGCCAGTGAGACTGGCAGAGAGAGAGAGAGAGCACGTGGAGAGAGTGGGAGCACGTATAGAGAGTGACATGACTCGATATTGATGCACACATAGAGAGTCAAAGCATGTGGAGAAAGTGATGTAACAACATTGATGCATGTGTAGAGAGTGAGAGCATGTGGAGAGGCTGATGTCTAATGGAAACTTAAATCAGGCATGGTCCCCAAACCTTCAAACCTCCAGCGCCGAAGCACTTTCTCAGGTTGGTGGCTCGAGCGGAGGAAGTTTCGGTGCTGGTACCGGAGGTACTACCGCAACGGCCATGCCACTTACTAATCCTCCTATCTAATCTTGAAGGTTTCCTCTTAAGGAAGGGTTATGTTATGCTTGCATGCCAGTGTGTAGTGTACATGATAGTGAAAGATCTTGGGATTGGCCTTTGCAATTTTGGCATTGGCCTTACAATGTTGGCATTGGCCTTGCAATTTATTTCAGCCTGAGTCGCGAACACCTGTATAAAAGAATATGAACTTACAAAGAAAAGGTAAAATAATAAAAATGTTAGTACAAACGAAATGCCCCATTGTAACAAAAATCACTAAAGTGATGGCCTGAGTCTTCTTAAGTGTCCCCAGCAGAGTCGCCAGCTGTCGCGCCCGCGCTTTCGGAGCACCAGGGCTGTCGGTGTGTGCCTGGCTTGTTTTGAAAGTGGGTGAATTGCGACTTAATTTTTATTGGGAGTGGTAAAAGAGTATTGTAGGGCCTATTTAAATGTTCAGAGTCGCCACCTAACATTTTGGGTGTTAGGACCCCTGCAAAGACAATTAAAGTAATTCATTTTTTACTTTTGAAAACAGTTTTGAGAAAGGTGGGCCCTTTAAAAGTGTGACTCTTGATAGCCATGCGAAAACCAGAGATCTTTAAAATATGGGTTCGGGGACTCGATTATGTCGAGGGAAGGTGTTAGGCACCCTCGAACATCCATGCAAGGCATGGTTGCCAATTCTAGTGATTTTCATGATAATGGGGCATAAGTAAAAGAAATAATGTGTGAGAATGTACAAGTATTGCAAAAAATGTGGTTATGGCCGTACCCAAATGAAGGGTTGCATACGTATCTCAAGTCGAGAATCAGGCCGTACGTAGTTCTGTGCTTTGTACATGTATAAGTGTGTGTGTGTGTGTGTGTGTGTGTGTGTGTGCACGTGTTTTGAAAAAGGTTGGTCGATGTAGACCGTGTGAGTGTGAAGTAGTGTTTCAAGTAAAAGTTGGTGTAGCTAGGAACTTTAACATGTACGGTATAGTCCTAGACTTTAACCTTTGAAAGAGTGAGTTTTAAAAAAAATGATTTGAGTGAAAAAAATGGTGTAACTAGGAATTTTGAAAAGTGATTGTGATTGAAACAAGCTTGTGCAAGTGAGTGGAGAATGAAGTATTTTTTTTTGTATATTTGTATTTTCCATTTTTCTGTTCTTTTATTCCTATGCCGGAGGTAAGGGTCGGTGCCTAAAAGAAATAAAAGAGATTTTTTTTGCATTTTTATTTTTTTATGCCGAAAATAAGGGTCGGTGCCCAAAAGAAAGAAACTAGATTTTTCTGTATTTTATTTTTTTATGCCGGAAGTAAGGGTCGGTGTCCAAAAGAAAGAAAATGTTCGAATTTCCTTTTATCAAAGTCATTGATCAACTTGATAAGTTAGGCATCTTCGGTTTTAATAAAAGTGGAAAGATGCTCAAATTTCCATTTTATCAAAGTTATTGAGCAACTTGATAAATGCGAATATTTTGTGAAAGAAAAAAGATTTTTTTTGTTTTCTGTTTTTTTATTCTTTTTTTTTTCTAATATATTGGACTTTATTCACTTGAAAAAGATCAAACCCTAAATGAAAGAGATAAAAGAAAAGTTTTACAAAAATTCATGTCAAAGTGCAGTTTTCTCACAGCTTTTAGAGAAGTCTCCCAAAAATGGAACGGGGGGGTTCCGGTGCTTCCAATTTTTTGAAATTTTGAGAGAAAGTTCCCAAATGAGTCTAGTTTCCATGGTAGAAAACCATTTTGCAATATCTTTTGGGGATTGGGAGAAATTGAGTTTAGAAGCACCCTTACTCAGAAATAGGGACTGCACTGTCGACTAAAATTGGACGATTTTTTACAAAAATTAAACTGATCCAAAAAAAATCAAACAAATTCACAGACGTATTTAAGAGGCTATAGTTAATGAACAAAAAATATGGAGTGAAGAAAAAATCTTGAAGTAGTCTAAACAGTGAACGTGATATGGTGTCACTGCTGTGATGTTTCTGGCAGATTGTATGCCTTGTGTGTTTGTGCTTTGAAAATGGGACATATGATTTTTTAAAATTCTGAGAAAAATCATAGACCAATATCATTAAGTTAAGAACACTCTCCAATTGGTTTCATTTGATTTGAATCAAAAATGAATTCGGGGTGATACCTTGATTATCATCACAACAGTGAACTTTAGCAAAATGGACTGTTTGGTCCTTCAATGGTGATTGAATTTGGAGAAGAGAGATGAGGAAGAGATGAGGGAGTGGGGTTCTCCCTCCCTTTGTGCAGATGGGAATGTGGTGTATATATTGAAAAGAAGAGAAGAGGGGGAGGAATAAAGAAATAAAAAGAAAGGAGAGTGGGAGACAAAGAAGTGAGTGATAGGAAAAATAAAGGGAAAGTAATATGAAGATGGGATCCCAACATTGTGTTGGGTGTTTTTTTTTTCTTGTTTGTTTTTCACTTTTGGTAAATCCACCGAAAGTTTTTCTCAAAATTTTGTGGAGTAAAAATCATGTGTGGTCGGGTGCATGCGAGATTGTTGACCTTTTGACCCCATAGCTTTGATTGGCAATATCTTTTCCATCAGAAAAAAAAATGACAGGCTGGTGTCAATGAGCACTTTATTTTTGAAATGATTGGGTTGGGCAAAAATGGGGTGTCTACAGTGAAGTCCAAGAGTAATGGAGCTGAACAAGGATCAAGCTTGAAGACTTGAAAAAAATTTATTCTTAGTTGAAGAATAGGACTTACATGTAAACATTTTGATCAATCACTCATAGGGGTTCAAGTAACTTTAATTGGACCTTAGGATCCTTGCTCATATACTTTAAAATACTTTCAAGGACCTAAACATACTTAGACCACTCAATTAAATTCATTTCACAAAAGTTTGCAAGTGGCTAAGTCAAAACAAAGACCTTTGCGTAGATAGGTCATCTTTAAAACTAAACCTGATCTAATTGGTAAGGAATTAGATCTTGAGTTTTATATGGTTTGAAAGGTATTTGAATCTGGTTTTCGAATCTTCAAACGGATCACAAAAATTCATTTTGTAGAGGTAGTTATGATCATTTTAGTGAAGAGGTATCAGTCTGCCAAAAACAGCAGAAAATCAGTCGACTGATTTTTGAAGGGTCTAAGCGACTAAAGGTAATGTCCAGTCGACTGGAGCACTATTCAGTCGAATGAAATTGTCACAGAATGCCTCTTCTCTGTTATACACTTTCCAATCGACTGAAACTTCGATCCAGTCGACTGAAACGCGTTGAAACTCCTAACGGCTAGTTTCTAACTCTCCAAAAGTTGTCTTAAATGTACCCAATCACTTCCAACGGCTATAATCTTTCAAAAGCTATATATAGGGATGTTTTTAAGGGTCATATAGAAGTAGAAATATCAACAAAATCATTCAAACAACTTGTTTAATTATCATTCGCATTTGAGCCCTAGTTTGAGTGAAAAATCAATTTGCTCTAGATTTCAATTGTAATTCTTGAGAGAGTAAATTGTAGTGATGTTTCATTTGTATTATCCATTCACTAAGGAGTTGTTGTGTGAGCTTTAAATTGTATTATCCACTCTAGAGAGAGAGTTCAATTTGTATTCAAATCATTTGTAAAGAATGAGGGTTAGTAACCCTTGATTGCAAATAAGAGGTTTTCTTCTTTGAGACAGATTGGAGGCTCTTCACTACACCATATGGACTAATTACTAACAGACAGTTTTTACAATTACTAACGGATATATCCGTTACAAATTTGTAACGGATATATCCGTTAGTAATTATACAAAACCGTTAGTAAATGGCATTAATTTTGTTTAATTGATTTTTCTAACGGTTTAACAAAAGTTGTAACGGATATATCCGTTAGAAATTATGAGGGTTGATTAAAAATTAAAATATTAAAATAAGTTCTGGCCGTTGGATCTAATCTAATGGTTAAAATAGCTTATATACTTTGTGTGGAGAAACTCAAAAAGACGGGAACAAAGTTGTGGAAGGAAAAGAAAAGGGAGGGAGAGAAAAGGGAAGGAAGAAAGGGAATCAGATGCCGCCGTCGCTTCTCCTCACCTCGCCGTTATCGTCCGCCCTCCCCCGTCGCTTCTGGTATGTCATATTCTCTCTCTCTCTCTCTCTCTCTCTCTCTCTCAAAATCTCAAACACTCACATGGCTTGTTTATGAAATCTCAAACACTCACACGGCTAACAAAGTTGGTTTAGAGAAGCCCTAACCTTAGAAATCAGGTTAGGGTTCCGATCATTATTGGAGTGGTTTCGATTAGCCCTAGAAATCAGGTAAAATAGTCCTAAGATTAGGAACGGTTTCGATCAGCCCTAGTGATTGGAGTGGCTTCGGTCATTCAACTAGTTTCTATACTATGTGTGGTTGAAGCTTTTGTGTGTGTAATGGCAGAGTATATTTTGGTTTGTTCTCTGCTGTTTGGGGTATTTTCAGATCTGATTAGTTTATTCAGAAATCTACTGGGATTTGTTTTTATTTTTTCCTTTTCCTTTATCTGATTTGGCCTATGTGTATGATTTACAGGCTTGTGGTTAGTTCTCTGATTTATTTATCCGCTGTAAGTTGTTGAAATTGTTCATGTTTCTATCTCACTTCATTATATTCATATGATTGGCTCACTATATGGTGTTCTATAATGGGTAGTTTGGATTACTGGCTCTAGTTGTATGGATTTTGAGAGTAGATTGAAGTATGGTTGTTTTTGGGTTCTTTGGCAGATATGCGTCAATTAGGGCAATTGAGACCAAGTCTCTTGTGGATGATCAGCAATGGCTTAATTACTGGGTTCTCTATTCAATGATCACTCTCTTTAAGCTTACTTTTGCCAAACTTATTGAATGGTAACTTGGTTTTTTGTTTGGTATTAATTTACTTATCTTTTTAATTGATCTTCTTTTCGTAATGGTGATGAATTATAGGTTGCATATAGTTTTCTTTAGTTTGAATTCACATAGGATGTTTTGCTTAATTCTTTTGATTATTTACTGGTTTGAAAATCTGAGATATTATTGAATAACCAAACAAAAAATCAATGGCCCCGTCCCTAATTGACTAGGCCAGGCTAGTCCTTCCCCCCCCCCCCCCCCCCCCCCTAAAAAAAAAAAAAGAAAGAAATTGGATTTTTTTTTTACTACATGTAATATTTTAGCCCAAGTATAGTCTAGCTCTCCCCAGTTAAGTGTTCCAAACTCAATTTGACACCATACCTTGTTGATGAATAGACCCCCAAAGGTAATATTGTTCTTAAACAGACCCAATTTGACACCATATCTCATTATCAAATATGTATAAAGAGACCCTAAAAAATAATAATAGTAATAATAGTAATAATAAATTTCTGGCTCCGCCTTCGCTAATTGTTCTTATGATTTTTTGGTTTATTATTGATACAATGTCTAATTTTTCACTTGCTCGTTTGGCTTTTTTTTTTTTTTTTTTAAATGTATGATTTGATGCAAAAATGAACTTATCTGCTTTTTACTCAGTCACTATGACATTGGCTAACTTGAAGAGGTTAAAGGTAATATCTATGTAACAGGTTTATTGGAAGCTAATTTTATTGATTAGGGACTTGATCAATGATTTGAAAAGACTACTCATGAGGTTAAGGCATTGTGTTTTCTTAATGATGGAGCTCCACATGTGGATACAAAGTTTCGAATTTTCTTCAGCATTTTTAACTGAATTTTAATCCATTTTTAATTTCAAATTCCCATTAAAAATGTTTTACTTGCTAAAGGGAGATGGACATGCATATGGGAACTCCGATGCTCTGAGTGTAGTCTAGTTGAAAGAAGAGGATTATGGCTTGACGGAAAGGAGGTTACATTTTCCCTAGTCACACTCTACTATGATTTTTTCTTTCGCATATTTGTCCTTACCATGGACACATATTTTTCAGTTTGTAGATTAGAGAAAGAACCTAACAAGTTTTTGGGGTGATTGTGATGTCTAATATGTGTTAATTGAAGCTTGAAACCAAATATGTGTTATTAATTGACAACCTTTGCAAAGGACACACCTATTAAACCATATGGGTCCTTGGGAACCATGTTGTTTCGGAGCTACAACATTACACTAAACAAGTTAATTAGTTGTTTTAGTTGATACTCATACACCTATAAAGAAAATACACTTAAGTTTGAGAAATACACTTAAGTTTGGATCCATTTGAGTAATACATTTAGGGGAATCTATTGCCTTTCAACTTACTTTGAATTCTTAATTTTTATCCCCCTTAGTGGCTGGATTAGATACCAGACCTGGTGAGTTTATATGTTTGTGACTTAGTGTCAAGCCTCTCTCTCAAGCTTTGTGTCAAGGCCAGCTTGGCCTTTGTTATACTTTAAACAAGAGGAAGTTTTCATACATTGATTATTCTATGTTATAGAATAATCTGTCCATTTAATCTATGTTCATACATTCATACATTCATACATTTAATTTGTACAGTGTAGAATAATTCTGCCTAGCAAAGTATGACTGTCTTAGAAATGTTTAAAGTTTTACTCATATATATACATGATACATGATCATACATACAATTGCCTAGAACCAATTTATGACTTAACTCAACGTCCTTTATTCAATAAGTTGATTTTCCTCAACTTTTGCTCTTTAATTATTTGTGTTTTAAAGCTGCAGATTGCTGAGAGTTCACAGTTTTCAAGCACTTGAGTGTAAGTTCTTTCTTCTTCTTCTTCTTCTTCTTCTTCTTCTTTTTTTCCCCCTCCTTCATGTTTGTTTCAATCTAATATCTCAAAATTTTGCTCTCTCTCTCTCTCTCTCTCTCTCTCTCTCTCTCTCTCTCTCTCTCTCTCTCTCTCTCTCTCTCTCTCTCTGTGTGTTAGATCTTGATTTGAAGGGAAAATGGTTCATCTTATATAAAAGATCTGAAATTCTGGAAGAAAGGCAGAGGAAATTATAAATATTGGAATCTTATAACAGCTTTTCAAATTTCAACTTCTTGTGGGATTCCAAGCCTAATTTATTTTTTTTTATATCTTTCATCATTGGAGCAATCATTTTTAGCCTAGCTAGTTTCTTCACTGAAAAAAATTGTAACCCTATAAATTTTTCTTGAATTTAGCTTCTAATACTTCTAGATATTTGGTTGAAAGTCTAGTATTTCAAACTTGCATATACAATCATGAACATGTGACAATGAACTGATACCAGATTATTTCAATGTGTAGAAGAAAGTTTCTACAATAATAAGTAAGAAAGAGAGCTTTATTGGGATTGTTGAGTCAAGCCTTGCATTAAGCTCCTAGTTCTCAAGTAACTTAAATTTGTCCATTCTCTTTTTTTTTTTGGATAAATTACACTGACCCCCTCTGAGATAAGGTTAAACTACAGGAACACCCTCGTGGTTTTGCATAGTTGTTTGAATATCAAATTATTAAAATCACATACAACCCATAAGCATTCGATGACAATATTTCCTTTTAATAGCGAGTTAGATTAATTTTTTTGCTCTTTCTTACAAGATATGCTCTTTTTTTTTTCTTTTTTTGCTGCAAAGATCTTTCAATACGTGCATAAGAAACACAGAACAAGTCTTTAGGGACCTAGTGAGTAGCATTCCCTTTGCTTTATTTTCTTTTTCAATGTTATATTGCAGAATGTCACGACCTATTAATAAAGAGTGGATGAATGAAAACGATAGAGTTTGCCCAGTATTAGAAAAGTGCCAAAGAACTTCAAAGATGATGTTTGGAATTCCTTAATGGTAAGTTTTTGTTTATAAGCTTTGAGTTCCAAATGTTGTCTTGCTTTAATTATATCATATATGTTTAACATTACTATCCTATTCATCAACTAGGGTGAATTTGAATTAAATGTTCCACCAGCTGTGGCTCGCCCATTGGCGGAACAGGCATGGCCCCAAAAATTTAGGACATGGAAAGCTTCCTTGCGGGCCCTTTTGAAGAAGGGTAATTTTAGTGATGGAGGTCCAAAAGGTGTTGATCCAATTTATTGGAAAAAGTTTGTAGAAAATGAGAGTCATCCAAAAAAGCAGAAGCAAACTCTTACAAACTCTAGCAATCGGAAACAGTTGAAGTGTGGACACACTCTTGGGCGTCGTTCCTATGCTCAGAAACACTTTTTAATGGTTTGTATCATTGCTTACACTTTTTAATCTTAACAACTTTTCTGTAACTAACTCATTAAATTTCAATGTCTAGAACCAAGAAAATCTTGGAACCCAAGTTAGTCGTGTAGACAAATGGTTGGCGGCTCATGAGCATAATGATGGGACTGTGTTGGAGAGTGCTAAAAGTATATATGTAAGTAACATATTTGTTTGTTTGAATTGTTTTAATTTTAGGATAATTTGTATTTTGTGTTATCTAAATTTTGACATTTGAATACTATAGGATGAAGTGAAAGCTGCTGGAAGTAAAAGAAAAAGTAGAAGTTTGAATAGCGAGGACATGTGTGAAGACCTTGAGAGTGATGAGTTAGCAGAAGTATTTGGGAAGGAATGCAAGGGAGGAGTTCGTGGAGTGGGTTCCCACATCTCTAAGAAGCAACTAGTTCAACTTGGTGTGGCAAAGTAAAAAATTGGACTAAAAGATAAGGCAAATAAAGAAGATGCCTCATTCAAGGATGAAATTATTTCAAGACTCAATAATTTTGAGGATAAAATTGAGTTTTTAGTGTCGAAACTAGAAGCTGTGAGTAACCCGCCATTGGTGAGTACGCCCTTAAGTGATCTTGGTTCGAATTCAGTTAATCGCTCAACTCATTTGGCTCAAAACTTGAGCACTGTTTTTCCCACAACGGACATTCCACATTTTTCTCATTCTATGCCTATTCCCACCGGCAAACCCTCAGTTATCTTATGTGATAAGTTTGGTAAAGAGTTGGCAAAGGGGTATGTTGAGACGAATGCTACAGCTAACACGTGTCACTTCAAACCCGTTAGTAAAACCGAAAAGAAGGTTTATATCGAGGAAGTGATGCAGCCCGATGCTTGTTTGTGGGACCCTCCCCAGAATGGCCACGAGACTTTGGCAGGCTTTGTTGAAGGGGGGTATGTGATATGGCTCGAGTGTTGGTTAAATTATGTTTAAGAAGATTGAATGGCGATGGATGTAGTTTTATACAACTACTTAAATTTCAAATATGTTTTGTTTGTTAGTTTAGGTTTGAGTGGAACAACTCTTTAAATTTTCGACTTTGTTAGACATGTATGAACTCTTTACTTATGATTATTATGTATTATTTTTGTTGTTTTGGGTATAAAGATGTTGGTTAGGCATGGATATATATTAATCTTGTTATTTTTTGTGTTTAGTATAGATTAATATGCTTGTTAATTAGGTGAAGAAAATAAATTTGGGAAGCATATAAATAAATAAATAATTTATTTTATTTACGCATATTACTAACAGATATATCCGTTAGTATTTATTTCATTTTTTGACAATTACTAACGAATATATCTGTTAGTAATAGTTGATAAACCGTTAGTATTCAAAATAAATCTTTTTTAAAATTGGCTGAAATAGCCGTTAGTAAGTTGCTTTCTAACGGATATATCCGTTAGAAATCCTTTCATTTTCTAACGGATTTACTAACGGATATATCCGTTAGTAAAATTAATTTTACTAACGGATATATCCGTTAGTAAATCCGTTAGTAATATTACTAACGCCAAAATACTAACGGATATATCCGTTAGTATAAATATTACTAACGGATATATCCGTTAGTAATGAGGCCATATGGTGTAGTGCTTGTAATGGTTTAGTCTACACCCGTGAAGTAGATCAGATTAAAGGAATCCTCAAGAGGTGTTCTTGAGGGGGTGGACGTAGGTCGCGGTCTACGAATTGCCGAACCACTTGAAAACTCGGTTTGCAAGTGTCTCTTTCCTTCTCTCTTTACTTTATTATTTGTGATTGTATTTAATATTTCTATTAAGTTTTAAGAGATTAATTTTCCGCTAAAACCTTATTCACCCCCCCTCTAAGGTTTCCACATTTGGGCCAACAGGTTTCTTGTAGTAGTGGTATGTTTCTACACTCCCAGCTCTTTACATTGTACATCCATCTCTCTCTCTCTCTCTATCTCTCTCTCTCTCTCTCTCTCTCTCTCTCTCTCTCTCTCTCTCTGTTGCAAAAACTATTAATAGAACAAAGTTACCTAAAACAGTAGGTTTTTTATGTTTTTCTTGGGATGAATCACGGACAATGTCACTCTCTTTAAGACGTTTCAGAACTTTGCTCAAGTTTGTGCAAGCCATTCAGAAAAGACCACGCCACCCCCAGGATAAACTCAGCCCCAGAATGCCCCTATGTCTCGAATTTCCTTGCACAGAGGAAAATCGGAGTGCTCACGACACCCTTTCATTATTTGTTGCTCGTATACTGATACATAACTCTTAGTATATAAAGCTCTTAGTATAGGGAAAACTACTCTCATTATTTGTTCTCTCTGTAACTCGTTTATGCTCTCTAGAATGAATGAATATATAATACAAGAATTCTATTTATATAGAAGAAAAAAATTTAGAATGTTAAAAACTGCACATTACTGGAGTTAACGATTGGGAGAAAAATATGGGAAGAAAACATGGAGCATAAAATCTGTGTAACGTTAGGAGACTGGGTGTCTCTCACTAACCCAGTCAACCTAGCTCTAACTCTTTCAGATAATTACAATATTTTTAAATGATTTTTTTGTAAAAAGATAGATATATAAAAAAAATTAAGCAGGTTAAAGCCCCAAGCCCAACCCAACCCACACTCGTTCCGGAACGAGGTAGGGGCAGCAACGGCGGCACACGCACACGTGTATGCTTTTGTGTTAAACCTAGCTAATTGGGCCTAGGTCCTCTCCCATCCCCAAAACTTGCCCATTCCTTACACTCCACACAATAATATATACGATCTTCCAACATCTTGTAAACTTCGAATGTAGGACAATTTAAAATATACACACGGTACAACAATCGCCGACTTGCATTTTTTAAAAAATGATTTAAGATTATCGAGCAATGTATAATAAGATTCGGCATAAGTAAATGTAATTTTTAACTTGAATTTTTACATAGTGATAGTGCTTTAGATTACACTAGAGTAACAAGTAGTTTTGACATCTATCTCTGACAACACCACACACACAATCCTACTAGGGTGAAGTTCAAAAGTTAGCCCTTTACGGCCATGTACTTATATCTCAGTGTAGCGAATGCTGTAGAAAATTTGCCCGAATTCCATTAGAAGCGGCTATACTTCCACATTCATATTAATGAGTCTAACAAAGATACGTACTCTTGGAATTAGGTATCTCACTCCACATAAAGTTTAGATCTCATTACGAGCTATAAATAACTTGATCTTATATCACTTCAAGATGTCACATGCTTCTTAAAGATGAACTTGGAGTATTAAGCATGGCAAGTCCTGATCTAAAGATATTGCTTGCATGTTCTGTTAGAGAGTAAATATATAAATGTGTGTTAATATTATAAAGTGAGAAAGATATGTGTGGCCCACATCTATTAGTTTAGAAGCATCGCTTGCATATTCTGTTAGAGAGTAAATATATAAATAAGTGTTAATATTATAAAGTGAGAAAGATATGTGTGGCCCACAACACTACAACAAATCTGTTTTTTTGTGACGCGCACTTTTTGTGACGCGCAAACGCGTCACAAAAGATCGTTATTTGTGACGCACTTACATATGTCACAAAAAAATTAGGTTGACCAATTAGTGAACCTTATTTGTGACGCATTTGGAGCATCACAAATAAAATCCCTACTAGTTGTGACGCAGATGGTGCGTCACAAATAAAATTCATACTATTTGTGATGCATCTGGTGGGCCCCAAATAAAAATCCTACTATTTGTGATGCGTATAGTGCGTCACAAATAAATTTCCTACTATTTGTGACGCATATCATACTATTTGTGACGCATATAGTGTGCCACAAATAAAATTACTATTATTTTAACGCATCTGGAGCGGCACAAATAAAATCCCTACTATTTATGCCGCATACAGTGCGCCACAATAAAATCTGTACTATTTCTGCTACATTTGGTATGTCACAAATAAAATCCCTACTATTACTTTGCTGATATTGGAGATAGACATCTTTAATCTAAACTAGACCTGGCAATTGAAACCCATATTCGCGAACCCGCCCATAACCTCCCGCAATAAGCAGTTTCGGGTTCACTTAAAGTCATAGATGAGTCTGTTTGCAGAGAGAAGCACCCATAAACTGGTTTTAAGCAATATATATATATATATATATAGAGAGAGAGAGAGAGACTGTGTGTGTGTGAGAGAAAAGTATAAATCATATATATATATATATATATATGGTCCGTCTCTTAAGCGGGCCTTAAAAAACGGACCTCCCTCGAGCAACAAGGACACGGACCTCCCCTGAGGTTTAGAAGCATCGTAGCTTGGTCCTAGCCTATATAAAAGCTCTTATACTCATTATTTTAGGGGTAAATTACACAAACCTCCCCTGAGGTTTGCCTTAATTACACGGACCTCCCCTCTTGTTTCAAAAATTACATAGACCTCCCTCGAGGTTTGAATTAGGTAACAAAACGCCCCCTCCCCTAATGGTCCGTTAGTTTTTTTACATTAGCCTCCCCTGAAAATTACAATTAGCCCCCCTAATATTATAAAATTGTCATACTAAAGCCCCCTTTCTCTTATATTTTTGTGCTAATTATAAAATCCCTCTTCCCTTCTATGTTTTTGGGTTAATTTTTTTAACATTAATTTATATCTACACAAAATATACACAAAACATATATAAATAGGTCCAAAAATTTTTTTCCCCCGAACAAACCTCTATCAAGCCCCCCCTGTATTAATTTTCTAGATCCGCGCTGTCCCTATGCTTCAAAAGTGGACACTTAACCCCCTGTGATTGTGGACAAAAATGGAATTGTTATGATTTCACTCAAAACTGACAAAAATTCTAAAATTGGTTTAAAATATAAACACTTAATCCATTTTGTGATGTTAATTTTGGGGTTAACGCTCTGAGTGAAATCATAACAGTTCTATTTTAGTCCACAATCACAGGGGGTTAAGTGTCTACTTTTGAAGCATAGGGACAGGGGCGGATCTAGAAAATTAATACAGGGGGGCTTGATAGAGGTTTGTTCGGGGGAAAAAAAGTTTGGACCTGTTTATATATGTTTTGTGTATATTTTGTGTAGATATAAATTAATGTTAAAAAAATTAACCCAAAAACATAGGAGGGAGGAGGGATTTTATAATTAGCACAAAAATATAAGAGAAAGGGGGCTTTAGTATGACAATTTTTTAATATTAGGGGGGCTAATTGTAATTTTCAGGGGAGGCTAATGTAAAAAAACTAACGGATCATTAGGGAAGGGGGCGTTTTGTTACCTAATTCAAACCTCGAGGGAGGTCTGTGTAATTTTTGAAACAAGAGGGGAGGTCCTTGTAATTAAGGCAAACCTCAGGAGAGGTTTGTGTAATTTACCCTTATTTTAGTTATGTTGAATATACAAAATATTCACATCACTCTTTATCTTTAGGGTTAGAAAGACCCCTAGTGATAAGGCATTTTATCAATTACCTTCCTATACTTTAAATTTCATAACTATTATCTCATGTGGTCTGGACTAAAGTAAAACAGTTACTTTTTCGTTCAAGTTAACGAAAAATGGGTAAAAGTACAAAATTACCCCTATTACATGCTAATAAGAACACATTTATATGCTTAAATGTTTATTTAGGCATATGTGGTACATTATTACATTATTTTAATATTACATTCGTTACTAGAGACTATTCTGTGGTCACTTTGAGATACCTTTGTGAGAGCAAATTTGACACACACAGAGTTTTGGTGATAATATTTTTTTAGATCTTAGTACATCACTACACTAGATTTCACTGTGTGTGGCCAAGGGTAGATAAAATTTTTTTTTAAAGGCTAATATATCACCAAGATTGTGTTGTGTCCAAGGGTAGATAAAAAGAATAAAATAAATAATATATCACCAAGACTCTGTGTGTGTGTGCGCGCGTCTAAGGATAGATAAAAAACAATTAAACTAAATATAAAATAATATATCACCAAGACTATCTGTGTGTGTGTGTGTGTGTGTGTGTGTGTGTGTGTGTGTGTCCAATGGTAGATCAAAAATAGAAATAAAAAATTAAATAAATTAGCTCTCGCGAAGGTACCTCAAAGTGACCACAGAATGGTCTCTAGCAACAAATATAATAATATACCACATACGTCTAAATAAATATTTAAACATATAAGGTGTTCTCATTAGCATGTAATAGGGGTAATTTCGTACTTTTACCCATTTTTCATTAACTTTAACGCAAAAAGTGATTGTTTCACTTTAGTCCAGATAAGAAGGGGATAAGTAATACAATTACACGGATAACTAATAAAAGACCTAACCACAGTGAGTATTTTTGTAATTAACCCTTATCTTTATATGGTATCAGAACTCCCCATTCTGCGATTGTTCATAATTTCATCCGCTTTCTTCTTCATAATCGTCTTTTAGTGCGTCGATTGTCCACAAAACCGTCGGAGAGCTCTTGAGTTCTCTTTCTCTGCCTAACGATCTGTCAGGAGAAATGAGATATGAGTTTTCTCTCTCCTCTATTAAGGGCCGGTTTGATAAAACTGAAAATTAAGTGCTGAATGCAATGTACAGTGTTTCAAGAACTAAAATGGAATGTATTCAGTGATTATTTTCAGTAGAAATTTTTCACTTAATGTTTTCACCAAGTTTGTGGTTAGTTTTTCAATTAAGTGGTTTGTTATTAAACGCACTCAAAATTTTAAATTTTACCACTTAATTGGGTTATCAAACCCACCCTTAGTGTGCGTTTGATAAAATTGATGAAAATTAAGTGCTAAATTTAAGTACTGAAAATTTTAAGCGATTGAATTTACAGTACCGATTGAATTTACAGTACTGAAAACAGTTTTTTAAGTACTGAAATGGATTGCATTAAGTGATTATTTTCAGTAAAATTTTTCACTTAAAGTTTTTAGTGGTTTTTTGGCTGATTTTTTAATTAAGTGATACGTTATCAAGCGCACTGAAACAAAATAAGTGCTAAAAATTTTTATTTTCACAACCTAATTGGATTATCAAATATACCCATATTGCCGGGAGAATATTTCCACCTAACCACACTCCATTTACCACCTCATTAATTATGGTTCACTAGCTTATAACCCGCGCAATGCGCGGGTACATTTTTCTCATTCAGTGACCTACGTGTGAAATAATTGTCCAAGCATTTGAGAACCAAATTTGAAACAAATTTGGGAACCATAGTTATTAATTAAATAAACAATCTTCATGTTAATAGACAAACTTCATCAAACGAATAAAAAAATGATGGTACCATCAATTTCTCAATATCAACCCTTACAATTTTAATACAGAATGATGAATCAAGACATGCATAAACAATAAAAACCACCCAATTAAGCTTTGAAGTGTATTTAGTAGTGGCAGAAGTGGAATGACAATTTTGTAACCAAAGGCAGAATAAAGTGTTTTCCCATTTTGAGGTTACCAAAACTGTCGTTGTGTTCTCTGCTTTGCGGTTGTTCAAAGCCTCAAAGTTATATACATTTGTCCGCCTAAATGGTTCCGCTGTTGCTGTAATTGGACCTTAACTACTCCATAGTTTCCAAGTGCAGAACTTCTATTCTTCAACATATCAAGAGTTTCAATATACTTTTATACTCTCTTCACCTTAAAATATATATATATATATATATATTCAACAACCCAGTTGTGTGAATAATACAGAAAAAAACACAAGGAAGGAAATTAAGAAGCAAAACAGTTTAAACTTCTGCAAAATAGTGTAAAATCAAGCAAAATGTTTATATGTTCCCTTTCCTTTTTCCTCCCCCAATCCATGAACCAAAACACTAAATAGAGCCCTAATTTTTACCAAACGTAAAATGAGAGAACGAATTTTATATACCTACAATCTTCCCTGTAATCTCATATCTCCATCCCCAACAATTCACCCAATTCAGCACAATAGTTTCTACTACATTGTTACCACCAGAAATTGTTAATTCAAAATTTGCAATGAATTCAAATTTTCTAAATCAATTATATCACGTAGATTATAAAATACCATTTCTTATAGGCTCTCATGATAAGTTACCTGCTTAGATAGCTATCAACTTATATGGCAACGTTAGCAATTGCTTTTGATGCCTTATCCGTCTCAAATGCTATGTTTTGTAAATTTGAATCCCAAATTTTATTCTTAAATATTTTATCCAGTAGTGTAGTGCGAACATGTTGCACCATGTGGTGTAGTTGTTAAAGCATGTGGGAAACAAATTCAAAATTCAAATCTGAGAAGCATAGCATTATTCAGATCTTTTACACTTATTGGATAAGAGTGGAAAAATAAATAGCAAAAAAAAAAAGGGAAAAAAGTCTATATATTTCTTAGACTGACATCTATTAAGAACTCACATAATGAACAGAAAAGCTAAATTTAAGTCAAAGACTACTAACATAACTTTTTCTCTATTACTTTCGTTTCAGTCTTCACATTAAACTGAATTCATGATTCCAAATCTGTATTCCAAATTTGATTATCAATTGATTTTGTGGGACGTGGTATCGAAAGGCAATGAGAAAATGGGGAATTTTTTTCAATATATAACAGGATAAACAAATCACATGATAAAGCAAAACCAAACAAAAAACTCTAGCTAACAAAACAGAGGCATCATTCTCATTGGCATTAGGACGAACACTTGTTGAGCATAAATTGAATAGCATGATTCCACACCAAAACAATTGGACCAAATATCAACCATAGCAATCACAGGGCAAAGGCAAAACACATAAAAGATACAAAACTCACCCACAAAAAGTAAAAAAAAAAAAAAAAACTACAAACATAAATCCTAAAATCTGTGCAAGATTTGAGAAATAATAGATTCAGTACAAACCTAATACAATTGGTATCTTCAATTGTCGCAAATCTACAACCCTTGAGCGGCCGAAATTTTAATCTTTGCAGGTCCCAAAAGCTAATCACAGGCGCAAGAATACCCATAAATTGTTGCAGAGTAAGGACTGGAGGAAGAGAGAGGAAGAATGGTGGTAGGGAAACTTTATGAAGGTTGTGCGGATTGGGGGTGCTTGAAATACATCATCTGATCATCGGGAGCAGTTATCGGCATCAATCAATAGTTGGGTCTTTTCGCTTTTTGTAAACTATAGTAACGTATAATAAAGTCAAACAGAAGTGCTTTCTGTATAGCATTTTCCTTCTATATATAACATTGTAACTGCATAGTAGAAAACCCTTCATATTTCATGAACATGTGTTGCTTCTGAGCAGTAAAAGAAGGGGATGTCTAAGGAGAGAGACAATATAAATTAACGTATGGAATAACGGCAGAGAGAGAGAGAGAGAGTGCCAGCGATTGTCTGTTGCTTCTATCATGTATTGGGTTAGAAAACCCTTAAAACTAAAGTCTATAATTTTGACCTAAGAGTCTAATATTTTGACAGGTAAAAAAATAGAAATTGTCCACGTGTCGCAATTACATGAATTCCAGTTGCAAACCTCGACTTTTATATATAAAGAATAGATAGATAGATAGATAGATAGATTCCCAATTACAAACCCACTAGTGGTTAAACTAACTAGTCAATTTCCCAAAATATATTTGAGTAATGTCACGTGCACACGTACTCCCAACATAAAATTTAGTAGTTTCTTCCTATTTCCTTTTAATTGTATGTTCAGTCGTGTGCACTGTGTACTTTTCAACTTCTATGTTGAATTAGTTTGTCTTGTTGCTGCCTTGCTAGCTGTTAGAATTATAGAATATGTGGGAGGTTATTCTTTTTCCCCCTATGTAACAAAGTTTAGCTCTTTAAACGTTCACTTTTGGGAGTAATAGATTTTTCCGAAAGCAAAAATTGAAAGTTTTTTTTTTTTAAAAAGGAGCTTTTCTTCAGCTTTAAAAAGGAACCACATTTTTTTAGAACCTTTGGAAAAGTTATTCAAACTGTCACAACTTTTTCAAAAAATCATTTAATTATAAGTAACTATTGGCCTCGAAAAAGTTCTTCAAACGGGTTCTAACTCACCTTTTGTTGAAATTTATCATATTTACGTCTCCACAATTGGAACCAAGATGCTTTAGTTACCTATTTTCTCCTTTATGACCCAATTGCATGTTCTCACTTTAATTGTTCCAATTTAAAGTAGTACTTTATATTAACGTCCTTTTTCTGTTGAACTTGTTCTTCTACTATCTTTTGTTGGCTTCCCATCCCAGGTTCTTACTAGACAGATATAGTCACATAGGAATTTGACTACAAGTTTTATCTTCTAAAACCTTTCTTTTGACAAGCTTATCTATGCCTACAATTTATGTCGATGTTCTGATCACTCCCTCGATCCAGTTTGTAAGATGATATTAGGCAGAGGAACTTCCCTACGTTTGAGGAGGCGGCTAACCTTCTCTGCCACTGTTTAAGAATTGAATTGAATCAATTGAAAGTAGAGGATGGTGACATCCAACCAGTTTGTTATGTCTGTGAGAATTGCTTTCAGTTGGGTTCCGAAATGGGACCATGAAGTCGGGCATTACGTGCAGTTTTTTTTTTTTGGTTTCCCAAGGTATCCCCAGGCCTTCCGTCCAGGACTAATCCTCCGAGGTACGGTCGGGCGCCGAAGCGGAGACCTCTCCCAAGATAGTTTTCTGCATCCACAAGGACTTGAACTTGAGACCCTTGCTTAAGCGACCAGAGCCCCTTTCCACTCAGGCCAACTGCCTCTTGGTATTACGTGCAGTTTTATTATATTGATAAGCTTCTGGAAATTTACAACCAAACGGTCCTTAAGAATTTGAAATTAGTAATTTTTCCCTTAATATAATATCCATAGGATAAGTATAAGCCAATTTAGTTTTCAAAAAAAAGTATTTTCTGAGTGAAAAACAATAATAGAGTCATTTGACAATACACATTAGGAATGTGCGCAATAACTTCTACAGAGGAAGGTTCTGCCATGTTTTCGCTCAATCGAACTTTTTGTTCGCTCAATCGAACTCTCTACAGAAGCAAATTTTGGTGCTACCAAAAAGAATAAAAACTCTAGTTTGCAGGTTTAAAATCATCCCAAGTCCAAATCAAATCTCATGGGACTTATGGGAAGCACTTCAAATTAGACTCATAAAACATTCAACAAGGAATATAATCAAATGATATATAGCTACAAGTTCAAGTTATATTGCCCAAAATAAATAAGTCACTAAAGCAAGGCTAACCATGTGCCCAATACAACTACTATAAATTCACTTTACAAAGCTCGAATGATAAACAATAAGAGTTATCATGAGAAATCTAGTAATTCAAAACTACGATTAAGATAATGAATTATAACTAGAATAATGCTCCTACCATGAGCTGTGACTGAGAAATGTTTTCTTTTTAAAACATAAGACTTCCTCATAAGGAATCTTCAAACGGGATGCCACGCGTCAAATAACTCTTGGACCTTACCCTAATCAACATTTCCTAAAAATGGGGTCTTATAGATTCATTAAGCACGACGGCTTAGTAGAAAATATTGTAGAAATGTACTACTACTTTTAAAATCATGCTATGACATGCGGTGCAATGTTTTTGCCGCCGTGGCGATGCAACTAGCTGGATGGCCAAATCGTGCAACATTCCCAATACCAATTCCATAACCACTCACTCTCAACACCGGATGCGAGCCACTCCAACGTGAGTGTAGCATACAAGATCTCCGGTACCTAACCGAATATGATCTTGCATTTTCAAATGTTTTAAGGATTACAAACAACCTTTCTCACTTCACACCCGCTTTCGGAATTTCAACAATAACCACCCCCAAACGGGGATTTCAAGAGACATTCCCCAATTGTGGGAATTCTAACAATTTCATATGCCCCAAGCCAATGCCATGAATGCTTTGCTGACTTGGCGACTATGAAATGCTACTAGATGCGGTTATGCTTTAACAATGTCATTGCTATGATTTCAATATTATGAAATAAACATGGTGAATCATAATATCCAACGCAAATAAATCAAGAAATTGATGTCGAGCATAAATGCCATTTTAGGCATTTAAGAAATTACTATCATAAGTAATTTAAACTACAACATCTCATTTAGCATTTAGGTTTAAACAATAAATCAACTAAACACATAATGAGCAGCTGAGCATTTAAATAATCAGGTAGGATGAGTTCAAGAACAAGTTTAACATATAAAAATTCTAGCCTACACATAGCAAACCATGAAATTAGAAATAGGTGTGCACTTAGACAATGAAATCTACCTCTTGAGTATTTGGGAAAATACTCCCACCAAAGAGGTCCAAAGGGGAAATCATCACCACTTAGCAAAACCCATAAACTATCAAGAATAGTGTGTTACAAAAAATAAAAGAGCATATTTATTGGACACTTGACTATATGTTGCCTCAATACAAATTGATGGTTCATATGGAGATACTTATGAATGATGCCTCGTTGTTGTTGTCTTGTGAAAAATTACTTGGATTATTCCAAATAGTGGGGGCTTTTACAAAAATCAAAGTATGATTTTATGTCATTAAATGTATTCAAAGTACAATGACAAGAGTGATATCATTAATTTGACAAAGTGTGTTTGCCTGGGATATTATCCAAGATGAAAAAGTGTGATTACCTTGGATATTATCCAAGATTATTATTTTGTGGTTGCCTTGGAAACTCTCCAAAACGAATCATTTGGGTTAGTCTTGATTTTAATCCAAGATTTTTAAAATTGATATCTTCGGATATTTTTCAAAATGGCATGATACCTTGAATTTGATTCAAGATGACATGAGAAAAACATAATGTGAAATTCATGATTTCTTGGAGTTAACAAAGATGAATTTTGGTAATACCTTGGGATTTCAAGGTTATTGTTGATTTTTTGAATACCATTACTTGTGTAATGAGATAGTTAAAAAAAAAAAGTATGAATTATGGCTTAGTTAACCAAATGTTTCCACTGTACTACAAAAGTATAATGATGAGTTTTGGAACACCCTATAAGGTGATTGTTGTATACCATTGGCTATGTGTATATATTGGGAGGTGGAGCTTTTTGTTGAAGTGTGTTAGTTCGTGATTTTCTATATGAAACTTGAATGTTGGAGAAAATAATTATCACTTGTTTTGATCCATTGTGATTGTGCTTTAATATCGGGAGAGTAGAAATAAGTACTACAATGGAAAAAACCAAGTTTGTGGAGATATTATTTTTTTATAAAAAAAAATTCTAGCTAGAGAAAAGTTTGGATTGTATCGATGGGGATAAGCCTAAACCAGAAAGAAAGATAAATCGCCTATGAGGATACCCTACCTAGGGACCAGAGATCCTGAGAACTAGGTTCAAAGGGAAGAGCGAATCATAGAGTGGTTTGATGAACATGAACTAAAATTGAGTACTAGATCATTGGCTATCCCTATGGTGCAAGTGTATGGATCTTGTAGCGAATATGACCTGTAACACACAATGCAAACACACACAGAAAGCAAGAAACAAACAAACCACGACACAAGATATACCATGTGGTTCGGCCAAATTGCCTACGTCCACAGCCTCTCACACCA
Source organism: Hydrangea macrophylla (assembly GCA_033977485.1). Classification (NCBI taxonomy): domain Eukaryota; kingdom Viridiplantae; phylum Streptophyta; class Magnoliopsida; order Cornales; family Hydrangeaceae; genus Hydrangea; species Hydrangea macrophylla. The sequence continues at coordinate 33,170,246 of CM066999.1, read as the reverse complement.
GTTCACTATAATCAACGAACAGAAAGGATTACAAGTTTTTTCTCTAAAAAAAAACAGCACTCAACACACTACTCGTCCAACTCGGGGGGCCCGCCCCCCGAACCCCCTGTATCGGAGTGGATCAGACTTCACAAACCCAACAATCTCCCACTTGAAGACTGATCTGAGAAAGAAAGAAACAGCTGTCACCTCCATCGAAACAAATAGTGCTAGTGTGAGAAATCATTGTCTTCTAGTCTTGAAGACAAATAGAAGCTGAACATTTCTTCAGCTTCTCCATAGTGGCCACCTTGGTAAACATATCTGCAGGATTATCGTTTGTATGAATTTTCTCCAAAGTGAACTGTCCATCCTCCAAAAGTGAGCGAATGAAATGGTACTTGATGTCGATGTGCTTGGTTCTCGAGTGAAAAGTTGAATTCTTTGCAAGATGAATTGCACTTTGACTATCACTGAACAACTGAGAACCCCCCCTCTTGTTCCTTACCAATTTCTTTCATGAAATTCCTCAACCATACCATTTTTTTGCAAGCCTCAGTGGCTGCCACATACTCTGCCTCTGTCGTGGAGATGGTTACAATTTTCTGTAGTCTGGAGACCCAACTGACTGCTGCACTGCCCAAAGTAAACACATACCCTGTAGTGCTATTCCTGCTGTCAATATCCCCTGCCAAATCTGAATCCACATAGCCCTGAATACGAATATCTTAACCATCATAACATAATGCCACATGATCTTTAGTGCCTCTAAGGTACCTCAGAATCCACTTAACACCTTCCCAATGCTCCTTGCCTGCATCTACTATAAATCTGCTCACTACTCCCACTGCATGAGCAATGTCTGGCCTTGTACAGACCATAGCATACATCAAGCTGCCTACTGCTGATGCGTAAGGTACTCTAGCCATGTACTTACGGTCTTCATCTGTGACTGCTGCTTGATCTTTGGAAAGTCTGAAGTGACTTTCCAAAGGAGTGCTAACTGGTTTAACATTTTCTATGTTAAACCTTTTAGAACCTTGTCAACATATTCTGCCTGTGATAGTTCCAACTTCCTGTTTACCTTGTCCCTGCTGATTCTCATCCCAAGAATTTTCTTTGCATATCCCAAATCCTTCATAGCAAATTCATTGGACAACTGTGCCTTGAGATTTGAAATCTCTTCCATGTTTGATCCTGCAACAAGCATATCATCTACATACAAAAGCAATATGAGATACGATGTATCAAGCTTCTTAAAATAACAGCAATGGTCTGAATGACATCTAGTAAAACCAGATTTTGCCATAAAAGTGTCAAACTTTATATACCACTGCCTTGGGGCCTGTTTCAACCCATATAGACTTTTCTTAAGCTTACATACCAGATTCTCTTTCCCTTTCACCATATAGCCTTGTGGTTGATGCATATAAATGTCCTTCTCCAAATCACCATGGAGGAAGGCGGTTTTGACATCCAATTGTTCCAAGTGCAAGTTCTCAGCTGCTACAATACTTAGCACAGATCTGATAGTAGAAATTTTAACAACAGGAGAAAAAATTTATGTGTAGTCAATACCTGGTTTCTGCTGAAACCCTTTTACTACCAACCTTGCCTTGTACCGATTGCTCCCATCAGATTCTTCCTTTATTCTATAAACCCATTTATTGTGCAAAGCTGACTTCCCCTTTGGTAACTGGACAAGATCCCACGTCTGGTTTGATGAAAAAGAATACATCTCATCATCCATGGCATGCTCCCACTTCTCCCTGGTCTCAACCTGTAAAGCTTCCTCAAAACATTCTGGTTCACCACAATCAGTTAATAACAAAAAATTCATTGAAGGTGAATAGCGCATTACAGGCTTACTAACTCTAGTAGACTTCCTCAGAGGGGGAGTTTGTGGTTCTTCCTGCGGTGTAGGTTGTATGTTCACATCTTGGGTCTTCAAAACATTCTTATCTAAAATCTCCTCAAACTCTACAAAATCTGAATTTTCAGTATTCTCCTTTTGATGACCAAGTCTATCTTTGTACAAAACAGACTCATTGAACACTACAACCATACTCCTCACTGTTTTTTATTTTTCAAAGTCCCACAGTCTATACCCATAACTATCAGTGCCATAGCCAATGAAGTAACACTTCCTAGACTTAGGATCATGCTTACCCCTATTCTCAGGTTCAATGTCTACATAAGCAGTGCAACCAAAAATGCAAAGATGAGAGAGATTTACCTCTTTTCCAGTCCAAGACTCTTCTGGCAAACCACAATTCAAAGCAACTAAAGGTCCCCTGTTGATCAAATACACGGCAGTGTTTACTGCATTAGCCCAGAATTGATTAGGTAGCCCAACATTTATTCTCATACTCCTTGCACGCTCTAGGATTGTCCTATTCATGCGCTCAGCCACTCCATTCTGCCTTGGCTTCCTCGGGATTGTTTTTAGTCTTCTAATCCCATTTGCAGCACAATATGACTCAAAGTCATCATCACAGTACTCACCACCGTTATCGGACTTGAGACACTTTAGCTTTAACCCTGTCTCATTTTCAACCAAAGCTTTCCAATTCTTGAAAGTAACAAACACATCAGATTTACGCTTTATGAAATACACCCACAATTTTCTAGTAGCATCATCTATAAAAGTGACAAAATAGCGAGAGCTACCAAAAGAAGGTACCTTAGATGGTCCCCATACATCAGTATGGACCAATTCTAATCGTTCTGATTTTGGAGTCCTTGCCACCTTGGTAAAACTGACTTTCTTCTATTTTCCCAAAATGCAATCTTCACAAAAGTCCAGATCAAGATACTTCAAACTAGGCACATGTCTGACATCCTTCAAATTTAACACTGTCCCATTGGTTTGAGTAATCTGCACATCACCCTTCCCAACAATATTGAAGGCCTCGTCATCACCTAAATAGACTTTTCCGATGTTTCCTTGCACATAATTCTGAAAGACATCCATGCGTGGGGTGGCATGGAATGAAGCTCCCGAGTCTACAATCCATGACTCATTGCGAGAATCTGCTACACAAATCAAGGCATCGCTATCCTCATCTTCAGCAATGTTTGCGGGTGTTCCTACCCCCTTGATTGTTGCCATTCTGCTGCTTTCTTGGATTTTTACAATCTCTCTTGTAGTGCCCTTTTTCACCACAATCCCAGCATTCAGCTGATTTCTTATCACGTCCGCGAGATTTTGATCTCCCTTTTCTCGATTTTGATCTCCTACGAGAACCATTGTTCCAATTTTTATTGTTGCCCCTGTTCAATTTTCTGCCTCTTTCTTCTACATTCAATGTTGAACTAAAAGTTGAGTCTTCCCCTGAAGATTTCCTACGAGCTTCTTCTCCCAAAACAAACCCAACCACATCTTCAAATTTTAGCACCGAAGACCCGGATGAATTGCTTACTGCCACAACCAGTCCATTCCAACTGTCTAGCAAACTTGACAGAAGTAACAAGGCTTTTACCTCATTATCAAATACAATTTTCACAGACTCCAATTGGATTGTTATGGTATTGAACTCGTTCAAATGTTCGGCAACGATAGCATCATCTGCAATCTTTAGATTGAACAATTTCTTTATCAAATAGACTTTATTGGATGCAGAGGGCTTTTCGTACATCTTCTCTAGGGCTGCGAACAACCCTGCTGTCGTCTTCTCCTTCGCGATGTTCGAAGCAACCGATGGTGACAAACTCAATCGTATGGTTCCTAGGGCTTTATGATCTAGTACAGCCCAATCTTCGTCTTTCATATCTACTGATTTTGTGCCTTTGATAGGTAGGTATAGATCCTTCTGGTATAGCACATCTTCAATCTGCATCTTCCAGAAAGCAAAGTTCGAACCATTGAACTTCTCAATCTTAACCTTCCATTCCTCTGCCATTGTAAGCCACAAGTCTACAACCTCGCTCTGATACCAATTGTAGCGAATATGACCTGTAACACACAATACAGACACACACAGAAAGCAAGAAACAAACAAACCACGATACAAGATATACCCTGTGGTTCGGCCAAGTTGCCTACGTCCATAGCCTCTCACACCAGTTCACTATAATCAACGAACAGAAAGGATTACAAGTTTTCTCTCTAAAAAAAACAGCACTCAACACACTGCGGCCTGCCCCCCGAACCCCCGGTATCGGAGTGGATCAAACTTCACAAACCCAACAGATCTCATGACAGATATGTGGTTGAGTTGTTTGCAACTCTTAATGAGTTCTATAGCCGTTATTGGTTGGATGTCAGAGTCATGAGAACATCCTTGACTCACTTATTTGAGTGTGGAAGTGAGAGAAGTTATTCAGTGAGCCCATCACACCACGTCATCATGCTGACGTGGTGTGACAATTTATAATTGGTATTGGACATGTGGCTTTTTAAAAATAGGTAGAGATAGACATGTAGGGGAGTTGTGCCCCTGAAAATAGGGGGCATGACTATTTGAAAATCCGTAAGAACACATGTTATATCCATATTTTTCAAATGCCACATGTCACCATACCAATAAACCGTCACACTATATCAACATAATGACGTGGTGTGACGGGCTCACTGAATAATTTCTCTGGAAGTGGGGCCGCTTCCTATGATCGAGAATGGGGCTAATTCTCTAGAGCGCTCAAGAAGCCGGGATCTAGTACATGGTCGTTAAAGTGCTAGCTTAGAAGCTTGGAATAAAGTGCTGAAAAATTATGTATGTGATGCAATGTCTTATTTTCCCAAAGCAGTTATAGTTCAATACCTTGTCACTACTGACTTTGGAGCAAGATTTATTGAACACTAAATGCGGGGTCAAGCCATTGGCACCCTTATTATGCATAATTTATTTATTTATTTATTATATATTTTTTATTTTTATATTTATTGTAACAACCCAAAAATTTCTAAGTGTGTAAATAATTATTTTAATTATAATTTTCAGTTAGCAATACTATATGAGTGTACTTATGTAAGACACGTGTTTGAAAGTTTTAAGTTTGGAGGACATATAAATAAAATCATTATTGAGCCCTTTAGTTTGAATGCTACATTTTATTAATTTAAATTTATTAAAAAAAAAAGTGAAGGGTTGATATGTATTTTTTTATATAGTGTTTACAGTCCCGCGAATGTGTCAAATAGTGCAGCTGGTATTGAAATTAAGTACCCGGGGTATGAGTACCCTTTGGGCTAGCAATTTTAGTGGTTTGTGTTACATTCTGGGCTCATATGGGTCACTTTAGTGAGCCCATAAGAAGAAAAACGGGATTATTAATATTTGTGTGAGTAATATATGTATTGTGTGTGCATGATATGTATATACATAGATAATATATCCTAGGGTTAGAAAAAAAAGAAAAAAAAAAGAGAGCAGCCTCAAGAGAGAGAGAGAGAGAGAGAGAGAGAGAGAGAGAGAGAGAGAGAGGAGAGAGATAGAGAGAACAAGAGACAAAGAGAGAAGAGGTAACCCTAGCCACCTAGAAGGAGAAGAAAAAGAGAAGAGAAGAGAAAAGAAGGGAGTTCAACATCATCAACATCATCTTGCTTTTCCCAATTCGGTGAGTAAACATTTATATTTGTAGGGTTGATTTATTTTCGATTTGTGTTCATTATAGTTTGAATAAATCGTATGGATGGGTGTTTATATAGATACGGATCTATAGTGATATATACATATACATTTATATATATATATATCAAAGGTTGGATATGAGTTATTTAGAATTGAAGAAAAAAAAAAGTCTAATACAAATTCGGATTTGGGTAAAATTGAAGAAAACTCTCAGATCTGTTTTAGAAAATAATTTGTATTAATTCATATATTTTGTTTTTGGCAAAACCGTCCGCGCTAGTTAATGTAAAACGTGATTCTGCACGTTTTTTGGCTAATGGTATTTTTCCCAATTCTGAACCGTTTGGACATAAAATTCATATTACAGTAGCAGTAAATGTCAACTCCGAATTTCGAATTATGTTTATGAAAATTATTAGAGATGTTTCTTTGTGCGGAATTATTATGAGGAACAATTTCAACCCAGGTTGGTTTTGGGGCTGTTTAATATAAGGTCTGTTTGGGACTGTTTTAAATAGTACTGTTGATTGCCGATTTTAAATGCTATAACTTATGCTATGTGCGGTATTAAATGATGATTGTGGAAATACTACGTTAGAGACGTGAATAGAAGTTTGGCGCAAGGGTCTTATTGTGAATAATCGGATAATGATAATCCATGTAATAAATGATAAATTCCCGAAGTAGTTAATGACGTGATTAAACCCTCATGAATGGGTACTTATGTGAGTTAATGTAGATGGTAAAAAAATAAGTGGTTTCAAGTTCCTTAGTGTTCACCGCTCCCCGTTGTGTGATATGTTTTTTTTGGTAGCTCGACTTGCTGAGTGTACCCTTTTGCCAGTGGCTTCGTGATCAAGCTGGCCTAAGCCTTATGCTCGACTTAATTTATAGACGTCTAGGCATATTGACTGACTTTTTGTGTGTATACCTAATTTGGTAGATACCCCAACCAAACTGGCACCGGAGTGGATGTTGGTAGTATGTCCGGGCACACATGGGATATATGTGTGGGCTGTACCATGGAGGGTGGCCAATTGGTGAAGCTAGGAAATTGAATAATGAATCGTTCATAAAAAGTAAGTCGACCATGAGTAGGGTGACCTTAGTGGTGAACCTAGGGCAAGAAAAAAATGACAGTGATTGTAGAGCGTTAAATACAAATGGATAAACTGTTGCGAAACATGAAATTGAAAACTCAAAATGGTTAGCGTGGTATAATGTGAAGGAAATTGATAAAATGATTTGGTATTGGAGAATTGCTTATTCTAATACTAAGGATTTGTGCTAACTCTCGAGTTGCAGGATGGTGGACCCACTAACCATTGTATGCAGGCTTTGGCTCACCATGTTACTTAAGAGTAAGTGTTTCTTTTACTTTGTGGGTGGAACAAACTGCTGCCGTGACTCGAGGAAACTACCGCTTGTCCTCACTCGCGTGTGAAACTACAGTTCTGCCTATAACTTTGTATGTGTTTGTGGTCAAGAAAGGGAGGGAGCCCAGCGGATTCCCAACCTCAGGGAAATTTATTGGGTATTATTATGTTAATTGATTATTGTTGGATTGGAGTCGAGGGGACCACGAGTGATCCTTGAGACCGAGGCGTGTTTACTCATACCACTGTTGTTATACAATGCTGACCCGTGTGATGTTTATCATGCAGGGGCGTTTCTCGGGAAACGCAGCCGTTTTGCAGATTAAGGAGTAGACCGGTATGACTGTTGGATTGCGTGGATTTGCTTGAAGGCGTAAAGATTTTTACGGTTCATTTCCTATTTCATTTTATTTGGCATTGTGGGCCATTATTGTAGTTAGTATTGGGACGTTTAGTAGCTTTGACCAGAGGTTGTAATAGAGGTTATTCTTTCAAAGCTTTAAGTGTAAATGAAATCATTTTTATTATGAATGAGAATTTAGAAATATTTATTCAGCTTCCGCTTTTCAATATAAGTGATTTAGTAGTTGTAGTTTTAATCAAATATATTTGAGTATTTTCGGAACCACATGAGTGTTTTAATTTTTAAATGGAAATGTAGTGGTTTTGTTTTAAAAACATAAATGGAGATTTATTACAAATGTTTTAATCAGGTTTTTAAGAACATCTATTTCCATTAAAAGTTTTATTAGGATGGGCTTCGTGGTGTTCACTTCGATAGTTGGGCAGTTGAATAGTAGTCTAGATTTAGTTCTATGCTGATTATTTGGCTTTCAAAAAATCGGGGTGTGACAGTTTAGTATCAGAGCTTTTGGTTGCCTTAGATTGGGAGGAGACTAGGGGATCCTCGGCATTGTGTTAGTGGGTCAGAGCTATAGGCCGCGGATTTATTTGGGTTTCGGGTTATGTGTACTTATGTGTTATCCATATGTTGCATACATTTTATTTAATTGTTTTCAATCAATTATTTACATAACTTTCCGAGCCTCTCATTACATGTTATTTTGTTGAAATCATTTGTTATATTATGAGTTGCATATTAGTACATGCATACATATTGTTGGTATGACGGGTAGTAGAGGAGAGTTGGATGATGATCAACAGTGGAGCTGCTGCCCAGTGGATTTATATTGTTATTAGCGGACCTTCAGCATTATCTGGTATCTACAGACATATTATCGGCCGAGAGATTATTATTCTATTAGAGCATCGGAAATTTATTATTATCGGAAAAACCTTATATATTATTTCTCTTATTATCGACTGATATTCTCATATGTGTTCTATAATTTGGTTATCTCGGATTTCTTAGCATGGAGCTGTATTTAGCAACAAGTATTTTGGCATGGAGCATAATTCTTGTGTCTTTATTCGGGCTTTCTATTATATTCTAGAGCATCTATCTGATCAACGGGATTTTATTTTCTACAACTATGACGAATCTGAGCACCTGTTGGTTTATTTCCGACCGCATTATTATCTTCGCAGTCTTATTTCCAGTACAGAGTTATGTATATTCTTGAAGCAGCATGTTTGAATAGTAAGTATGGGTATCCTGAGGAGGTGTAACGGGGGACATGGTAAGAGGTAGACATGGGCATATAGTTAGAATCCTTGATTATCTGCGAGCATGTTGCATGCATAGTTTGTATTCACATGTTTTGCATCAATAATTGTGTTTTGGAATATCTGTTAACGTTTGAGGATTGACTATACAAGAATAAGGTATATAGATGAGGGTTGCCTTGTTTGGATTAGTCGTTTGTCGTACTTGGTCTCGTATAGTTGAGAGTTAAACTTAATCAATGCTTTGTTTGAAATTATGTGTTTAACTTTATTGATGACTGCCTTGGGTATTTATCGTTGCTTCAAATTTCGGGACGAAATTTCTTTAAGGAGGGTAGAATGTAACAACCCAAAAATTTCTAAGTGTGTAAATAATTATTTTAATTATAATTTTCAGTTAGCAGTATTATATGAGTGTGCCTATGTAAGACACGTCTTTGAAAGTTTTAAGTTTGGAGGACATATAAATAAAATCATTATTGAGCCCTTTAGTTTGAATGCTACATTTTATTAATTTAAATTTATTAAAAAAAAAAAAGTGAAGGGTTGATATGTATTTTTTTATATAGTGTTTACAGTCCCGCGAATGTGTCAAATAGTGCAGCTGGTATTGAAATTAAGTACCCGGGGTATGAGTACCCTTTGGGCTAGAATTTTAGTGGTTTGTGTTACATTCTGGGCTCATATGGGTCACTTTAGTGAGCCCATAAGAAGAAAAACGGGATTATTAATATTTGTGTAAGTAATATATGTATTGTGTGTGTATGATAGGTATATACATAGATAATATATCCTAGGGTTAGAAAAAAAAAAGAAAAAAAAGAGAGCAGCCTCAAGAGAGAGAGAGAGAGAGAGAGAGAGAGAGAGAGAGAGAGAACAAGAGACAAAGAGAGAAGAGGCAACCCTAGCCACCTAGAAGGGGAAGAAAAAGAGAAGAAAAGAGAAAAGAAGGGAGTTCACCATCATCAACATCATCTTGCTTTTCCCAATTCGGTGAGTAAACATTTATATTTGTAGGGTTGATTCGTAGTTTGATTTATTTTCGATTTGTGTTCATTATAGTTTGAATAAATCGTATGGATGGGTGTTTATATAGATACGGATCTATAGTGATATATACATATACATTTATATATATATATATATCAAAGGCTGGATATGAGTTATTTGGAATTGAAGAAAAAAAAAAGTCTAATACAAATTCAGATTTGGGTAAAATTGAAGAAAACTCTCAGATCTGTCTAAGAAAATAATTCGTATTAATTCATATATTTTGTTTTTGCTAAAACCGTTCGCGATAGTTAATGTAAAACGCGATTCTGCACGTTTTTTGTCTAATGGTATTTTTTCCAATTCTGGACCGTTTGGGCAGAAAATTCATATTACAGTAGCAGTAAATGTCAACTCCGAATTTCGAATTATGTTTATGAAAATTATTAGAGATGTTTCTTTGTGCGGAATTATTATGAGGAACAATTTCAACCCAGGTTGGTTTTGGGGCTGTTTAATATAAGGTCTGTTTGGGACTGTTTTAAATAGTACTGTTGATTGCCGATTTTAAATGATATAACTTATGCTATGTGCGGTATTAAATGATGATTGTGGAAATACTACGTTAGAGACGTGAATAGAAGTTTGGCGCAAGGGTCTTATTGTGAATAATCGGATAATGATAATCCATGTAATAAATGATAAATTCCCGAAGTAGTTAATGACGTGATTAAACCCTCATGAATGGGTACTTATGTGAGTTAATGTAGATGGTAAAAAAATAAGTGGTTTCAAGTTCCTTAGTGTTCACCGCTCCCCGTTGTGTGATATGTTTTTTTTGGTAGCTCGACTTGCTGAGTGTACCCTTTTGCCAGTGGCTTCGTGATCAAGCTGGCCTAAGCCTTATGCTCGGCTTAATTTATAGACGTCTAGGCATATTGACTGACTTTCTATGTGTATACCTAATTTGGTAGATACCCCAACCAAACTGGCACCGGAGTGGATGTTGGTAGTATGTCCGGGCACACATGGGATATATGTGTGGGCTGTACCATGGAGGGTGGCCAATTGGTGAAGCTAGGAAATTGAATAATGAATCGTTCATAAAAAGTAAGTCGACCATGAGTAGGGTGACCTTAGTGGTGAAACTAGGGCAAGAAAAAAATGACAGTGATTGTAGAACGTTAAATGCAAATGGATAAACTGTTGCGAAACATGAAATTGAAAACTCGAAATGGCTACCGTGGTATAATGTGAAGGAAATTGATAAAATGATTTGGTATTTGTGAATTGCTTATTCTAATACTAAGGATTTGTGCTAACTCTCGAGTTGCAGGATGGTGGGCCCACTAACCATTGTATGCAGGCTTTGGCTCACCATGTTACTTAAGAGTAAGTGTTTGTTTTACTTTGTGGGTGGAACAAACTGCCGCCGTGACTCGAGGAAACTACTGCTTGTCCTCACTCGTGTGTGGAACTACAGTTCTGCCTACAACTTTGTATGTGTTTGTGGTCAAGAAAGGGAGGGAGCCCAGCGGATTCCCAACCTCAGGGAAATTTATTGGGTATTATTATGTTAATTGATTATTGTTGGATTGGAGTCGAGGGGACCACGAGTGATCCTTGAGACCGGGGCGTGTTTACTCATACCAGTGTTGTTATACAATGCTGACTCGTGTGATGTTTATCATGCGGGGGCGTTTCTCGGGAAACGCAGCCGTTTTGCAGATTAAGGAGTAGATCGGTATGACTGTTGGATTGCGTGGATTTGCTTAAAGGCGTAAAGATTTTTACTATTCATTTCCTATTTCATTTTATTTGGCATTGTGGGCCATTATTGTAGTTGGTATTGGGACGTTTAGTAGCTTTGACCAGAGGTTGTAATAGAGGTTATTCTTTCAAAGCTTTAAGTGTAAATGAAACGATTTTTATTATGAATGAGAATTTAGAAATATTTATTCAGCTTCCGCTTTTCAATATAAGTGATTTAGTAGTTGTAGTTTTAATCAAATATATTTGAGTATTTTCGGAACCGCATGAGTGTTTTAATTTTTAAATGGAAATGTGGTGGTTTTATTTTAAAAACATAAATGGAGATTTATTACAAATGTTTTAATCAGGTTTTTAAGAACATCTATTTCCATTAAAAGTTTTATTAGGATGGGCTTCGTGGTGTTCACTTCGATAGTTGGGCAGTTGAATAGTAGTCTAGATTTAGTTCTATGCTGATTATTTGACTTTCCAAAAATCGGGGTGTGACATTTATCCAACTTGTGATTATTTTATTTTTATTAAAATAAGTGGGAGAATGTTGGATTATTTTAATAAAATAGAATAAAATATACCTTTTTATTAATAGAAATATACGTTTTGATCCCTCAAAATCCAGTCAATATATGATTAGTCACTTTGACTTTATAAACCTTGAAATTCACCCTTAATCAATGAGATAAAATAGGAATTAGTCCTTCCAGCAGATTTCAAGCATATTTTTTGGACTTTTATACTTTTGTGATTTAATTTACATTGATTGAGTTTATCATTTAATTAGGATATATAAATTGTAACCGATGCCTTTATCATTTAATTTGGATATAATATGTATGTGTATATATATATATGTATATACTCACACAACGGATTATGCTGGGATGTTGTAAATCTTGATAAAATTCACATCCTACTTTTTCTCTCTCTATTATTATCTCACAAATCACAATCTGTATCTCTCTCTCTCTCTCTCTACTTTCTCTCTCTGTTCCTCACCCAACATCTCACTGTTTCTCTATGCATTTTCTCTTTCTAGACAAACAATGTTTGTTCCTTATATATTAATCCTCTCTCTGCCCAGACTGCCATCATTTGCAAATGGAAGACATCATCAGCAGCGTAACCAACAGCAAGAAGCGAGCCCGAGATGAACCGGACTTCAAATCGCACGACTCAGACCGATTTGACGTAGGTAACTTGGGTCCGGAAAGCAAAACGAGTTAACAATCAGTAGTTTGAATTTGAGTAGTGAAGGTAGTTTTGAGTTTTTTTGGTGAGAAATTTTGAGTAGTTTGCATATTGATTTGTGTGGAGATTTACGTTTTGAGTTTACAAGGTGAGAAATTTCGTTTTTTTTTTTTTTTTTTTTTTTTGTGTGAGGAATTTGTATTATTAAACTTCCATCTAGATCTGAGAAGTTCTTACCAAAATGGTGATAGACTAATTTCTAAGTTGAGGGACACTACTTAGAAGGTTGCTCATGAGGTGTGGATTTTGAATTTTTGAGTTAAAGTAATTGAATTTTCAAAAATGTAAATATAGTGAGAATTTATGACCACTTTAGAAAGATTTGTTACAGAAATGTAAAAGTTGTGAAAATTTCTCACCACTTATGTTCTTTAAAGTGAGAAGAGCAATCTTTCCTTGTATGTTTGACAAACAACAAATCGTCATAAATTTTTTTTTCAAAGTCAAACCATAATGCTGCAATCTCCATTTTGGTGTTATACTTCTGAAAAAAATTGCCAAAAAAAAAAACCACACCAAAAAGGAAATTTGATTCGAAATTCTGCATAGGATATGAAATCATGGTGAATTTCTCACTCTCTCTCTCTCTATATATATATATATACACACACGCACACATATGTATAGTTATTTGACGAGTTTTGAACAATAAACTCTGATTTGTTATAAATATATATTACTATGTGAGTTTTGAATTTGAAAATCCTTATTTTAAGGGAGTAAATATTATGTAAATATATATTCACACAAATAGTGATATGGGGGTATTTTTGTCCTCAAAATAGATGAGGGACTAATTTTTAAATTGACTTATAAAATGGATCAATTTCTAAATGCGGATACAATAAAAGACTAAAATCTAAAGGACCCTTTTATTAAATACTTGTAAACCAATTAACCATTGGTTTTATGTTTTGGTACTCAACTGTTTTTGTTATTAACCTACAATTATAGTTTCCGGATCCCAAAAGTTAGTAACCTAATGGTTTGTTTTATTATCCAATGAATCTCACTATAAAGTTTTTCATTATTGCCCAAAAGTGTATAATATTTTTATGTAAGAAATGCCGTTGAACTTTCATAAGTTGCAAAAGTTATTGAGTAGTTTCAAGTTAGAGATGTATAGATGTGTATATGTATCTAGGGGTATGGAAAGAAATGGGTACATTTTGTTTTGTCTCTTTCTTGAGGTGGTTATGTACACAACTTGTTTTTCATCCAACAAGATGTACAACTAATATTTTATTCTAGTTTCATGTAAGTGTTGTTTGGGTGAAGAAGGCACTAGGAGCAAGTTTCTTGTTTTATTAAGTTGTGCAGATTTGATAGACGGGTGGCCAGTCTGTTATATCCCGGAGGCGGCGTGCTATTTTTAATTACACCGGGTATTACCCATAGATCGAGAGCGCGTATCGTCTCAAGAGAGCGAATCGCACCTCATCCCAGTCACTCTCTTATTGATTATATTCAATGGTAGAATTGACGGTGATGTATTCTTTGAAGGCTATTTATTGTATTATTCTCCAACACAAATCACGTATGAAACTTTTATTTTGTATATATTAACAACTAAAGGCTTTAAGTTGGACTTTGATTTTTTTAGGTGCTAGGACTTTGAAATTACATGACATAGAATTTGACATTTTTCTTAAAATCTACAAAGGTCATGTATTATATGTAACCAAACCAAACCAAACCAAATTAAACCAAATTAAACCAAGTTTTGTGTCATAATTAATTGAATCCGCTCACAAAAATTATGTACTTTTGGTTAAGGCCTTACAGAATTGAGATTTTTTTTTTGGTTGGAACCCAAGGTGATTACCTTGCCTCAGAGCCAGCTCTATAAGTTACAAATTTTTTTTAAAGAAATATACAAAAAAAATTTACAAGCTACAAATTTATCTTAGAAAGTACAAATACATCGTATAAAAGTCCAAAAGGTAAATTACCGCGGGTGGGATGGTAACCACTCAAAACCACTCTCAGATTTTAAAATTCATGCCTATTGCACATGTCACATTGTAGGGCTGCTAGTACAAATTCAACTGCCCGTGTTCATTGCTTATTTGCTTGACTGTAGAAATTTCCTAAAGTCTATGGTGGGTCGCTACTCGCTAGCTATACTATCTATTACACAATGTTTTACTTGATATTTTGTGGATTTTTCTTTCTTTTTTTTTTTTTTTTTCCTTTTACATAGGATTTTGTACATTTTCCATTTTTCCATCTTCCCTTATTAATTGACGTTTGTTCATAATCATCACCATAAATATATGGCTAACAACCATTTAGGTATCTCACTGTTAAAACTTAAAGGGCTTTATTGGAGAGAAAAAAGATCAACTGAGGGAGGAGTCGTATAATGAGACAAGATAGACTTCAATTATATATATATATATATATAGGGGTGTTCAAAAACTGAACCAAACTGACAAACCAAACCGAACCGATCGGTTCGGTCGGTTTTAATTTAATTTGTGCAGTGCAAAACCGAAACCGAACCAAAAATTTACACACTCCGAACCGAACCGAAACCGATCGGTTTTGTCAAAAACCACTCCGAACCGAACCGAACCAAACCGTTTACAACCCTATATATATATATATATATCTAAAAACTAAACTGACACATTTGGAATAATACCCTTTCTGGGAAAATCCCGCTGTCAATGGGTTTTCTACTTCAACTTCGAATACTGCATTTGGATAACAACAATTTTTATGGAGAATTGCCTTCATCCGTGAAAACCCGTGGAGAGCTTAAAGTCGTCAATTTGGGAGAAAATAGCTTATTTGATACTATACCTTCATGGATAAGTGACAATCTTGAAGGATTGGTTGTTTTTAATGTTTAATCCAATCGATTATACGGTGGTATATCATACAACATATGTCATCTTGGGCATCTTCAACTCTTGGACATCTCAGTAAAGATACCAAAGTGCCTCAACAATTTTACTGTAGTGGCTCAGAAAAATAGTTCTAATCCTACCATTACAGTTTGGGAATTGTTCCACCCAGTATATTCCATCTTCCCTTCCGGCTTCCCTTATTAATTGACGATTGTTCGTAATCATCACCATAAATGTATGGCTATCAACCATTTAGCTACCTAACTGTTAAAACTTAAAGAGCCCTATTGGAGAGAGAAAAAATCTATTGAAGAGTCATATAGTGATACAAGATAGACTTCGATTATTTATGTCAAAAAACTGAACCTTGCAGTTTTACATCTACATGGGTCACTGCTATGTTCCCAAGTAATTTTTTCACACTTTCATTCTTTCTTTCCTTTCCCCCCCTTTCTGGCTGCATTATCCTCTTATTCAACGAACATAATAAGTCGTCTAAGTGTTTGTTTATTGCTGTAGTAGTTGCTATTGGGCTGCTTTCGAGATGGTTTCTAACAGTTTAGGGGGACTCTTTTGTTTTAATTGTTAAAGAGAAATGATAGATGTACAACAAAAACCCATAACTAATTGCACAACCTGCTTAAAAATATTGGACTTCGTGCTGAAAAAGCTGTACACCTTTTTTTTTTTTTTTTGTCTTTTTGTGTGTACAGTTTTTTCAGCACGAAGTCCAACAATTTTAAACATGTTGTGCAATTGATTGTGGGTTTTTGTTATGCATCTATCATTGCTCATTGTTAAATTGTATTTTGATTCTGAGTTGGGTGGTTGTTATTTATTTATTTATTTATTTATTTTTGACTTTGAAGGGTTTTGCATTAACAGGGGCAGTGGAAGGGTTATTCATCAATCATAATTTCCCAAATTTTCTACTCTTTTTCTTTCTTTCTTTCGTCCAATTTTTTATTTTGGCATCACATTAACGGATAAATTGTTCTTTTTTCGTGTTTTTGATGGTCCAGTGATGCGGAGGTTCTCAAATTGTTTATCGAGTCAATCAATTGAAAGATTTGGGTAAGCAAATGTTCTTTGATATATTGATTTTGTATCAATTGCACAAATTGATCAAATTCCGCAAAGAACCAAAACAGAAGATAAAAGAGGTATCTATCTATCTATCTATCTATCTATTTTAATATATAAAAACGGAGAGTGTAAGCATTGGACATCTCTATGATTGACACGTAGAACACATACATAAATCCTTCTTAGGAGTATTTATTTCTACAAAAACGTAATGGATGAATACAAACAGCCATATGGAACTCTGCACTACCAATATAAATTAAACCCCAGTTCGTTTCGCAAAAAAAAAAAATTAAACCCCAGTTCTCTCTCTCCTCTTTCATCTTCCCATTAACGTTAACCTTACAGCCCCTCCATAAGTTCATTCCCCACTTGGGCCATTTCTCTCTCTCTCTCTTCCAATTTCTTTCGCTCTGATCTGCACATTGGTGACTAAAATTGGGAAAATCTCCAACCCTAATCAATACATTAGGTTTTCTAATTAAACTTTTTTCTTCTTCTTCTTTTTTTTTTTTTTTTCCTCTTTTTCTTTCAGTCTATATATATCAACTCGACAATGAAACTGATATATCTCTCCCTTTTTTCTTTTTTTTTTTTTTTCTTTCTTTATCTAGCTACGCTTCCAGAAGAGGAGGTTGATGGTGTGAGCATCAATTTGGAAGATGGCGATACGAAAAATAGGAAGCGGCATTTGATGGTGGTGTTTGTTAACCAGTCGGCAGTTTAATATTCTATAACAGGTTGTTCTAATTTGGTGATGTTATTTGTTTATTTATCCAATCATTCTGTTAAGTTTCAATTTTTGCGTTCAACACATTATTTATTCTATAATTCTAAGCAAAAAAAATTACTCTATGATAGTTGGGCGGAAAGTAATCCTTACATTAAAGTTATGCGAGGGAAAAAAAACATAAAGTTGCAATCTATACTGCTGAATAGGAAACTCAAATATTTCATCATGTCAATTCTATTTTTTGGCATTGCTACAGTGTCAAATGCTATATTTTGACATTTCTGCTCCAATGTTACATGCCATTTCAATGCTATATTTTGACATTGCTGCCCCCACTTTGTTGTTTGTTGACTTTGTTCCATGGTTTTTAGAGATATACGATGCAAGGAAAAAAATTAATTCACAAGACCCACATAATAGAAATTGGGTAGAATATCAAATTTATAGAGTTTTTATTAGGGGCAAAAATGTCATTTATATAACCATCAAAATTCTAGCCGTTGCAACATGTGTGTTGGGCTCAAATACTAGCCGTTGCAAGTCAATCCCAGCCATTGGTGTTCAACAAACAAATAATCACAACCATATATTCATTGTGCAAATTCTAGCCGTTGGAGATTTGGCATATGCCATTTGTCATGCCAAATTTGGCACGAATTGTTATCCTGCCAAATTTTGGCATGACAAATAGCATTGGGTTGGAGCAACTATTTTTACTTTTCAAGCTATAATATAGAATTGGCATGGCAAATAGCATAGGGTTGGAGATGGTCTTAGAGAGAGGGAAAAAAATAATAGTAATAATAATAATAATAATAATCTTTCAGCAAAAAAAAAAAAAAAAAAAAAAAAAAGAAAAAAGAAAAAGAAAAAACACCTAATTTGTGCTTTATAGAAATGTATTCCTATGTTAATATACTAAACACAATGTATTCCTATGGAGTTGGTTTATGATTTTCTAAAGTTGCTGAGCCTTTTAGTCTACTGTGGAGATGTAAATAAGACTTCGACTCTCCATTACTTCTTTGTAAACACAACCATACTTATGCTTGCTTATATATAGGCACCAAATTAGTAGTTACAACATTAATGGAAAAATAAAGAAATTAAACAGAAATTGAGGATAAAGAAATAAAGATGAAATAAAGATAAGTCAAAATACATTCCACAAAGTTTATCCCCCTGTACATCTCCATTTCTTCTCCATAATTTTTCTCTTCATTTGATTTCACATATAATACGATTTTATGACATTTACAAGCATTGGCAGTTTCCTTGGTTTGTGGGATTTTGGCTCACATGTGAAAGTTTTAGTGTGTGTGTGTGAGAGAGGGGGGGGGGGGGGGGGGGGGGGGGGGGGGGGGGGGGGTGGGGTGATGCAATATGTGGATGGGTGGATATGTTGTGCTTTGACATTTGTAATGACTATTTAGTCGTCCAATATTAATTTTTTAAGGGATAAAACTTCTTGATTTTTTTTTGTAAATATGAGCGATGATAAAAAGGGATTGGGTAACCCTTCCTTTTCCCTTTATATTAGTATAGATAGATATTGTGGACCATCGGAAATGGCAGAAACCGCACGCTCCATTTGTGTCGCTCATATAAATCATTGTCGAATGTCAATGGTTGTAATTTCCTAGATTTTGTTTTTCGTCACTCAACACAAGAAAAATGGTTATATTATGTGATTTCAATCCATTTCCCTCATCATAGAACCTTGTGTTCCATAACTCCACTTACTTTAGTGTCCCCCAAGAAATGAAAACTTGCATGAGTAAGATAAACCTGTCCCCATTAACTCCTCTTTTCAAAACTAAATAATTCACTATGGAGCTGATAGTTCTCTTGCAATCCCTGTGGTTTCTCAAACATCATAAAGCAATGTATTTGTCCGTCTTTTTCTTTTTGTATATCTCTACTGATTATTCCAAATAAAATATTATCAAAGTTGATGATGTTGTAGGATAGTTTCTTGCTCTGTATAATTCTGGCATGTGTTCCAAAATTATTGTTTTGGAAAGTGGTATGCGATTTGAGTGATCTCATGTCATTTTACACCTGATGAACCTAAATTTCAACTGCTTTGGTGGACTTGAGTTACTACACCATTTTATAATTGCTTAAGGTCAATGATACTGTGGGGTGTGTTTGACAAATTGAATTGGGAGATTGTAATTCTATGTAATGTTAACTGTTTGAGCCAACCTAACAACTACCTTTCTCAATTTTAGGCAATGCATTTTATCAAAGAGAGAAACTGAAAAAGAAAAAGAAAAGCCGTTTATTTTGAATAACTAATTGTAAGTTGTTAGATGAGAAAATATTTTCCCCCCTCAAAAGTGATTTTTGATAAAATTATGTAACTGTGCACTGGCTATTGTAGTTATCATCCTAACACAAGCCTAATCGTCACTCCAAGTCCAAGGTGAATTTCCGCCCTACCTAGAAAAGTTTCTACCCAATATGCTTCCCATTAGCTGCACGAGCTAAGGATAAATTGGATCAGAACATTACCCAAATCTGAGGCCAACTTCTTGATATTAGTTAGAGGTTGAAATTCCCCAGGGGTGACAGATAGCTCTTGGCCTACATTTTATTGTCTCAAGCTTTGTAAATCATGTTTTGTTCACATATGCAAATGTTGTAAGAAAATTGTATATTATAAATGTTGTATATAATATAATTGTAATATATGTGCAATATTACTTACATTCCTTATATATGTCTGTATACATATATATATATATATGTGTGTGTGTGTGTGTGTGTGTGTGTGTGTGTGTGTGTGTGTGTGTTCACATGATTTGTATACATATATCACTTCCCCTACATTTTATTATCTAAGGTTTGTTAAACATGATTTGTTCATATGTGCAAGTGTTGTATAGAGTTCACTTTTACAAGTGTTGTATAAAATGAAATTTTATAGCAATGCGGTAAGGCTTAAAGTATGTTCAGCTGTTTCTTGAAATTGAATGGATAGATTGCACTCCCATAGCATTTTTGATGAAGGAGTCATCAAAAACGACGGGGACATCACTGAAAATGGGACCATCGTCATGACTGATACTCTTGGTCTTGGGTTAAAAGTATAGATTGGTTTACAAACTCTTGAATTTTTTAATTTACTTTCTTTATGTAATGAAATGAGCTTTTTGGTCATACTCTCTCCGTCCCAAATTCTTGGACACTCTTTTCATTTTGGACTGTCCTAAAATGCTTGTCCATTTTGAAACGTCAACACACCAAATTTTGTATATTTTCTATTTTGGCCATTTCTTTTTTCACAATTCCCACAAATCTTAGTTTAGAGGGAATCTAAATAAAGGGCAAAGTTGGAAACTAAGAATATTTAAACATAAAAAACAGTGTAATAAATTATGTTCCCTTAAAAAGCTGGGTTCCTCAAAAGTGCCCAGCAATTTGGGACGGAAGGAGTATTGATTAACACAAATGTTGGAAAACGATCCCAACCATTGTACCAGCGCATTGTGTGGGATACATGCTCACCTAATGAGGTTTTTGGGTGAGAAAAATCTGGGTAAGCAAATTTGTTCTCCTCTTTTTCCTAATGAGATGTACAGTAGACTATAATTGTCAAAGTTCTATGATTTATTAGAGAAACAATGTACCCGTGCATCGCGCGGGATACATGCTAGTAATACAATAATAACGCTATTCTCGCAATTTAATCCCCAACCTATTTCACAACCAAGCTTATCTAAGCAATTGTTTAAAAAATTATGGGACCCACTCAATTACTTTTCCTTCTCCCATACACCAAAATCCCCAAATTGATACAAATGAGTCGTTCCAAACCCCAACCAACACCCTGCCCTAGCGACTGAGACCCCACCCCCCATGGCCGGCGACCGCGACTGGACGGCGACCGGTTGACTAGCCGGCGACCGGCGACTGGAAGGCGACCCCCACCCTGGTATACGCTCTCTCTCTCTCTCTGTTATATATATATACACTGTATAATATATATTTATATATATATATACTGATAAACATACTAATATTTAGCAAGCTACTATATTGGAAAGTAGTTCTCAAGGACTCCGAAAGTTGAATTGTTTTTCCAAGGGATCTTAAAAATATTTAAATCGTCTCTTTATTGGTTTGATCATTGGACTGGAAAGAATGATATCATAGACATTGTTGATAAAGAAAGAGTTTAAATGTTCAGATGATGCATTGTTATTTAGATTTGAGGAATTTAGTAACATTGGTTAAACTATGTATGTTTTAAGCACATTTCCTTATCGTTGACATTTTGGAGGTTAATGGATAAATTATGACATTTTGGATTATTAATTTGTTATAATGCTATTGTCAGTTAGAGAGGTATTGAGCTGTTATTGATCACACCAGAAGTAACATAAACTACTGTCATTACATAACAAAAATACAATTGGATTTTACATTCCAAGCATAAACTAGACATTACAACAAAATTTCACATGGCCTTTCTTTTCTTCTGCATCCTCTGCAATTTCTTCCACTTGAGCTAAATGGTGCCCCACAAATTCATTCCTAATATTCTCTTTGTAATTAAACTAATACTCCCTCCGTCCCATTTTATGTGTCCATCTTGGGAAATCCAACTATTTAAGGGGACAAAAAGAATCTACACCTACTTTCCACAATTGCCCATAATCATTGCACTTTCTTTTTTTGTTTTGTTTTGGTGTTGATTGCAAGGAAGGGTAGTTTGGGAAACTAAGTAAAATTTGCATACTAATTTAGGAAAGTGGACAACAATTTTGGGACATCCCGAAAAGGAAAGATGGACACATAAAATGGGACGGAGGGAGTAGTACACTAAGAAAGCAATTAATTAAGTTGTGATTAATGAGTGGAAGACCTAGGGTGTTGAATCTACCACTAACCTCATAACTATGGGAATTGCATTCACTTGGGGCAAAAACTATTATTGTCGATCAATAAAGCTTTGGGCACAAAAACTTACAAACGAATTCCACTAAATCGTTGATTAATGATGTAATTGTGAATTTGTGACTACAAGTCCAATGATATCATCCTAGCCTCACACATTAGTGTACATTGGGGAGAGAAATCAACCCGGTTCAAATACTTGGCCTAACACATTGATTGAAATCTGCCCAATTTGAATGCTAAGCTACATTCTGGTTTGGATTTGACATGATAATGTATAATCATGCACATTTTGGTGATTAATCGACAAAAAAATTACATCCTGCAGATACATAAAGTTAAACGGGAACCAAGTTAACAAATTTTTTATTTTTTAAAAAAAGATTGGGCTTGTTTGGGTACTTGGCTATGCTTTTTTAGTTAAAAATCACAAAAACAGTATTAGGGCATTGGTCTAAGTTTTGAATAGTTGTTACCAGGATTCTGAGGAAAAAATATTAGCTGAAGAGTGAAGTTTAGGCACTTGGTGTTTGGTAAACTCACCTTTGTTGTAATGACCCTGGTGTTGTGGGTGGGCTGCTGTAGGTGCCTTTGTGACTGCAGTAAGTGCTGGCAGACTACGCACTATGAGAAGTTCGTCTCACATCGCCTGGGTGTGGAAAATTAATGTGCTATATATGTGTGGTTCCAAATCTCCCTAGTTAGAGCCCTTTTGGGCAATGGCCCAAGAACAAAACTATGACGGCTTGGACCCAAAGCAGATAATATCATACTGTGCAAGACTTGGTCATGACATTCGTTGTAGTCCTATCTCACTCAATGTGTTCATATTGGGCTTACTAATATCAAAGGACTAGCTTTGTTTATCTATTTCACCACTATGTTTCAGTTGTTATTGTGATAAATATTCTGAATTGACATTATTTTTTTTTTGTGTGTATTTTAGTTAAAACTTGCGTGCGTGGCTTAGAATCTGTCACAAATTTTTTCCCCTGAAAACTTATTTTTATTGGTTTTGCCACTATTCCTTGAGTGTATGGGGCTGTTTTGGAGCTCATTTCTTTTCTTTGTGTTGCTCTATTATGTCTCTGTTATGCATTCTACAACATTTAAAGCATCTGATCACCTTGCAATAGACACCGAAACTGTTAAAGTCTATGTTACGGAAACAAAAACAAATTGATCATGTTTTTGTGTTGAATATTGAAAAAGATTCAATCTTTTAAAGCTGTGCGTACCTTTATAGCAGGCAATTCAATGCTTAATGTGCTGACAATTTGGTTGGAGTTTGAAGGGTTGTTTTTAGCTTATATCCACTATTGTCCTTCCAAATTGTTGGTCTTATCCTCTAAACATTGGCCATGTATCTACCCCATATCTATATGTTCATTGTTTCAATGAAGATTGTGCTAAATAATGCTGTGATTTCAAAATTTGAATCCCAAATTTAGTTCCCAAATTCTTTGCCAGTTGTACCATGTGGTACCACCGACCATTGCTAGAGAGAATGTGGTACCTACTGTTAAAGCATTTGTGAATCAAATTTGGGAAGCGTAACTTTACTTGGGCTTATAATACCCACTTTTAATTTGTTCATCAGATAGCAAGGGGTTTATTAAAAAAAAAAAAAAAAACCCCTTTAGTTTTGGACTTATAATACCCTCTTTTCCTTTGTCTTAAGTAATTTGGTCATACTCGTCACATTTCTTGTAATAGGATGATTATCTTTTACGAGAAACTATCCCATATGAAATTTCTTCATCAATCACGTGAGACTTACAAAATACTGGTCGAAATCACAATAGACATCATTTGGGTGTGACTGTCACGTGACATAATTTTTCCTTTTTTTTTTTTTTTGGGGGGGGGGGGAGGGTTGTGGCATACGGTCGGATCTAGAAAATCAATCCAGGGGGGCTTGAGAACGAAATTTTTTTTGGGACCTATTTATACATATTTTGTGTAGATGATATAAGCTAATGCTATGAAAATCATCACAAAAACATAAGAGAGGCTGATTTTTATGTAATTAGCACAGAAACATAAGAGAGGGGACTTAATATGACAAATTTGTAATATCGGGGGGGGGGGGGGGTGGGCTTTTATAATTTTTAGGGGGATTAATTGTAAAATATATATATTTTTTTATGCAAATCTTCAATTTCTAAAAAATCTAAGGGGGACTAAAACCCTCCCTTGGAACTACAACATTCCTCTTTTATGATTGGGGCTTTCTTTGTTTTGTTCTCTCTACAAGTCTATTGATAGGAAGACACCAAAAAAAGTTCTTGGCCGTGTTGACTTTATCTTTTTATAGAATTTATCTCTCAACTTATTTGTATAGATATTTGAGATTTGGAGCTTGGAATGAGTGACAAAAGCCATTGATGTAGATGGAAATGCAAATAAAACTCCAAGGAGTGGAACAGGGCATGTAATTGGTCAGGTATAATTGCCATTTGGTTCTTTGGTTAAATATGTCCATTTCTTATGTTACTATATTACCTTTTTTTTTTCCCCCAAGAATTAAGACCGTAAGATGCATTATGGTTCTACTTTGTAACCGGGAAGCTCAGGGTAAAGAAAGCAAATTGGAACCTTATTTATATTATTTTCTGCTGGATATTGTTTACGATTTTTTTTTTCCCCAATAAAAACATATTGTCCAGGGAAATAAATAGTCATTGTCATTATTCTTTGTATTTCACCGCTTTTCCCTACATTGCTTCTTGCATCTCATGTTTATAAATAATTAAGTCTTTCTGTTTACTATTACTACATTGACAATGAAGCCTTGTTTGTCAATTCCAGATGGTGGTGGAAAGGTGTTAAACTTTGTCATGAAAAGATACACTCTTCTTCCACTTCTTGAAAGTAAGGTCTCTGGCTTTATATTATTATCAAAGCTGTACAATTTTAGTAATTGTTCATATCCAAGATAACTCACAAGAAAAGAAAGATCCAGATTATGCCGATGTTCATCCTCTGAATTGCTACTTTCTATTTTAGATTTGGAGCTTTTTGATTATTTTATAACTGCCAAATTGTTTTTATTCTGATTATGAGTTTTAGGTTAGACCATTCACATTTGGATTATCTCAGTACTTGGGCAGCCACTCTTGTTTCAGCATCGCAATGATTATGTACTCATGATGGAATTGCCTAAATTTTCAAATTATCCTACATTTATCTTTTTCTTCATTTTCTTCAAATTCTTGTCTAATCACTGTACTTTCTTTCATCTTGGTACATGCTTTAGTTTTGGACTATTTACTTTTAATTCATGCCTCTTTCTTGTTTTTGGTTTTCCAGTTTTGCCTTTATAGTTATGGAGATTTATTTTGTGCATGGGCACCACTTGCCCGGTGTTTTGTGTTGACATGAGTTTGCTACATACTTGTATTTTATACATTGTGTATAGCTAACTATGGCTAGTCACCATTCGTACATGATGATGCGTAGTCAAATGGGTTAAAAAACAGGGTGTAAACTTGGCAGAATGCTTGATGCTGTACTACTACTAATACTATGACTACATTTTTTTTTTTTCATTTGCATATTGAATATAGTAAATCTTATACACAGGTTTGGTAAAAGCAGTAGCTATTAAATTTATTATTTTTTGGGGAGGTTATGGACAAACATGCAAAGTATTGCCCATACATGTACTTTTGGCAACCCTACATTACCAGTGTGTTTTGCTAAACTAGGAACATATATATATATATATAATGACCATTACATAACTTAAGAGTACTTTATACTTCATGACCAAACCCAGAATTGTGTTGGTTTTAAGCTTCTTGGTTCCTTTTGATCTATATTTGTGATCATGTGAAAATGACTACTACGAGTGGAGTGAGGTTCTTTAAACTGTCCATCTGTTTGTGATGGTTCTTCTAGTATGCATGGAACGATCTCTCGGAGTAGCTAAAATCATGTGCGTTGAGAGGGAGAGACAAGCTCTGCTCAAGTTTAAACAAGGCCTAATCGATGAACATGGCTGTCTCTCTTCTTGGGGGAGCGAAGAAGAAGAAGGGAAAGAAGACTGCTGCAAATGGGAAGGAGTCCCATGTAGCAATTGAACTGGCCATGTTATTATGCTTGATCTGCACACATATAGTTGATTTGAATCTAATCTTAGCCAACCTTTGAGAGGTAAGATCAGTCCTTCATTGCTTGAATTGTAATTTTTGAATTATTTGGACCTCAGTTCCAATGATTTTGAGGAAGAGTCATCCCAAAGTTCATTGGTTCTCTCAAAAGATTAAGCTACCTAAACCTAACTCTGGCTTCATTTAGTGGACTGATTCCTTATAACCAATTGGGGAACCTCACTAGCTTGCGCTCTCATTGGTATCGGCCAAAATTATATCTGTAATATTGAAAACCTGGGTTGGCTCTCATATCCTCCCTTACTACGACACCTTGACTTGAGTGGTGTTGAACAAAGCAAATTAACAAATTGGGTTGAAGCAATTACTAACCTCCCTCTCTTGATAGTGTTAAAGTTAGAGCTTTGCGAACACCCTTCAATTATAGTTCCTCCCTTGAATTTGTTTAGGAATTCTTCAAAGTCTCTTGCTATCCTTGGTCTAAGTCCCTCAATTACACTTCAATCTTCCATTGTTTGTTAAACTTTAGTAGCAATCTTGTACACATTGACCTCTCTTATAACGATGTACAAGAACTTATTCCTGATACTTACGGGAACATTATATCCCTTGAACATCTTGACCTCTTTGTTAATCAACTTGAAGGTGGGATTTCAAAAAGCTTTGGGAATTTAAGTGCCTTGCGGTTATTAGATTTGCCTTTCAACATTTTAAGCCAACCACTCCATAAACTCTTCCAAAACTCGTTGAGTCATGCGGAGAGCTCTTTGGAGATTGTGTGTTTAAATACTAATCAACTTAAGGGTTCATTACGTGGCATTACAATATTTTCATCTTTGAGGGAATTGTAGCTTTTTGACAATCAATTGAATGGGACCTTTCCTGAGAGTTTTCGGCACGTGCTGTAGCGCCCCTAAACCTAGCCACGTGGGCGAGGTCAATGAGTCGAACAATACGAAGGGAAACAAGGAATATGCATGGACCAATCCAACAAGGCAGAAGCATAGGGGAATCCTATGTGGATTCCAAAGAAAGTCAAAAGGTCGAGAATTTGCCTTTGTGGACCAAACGGGTCAAATAGGGTCAATCAACATAATTTTGGTTTTGAAATGAGTATAAAAAGCCCGAAGGTTAAAAGAAACAAAGAATGAAGTTTGCTTTGAAAGTTTATCATAAAAGAGGTTTTGAAAAATTTCAACCGTCAAAGCCTCAAAACATAGTTATTTGGAAAAAAAAAAAAAAAAACTAAAAAAAGAAGCACACCAGGCCGGTCAACCGGGACACCACACCTAAAAATATCCGGTTGACGGGACAACATGATGTTATTACAAGAAGCCACATGGGGTCTAAGGGCTTCAAATTAGATTTGTAATACATTCAACAAGAAATCAAATGATATGTAGCTACAGGTTCAAGTTAACATTATCGAAAATGAATAAGTCATTGAAGTAAAGGCTAACAACGTGCCCAACTACAACTTCTATGGAATTTTATATAAATCCTTGCAATATAAAACTATGATTAAGAGAAATGAAGTACAACTAGAACAAAACTCCTACCATGAGCCGTGTCAAAGAAATGTTTTCTTTCAAAACATAAGACTTCCTCGTAAGGAATCTTCAAACGGGACGCCACGCGTCGAATAACTCTTGGGCCTTCCCTTAATCAACATTTCCTGAAAAAGGGGTTTTTATAGATTCATTAAGCACGATGGCTTAATGAATGTTTTTGACACGACAACTTAATGAATGTTTTGCCACGACGGCTCAGTAGAAAACATTGTAGAAATGTACTACTACTTCTAAAATCATGCTAAGACATGCGGTACAATGTTTTGCCACCAAGGTAATGCAATTAGCCTTGAGGCCAAACTGTGCAACTTCCCAATACCAATATCCATAAACACTCACTCTCAACACCGATTGCGAGCCACTCCAACATGAGTGTAGCATACAAGATCTCCGGTAGCTAACTGAATATGACCTTGCGTTTTCTAATGTTTTAAGGATCACAAACAACCTTCCTCACTTCACACCCGCTTTCGAAATTTCATCAAACCACAACCCCAAACGGACATTCCCCAATCGTGGGAATTTTAACAAATTCTTACTCCCAAGCCAATGCTATGAATGATATGCGGACTTGGCGAATTTGAAATGCTACTAAAAGATAATGCCTTAACTAACAATGTTATTTCTATGATCTCAATATTTTGAAATGGACATAATGAAGCTTAATATCCAAATAAATAAATCAAGAAGTTCATGTAGGGCATAAACATTATCTAAGGCATTAAAGAATTTATTAACAATAAGAAGTAATTTAATTCATAGCAACTCACTTAGCATTTAGGTTAAGCAAGTAATCAACTAAACACTTAAGAGCAACTAATCAAATAGCTATTCATGTAGGAAGTAATCAAGACAAGATTAATTTGTATTATCTCTAATCCTACACATAACAAACCATAAAATTAGACAGGGGAGTGCACGTAAATAGTGAAATCTACCTCTTGAGTATCTGAGGAAATACTCGCACCAAAGAAATTCAAAGGAGAAAACATCAATACTAACAAATCCCATAAGCTATCAACACCTAGTTAAATAAAATCACACTTAGGAATTTCAACTATAGTATAACAAAAATAATAACTACTACTTGTGTTCTTGAGCAAGAAACATAATGATAAGCAAACCAAAATGGAAAAGGAATGAACCAAAATAAAGCTCTTGTTGAGGGGAACAAATTGAGAGAGAAAAGAGTGAAATGTAGAGAGAGAAAGAGAAAAAGAGAAAACAAATTAAATGAGAGAGAGCGAGAGAGAGTCGGCCAAAATGGGGAAAAAAGGGGAGGAAAATCACACTTAGGAATTTCAACTATAGTATAACAAAAATAATAACTACTACTTGTGTTCTTGAGCAAGAAACATAATGATAAGCAAACCAAAATGGAAAAGGAATGAACCAAAATAAAGCTCTTGTTGAGGGGAACAAATTGAGAGAGAAAAGAGTGAAATGTAGAGAGAAAGAGAAAAGAGAAAACAAATTAAATGAGAGAGAGCGAGAGAGAGTCGGCCAAAATGGGGAAAAAAGGGGAGGAGAGAGAAAAAGGAAACTGGGTAGGAAGGTTCCTAAAGGTTTTTTTCTTTTCTTTTTTGGGAACACTCCACCCCCCCCCCCCCCCCCCCCCCCCCCCCCCCCCCCACACACACACACACACACACACACAAGTATATACCTTAGAAGCACGAAGCGGGGGCGGGGAAGCGACGATACATAGAAGAGTCTGATGTTTGGGGCGGCTAGGAAGCGTCTATGTTATTATATATTAATTAATTTTAGTATTATAATACGGAAAAATAATGTTGTTATATTTTGATATGTATTGTTATCTTTGTGGTTATTTAGGAAGTATGATACAGTCTTTAATTCAGAAATATAAGAACTTAAGGGTTTCTATTCATAATAAATAAACATATAGTGGTTTAAATACACACATACACATTTATTCGGGTTTCATATTCTCTTGCTCCATTTCATAGCAGCCACCAAACAAAAGAAAAAAAAACTCAGCTGCAGCAAGAGAGAGAGAGAGAGAGTGAGGGAAGGGGGGTGGGGGAACGAAATCGCAGAGGTTGCGAAGAGGAACTGTGAAGAAGAAGAAGTAGAAGAACTGAGAAGCAGAAGAAGAAGAAGAAGAAGAAGAAGAAGAAGAAAAAAGAAGAACTACGAAAATCAGAACTGCGAAGAAGAAGAACCTGTGTTCGACAAGGAGGGGGGCTGCTGGACAAGGACCATGTTCTTCTTCTTCTTTCTTCTCTCTGCTATTAGGGTTTACCTTCTTCTTTCTTCTTTCTTCTTTCTTCTTTCTTCTCTCTGCTCTAGACAGTATGCCTCGTGTACGCTTCTTCTCAAGTAGGAATCGCGAATCTGTTGTCAGAGAATCGCGAGTCTATTCTGAATCTCACTAAGAACAGTGAAATCGCAGATTTTACTGTGATTCGTAGGGCATATGTACTATTCCTGCTTCCAAGGTATATACACACATGTGTACCCACATGTGACCAATTAAACCACTACTGATACCAACTTGCACAGAAATTTAAAATACACTGCCCCAAATCAAGACCCACTTTGGTAAAAAATTACTAAATTACCCTAAATAAAATTCTGAGTTTCTACACGTGTCTAGTCTTGAAATTCTGTGGATGTCTGGGAGTCAAAATGAGGGGTTGTTGCCTGATCTTTCATTATTATCATCTTTGAAAGACTAAGCATAGAGAACAATCGACTAAGCAGGACTTTAATCAAAAGTATAGGAAGCCTCTACAAGCTTGAGCATTTCGATGTTTCTTCAAATTATTTGGAAGGCATAATCTCTGAAGGTCACTTCTCTAATGTTTCAAGTTTGAAATATTAGGACTTATCAGATAACTCGTTGGTTCTTGTATTTAAATCTGATTGGGTTCTTCATTTTCAACTAAATATCGTAAAACACTGGCATTGCACGTTCCGGCGTCATTTTCCAAAATGGCTTTGAACTCAAAATAGTTTTCCTAAAATAGATATCTCAGTTAATGAAATTTCAAATGTTGTCCCTGATTAGTTTTGGGAACAATCTCCCAATCTGAGACATTTGAATCTCTCTTACAACCAAATTTATGGCATAGTCCCTGATTTGTTATCCAAGTTTTTTGATTTTTCGAGTATCATTAAGTCTATCCAGCAATGTCCAATACCAACTCTTCCTCCTAACATAATATCATTAAGTCTATCCAACAATAGGTTTATTGGGTCAATTTATTGCTTGTGGTATATATATTTTCCCTTAAGCTATCTTGACCTCTCCGAGAACTTGTTATCAGGAGAGGTTCCTGATTGCTGGATGCATATTGTCCAATTAGAGATTCTTAATTTGGCAAATAATACCCTTTCTAGGAAAATCCCGCCGTCAATGGGTTTTCTACTTCAACTTCGAATACTGCATTTAGATAACAACAATTTTTCTGGAGAATTGCCTTAGTCCTTGAAAAAATGTGGAGAGTTTAAAGTCGTCGATTAGAGAGAAAATTGCTTATCTGGTACTATACCTTCATGGATAGGCGACAACCTTGAAGGATTGGTTGTTTTTAATGTTCAATTCAATCATTTCTACATAGTATCTCATACAACATATGTCATCTTAGGCATCTTCAACTCTTGGACCTCTCTTTGAACAACATGTCAGGAAAGATACCAAAGTGCCTCAACAATTCTACTGTAGTGGCTCAGAAATATAGTTCTAATCTTACCGTTACTTTTTGATATGGTCACTCCATCTTGTATCATGCAGTTATGATAGATGCCACTTATGATGATGGTACGTTCTTTTTTTTTCAAAAGGAACAGAGCATGAATACAAAAGTATTCTAGGACTTGTGAAGACCATTGATCTACAATGCAATAAATTATCAGGAAAAATTCCAAATGGAATTGCAGAACTTGTAGGTCTTGTTATCTCAAAACTTTCAAGGAACAATTTAATTGGACACATTCCTCAAGATCGAGCAATTAAAATAGTTGAATTCTCTTGACTTGTCTAAAAATCTACTCTTTGGCACAATCCCTGCAAGTCCTTCTCAATTGAGTCGACTTGGTGTTTTGGACTTGTTTAAGAACAATTTGTCAGGCAAAATCCCATCGAGTACTCAGTTACAAAGCTTCAATACTTCATCATTTTTAGGTAATGCTGGACTTTGTGGGCCTCCACTTACAAAACAATACCCGGAAGATAAAATAACTCAAGACATACCAAACATTGGTTGTCATGATAAAATTGAAGAAGACGAGGATAGTTTTATATCTATAGGGTTTTATATAAGCATGGGGCTTGGATTCGTTGCTGGCTTTTGGGGAGTTTGCAGTACTTTATTGCTTAATAGTTGTTAAAAACAACATTGGAAAATAACAAAGATTAAAAAAATATA
Source organism: Hydrangea macrophylla (assembly GCA_033977485.1). Taxonomy (NCBI): domain Eukaryota; kingdom Viridiplantae; phylum Streptophyta; class Magnoliopsida; order Cornales; family Hydrangeaceae; genus Hydrangea; species Hydrangea macrophylla. The sequence goes on along the minus strand of CM066999.1, from coordinate 33,138,025 downwards.
TGTATAAAACAAAAAGACTAGTTATTGCCCTTAAATCTGAATAGCCTCTTCAGTTTGGATGTGTACACTGCTTGCTGACAGCATGTGCAATCAATCTGCTATATTTTTCACCAACTTAAAAAATGTATACTTCCAAGAACTATTAAGCAATAAAGTACTGCAAACTCCCCTGAAGCCAACAATGAATCCAAGCCCAATGCTTATATAGAACCCTATAGATATAAAACTATCCCCGTCTTCTTCAATTTCATCATGACTACCACTGTTTGGTGGGTCTTGAGTTATTTTATCTTCCGGGCATTGTTTTGTAAGTGGAGGCCCACAAAGTCCAACAGTACCCATATATAATGAAGCATTGAAGCTTTGTAACCGAGTACTAGATGGGATTTTGCCTGACAAGTTGTTCTTAGACAAGTCCAAAACACCAAGTCGACTTAATTGAGAAAGACTTGTAGGGATTGTGCCAAAGAGTTGATTTTCAGACAAGTCAAGAGAGTTCAATGATACTAATTGCCCGATCTTTTGAGGAATGTGTCCAGTTTCCTTGAAAGGTTTGAGATAACAAGACCTACAAGTTCTGCAATTCCATCTGGAATTTTTCCTAATAATTTATTGCATGATAGATCAATGGCCTTCACAAGTCCTAGAATACTTTTGTATTCATGCTCTGTTCCTTTTGAAAAAAAGAACGGACTATCATCATAAGTGACATCTATCATAACTGCACGATACAAGATGGAGTGACCATACCAAAAAGTAACGATAGGATTAGAACTATTTTTCTGAGCCACTGTAGTAAAATTGTTGAGGCACTTTGGTATCTTTCTTGAGATGTTCAAAGAGAGGTCCAAGAGTTGAAGATGCCCAAAATGACATATGTTGTATGAGATACCACCGTAGAATCGATTGGATTGAACATTAAAAACAACCAAGCCTTCAATGTTGTCGCCTATCCATGAAGGTATAGTACCAGATAATCATTTTTCTCTCTAATCGACGACTTTAAACTCTCCACAGTTTTTCAAGGACAAAGGCAATTCTCCAGAAAAATTGTTATCCGAATACAGTGTTCGAAGTTGAAGTAGAAAACCTATTGACGATGGCGTTTTCCCAGAAAGGGTATTATTTGCCAAATTAAGAATCTCTAATTGGACCATATGCATCCAGCAATCAAGAACCTCTCCTGATAACAAGTTCTTGGAAAGGTCAAGATAGCTTAAGGGAAAATATGTATTGCACAAACAAGAAATTGACCCAATAAACCTATTGTTGGATAGAGTTAATGATACTGTGTTAGGACGAAGTGTTGGTATTGGACCTTTAAATTTATTAGAGTTCAAATCAATACTCGAAAAATCAACAAACTTGGATAACAAATCAAGGACTATGCCATATATTTGGTTGTAAGAGAGATTCTAATATCTTAGATTGGAAGATTGTTCCCAAAACCAATAAGGGACAAAATTTGAAATTTCATTAACTGAGATATCTATTTCATAAAAAAAAAAAAACACTTTTGATTTCGAAGCCATTTTGGAAAATGAGGCCCCAACGTGCAATGCCGGAGTTTTATGATATTTAGTTGAAAATGAGGAACCCAATCAGATTTAAATACCAGAACCAACGAGTAATGTGACAAGCCCCAATATTTCAAACTTGAAATATTAGAAAAGTGAACTTTAAAGATTATGGCTTCCAAATAATTGGAAGAAACATCAAAATGCTCAGAAGAGGCTTCCTATACTTTCGGTTAAAGTCCCGCTTAGTCGATTGTTCTCTATGCTTAAGTCTTTCAAAGATGATAATAGTGAAAGATCAGGCAACGGCCCCTCAATTTGACTCCCAAACATCCACAGAATTTCAAGACTAGACACGTGCCGAACACTCTCGGTAAAGGTCCAATTGATTGTCAAAAAGATACAATTCCCTCAAAAAGATGAAAATATTGTAATATCAGGTAATGAGTCCTTGAGTCGATTATTATTTAAACACACAATCTCCAAAGAGCTCTCCGCATGATTCGACGAGTTTTGGAAGAGTTTATGGAGTGGTTGGCTTAAAATGTTGGAAGGCAAATCTAATAACCGCAAGGCACATAAAATCCCAAAGTTTTTTGAAATCCCAACATCAAGTTGATTAACAGAGAGGTCAAGATGTTCAAGGGATATATTGTTCCCGTAAGTATCAGGAATAAGTTCTTGTATATCGTTATAAGAGAGATCAATGTGTACAAGATTGCTACTAAAGTTGAACAACCAATGAGAGATTGAAGTGTAATTGAGGGACTTAGACCAAGGATAGGAAGAGACTTTGAAGAATTGATAAACAAATTCAAGGGAGGAACTACAATTGAAGGGTGTTCGCAAAGCTCTAACTTTAACACTGTCAAGAGAGGGAGGTTAGTAATTGCTTCAACCCAATTTGTTAATTTGCTGAGTTCAACACCACTCAAGTTAAGGTGTCGTAGTAAGAGAGAATAAGAGAGCCAACCCAGGTTTCCATATTACAGACATAATTTTGGCCGATACCAATGAGAGCGCAAGCTAGTGAGGTTCCCCAGTTGGTTATAAGAAATCAGTCCACTAAATGAAGCCAGAGTTAGGCTTAGGTAGCTTAATCTTTTGAGAGAACCAATGAACTTTGGGATGACTCTTCCTTAAAATCATTGAAACTGAGGTCCAAATAATTCAAATATTATAATTCAAGCATAGGGCTACCTCATTAAACAGCCTGATGGTAGTATCTTTTCGAGTTTTTGGTGACTTGCAAGGTGCAAACTCTTCTACCCTTGTCATTGTGACCAGTTACTATCCCCGCAAACACAAGGTAAATTACACCGATTGAGATTATTATGCAGGACATTGTTTGTGGTTAAATTAAATGACTCTTTAATTTAATTTATTTTAGTCATGTTTTGGTTTTCTATTCTATTTCCATTTTTTTTAAAAAAATTTGTGTAGTAGTTTTGTGCTCTACATTTCGCCTAATGTAGACTACCAATAACAGTTATGTAGACTATGTGTTACAGTAGGGAGATGTGAAGATATATGAAATTAAGAAGAGAAATCTTATCCATCAATGAGAAAAAATTCTGGCACCAAATCAGCCACGCCAGCTATAGGTCCTTGTTCTTCCATTATCTTTTCAAGTTTCTTGGTCAGCCGTTGCCCCTCGTATCTGAATGTACTTTTCTACAATATATAACACTACAAAACGGTTGGGGGGAAAGAAGATTTAATACAATGGACTTCATAATAGGAACAACATATCAATGAACATGAGTCTAATCAAGGTACTTTCATAGGGGTAATTTGGAAATGTGTGAAATTTTAGTTATTTCAGTTTGATATTTCATGTTCATTTTCAAAGTTTTTTTGCTGAATCTATATGTCTAATTATAATGAATGTATATATATGAACTTTTTTGGTAGGAAGGTTTTCGTTGCATTCGTACAATATCTAGAGAATTTATTCTAATATACACCTTGTACACTTTAAAAATTAATGGCATTTAAAACTTTGTCATTCAATTTTGTTGAGTTTAACTTCTGTTTATTAATTAATTAATTTTTAAAAAATCTATCTCCAGTATTCTTTGATATATGTCACTTACATTTCTCGGAGACCTTCTTTGTCTTCTTCTTCTTGGAGGGACTTAGCATTGTGCGCATAGCACAACATTTTAGACCTTTCTTTTGTCACTTTGATTTTATGGCATCCAAAATTTATTATGGCAGATCTTCTTTGTCAATCTAGGTGGCTAAGTTGAGTGCATTTGCGATGCAGACATTTTTTTTTCAAACCATTTCTGTTTCTCTCGTTGATTAGTTAGAGGTAATAACTTCACATATGTACCTTCTACGCTCTATTTCTTCAATACTGTCATAACCAAATCTGGTGGGTAGTAATATTACGCAATCAGAGAAAGTTTTCAAGTACACTGCTTTCTATGGCAGGAACATAATTCTAGCGGATCTTTTATCTTCACCTATTTGAAAACCTATATTATTCAACAGGTACGTGCCTCACTTGTTACCCCCTCCTAGTACATATACTCAAATTTGTATAGAACAGAGACAACAAAAAGTCCCATCTTTTGCAGATTATGGAAATTGATTGCCTCTAATTTTTATGACCAAAAACACTCTGCTATTCGCTAAGCAGGAGCTTATGGCAACAAGAATGAGGATGGGGAAGAAGAAATTAAGATAAGTCCAGCAATAGAAGAAGACACATCAAACGTTCCATGTGAAGTCATATACACCATTCTCTCCAAATTGCCCGTCAAATCTTTGATGCGATTCAGGTGCGTGTGTAAACCATGGCATGCCCTAATCTCTAAACCCCAGTTCATCAAATCCCATCTTTGTGAAGCAATTAGGTCGGACCGTCGAAAAGTTATTTGCTCGGCGTATGATGCTGGATCTTTTTACTCTGTAGACTATGAAACTTCTGGTGGTAGATCAGAAGAGGAGCTATATTTTCCGATCAAGAAATATCGCAATGCCACAAATGTTCGTGTTGTGGAACCCATCAATCTGAGCGTATATAAAATTCTCATGTCCATATCCTTTACTTCTCTCTATTACTGTCTCTGATATTTGCTATGATTCTTCTGTTGATGACTACAAGGTCGTATTTTATTGGGTGGTGACTATCAAAATATATTAAGGGTTTTCACATGCAAAACCAATGTTACCTAATTCGCTCCCCTCCCCCCTCCGATCTACGAATTGGTTCGCGCGACCCCAAATGTGGTACGATCGCGACCTGGTACAGCAAAACTGACGAACCCTATTTCCCCCATTTTCGAAAAGAAAAAAAGGAAAAAAAAAACTCGATCGAAGAGATCTAGTATCAAATATGTGAAGAAAAAATCGAAAAAAGAAAGAAAAATCAAATCTAACCTCTCAATCTCGATCTGCTTGTCTTTCTCACTCTCGATCTGTCATTCTGTCTTCTTTTTCTTTCTCGATCAGTCTTTTCTCTCTATTTCGATCTGTTCCTCTCTCGCTACTCCTCGATCTGCTTCCCTCTCGCTGTTGATCTTCTTTGTCTTTGTCATCTTCGATTTCTCTTCTTTGTCTCTCTCGATCTGTCTTCTCCCTCTTTCGCTCTGTTTGTCTCTCTCTCTCTCTCTCTCTCTCGTCTTTTTTAGTTTGGTCAAACTTTCTCTCACTTCTCTATACCTATATCTAACGTGGGTTAGTGTGGTCAGTGGTGGATGGTAATTTGGTAAAGTGGGTACTGGGTACAGTATATATAATATATTATATTATATAGTATATATATCTAGCATAAAAATATACAGTATATACATACATGTATATGCAGAACGTGATATACCACATATATATAATATAATATATTATATAAATTAGTTGGGATAAACGTGTCTCATCAATACTAAAGCAGCTAAAGCTGCTAAAGAGTAAAAGTAGGAGTATAATATCATATTGGTAATATAAAATATACCTTTACAAGGAAACTTTACACATTCCCAAGATTGACTTTCCTGTGTATATTATGATTCTTATTTACCAAAGGACTTCTAGTAACTTTCTATAATTTTGTTGAATGACCACGGCTCACCCAATTTTTTTTTTATCATAATATAAATTGGATGCTTACCCAATCTTTCTAGCATATACGAACAGTTATCAAATTTCTACCATAGCCCAAGCTTTTCTATTGAAGCTATTTTCTCTCTTCTACATAATATTTCTCAACCATATTCATGGCTTTTGGAAAAAGAAAAAGAGATCAACAGAATGTTGATTCGTTTGAAGAACAACATGTCGATGATACAGTGAATTTGGATGATTCAACTGACGAAGAAGATCATATAGAACACAACAACAGTCAATCCACACAAACTAGTACACAGTCAAATCAACTGGAAGTAGATGCAAAGTTGAAGCCATTACTTAGTGAAAATAAATTCATTGGTGCGGCGCAAGGGAAAAATCCTAGAGGATCAAAAAGTTGGACATGCAATCATTGCAAAGCTAACTTTACAAGTTCATACACTCGAATTCATTATCACTTTTTTGGTGCTCCACCAGGGAAGAAAGCAGAAATCAAACGTTGTCCAGTATTGATGAACGATCATGCTACATATGAAAAAGTGCGACAAAAAGTACACGAGGCAGAAAAAAAAGGAGTTTCGTCGGGCTTGAAAAATTCTACTCTGGCAAAGCGACAAATTCCTTCATCGTCGGGGCCAATTGAAGATGCATTCAAGATGATGGATAGAGATATGGTTGATATGAAGGTGATGAAGGGGTTATGTGCTAACGGAATTCCATTTAATGTGTTGAGAAATCCTCAATTCCATGAAATGGTTTCAGCCATAAATAAAGGACCCAAAGGTTACAAGGCTCCTTATGAAAAAGCAAGAACTACATTATTAGACGAGTGTAAAAGAAATGTGGAAAAAGACTTAATTCCTGTTAAAGATACTTGGTATTCTCATGGGGTATCCATTGTATCAGATGGGTGGACAAATGTGAAGCATCAGCCACTCATCAATATTGTTGCTGTAAACAGTCGTGGAGCGATGTTTTTATATGCCGAGGATTTTTCTGGGATAGAAAAAACTGGTCAAGCTATTGCTAATTTTTTGCTACAAGCAATTGAGGATATTGGACCACAAAATGTGCTTCAAGTTGTGATGGACAATGCTGCAAATTGTAAGCTAGCTGGAAAAGAGGTAGAGAAGGTACATAAACATATATTCTGTCTCCTTGTGTTGTGCATACTTTGAATCTAATTTTTAAAGATTTTGCAAAGGAATTTGAATGGTTTACAAGTACTTATAAAAGAGGGAAGTTAATTGTTAAGTACTTTGTAAACCACAATCATGCTTTGACAATTTTTAGGGCTCAGTCAAAATTAGAGCTATTGAAAGTTGCAAAGACAAGGTTTGCTTCACATTATATTTTGTTGAAGCGACTTCTTGATTGTAGAGAGGCCCTTGCAACTACTATTGTTCTTAAAACATGGAAAGATTGGGTGAAATCTGGAGATGAACACAAAAGGCAGCTAGGTGGTTTGGTTGCAGAAACTATTAATAGCGAAGAATTTTGGGATTATGTGGAGGGCATTATAAAAATCACAAAGCCAATATATTTTTTGATTAAATTTGCGGATTGCGATGGTCAAAAAATGGGTGAAATCTACGAAAGGATGGACAACATTCTTGGGGAGATTAAAGATGTTATGATGAAAAATGAAAAGCATGCCATGATGTATCCTGAAATCAATATCTTGCTAAGCTAGCACCAGGAGGCACAGTTAGAAAAAGTCCGAATCATGACAAAGAAGTGATCATGGGTGTTATGGAAGCATTTGGGAAGATATCAGAAGATGTTGAAGAAGAAAAAATACTACGAGAACAATATGCAGTGTTCCATTCGCGAAAGGGTCTTTATGCCATGGCGGCTGCCCAAACAGATGCGGTAACCATGGATGCAATTGATTGGTGGTCAACATATGGTTCAGAAACTCCACAATTAGCAGAGATTGCAAAAAAGGTATTACCTTTATTTATTTATTGTACTTATTATTATTATTATTATTATTATTATTATTATTATAATTATTTTAGTATTCTCAATTCTTTTTATTTTATGACAAAGGTACTCGCGCAACCAATAACTAGCTCATCTGCTGAAAGAAATTGGAGCACATATTCTTACATTCACAATGTCAAGAGAAATCGACTGAATTCTGCAACAGCGGAAAAATTGGTTTTCATTCATTCGAATATTCGTCTCCAATCACGTTTCACTGAAAGTTACGGGGATGGGCCTTTTAAGAAATGGGATATCAATCCGGAGAACACTTGCATAGATGATTCCAGTGTGAGATTAGAGGATTTGCGTTGGAAGTCCCTAGAGAATTAAGAAGATGAAGAAGAAACTGAAGAAGCACAATCGATGCCCGTTTCAGGAGTAGCCAGGCCACCTCATCCTAGTTCTAGTAGGCCACCAGTTCGTCGTTCTGGAGTACAACAGACTCAAATAACAAGCTTTGCAAGAGGAGGGAACAATTCAAAAGACAAGGGAAAAAATATCACAAAACAATTATAGTTTATTTTAAGACTTATGAGTTAATTTAAGTATTCTAATTTTATGACTTGTCAATGAATTAAGTTTTTAATTATTATTTTTTATTTTAAAACTTGTCATTTGTTATTTTATCTTATTTTATTTTTATGTGTATGAGTGTATACTACAGTGTATACATAAAATTGCATATAGTACCAAAGGCGACCCGAATAAGTGTTCCGAAACGAACCGCAACCCTAAATAGCGTTCTGACTAAGTCTACCTCCACCGCACCGCGTACCGGTTGAGGTACTGTACCACGTTCCCGTACCCGTACCACGTACCAAGGCAACCCACGATCCTGGTAACATTGTGCAAAACCAATTCTTGGACAGAGAGAAAAGAGTTGCCTTATATAATGTTTAGTGGGATTGGGGTCACTGTGAATGGAGCTCCACTCTGGGTTGTCATGACTCGAAAGAAAGACCAAAGCCTAGGTTTTTTTTGACAATCAAATGAATCCTCCGAAACTTCATTTGCTGATGGTGTCGAAGCAGTTTCAAGTTATGAGCGTGTCTTGGATAAAACCAATGCCATCATTTGTTTTGATTCAGCCGAGGACAAATTTAAGGAGGTGCCGACACCCAAATGGACATGTGATGGCCACCTGTTTGTTTTACAGGTTATGAGAGAGGGCCTAAGTTTATGTATTAATACTGTTGACAAGCAACAAGTTGATGTGTGGGTAATGAATGAATATGGTAAGAGGAATTCTTGGACTAAGTTAATTAGCATCTCATGTAAGGTAGGAACTTCAATTTTACATCACCCGAAGCCAGTGTGCTGTACAATGAAAGGCGAAGTTGTGTTGGTGAATCATTTACAATAGTCGTCTATGATCCCGAAGAAAATAAGTCGAGGAATATTACAACTGGTTATAGGTATTTTTTAAGAGCGCATACCTTTGTGGATAGTCTAGTTTTACCCCTCTGTGACAAGTTGATGAAGAGGCAACAACATAAAAGATAAAGGGAAAAGGAAGAAATTGTAAGGAGGTAATTCAAATACACTTTCAATATCTTCAGCTTTTCTTCCATTATCCACGTCCTATATATTCGTGTCATTGTTTTGTTCTCATTCCTTTTAAATTAAATGTATTATTTTTGTGCAAAACCAATTTCTTGACTGTAATTGCTCTGGGAAAACCCTTTTTGGTGTCACCATATTGCTCATTTAATTAGGAGATCTTCTGCCTCATCTTTTAAACCTTAATGGTAACTACTTTGCTGGGGGTGGGTAATCCTGTTTTCCTTTGTCCCTCTTCTTCCATAGTATGGAAGATCATCATCATATGTGTCAAGTGATATGTATTCTTTCTACCTTGCAGCTTGAGATGACTTGGTCTATACAGAACCTAAAGGCTACATTTGATTAATGAATTTAGTGAGGAAAGGAAAACTTTAAGGAAAATGCTTTTCTTTGTTTTGTTAACAAGGAAAAAAGGAAGGCAAAGAAATCATAGCAAGAATTGATTGGATTTGGTGAGCCACTTCCCTGTCATTTCCTTAAGTTACGATATTTATATTTCTTCATTAATTTTAAAGCGTTATTTTAGCATGGAGAAAAACACAAGAGAAAACATATAGGAATTACTCTTCCTTTTGGTTTTCCTTTTCTTTTTCTTTTCCTTCTCTAAATCTTCAAACCAAATAGAGCCTAAGGGTAATAGCTTTGATTTTAAAGAATTGCATTTGATTCAGAACTGGTAGGACGAGTAATTCAGTTGTCGTACAGATTGTGATCCCAATTCCATAAGATTCAGGGCCTCCTTATGGAGGCTTGTGGAGGAACATCTTTGATTACTCTACGGATTATCTTTACAACCTCTATCCCATTTTATTTGGCTATCTTCGTATACCCAATTTTTTTTAACCAAACATCATTAAATGCATTTCTTGCATTAAAAAAAAGTTTAATCTTATATCGGTTTTGTTATTACTATGGGTTTAGCTAAGGTGAGCGATTGCTGGTCTAGTGGGTGTTAATTGAATTCCTGGTTGAGTCTGTGTGGTTATTCTTGTTCTGCTCTGTTATACTCGTGACTTTCCTGTGTTGGTTAATCAGAGTATTCCATGGCTGAGTCTCTTATACGGTGGTTTATGCATGAAGTTAAGGTAATACTGCCGTTTTAGACACTATTTAGCTATTATGCATTATGAGTGAAGCACTTCTCCTTGTGGTCTAGACTATTCAATAACATTACATATAAACTGGCATAGTGCAATATGTTTCACATTTTACTCGTGTTTTGTTATTATTCTCCATATACTATCATTTTTTGCTGCATAAGTCAAATGTTTTGTGGTGACTACATATCTCAGTATATATCCTTATATGTATTTCATACTGTTCCCAAAAGTATTATTGGTTCATGTATTTGCCATGTGTTGGGATTATATCACATGTGGGATAATCCCATTAATTTTGGAGATTGTGATTTGGCTAGATTCCTATTGTGATTTGGCTAGATTCAAAGGAGCAATACCCATGTTCTTCTGGATTGCTCCGTTGGGTGCCATGAACTTTGCCGGGTACGAGCATACGAGTTTGAAAAATTTTGGGCCGGAAGGAAGGGCCACACCTCCTCTCTTTCTCTCTCATCTCTTCCATCTGAGCAAATAAGTGATTCTATGATTTTTCTTCCTCTCTTCTGTCGTACCAAACATACTGTGAAGGTAAAAACAATGGTGTATGTAGAACAATATATATATATATATATATTTAATCACAATAGTGAATGCTGTAGAAATTTTTTGAGTTTTATTCCAAAATTCAGAGCAGCATGTGCTTCAAATTTATTTGTTGACCTCCCTCCCCTTTTTGTAGACAAGGTAGTCTCCTGTTGAAATAACTTTACTTGCTGTAAACATATTTGAATTGTCAGTAATGGCATGCAAATATGTTTGTTTTTGGTTTTTTTTTTTTGTTGGTTTCTTAAATGAAAACCAACTTTGTATATATATATTTATATATGTGCAGAACCGTTTTTCCATATCGGTTTTAGTTCGTTATTCTTCATTTGGATGTCCCACCTATTTGGTTTCAATTATTTTGTTATCGGCCAACCTTATAATGCAGAAGGGGTAGACTTTCATTCACTTCCACTCTTTATTTTGGTAAAGGTGCTATGTAGAGTTCTGCAGATACATGCCATTAAAGTAAAATTGCAATTGTTCCACTCTTCAGCTTATGGACTTTGGCATATTTGCGGAAAATGCAAATGTTTTATTGGGAATTTAAAGGCGGAATCAAATTATCCCAATAAATATACATAAACACTCCAATAGTAATTAACAAGCACACTAAAGAAAACACAGATTTTCACACCCGAGAAAATTGTTTTTTCACTATTGAGAATAATATCCGGTACAAGAAAATATTGAATTAAATCTTATAATCTAACCCTCTAACACCCGCTCTCAATAAACAAAGAATTCTCACTCTTTCACTTTAAACCATGCACCCCCATGAGGGGAGACTCCTAACTTGGTACATCGAGGGCTTCCTAAATTCTTATACAACATCCCCTTTTATAGAAATTACAACCATTACTTGTTGGACAAATAACATAACTCTATCACTAAAGGAAACCTACATGTATAGGAATCTAGCCAAATCAATAATTCTAAATTAATGGAATTGCTTCACATGTGATAGAATCTCAACAATCACCTCCTCTATCACTTGTGGGGGATATTGTCCAATCAATCTTTCACACATAATCAACACCCTACAACCAGAGCACCCACAAAGTTGACCACATTGCAACCTTTACATGCAATTGAGCGTATTCTGTACCAGCATGCACATCCCGAATCAACATGGTCTTATCACCTTCGATTCTTCAAACTGTATTCAAGACATGTGCAACTACGCGAGTTTAACTGTACACATAAACTTCAGAGAAGAGCCTCGATACATCTTTTCCCCAGCAGGAATTACCATATCACCATCGTTTGAACCATGAATAAACTATTCATCCACTTGCAATAAATTTTTCTACCGAGAACTTGGGAGTACAACTCTACCAACCAGACAACAAAACCAATCCACACTTCCCCCTTCTTTGTTGAGAACTCTCCATGTGTGATTTTCATGGGTCCACATGTAACTCGAACCTTGCATCCCATGGAAACCATCTGGCAAACATATTTTATATTCCTTCGCACACTTGGAGCATACGTCATACCACCCAAATACCTAACCAGTCCATGAAAAATAATTTGAAATCCACCGTTGCACCTCGCGATAACACCAGTTACCCAAGGACAATCCACAACCCATTTGGAAATCATCAAAATATTTTTCCATTGACCACATACATACCGTACTCGGAATTCGGCAATCAAAGAGAAGTGTCTGTACAAGTGGAGTGTGAGGACCTCTCCACCATAAGCAACCTGCTACAATCACAGTAACACTAAAATCGTCTTTGGCCCTAGATCATGACTTGTTGCGTCATCCAATCTATCACCAAAAAAAAAAAAACAATCTCAATCCGTGCAGAATCTCGCAAAACTACACCCACTGATTAATCTGTAGTGCCTGAAAACCTTGAGAACATTCTTTGTCCCAAATTCTAAGTCACAACTTGTCCCACAAGTTACTATAATTCTAACTAATCATGATTCAAGTTTCACTACACCATGTCACATAGAATAATTTACCATGACAAACTTCAATAGAGAGTGAAAATTTTGGTATTGTGGTCGAAAAACGTTCATGGTGTTTATAAATTGATTCTATTTCCACTAATTCACATTCATCGAAATTACGGTGGAAATTTTATCACTGATTAAACCTATCTATTTTTTTTCCAATTAATACTGAATGGTGTGAAAAAAAAATGTACTCAGTTTGTTCGTTTTTTGAAAGCCTAATTCACCATATTCATGTCCATAACAATGGACTTTTCAAAATTATAGGAAGAACATTGCAGTAAAACAAATTCTTACTCAAAAGAAGAATATATTATAAATCCAAATATGAACAATTTCTCGCCCTTTCGTCCCATTGATTGACGTTCTGATCACGGCTTCGCGATGAACAATTTCTCACCCTTTCGAACCCAAACATGGCTTCAAAGATGATGATTTTTGAACGGAGCCGGAGTTGATGATCACTTAAAGATGAGAATGCATGACAATCGTCTTCAAGTTCTTCTCCTCTTTGTTGCTGTGAAAAATTTTATGTATTTTGTATTTCTGTATGTCTATATTTTGGGAAGTTGATGAGGATGAGAATAGAATGTGTAGATATTGTGAGTAGTCTTGAATTTTGAAGCCCTAAAATAGTGTCGAAATTAATGGCTCTTCGACAATTCATAATTATTTTCAAAAAAGATTTAATGGGCTGAGGGCAGTTTGGTCATATTTTGGGCTGAGGGACTAAATCATAAGTGGACTTGTTCATTGGACCTATTTCTAAAAACACTATCTATAATGGACTATATATTATATTACCCTACAACTTTTTGCCAAAACAAAATATTTGGCAGCCTCAGCCACACGCGGTCCATCGAGGCACTATTGCCTAAACAAAACATGGCCCGAGTACCAATGGTGGGAAACCGCAGAAACTTTGAGGGGACCCTTATCTAAACGAACATATCCATAACAAAAAATTTGGACTTACATTAGGATTTTGTGTTAGACCCATTTGAAAAAAAAATTTCAATGTTAATGCAAAAAGCTTGAAAATCTGTGAATGACAGATTCGTTTTCGGGCATTACACGGGCGAATTAACAATCTAAAAGTCTTTGATACCAATGTTAATATGCATTCACATGTGCATATAGGTCGGGTATAGGACATGCCTTGCAAAAAAATCTGATGGATTGTCTTTTTGGTGTTGTTACGAGCCTCGGGTCTTCAACCATGAACTGCTGCACTTTGGTGCTTTCGTGTATGCTCTTGTACTTCGAATCGGTCGTGAGAATACCTACTAGAGATATCCCCTTTGTTTATATGTGCTAAATCTCAAGCCCTAGTATAATTCCGCTTATAGAGAGAAACGAATCTAGAGAGAGATAAAGAGTTGTATCTCTTGTGTGCATCAACCCTTGTGTAACTTTATACACCCATATATATAGGCACACACTAGTAGGGTTGGACTAGGACTCCCCAACCTAATCCCACTAGTATTATTTGGAGCCTAAGATAAGTCCAGTGGACCTGATGTTTGCCAATTGTCTTTTTAGAACTTTCTCTCAAATTAATTTTTTGAAACTATGAAAAAGTTAATTTTAAGGTTGTACATGAACTTGCAAACATTTTAAATCCTTGGTTCACCGGATGGCCCAAAGTGAACTTACCTACACACCTGGATTTGCTATGAAAAGGAGCAATTAGAAGAAAATTCTCAGTGAAGGTTCATTTCATCAATAGAAACTGTTTATCAGTTGCATATGTTAAATTCCACCTCGAAAAGAATCACCAAATTCCGTGATTTGTATGTCCTTAGACTTGAACAACTCAGGGCGCACTCGATGCATTTGCATTAAAGGAATAAGTCAGTTCTCAGATTCACTCGTGCAAATTAGTATAAGAGTAATGGTTGGGGCACACTATTACATACCCAAAAAGTATCTACACCCTGAGGTGGACCAATAAGAAGAGAGATAGTCCACTGTCAATCTCTTCTCATTGGTCCACCTCAGGGTGTGGATGTTTTTTAGGTATGTAAGTGTGTACTCCTAGCACTGTTGTTTATCTACACTGTTTCTCTCAAATTAGTTATGAAATGGTCATTATTTATATCTTTAGATCGAAATTAAAGTTAGGGTAAATTATAGTAACACCTCCTGAACTATGACCATTTTTCAATTACACCCCTAAACTTTAAAACTGAATTGACATACCCCTGAACTATCCAAAATGAACAAACTCCCCCTAAAGAAGGGGTTATATGTCAACAAATGATAGTTTAGGGGGTAGTTTGTTCAATTTTAAAGTTTAGAGGGTGTTAGTAAAAATATAGTCATAGTTCAGGGGATGTTATTATAATTTACCCTAAAAGTTATTGTTCAGTTCCATTAGTTTTGGGTTAAAATGCTTTTTGTACCCTCAAACTATATTCTGTTTGGCACTTTGGTCCCTCAACAAATTTTTTTTCACATTTTGGTCTCACAGCTAACATTTTGTGATAGTTTGCCCCCTCCGTCACTTTTATTGACGAAAAAAGTGACCTTTAGTGATGCCAAAAGTAACGACAAAAGTGATGGAGGGGGCAAACTGCTGCCACTTCCATTGTGAACAAATGTTGAAAAAGATGAGAATGATCTAACTAATTCTCATTAGATGATTTGATACACAGCACATTTCACATATATGTATACAAGCATGTAAAGCGTCTCGAAACCCACGTGTCTAACTGCTTGCACATCCACTTGACAACTTGCATAACTGAGCTGGACTAGTTAAGGGTTGTTTGGGAAACATAACGAATGGGTGGTGACATAACCATGAGTATGTTCTTCAATGCTATAAACCTATTATCGGAAATCCCTTTAGTGAAATATCAGCAATTTGGTCTTCATTAGGAACAAAAGCAACTGTAATATATTTCTGAACTTCTTTTTCATGGACAAAATGGTAATAGATTTCGATGTGTTTGGTGCGTGCATGAAATAAGGGATTGGATGCAAGAGACATGGTTGAGATGTTGTCACACTAGAGGGTGGGGATATCTGCTAAGTAAACGTGGAGATCACAGAATAATTGCTGAAGCCAACAAAGTTCTGTAGTGGTGGTTGCTAAAGCACGATACTCAGATTCGGTGGAACTACGGAATACTGTGGGTTGCTTCTTAGCACCCCAGTGGACAGAGTTTGTTCCCATGAAGATAGCAAACCCAGTCATTGAGCGTCTATCCACGGGATCCCCGACCCAATCAGCATAACTAGATGCTGAAAGTTAAAGAGACCCCGATTTATACAACAAGCCTTGGGACATGGCTCCTTTAAGACATCTGAGAATCCTCTTAACATCAGTAAAATGAACATTGATTGGGCTGTGCATGAATTGGCACACATGATTGACTGACAAAGCTAAGTTAGGTTCAGCAAAAGTTAGGTATTGAAGGGCACCCACTATACGGCGATAATCAGTAGGATCCTCGAGTAATTCACCATCATTCCTACTTAATTAATTGATTGAAGAAGTTGAAGGTGTGGGGGAGGGTTTACAATTAGCCATGCCGAATTTGTGTAGGAGATCTCTACCATACTTTTCTTGGCTGATAAAGAGACCCTGACTTGTGTGAGTAATTTTCAATCCTAAAAAGTAATATAATGAGCCCAAATCCTTCATGTCAAATTCAGATTGAAGTTGAGTAATGAGATGGGAGTTTTAAGAGGGGTCATTTCTCAGTGAGTATAATATCATCAACATAGAGTAATAATACAGTAATCTTATGGTTGGAAGATCACAGAAAGAGAGAAGGGCCAGTTGTTGAATTATGAAGATGATTGGTGAACCTTTCAAACCAAGATCTTGGAGCTTGTTCTAACCCATAGATCGATTTGTGCAATTTCCACACATGGTGAGGAAAAGAAGGGTCAGTGAAGCCTTGGGGTTGGACTATATAAACCTCCTCCTTGACATAACCATGTAGAAGGGCATTTTTAACGTCTAATAGACGAAGGGTCCATCCAAATTGAGTTCCTAAGGAGAGCACCAACCGAACAGTTGCATGTTTAACAACGAGACTAAATGTTTCATCATAGTCTAACCCAAGTTCTTGATGAAAGCCCTTAGCAACTAGCCTAGCGTTGTGTCGAGAAATGGAACCATCATAATTGTATTTTGATTTGAACACCCATTTGCAACCTATAATATTTTTGTGAGGGGAGGAGAGACCAAGGAGCAGGTACCCTATTGTTGAAGAGAGGTAAACTCTTCTGCCATAGCTGCTTTCCAATTAGGAATTTTGGAAGAAGCTATTGTGTAAGAGGCAGTTTCTGGTGTAGGAGTACTAACATTGGTGAGGTGAGCAACTTTCTTTTCATAAATGCCTGCTTTTGCCCGCGTGGTCATGTGATGAATATTAGAAGTATTAGACATAGGAGTAGGGACTAAAGGATTGGATTCAGAAGAAACAAGAGACTAAATAGAGGAGTCTGGGGAACAGAGGAATGAACATAGGAAGTAATGGGAGTTGGGGAATGAGCTGGTTTTAAAATAATAGGTGGAGATAGCCTGAGAGAGAAGGAAGAGAAGGAACAAGAGGTGGGAAAAGAGAGGTGAAGAAGGAGGAAAAGAAAAATGACTAAAGGAATGAGAAACCAATGAAGGTGATGGAGATTGAGGAAAAGAGGAAGAAGTATGGCTGAAAGGAAAAATAGACTCATCAAAGAGAACATGTCTACTAACAAGAAGTGATTAACATGAAAGATAAAATGACAATCATTGTCCTTACAAAGTCTATGAACTGACAGAAGATTGGTAGCAATACTAGGTACTCGAAGAACGTTATTTAAAGAAAATTGAAGTGTAGTGGTATTGAGAGAAGAATTACTAGTATGAGGGATGGGAAGACCTTGGCCATTACCAATAGAATCTCGATCAGTACCTATGTATTCTTTTGAAACATTTAGATTGGCAAGATCAAAAGTAATGTGGTTTTTGGCTCCAGAATCTGAGAGCCAAGATTTAGCATCACATTGATGAACATAGATAAGAGAGAGAGAGAGAGAGAGAGAGAGAGAGAGAGAGAGAGAGAGAGAGAGGAAGCAACCATTATAGATAACTGAACTGGAGGTAGTCTACCTTGAAAAGCATAATTCATGCGATTGTAAAAATCAATCGCAGAATGATTGGGTTTATTGCATAGTTGACATACCAGAAATGGTTTCTGAGAGGAGTTGGGCCTCTGAAAATTCTGAAACTGATTTTTGCCAGGGAAAAAACTGATTATTGAACTGGTGCTAATTTGAGAGGTTCGATTGGCCTTGGTAATTTCCATTTCTAACACCAGATCGGCCTCTTCCAAAATTTTGATGTGGAGGTCGAAAATTGTGATTTGTGCTTATAGGCATAGCAAAAAATTGTGAATCCAGAGCAACTGCTACGTATGGCTTCAAGTCTATGCTCTTCAGATCTGAGAAAGGCATGAAGTTCTTCGAAGGAAATGCTCTCTAATTTGGTTCGAATAGCAATCCTAAAAGCATTATATTTAGGGTAATCTATTGAGTGTGTAAAGAAGCATATCTTCATGATCGATTTGAATAGAGACAGCTACAAGTTTATCTCTCAATTTCTTAAACTTCTGTATATAGACATCGACTGAATTTGATTTCTTTGTAATGGTATGTAGATCTAACTTCAATTGAAGAATATTCGAGCGAGACAAAGACAAGTATTGTCTTTCAAGACACAACCAAACTTCTTTTGAAGAAGATTTACCACCAACATGTACGAGAGCATTCTCTGTAAGGGTGTCGCATTAATAAGTGCGGTCAAAGTTTGATAATCTAGATCCAGATTTGTGGTCACATGACCAGTTTCATCAATCAAGAACTGAGATGGACACAACTTTGAACCATTAAAGAAACCAAACAGAGAATGTGTGCCAAAAATAGAGGAATCTGATACCTCCATAGGATATAATTCGAGATATCAAGCTTGAATGGAACTAGATTTATAATATTGTTCTAAAGCTACAATGGATTTACTGTGGTGTTGTTCGCTGAAGCCATGAATGAATGTTGTTCTATTAGAGGTATGATACCATGAACAAATGTTGAAGAAGATGAGAAAATTATCTAACTAATTCTCATTAGATGATCTGATATAGAGTACATTTCATATATATATATATATGTATACAAGCATATAAAGCTTCTAGAAACCCAAGTGTCTAACCGCTCGCACATTCACTTGACACCTTGCACATTCACTTGACAACTTGCACAACTGAGTTGGACTAGTTAAGGGCTGTTTGGGAAGCATGGTTAATACATTGCACCACCATCGCCATTGATGTAGAACATTGTGTAGAACGCCACACATACTCACTGTGACCATGATCGCTTCAAGCTTCATTTTCTGTAAAGCAAAAGTTTTAAATTCAAGATCAACCAGCAAATGCTTTAAACACTTCCTTCTAGAAATTGATACCCATACGCACATACACACATATCTCTTATTTGAAAAAACAAAATTCCATCATTAGAGACATACACAAACGCATGTACATGCACATATGCAGTAGGGTTGCAAAGATCAGGTGGACTGTGTTTGCAGCACTAATATGTAGCCAAGACATAGGTATACTGTAACACAAATATCTTAAGTGAAATTTCACTTAAGATACTATCTTAAGAGAAATTTTACTATTGTTAAGCAAAAAGTCAATCTTCAGTAGTAATAGTGGTGGTCGTCAGAGGTCAGTCGAGTGTAGGGGTGGTTACTAGTGGTCAGGAGTGGCGGGGATGATGGTAAGATGTTGAAAAGGAGGTGATCAAGAGGTGGCTTAGTAATCTTAAGAGAAATTTTACTTAAGATAAGTTATCTTATTGAAATTTCACTTAAGATAACTTATCTTAAGAAAAATTTCTCTTATTATAGTCAAAATGGTTAAGATCTGGTGGTGACAGAAGAAGTGGCGATGGTGTGGCTAGGAAAGGAAGAGGAAGAGACAGAAGAAAAGAGAAAAAAAGATCTCCAGATGTGGTCGGTAGCAGTAAAGGCAACGACGAAGGTAGCGATAATGGTGGTGGTGTTGCCGATGCTGGTAAATGTGGACACTGGTGGTGGTAGAGGTGGTGTGGTGTAGATGTCACCCGAGGAAAGAGATGTTGCTGGAGGTGGTAGAGACAGTGGTGGTCGATGGGCGATGGTGAAGAGAGAGAAAGAGAGGATGTCAATGGGGTTTAGAGAGAGGAGGAGGAAAGACAAAGGTTTGCAAGTGCATCGTTGGAGGTGGTAGTGGTGGTCGGCAGAGGTTGCTGGAGGTGGTTGTGGTGGTCACCGGAGGTGGAAGTGGTGGTGGCCAAAGGTTAGGCATGGGTGGTGGTAATAGTGGCTGGGGTTTGGTAGTAAAGTTAGATGATGAAGATTAGGGTATTTTTGTACAAAAATGTTCTTAAGACCTTAGACCAAGTTATTTTATTAAGTGTCCTTAATTTCAAATTAGCTTGTCCTAATGACCTTACCACCAATTTTTCTCATTATTTATATACTTTAGTTCTCAAAGTTATGTAATGGTCATTAATTATTTATTTCTTTAGACCATACCCAAGTTTAGTTTTTTAGGTTAATTATATTTCACCCCCTGTGGTTCAAAAGTGGACACTTAACCCCCTTGTGATTTTGGACTAAAGTAAAACTACTAAGATTTCTCTCAAAATAGCCACATATGGGGATTAGGTGTCAAAATTAGCCCCACACATAAAGTTTTAAGTGTCAAAATTAACTGTATGTAGACACTTAACCACAAAATTATCCCCCACATAGGGATTAAATGTTAAAATTTAGCTCTACATAAATGGGCTAAATAACAACATTATCTCCACATAGAGGATTATCCCCGAAATTAACCTCACAAAGGGGATTAAGTGTTAATATGCTTAGCCAATTTAAGAGTTTCATCAGTTTTGAGGGAAATCTTAACAGTTTCACTTTAGTTCGAAACCACAAAGGGCTAAGTGTCAACTTTTGAACCATAAGAGGGTAAAGTAAAAATGGACCTAACCACGGGAGCGTAAAATGTATTTAGAAAACACTTTTGCTCACCCAAATTTGGTTCACTATTGCTCACCCATGCCTTCACTTCCTAACATGTGTCTCATACAAGGACAAAATGGGAATCAAAGGACACTTGCCAGGTAGTGAAAACATGAATAAGCAATGAATAACCAAATTTGGGTGAACAAAAGTGCTCTCATGGCCTAGTTTTTTTCTTCCTTCTTTGGTCCATATAAAATGTCAGTGAGGCTATGGCCAAGTATAATAATCTTTGAGGTCAACAGATTGGGTGGAGTTCATTCTAATGAGTTCGCTTGTCTATCATTTCCATCTTCATTATCTCCTTTGAAATACGGAAGCTCGATCTAAAAAACTGATAGAGTTTCCTCCCCATACAAGTAATCAAAATGCATAAACAGTGATTTTGTGTACATTCATACGTATGTGTTCTATGTATATGTGTTGAAACATGATGCAAATTCCTAGAAATTTCTAAATCTATCTACAATATTTGAATTAATCTAGAGTTGTGTAAGAGTTGTTAATTCCTAGAATATTCTAGAATAGCTAAAGATATATACATGAAAATTCCTAGAATTATCTAAGAATTAGCTAGATTGAGTCCTATCTAGAATATTCCTAGAATTAGCTAGATTATATACTACATAGAATGTGTAAGTACTCGAAAATTCTAGAAGAGTCAAGACATTACTTAAGTGTCCTATATATACATGTAAGCAAGCCATTTTGTATATGAATGAAGTGAAGTGAATGAAAGACAATTCCAATTAAGTCTTCCATCTCCCATGCGTACTATTAAAAGCATATACCAATCACCAACTATTTCAAACAAATACCTTACAAACTATTCCGCACAAACTAACTGTGGTGTCAAAGCACCCCAAATATCAACAGTGGTATCAAATCCAGGTTCGTTCAAATACTGGGCGAAACAATACTAAACTTTAGCGTCTTGTTTGTTCAAATACTGAGCATAACAACATTCCATGGCTAATCTATCACATTCATTGTCCATCCCTGTTCCCGTTTTCAATGGTGACAACTATGATTTTTGGAGCATCAAAATTAGAACATTTTTCCAAGCCCATGATATATGGGATGTTGTCAATGAAGGATTTGTCATTCCAGAAGACATTTCTACTCTCAATGCAGCCCAACGAAAGGAGCTAAAAGACAACAAGATAAAGGATTCACGAGCTCTCCGTATGCTTCAACAAGCACTGAGTGACACAATTTTTCCAAGAATAGATGGAGCCACCAATTCAAAAAATACATGGGAAATTTTGCAAGAAGAGTTTAAAGGCAATGAAAAGGTACGCTCTATTAAACTACAAGCTTTGAGAAGGGAGTTTGAAAATATAAAAATGAAAGAATCTGAGACTGCCAAAATTTACTATTCTAACATCAAGGAAATAGTAAACCAATTGAGAGCCTATGGTGAAGATATTCAAGATAAAAGAATTGTGGAAAAAATTCTAATTAGTATCACTGAAAAATTTGATCCAAATGTTACTACAATTGAAAATACAAGAGATTTAGCAAGTCTTTCAGTGACCGAATTAATGGGCTCTCTAGAAGCATATGAGCAAAGACTGAGCAGGCGTAATGAAGATCAAACAGAAAATGCCTTTTAGTCTAAGTTCAATAAAAGGTCTTAGAATTCTAGACAAGGTGATTGGGGAGAATCAAAAGAAAATTCTAGAAGAGGAGAAAATTCTAGAATTAATAATGGGAAGATAAAAAAATCAAGGAGAGAAAAGGGGAAAATATCCACCTTGTGGAATATGTAAAAAAAACAAATCGCTTGGAGAAGGACTGTTGGTTCTGTGATAAACCTCAGTGCCAAAATTGCAAAAGATTTGGGCATGTGGAAAGCAATTGTTGCCTTAAAGGAAAACACCAGGCCAATTTTTCTGAAGAAAATGAAGAGGATGGAAATCTTTTCTATGTCTGTCAAGCAGCAAGAGAAGAGAAAGAAGATACGTGGTATATTGACAGCGGCTGCAGCAATTACATGACTGCAAATGAAAGTATATTCTGTGATATTGATACATCGATCAAATCACAAGTCAGACTGGGGAATGGTGCTTTAGTGGAGGCCAAAGGAAAAGGCACGATCATCATAGAGACGAAGAAAGGTACGAGATTTATTCAAGATGTTTTACTGGTTCCCAGTTTAGAGCAAAGTTTGCTTAGTGTTGGTCAAATGATGGAAAATGAGTATTCCTTGCACTTTGCTGGAGACTCATGCACCATCTATGACAAGAAAAATAAAAGTTTGGAAATAGCTGTGGTAAAAATGAAGAAAAATAGAATTTTTCCTATTCAATTGAGAAATGCAAAAGACACAGCTATGAAGGCACCAGACGTTAAACCAACAGAGACTTCAATTCACTCCTCGACACCAGAGGTGACACCTCCAGCATCACTAAAGAAAGAAGATTCATCTTCTGATTCCCCTCCTAAAAGAACTAAAACATCAACAGATATCTATGAAAGATGTAGCTTAGCAACTATAGAATTAGAAAGCTGTGAAGCTACCGCAAAACAAGAATTGTGGATTCAAGGTACGAAAAAGGAAGATAAGATCCCCAGACCGAAGAAAACCTTATACGGGCAAAAACAAGATCCAAGAACTCGGTACAGTAGGATCGATGGTTATCAAGAATTCAGGAGGAGCCAAAGAGAGATAACCGCTAGCAAACAGATCAAGTTAAATGATTGCACCACTGAAGAGCAAGTCACAAAAATCTTCAAAAAGATACTACCAAGGGCAAAGTTCAAAATTATGAGCACACTGGAATCACGAAATTAGCATCAAGGAGGAGTGTTGAAACTTGATGCAAATTCCTAGAAATTTCTAGATCTATCTATAATATTTGAATTAATCTAGAGTTGTGTAAGAGTTGTTAATTCCTAGAATATTCTAGAATAGCTAAAGATATATACAAGAATATTCCTAGAATTATCTAAGAATTAGCTAGATTGAGTCCTATCTAGAATATTCCTAGAATTAGTTAGATTATATACTACATAGAATGTGTATGTACTAGAAAATTCTAGAAGAGTCAAGACATTACTTAAGTGTCCTATATATACATATAAGCAAGCCATTTTGTATATGAATGAAGTGAAGTGAATGAAAGACAATTCCAATTAAGTCTTCCATCTCCCATACTATTAAAAGCATATACCAATCACCAACTATTTCAAACAAATACCTTACAAACTATTCCGCACAAACTAACTGTGGTGTCAAAGCACCCCAAATATCAACAATATGATACTTCGTACAGATATATCTTTTTTTTTTAACAACAATTCAGTTTGTATTAAGGGGAAGCAAAGCATCAAAAACAAAACCATGCTTCCATTCCAATCCTTCCCCACCCCTATACAGTTGATCCTGAATGTGGGAGATTAGAGAGATAACAAGATACAAGCATATGATGAAACATACAAAGTACGTACATAGACTTCCCGCTTCCGCCCAACAATAAAGCCCCATAGCCACTGATCCCCCTAAGAAACAAAAAGACCACCACCTATGTGCATACTCCAAGTGCATACCTTTTGCAATGATGCACTTTTACTAAGACCAAAATAAAACTATTTATCAGTAAGGATAAAAAACAGCCATATATATATTCCATCGTGGCCAAAGCACTAGTTCAAGCTAGGTTCAAATATCTTCCCATTCTCAGCTTAGTAATTGAAAATCCAGCCATTGTAAATTAATAAAAGACCCATCCAAGAAAAGAAAGATCACATTGATGTTGTGAGAGATAGCTTGATTTTTATGGCCTCCAAGTTTCAATAAGTTGGAAAGAGTTGGAACCGAGGTCTAGCCCCCCATCTTTTCACATGAATCCTCCATGATAATCTGTTGTGAATATAACCTGTAACACAATGCAAACGCACACAGAAAACAAGAAATAGACAAACCACGACACAAGAATATACCCTGTGGTTCGGCAAAATTGCCTACGTCCACAGCCTCTCACACCAGTTCACTATCTTCAAAGATCAAAAAGATTACAAGTTTTCTCTTTCAAAAACAGCACTCAACACACTGTGGCTGCATATAGAAGGGATAATATATACCACTAGGGTTACACTAAAAATTACTATAATACCCTTGGCCCGAAATAAAATTCGGCTTGGGGGGCCCGCCCCCCGAACCCCCGGTATCGAAGTGGATCAGACTTCACAAACCCAACACAATCTACTTTTCCCTTTTAAAACTTTACACCTTTGGAGATCGTAACAAAAAGTTGCAGTAAGTTGCAGCAAAAACCATCCTTCCCCAGAGCCTTGGTTTGATTTCCTCCCTCTGTTTGTTGCTTTGAGTCGAGTTTCTGGTTTGGTCCTAATGCTGCGTTATGTTTTTTGCTTTTGCTATTATGCAGAAACAACCCAGCTTATCAGATTCTAGCAGCAAAAAATGATCAGCCTCTAACACCATGTGAAGTTGGAACACCCAAATTGACAAAATTATTTCCAAGCAGCCCAACTCCTTCAATTGACAAACATCATCCACCATCAATAACTCAATCGACCACAGTACTTCACATTTGTTTCCTAGAATCTACCAAGTAGCTTCCAACTACATTAGATAGCGGTCGCACAAGTCACAAGTGATGCATTCAAATTAGACCTTGAAATTTGTTGAGATCATACAGATCCCTTACTGAAGACTCTTCCAATGATCAGTGACCAAAATCCAGCAATAGTTAAAGCCCATAAGGAACAACACGTGCGCGACTCGAAAAATATGTGAGGTATATCATACATTGTCATTATGTCATTATCACCCAAGGTTGTTATAATCTATTTACATACATCGACTTTTTAACTCTAATTTACAACAAAAATGTGTTTTGGTAACAAACACAATTCGTTGTCAAAGGTTCATAATTCGCCTCCATAGGTTTTAGCGACGAAAAAATTTTGTCGCCCAATTTTTCGCCTTGGCCTCGTCGCCAAAGGTCCCTGGTGAAGCAATTAGACTTTTGTCACCATAGACATGACACTGATCTGAATGAGTTGTAAGTAATAAGCTCACGACATCATCAATTTGAGTATGCTCTTAGCATGTGTCTGATAACTTCTGAATTATAAGTTGCGGACATGTCTAATTATAGATCCTTTTGGATGCGGTTTTCTTTTCGTCTTAATAAATCGTGATTTGAGCATGAGATATATTCAATGAGATCAAACAAATTAAATCTATGTTTCATAAGCAAACAATATTCGATAAAAATTTGAATAATAAGCATGGGACATGTCTGATTTAAGACACTTAGGTGGGGTAATCCAAATGGTAAGGAGGACCCAAACTGCATTAGCATTGAGTGTGCAGAACTAATCCAAATTCGAACAAGATATGATTGATAAGATCCAGATAAAGTAATTTGATCTAGATAAGGTCTGAATAAATTTCTCTCAATGTAAGACAAATATGCTTGATAATAAGTTTCCAGCATGTCGGATCTGATAAGATCTAAATATAGTTACTGAGTAAATCCAATCCTCAAGTTATCGAGAGGGTCTCGATCTGGAGTAGAGCATGCTAAACATATACAGATTTGAGCAAGAGAGGCAATGTAAAATCGCATAGGATCTTTGGCATAGATATATAGAAATCTGAATAATAAGGTCTGATTGCGATTGGATGTTGATATTGCACATGAGTTTGTGTGCACATATGTAATTAAATGGAGAGGTCGACCTCCCGGTCAAATCGTTGATCGAATGTCGAGTGATCTATATGCACATGAGTTTGTAAATGTTTTTGGTCTATTTATATATATTTTTGGTACGAGACAGAGAGTTGAAAGAGTATGTGTAGAATAGATTTTGGCATTATTTGTTTAACGAGGTGGGTAATGGGTCGCAACCATTGAGATTGAATTCAAACTAATGGGTCGCAACCATTTAGATTCGATTCAAAATGAAGTTCAAATCCCTAGGTTGTGTCCCTTGGACCAATAGTCACAAGGCTAATAGACACACATCTCTATGAAAGGACACCAAGCATTCTATATATAGAATGGATCAATTATCATTTAGATGTTGAATAGATCTCTCTTCCTTCTGGAAAATTAGAAGTTTAAATAATGTTGTTTTTCTTTATATAAAATTCATATTTCTAGATTCCGTTTTCTGCAGAAACAGAATTCAAGAACTGGCTTTTATTTCTTGGTGGATATTTTCGGCTATCTTCAATAATGTATATTGCAGATAGGTTTGGCTTCATTGTACCTTGAATACAGATTTGCAGAATACCCGTTAGCACACCAAATTATGATTATGGTGGGGGCAAATGCTATATTTAGGGAAATGTTTCGTACACATCTTGAAGCATATTATTGAAGTACATTTTTGCAGTATTGTTCGTCGATGGATTCTGAAGAATTTGAAGACCAATTTTCAACAATCTACATACAGTATTTTGTGGAAAAGTCTTCGCATGAATTAAATGCCTTTATCAATAAATCATTTCTTCTCTTGCTTTATCAAATCCATGATTTTGAAAAGTTGCACACTATGTGAGTAGAAAAGTTTTTTTATATATTCGATTTTAAATCTAGAAAACTCTTTTTCATAAAACTGGTTCGTAGTGTTTACTCTGAAACATTTGTTGGTTCGAAATTTCAGTTTTATTTTTAAATTTGATAACATTTTCTATTTAAGAAAGGAATAACCCACTATGTGATATGTCTAAGATTATCCAGCCATGAAGTCAATCTGCCACATCATCGGAAGGTGCTGGTTACTTCGGTAACGGTGCCAATAGCCCAGCAATCCCGAGGTGTTCGTCAGGACCGCCCGGTTCGTGCAAACAGGCCGGGCACGAAAGGTCGCGACATCCCGTGGACTTGACCTAACCAGCAGTTTCCTAA
Source organism: Hydrangea macrophylla (assembly GCA_033977485.1). Classification (NCBI taxonomy): domain Eukaryota; kingdom Viridiplantae; phylum Streptophyta; class Magnoliopsida; order Cornales; family Hydrangeaceae; genus Hydrangea; species Hydrangea macrophylla. The sequence continues at coordinate 33,110,301 of CM066999.1, read as the reverse complement.
ATCAGCCGCAAGACTGCAAGAGGGAATGTGGCAGTTTCCTAAACCGCTTAGGAAACTCTCCCCAAATCATGCAAATCAATTGTAATCAGATTAGGCTTCCTAATCTAACTAAGCCTAATCTGACTGACTTACCATGTAAGGGTGGACTCTTGTGCCTATAAAAGAGCCCACCTACACTGTCTATAGGGATCCGAATAACTCTCTAGCTAACAAGCGTAGAACAGAGAATTCACCATTGTACGCATATACCCGGCCAGTATTACTGGTAGTGCCGCCCCTCTTTGTTGGCTTACCAGGCCCGCCGGTGATCTGCTAGTGAACGCGCACAGACGAAACCGTGGACGTAGGTCACCTTGTTAACGAGACTGAACCACATACAACTTGTTCTTGTCTCTTCTCTCTCTAAATCTTTCTTACCAATTCTCGGCATCATCAGTTTGGCGCCGTCTGTGGGAATCGATAGAGTTTTTCACCAACAAATTCTTGACTGATCAACATGCCACCTAGAAGGGGTAAGAAGCCCGTCAACCAGCCTGGCCAGGAGGATTCACAGCCCGGGTGACCGGCTGCCTCCATGACCACAGAGCAGGTAATGGCAGCGCTAGCACAACTCTTGGAGGGCCAGCGGTGAACACAGGAACAAATAGAGGCACTTTTGGCCCAACAGGAAAAGCATCCTACACCAGAAGATCAGCCCGAGAAAAGCGCTCTTGTTCAGAAGCCCGCTCGAGTACGAAGGCAAGCCCGTTCTGCCCCGGTGTCCCCACCGGAGTGGGAACACCTCGATGATGGTGAGCGAAGCCAGGCAACCAGGCGTTCGCAAAGGCAAGCTCGGCCCAATCCTCAACGGGCAGAGGATGCCAGAACTATCATCAACCGGCGACGTGCGGCCAGAAGGGAGGAGTCAGGACGAAAGGCCCGGGAATCAGCCGAGGACCCTCCGACTAGGAGCCAGGGGGACCTTTGGCACACGATTACTCGGACCCGGAGCTGGGCTCTATCCCCAAGGTTGACGCACTTTGAGGAGGAAGCCTCGTCATCCGATCCGACCTACCGCTCGGATATAAAGAGGAGAACCGGGCGGGATGACGTTAAGGCTCAGTTCGAGCAACTACAACAGTAGATTGAGAGGTTGAGCCGCAAGTCCGGCCATGACCTCACCAACACGGAGACAGAATCAGCCTATACCGCTTAGGTGACGCGGTTCCCTATCCTGCGGAAGTTCAAACCCCCTCACCTCAGCTCCTATGACGGCATAGGGAGTCCGGTGGACCACATTCGTACCTACAAAGCTCAGATGGCACTGGTCAACCACGGTGGATGAGCTACTGTGCCTGGCCTTTCCTAGTACCCTTAAAGGGCCAGCAGCATAGTGGTTCCATGCTCTAAAGCCCCGGACGGTTGATGACTTCAAAGCCCTCAGTAAGCTGTTCATCAGCCAGTTTGTCGGGATGCTTGATCGGTCGCAACCGGACACTCAGTTGTTGACCGTCAAGCAACGCAAGGGGGAGTCCCTAAGGGAGTATGTGGACCATTTCAACCAGTTAACGCTTCAAATCTGCAATCTCAATGAAACGGCCGCAATTATGGCCTTCTGTTCGGGAGTTCAACACAATAAAGTTGCCACATCGTTTCATCATGACCGACTGGCAACCCTGGTGGAGCTCTCGGAGAGGGTCAGCAAGTACATAGACACCGAGGAGTTCTTGAAAGTGAAGCACGCCAGCCAGGTGGGAAACAAATCCCCGAAGGCTAAGCGCAAACATGAAGGATTTGAGAAGGGCCCGGGAAAGAAGCCGAAGCAGGATCAGAAGGATGTCCAAGGTCAACCCCCGATTGCTTTCACACCCCTTTCCCGGCCCATACAAGAAGTCATGGCCGCCGCCGAGGCACAAAGGTTGCTTCAGCAGCCAGCAAAACTCAAAGCCCCGCCCGATAAGAGGAATCGGGACAAGTTTTGCCGCTTTCACAGAGATCACAACCATGAAACGGAGGATTGCTTTAAGTTAAAGATAGCAGTAGAGAAGCTGATCGAGCAGGGACACCTTGCAGAGTTTATAACAGCAGATAGGCAACCCCGACAGGACACTTGAGCTCCTGATCAGCCACTACCACTTGGCCAAATTCACGTGATCTCCGGAGGAACGTCAGGCGGCGGGGACTCACAATCGGCACAGAAGAGGCATGCTCGGGTGTCCCGAGTGGATGTCTAGCATGTCCAATCCACCGATTCCCCGTTGACAGACATATTGACATTTTCCTCTGACGATGTGAAGGATATCCACTGCCCCCACGATGACCCGCTAGTTGTGACGCTTTCTATAGCTAACTACATCGTCAAGAGGGTGCTGGTGGATACGGGTAGCTCATCCGACATCATGTTCACGTCGGCATTTGATCAGCTAGGGATATCCAAGGATCGGCTCCGACCGGTTGCTACCTCCCTGGTAGGATTCAATGGCTCCAGCACACAACTGCTCAGAACAATCGAGCTCCCAGTTCTCATGGGGACCTACCCTCACCAAGCTTCCGTGCTAACGAATTTTGTGATAGTGGAAGCCTCGTCGGCCTATAATGTCATCCTTGGGAGGCCGACCCTCAACAAGGCCAGGGCGGTCGCCTCCACTTACATCTTAACAGTGAAGTTCCCAACTCCTCAGGGACTCGGAAGCTTGCGGGGAGATTAACCTACCGCCCAGAGTTGCTATGTCAGCTCGTTGCGCTGGGGGGCTATCACCGAAACATTAAACATTCAGGAGATGGACCCCCGGGACCAGAATGACACGATAGGTCTGGTGGAAGAAATGAAAAGAGTGATGTTGAATCCCAAGTACCCAGATCGCACGGTCAGCATCGGTACCTTACTGGAGCCCGGCCTGAAAGAAAAACTGACTCAGTTCTTGAGGCAAAACCAGGGCGGTTTTGCTTGGAGTCACGGGATATGACCAGGATTGACCCCCGGATAATGTCCCATTGACTCAATGTCAGCCCAGATTGCCGGCCGGTGAAGCAGAAAAGGAGGGGCATGGCCCCTGAGAGACAGAAAGTAGTGAGTGAGGAGGTTGAGAAGCTCCTTAAAGCCCACTCCATACGAGAAGTCTTCTACCCCGACTGGCTAGCCAATGTGGTACTTGTCAAGCAAAGTAGCGGGAAGTGGAGGATGTGCGTGGATTTCACCGACTTGAATAAAGCCTACCCCAAGGACTGCCATCCGCTACCCAGGATAGACATCTTTATGGATTCCACGGCCGGTTACGCACTTCTCTTGTTCATGGATGCTTACTCGTGATACAACCAGGTCAGTATGTACCCCGGGGATGAAGAGAAGACTGCATTCATCACTGACCAGGGGACGTATTGTTACAAGGTTATGCCATTCGGCCTCAAGAACCCCGGGGCCACCTACCAATGCCTGGTCAACTACATGTTCAAGGACCTGATCGGGAAATTTATGGAAGTGTACGTGGATGATCTGCTGGTAAAGAGCCGGGACGAGCGCGACTACCTTGAGCATCTGGCCGGGGCCTTAATCATTTTGAGAAAATTCAGGATGAGGTTGAACCTGGCCAAATGCACCTTCGGCATCTCGTCCGGGAAATTTTTAGGCCATTTAGTCAGTAGATGAGGAATTGAGGCAAACCCCGAAAAGATTCAAACCATCATTAACATGCGATCGACCAATTCGACGAAGGAGGTTCAGAGCTTAGCTGGACGGGTGGCCGCATTGAACAGATTTGTCTCCCGAGCAACTGACCGGTGCCTGTCATTCTTTAAAATCCTCCGTAAAGCATTTCAGTGGTCAGAAGAGTATGAAGAGGCGTTCTAGGAACTCAAGAAGTACTTGGCGTCCCCCCCTCTACTCTCAACACCCGTGCTGGGGGAAGAATTGTTCTTATACTTGGTAGTGTCACCCTCAGCGGTCAGCTCGACACTCGTTAGGGAAGAGCACGGGATACAGTTCCCTGTGTACTATACCAGTCGGGAGTTATAGGGCGCGGAGAGCAGATACTCCCGCATTGAAAAAATTGCGTTCGCTCTCATCACCTCCGCCTGCAGACTCTGTCCGTATTTTCAGGCCCATGTCATTGTGCTCCTCACGGACCAACCTCTCTGCAGGGTCCTAAGCCGGCCTGACACGTCCGGGAGGCTCGTCAAGTGGGCCTTGGAGTTGGAAGAATTTGAAGTGGTCTACCGACCCCGGACGGCCATCAAGGGACAAGCTGTAACTGACTTTCTGGTTGAGTTTACGTATCCAGAAGATTCGATGAAGAATCCGAGCCGCCAGCCCAACCGCCCAGATTACAAGCTGACATCCCTACCTGGGTACTGCACGTGGACAGTTCATCGAATCAGCAAGGCAGTGGGTAGGAATCATCCTAACTACCCCCGACGGCATCCAGCTCGAGTACGCGCTAAGGTTAGGGGTTCCATGCCTCCAACAACGAGGCTGAATATGAAGCCCTATTTGTTGGATTACAATTGGCCACTTCCATGAGTGCACAACAGGTCCAGGGATACAGCAATTCCCAGCTCATGGTCAATCAGGTCAACCAAGAGTACGAAGCACGGGAAGACAACATGGTAGCCTACTTGGCCCTTGTTCGAGCGGTTTCCAAGAAGCTCTGGAGATTTTCCATCACGCAGATACCCAGAGAATAAAATACCAGGGCCGTTCGGTTGGCCCGCCTCGCCTCATCTTCTGAGTCAGACTTGCCCGGGATAAGGATAGAATATCTACCCGAGCCAAGTGTGATCAACTCAGAAAGTATGAAAGTAGATCCGGTCACCCTGGGACCCAGATGGATGGACCCGATCGTGACATTCCTGACAACAGGTGCGTTACCAGACGAGAAAGAAGAAGCCCACCGGGTCAAGTACCGGGCGGTCCGATACCATCTTGTTGACGGCATCCTCTACAAGAGGGGATTCTCTATTCCGTACCTCCACTGTGTCCACCCCGCACAGGTCCAAGCGATATTGTTTGAAATCCACGAAGGAGTGTGCGGGAATCACATTGGAGGCCGGGCACTCTCCAAGAAGGCCCTATTGCAAGGTTACTACTAGCCAACCATGGCCCGGGACTCTTAAGAGTACGTCAAAAGGTGCGATAAGTGTCAAAGATACTCCCCCATGATCAACTGACCGGGAGAGGCCCAGACACCAATCCATAGCCCCTGGCCGTTCGCCCAGTGGGGTATTGACATTGTCGGTCCCATGCTGATGGGAAAGGGACAAGTCAAGTTCACCGTCATCGCTATTGATTACTTCACCAAATGGACAGAGGTCGGGCCCTTGGCAACAATAACCGAATGGAAAATGGAAAGCTTCGTGGAAAGGAATATCCTCAGTAGGTTTAGCATCCCCCGGGTCCTGGTCAGCGGGAATGGCAGACAATTTGACACCCCTATCTTCAGGAAGTTCTGCTCGGGCTACGGGATACTCAATCACTATTCATCCCCCGAGCACCCTCAAGCCAATGGTCAAGCCGAGGTGACAAACTGGACGATCTTGTAGTCAATCAAAACAAGGCTTGAAGACGCCAAAGGGTTGTGGGCTGAAGAACTGCTAACCCTCCTCTGGGCCTACCACACTAACCCCGAGCGGCAATGGGTGAGATGCCGTTCTCTTTAACCTACGAATTCGAGGCAGTGGTCCCCACAGAGCTCGGGTTCCCTACGTATCGAGTGGCGAATTTCAATACGCTGGACAATGAAGATGCCCTCAGATCAGAATTGGATCTAGTGGACGAAAAAAGGGACCGAGCCTATCTAAAGGTGGCTGCCTACAAACAACGGGTCTCACGTTACTACAACAGTAAGGTGAAGCACCGTAGTTTTCAAGTGGGAGACCTCGTGCTTAAGGCAGTGAACTAGTCCACCCGAATTCCGAGCCATGGGAAATTGGGGCCAAACTGGGAAGGCCCGTATAAAGTACCCAGATCAGCCGACAGGGAACTTACTGGCTACAGAGCATGGACGGGCACGATCTCTCTCACCCTTGGAATGTGCAACACCTCCGCAAGTACTATCAGTAACACTTGGCCACGGGAATTTAGTATTGGTAGGGAAATTTGTTTTTGTAGCTCGAATTGAGCAACTGTTATAAATTTTTGTTTTAAAATAAAATTGAATAGTTTACTTTGCAAATTTAATCCTGTCAGTATCCCGTGCACCGCAGAAAAGTTCTCGGGCCTAACCCTGAGACATGGAAGACCTTGTCTACATATCAAGGCGGAAAAGACCTTGGCTAAAAACCAAGGCAGAAAAGACCGTGGCTAGAAATCAAGGCAAAAAAGACCTCGGGCCTCGAACCCAGGCATAAAAGACCTCGGGCTCCGAACCTAGGCACCGGCTTCGCCTAGGTCTAACCGACGATGGGGACAAACCCCTAGGTGGCTGATGATGGCAAGCCTCAAAAGACCCTGCAACCACCCATGTTCCAGGTCGGTTTCCTACGGTCACTCCTCACCACGCCCCCGCCTTCGCAGGACGCTCGGGGGGCAAGGGGATACCAGACCCAAACAGGAAATTACATAAAGCTTTGCTTAGGTCTAGCCGACGATGGGGGCAAACCCTAGGTGGCCGACGATGGCAAGCTTCAAAGGACCCTGCAACCACCCATGTTCCAAGTCGGTTTCCTACGACCACTCACTCCTGCACTCCCGCCTTAGCAAAATGCTTGGGGAGCAGGGGAATATAGGCCAAAACAGGAAATCACACCGGTCACTAAAAGAACTTGGAAGACATTCCTAAGTACTTACAGTGATCAGAGATAGATACCCCGGACGGTAAAATAGGATACTCCTATCATACACCGGGACATCCCGGACGGTAAAGCAGGGTATTCCTATAATACACCGGGACATCCCGGATGCTAAATAGGACAAGTTCCTATGGCGCACTGGGCAATTACCTTTAAAATAGGTCAAGAAGAATAGGTTTTCTACTGGTTACGGTCCTAAACCATTTGCTAAGGCAGTGGCTTAGGTCGTCTAAAAATCGGGAGGATACTAGTAATCACAAACAGGCAAAGTACAGATAAAAGTAAGCAGTTAATTGAAAGAAAAGTGGCCTCGAGAGCCTTTTCATTAATTACAAAATATGTACACTGCCTGGGGGCAATTATAGTAGCCTTCCCAAAAAAAAAACAAACAAACAAGAACACACCCAGAGATCATGGGTTGTCCACGAAGACCACCTCTTCCTTTCCAACGGCTTGCTCTTCCACAACAGGGTCCCCGATCGGTGCAGCTTCAGCAGCGACCTCGGCGTCAGCTTGGCCATCCTTCCAATAACTGGACTCTGCTAAAGAATAGCCAGACAGGTCCCAGTCGGGGTGGTCGGCAGCAGCCCGCTTATCCAGATCAGCGTAGCCAGTAAGGAATCCTTCCTCGAACTCCTCCTCGACATCCTTGGCTTCAGCATCCCGAGTGGCAGTGAGCTCAGAAAGCGTAGCCGTCATGACCGCCAGGTCTTTCTCACCAGTGATCCTCCCGGCTTCCACGGTTGCAGCTTTCATCTCTGTGACCTTCCGGGCAGCCCGCTCAGTTGAGAAGAGTCGCGGGTCTCCCCTAACTCAGGGGCACTGTCCGGGACTTTTCCTCCTCCACGGAGAGAGAAAACTCCGCGGACTCCCGGGCAGCCTTCTCCACAGACAAGTCGGCCTCCGCAGCGGCCAACCTCTCGGCAACACCGGGAAGGGTAGCTCTAGCCCCATTCGCAATGCAGCCAATCTGCAAGATCAAAACGGCGTCAGTATACATATGAAAGAATGGCTAATATTCATGTTACAGAATGACTTACCATGTGGCTGATGCTGTAGAGCCAATCGATTATGGCCTCAGGACTTAGCAGAGTGCATTTGTCGATCTGACTTTACAGTAGCCCGGGCCGGACCATTTCACGAATGTCATCCGTTGTCTCGACCGCCGGCCTCGAGAAAGGGCCCGCGCGAGCTGTCTCCTCCATGCTCGGGAAGGAGACCCCGGACGGCTTGGCGGCGGGAGGAAAAGGTGATGGTGCGGCGATAGTAACTCCGGGCGTCGAGGTCGCAGCAGCTTCCCTCTCTGCCCAAATTGAGATCCCCTGGGAGATCCTCTTGAGGGGCTGGCCCTCGGCGGGTCTGCTTCTTCCTCTTCTGGCAAGCCCGAGCCATCAGGGCCGCCTCTTTTTCCTTCAAAGTCGCCGCACTCTTGGGAGCTATTTCTGTAAAACCGGAGATGAGCTCATGAGAACTCAGCAAAGTACCAAATAAAAAAAAGTAAGTAACCGGAAGGTCAAGTAATGGAATTTACCAGGAATGATCGACGGGAATATGGGAGCTACAAAATGATGCTGGGGCTCGTAAGAAACCTTCGGGCTTCCCGACCGGGTCAGCACCTTATTGATGTCGGTCGGGTCCTCCACCAAAAGATAAGATCCTCGCTTAGAACTCGTCGGGAAGACTGGGCGAGTCAACTGACCCCAGTGCAAAAGCAAATATACAAATGGGTTAGTCGCGGTAAAACAAAGAGACTAATCATGAAAGGAAGGTGACTGAGCTTACTCCTCAACTTCCCCGCACAGGAGGTCCTCAACTGCACACCTGGTGCCTTCTCACACAGCCCTAGGGTGGATACTTAGAAGAATTTCTTCTTCCATCCCTTATTATTGCTCGGGCAGTTGACTATTATTTTCTGCCCCTGCCTGGCCCCAAGCGATAAGAAGCTAGACTCCCCGTGAACTTGGAACAGCCGGTGGGTCCAAAAGAACTCCTGTAGGGTGAGCTTGTACCCGAGGACTTAGGGCCACAAAGAGATGGACCCCATTAGATAATGCCAACCATTCGGGGCGATCTGTCCTAGAGAGATCCCGAGGTAGATGAGTGCCTCCCGGGTGACAGGATGGAGTGGTAGACAAAGGCCTGCCATAAAGGCGTCTTCGTATAAGGTAACCAAGACCGATTCGTGGAAGTGAGCCCCGCCGTTGTGGACCGACATTGAGAAAGGGTCGGGAATATCATATCTCTCCTTGATCCGACCCAAATTAGGGGCACGCAGGGTGCTGATGATCGACTCGCATGTGAAGACGACGCTGGGACTGTTCGGCACAGACCCTTCATCGCCAGACCCCCAGGACGTCGAGGCCATAGGATAGTCCCAGAGCGTTTCCTCGTAAGACGCCCGGGTAGGGATCTTTCCCTCACTGTGCTGATCAGAGGGGGCCAAAGAAGGAGAGTCTAGGCTTGTGCTCAGTGTTCCCGATCTTGACTGCTCGTCTTCTGATCGGGATGACGAGTTGAAGGAGGAGTGGCACATATTTAAGTCTACAGTGGACCTAGGAGGCAGACGACGACCTAAAAATGGGTCAAGGACTCCAAGCCTGAGATACAAGGGAGGCAGATCTAATAACCTGAAGGGCAGGTCGTACAAGACTTTGGACGAAAAGTAACACTCTTTCAAGACTCTCCCGGGAACATCCATCCGGTCCAACTGACCTCAAGTACCTCCTGATTGGAAGAAATAACAAAACCTAAGGAAGAAAAAATCCCACGCCCGTTCTGACCTAAGTGAGTTCACTCCCTCCAGCTTCGTTCAGAAAAGAAGAAGAGAGTGAAGAACTGAAGACAGAAAGGAAAGACTTACAAAGTTTAGCGCAGAAAAGGGATCAGGAGTCTTGCTCGGGATCTTGCTTGCTCTCAAACCACTCGGTAATCTCTATCACTTGGCAGCAGGAATTGAAGAAATTAGCAAGTGTTCTTTATATAGGAATAATGGGCGGTCCAGATCAATCAGATCCAACGGCTTAGGAGTTTTCCTGCCAAGAACCGTCAGACAGCTGTCGCCTCGGGCACGTGAAAGGTCGCCTCAAAAGGCACGTGCATTAAATGAGTGACAAGACGGTCTGGTTACCACGCAGCTGTTTGGTTACATTCGAACCGACTTTGATGGATCCTGACCAGGTCAGTTACTCCCTGAAATGTGGCAACACCAACGCTTGGGCTCCTCTCTGTACCGATCGGTTATTCTACCGGGTGATCTGGAAGGTGGGTCCCCTCCCGAGTAGCATTCCCGGAGGATATCCGGACGGTTTCCAAGGCGATACTGATTTTCGATCCTCACTCGATGAAGCATCCAGAGTTCCGAAAATGGGGGGCAGCCGATATGTCCAAGATTATCCAGCCATGAAGTCAATCTGCCACATCACCGGAAGGTGCTGGTTACTTCGGTAACGGTGCCAATAGCCCAGCAATCCTGAGGTGTTCATCAGTACCGCCCGATTCGTGCAAACAGGCTGGGCACGAAAGGCCGAGGCATCCCGTGGACTTGACCTAACCAGCAGTTTCCTAAACCAGCCGCAAGACTGCAAGAGGGAATGTGGCAGTTTCCTAAACTGCTTAGGAAACTCTCCTTAAATCATGCAAATCAATTGTAATCAGATAAGGCTTCCTAATCTGACTGACTTACCATGTAAGGGTGGACTCTTGTGCCTATAAAAGAGCCCACCTACCCTGTCTACAGGGATCCGAATAACTCTCTAGCTAACAAGCATTGTGACACGCGAATAATCTTGTGTGCTCTTGGACAATACCCAAGTGTAGGTAGACGTGCAAGTAGTAACTGGTAAGACCAGGTCAATCCCACAGTGAAGGTGTTGACCTATTAACTTAGACTAAACTCAAAAGAAAGGAAAAAAAATTCAATAAGATTTAATAATGGTGCAGAACACAAAGTTCCACAAACTAAGACTAATAACGAAAGCAATTCAGATTAAACTAAAGAACTAATTAGCTAGTTAAAGCAATACTCTAAAATAGGATTGAACTTTAAGAAGAAAGTGTTGGGATTACACAAATCCACAGTAATCTAACCATCTACCATGCAGTTAATTTGAAGCACTAAGGAGTATATTACCCACAGTTTTCCGTATTTCTCTGAAAATAAAGAATCCATAGCCCTTTCATGACCGGGACTATATCATCACAGTTAACTTGAAACACGTGAAAGCGGTTTAATTCAATAGTTAAGTCTCGCACCTACAATGGTGTTAGTATTGAAGGTGGTTTGCAAAATATATTGAAAGAAATTGCCTTAGGGCCTTGATTTTAGAAACTGTTTTGACAAACTGAGCATTTAGGGACAGTATGATAACAAATCTCAAAAACAAAAGGTCCTGAAATACTGCAGGGAACATTCTCAAGAATCAGAGAGTTCGATCGATCGACGATCGTTCGATCGATCGGAAGCCTTCATCCCTCAATCGATCGAAATGTCCTTCGATCGCTTGACTATCTCTGGTTCGATCGATCGAACTACCTCCGATCGATCGAACACAGGATTTGTTCTGCTGCATGGCAGAGGCTGGAGATCACTGTTTCATCATGTTCTTCCAACCCTAGGAACACTCAGACATCATCTGGAGTATCACAGACTGGTTTTTATCATATGAAAACATTAAGGCTTTGTTTGGATGTGAGTTTTGCATGAAAACTATGAAAACTAGTGATTTAAACTTGTCTAACATGCAATACTACTAAGTTAACGAGTTACACTATTCTAAACTAAGTGCAGAATATAAATACACAGTAGAGAAGTAACCTGGAATGAAGAACTTTATCAAACCTTAGAGTAATCAAACTATATAAACCGAGAATCAATGGAAAACCTACAAAACACCAAGAAAAAACTCTCATCTCTCTCTAAAACTGATAAAAAACAAAAGTGGGCGCCCCCTTGGGACGTATACAATGCTCATATATATAGAAAACCTAAAGGCTAGGGTTAAAACCGCATCTGTTGCGTACGCGAAGGTTTCTGAAAATGCCATGTTCGATCGATCGACCATTTCTCGATCGATTGAACATTTGGAACTCAAGCGCTTCAACCTTATTTAAGCGATCGAACCTTCGATCGATCGAACTATCTTCGATCGCTCAAACTTCAAACTTTAGCTTTGAATTCTTTTGTTTGCACTCCAGCATTCCAATTGTCCTGATATTCATCTCTTTAGTCCACACAGCAGTGATCTGCACAAACAATAGCTAAAACAATACAACTTATCATAGATTAATCACATTGTATGAAAACTAGCCTTGTAATGCAAATTACAGATAAAACGGGAAGTTGTGATTAAAACCAATGCAATTCTTCCTTTTAGCACGGTTGTATTTTACAAATACCCCCGCTTTGCACAACCCCAACTAGCTTATTGCTAGTCCCTAGCGATAAAGCGAAAATAAAAACTACTAAACTAATACTACCACGACTAAGAAAAACAAAGGAAAACTAAAAACAACCTAAACTAAGATAGAGAGAAAATTCCTAACTCACTTTCGCAGGAATTGCGGTTGCATTTAGCGAATGCAACAAGCCGTTAAACCCCTAGGTTCCCCCTAGTGGACGAGTGTTGTCTCGTGAGGGTTTGCAGTGAATATACCCACAAAATTCTCCAATTTTAAACTCAAAAAGATTTAGAATAACTTGTAGAATTCCCCCTCCATTAAACTGTTACTTTAACTCTACAGAATATACTATCCTCAATCAACCCATGAAAGAAATCCACATGCTCCCCTATATCACCAAGTAAAATACAACATATGTATCACCATCATGCACCCGTGTGTGTGTGAGTTTAACAACCATATGTCCAACCCTATTAAGAGTTATTTAGACTATTGCACCTTGAAAAACTCGCAGTTTCAGCTCAACTCTCACATTGGTCACACTAAAAAAGAACGTCTCTCAGAAACTTGCTTTACAATGACCGCACACCGTATGAAAGCTTTGATAAGGCTGATATTCTGGGTGCTAATGCTTCCATACTTGACTCTATGAAAAACGGACATTTAAGAGTATATAGTCTCATGAATAGAACACTACTTACTAGAGGAGTGAAATACCGTGGATAACTCAATTCACATTTCCATGTTCAAATTAATTGTTGAGAATCTTTAAGACTTTGAATTTCGGCTTTTAGTTAGTAGGTGAGGGTGTTGTAGAGAAGAATGTGCCCTTCAGTATGTGATGGAATTTCAACTTCTCTTTTTATTCTTTTCATCTCTCAACCCAATCTCCCATTCACTTCTTTTTCTTTCCTTTCTTTCATTCATCATTCATTATTATTATTATTATTTTTTTTATCATATGAACTGAACCACAACTACTTCCTTCCACTTCACCTACTTTGATGACTTCATTCTTAATAAATGTATAATACGGCTCATTGAGGTCAAGGTATAGATCAAGGACTTGGATTCTTTGTAATCATATTGGAAATATTTAGTTGGTGTGGGATCAGGGATGAAACATTTCAATGAATGTAGGTGAAAGCTATATCAGGTTAAAGAATGGGTAAACGATGGCTTAAATCATTTTCTCAACTTTAGAGGAGAACGTTCAGGATTTACCAATTACACTCAATGAACACTTTAGCACGTAAGTGTTCATTGAGTGTAATTGGTAAATCCTGAACGTTCTCCTCTAACAAGCAGTCAAAACTTTTAAAGAAAAACTGAGACATTTACAACGAATTTACTAAGTATAAACAAGAAAGACCATTCGAAATTGTATGAGAATTCCCTCAGAAATGACGATTGGCTCAATAGCTCACTAAGGGTTATTAGCTTCCACTACTTGTTCTTTTGGCACAATAGTCATATTAACTCAGTTTTCAGGTTTTCTACATAGCTGCCAATTAGTGCATAAAAGTATTGGGTACATAATAGCTTCACACATGCAATCCATCTCAGTGATAACAGAAAACGCGTGAACTTAATCCATAAAAAGATGAGAATACTACAAATGTCTCATCGCCTAATTAACAATCAGGAGAGATTATTCAGAGTTATTCTATCAATAAGATTCAATATTAAAAATTTTCAAAATTTTACCAGACCGCATTCTAATTAAATTTAAGACATATCCAAGTGCAAAATATGATCATTACGGGTGTATACCTATCTATTAGTATCCCCTACCCCCAACTGAAAACAACAAAGTCCCCAGAAGTTGATTTTCAATAATTAAAATAGATGGGTATCACCTATATAGAGCAACGCAATAATAACAAGCATAGCAACCTGACATAGAAATATAGAACACAATCTCCAAAACAACAAGAATCAATAGATAAAGATAAAGCAATAAAACAATGATCCAAACAATACATACCACTGGAATGGTAAAGGAATAAAATAAAAGCAGTGATAAATAATGTTCATACATAACCAAACTAACCAAAATAAAGAACTGTCCCACATGTCCAACCATAACACACCCACCAAAAACAGTACAACAAAAATAAACAGATAATCAAAAGTACAATAACACCACCCCCTTCCCAGAAAATGCTACGCGGCTCCCGACGGATCATCATCAGCCACGTCCGAAGGAATGTCAATGGGTGCAGGTGGCAGTTGTGCAGTAGCAGGTGCAATAGCAGCAGATGTGGATGGAAGATCAGCAGTAAGTGGAGCAGAAAGTGATGGATCGGCGGCAGCAGAAGAAGTGGATAAACCTGTAGGAGTAGGAGCAGGAGCAGCAGAAGGTGATGGATCGGCAGCAGGCGGTGCAGACGGGGTAGTCGTAGGATGGTGAGCAGAGTGAATGGCCTGATCGACCCCAATCTGAATCAATATAGACTCAAGCAAGGTCTACAGCTGATCCATCCGGTCCTCAAGTCTAATCCTGGCCTCTCTCTCCTCCAATAGCATCTCATAAACTGTCGGGAGAGGTACAGAGGAAGAAGACTCTCCCTGGGCCTGAGTCTGCGACCGCTGTCGCAACTCAAACTACTGAGCAGCAGCAAACGGATCCTCTTCCTCATCGTCTGTATCAAGCTCCTCGGCCTCTGTGGGCGTCCCTGAAGCTCCAGCCTCTGTGTCTGTCCCACCACGCCTCTTCTTCTTCGCCCCCACCTTTGCTTTCCCCTTTCCTTTTCGTTTCCTCTTCTGGGCATCTGAGCGGCGAGCCGCTGCCTCGCCGAATCGGCTGGGGGAAGCACGAAGATCGTCTCCAGCAAGCTTAGGAAAGTCGGCCTGAGCCATAACTCTATGAATCGCCCAAGCACCTTTCAGGTGCTTCTTGGAGGCGATGAAGCGGGTGGGATGGACCATGAAGTCGATATAAAGCCGTGATAAGCAGACCGGCTGTCCTGTCCCCACTGCAAATAATACTCGCGCATACCAAGCCGCGATCTTCTCTCGATAAGAGGTCATCAGGAGGCAATTGCTGAGGACCAGGTGGAGCATGTGGTAGTCGTCGGTAAGGAAGTGGTCCTCAATCAAAGCCTCGCCATTCCAAGATGGAACGGCGCCTCCAGTGAGCTCGCGGATAATGGCAGATGGTGGGGTCTCAGGTGCGTCAGGCCGATGGGGACAAATATAATCTGGTACCTCTGGTACCCCCAAGGCGGCCGAAATTGTAGCGGGACTGATGACGAACGCCCGACCCCGGAAGAAAGCATGATGTGTGAATGGTGCGTGCAGGTCGCGTATCATCGTCGCACACGCACCTCGTGTCCATGACAGATTGACTCTCTTGGTAAACGAGAGTAAATGGAACCAGTGGGGCATGGAGCGAATCCGTGTCAGGAACCACGGGTGCTCCGACCAAGCAGACTCGATAGGACGCTCAATCATCACCTTCCGTGTCTGGAAATAACGCTCGTACCATACCCGATCCTCATCATTCCGGAACCCATGTGCGGGTACCGGATCAGGTATAGTGAGGCTGAGGGGCTTGGACTTGTGGTAGCCAGTTACTGGATTCATCGTGGCAGCCCTGAAAATAGATCGCAACACGACACAGATTAGAACAGGGAAGAAAAAAGAAAGAAACTGCTACTGCTCTAGTTCGATCGATCTAACTTAGTTCGATCGATTGAACTGGAGTAGGATTCGATCGCTTGAGCATAGTTCAATCGATCGAACATTTCAGCTTCGATCGATCGAAAACAGTTTGATCGATCGAACACAGCGATGTGCTGTGATCTAAAAAACGAATGAGAAAACGAAAAGTGAAAGAAAAAAAGAACTACAAAAGGGAAATCCTACGACCAATGGGACACCCCCTTGGGATTTTTCTAACAAAATGAAAGACAAAGGGCTCGAGGAGCCCACCTTGGTGTAAAAGGAGACCGGCGGGGTGAGAGGACGAAGAGGATGATTGTGGGGGTGAACTTGGCCGCCAATTGATGTCTAATGTCACGAAATCGCCGAGTCGCCGCCTCCTCTGTGCTTGAGCGATTGAGTGTGTAAGAGTGAGGGAAATGAAGAGGTGTTCTGTAGATGCCTCGTTTAAAACCGTGTTCGATCGATCTAACTAAGTTCGATCGATCGAAAGCAAAACTCTCAATCGATTGAATAACGAGTGCAAGCGCTCGAGCTTTCAGGGGTTTCGATCGATCGAAAGAGGTTAGATCGATCGAACTCAAAAACTTATAGAACTTATTGGAGAATTGAACCAAAACACCCCCAACTATCAGACACAGATCTGGACATGCAGAGATACTTAAAAGCAGTTCAACCACAGACATGTAGGCCATAATGGACATCACCAAAAGATAAAATTGCAAAGATTTAGTAATAAAAAATTCAAAATGCAGTCAATTTGCAAAATTATAACTCCCCACGTGATCCGTAGACCTTATTACATAGAAAAACTAAAATAAAAACCAAACTAAAAATCATTTGCCCAGAATTACACTTCAATTGAGAAAAATGAAAATGACAAAACAAAACTGAAGTGAAACACTAAACTTCCAACACGAAAACTTCTTCTTCTTCCATTGCTTCGAACACCGCCAGATCTTCGAGATTGGACTCCAAACTTGACAATTCCCGTTCCCAAAATAATCTGAAAGCGGCTAGAGTGTCATTCAGAATGTCTGGAGTCGCTAGGGAATGAGGTGTGCACATGAGAGGAGACTGCGGTGGAGACATAGATAATGGTGTGAAAATCCGCAGTTGTTCTTCCTCTTGTGGTGGGGTGCCAGGAGACTGCGTGCGAGCCCCATGGAACAGCTGATGTGGAAGGAACACCAGAATACCATTGAGAAACATAGTGACAATCCTGGACAAGGAAACAACAAAAGACAAACAAACCGAGATTAAGATAATAGAACACAAGAAACAAGGATTAAACACAAAAAGAAAAACAAGGAACAGAAACAAAATAAAAAGAAATGTGACTAAGTTCCAACCTCACTATTGGCATGGATTCCCAAAATGCACTAGCTGGTAAGGGGCATTGGAGCCTGAATAGCAGAAAGCTCAGGTACACATAGCGGTATGGGAGCAACTCGGGAACAAGGAAGTCATCAACAAAAACAAAAACTGCATTGTGACGTTCCAGGACGACATCCTGGAGGTTATGATCTTCCCATGGCTCCCACATATCATCATTTTCCCATTGTGCCATGAGTGCATCATCTACCATTCTCCCCATGTATAGGTCTTCTTCCTCATCCACATCATCGTCATCATGAAATTCCATATTTTTATATGGATTGATGTCAAAGAGGGCCGGTGGGTATGGAAGGTACCCTTGGGCAACATCAATGGGAGTGTGAGCTTCAGGGTCTTGATGAAGCAAGGGGCAGGGTGTGAGTTCACCCTCAGTCCAGGTGCCACAACGACATTCTGAATCAGTCCATGAACCGATAGAATGAACATCATCACCTCGCATCTATGCACCTGTAATTGAGTGGTTTAAGGTATAGCGGATTAGAATGAGATCACAAACACTAAAAGAACGAACAAAGAATTAAAAACAAAAGAGAGAAACTAAAATGCAGGGAAAGATAAGGAATACAACAACAATATGGAACTCCACTTTGGATTTTAAGTGGGAGAATAGTTGGGCTCATCCAGCTGGATGTGCTCAACTTCAGTTTGGAAGTTCTCCAAGAACGGTTTCAACCTTTGGCCATTGACCTTGAAATAATCATCGTTCTTTGGATTGACGAGCTCAACTGCCCCGTGTGGAAAGACAGTTTTTATAATGAACGGGCCTGTCCAACGGGAACCGAGCTTTCCTGGGAAAAGGTGGAGGCGAGAGTCATACAACAAAACTTTCTGCCCCAGCTTAAATGATTTACGAAAGATCGTATGATCGTGGCGAGCCTTCAACCTTTCCTTATGCAACCTTGCAGAGTCATACGCATCTCGTCGTATTTCCTCTAGCTCTGCAAGTTGGAGCTTGCGTAACTGACCTCCCTCTTGGATATCAAAGTTCAATGAGCGTGTCGCCCAGTAAGCTTTATGCTCAATTTCAACAGGGAGGTGGCAAGCTTTCCCGTAAACCAATCTATACGGGGACATACCTAGATTCGTCTTGTAGGCAGTACAGTATGCCCATAAAGCGTCGGTCAGCTTGTATGCCCAGTCCTTTCGGTTGGAGCTAACAGTCTTTTCGAGAATATGCTTGATTTCTTGGTTAGCCAATTTTGCTTGCCCATTCGACTGTGGATGATAGGCAAGAGCGATTTTATGGTGGACTCCGTATTTCTTGAGAAGTGACGCCAAAGGCCTATTGCAGAAATGCTTGCCTTTGTCACTTAGTAAAGCTTTCGGAGTTCCAAAACGAGACAAGATATGCTCTCTTAGAAAGGACATGACTGTTCTGTGGTCATTGCGTCTCGTTGGTATTGCTTCAACCCATTTTGACACATACTCTACAGCAAGGAGTATGTATTCATAGTTATTAGACTTGGGAAATAGGCCCATAAAATCTATGCCCCAACAATCAAATATCTCAATTGTGATGATAGGGGTTAAAGGCATAGAATTCCTTTTAGAAATAGTTCCAAGCTTTTGACAGCGTTGGCATGTCTTGCAAAAGGAATACGCATCTTTAAAAATTGTGGGCCAGTAAAAACCGCTTTGTAGAACTTTTTGTACGGTCTTCTGTGAAGCGAAGTGGCCACCGCATGCCTCAGAATGACATGATGCTAAAATTACGGTTATATCCTCATTGGGGACGCAGCACCTGATAACCTGATCAGCACAATACTTGAAAAGATATGGGTCATTAAAAAAGAAATGACGCGCGAACGAGAGGAACTGTTTTCTGTCTTGGTTTGACCAATGATTCGGGGTTTCTCCCGTGACAAGGTAGTTCACGATATCAGCATACCAAGGCAGACCGCTTACTGCCAGTAGCTATTCGTCCGGGAACTCATCCTTAATGGATTGTGATTCAGTATTGTCGACAAAAGTCAATCGTGACAAATGGTCCGCAACCACATTCTCTACTCCTTTCTTATCTTTGATTGTTAGATCAAACTCTTGGAGTAAGAGTATCCAGCGAATGAGCCATTGTTTAGTGTCTTTCTTAGACAGCAGATACTTGAGGGCCGAGTGATCTGTAAAACAGACGATTGGTGACCCTATCAGATAAGACCTAAACTTATCCAAGGTGAATACTACAGCCAGCAGCTCCTTTTCATTAGTTGTATAATTCATTTGAGCTTCATTCAAAGTTCGGCTGGCATAGTATATCACATATGGCTTACTGTCCTTTCTCTGGCCTAGGACCGCGCCAATGGCGTAATCACTAGCATCGCACATTAATTCGAAAGGCAAACTCCAGTCGGGTGCCTGTATTATAGGTGCGGTGGTGAGGAGCTCTTTTAGATCCTCGAAGGACTTTTGGCAACTTTCTGACCACTCGAATGGTGCATCTTTGACAAGAAGTTGACAAAGAGGTTGAGAGATTGCATTGAAGTTCTGGATAAATCGACGATAAAATCCCGCATGCCCCAAGAACGAACGGATGTCTCTCACTGTACGGGGGATAGGTAGATTTGAGATTATGTCGATTTTGGCCTTATCCACTTGGATTCCTTCATCGGAGATTATATGGCCGAGGACTATTCCCTTGGTCACCATAAAGTGACACTTTTCCCAATTCAAAATTAGGTGTTTATCCTCACATCGCATTAATACATGCTCGAGATTGCTGAGGCAATCTTCAAAGCTATGGCCAAACACTGAAAAATCATCCATGAAGACTTCAAGGATGTGTTCGACCATGTCACTGAATATGCTTACCATGCACCGCTGAAAGGTAGCCGGTGCATTACATAAGCCAAACGGCATTCGACGGTAGGCAAATGTACCAAATGGACAAGTGAATGTGGTTTTCTCCTAATCTTCAGGAGCAATTTTAATTTGGTTATATCCACTATATCCATCCAAAAAGCAGTAATACTTGTGACCTGCCACACGTTCTAGCATTTGATCCATGAATGGCAAAGGAAAATGGTCTTTTCGGGTCACAGTATTCAACTTTCTGTAGTCAATACACATCCTCCATCCAGTGGGGACACGTGTTGGTACCAATTCACCATCTTTGTTTGGGATGACCGTTATGCCTGCTTTCTTTGGAACCACTTGGGTTGGACTGACCCAAGGACTATCAGATATCGGATAAATCATCCCAACATCAAGTAGTTTGAGCACTTCCTTTTTAACTACTTCTTGCATGTTGGGATTCAGACGCCTTTGCATTTGTCTTGAAGGTCTAGCGTCTTCCTCCAGATATATCTTATGAGTGCATATGGATGGGCTTATGCCTTTGAGGTCAGCAATCGTCCGTCCCATAGCATCCTTATGCTTGGTCAGCATTTGCACTAGCTTACCTTCCTGTTCATGAGTTAAAGTAGATGAAATGATCACAGGATACGTTTTTCCAGTCCCTAGGAATGCATATTTTAGCTCTTTGGGTAGCTCCTTTAACTCTAACTCCGAAAACTGAAAACTAGAAGGCATTGCCAACTTAGTTTTAGGAGGTAATTATTCATATGGCATTATCCACATGCATTCTGTTCTATCCTCCTTTATCGTATCCATCATAAGACACACCTGGTTCAGGTCAGCATCCAATGGAGTTGACTCGGCAGGCTGATAGATATCGCCAAATTGAGTCATCACAACTTCCAAAGGATCTTTGTAGTCGACCAAGTCAACTTCATCTTCAATGACTGTGTCAATGTAATGAATTTCTTCCTCATCATCGTATTCTTCAGGTCGGGGACTAGAAATTTTTTTTACATTCAATGTCATGTTCCCGAATACGATAGTCATGATACCACTTCTTATCTTGATCGTGGCATCAATAGTGTTGAGGAATGGACGTCCAAAGATAACCGGGATGTGTGCACCAGGATTAGACACAGGTTCTGTGTCCAATATCACGAAATCAACCGGAAAGACAAAAGAGTCTATTTGGACAAGGACGTCCTCTAACACCCCTCTAGGGTACTTCACAGATCTGTCTGCCAATTGCAAAGCGACTCGGGTGGGTTTGAGTTCACCCAACCCTAGCTGTTTATAGACTGAATATGGCAGCAGGTTCACGCTTGCTCCTAGATCGAGGAGTGCGTTATCTATCCTTTGATTCCCAATTCTACATGAGACCGTAGGTGTACCGGGGTCTTTGAGTTTTGGAGGCAACTCATTTTGAATGATCGCACTTGCTTGGCACACGACATAAGCATGTTTCTTCACACTTTGCCTCCTCTTTACCGTGCATAGATCTTTGAGATACTTAGCATAGGCCGGCACTTGCTTGATAGCATCTAGGAGTGGAAGGTTAATTTTGACTTGTTTAAATAATTCCAGAAACTCCTGATTCTTCGTCTCATTCTTGGGTTTCTTCAACCGTTGAGGATAAGGTGCAGAAAAAGGGTATTTTGGTGGTTCATCCTCAACAGACTCCTTTCCAGGCCTTTGCTCAACTTCTTCCTCTACTCTAGGAGCTTCAATGTTTGCCTTTATTGCCTCGTCGTTAGTAGACGGCTCCTCCTCTTGAGTAGATGGTTGCTCAAGCTCATTATCCACCACTTCCTCCTCTTTGTACACTTCGGGTGTAGACAGAGGCATGCTTTTCTCTATGATTTTTCCGCTTCTCTGCGTAGTCACGGCTTTAGCATGTTCTTGATTGTTAGGACCATTGTTATGCCCCTTGGGGTTCGGAAGTGGTTGGGCAGGGAATGTTCCTCCTGAACCCTCTTGCCGTGCATCTATCCTTTCTAACGTGGCAGACATTCTACTCATCATCTGTATGAGTTGCTACGTTAGATTGGCATTAGCAAGTGGCTCTTCTTCTTGTACCTTCTTGTGTGGTGACACATAGGTATTGGTCTGTGGTGCATTGGAGGGTTGAGCTTGGTTGTAGTTATTGGTTCTGTTTTGATTGTATTGATGGGACGACCTATTGTTTTGCCCTTGATATTGATTGTTGTCGTAGGGCTGCTGTTGATATTGATTTTGGGTCCCAGTATTATTTCTCCAATCAAAACTGGGGTGATTCCATCTATTGTTACTTTGAAAGTTATTGTTGGAATTCCCCGCCCCTCGGAAACCGTGCATGGCATTCATCTCCATAGGGGCCTGCTCTTAAAAATACGGCACATTGGGACAGTATTGAGTTGTATGTCCCAACATGTTGCATGTGCCGCATGGTTCCTCAGGCATAACCTACCTAGAGCTCTCTCCTCGCATCCCTAGTTCTTCTACCTTCTTTGCCAGTTCTTCGTATTTGTTCATCAGATGATCTTCACTTTTCAATTGGTATAAACTCTTATCTTCCACACTCGATATTTGAGTTCAAGGTATATCTTCAGAGTTAGACCATTCTTGAGCATGTTCAGCTAACCACTCGAAATGAGCTTCAGCCTCTTCGGTGTTCTTTCGAAGGAATGGTCCAGAGCTCATAGTTTCAACCAACTTTTTCGTTTCACCATTTAGTCCTTCATAGAAGTGACTGATGGTACGCCATTTCTCATATCCGTGGTGGGGACATGAGAGAAGTAAATCTTTGAAACGCTCCCAAGTTTGGGTGAAAGTTTCATTGCTCCTTTGCTTGTATGAACTTATTTGGCGTTTTAGCTCTGTGGTCATGCGAGGTGGAAAGAATTTCTTCAAAAACGCAGTGTTCATCGCATGCCATGTGAAGATTGAATTCGGTTTTAGGGTGAGTAACCACGCCTTCGCTTTATCCTTCAAGGTGAAGGGAAATAACAATAAGCGTGTCACATTTACAGGACAAGTTTGGGAGAATGTTTTGCAAACATCCTCGAAATCCTTAACGTGTAGATATGCCTTCTCGCTTTCCATCCCATGAAATGTTGGGAGGAGTTGAATCATCCCATTGCGAAATTGAAATTCGCCAGCATGCGGGGGAATGAGAATGCAAGAAGGAGTAGGTGCGTGTTCTGGTTGCATGAGATCGCACAACGGACGTAGTGAATCATCAACTGGTACCACAACATTCTCACCATGTTCACTCTGATTATCATCCATTGATTCAGTTGGAGTGGTGACAGGGTTACTAGAACTGGAAGAATTAGATGAATATAGAGGATTTCCGAAAATTCCGTGAACGGAACTATCGGACATTAATGAGAGAACCTAAGAAGATTGAAAACCTAGAGAGCTCAAAGAAAAAGGAAAAACATAAATAGATCAGGAAAGATTGAGGTAATCTAAGGAATTGATCGTCGTCTTCCCCGGCAACGGCGCCAAAAACTTGACACGCGAATAATCTTGTGTGCTCTTGTGCAATACCCAAGTGTAGGTAGACGTGCAAGTAGTAACTGGTAAGACCAGGTCGATCCCACAGGGAAGGTGTTGACCTATTAACTTAGACTAAACTCAAAAGAAAGGAAAAAAAATTCAATAAGATTTAATAATGGTGCAGAACACAAAGTTCCACAAACTAAGACTACTAACGAAAGCAATTCAGATTAAACTAAAGAACTAATTAGCTAGTTAAAGCAATACTCTAAAATAGGATTGAACTTTAAGAAGAAAGTGTTGGGATTACACGAATCCACAGTAATCTAACCATCTACCATGCAGTTACTTTGAAGCACTAAGGAGTATATTACCCACAGTTTTTCGTATTTCTCTGAAAATAAAGAATCCATAGCCCTTTCATGACCGGGACTATATCATCACAGTTAACTTGAAACACGTGAAAGCGGTTTAATTCAATAGTTAAGACTCGCACCTACAATGGTGTTAGCATTGAAGGTGGTTTGCAAAATATATTGAAAGAAATTGCCTTAGGGCCTTGATTTTAGAAACTGTTTTGACAAACTGAGCATTTAGGGACAGTATGATAACAAATCTCAAAAACAAAAGGTCCTGAAATACTGCAGGGAACATTCTCAAGAATCAGAGAGTTCGATCGATCGACGATCGTTCGATCGATCGAAAGCCTTCATCCCTCAATCGATCGAAATGTCCTTCGATCGCTTGATTATCTCTGGTTCGATCGATCGAACTACCTCCGATCGATCGAACACAGGATTTGTTCTGCTGCATGGCAGAGGCTGGAGATCACTGTTTCATCGTGTTCTCCCAACCCTAGGACTACTCAGACATCGCCTGGAGTATCACAGACTGGTTTTTATCATATAAAAACATTAAGGCTTTGTTTGGATGTGAGTTTTGCATGAAAACTATGAAAACTAGTGATTTAAACTTGTCTAACATGCAATACTACTAAGTTAACGAGTTACACTATTCTAAACTAAGTGCAGAATATAAATACACAGTAGAGTAGTAACCTGGAACGAAGAACTTTATCAAACCTTAGAGTAATCAAACTATATAAACCGAGAATCAATGGAAAACCTACAAAACACCAAGAAAAAACTCTCCTCTCTCTCTAAAACTGATAAAAAACAAAAGTGGGTGCCCCCTTGGGACTTATACAATGCTCATATATATAGAAAACCTAAAGGCTAGGG
This sequence comes from Hydrangea macrophylla, assembly GCA_033977485.1. NCBI lineage: Eukaryota > Viridiplantae > Streptophyta > Magnoliopsida > Cornales > Hydrangeaceae > Hydrangea > Hydrangea macrophylla. Next base: position 33,085,564 of record CM066999.1, on the reverse strand, counting down.
TTAAAAACCCGCATCTGCTGCGTACGCGAAGGTTTCTGAAAATACCATGTTCGATCGATCGACCATTTCTCGATCGATTGAACATTTGGAACTCAAGCGCTTCAACCTTCTTTAAGCGATCGAACCTTCGATCGATCGAACTATCTTCGATCGCTCGAACTTCAAACTTTAGCTTTGAATTCTTTTGTTTGCACTCCAGCATTCCAATTGTCCTGATATTCATCTCTTTAGTCCACACAGCAGTGATCTGCACAAACAATAGCTAAAACAATACAACTTATCATAGATTAATCACATTGTATGAAAACTAGCCTTGTAATGCAAATTGCAGATAAAACGGGAAGTTGTGATTAAAACCAATGCAATTCTTCCTTTTAGCGCGGTTGTATTTTACAAATACCCCCGCTTTGCACATAGAATAGAGAATTCACCATTGTACGCATATACCTGGCCGGTATTACTGGTAGTGCCGCCCCTCTTTGTTGGCTCACCAGGCCCGCCGGTGATCTGCTAGTGAACGCGCACAGAGGCAACCGTGGACGTAGGTTACCTTATTAACGGGACTGAACCACATACAACTTGTTCTTGTCTCTTCTCTCTCTAAATCTTTCTTACCAATTCTCGGCATCATCACTATGTAACAGATTAATGTCCACGGTTAAGACTATTAAAAGTTCCTTTTGTTCACTAATGGTCACAAACATTGATTGTTTTTCATGATATAATAATCCACAAAGGATAACATAAAGGTCAACAGTTCAATCCTATCTTCGACTAATAAAAGTTTTAACAAGTCAAGACAAACCAACATACATATATCTATCACTATGTTTACATCAAAATAGTGACCCAGATTGGAAGTATGAGACTATTAGCAATTTATATCAAACACTACCAAAGTCGCACATTAATAAAGGATCAGAATTCAATTTTGCAAAGTTCAAATACATGAACTACCGAACCAACATAGTATATTAATCACGAATAGATCCGTATAGTGGCAGTTTATACGAAATATGATTCAAGATCCAGGAAATAAATTTCAATTTTAAGAAGGGAACTTTCAGATTTATGTAAATCATCAGTTACGGTGTAAAGTTTCCAAATACGAACAGATTTAAGACAGTAATATTTCAAATTTATACACAACGAATTAAGAATAATTGTCTTAATATTGTTATCCAAAATACGTAAAATACGTTAAAAATGTATGTGCCATAATCACGTAGACCAAATATGTCATTACATGTTTACCTCTATAGGAATGTCTTGCTAAAAGTTAATGGTCGGTTCATTAATTTTGTGAATTGTTTGTGCTCTATGCTTCACGGGTAACAAACAAATAGAATTTGATATCTATCCTAGAATATGATTTGTCATTTTGTTTCTAGATAAATGTATTTGTTAAATGACATCATATTGCTTAGTCATATAACTTTTCAAGTTTATGATTTATATATATAACCATGCAATTAATTTATATCACTTAGGCCATGTTTGGAATCATTTCTGAATTGTAGTTTTGGGTTCACCCATGATATGTCCAAAATAATCTAGCCATGAAGACAGTGCCACGTCACCCAGAGGCGCCAGTTATTCTGGTAAGGGCGCACCCCGTGGGGCCAGGCATTCCCGAGGTGTTTATTCAGACCGCCTGGTGCGCACCAACGGACCGGGCATGAAGGCCACGGCGTCCCGTGACACCGTCCAATCCAGCAGTTTCCTAAACCAACTACAAGTCTGCAAGATGGAAGGTGGCAGTTTCCTAAACCACTTAGGAAACCTTCCCCAAGTTATGCCAATCAAATTGTAATCAGATTAGGCTTCCTAATCCTATTAACTTACCATGTAAGGGTGGACTCTTGCATCTATAAAAGAGCCCACCTACCCTGTCAATAGGGATCCCGAAAATAATTCTCTAAGCTTACAAGCATACACAGAGAACTCACCATCAATACGTATATACCAGGTCGGTATTACTGGTAGTGCCGCCCATTTTTGTTGGCTCACCAGGCCCGCCGGTGATCTGCTAGTGGGAGCGCGCAGACGCAACAATGGACGTAGGTCACCTCGTTAACGGGACCGAACCACATACAAATTCTTGTCTTATATTCTCTCTAAACTATTCTTACCAGTTTTAGGCATCATCAGTTTGGCGCCGTCTTTGGGAACGACATAGTCTTTTCATCTACAAGATCCTTGACTGATCTACATGCCGCCAAAGATGGGTAAGAAAACTATTAACCCGACCGGTCAGGAGAACTTGCAGCTCGAACAGCTGGCCGCCTCCATGACCACCGAACAGATAACGGCGACACTGGCGTAACTCTTGGAGGGCCAGCGCCGAACACAAGAGCAGATGGAGGCGCTTTTGGCCCGACAGGAGAAGCGTCCTGCATCAGAAAACCTTCTTTAGAAGAGCGCCCCTATTCAAAGGCCCGCTCGGGCACGCAGGCAAGCCTGTTCTGCCCCGGTGTCTCCACCGGATCGGGAACACCCCAGTGATGGTGAGCACAACCAGGCAACCAGGCGTTCACAAAGGCGAGCTCAGCCTGATCCTCGCCGGGTAGAGGATGCCAGGACTATCATCGATCAGCGGCGCGCAGCCAGAAGGGAGGAATCCAGACGGAGAGCCTGGGAATCGGCCGAGGATCCTCCGGCCCTGAGCCGGGGGGATCTTAGGCACACGCTTTCCCAGACCTGGAACCAGGCCCTATCCCCGAAGTCGACGCACTTTGAGGAAGAGGCTTCGTCAGCTGACCCAACATACCGCTCTGATACAGAGAGGAGGACCGGGCGGGATGACGTAAAGGCTCAGGTCGAGGAATTACAGCAGCAGATTGAGAGGTTGAACCGCAAGTCCGGCCATGATCTAACCAATACGGAGACTGAGTCACCCTATACCGCTCGGGTGACACAGTTTCCTATTCCACGGAAGTTCAAACCCCCTCACCTCAACTCCTACGATGGCACAGGGAATCCGGTGGACCACATCCGCACTTACAAGGCTCAGATGGCGCTGGTCACCATGGTGGATGATCTACTGTGCCTGGCCTTTCCCAGTACTCTCAAGGGGCCAGCCGCGTAGTGGTTCCATGCTTTAAAGCCCCGGACGGTCAACAACTTCAAAGCCCTCGGCAAGCTGTTCATCAGCCAGTTCGTCGGGATGCTTGACCGGTCGTAATCGGACACTCAGCTGCTGACCGTCAAGCAGCGCAAAGGGGAATCTTTGAAGGAGTATGTGGACCGTTTCAACTTGCAAAGCTCCAGATTCATAATCTTAACGAAACGGCCGTAATCATGGTCTTCCGTTCGGGAGTTTAACACACCAAGGTTGCCAAGTCGTTCCATCGTGATCGACTGGCAACCCTGGTGGAACTCTCGGAGAGGATCGAAAAATACATAGATACTGAAGAGTTCCTGAAGGCGAAGCGCGCTGGCCAGGCGGGAGACGAATCCCCAAAGGCCAAGCGCAAGCGTGAAGGATTCGAGAAGGGCTCGGGAAAGAAGCCGAGGCAAGATCAGAAGGACGCTCGGGGTCAGCCCCCAATTGCTTTCACACCCCTTTCCAGGCCCATTCAAGAAGTCATGGCTGCCGCAGAGGCACAGAGGCTACTTCTGTAGCCAACAAAGCTAAGAGCCCTGCCCGATAAGAGGAACCGGGGCAAATTCTATCGCTACCACAGGGATCATAGCCATGAAACGGAGGATTGTTTTAAATTGAAGATGGCAATAGAGAAGCTGATCGAGCAGGGATACCTCGCAGAGTTTGTCACAACAGATAGACGACCCCGTCAGGACACTCGAGCTCCCGATCAGCCACCACCACTTGGCCACATCCACGTGATCTCCGGAGGGATGTCAGGCGGAGGAGCCTCACAGTCAGCACGGAAGAGGCATGCCCGGGCATCCCGGGCGGATATCTTGCAGATCCGATCCACCGGCTCCTCCCCAACCGATGTTCTAACATTTATGTCCAATGACTTGCAGGGCATCCACTGCCCCCATGATGACCCGCTAGTAGTGACGCTTTCTGTAGCCAACTATATGATCCAGAGGGTATTAGTGGACACAGGTAGCTCATCTGACATTATGTTTACGTCGGCATTCGATCAGCTCGGGATCTCCAGGGATCGGCTTCGGCCGGTCGCCACTCCCCTGGTTGGATTCAACGGCTCCAGCATACAACTGCTTGGGACAATCGAGCTTCCAGTTCTCATGGGGACCTACCCTCAGCAGGCTTTCGTGCTGACCAATTTTGTGATCGTAGAAGCCCCGTCGGCCTACAATGTCATCCTTGGCAGGACAACCCTCAACAAGGCCAGGGTGGTCGTCTCCACCTACAGCTTAATAGTAAAGTTCCCAACTCCTCAAGGACCCAGATGCTTGCGTGGAGATCAGAATGCTGCCCGAAGTTGTTACGTCAGCTCGTTGTGCCATGGGGCAATCACGAAAACATTGAACATTCAGGAGATGGACCCCCGGGACCAAAGTGACACAATAGGTCCGATGGAAGAACTGGAAAAAGTGATGCTGGATCCCGAGTACCCGGACCGCACGGTCAGCGTTGGTACCCTACTGGAGCCCGGCCTGAAGGAAAAACTGACTCAATTTCTGAGACAAAATCAGGACATTTTTGCATGGAGTCATGAGGATATGCCCGAGATTGACCCCCGGGTAATGTCCCATCGTCTCAATATCAGCCCGGATTGCTGCCCAGTCAAGCAGAAGAGAAGGGGCATGGCCCCCGAGAGACAGAAAGTAGTGAGTGAAGAGGTCGAGAAGCTCCTCAAAGCCCGTTCCATACGAGAAGTCCGCTACCCCAACTGGCTAACCAATGTGGTTCTTGTCAAGAAAAGCAGCGGGAAGTGGAGGATGTGCGTGGACTTCACCGACCTCACCAAGGCTTGCCCCAAGGAGTGCTATCCGCTGCCCAGGACAGACCTCTTTGTGGACTCAACGGCGGGCCACTCACTTCTCTCATTCATGGACGCATACTCGGGGTACAATCATATCAGCATGTACCGCGGGGATGAAGAGAAGACTGCGTTCATCACTGACCAAGGGATGTACTGGTACAAGGTTATGCCATTCGGTCTCAAGAATGCTGGGGCTACCTACCAATGCCTGGTCAAATATATGTTCAAAGACCTCATTGGAAAGTCTATGGAGGTATATGTGGATGATCTATTGGTCAAGAGCCGGGATGAGCCCGACCACCTTGAGCATCTGGCCGGGGCCTTCAGCATTTTGAGGAAATTCAGGATGGGGTTGAACCCGGCCAAATGCACTTTCGGTGTCTCTTCTAGGAAATTCCTAGGCCACCTAGTCAGCAGACGGGGGATTGAGGCAAACCCCGAGAAGATCAAAGCCATCATCAGCATGCGGTCGCCCAAATCAACGAAGGAAGTACAGAGTTTAGCTGGACGGGTGGCCGCACTGAATTGATTTATCTCCCGAGCTATCGACCGGTGCCTGCCATTCTTCAAAATCCTTCGCAAAGCGTTCCAGTGGTCAGAAGAGTGTGAAGAGGCATTCCAAGAGCTCAAGAAGTACCTGGCGTCCCCTCCTCACCTCTCAACACCCGTGCCAGGAGAAGAACTATTTTTATACTTGGCAGTGTCACCATCGGCGGTTAGCTCAGCACTTATTCACGAAGAGCACGGGATACAGTTCCTAGTGTACTACACTAGTTGGGCGTTACAGGGCGCAGAAAGTAGATACTACCGCATTGAGAAGCTAGCGTTCGCCCTTATCACCTCGGCCCGAAGGCTCCGCCCATACTTTCAGGCCCATGCCATTGTGGTCCTTATAGATCAACCTCTCCGCAGAATTCTCACCCGGCCAGACACTTCCGGGAGGCTGGTCAAGTGGGCCTTGGAATTGGAAGAGTTTGAAGTGACCTACTGACCCCGGATAGCCATTACGGGACAAGTCGTAGTAGACTTTTTGGTCAAGTTTACGTATCCCGAAGACCCGTTTGAAGAGTCTGAGCCTCCGGCCTTACTGCCTGGGTTACACTCTAACATCCCAACTTGGGTACTGCATGTGGACGATTCCTCCAACCATCAAGGCAGCAGGGTAGGAATCATCCTGACTACCCCCGATGGTATCCAACTAGAATATGCACTAAGGTTTGGTTTCCGTGCCTCCAACAACGAGGCCGAATACGAAGCTCTCTTAGTCGGGTCACAGTTGGCCATCGCTATGAGTGCACAACAGGTTCAGGGCTACAGTGAATCCCAGCTCGTGGTCAATCAGGTTAACCAAGAGTACGAAGCGTGGGAAGACAGCATGGTAGCCTACTTGGCCCTTGTCCGAGCGGTTTCCAAGCAGCACCGAGGATTCTCCATCACGCAGATACCCAGAGAAGAAAATACCAGAGCCGACTGGTTGGCGTGCCTCGCCTCGTCTTCTGAGTCAGACTTGCCCGGGATAAGGATACAATACCTACCCGAGCCAAGTGTGATAAACTCAGAAGGCATGGGTGTAGACCCGGTCACTCTGGGGCCCAGTTGGATGGACCCGCTTGTGACATTCTTGACAACGGGGACATTACCAGACGACAAAGAAGAAGCCTGCTGGGTTAAATACCGGGCAGCACGATACCACCTTGCTGAAGGCATCCTCTACAAGAGGGGATTTTCTATCCCCTACCTCCGCTGCGTTCACCCCGCACAGGTCCCAGCAATACTGTTCGAGATCCACGAGGGAGCATGCGGGAACCACATCGAAGGCCGGGAACTCTCCAGAGAGGCCCTATTGCAAGGTTACTACTGGCCAACCATGGCGCGAGATTCCCAAGAGTACGTTCGAAGGTGTGATAAGTGCCAAAGATACTCTCCCATGATCAACCGACCGGGAGAGCTCCAGACACCAATCCATAGCCCCTGGTCGTTCGTCCAGTGGGGTATCAACATTGTCGGTCCCCTGTCAACGCGAAGAGGGCAGGTCAAATTTGCCATGATAGCCATTGATTACTTCACTAAGTGGGCAGAGGCCGAGCCCTTGGCGACAATAACCGAATGGAAGATGGAAAGCTTTGTGGAAAAGAATATTCTCAGTCAATTCGGCATTCCCCGGGTCCTAGTCAGCGACAATAGTAGACAATTTGACACCCATGTCTTCAGGCAATTCTGCTCGGGCTACGGGTTACTGAATCATTACTCCTCCCCCGAGCACCCACAAGCCAATGGTCAAGCCAAGGTAACCAACTAAACAATCTTGCACTCAATCAAAACGAGGCTTGAAGGCGCCAAAGGGCTGTGGGCTGAAGAACTACCAACCCTCCTGTGGGCTTACCACACTACACCCCGAGCGGCAACAGGCGAGACACCATTATCTTTGACCTACGAATTTGAAGCAGTGGTCCCCACAAAGCTCGGGTTGCATACGTATCTAGTGGCCAACTTCAATGCGCCGGATAACGAGGAAGCCCTCCGGTCAGAACTGGATCTGGTAGAAGAAAGGAAAGACCAAGCCTACCTAAAGGTGGCGGCCTACAAGCAACGGGTTTCTTAATACTACAATAGCAAGGTGAAGCACCGCAGTTTTGAAGTTGGAGACCTCGTCCTCAAGGCAGTGAACCAGTCTACCCGAATCCCGAGCCATGGAAAATTGGGGCCAAATTGGAAAGGCCCATATAAAGTAACCTGGGTCAACCGATCAGGAACCTACTGGCTATAGAGCATAGATGGGCACGATCTCTCTCATACTTGGAATGTACAACACCTCCGCAAGTATTATCAGTAGCATCTCACCACGGGAATTTAGTATTGGTAGAGAAATTTGTTTTTGTAGCTCTGATTGAGCAACCATTTTAAAATTTTGTTCTTAAATAAAATTGCAAAGTTTAACTTGAAATTTACTCCTATCAGTACACCGTGCAATGCTCAAAAGACCTTGGGCCTAACCCCAAGGCACAAAAGACCTCGGGCCTAACCCCGAGGCACAAAAGACCTCGGGCCTAACCCCAAGACGCAGAAGACCTTGGGTCTAACCCCGAGGAACCAAAGACCTTGGGCCTAACCCCAAGGTGCAAAAGACATCGAGCCTAACCCCGAGGCACCAAAGACCTTGGGCCTAACCCCAAGGCACTAAAAAGACCTTAGGCTCTGAACCCAGGCACAAAAAGACCCTGCAACCAACCATGTTCTAGGTCGGTTTCCTATGGTCGCTCCTCAGCACGCCCCTGCCTTCACAGGACGCTCGGGGGCAAGGGGATACTAGACCTAAATAGGAAATTACATAAAGCTTCGCTTAGGTCCACCCGACGATAGGGCCAAACCCCTAGGTGGCCGACGATGACAAGCTTCAAATGACCCTGTAACCACCCATATTCCAGGTCGGTTCCCTACAACCACTCACTCCTGCACTCCCGCCTTAGCAAAATGTTTGGGGGGCAGGGGAATATTAGGCCAAAACAGGGAATCACACTGGTCACTACAAGAACTTGAAAGATATTCCTAAGTACGTACAGTGATCAGAGATATATCCCAGACGGTAAAACAGGATACACCTATCATACACCGGGACATCCCGGACGGTAATACAGGGTATTCCTATAGTATACTGGACGATCCCGAACGCTAAATAGGACATGTTCCTACAGCACTGCTAAACAGGACCAGTTCCTACAGAACTCCGGGCAATTACCTTTTAAACAGGTCAGAAAGACTAGGTGTTCTGTTGGTTATGGTCCTAAAACATTTGCTAAGGCAGGTGTTAGGTTGGCCAAAAACCGAACGGATACTAGCAATTATAAACAGGCACATTGCAGAGAAAGAACACAGTTGATGGAAAGTTTGACCTCGAGGGCCTTTTCATTAATTAAAAGGAACTGTACAAAGCCTGGGGGGCAGTTGTAGTAGCCTCCCAAAAAAAAAAACTACAACAAAACATAAAAAAAAACTAATCTACAACCACTACTTCCTCTTCCCCCGCGGCCTGCTCATCAATATAGGGGTCCCCGGCCGGTGCAGCTTCAGCTGCTACCTCAGAGTCAGCCTGGCCCTCCTTCCAGTAACTGGATTCGGCCCAGGAGTACCCGGACAGATCCCAGTCAGGGTGGTCAACAACAGCCCATGAGGAACCCTACTTCGAACTCTTCTTCAGCTTCTTTAGCTTCAGCCTCCGGAGCAGTAGTAAGCTCTGAAAGCGTGGCCGCCATAGCCGTCAAGTCCTTCTCAGCAGATATCTTCGCGGACTCTGAGGCTGCCACCTGATCCTCCTGGCCTCTGCGACCGCAGCCTTGGCCTCTGCAGCCTTCTGGGCAGCCCGCTCGATTGACAAGAAATCATGGGTCTTCCCCAGCTCCAGGGCTGTTGCCCGGGATTTTTCTTCCTCCACGGTGAGGGCAAACTCCGCGGACTCCCGAGCGGCCCTCTCTACGGAGAGGTTGGCCTCTGCAGTGGTCAACCTCTCAGCAATGCCTGGAAGGGTGGTCTCAGCCCCAGCAGCAATACAACCAACCTGCAAGAACAAGACAATGTCAGTATATGCATGGAGAAAAAGCTAAGGTTCACACTGCAAAGAGACTCACCATGTGGCTGATGCTGTACAGCCAACCGATAATGGCCTCGGGGTTGAACAGGGCGCACTTGTCAATCTGGCTCTGTAGCAACCCGGGTCGCACCCTTCCACGGACTTCGTCCGCTATCTCGAGCTCTAGCCTAGCAGAGGGGCCTGCGCGAGCTTCCTCCAGGATTGGGAAGGAGACCCCGAACGGTCTGACTACTGGGAGGGTGGGGGAGGCGCAGTAATGGTTACGCCAGGAGGTGGTTGTGGTGGTGCAACAACTATAACAATGGGCGTTGCAGTGGCAGCAGCTTCCTGCTCAGCCCGGATGGATATCCCCCCAGGAAATCCTCTTTAGGGGCTGGCCCTCAGTGGGGGCCGACTTCTTCCTCTTTTGGCCAGCCCGGGCCATCAGAGCCGCCTCTTTCTCCTTCAACGCCGCCACGTTCTTGGGAGCTATTTTTGCAAAACCAGAAGCATGTCAGAATCCAGCAAAGTATAAAGAGAAATCGGAGGGTTAAGAAATGGTACTTACCAGGAATGATCGTCGGGAGAGCGGGAGCTTTGAGGCGCTAGGGCTTGTAGGAAATCTTCGGACTCCCTGACCGGGTCAGTACCTTATTAATATCAGTTCCCTTGCTTGAAGTTCGTCGGGAAGACTTGGCAGATCAACCGCTCCCACTGCAAAGCAAACACACATGTGTGTTAGTCAAGGTAAGACAGAGAGACTAAGCAAGAAAGGAAAAGTGTTCGGGCTTACTCCTCAGCTTCCCTGCCTAGGAGGTCCTCAGCTGGATACCCGGCACCTTCTCGCACAGCCCCAGGATGGACACTTGGAAGAATTTCTTCTTCCACCCTTTGTTGTTGCTCGGGCAGTTCACAATTATCTTCCACCCCTGCCTAGCCGAGAGCGAGAAGAAGCCAGCCTCCCTGTGAACTTGGAAAGGCCGGTGGGTCCAGAAGAATTCCTGCAAGGTGCTCGTACTCGAGGACTTGGGGCCACAAAGAGATGCACCCCATCAGGTATTGCCAACCATTCGGGGCGAGCTGCCCAGGGGAGATCCCAAGGAAGATAAGCGCATCCCTGGCAATTGGGTCGATAGGCAGACGAAGGCCCGCCATGAAAGCATCCTCGTACAGAGTGACAAAGCCTAACTCATGGAAGTGAGCTTCGCCGTCGTGCACGGCAAGAGAAAAGGGACTGGGAAGCTCGTACCTATCCCTAATTCGTTCCAAGTCAGGACCACGTAGGGTACTAACAATGGACTCACACGTAAAGACAACTTTGGGGCTGTTCGGCACAAACCCTTCATCGCCCGACCCCCGAGACGTTGAGGTTACGGGAGAATCCCGGTGCGCTTCCTTGTGAAACGCCCGAGCGGGGATTATTCCCTCACTATGCTGGTCAGAGGGAGCCAGGGAAGGAGGGTCTGGGCTTGTGCTCATAGACCCTGATCGCAACTGCTCGTCTTCCGACCGGGATGACGAGTTAAAATCCGAATGACACATGATTATGTCCGTGGAAGACCTAAAGGGCAGACGACCTAAGAATGGGTCAAGAACTCCTAATCTGATGTATAGGGGAGGTAGATCTAACAACCTAAGGGGCAGGTCATATAAGATTTGAGAAGAAAGACAACACTCTCTCAAGACTCCCTCGGGAATTCCCGCTCGGTCGATCTACTCTAGTGTACCCCAGACTGAAAGAAGTGACAAAACTGGAAAAAGAAAAAGTCCCAGGTTCGCTCTAACCCAAGTGGGTTCACTCCCTCCAGCTTTGTTCAAGAAAAGAAGAAGACAATGAAGAACTGAGGACAGAAAGGAAGGACTTACAAGATTTAGCACAGAAAAGGACTCGGGAACCTTGCTCGGGAATCTTGGTTGCTCTCAAACTGCTCGGGAAAATCACTCAGTTGGCAGCAGGAATTGGAGAAATAACCCAAGTGTTTCTTATATGGAAGTAGTAGACAGTCCAGATCAAACAGATCCAACATCTCAGATGTTTTACCGCCAAGAACCGTCAGACAGCTGTCACCTCGGGCACGTGAAGGGTCGCCTCAAAAGACGTGCGCATTAAATGTGTGATGTGACGGTCTGGTTACCACGCGACTGTTCGGTTACATCCGAACTGACTCCGCTGAACCCTGACCAGGCCAATTACTCCCTGGCACATGGCAACACCCACACCCGAGCTTCTACCTGTACCGGTCGGTTACTCCACCGGATGACCTGGAGTGTGGGTCCCATCCCGAGCAGCATTCCTGGAGGATATCCATACGGTTTCCAAGGCAATGCTGATTTTTGAATCCTCACTCGATGAAGCATCTAGTCAGTTCCGAAAATGGGGGACAGCTGATATGTCCAAAATAATGTAGCCATGAAGACAGTGCCATGTCACCCATAGGCGCCGGTTATTCCGGTAAGGACGCACCCCGTGGGGCCAGGCATTCTCGAGGTGTTTATTCAGACCGCGTGGTCCGTACCAATGGACCGGGCATGAAGGCCACAGCGTCCCGTGACACCGTCCAATCCAGCAGTTTCCTAAACCAACTACAAGTCTGCAAGATGGAAGGTGGCAGTTTCCTAAACCACTTAGGAAACCTTTCCCAAGTTATGCCAATCAAATTGTAATCAGATTAGGCTTCCTAATCCTATTAACTTACCATGTAAGGGTGGACTCATGTATCTATAAAAGAGCCCACCTACCCTGTCAATAGGGATCCCGAAATTAATTCTCTAAGCTTACAAGCATACACAGAGAACTCACCATCAATACGCATATACCCGGTCGGTATTACTGGTAGTGTTGCCCATCTTTGTTGGCTCACCAGGCCCGCCGGTGATCTGCTAGTGGGAGCGCGCAGATGCAACCGTGGATGTAGGTCACCTCGTTAATGGGACCGAACCACATACAAATTCTTGTCTTATATTCTCTCTAAACTCTTCTTACCAGTTTTAGGCATCATCAACCCAAAATGCATGTAATGCTCTCTTTGAATAAATTTTAGGATCACTTTTAGAATCCCAATATATATATATATATGAAATTAAAGGTGTTCTAGAGATGCTTCAACCCAAATGTGATACAAGTTAAAAATTTAGGTTTTATTGGATTCGACTGATCCCTTATGATTAGGGCTTATGCGTGAACCTAAATGCAAAAGTTGGTTTAATAAATTAGTTTACAATACATAACTATTCTTGTACTTAAATCAGAGTCATATTTTACACATAATGTGATGGACTAGGCGAGGATTTGTATACTGGAAAAAAATGTTTGAAAGGCTATTAAGATACAAATGATTATTATTAGTTTGATACTACCATAATTATTTGATGGACTCACTATTATATTTATACTTTTGTACAGTAAATTTATATCTACATATATGTAACTCTTTGGGTGTCAGGATTTTTGGAATAAAACCAAGTTAATTAGTGTACAAGGATTATTGTGAAAATGTCAATATGTTTGTATATTTGTCAGACACCTGGAATAAAATGTTTAACTGGTGTAAATCCATTTGGTATCCCTTGGATTAGACTGAAAATTGTGTCTTGTATTGGCACCCATTCATTGTATATGTAAATATTATAATAGGAAGCGTTCAAGTCAATTTCTTAAAGAGTTCATGGCATTCGGTATCAAAATCTTGTTTTTAATAAACATAAATAAAACAGAACTTTAAAGATTTTGTTAATCTGGATGGTTATTTTTAAACTGAATTTTTCTGATTTTGTAATATGTAGAACTTCGATTTTTCTAAGAAACTGTTCCAGGGAGTTTCATATTATCTGGAAGATTCTTTCCATCAGTTATCATAAAAGTTTATTACGAAAGGTGCAACTCTCGTGAATTGATTCACGTCAAATTAAAATCTTTCAAGTTTCTGGATCCAATTCTTCTTGGGTTGATTGCTAGCATCCTTATACAACTGTACTAGTTATTGTTCATTTTAATGATGGAGTACATAGAATAACTTTTCATATAAATATTAATTAAGTTTATATTGACTTATTATGTTAGTGGTTTAATATATTTTGGATCATGTTTGGTATCACCTCTTATTAGAGTTTTGGGTGGTTGATGCCACCCAAAATATACATTTTAGCCAACTAGGAAATATTTGGAAGCACTTTAGAACTCCAAAAGCACGTTTTGTTGGTGTTGGTCTAAAGGTGGTTCAACCCAAATGTGAAAAAGGTAAAGATTAAGATTTTCATGAATCCCGGTGACCACTTTGGGATAGGACTTATGATTGTACTTAAATAAAAGGTTGGATTAATAGATCACGACCACTGTCACATTATTGAGTTACAAGTGATATTAGTAGTATTATACTTACAGGTTGTTTGATGGACTCTTAAAACTATTATGTTTAAATTGCATAATAATTTTATTTGTAACTTAATTGGGTGCCAATGTTTTGGGAATTAAAACCAAGTTAATCCAAGTTTAATGTTTGTTTTGCTAATTAGTGAACAAGGATTACAGTGACCATCGCAATATGTTTGCACATAGGTGAAGCACTTTTTAAATCAGAATTTAAATTATTTAATTGCTAAAATATGCTTATGTATGCTATAATGTTATAACACTATGACATGTAATAGGCCTAATATGTAGCTGGTAAACTTAGTAGAGATACTAGTGATTCTAATTATTTGTATTGACATGCACTAATAGAATTTATATGCCCGTTGGCACTACGCGGGAAGAATGATCATATATCAAGGAATGGATGGTTTTTTCACTTTTGCTAGAGGAGTTGTTTTATGGAAAAAGAGACATACTTGTATAGCTAACTCCACCATGACAACTGAATTTGTAGCATTAGCTGTAGTAGAAAAGAGGTCGCGTAGTTAAGGAATTTAGTTTTAGAAATTCCAGTTTGACCAAAACCTATGCCTCCTATATCTATCCATTGTGATAGAGAGTCTACAGTTTCTAGGGCTTATAGTAAAGTGTATAACGGTAAGTCCAGACACATTGGACTTTGACACAGTTATGTGAGACAGTTACTCACGGATGGTCTAATAACTGTGGATTATGTGAGGTGCTGTCAAAATTTGGCGGATCCTTTCACAAAAGGACTTGCAAGGAATTTGGTGTCTAAGACATCGGTAGGGATGGGACTAAAGCCCAACAAATATGGTCACTTTTGATGGAAACTCAACCTGACACTTGACATTTCAAGTTCTCAGGTTCAACGAGTAAAGTACATCATATGTCGTGATTGTAAGCACTTTAAATAAAATATATGTATATGCATACATATAAATCATCCCAATGATAAGTGCTTAGTACCTGTAATGTGTTAAGGAGGAGGATGAGCTATAACGCTCTTAATAGATTTATAACAATTGTGTTGGAGTGTTTTAGTTACAGGGACACTTCTGATAAGTCTACCTATATGAGTGTGGAAGTGGTGCCGCTTCCTATGCATTCAGGTCTTAACATCTAGAGCACTCAAAAAATCAAGGTATAGACACAAGGCCTAATTCATGTGTCCGCTTATATGAATATCCACTAAGATTAAAGGTTTATGTGTGGGGATGAGTCCGGTTAGTCAATATGGATTGCCAGTTCAAAGACTATGTCTAGTAAGCTCTCCTGATTAGCTTTGACGAGTCCTCACATTGTAATTGGTTCAAGTCACAAGACACCATTACTTACATATAAATCTTACAGCCATTGGTTTTCAAAACTTATTTCAAAAATGGTGGAGGATTGTTGAGGAATTTTCAAAATAAGGAACTAGGAGTAAGTGAGATTTGAATTAGAAATGATGGGTCGCAACCATTGAGATTGAATTCGAACTAATGGGTCACAACCATTTAGATTCGATTCAAAATGAAGTTCAAATCCATAAGTTGTGTCCCTTGGACCAATAGTCACAAGGCTAATAGACACACATCTCTATGAAAAGACACCAAGCATTCTATATGTAGAATGGATCAATTATCATTTAGATGTTGAATAGATCTCTTCCTTATGGAAATTTGAAGTTTAAATAATGTTGTTTTTCTTTATATAAAATTCATATTTCTAGATTCCGTTTTCTGCAGAATCAGAATTCTTGAACTACCTTTTATTTCTTGGTGGATATTTTCGGCTATCTTCATAGTGCATATTGCAGATAGGTTTGGCTTCGTTGTACCTTGAATACAGATTTGCGGAATACCCGTTTGCACACCGAATTATGATTATGGTAGGGGGCAAATACTGTATTTAGGAAAGTGTTTCGTAGACGTCTTGAAGCATATTATTGAAGTACATTTTTACAGTATTGTTCGTCGATGGATTCTGAAGAATTTGAAGACCAATTTTCAACATTATGATCGATGAGGGACTATTAATTCTACAGTACCCCCGGATTAATAGTGAGGGAGTAGAGTAATACCCCGTTGCCCACCTCATGAAACAAACAAAAGTCTAAATATATTCAACACAACTACCCTTTCGACTATATTAGTCCTTCATATGGGGACTATTACTATGATATTATTAATTAATCCTGCATTGTTTGGCATACCCATTAATCTACGGACAGTTGAATTAACATGGACTATAAATTTGTTTGGTTTCTTGTGTCCCTAGATTAGTCTGGTAAATTTAACAAACGCGGTCTTACAGCTTTAATTTTTTCAACTAACTTTTATAGGGATGCTATATGTTGAAAATGTTAAAAATTTGGGAGGGCCTATTACTAAATTAACTTGAAAATTTTAAAATTACATATATACATTCCACAAATTTGCAAAATTTTTGGGGGGGCCATGTCTAGCTATGTGTAGGGGTGTAAACGAGATGAGCTACTCAACAAGGGCTAGAAGCTCGGCTCGATAAAGGCTAAGCTCGGCTCGCTCATTTGAGCTCGTGAACACGATCGATTAAGCCTCGTGAGTAGGCTCGTGAAAAAGCTCATTTATAGGTTTGATAAAGAGCTTGTATAGTGACTTTTATAATTATATTTATTATAAAATTACATAAATTTAGAGAAAATATGACACATTTCATAAATCGGTTTGATGAATGATTGTTTTATTATTGAACTATATAGTTTAAAAGGGCGCACGAAAAAGCTCGCGAGAAAGCTCGCGAACACTTAAAAGCTCGGCTCGTTTGAGCTCGTGAACAAACTAGCGAATTCGTGAAAAAGGTTGCGAACAGGCTCAACTCAACTCGTATACACCCCTAGCTATGTGTCCACCTCTGGTGGTGGTACCCCCTTACAAGCTACGAGGTCCTTTTGGATTGAAAAGCCCATAGGTCAAAATCGTGAGGCCTGCTTTGTGCTCACTGAGCGAAACAATAAGAGAAGTGCTAGTCACACATCTCAAACCACACCCTAAACCACACTCTATGCTTTAAATGCATGTACTTTGTGCTGTTTGAATTTTTCACACTTTTCTGTGCACCACTTACACAGCACAGGGTACAAGCATTTAAAGCAATGGTGTGATTTGGAATATGATTTGGAGTGTGTGCCTAGCATTTCTCAAATAATAATATGCTGCGGAGGGATTGCGTTCGATATTTAATATCCAAACTAGGATCCACTCTATGAACCCAATTAAGGGGTAGAATGAGGAATTATGGCATGCTTCCTATTTTTTATTCTAAATTTGGTTTCTAGCGCAAGTGAATTTGGAATCTGAAATTAAGAATAATCCCATTGTTATTGAATACGGTACCATTGTCACTTGTGTGAATTTGGAATGTGAAATTAAGAATTGAAACCATAGCATTATTCCTAACGGGTGGTCTAATTTACTATTTTAACAAAACTTGAATATAGTCTCTTTGCATACAATTTTATAGTTATACGAAAATTGTCTCTTTGCTGTCTTATAAATAAACCACCACCTTTTGGATAGACGCCCTTATTTATTTATTTTTTTTTTCGAATATGTGTGAAAAGAACAAGTATAAGACATAAACCCTCATTAATTGAACATTTTCACCAAGTGCTTTTTCTTTCTTTAACAATTGTTTTCAGTCATTAATATTTGCACATATTCTAGAAATGTTGAGGGAAAGTCCTGAGAAACAACTGTTAAGTGTTCCAAATTCAATTAGATTCTTAATTTATTTAAAAAACATTAAAAAAAATTCACTTTATATCCATAATCTATATGGACCTTTCCCTGGTTGCCCTTTATCTCTCAAGTAAAATAGTAGTGTGATTCCCAGTTTCATTATATAACTATTACTTTCACACCAAATTGACTAAGGGTTAATATAGTCCAGAAAGAAAGATCTGCGGTGCAAAGATGGTTGTGTGTGATTCTCACTTTCACTGTAAAACACATCAAATTGATCAAAGGGTTAATACAGTTCAAAAAGAAAGATCTTTGGTGCAAAGATGATAGTGTGATTCCCACTTTTACTATATAACTATAACTTTCACATCAAATTGATTAAAGGGTTAATATTCTCCAAACAGAAAGATCTCCTGTGCAAAGATGCTAGTGTGATTCCCACATTCACTATATAACTATAATTTTGACATCAAATTGATTAATGGGTTAATATCCTCATTAGCATTGGGTTTTAACTAGAGCACAGTTTATCCCCCATGTTAATAGCGGTTGTGGTAAAATTAAAATTTAGCCCTCAAAATAAATCAAGAAATTAATCGAAAGTATTTACAAAATCTCTAAGGAGTCCATCAACTAGGTACTTGCAAATTTCAATTCTTCAAAAGTTATTTTTTTTTTAAATCACCTGAATAATTTTTTAGTTCTTCATAATTTTCTAAAATTTTTATAATTTTTACGAATGTAAAATACGTTTTCAATATTTTGACGCTTGAAAGACATCCACGTTTTTTCAAAAATTATGATATTTTTTATTTTCACATCTTATGGTATAATTATAGTTTTCACATCTATGTAGTTTTCAATTTGAAGAGGAAGAGATGTGTTTTTTGTAGGCCCCAAGGTCATTTCGGTCTTCTAATTAAAGTGGGTTAGGGTAGTTTAGATATATTTTAATAAACCTAACATTATTAAAAAAAATAAAAATAAAAGGGGGAATTTGTTATGACTAATAAAAGCTCAAATGTGGAATCATGTTTCTTCAAACTTGAGGGAGGTCCAAAGAAACACCTAAAGAGTAATACCCGAAGTACTGGGGCCACATGTAGGCAGCCCTCGTCAGAATTCTCCAGGCGTTAGGGGCAAGCTGGGCAGGAGAGATGCCCAAAAATCAAACAAGATCCCTAGTCAGGGGAAGGAGTGGAAGCCGGAATCCATCAACAAAGGTGTCATTGTACAAGGTGATGAACCCGAACTGGCGGTGGAAATCCCAAACCCTTGAGAAGGAATGGCCAAGGCAAAGAAATCGCTTTTCAGTGAAGAAAATACTCTAATATCAAGTAATGAGCCAGTAAGTCGATTACTACTTAATTGCAGAATCTCCAAAGTGTTCTCCACATGACCGGACAAGTTCTGGAAGAAGAGTTTATAGAGTGGTTCGTTTAAAAGGATGGAAGATAGTTTTAATAACCGCAAGGCACTCAAATTCCGAAAGGCTTTAGGAATCTCACTATCAAGTTGATTATGGCAGAGATCGATATATTCAAGGAATATCATATTCCTGAAAGCATCAGGAATTGATCCTTGTATATTATTATAAAAGAGATCAATGTGTACAAGACTACTACTAAAGTTTAACAACCAATGGGGGATTGAATTGTAATCGAGGAAATTAGCAGTGAGATCATGGATAGCAAGAGTATTAAGAATTGATTAACAAATTCGAAGGGAGTCGGCAAAGAGTTAAGTTCAATTCTACCAAGAGGGGGAGGTTAGTAATTGTTCAAACCCAATTTGTTGCTTTGCAGATGTCATTTCCACTCAAGTCAAGGTGTCGTAGTAAAGAAAGATGAGAGAGCCCACCCAAGTTTTTTATATTAATAAAATCATTAAAGCTGAGATCAAGAGACCGCAATTTGGTGAGGTTTCCAGTTAGTTATAAGGAATTGGTCCACTAAATGAAGTCATAGTTAGGTTTAGGTATCGTACTCTTTTGAGAGAACCAATAAAATTTGGAATAACCGGCCTTCATCCTAAAAAATCATTGTAACTGAGCTCTGATTAATTCAAATGTTGCAATTCAAGCAATGAAGGATTGATCTTACCTCTAAAATATTGTCTAAGAGATTGAAAGGGATTAACTATGTACAAATCAAGCGTGATAACATGACCAGTTCAGTTGCTACATTTGGCTCCTTCCCATTTGCAGCATTCTTCTTCATTCCCTTATGAAAAGAGACGGTCATATTGATCGATTAGGCCTTGTTTAAACTTGAGGATTACTTGTCTCTCATTCTCTATGCACATGATTTTAGTAACTCTAGAGACTATTCATACATACTAAAAGAAGAACCACATACAGATTGAGAAGTTTAAAGAACTCATTCCACTCGGATTCATTTTCTAGATAACAAATTTAGATAAAAAAGGATCGAGAAGCTTAAACAATCGACACAATTATGGGTTTGCACATGAAGTATACACTATAGTGTTGCTAAGTTATGTAATTGGTCATTACATATATACTAGTTTATTTGCACGTAATTTGCACGTATCTGTATTCAAAAAACAATCAGGTAAATTGATTATATAACATAAATATAAATCAACTCAACACAGCTTCTCTCAACTTTTCAGAACAACTATAGAATTTCCAATATGTCATACCATTATGTAGATTTAAAACATGACCGTGTCTACGCCAAGGTGGGGATGTTGGAATATGTCAGCACATCACGTCTCACATTGAAAGCGGATGGAGTAAAGGTCTTGCATATAAGTGTGGGTCTTCCTAAAACTTTTGAGGCACATTTTGGGTTAGAGCCTAAAAGGACAAAACCACGTGGGCTCGCTATTGGGTTGAGGCTTTGGGCTATCCAAGCAAGATGGCGACCATGTGGACAATACCTTAAATGGGATTAGTGCTAGGCTAACCAACTTTCCAATAATAACTCCTAGCTCAATTGTCATATCTTTGTGAATTAAATTTCAAAATAATCGTATTTCAAAAATCCACGCTTTACAATTCTGAGTTCAGGATTTCAGGGTGAGTTTAGTGGTGTCAGGTTGGTGCTCGGTTATCTTAGGAGTGTGTCAAGATGGTTTTTGACCATATGCAAACTATTCTTGGAATAACTCCTCACTCAATTGTCTGATTTCGCAGATTAATTATCACAACGAACATTTTTCCAAGCTCCACACTTTACGATTTTGGGGTCTTCATTTCGGGGTGAGTTTAGGGGTGTCAAGGTCTCGTAGGTGTGTTTAGGTGGCTTTTTGACCATATGTTGACTATTTTGGGCATAACTCCTAACTCGATTGTCATATTTCACGGAATAATCATCACAACGACCATTTTTCCAAGCTCCACGCTTAATAATTATGGGTTCAGGGTTTCTTGGTCAGTTTAGGGGTGTCATGGTGGTGTAAAGGTCTCATAGGTGTGTGTCAAAGTGGTTTTTTGACCATATCTTCACTATTTTGGACATAACTCCTTGCTCGGTTGTCATATCTTCACGGATTAATTGTCACATCAACGACCATTTTTCTAAGCTCTATGCTTCACAATTCTAGGCTCAGCATTTCAGGGTGAGTTTACAGGTGTCAGGGTCTCATAGGTGTGTGTGAAGGTTATTTTTTTGACCATATGTTCACTATTTTTGGCATCACTCCTTGCTTAGTTGTCATATTTCATGGATTAATCGTCACAATGACTATTTTTCAAGCTCCATGCTTCACAATTTGGAAGATCGTCAACGGAAACAAGCCCAAAAAGAGAGCAACAAGCAACCCAACGGGCAATTTTATGAAAAACTAAATTAATCGAATGAAGAACAAAACAAACTTTCAAAGATCAAAGTGAAGAGATAACTAATCTCTTCCTTTCAAAATTAGATGCTCTATATTCCAACCAGGAAGGACAAAAGATGAATCCAAAGCTGAGCACACAACGAGGGAATTATTTTTTGTAGGGTAGTTATTTTGTTTTCAAATTTCAAACATTTTGAGTCAGTTACTATGGAAGCAGTAATGTAAGGCGTGGAGTTTGATTGGAGATGTTTATTGGCAATTTGATACTCTACATTTTTTATTTTGAGAATAACAGTATGGTAGTTTTTTCGTAAATATTGTTTATTGTAAAAATTGGGTAGGAACCCCTCATTTCTCCCTTTATAGAATAGTATATATATATATATATGAGGGCTGCTAACCTACAACATAATGGTTGTAGGTTAGCAGCATACAACAGCTTCTTTAGCGATGAAAAATAGGTTTTTAGTGATGAAATTTTTGTCGCTAAAGGATCCAACTTTTAGCGCCGAAAATTTCGTCGCTAAAAGTCTATTTTTCATCGCTAAAAGCCTCTTCTGGTGTAGATTAGCAAATCTCTATATATATGACTTATAAATGTGGAAGTCACGAGAAATTATTCTATGGTTCTGAACCATATGCCATGTGGCAGTCTCGGCCAGTAGTGGATTGCCATGTGTTCAAGTGTAAGCTTTTTGTCTCTTAAAAGGCAGATAATTTTGTCACATGATAGTCTCATACTGGCCAGCACCACCACCTTGATAATGGTCCTGGACCATTGAATAAATTCTCGGAAGTCACCATCATATGTCATTTAATGTACTCTTATAAGAACATAAAAATTTACAGGGGTATGGAAGTACTTGACAGGAGGTTTTTATGTAAAGGGGAAATGGACATAGGATAGAGATACATACGATTACTACTACTAAATAGAAAGGAGAGAGAGGAAAAATGGGGACCACCCCATTGTGAAAATTAAAAGGTGCACATATATATCATACTATATCATTAGTTTTTTTTCGAGAGAGCGAGAGGTGTGGAAGGAGAAGGGGGACCAAATTTATGGTGAGAATTAAGACAACGTTTGTTTCGTACAACTAAGAGAAAAATTGAAGGAGCCCTCTAGCCCAAGCCTCCTCCACCATACCGTCGTTTCCACTTACAACCATGGTTTAAATGGTTGTACACCACTTACAACCATGGTTTAGAGGGGGTATCACCGCCTCTAGTGAGGGTACCCCCTTACAAGCTACGAGGTCCTTTTGGATTGAAAAGCCCATAGATCAAAACCGTGAGGCCTGCTTTGTGCTCACTGAGCGAAACAATAAGAGAAGTGCTAGGCACACATCTCAAACCACACCCTAAACCACACTCTATGCTTTAAATGCATGTACTTTGTGTTGTTTGAATTTTTCACACTTTTCTGTGCACCACTTACACAGCACAGGGTACATGCATTTAAAGTAATGGTGTGATTTGGAATGTGGTTTGGAGTGTGTGCCTAGCATTTCTCAAACAATAATATGCTGCGGAGGGATTACGTTCGATATTTAATATCAAAACTAGGATCTACTCTATGAACCAAATTAAGGGGCTGAATGAGGAATAATGACATGCTTCCTAATTTTTATTCTAAATTTGGTTTCTAGTGCAAGTGAATTTGGAATGTGAAATTAAGAATAATCCCACTGTTATTGAATACGGTACCACTGTCACTTGTGTGAATTTGGAATGCGAAATTAAGAATTGAAACCATAGCATTATTCCTAACGGGTGGTCTAACTTACTATTTTAACAAAACTTGAATATAGTCTCTTTGCATACAATTTTATAGTTATAAGAAAATTGTCTCTTTGCTGTCTTATAAATAAACCACCACCTTTTGGATAGACGCCCTTATTTATTTATTTATTTATTTATTTCGAATATGTGAGAAAAGAACAAGTATAAGACACTAAACCCTCATTAATTGAACATTTTCACCAATTGCTTTTTCTTTCTTTAACATTTGTTTTCAGTCATTAATATTTGCACATATTCTAGAAATGTTGAGGTAAAGTCCTGAGAAACAACTGTTAAGTGTTCCAAATTCAATTAGATTCTTAATTTATTTAAAAATCATTGAAAAAAAATCACTTTATATCCATAATCTATATGGACCCTTTCCCTGATTGTCCTTTATCTCTAAAGTAAAATGGTAGTGTGATTCCCACTTTCATTATATAACTATTACTTTCACACCAAATTGACTAAGGGTTAATATAGTCCAGAAAGAAAGATCTGCGGTGCAAAGATGGTTGTGTGTGATTCTCACTTTCGCTGTAAAACACATCAAATTGATTAAAGGGCTAATACAATCCAAAAAGAAAGATCTTTGGTGCAAAGATAATAGTGTGATTCCCACTTTTTTAATATAACTATGACTTTCACATCAAACTGATTAAAGGGTTAATATTCTCCAAAAAGAAAGATCTCTTGTGCAAAGATGCTAGTGTGATTCCCACATTCACTATATAACTATAATTTTGATATCAAATTGATTAATGGGTTAATATCCTCATTAGCATTGGGTTTTAACTAGAGCACAGTTTATCCCCCATGTTAATAGCGGTTGTGGTAAAATTAAAATTTAGCCCTCAAAATAAATCAAGAAATTAATCGAAAGTATTTACAAAATCTCTAAGGAGTCCATCAACTAGGTACTTGCAAATTTCAATTCTTCAAAAGTTATTTTTTTTAAATCACCTGAATAATTTTTTAGTTCTTCAAAATTTTCTAAAATTTTTATAATTTTTACGAATGTAAAATACGTTTTCAATATTTTGACGCTTGAAAGACATCCACGTTTTTTCAAAAATTATGATATTTTTTATTTTCACATCTTATGGTATAATTATAGTTTTCACATCTATGTAGTTTTCAATTTAAAGAGGAAGAGATGTGTTTTTTGTAGGCCCCAAGGTCATTTCGGTCTTCTAATTAAAGTGGGTTAGGGTAGTTTAGATATATTTTAATAGACCTAACATTATTAAAAAAATAAAAATAAAAGGGGGAATTTGTTATGACTAATAAAAGCTCAAATGGGGAATCATGTTTCTTCAAACTTGAGGGAGGTCCAAAGAATCTCCTGAAGAGTAATACCCGAAGTACTGGGGCCACATTTAAGCAGCCCCCGTCAAAATTCTCCAGGCGTTAGTGGCAAGCTGGGCAGGAGAGATGCCCAAAAATCAAACAAGATCCCTAGTCAGGGGAAGGAGTGGAAGCCGGAAGCCATCAACAAAGGTGTCATTGTACAAGGTGATGAACCCGAGCTGGCGGTGGAAATCCCAAACCCTTAAGAAGGAATGGCCAAGGTAAAGAAATCGCTTTTCAGTGAAGAAAATACTCTAATATCAAGTAATGAGCCAGTATGTCGATTACTACTTAATTGCTGAATCTCCATAGTGTTCTCCACATGACCGGACAAGTTCTGGAAGAGTTTATAGAGTGGTTCGTTTAAAAGGTAGGAAGACAGTTTTAATAACCGCAAGGCACTCAAAGTTCCAAAGGCTTTAGGAATCTCACTATCAAGTTGATTATGGGAGAGATCGATATATTCAAGGAATATCATATTCCTGAAAGCATTAGGAATCGATCCTTGGATATTGTTATAAAAGAGATGAATGTGTACAAGACTACTACTAAAGTTTAACAACCAATGGGGGATTGAATTGTAATCGAGGAAATTAGCAGTGAGATCAAGGATAGCAAGAGTATGAAGAATTGATTAACAAATTCGAAGGGAGTCGGCAAAGAGTTAAGTTCAATTCTACCAAGAGGGGGAGGTTAGTAATTGGGTCAACCCAATTTGTTGCTTTGCAGATATCATTTCCACTCAAGTCAAGGTGTCGTAGTAAGGAAAGATGAGAGAGCCAACCCAAGTTTTTTATATTAATAAAATCATTAAAGCTGAGATCAAGAGACCACAAGTTGGTGAGGTTTCCAGTTGGTTATAAGGAATTGGTCCACTAAATGAAGTCATAGTTAGGTTTAGGTATCGTAATCTTTTGAGAGAACCAATAAAATTTGGAATAACCGGCCTTCTTCCTCAAAAATCATTGTAACTGAGGTCAGATTAATTCAAATGTTGCAATTCAAGCAATGAAGGATTGATCTAATTACCTCTAAAATATTGTCTAAGAGATTGAAAGGGATTAATTGTGTACAAATCAAGCATGATAACATGACCAGTTCAGTTGCTACATTTGACTCCTTCCCATTTGCAGCATTCTTCTTCGTTTCCTTATGAAAAGAGACGGTCATATTCATCGATCAGGCCTTGTTTAAACTTGAGGATTACTTGTCTCTCATTCTCTATGCACATGATTTTAGTAACTCTAGATACTATTCATACATACTAAAAGAAGAACCACATATAGATTGAGAAGTTTAAAGAACTCATTCCACTCGAATTCATTTTCTAGATAACAAATTTAGATAAAAAAGGATCGAGAAGCTTAAAAAATCGACACAATTATGGGTTTGCACATGAAGTATACACTATAGTGTTGCTAAGTTATGTAATTGGTCATTACATATATACTAGTTTATTTGCACGTAATTTGCACGCATGTTGCACGTATCTGTATTCAAAAAACAATCAAGTAAATTGATTGTATAATATAAATATAAATCAACTCAACACAGCTTCTCTCAACTTTTCAGAACAACTGTAGAAGGCCCAATATGTCATACCATTATGTAGATTTAAAACATGACCGTGTCTACGCCAAGGTGGGGATGTTGGAATATGTCAGCGCATCACGTCTCACATTGAAAGCGGATGGAGTAAAGGTCTTGCATATAAGTGTGGGTCTTCCTCAAACCTTTGAGGCACATTTTAGGTTAGAGCCTAAAAGGACAAAACCACGTGGGCTCGCTATTGGGTTGAGGCTTTGGGCTATCCAAGCAAGATGGCGACTAGGTGACCCACTTTCCAACAATAACTCCTAGCTCAATTGTCATATCTTTGCGAATTAAATTTCTAAATAATCGTATTTCGAAAATCCACACTTTACAATTCTGAGTTCAGGATTTTAGGGTGAGTTTAGTGGTGTCAGGTTGGTGTTAGGGTCTCTTAAGAGTGTGTCAAGATGGTTTTTGACCATATGTATACTATTCTTGGAATAACTCCTCACTCAATTGTCTTATTTCTCAGATTAATTATCATAACGAACATTTTTCTAAGCTCCACGCTTTACGATTTTGGGGTCAGCATTTCGGGGTGAGTTTAGGGGTGTCAAGGTCTCATAGGTGTGTGTCATAACTCCTAACTCGATTGTCATATTTCACGGAATAATCATCACAACGACCATTTTTCCAAGCTCCACGCTTAATAATTATGGGTTCAGGGTTTCTTGGTCAGTTTTGGGGTGTCATGGTGGTGTAAAGGTCTCATAGGTGTGTGTCAAAGTGGTTTTTTGACCATATGTTCATTATTTTGGACATAACTCCTTGCTCGGTTATCATATCTTTACAGATTAATTGTCACATTAACGACAATTTTTCTAAGCTCTATGCTTCACAATTCTAGGCTCAGCGTTTCAGGGTGAGTTTACGGGTGTTAGGGTCTCATAGGTGTGTGTGAAGGTTATTTTTTTGACCATATGTTCACTATTTTTGGCATCACTCCTCGCTTGGTTGTCATATTTCACCGATTAATCGTCATAATGACTATTTTTCAAGCTCCATGCTTCACAATTTTGGAAGATCGTTAACCGAAACATGCCCAAAAAGAGAGCAACAAGCAACCCAACGGGCAATGTTATGAAAAACGAAATTAATCGAATGAAGAACAAAACAAACTTTTAAAGATCAAAGTGAAGAGATAACTAATCTCTTCCTTCCAAATTGAGATGCTCAATATTCCAATCAGGGAGGACAAAAGATGAATCCAAAGTAGAGCACACAATGAGGGAATTAATTTGGCTAGTGCTATTGCCAAAGCACAATGTGCTAATGCCAAAGCACAAAGTGTCACTAAAAGCTTTAGTGACACTTAGATATGTGTCACTAAAACTTTTAGTGACACTTTGTGCTTTGGCATTAGCACATTGTGCTTTGGCATTAGCATCACCCATTAATTTTTGTAGGGTAGTTATTTTGTTTTCAAATTTCAAACATTTTGAGTCAGTTACTATGGAGGCAGTAATGTAAAGGCGTGGAGTTTGATTGGAGATGTTTATTGGCAATTTGATACTCTACATTTTTTATTTTGAGAACAAAAGTATGGTAGTTTTTTTGTAAATATTGTTAATTGTAAAAAATGGGTAGGAACCCCTCCTTCTCCCTTTATAGAATAGTATATATATATATATATATGAGGGCTGCTAACCTACAACATAATGGTTGTAGGTTAACAGCATACAACAGCTTCTTTAGCGATGAAAAATAGGTTTTTAGTGACGAAATTTTTGTCGCTAAAGGATCCAACTTTTAGCGCCAAAAATTTCGTCGCTAAAAGCCTATTTTTCATCGCTAAAAGCCTCTTCTAGTGTAGATTAGCAAATCCCTATATATATGACTTATAAATGTGGAAGTCACGAGAAATTATTCTATGGTTCTGGACCATATGCCATGTGGCAGTCTCGGCCAGTAGTGGATTGCCATGTGTTCAAGTGTAAGCTTTTTGTCTCTTAAAAGGCAGATAATTTTGTCACATGACAGTCTCATACTGGCCAGCACCACCACCTTGATAATGGTCCTGGACCATTGAATAAATTCTCGAAAGTCACCATCATATGTCATTTAATGTACTCTTATATGAACATAAAAATTTACAGGGGTATGGAAGTACTTGACAGGAGGTTTTTATGTAAAGGGGAAATGGACATAGGATAGAGATACATACGATTACTACTACTAAATAGAAAGGAGAGAGAGGAAAAATGGGGACCACCCCATTGTGAAAATTAAAAGGTTCACATATATATCATACTATACCATTAGTTTTTTTTCGAGAGAGCGAGAGGTGTGGAAGGAGAAGGGGGACCAAATTTATGGTGAGAATTAAGACAACGTTTGTTTCGTACAACTAAGAGAAAAATTGAAGGAGCCCTCTAGCCCTAGCCTCCTCCATTTACAACCATGGTTCGCCACCTGGCCCCAACAACTACCACCACCACCATCACAATGATCAGTCACCACCACTACAACAATTAATCGCTTCCATAGATCTCTCTTCTCCAACTCTCTCGAAAGGTAAGTTGGATCAGATCCATAGATCTACTTAATTTTTGTTCTCATTTCTGGCTCTCTAACACAAATCGGGTCTCTTTATCATTTTTCTTCCATTTTCTTCTCTGAGCTCTCTCTTCTTCATATGTGTATCAGTGCGTGTCATGTTTATATAAAAGATTACATATATTATGTGTGAGGAAAACCTTGTCACTTTTTTACCCTTTTGAAATTTAGCATTTTTAATTTTAGATTACATATAAATGATTCTTCAGCTGCATTTTTAATTGTAGTTCACAATTTAACTAGATTTGCTCTAAATTTTGTATTCAAATTGTGGAAATCACATTGATTCTGGTAAGGAACTAGTAGGGGTGTCAGGTGGTGTCAGGGTCTCATAGGTGTGTGTCAAGGTTGTTTTTAGACCATATGTTCACTATTTTGGGCATAACTCCTCGCTTAGTTGTCATATCTTCGCGGACTAAATGTCACTATGTTTGTATTTCAAAACTCCACGCTTCACAATTCCAGGGTCATGGTTTCAGGGTAAGATTAGGGGTGTTAGGGTCTCATAGGTGTGTGTCAAGGTGGTTTTCTGACCATATGTTCACTATTTTGGGCATAATCCTTGCTCAGTTGTCATATCTTTATAGATTAATTGTCACGATGGTAGTTTTTCCAAGCTCCACGCTTCACAATTTTGGGTTGAGGGTTTCAAGGTGAGTTTAGGGGTGACATGGTGGTGTCAAGGTCTCATAGGTCAGTATCAAGGTGATATTTTTGACGATATCTTCACTATTTTGGGCATAACTTCTCGCTCGGTTGTCATATCTTCGCAGACTAAAAATCACTATGACCATTTTCTAAGCTTCACGCTTCACAATTTCGGGTTTAGGGTATCGAGGTGAGTTTAAAGACGTCAGGGTCTGATAGGTGTGTGTCAAGGTGGTTGTTTGACCATATGTTCACTATTTTGGGCATAACTCCTCGCTCGGTTGTCATATTTTCTTAGATTAATTGTCACAACAATAGTAGTTACAAGCTCCACGCTTGGTCTAGGGAATAAGGTCATATAAGGAATAGTTTTAATTAAATTAGGTCATTATTGGCCATCCCATATTTCTAACATTGCCCCCAATTCCCTAACACCACTATTCCTCACCATTTCAAAATTAGCTTCCGTTGACCAGTTCGGTTGCTACATTAGACTCATTCCCATTTGTAGCATTCTTCTTCGTTCCCCCAGGAAGAGAGAATACCGTATTCATCGATTAGGCCTTGTTTAAACTTGGGGAGAGCATGTCTCTCGCTCCCTATACACATTATTTTAGCAACTCCAAGAAACTGTTCCATACATACTAAAAGAAGAACCACAAATAGATTGAGAAGCTTAAAGAACTCATTCCACTTGTAGTCATTTTCAAGATAACAAAATTTAGATAAAAAAGAACCAAGAAGTTTAAAAACCAACACAATTATGGGTTTTCACATGAAGGATACACTATACTACTCTTAAGTTATGTAATAGTCATTATATATAGGGTGGGACTAAATACACCCATCCTTTTGCTATGTACACCCAATTCTCCTCTATTTTAATCATTTTCCTCCTAAAAACTCCCACTTTTATGATATACCCAAACTACCCTTTCTAACCCTAAACCCCAACTCCCCCTCTATCTCCTATCTCTTCTCTCTCTTGACCACAATCCCTCTATCTATCTGTCATTTCTCTCTTCTCTCTCTCTCTCTCTTGGCCCCCAAGGACCCAAACCCCCAACCACGGCCACCACAGGGCCACCAGCACTCGACCTCTCCTCCAACTCTCCTCCAAAAATCACAATTAGACCACCCAAATGGGTTGGCATTTGAAAGAGAGGGTAAAAAAATTAAAAATCCCCAAAACAAAAAGGAGATAGAAATTAGAATATCCAGCAAGATCAGTGAAACTGCGAAAATGAGAACAACTGATCATAAAAAATCCATAATCACACATATAATACCTTGAACATTCCAAGAATAATTTGTACTTTGAGCTCAACAATCACAATGTAAACAGCAAATCAGTACAATTCAGTGAGCTCAAAAATCTCAATTGAAACCAAATAAAAAAAATCCCAAAAACAAAAAAAAAAAGTGAGAAAGAACAACCAAGCTCAAGAACCATTTTTTGCTTTGTAACTCTCAACCAAACACACACGATCGGAGAGCCAATTATTCGAGAGGTCAAAAACAGAGAGCCGGTTTAAGAGCCCGATCTGAGGTGGGATTTGGCTAGAGAAAAAGTTTTCGGTGGAGATTGTTGACGTTTAGGTATGCGCAGAGAGTGAGCAGTTGTGGGATTTTATCAGAGATTCGGTTGGAGGAGAGGTAGAAGACTGAGGAACTGGAGCTCCAGCGAGATGGGTTCGGTGAGGTTGTTGGAGGAGAGGTCAAGTAGTGGTAGTCCTGTGGTGGTGGTTGGGGGTCAAGAGAGAGAAAGAGAAGAGAGGAGTGACTAATAGATGGAGGGATTATGGTCAAGAGAGAGGAGAGAGAAGGGGGTTGGGATTTAGGGTTAGAAAGTAGTTTGGGTACCTCATAAAATTGGGAGTTTTTAGGAGAAAATTTATTCAAATAAGGGGAATTGGGTGTACATAGCAAAATGGTGGTGTATTTAGTCCCACCCTCTATATATACTAACTAGTATGTACCCGTGCCCGCGGGCACGGGCGAAAAAAAAATTATAGAGTATAATGACTTCGAGATAATTAGGCTGTAAATTTATTTGCAAAAAAAAAAAAAAAAAAGATAGCCTGTAAATATGTATTTTATTATTTGAAGCGGAGTGACATTTCATGATCCATGAAGAAAATAAGTTAATAATTTTTACTTTCAAAATGATTGACCCCAAAAGATCGTTGATGTGTGATTATATTTCCAAAAATATGTACAAAAAACAAAAAAGAAAAGAAAAGAAAGAGAACAATCTTCCTAAATCCCAATAAGAAAGCTATAGTGTATGTACTTCATGTGCATTTAAGTGAAGACATTAGTTCCACGGCTACAATAATATATTTTCAATTCATTGATTTTGATTTTGAAATTAATCTGAGATATGATTGGAATTTTTACAACAGATTCATAGATATCACAATAAAGACAAAAATGCAGTAAGAATTTTACAACTCATAAAACGGCAAAGATTCAATTCATTAAAGACTCTCTTGATCTTTAGCAAATAACCGTAAAAAATAAACAAAAATGATATAAGACTATAACGACAACAAAATATGAATTCCAAAAACTGATTAATTGAAGTCTACAGAAGTAGAAGCACTCTCTTGATCATATTCTATGCAGATTTATGTAACTAACAAAATTACAGTGGCTGTCAACTTCAAGATGTGTTTAAAAAGATCTAAACTTATACCAAATTGAGTACTCTAACATTAAATTCATTCATTAAAACTATATCAACATATACAAAAATGAGTACTGCAACCTCTAATTAAAATATCATGCGTTAAATTTTCTTGTGAGTTTGCTTTATCAATTTATAAAACGTGTAAGTGTCAATCTCGATATGCTTAGTCCAGCCCAGTGAATGCACAACAATCTGAAAAGTAAAAAAAAAAAAAGAAAAAAAGAATTATATCAGTTACATTGACCAACATTGTTTGAGACCAACATTGTTTTCCCTTAACATTTGTGCCTATTGTAGAAAATATGTTAAGTTTCAATTCAATTTGACATAAAAGCAAAGAATAAAAATGGATATACTCACTGCTTTCTCCAGGTCGTTATCCATCTGTTAAAAGTTTGAAAGTATTAGTACAACATATGAATAGAATAATTTCATATGTATAACAAAGCCATAAATCTTACTTGATCGTATATTGTCATCTCAGCCATCGTAAAAAAAAAATCTAGAATTACAATAAAATGTATTTTAAATTAGCATGAAATTTTTTTTCTCGATTTTATAAATTACATAATCATTGAATCAGATGGAAGTGAAAGCAAACAGAGCAATTTTTAATGTTGATTCGTCTCTACTAACAAACCATGCCCGAGCATGTAGTGAAAAAAAAGGAAAAAATAAAAAAGAAAGACAGAAGAAAAAAATGCGATGCTTTTTTTTAATATATTTTTTTTATTCTTTTGTAACGCTAGTAGGGTATCGAAAAGGATAATTTCATATGAGTGAAGGTAGGTAGATTCTTTCAAATAATTTAAGCAAAAAAAAAACTGCACTTATATACCATGCATATCATTTAAGAACAACCCAAATTAGGAAAATATTCCCTTAGTTTAGAAAAAATAATAGTCCTTAGTCCCACTATTGCGAACTCATAGGATACATTTATCTGTCAAAAAGGGGAATTGTACTATTAGCTGTTTAAGTGTATCCAACGACTGTTTTTTCAATCAAAGATGGTTTCCATATGAAGAATGGAAACATTGTAAGGAAGTGGCAAACTCTTTTAACTTTAATTTAGCAAAACCCATTTTATTCTTTTAAACCTTTTGACCATTGGATTAATGGGCAAATTTAAGCCATTGGATCACTCTTTTTTGGGCCCCACACCATTGCCCAATATTAATATAGATTGGGGAGACATTTTAAAATTGGGGAGACATTATTGGGTGGAAAATTATTAGTGTCTATATTATTCTGGCCAACTCTCTTGTATCTTACAAAAGAAATCAACTTTGATTTTGAATTTTAAAAAATCAATGACAATAGCCTAAAATCTAGTACGTACCCGTGCCCGTGGGCACGGGCATAAAAAGAGTGAAAGTGAAAAAATAAAATAAATACATCAATGGTTTATACGAAAGTTTGACAGTTGAAAACTTTGTCATAAAGAAAAGATGCAATGATCGAGTAAAACGGATAAGCTTAACCAAACAACTTAATAATCAAATAATTTTCACATCGATTGGAATTAAGACGATAGAGTAATAAATATAAATTATAATTATGAGATTAAAATTATTTAAACTCCAATAATTATGAAATCACAATAACAAAAAAAGAGAAGCAAGTACAGGTTATCGCCAAACATTAAGTACGTAAAGGTCCTTAAAAAATATTAAGTGTTCTTTAAAATCTCCCTTAACTAATAAAAATAAATTAACTACAAATCTATGTTTTAACGGACAAGTTGTACATATTACTATGTAAACAGGCACACACAATTCTCAATCACATACATTGCCATGTAAACCCAAATGCACGCAAACACTTAATTACCAACGAAAATTCTTCATGATATTTAACTCTAAATTATTTTTTTTCCTTTTTAAATACATTTAAATTTGTTCAAACAAAAGACACTAACCTACATAATGTCATTTCCATTATAGGCTGTTTGGTGATGTCTTTTTTAATTTACCAAAAAAAGTGAACTTAAATAGATTGGTGTCTGTGTAGCTGTTGTTTTGGTTCCATAGGATCTAAATAGTTTGACAGAAAATAAAATGGTGTGTTTTGCAAAACAAACTTATTACTATTTTTCGTAAATCTAGTCAATGTACGATTGGGGCATGACTTAATCCTAATTTAATAGTCCCAAACAACAGATTCTACAATGCTTTTGCAAGGTAATGTTGACATCTGTGTATTTGAATTGCCTAAGAATGCTTATGGGAGAAATTCCTATAGTTATGTATAGATACACATAATTAGTTTCTGAAAATTGCCACAGTGGGTCCCTTCCAAGTCTCCACCTTCACTCATCAGAGAGAAAATTGCTTCAAATTGCTTCAATATAACAACTGTATATCTAGATCACGCCACATATTGATATTCTCTCTCTCTCTCTCTCTCTCTCTCTCTCTGCAAACGGCCAAACACACACATGCAAACACAGACACACACTCACACACTCACACACATCCAGAAAAACACATATGCACACAAACATGCACAGACACGCACACACATACAGAGTCACGAACACATGCGGGTCACACTCACACTATCTCAATGTGAACACATGCACAGTCACGTTAAAACCAAACTAAGGGAGAGGGAGAGAGAGTGTGTGTGTGTGTGAGAGAGAGAGAGAGAGAGAGAGAGAGAGAGAGAGAGAGAGAAAAAAAGAGAGAGAGAGGGGAAACCAATTGAAAATATTGCAATCAAATAGGAATGACAAATAATTGAAAATATTGCAATCAAAGAACATACAATTTTTGAAGATAGTGATTCCAAACACATGCAAACAGTGATTCCAAACACACACAGATCCACTCAAACACACACACTGACACATGTAACTCTACAAACACACCCACAAATACCAACCTGGATAATTGTGTGAAGTGACCACCAATAGGCAAAAATTGCTTCTACTGTAATTGATGGTTATGACAGAGAGGCTGAAGGTGTTTCACATACGGTTTTTGGAGAGAGAGAGAGAGAGAAACTGTTTTGATTTGCCAAGGTTATCATTTTTTTTTTGTTATTGAGTTATTTAATTTGGTAGCAGTTGATGTATTGCATGGCATGTGTGTGACAGAGGCAGAAGGAGAGACGTGGGGTAGAGGGAGAGAATTTGGGTGAGTGTTGATATGGTGTGTGAGGTGTGCAAATATATTAGTGTTGTGACACTTGGATTAAGTTGATCCAATGGTGGAAAATAGATCTAGAAAAATAAAGGTAGAGATCTTAAGTTGAATTAATGGGCAAATTTAAGCCATTAGATCACTCTTTTTTGGGTCCCACACCATTGCCCAATATTAATATAGATTTATTTGCATGTGAGTTGCACGTATCGGTAATCAAGTAAATTAATTATATAATATAAAGATAAATCAACTCAACACAGCTTCTTTCAACTTTTCAGAACAACTGTGGAAGGCCCAATATGTCGTACCATTATGCAGATTTAAAACATTATCTCTTTTTTTTTTCTTTTTTTTTCCCCACTATGTTTGGTCTAGGGAATAATTTTAGTTGAATCAGGTCATATATGGCCATCCCATATTGCTAACATTGCCCTCAATTCCATGACACCACTATTCTTCACAATTTTCAAATTAGCTTCCATTAACCAGTTCGGTTGTTACATTGGACTTCTTCCCATTTGTAGCATTCTTGTTCGTACCCCAATGAATAGAGAGCCATATTCATCGATTAGGCCTTTTTTAAACTTGAGGAGAGCTTGTCTCTCCCACTCTATGTACATGATTTTAGTAACTCCAAGAGTTCCATACATACGAAAAGAAGAACCACAAATAGATTAAGAAGTTTAAAGAACTCATTTCACTCGTAGTCATTTTCTAGATAACAAATTTAGATAAAAAGAACCAATAAGCATAAAAAAACCCCAACAAAATTATGGTTTGCACATGAAGTATATACTATAGTACTCTTAAGTTATATAATGATCATTATATATATACTAGCTTATTTGCACGTGAGTTGCACGTATGTTGCACGTATTTGTATTCGAACAATAATCAAGTAAGTTGATTATATAATATAATGATAAATAAACTCAACCAATTTCTGCCTACTTTTTAGAACATCTGTGGAAGGCCCAATATATCATATCATTATGCAGATTTAAAACATTATCTCTATTTTTTTTTATTTATTTTTTGGTTTCCCGCCATGTCTGGTCTAGGGAATAATTTTAGTTAAATCAGGTCTTATATGACCATCCCATATTGCTGACATTTCCCTAAATTCCATGACACCACTATTCTTCACAATTTTCAAATTAGCTTCCGTTAACCAGTTCAGTTGCTACATTGGACTTCTTCCCATTTGTAGCATTCTTGTTCATTCCCCAAGGAATAGAGAGCCATATTCATCGACTAGGCCTTTTTTTTAACTTGTGGAGAGCTTGTCTCTCCCACTCTATGCACATGATTTTAGTAACTCCAAGAGTTCCATACATACAAAAAGAAGAACCACAAACAAATTAAGAAGTTTAAAGAACTCATTCCACTCGTAGTCATTTTCTAGATAACAAATTTAGATAAAAAAGAACCAAGAAGCATAAAAAAAAACCAACAAAATTATGGTTTGCACATGAAGTATATACTATAGTACTCTTAAGTTATGTAATGATTATTAAACATATACTAGTTTATTTGCACGTGTGTTGCACGTATCTGTATTCAAACAATAATCAAGTAAATTGATTATATAATATAATGATAAATCAACTCAACCAACTTCTCTTAACTTTTCAAAATATCTATGGAAGGCCCAATATATCATAATATTATGCAGATTTAAAGCATTATCTCTTCTTTTTTTTGGTTTCCCACCATGTTTGGTTTAGGGAATAATTTTCGTTAAATCATGTCATTTGTGGCCATCCCATATTGCTAACATTGCCCTCAATTCCATGATACCATTATTCTTCATAATTTCCAAATTAGATTTCATTGACCAGTTCGGTTGCTACATTGGACTGTCTACTAGAATTTGGTCAAAGTAGTTGGATTACCAGATGACATGCTCGAGATCCTCTTGACATCCGATGAATGCATATGGAAAAGATGATGAAATTAGGTCCTGAAAGCAGTTTACTAGAGAGTGCTGTAATTATTTTTTTTTGGAGAAAATATTTTAGAAATAGATTGGTAATCTCATAAAGTAGACACACATATGTTTGTTTCATATCTTGAAGATCCAAACATAAAGAAGCTCTCTCCAATGATCAATGATAAATTGGGTTTTATTTTTGATGCAAGGAAGAATGAAAACAACCATTTGAAGGATGCAACTACTTGGATTATAGTCACATTTTTTAGTCATTAAATAATTCATCAAATAGATCTTCTGTGACTTCTCCTACCATATCACAATGGCTTGTGTAGATTGTGTTGGCAAGTCGTGATACTATGTTCAGATCCTCTGCTTATAAAACTTTGCATGAGAAGGTTAGGTATTCCAATATTTTGGAAGCCTCTCTATTAGTAACACAACTCCTCCCTACCATTATGAATAAGTTGAGAAAGACTCTAGAGTTTCACTTTGTTTCATCAGATGATAAGAAAATTCAAAGAGGTATGCAAGTTTCTCCTAGAGGTATTATCCAGATTATCATCGAGAAATTGAGTAGTACTAGTTTTGGGAAGTATATGCCTGAGTATTACATGTATTTAAGGATAGATCTACATAATTTTTGGGAATACCTGGTTTGTGAAATTTCAATAGGGGAGGTTGGTGAATTATACTGAACATGGAGTTACAAGATTTCTCCATATTACGATGGATTGGTTTTGTATGAGCAAATAAGGAAGTCAGGTTATCAAACCACTGTTTTATCAGCCTATGCTAGTGCTGAACCAATTGAATAAGAATGGTTCATAAATTTTGAGTGTCTGAAGACTAAAGATAGAATTGCTTCTCAGATGGAGCATTGTGTAAGAATTCCAGATAGGGTCATACAGTATGGTATGTTGAAATACTTGGTTCAATAGAAGGGCCATACCTTTGAGGATGTAGAATGCTTGAGGCCAAGGTGTTCACGACTCAATATTTAGAATTTCAAGCTTGAGTTCAAGCTTATTTGCATGGGGGATGGATTCAGACCCAGTTATAGGTACCCCTGTACCCAAACAGCCCCGAACTATTTTCTTTTACTCCCGTTTTTTATTTATTTATTTTTTAGCTAGAATTGTTAGGAGTAGAAGTGTCTCACAAGAGGGTCACAACTTGTACAACTAACTTTCTTCTTCCCTTACATAGGCTTAGATTCACTCTCAGAGAAGGCATAGATGAAATATGTTGATTTGCATTAGGCTGTGGTTTTGCAGCCAGTAAATTGCAATTGCTTCCTTTCCATTATCTCCTTCATTTCTTCTTATTTTCCTCTTATGTTTCATTTTTTCTTAATCAATTGCAAGTTTTATGATTTATTTGGGTTGGGTCCTCACAAAAACCAAGAATGAATCCAAGCCCAATGCTTATATAGAACCCAGTAGTTATAAAACTATCTTCATCTTCATTAATGTATGTCCACCATTGTTTGGTGGGTCTTGAGGTATCTATCTTCCATGCATTCTTCTATAAGTGGAGCCCCACAAAGTCCAGAGTTACCCATATATGATGTAGCATTGAGAATTTATAATTGAGTGATAGATAGGATTTTTCCAGACAATTTGTTATTTGACACGGCCAAAATACCAAGTCGACTCAATTGAGAAAGACTTGTAGGGATTGGGCTAAATAGTTGATTCTCAGATAAATCAAGAAAATCTACGATTCTCAATTAACCGAGCTTTAGAGGAATGCGTCCAGTCAAGTAGTTTCTTGAAAGTTTTAGGCTAATCCGGCCTACAAATTTCATTAGGTATTTTCCTAGTCAATTTATTACTTGATAGATGAATTACCTTCACCAGCCCTAAAGTATTTTATACTCATGCTCTTTACCTTTCCAAATTAAGAATGTACTAGCATCACAACCAGCTTCTTCAATAGAAAACTTTGAGGTTTTGTGGCTATACCTAGAAGTAATAGTAGGATTTGAACTATGTTCTTGAGCCATTGTGGTGAAATTGTTTAGGCATTTTGGTATAGTTCCTGAGATGTTGTTCAAAGAGAGGTCCAATAGTTGAAGTTGTGCAAGTATTACATAAGTTGAATGGGATGCTCCCACATAATCGATTGGATTAAACTGTAAAAAGAGAGTAATTCAAGAAGATTGTCACATACCTATAAAGATATAGCACCAGATAAGCTATTCTCTTTAAGATCAATGACTTTTATCATTTCACAATTTTTTAAGGAAGAAGGAAATTCCCCAGATTAATTATTGTTATGCAAAACAAGGTTTGGATTTGAAGTAGGAAACCCATTGACAGTGGGATTTTCCCAATGAAATTATTTGCCAAATTGAGAGTCACTAACACTTCCGTATGCATCCAAAAATCAGGAACCTCTCCTGATAGAAAGTTATTAGAGAGTTCAACATAGCTTAAGGAAAGAGATGTATTGCATAAATTAGAAATTGACCCAAAGAACCTATTTATGGATAGGTTTGATGAAGTAATGCTGGGAGGAAGGGTTAGTATTAAATGTTTGAAATCATTAATTTTCAAATCAATCACCCCACACACCTGGGTGCCAAATCAGGTAGCATGCCATATATATGGTTGTTAAAGAGGATTAAAACTTGAATTTTTGGAGATTGTTCTCAAAACCAATCAGGGACAACATCTACAATTTTGCTATCAAAGATATCACTCTTAGAAAAGTTATTTTTGTGTTTAAAGCATTTGGGAAATGAGGCCTCAGCTTGCAATGGTTGTACTGTGTCTTATAATATCGAGTTGAAAATGAGGAACACAGTCAGACCTAAATACCAAAACCAATGAGTTATGAGACAAGCCTAAATAATTCAAACTTGCGACATTAGAGAAGTGAACTTCGGATATTTCATCTTCCAAGTAATTTGAACCGACATCCAAATACTCGAGCTTGTAGAGGCTTTCTATACTTCCAGATAAAGTTCCATTTAGTCAATTGGTGTTTACTCTTAGGTCTTTCAACAATGATAATGGTGAAAGATTAGACAATGACCCCTTGAAGTTGATTTGAAGAC
This sequence comes from Hydrangea macrophylla, assembly GCA_033977485.1. NCBI lineage: Eukaryota > Viridiplantae > Streptophyta > Magnoliopsida > Cornales > Hydrangeaceae > Hydrangea > Hydrangea macrophylla. Next base: position 33,045,425 of record CM066999.1, on the reverse strand, counting down.
AATCCAAATTTCCAGACTACACTATGGTGAAAACCCTTAGAAAAGGCCCTATTCAGTTCATTGTCATTAAGATACAATTCCCTCAAAGATGAAAATATTGTAATATTGGGTATTGAACCAGTAAGTCGATTATAACTTAAACGCACAATCTCCAACGAGATCTCCACATGACCGGACAAGTTGTGGAAGACTTTATGTAGTGGTTCATTCAAAAAGCTATTCAAAATATATCTGATGATCGCAAGACACTTAAATTCCCAAAGATTTGTTGAATCCCAACTTTAAGTTGATTATGAGAAAGGTCAAGATGTTCGAGGGATGTCATGTTCCTGAAAACATTAGTAATCAATGCTTGTATCTTGTTAAAAGAGATATCAATGTATACAAGACTGCTACTAAAGTTGACCAACTACTGGTGTATTGAAGCTAAATTGAGGGAATTATGAGTGAGATTAAGAATATCAAGTAACTTTGAAGAATTGATTAACACATGCGAGGAGGGAAATACAACCAAAGGGAGTTTTCAATAATGTAACTCCAATTAAGCCAAGACGGGGAGGTTAGTAATTGCTCCAACCCAATCTGTTGCTTTGTTGAGGTCAACAAGACTCAGGTCAAGGTTTCAGAGTAAGGGAAAATGAAAAAGCCAATCTAAGTTTTTCATGTTCAAACGATTATAGTCGAGTTTTAATCCTGATGAAAAAGCATAATAGCTGAGATTAAGAGATCGCAAGTTGGTAAGGTTCCCAAGCTGGTTATGAGGAATCGGTCGAATAAAATTAGCCTATGCTAGATTTAGGTACCGTAATCTATTGAGAGAGCCAATGAACTTTGGGATGACTGTTCCTTCAAAATCATTGTGACTAAGGTCTATATAGTTCAAATGTTGCAATTCAAGCAATCTTACCTATCAAAGGCTACCTAAGATGATTGTTGAGAGGATATGTGTGCAGATCAAGGATAATTACAGTGCCAATTCGGTTGCTACATTGAACTCTTTCCCATTCACATGCAAGCAGTCTTCTTTCCCTTCTTCTTGTTTGCTCTATTGGAAAACGGGTTCCAGCGCATAGCGGAAAAAGGAATGTGCAGTTCAAAACTTTTTAGATCTATTTCTCATTTAGTTGTATGCAATATAAGATGTGTATATATACATTCTCTTATATATATACATATAAAGATATACCTTAAAGATCGGTAGGATCTATGCGAGAACTCTTCTCTTCAACTTGGAAGAACTCCTCTCATCAACAGCTCCAGAAGAACTTTTCTCCTTGATTGTTGATGGAGATCTTCTTCTTCAACATCCGAAATCTTCACTCCTATGGCTTCTGGCTCGAATACTAGGCTTTGGTGGAAAAACCTTTAAGAATAATGTATGAAGTTTTCTAGAGCTTAGAAATAGATCTAAGACCTCTTGGACTGATAATTGTGTAGTATTTTATTCTACCCCCAGGTTTCCTATTTATAAGCTTTCAGAACCGACTTACCAGTAACATGGGTTATTTTGATGGCAATGTGTGACGCCCCGAAAATAAAAATAATAATGAAAGACATAAAGGCAGGTCCGACCGTCAACCACAATGTCAAAATCCTATGTGGACCAATCCAACAATACGGAAGCTACAAGAAAATCCCACGTGAATTCCAACTCGGTCGACAATTCAAATGTTGAACCCACGTGGACCAAACGGGTCAAAGAAGGTCAACCGGTACCACTTAGATTCCAAAATATTTTGAAGTACAAATATTTTAAAAACAAACTCGTTTTCAAACAAAGCCTTAAAACCTCATTAGAGCTCCATGTTAAAACATATGCCTGCGAATTTCTCATAAAGCGAGACTTTAAAACCCAATTTTTGTAGGCATAAATACTTGTAACGCCCCCGAATTTCTAAACATTAAAAACTTAATAGAAACTAAAACTTACAGGATCTCGGTCTACAATTCTTAATGAATACCTCTGAATAGACGGTAAAATTTAAACCAAATAAAAAACTTATTAAACTTTGCACAACCCGCACTATCTCAAACACTAATACACTTGGCACATGCACCAAGATTTCCAAATGAACATGAACTCACAAAAATAAATAAATAAATAAATAAATAAGAAAGGGGAAGATCCAAAGTTAGAACTCCAAGCTTGCTAACCCCAACTTGATCCAATACTCAAATTCCTGAAAAAAAAAAAAACATCTTTGGCTACGTTCATATATTGAACACACCCGAGATGCATGGAGACATCCCGGTCAGTATAAAACTGGTGTGAGTAAAAACCTGTGTCCCAAAATGATCCATGAACAGACAAGGAGGAAGAAGAATAAATTAACCAAACAAGATGTAAGTTTCAAGAATGTCAAATGACATAACACATTCAACGACAATAGATAAATTTCCACCTCCCACATCAATAAATAAATTACCACATTCAACATTCAAATAATCACTATTCTCAGCTATATGCAAATGAACATAATCCAAGTAATCACAATTCTCAGCCATATGAGAATAAAACATTAATTCAAGTAATCACAATTCACAACCATATGAGAATAAAACATTAATCCAAGTAATCACAATTCTCAGCCATATGCAAACGAACATAATCCAAGTAATCACAATTCTCAGCCATATGAGAATAAAACATTAATTCAAGTAGTCGCAATTCACAACCATATGAGAATAATACAGTAATCCAAGTAATCACAATCAAGTAAAAATACATTACTTAGATGTAGTACAATAATATAAGAGAAAAATACTTACTCACGATATGTGAGCACACAAGGATAAGATCTTTACTCACCTCGATATCTTAACGGAAATAAAGTTCCTTTTCAATAAGGCCGATAGATCACGAGCCCTACAATTAATAATAATTGAATAACAATTAAGTCTAAAATCATAGTGTAGGGGCAAAATAATAATTATGCTCTTTCAAGAGCATCTTAGTAATTTCAGCACATAGATGTTTCGACCTCAAGATTATGATCCTCTCATCATTCTACGGCTAAAGGCGCCAACGGTATATATGTATACTACACATTTTTAAAAATAAAAACTATATATATATTTATATTTTTAAACGATGGGTAATGGGACTATCACTCCAAAATGTACCCAATCATGAGAATGTACACTTGAACTACTTTCAATATAAATAAAATACCTTAAGGGTGTTTGTACAATTTCCCTGTGGATTGTAAAATGATTTTACAAATATTTAGCATGATCAAAAGGCCCTTTTTGAAAGATTGGGGCAATTCTGTAAATACACTAAAGTACAGGGATTTTACAAAATATTCTAAAAACGGTTCCATTCATGTTTCAAAAGATAATAAATAGCATAACAAGTCATATGCTCGAAACCGCGACCCAATCCGATGTCGGTAGGCTTCTATTCATCCATTCAAAGTTCTGGGGGTATAAATGTAATTTTCGGAAATAAAATTCTGGGCAGAATATGCCCTGTTTGGCAGCCATAAATTGTAAACTTCTAAGTGCCATAACTCTCTCATTCTTCAACATTTTTAACTCAAATCAGTGTCCAACTTGAGTGAAATTTCGTGGGTAATCCAAATCCGATGTCGGTTTTACCAAAACCGCATCACAAAATTCCGAAATTACCATTTTACCCTTTTCTAAGAAACTCAAATAAATCCCAAACGGTACAATCAAAATAAAAACTGTTTTAAGGATAGTTTTATATGTATTTATGGAGACTACCTTCCAAATTTGAGAGCTAGAACTTATAGGAATAAAGAGATATCCTAACTTTTCCATTTTAGGCTAAATCGGCTATATACTAGAGTTTTCTAATTATAGTTCAAGAAATCCATGGAACTACTTCTAGATTTAAAACCTAGAAGCTATAAATGACATAAAATTAAAAAGGGGAATATAATGTACTCACCAAATAACCCCAAATAGAATTCCAATAGCACCATTAGGAAGCCCCAACCGAGCTCTACATCATGACCCAAAGCAATCCTACCCAAAGTGAGTTTGAGCAACTACCACGGAATGCCAACGATCCTTGATCATAATTTTGAAAGTACCCTCGTGGAGATCTCATCGAGCTCTACAACTATTATATTGCGCATTTTTAGAGATCATGCCTCTAAGGCTTCTAAAATGAAGAAAAAAGAGGGAAGAAACCCTCAAGAAAAAGAAACAGAGCTTCCGCTCTTTTGTTGACAGAAAGAGAAGGGAGAAGAAAGAAAAAAAAACAGAAAGGAAAAGAAAATGAGTAAGTGAGAGAGAGAGGGATCGCAGGAAATAAAAAGGGGGGCTGGGGCTTTAGTCAATACGGTAGGTCCCACCTCTAATAAATTTATAACATGTATCATGCATTTAATACACAATTATACACTTGTATCCACAATTACAAGGTACCCCAAATGAATCAAATATGGTCTCAACTAAGTCCCTCAAATACACTTACATAAATTTATTTTAGTTATATAAGTACCACTCGTGTTCCACTATGTATGGCCAAGTTATTTAGTGACTAACAGTTACACCCAATTGGTCCACTACTCTAAACCAATATGTAAAATCAAACTTTGTGCCCAAATCAGTTAAGATTAAATTAGCTCAATATGCCAAATAATACATTACCTTATATAAAGGTACCAATTAATAAGCACACACGGTCCCACATGTGTTGCAAGTATAATATATAAATGCACAAAAAAATTTGGATTATTACACAATGTCAACCCTAAACTATTAATCGCATTGCATTCTACCCCCTAAACTAATAATCGCGTCACATTTTGTCCCTTCAAATTTACCCATGTGACCAAATGGACCCTTAGTTTCTTTCCATCTGACCATTGATTTGTGGGTGGTAAGCCAAAGTGTGGAGAAGCTTAATAACTAAAAATTTGAACAGATGTTGCCACAAGGAATTAAGAGAAACTATGCCTCAATGAGTGAGAATGGTAGCCGGTAGTACTCCATGGAGTTTGTGTATGTTTTCAAAGAAATTAGTTGCGACTAGTTCAGGAGTGAAACGTGAGATAAGCTCAAGAATGGGCGAATTTTGTTTGTTTATCAATGACCAACAAAATTTTGACACCTTCATATATATGAGAAGACCCTTGATAAAATCATTGATATTTCAGATCATGGATGGGTAGGCATAGGCAATGGTTCTAGTAACCAAGGAATGGGATGGATGCAAGAAAGGAGGACAAGGAGGACTGCCATGAAAAAAAAACATTATGTACACTAATATTCATAAGTGTTAATTACATTTTGCACCATGTAGTTAGGTCTATTTTCATTTTACCCCCTATAGTTCGAAAGTGAACACTTAACCTCTTATAGTTTTGGATTAAAGTGAAACTGCTAAGATTTTCTCAAAATCGCTCCACATATGTCCCATTCTATTCCCATTTTGACCTTGTACTATCAGCATAATTTCTGAAATGAGACTCATGTCACCTAATGAAGGCCTGGGTGAGCGATCCATTTTCACTTTACCCCCTATGGTTTGAAAGTGAACACATAGGGGTTTGAAAGTGAACACTTAACCTCTGACGTGGTTTTGGATTAAAATGAAACGATTAAGATTTCCCTCAAAACAGATCCACATGTGTCCCATTCCATTCTCACTTTGCCGTTGTACTATCAGCATAAATACTGAAATGGGACACATGTTATCCAATGAAGGCCTGAGTGAATAATGGGTGAGTAAAAACGCTTTCCCTTCATGTAATCTAGATAAAGCATCAACTACCTTCATATCCAGACCTTCTTTATATCAGATCATATGTATATATACAGGGTTAATTATATTTTACCCTCTATGGTTAGACATGTTTTCTTTTTATCCATTGTGCCTCAAAAGTGGACACTTAACCCCCCAGCGTTTTTGAACTAAAGTGAATCTGTTAACATCTCTCTCAAAATAACTTTACATAGGGATCAAGTATTGGAATTAGTCCCACAAAAGAGAGTTTAAGTATCAAAATTAACCAAGCATAGACAGTCAACCCAAAAATTAGCCTCCCAAGGTGTTTATTGTTAAAAATTAGCCACACTTAAATTGTGTAGTAACCCGTGTTTTCATGTTTAAATTGACGATTTAGACTTCGTGTGCGATTTTAGCGAAAATTGGTCACAGGGGTATTTTGGTCATTTTTTCAATTTTATAAGTCATGAACTAAAAATATATTTTTGAGAAAAGTTGCGTGAGATTAAATGATTTGGTATTCGTGTTGGAAGTTAAGATTTTTCGAGTCATATTTAAAATTCAATCTAATATTTTCTCTTTTAATTTTAACAGTAGCAGAATTTTGTTTTCCGATTTCTGTTAGGAAAACGAATGAAATTTAAGGTTCTGCCCGCGTTGTCCCAAGCAAAACTCGATTCTGCACACTTTTCGTCTAATGCAATTTTCTCAGATTCTGCACCGTTTGGGCAGAAAACGAGGATTACAGTAGCAGTTTTAGTGTATCAGAAATTAAATCTAATATTTTCTCTTTTAATAATTAGATTGTTAGGCCATTATGTTTGGTTATTTATACACTAATATTAGTGGAGTTATAGGTGCATTAGTGTATGTTTACATCATCTTGCATATTCCTTATAAACTACCAATTAATTAGAAGATAGTGGGTTGTTAGGCCATTATGCTTGGTTATTTATACACTAATATTAGTGGAGTTATATGTGCATTAGTGTATGTTTACATCATCTTGCATATTCCTTATAAACTACCAATTAATTAGAAGTTAGTGGTTAATAAGTGGATTGTTAGGCCATTGTCTCCAAGTGGAAGCTTGGCTATTTATACACTCACATACTCTCTCAAACACACACATTCTACACTTCTAGCATAGAGAGCTTGAAAGAGTCACACATAGAGAGATTTATATATATATACACACAATTATAGATATACATACACCTCGAGTTAGAAGAAGAAGAAGAAGAAGAAGAGAAGTGTTTGGGAGTTGCTCAACATCATTTATAGGTACCGGGTTGTGTACAATATGCTTTCTAAATTCTCCGGAGTATTTCTTTGTTATCTCTACTTGTACTCTTTTTTTGCAGTTATGTTGTGTTTTCATTTGGAATCAATGAGTATGTGTTTATTGCTAAGTGCTATGGGACTAAAGGGTCATGAGCAAGGAGCACCTACCAACAGTCCAACAGGCCTCAGGGACCGACGTACTGGAGACGGGTGAGGTGAGGTGAGGTGTCTCTTGCTATGTGATCAAGAGGAACCTGGTATGATGCTATTGGTATGAGCGTTTGGGTAGTGTGAGCAGTTGGGTTGTGAGACTGGTCAATTGATTTGATGTCATTCTATGTATTTGATTGTCATTATCCTTTTGAGCCTTTATTATTCATGTCATATTGTATACTTCCCGGTATGGTTTTTAGATGCAGGCAGTGCCGGTAACCGAAGCCTAGAAGGGAGATAAGGTTAAGGATGATATAGGAGATCCGTGGAGAATATGGACCTGCTGGGAGTTTTAAAGAAATTTTGTATTTTTATTTTAAAGAATCAAGTGTGATTTATTTAATTTTTCAATGGAAATACGCTTATTTTTGCGGGGCGTCACAAATGGTATCAAAGCCTGTCCCCAGCCGGAAATGTAGGACTAAGTCAAGGTTAGATAGTCTACATCGCCTGGGAGGAGTCAGAGAAGGTTGAAAAAAAAAAAAAAAAACAAAAAAAATTTTGTTATTTTATAAAACAAAATATGCTATAATTGTTTTAAACATTATTTTAAGAAATTTATGAAGTTATTTACCAAATGCTTTTATCTCTAGATTTCGGGACGAAATCTCTATTAAGGAGGGTAGATTGTAGTAACCCGTGTTTTCATGTTTAAATTGACGATTTAGACTTCGTGTGCGATTTTAGCGAAAATTGGTCACAGGGGTATTTTGGTCATTTTTTCAATTTTATAAGTCATGAACTAAAAATATATTTTTGAGAAAAGTTGCGTGAGATTAAATGATTTGGTATTCGTGTTGGAAGTTAAGATTTTTCGAGTCATATTTAAAATTCAATCTAATATTTTCTCTTTTAATTTTAACAGTAGCAGAATTTTGTTTTCCGATTTCTGTTAGGAAAACGAATGAAATTTAAGGTTCTGCCCGCGTTGTCCCAAGCAAAACTCGATTCTGCACACTTTTCGTCTAATGCAATTTTCTCAGATTCTGCACCGTTTGGGCAGAAAACGAGGATTACAGTAGCAGTTTTAGTGTATCAGAAATTAAATCTAATATTTTCTCTTTTAATAATTAGATTGTTAGGCCATTATGTTTGGTTATTTATACACTAATATTAGTGGAGTTATAGGTGCATTAGTGTATGTTTACATCATCTTGCATATTCCTTATAAACTACCAATTAATTAGAAGATAGTGGGTTGTTAGGCCATTATGCTTGGTTATTTATACACTAATATTAGTGGAGTTATATGTGCATTAGTGTATGTTTACATCATCTTGCATATTCCTTATAAACTACCAATTAATTAGAAGTTAGTGGTTAATAAGTGGATTGTTAGGCCATTGTCTCCAAGTGGAAGCTTGGCTATTTATACACTCACATACTCTCTCAAACACACACATTCTACACTTCTAGCATAGAGAGCTTGAAAGAGTCACACATAGAGAGATTTATATATATATACACACAATTATAGATATACATACACCTCGAGTTAGAAGAAGAAGAAGAAGAAGAAGAGAAGTGTTTGGGAGTTGCTCAACATCATTTATAGGTACCGGGTTGTGTACAATATGCTTTCTAAATTCTCCGGAGTATTTCTTTGTTATCTCTACTTGTACTCTTTTTTTGCAGTTATGTTGTGTTTTCATTTGGAATCAATGAGTATGTGTTTATTGCTAAGTGCTATGGGACTAAAGGGTCATGAGCAAGGAGCACCTACCAACAGTCCAACAGGCCTCAGGGACCGACGTACTGGAGACGGGTGAGGTGAGGTGAGGTGTCTCTTGCTATGTGATCAAGAGGAACCTGGTATGATGCTATTGGTATGAGCGTTTGGGTAGTGTGAGCAGTTGGGTTGTGAGACTGGTCAATTGATTTGATGTCATTCTATGTATTTGATTGTCATTATCCTTTTGAGCCTTTATTATTCATGTCATATTGTATACTTCCCGGTATGGTTTTTAGATGCAGGCAGTGCCGGTAACCGAAGCCTAGAAGGGAGATAAGGTTAAGGATGATATAGGAGATCCGTGGAGAATATGGACCTGCTGGGAGTTTTAAAGAAATTTTGTATTTTTATTTTAAAGAATCAAGTGTGATTTATTTAATTTTTCAATGGAAATACGCTTATTTTTGCGGGGCGTCACAAATGGTATCAAAGCCTGTCCCCAGCCGGAAATGTAGGACTAAGTCAAGGTTAGATAGTCTACATCGCCTGGGAGGAGTCAGAGAAGGTTGAAAAAAAAAAAAAAAAACAAAAAAAATTTTGTTATTTTATAAAACAAAATATGCTATAATTGTTTTAAACATTATTTTAAGAAATTTATGAAGTTATTTACCAAATGCTTTTATCTCTAGATTTCGGGACGAAATCTCTATTAAGGAGGGTAGATTGTAGTAACCCGTGTTTTCATGTTTAAATTGACGATTTAGACTTCGTGTGCGATTTTAGCGAAAATTGGTCACAGGGGTATTTTGGTCATTTTTTCAATTTTATAAGTCATGAACTAAAAATATATTTTTGAGAAAAGTTGCGTGAGATTAAATGATTTGGTATTCGTGTTGGAAGTTAAGATTTTTCGAGTCATATTTAAAATTCAATCTAATATTTTCTCTTTTAATTTTAACAGTAGCAGAATTTTGTTTTCCGATTTCTGTTAGGAAAACGAATGAAATTTAAGGTTCTGCCCGCGTTGTCCCAAGCAAAACTCGATTCTGCACACTTTTCGTCTAATGCAATTTTCTCAGATTCTGCACCGTTTGGGCAGAAAACGAGGATTACAGTAGCAGTTTTAGTGTATCAGAAATTAAATCTAATATTTTCTCTTTTAATAATTAGATTGTTAGGCCATTATGTTTGGTTATTTATACACTAATATTAGTGGAGTTATAGGTGCATTAGTGTATGTTTACATCATCTTGCATATTCCTTATAAACTACCAATTAATTAGAAGATAGTGGGTTGTTAGGCCATTATGCTTGGTTATTTATACACTAATATTAGTGGAGTTATATGTGCATTAGTGTATGTTTACATCATCTTGCATATTCCTTATAAACTACCAATTAATTAGAAGTTAGTGGTTAATAAGTGGATTGTTAGGCCATTGTCTCCAAGTGGAAGCTTGGCTATTTATACACTCACATACTCTCTCAAACACACACATTCTACACTTCTAGCATAGAGAGCTTGAAAGAGTCACACATAGAGAGATTTATATATATATACACACAATTATAGATATACATACACCTCGAGTTAGAAGAAGAAGAAGAAGAAGAAGAGAAGTGTTTGGGAGTTGCTCAACATCATTTATAGGTACCGGGTTGTGTACAATATACTTTCTAAATTCTCCGGAGTATTTCTTTGTTATCTCTACTTGTACTCTTTTTTTGCAGTTATGTTGTGTTTTCATTTGGAATCAATGAGTATGTGTTTATTGCTAAGTGCTATGGGACTAAAGGGTCATGAGCAAGGAGCACCTACCAACAGTCCAACAGGCCTCAGGGACCGACGTACTGGAGACGGGTGAGGTGAGGTGAGGTGTCTCTTGCTATGTGATCAAGAGGAACCTGGTATGATGCTATTGGTATGAGCGTTTGGGTAGTGTGAGCAGTTGGGTTGTGAGACTGGTCAATTGATTTGATGTCATTCTATGTATTTGATTGTCATTATCCTTTTGAGCCTTTATTATTCATGTCATATTGTATACTTCCCGGTATGGTTTTTAGATGCAGGCAGTGCCGGTAACCGAAGCCTAGAAGGGAGATAAGGTTAAGGATGATATAGGAGATCCGTGGAGAATATGGACCTGCTGGGAGTTTTAAAGAAATTTTGTATTTTTATTTTAAAGAATCAAGTGTGATTTATTTAATTTTTCAATGGAAATACGCTTATTTTTGCGGGGCGTCACAAATTGGTTAAATGACAATATTATTCCCACATAGGAGATTGATCCCAATATTAACCTAATAAAGGGAATAAGTGTTACTAGTTTTGTTTAATTTTTAAAATTTTGAATTAACCGCAAAAACAGCCGACTCTCACAATAGATTGTCCCAAATTCTTGAGAACAAATTTGTCTACTTCAGTGAGCACGTGGATCCACTAGTATTCATTACTCATTAATTTACTTTCACATTATCCACCAAAAGTGATGGATCTCACTTGGGTGATCAAAATTTATTCTCCAAATTAAAATCACAGCAACTGACCTAATTTTCTCTGTTACAATCTATGTACATAAATTATAAGATTGCGTTATGTACGTGTATATGTGTGTGTGTGTGTGTATTTAGATGTTGGAATATCAAGTAGACATTTGCGGCTATTTTGCCTAACAATCAGCTTTCTAAGTATCAATCCTGCACTCTAGATGCATATCAACTCCATAGGTAAATTCTTAATCTTCTTTCGCTTATTTTTCATTCACCCGCGTCTCTGTATTTTGTTGGGATTGTATGCCCTTAAAGCCACTCGTTAAGACATTTTATTATTAATAAATTGAATTTATTATTGATTGTTATTACATATTATGGGTAAACCTGCATCATTTCAATACATGAGTAGTGTATTGATGTGTCCTTAAGTTGAATTGTAGATGATCTAGGTGTATGGAAAGGATTCACACACGGGAGTTCATGATCATCAGTTCCTTTCAACTTGAAACTTGGTTCACAGTTAGTATGAGTTTGGGACAATTCATATGGACGACTGTAACATATAGTTGCTACATGGTAGGGTGACATAACTCTATTATTAGAGTGGTTGAAGTCACAACTTATATATTAACGTGGTTGGTGCGTTGAACAGGATCGCTAACTAGATTACTGCACTAAATGACCGTCTCTTAAGTGTTTGTTTATCTAGTTCATTAAATTGTAAATTAATCTTAATCCTGAGGAGATAAATGGACTCAATACTCTTATGCTAGTTACTTTGATATACTACATAGTAGATCTTATGACCAATACCTCGGTATTTTGGGTGATTAGTATATGAGGTCTGTGAACGTGTATCTTCAATATGGAATCCATGTTGGATAACTTTTGGATAGTTTCATTCGATCACAGAAAGCTGAGTACTCAGTTGGGTTTTTCCTAAACTAATATATATATATATATATTATTTATAGTTAAATAATAATTATTTGCAAAAGGGTAGTATGGTCTTTCCATACGTGATCGATTATGGTTAACTAGAGTTTCCAAAAGTGGTAAATAATAAGTGACCAAAAAGGTAGACAATCAATTAATATTTTACCTTGTGTTGCTTATTAACGTGGAAGGGTATATTTGCAGATAAATTTATTGAGTTGGGCCTTAATATAATTTCCATTTTCTTGGAGTGCAATTACAGCAGTGTAGTAGGGTGTGTCTGTAATTAATCAGTTTTAGTTAGATCAATGATTGATCAGATTGGCTAAGATGTGATTGGAAGCCAGGAAAAAGGATTGCCATCAGATCCCATCGTTAGCTCCTAACCGTAGGGTGCATAATAAAGTTGTATATGGTGTTTGTATATAACAGATTATATTTATATATAAGTATATAGATAATTTATCTTTTTGTAAGGATAAATATATATACTAAATTTAAATTAATTTTTAATTTGAATTTAAAAGAGATTTAGTGCTACTATATATCTGTATCCATATCTTATATATACAACATATCTGTTAGAAAAAACTAATGTTCTAAAAAATCACATACACTATATTGAGAGTTTTGAGTATCTTGGGAGATTCCTACCATCTTCCTGCGCATTTGAAGGTTGGAGAACAACGGTGAAGGTCCGGTGGTGACAAAGGCTACATACTCTATCATCTACAACTTCAGAGTTTGAGGTAACAATTAAAAAAATAATATTATTTTACTTAATCCTTTGATTTATTCAACCACTGTGAGAATCCAGAAAATTTTGAAATCCTTCCGCTGAATTTTTTGTAATATTTCCAACAAGTGGTATCAGAGCGGTCTCACAGATCGCTGATTGATCAAAAGGTTAAAAAAAAAAAAGTTCAAAGATCATCATATTTAATTCTGCATTTGAATTGTTCATAGATATGTAGTTTTTTGGTTGTGCATGATGATTTTATTTATTTTTATTGGATTCCTTCAAAGCCTAGAAGTAGATTTGATGTAGTAGGTTGTTTGGCAATTGTGAATGGGAGGTTTGGATCAAATTTTCCGCGAATGGGCGATCCAGATCTGTTTCGCCTATGCCATTTAATTTTCTTGTAACAGTAAATCCATGTAATTTGTATTATTGTGAACTCGTAAGAGTGCTTGCTAATTGCTATGCCGGATCGGACTGAAGCAATTATAACCGATCTTTTAAGTCATGGAAGGCGGCAAACTGAATCTGGTATAAATGGCAGTAGCCAATTTCTCTATTGTATCACTTATCATGTGCACAGGTTTTATATGGAGACTTATCCATGATCTAGTCACATGTAATCATGATGTCATCATTGATTTGGTTAGCTATTTAACAAGTAAATCCGTGAAGAACAAAAGCCATATATGGAGGAGTAATGCTAGATGCACTCTCAAATGCACAATCAAATGCACAACCCTGCTTAAAAATATTGGACTTCGTGCTGAAAAGCTTGCACAATCCCCTTTTTTCTGTACAGACTTTTCAGCACGATGTCCAATATTTTAAAGCAAAGTTGTGCATTTAGTTGTACATTTGGGAGTGCATCTAGCATTGCTCTATATGGAGATATTGCCATGGTCAAGGAAAAATTGACTTTCTTAGTCAATATGGAAGCGTTGGAATCTATTGAAGGATACCCAAGGAGCTGATCAATTTTTTTTATTTATTTTTTATTTCGATTGTGATGTACGGCTTGAAGGAATCCAGTGTTTATTTTATCTGATAGTTGCATGATTATTATATCTTATAAGTTAGGATCATGATATTTATTATAATTTTGATCCATGAACTTAAATTATGCACATTGTTGTTATCTATGTAAGTTGGAATTTGAAAAGGATGCTAAGCAAAGTATAATTCTAATTAGATAAAGGGATTTAATTTTTCCTAGTTTATCTAGAATAAAATATTTTAATAATAAAATCCTTTTAAATTAGATTTTCTAGAATTCATTTGTCAAGATCAATTTATTTTATAAAATATTAATTATTTTTCCTAATAAAATTAAATTGTGACAAATGTGCTTTCTAGAAATTTAGTGAGAAACACAACCACAAATATTTTTTAATATTAAATTATATAAGGACCTTTCCAAATAATTTGCATAGACAACCTCAAATAGATTCATATATATTTGTGATGTGAAGTATGAATTAGTATTAAACCTCTACAATAAAAATTCAAGTGTGTGAGGGGTATAGATACAATACCCCACGACTTTCCATGACCAACTCAAGGTAAGGGATGTTGTCACCTCGTCTCTAATTATAAAGGGCTCCCCTATGGAGGGTGTCAACATACTAAGTTACCAAGTTGAGTCATATTTTTTTAAGTTTAAATCAGGATGAGTGGGAGTGAAATTTTTCCCCAAGGAAACACTAACGCACAAAACTAATTTGAATTTAAGGTCATGGTATACACTTGACTAAAATATGTTAGGTATTCTCCCCAAGGAGTGAAAGTACTTTCATATTTTAGAAGGCTAAAGATAAATTGGAAGTCACTAAATACTTGACATTTATGTCTAGATGGTATGTTAGTGATGGGATTCCCGCTAACTAGTGGCAACGTATGATCTCCCCAAGGAGCCGTGTAACCATACAGTTAGTATTCTAATTTACTCAAACATGTAGTTGTGATTTTGTAGAGGGGATCACTAGATACTCACACATATTTGATGTTAATACCCATTTGCATATATTCTTATATGTTTACATATGTTTTGACTTTCAGATAAAATGTCTTCATTCAACCCACTGTCAATTATCCTTAAGGAAAATAAATTAACTAGACCAAATTATGTGGATTGGAAACGTAATCTGGATATAGTGCTTACTGTTGAAGGGCACAAATATGTGTTCTCAGCTGATTGTCCTGAACTTCTTGCCTTAGATTCTCCTAAAGAGCACCGTGAGAGTTATGAGCAGTGGGCAAAGGCTAATGGGATGGCTAAGTGCTATATATTGGCATCCATGTCAAATGTCCTCCAGCACCAGCATCAGCATCAATCTATGCCTACTGCTAAAGATATAATGGTCAACCTTAAGGAGATGTTTGGTGAGCATGGACGTGATACACGTCAAATTGCATTCCGCAACTTAGTTAACACTAAGATGGCTGAGGGTACTCCAGTTCGAGACCATGTTTTAAAAATGATTGCTTACTTAAATGAACTGGAGGTCTTGGGAGCAGATCTTGATGCAGATTCCCAAGTTGATTTTATTTTGCAGTCTCTGCCTGAGTCATTCAATTAGTTCACGCTTAACTATAATATGAACAAGCTTGATTGCACATTACCTAGACTATTGAATGCCTTACAGGCAGTAAAGACTGTTGTAAAACCCAAAGTCAGTGTTATGGTTGCTGAGGTTTCTTCTGGGCCTAAGCCTAAGGGTAAAGGAATCGGAAAGAAGAAACCCACCCAACATCCCAAAGGTAAATTTAAGAAAAATAAGGGGAAAGGTAAGAAGGTAGTTCGGGCTAAGAATCAGGCACCTCAAGGTAAGTGTTTTGAGTGTGGAGTAAAAGGACATTGGAAGGCAAACTGCCCGGTCTATTTGGCAAAGAAGCAGGTTAATGGAGGTATACTTCAGTCTTTTGTTATTGAGGCATGTTTTGTGGCAGATTTTATTAATACCTGGTGTGTAGACTCAGGCGCCGCTAATCATGCTTGCAATTCATTGCAGGGGTTCCAGGTAACCAGAAAGCTCAGTAACAAGGAAATTTACCTTTTTCTTGCATCTGATGTAAGAGTCGCAGTGAAAGCAGATGGAGTCATGAGATTAGAGTTTGGTAGTGGTAGGGTATTAGTATTAGAAGACTGTCTTCATGCACCAGAAATAAGAAGAAATTTGATTTGTGTTTCATGTCTTTCAAAATTTAGGTATTCAGTGTTTTTTAGTAATAAAGTTTTAATAAAGAAGGATCATTTTATTTTGTGCTCTGGTGTTTTGCAAGATGGTTTATACTTGATACATCCTAATACCTACACTGTACATGACACTGAGACTGTGATTCATCCAAGATATTACCATTAGAAATGAAGGTTTCTCAAGTGAATTCAACGTATCTTTGGCACTTACGTATTGGTCACATTAATCTAAATAGGATCCAAAGACTAGTAGCTGATAGACTTCTCACATCTCTTTCTGTCCAACAGCTACCAGTTTGCGAATCCTGTTTGGAAGGGAAAATGACTAGACGGTCATTTTCAGCCAAAGGGTTAAGAGCCAAAGAGCCGTTGGGGCTAGTTTACATGGATGTGTATGGCCCCTTGAACATTCGAGCTAGAGGAGAGCCCGAGATTTTTTAGATGTACTTCGTATTGAGTATGAGTAGGGTGCGCCTTGATCTGAACAATGAAATTCATTGCATACAACGAAGTAAGGGTATGGGTATTTTATCACCTTCACTGATGATTACTCAAGATATGGCTATGTTTACTTAATGCATCACAAGTCTGAAGCTTTTGAGAAATTCAAGGAGTTTCAAGCAGAAGTTGAGAAGCAATTAAGTAAACACATTAAGTCTCTTTGGTCTAATCGAGGAGGCGAGTACCTCTTAGGAGAGTTCAAGGACTACTTAACACATTATGGGATTATATCCCAGTTAGCTACACCTAGGACTCCCCACCAGAATGGTGTCGCTGAATGGAGGAACATAACTTTACTTGACATGGTAAGATCGATGATGAGTTGCTCAACTTTACCATTATTTTTATGGGGATATGCCCTAGAGACAGCAATGTACATTCTGAACTTAGTTCCTTTTAAGTCTGTTCCCAAGACACCTAGAGAGTCATGGGCAGGGCGAAAGCCAAGCTTACAACACTTGCACATTTGGGGGTGTCCTGCTTGTGTGAGAAAGGGAAAGATGGATAAGTTGGAATCAAGATTAGATGTATGTTTGTTTGTTGGGTATCCAAAAGGATGTAAGGCAAGTTTATTTTATGATCCCAGAGATCAGAAGGTGTTTGTTAGTACAAATGCTGTATTTATGGAAGAAGATTATGTAATGAACCATACACCCAAGAGTAAAATTGTACTGCAAGAATTGTCAAATGATCCAACAGTTGCCAGCCTGTATGAGCCTACTATACAGAGTGATATACCCGAGACTACACAAGTAGATCCACAACCTGATGTTACACCAGTACCTCGTCATAGTGGGAGAGAAGTGAGATTACCTAGTAGGTACACTCTACTGGGAGAGTCTTATGAGGCTGTTCCTGATGAACACGACCTAGATCCCTGCAACTACAATGAGGTTATTTTTGATCGAGATGCTGAGCAATGGCACATTGCCATGAAATTTGAAACGGAGTCTATGTACTCCAATCATGTATGGGAGCTTGTAGAACCACCTGAAGGGATAAAACCCATTGGGTGCAAGGTCTACCAAAGAAAAAGAGGAATGGATGGAAAGGTCGAGACCTTCAAAGCAAGGCTGGTTGCAAAAGGTTATACTCAGAAAGAAGGGATTGATTATGAGGAAACTTGTTTACCTATTGTCATGCTTAAGTCCATTAGGATTCTCTTGTCCATATCTGCACATCATGACTATGAGATATGGCAGATGGATGTCAAGACGACCTTCTTGAATGGTCATCTTGAGGAAGACATCTACATGGTGCAGCTAGAGGGATTCATGGCAAGAGGCCAAGAGCATATTGTGTGCAAATTACATAAGTCTATTTATGGACTTAAGCAGGCTTCGCGCAGTTGGAACATTCGTTTTGATCAGGCAATCAAGTCTTTTGGTTTTGATCAAAACATGGATGAACTGTATGTATACAAGAGGGCTGAGGGTAGTGTAATAGTATATCTAGTTCTCTATATAGATGATATACTCCTTATTGGAAACGATGTAGGAGTATTATCTACAATGAAAATATGGCTCTCTAACCAGTTTGATATGAAAGACTTAGGTGAGGCCAGTTATGTCCTTGGGATCAAGATTATGTGAGATCGCAAGAAAAGGATGTTAGGCATATCCCAATCGGCATACATAGATAAGATTTTGGTCAAATTTGTAATACATGAGTCCAAGAAAGGCATTCTACCTTTCAGACATGGAGTCCCTCTATCTAAGGATCAATGTCCTAAGACACCCGAGGAAGAGGTGCAAATGAGAAAGATTCCTTATGCTTCGGCTGTAGGAAGTATCATGTATGCTATGCTATGTACTAGACCAGATATCTGTTATGCTGTAGAAATAGTCAACAAATATCAATCTAACCCAAGGCCAGTACACTGGCAAGCAGTAAAGCATGTTCTTAAGTATTTAAGCAGGACTAAGGATTATATGTTGATCTATGGTGGCGAGGATTTGGTTCCAGTTGGTTACATTGATTCTGATTTTCAATCAGATCATGATTCCAGAAAGTCAACTTCTGGTTATGTGTTTACGCTTGGAGGTGGAGCCATTAGTTGGAGGAGTGTAAAGCAATCTTGTATTGTTGACTCCACCATGGAGGCTGAATATGTAGCAGCCTCTGAGGCAGCAAAAGAGGGCGTATGGGTCCGAAAGTTCCTCATTGATCTAGAGGTAGTACCTTATTCGAGTTCTCTTATTATTCTTTATTGTGATAATAGTGGAGCAGTTGCGCAGAGTAAGGACCCCAGGAACCATAAGCGTGGAAAGCATATAGAGATGAAATATCACTTGATTCACAAGTTCGTGCAAAGAGGCTTTGTCACTGTGGCCAAAATTACATTGGCAAAAAGCCTAGCAGATCCTTTCACAAGGACACTGCCGGCAAAGAAATTTGAGTCTCATGTGGATGGATTAGGAGTACGATGTAATGTCGATTGGTTTTGAGTGCAAGTGGGAGAATGTTGGGATTGTATGCCCTTAAAGCCACTCTTTAAGACATTTTATTATTAATAAATTGAATTTATTATTGATTGTTACTACATATTATGGGTATACCTGTATCATTTCAATACACGAGCAGTGTATTGATGTATCCTTAAGTTGAATTGTAGATGATCTAGGTGTATGGAAAGGATTCACACACGAGAGTTCGTGATCATCAGTTCCTTTCAACTTGAAACTTGGTTCACAATTAGTATGAGTTTGGGACAATTCATTTGAATGAATGTAACATATAGTTGCTACATGGTGGGGTGACATAATCTGTCATTAGAGTGGTTGAACTCACAACTTATATGTTAATGTGGTTGATGCGTTGAACAGGACTGCTAACTAGATTACTACACTAAATGTCTGTCTCTTAAGTGTTTGTTTTTCTAGTTCACTAAATTGTAAATTACTCTTAATCCTGAGGAAATAAATGGACTCAGTACTTTTATGCTAGTTACTTTGATATACTACATAGTGAGATCTTATGATCAATACCTCGGTATTTTGGGTGATTAGTATATGAGGTCTGTGAACGTGTATCTTCAATATGGAATCCATGTTGGATAACTTTTGGATAGTTTCATTCGATCACAGAAATCTGAGTACTCAGTTGGGTTTTTCCTAAACTAATTTATATATATTATTTATAGTTAAATAATAATTATTTGCGAAAGGGTAGTATGGTCTTGCCATACGTGATCGATTGTGGCTAACTAGAGTTTCCAAAAGTGGTAAATAATAAGTGACCAAAAAGGTTGACAGTCAATTAATATTTTACCTTGTGTTGCTTATTAACGTGGAGGGGTATATTTGCAGATAAATTTATTGAGTTGGGCCTTAATATAATTTCCATTTTCTTGGAGTGCAATTACAGCATTGTAGTAGGGTGTGTCTGTAATTAATCAGTTTTAGTTAGATCAAGGATTGATCAGATTGGCTAAGATGTGATTGGAAGCCAGGAAAAAGGATTGCCATCAGATCCCATTGTTGGCTCCTAACAGTAGGGTGGATACTAAAAGTTGTGTATGGTGTTTGCATATAACAGATTATATTTATATATAAGAATATGGATAATTCATCTTTTTGTAAGGATAAATACATATACTAAATTTAAATTAATTTTTAATTTGAATTTAAAAGAGATTTAGTGCTACTATATATCTGTATCCATATCTTATATATACAGCATATCTGTTAGAAAAAGCTAATGTTCTGAAAAATCACATGCACCATATTGAGAGCTTTGAGTGGCTTGGGAGATTCCTACCATGTTCCTGCGCATCTGAAGGTTGGAGAACAACGGTAAAGGTCCGGTGGTGACAAAGGCTACATACCGTATCATCTACAACTTCAGAGTTTGAGGTAACAATTGAAAAAATAATACTGTTTTACTTAATCGTTTGATTTATCAACCACTGTGAGGATCCAGAAAATTTTGAAATCCTTCCGCTGAATTTTCTGTAATATTTCCAACACATTTAACTAGAACTTGCACCTGAATTGTTTTTATTTATTTATTTTTATCAGGATTCAAATCATAATTCTTCCAAACCTTTTGCATTTAAATTGAATTTGGGTTTTCATATGTTATGCATACAATCATCTGGGTCTATCCAAATCTTCATCCACTTTGTCTAATTGACAACCCTAATGCTTTGTTTTTTTTGGTTCTTGCATTTTGTGAGGGAAAGGAAAGGAAATTATAGGAGAAAATACCAAAACGATGATATGAAATTAGGAAGGAAAATAAAATAAGTTAAAAAGAAATAAATTCAATGTTTTGAATGTTGCAAGTCATTTCTCGTCCCTTATTCGTATATTGCAAAATGTCTAATTATAATGAATGTATGTATATGAACTTTTGGTAGGACGGTTTTCGTTGCATTTGTACAATAACTAGAGAATTTCTTCTAATATACACCTTGTACACTTTATAAGCTAATGGCATTGAAAACTTTGTCATTCATTAATTTTGTTGAGTTTGACTTCTGTTTATTAATTAATCACAGAGTAATTTTTTTTAAAATTTATTTCCAGTATTCTTTGATATATGTCGCTTACATTTCTCGGAGATCTTCTTCTTCTTCTTCTTCTTTTTCTTCATCTTCTTCTTGGAGGGACTTAGCATTGTGCGCATAGCACAACATTTTCGACCTTTCTTTTGTCACTTTGATTTTTTAGCATTCAAAATTTATTATGGAAGATCTTTTTTGTCAATCTAGGTGGCTAAGTTGAGTGCATTTGAGATGAAGCCATTTTTTTTGAACTATTTCAGTTTCTCTCATTGATTAGTTAAGGTAATAACTTCACATACGTACCTTCTACGCTCTATTTCTACAATATAGTCTTAACCAAATATGGTAGGTAGTAATATTACGCTATCAAAGAAAGTTTTCAATACACACTGCCTCACTTGTAATCCCCTCCTAGTACATATAGATAAATTTGTATGAACACATACAACAAAAAGTCCATCTTTTGAAGATTATGGAAATTGATTGCCTCTACTTTTTATGACCGAAAAAACACTCTGCTTTTTGTTATTCAGGAACATATGGAAGCAAGAATGAGGATGGGAAAGAAGAAAATTCAGAGAAATCCAGTAATAGAAGACACATCAAACCTTGCATGTGAAGTCATATACACCATTCTCTCCAAATTGCCCGTAAAATCTTTGATGCGATTCAGGTGCGGGTGTAAACCATGGCGTGCCCTATCTCTGAACCCCAGTTCATCAAATCCCATCTTTGTGAGCCATTAAGTTGGATGGTCGAAAAGTTATTTGCTCGGCGTATGATGCTGGATTTTTTTACTCTGTAGACTATGAAACTTTTGGTAGAACAGAAGAGGAGCTATATTTTCCGATCAAGAAATATCGCAATGCCACAATGTTGTGTTCTTGTAATGGAATATTACTCTTGGGACTTTACTCTGACAAGATGTTCGTATTGTGGAACCCATCAATCTAAGCGTATATTAAATTCTCATGTCCGTGTCCTTTTCTTCTCTCTATTACTGTCTCTGGTATTTGCTATGATTCTTCCATTGATGACTATAAGGTCGCATTTTATCGGGTGGTGACTATCAAATATATTAAGGGTTTTCACATGCAAAACCAATTCTTGGACAAAGAGAAAAGAGCTGCCTTATATAATGTTTAGTGGGATTGGGGTCACTGTGAATGGAGCTCCACACTGGGTTGTCACGACTCTAAAGAAAGAGCAAAGCCTAGGTTTTTTTCGACAATCAAATGAATCCTCCAAAATTTCTTTTGCTGATGGTGTCGAAGCAGTTTCAAGTTATGAGCATGTCTCGGATAAAACCAATGCCATCATTTGTTTTGATTCAGCCGAGGACAAGTTTAAGGAGGTGCCGACACCCAAATGGATATGTGATGGCCACCTATTTGTTTTACAGGTTATAAGAGAGTGCCTAAGTTTATGTATTAATACTGTTGACAAGCAACAAGTTGATGTGTGGGTAATGTATGAATATGGTAAGAGGAATTCTTGGACTAAGTTAATTAGCATATCATGTAAGGTAGGAACTTCAATTTTATATCACCGGAAGCCGGTATGTTGTAGAAAGAAATGCGAAGTTGTGTTGGTGAATCATTTTACAATAGTCGTCTATGATCCCGAAGAAAATAAGTTGAGGAATATGACAACTGGTTACAAGATTTTTTTAAGAGCGCATACCTTTGTGGATAGTCTAGTTTTTACCCCTCTGTGACATGTTGACGAAGAGGCAACAACATAAACCCAAAGATAAAGGGAAAAGGATGAAATTGTAAGGAGGTAATTCAAATACACTTACAATATCTTCAGCTTTTCTTCCATTATGCACATCCTATATATATATTCATGACATAATTGTCATTGTATTGTTCTCATTCCTTTTAAATTAAGTGTCTTCTTTTTGTGCAAAACCTATTTCTTGACTGTAGTTGCTTTGGGAAAACATTTTTTGGTGTCACCATATAGCTCATTTAATTAGGAGAACTTTGGTCTCATCTTTTAAACCTTAATGGTAACACTTTGCAGGGGGTGGGTAATCCTGTTTTCCTTTGTCCCTCTTCTTCCATTCTTCCATAGTTTGGAAGATCCTTATAAGCAAGATCTTTAAAAGTGGTCAGGCTCCCCGCCCCCGCTCCCAAGCCCGCTTCAACTCCCACCCTGCTCAAGAAGAAACCTTGGAAACCTCCTAACGTTTAGCACTTTTCCGCCTCTGCCCTCTCTCCCTCTTCGTGCAACTTAGAAGATCATCATCCATATGTGTCAAGTGATATATATTCTGTCTACCTTGCAGCTTGAGAGGACTTGGTCTATACAGAACCTTAAGGCTTTGTTTGGTTAATGGATTTAGTGAGGAAAGGAAAACTTTAAGGAAAATGCTTATCTTTGTTTTGTTAATAAGGTAAATAGGAAGGCAAAGAAATCATAGCAGTATATTAAACAAAAGTTTGGATTTGGTGAGCCACTTCCCTGTCTTTTACTTAAAGTTACGATGTATATTTTTCTTTATTAATTTCAAAACATCATTTAAGCATGGAGAAAAACACAAGAGAAAACATATAGGAATTAATCTCCCTACTGGTTTTCCTTTTCTTTTTCTTTTCCTTCTCTAAATCTGTAAACCAAATAAAGCCTAAGGATAATAGCTTTGATTTTACAGAATTGCATTTGATTCAGAATTGATAGAACGAGAAAATCAGTTGTTGTACAGACTGTGATCACCAATTCCATAAGATTTAGGGCCTCCATGTGGAGGCTTGTGGAGGAACATCTTTGTTTACTCTATGGATTATCTTTACTCTCTCAGTCCCATTTTATTTGGCCATCTTCGTATACTTAATTTTTTAACCATACATCATTAAATGCATTTCTTGCATTAAAAAAAAGTCTTATATCGGCTTTGTTATTACTATGGGTTAGATAAGGTCAGCGATTGCTGGTCTACTGGGTGTCAATTGAATTCCTGGTTGAGTCTGTGGTGATTCTTGTTCTGCTATGATTTTCCTGTGTTGGTTAATCGGAGTATCCTTTTTAGTGTGTTTACAACTCCATGGCTGAGTCTCTTATCTAGTGGTTTATGCATAAAGTTAAGATAATACTGCCGTTTTAGACACTATTTAGTGAAGCACTTCTCCTTTGAATTGCCAGTAATGGCAAGCAAAAATGTTTTTTTTTTCTTTTTTTTTGTTATTTCTTAAATGAAAACCAACTTTGTATATTTATGTGCAGAACCGTTTTTCCATATTGGTTTTAGTTCGTTATTCTTCATTTGGATGTCCCACCTATTTATCGGCCAACCTTATAATGCAGAAGGGGTAGACTTTCATTCACTTCCACTCTTTATTTTGGTAAAGATGCTCTGTAGAGTTCTGCAGATACATGCTATTAAAGTAAAATTGCAATTGTTCCACTCTTCAGCTTATGGACTTTGGCGGTGGAACCAAATTCTCCCAATAAATACACATAAATACACCAACTGTAACTAACAAGCACACTAAAGAAAAAACCGATTTTCACACCCGAGAAAACCGTTCTTTCACTATGGAAAATAAAATCCGGTACAAGAAAACATTGGATTAAATCCTATAATTCAACCCTTGTACACCCATTCTCAATAAACAAAGAGCTTTCACTCTCTCACCTTAAACCATACACCCCTATGAGGGGAGACCCCTAACTTGGTACACCAAGGGCTTCCTAAATTCTTATATAACATCCCTTTTTATAAAGCTTACAACCATTACTTGTTGGACAAATAATACAACTCTAACACAAAAGGAAATCTACTAGGATAGGAATCTAGTCAAATCAATAATTCTAAATTAATGGGATTGTTCCACATGTGATAGAATCCAAACAATCACTCCCTCTATCACTTTTGGGGGATATTACTCAATCAATCTATCACACATAATAAGCACTCCCTTAATCGGAGCATCCACAAAGTTGACCACTTTGCAACCTTTATAATTGAGCGTCTTCAGCATCAGCATGCACATACCGAATCAACATAGTCTCACCAACTCCGATTCGGCAAGCTGCGGTCAAGACATGTGCAACTACGCGAGTTTCATTGTACACATAAACTCCAGAGAAGAGCCTCAATACATCATTTCCTCAGTAGGAATTACCATATCACCATCGTCTGAACTATAAATAAACTATTCATCCACTTGCAATAAAATTTTCCACCAAGAACTTAGGAGTACAACTCTACCAACTAGACAACAAAACCAATCCACACTTCCCTCTTCTTCGTTGAGAACTCACCATGTGTGATTTTCATGGGTCCACATGCAACTCGAACCTTGCATCCCATGAAAACCATTTAGCAAACATATTTTAGATTCCTCCGCACACTTGGAACATATGTTATACCACTCAAATACCTAACTAGTCCAAGAAAAATAATTTGAAATTCACCGTGGTACCCTGCGTTAATACCAGTTACCCTAGGACAATCCACAACCCTTCTAGAAATCATCAAAATATTTTTCCATTGACCACATACATACCGTACCCAGAATTTGGTAATCAAAGAGAAGTGTCTGTACAAGTGGAGTATGAGGACCTCTCCATCATAAGCAACCTGCTACAATCATAGTAACACTAAAATCGCCTTTTTCCCTAGATTACGACCTATTACGTCATCCGATCTATCACAAAAAAAAACCACAATCTCAATCTGTGCAGAATCTCGCAAAACTACACCCACTGATGAATCTGCAATGCTTGAAAACCTTGAGAACATTCATTTTCCCAAATTCTAAGGCACACAACTTGTCCCACAAGCTACTAGAATTACAACCAATCATGATTCAAGTTTTGTTACACCATGACACATAGAATAATTACCATGACAAACTTCAAAAACAAAACTGAAGCTTATCATCCACGGGACCAACCATGACCACCGTCACCACGTTACTCACATGTCCATCAATTTCTTTTTTTTTCTTCGTCCTGTGTTATTTTTAACCACCGTGATGCTATTCCCCACTGCCGTTGTGTGCCTCTGTCCATCATAGATTTCACCACCATGGCTCTGATACTACTTGTTAGGAATTTAAAACGATGAACCAAATTCCTCCAATAAACACATAGAAACACATCAATAGTAATTAACAAACACATCAAAGAAAACACTAATTTTCACACCTGAGAGAACCGTTTTTTCACTATTGGGAATAAAAATTGGTACCAGGAAACATTGAATAAATCCCATAACCCAACCCTAGCCTCTAACCCCTTGTACACCCACTCTCAGTAAACAAAGAACCCTCACTCTCTCACCCTAGCCATTGCGGTAAAATTGTTGAGGCACTTTGGTATAGTTCCTATAAAGTTTTTTAAAGAACGGTCCAAGAGTTGCAGATGTTCAAGATGACATAAGTTGAATGGGAATCTTCTGTATAATCGATTGGATCGAATATTAAAAACAACCAATTCAAGGAGATTATCGCCTATCCATGAAGGTATATTATCAGTTAGGCTATTCTTTTTATGATCAATGACTTTTAGTGATTAAAAATTTTTCAAGGAAGATGGAAATTCCCCAGAAAGATTATTGTTATTCAAACATAACGTTTCAATATCAACTAGGGAATCATTGATGATGGGGTTGTCGCGTAGAAGTTATTGTTTGCCAAATTAAGAATCATTAACCTTCCATATGCATCTAAAAATCAGGAACCTCTCCTGATAGAAAGTTTTCAGAGAGGTCAAGATAGGTGAAGAAAACCAACATAATATTGTGCAGGGAAAAAATTGACCCAAAGAACCTATTTCTGGATAGATTTAATGTAGATATATTCAGAGGAAGAATTGGTATCAGAAAATTGAATTTATTAGAGCTCAAAGCAATCCATGAGAAATTAACAAATTTCGATGACAATTCAGGAAGCATGCCATATATTTGGTTGTTAGAGAGGTTAATAAATTGTAGTCTGGGAGACTGTTCCCAAAACCAATCAGGAATAACATTTAAAATTTCATTATTAGAGATATCATATGCAGAAAGAGAAGCCAAATCACCTTGAATCTGGGCTGACTACTCAGTCATCCTGGGCCATTAGACGAGACCGCCATGTTGGATCCATAGCCCGGGCGTTCATCCCGAATCGGCCCCATAGGGGCGCATTCCCAGAAGAGACGATGGCTTGCCCAGTAAGCCCACAGACAGTTTCCTATCCCAGCTAGAAGACTAAATGGAAGGAGCAAGTAGTTTCCTAAACCACATTTGAAACTCTCCTTGAATCATGCTAATCAACTTGTAATTAGATTAGGCTTCATAATCTACAAACTTACCATATACGGGTGGTCCTTGCACCTATAAAAGATGCCGCTCACCCCCATTAAAGGGGATCGCATTCTGACTCTAAAGAATAGCATATAAATAATTCACTATTATGCATAAACCCAGTCGGTTTCTGGTAGTGCCGCCTAATCTGTTGGCTCATCAAACACCACTGGTGATCTGTTAGTGAAAGCGCACTGACGCAACCGTGGACGTAGGTCACCTCATTAACGAGACCAAACCACATACAATCTCTTGTCTTTCTCTCTCTAAACCTCTCATACCAATTTTTGGCATCATCAGTTTGGCGCCGTCTGTCATACCCGCTCCAGCGCTATTTAATTATAATATTTTAGCATGCATGGTATGGTTACTATTGTGTTAATTAACACGTGTGAAATGAGTGATGACTCACTAGTTGTTGGTGGGTGTCTTTTGTGAACCCAGTATTTGGCCTTGAAGGCAGTCTAGAAGTTGGACGTGTGAGAATTCTCTACGGTTGGGAAAGTGAGTAACAACTCATGATTATGTGCTTAAATGTTTATTTAGGCATATGTGAATATAATTGATTATTATATTATAAATCGCGACTCATCAGAGTCATTAGATGCCTGGTGAGGACGGAATTGAACACGTTACGTAAGTTGGTAAGCTAATTAGCAATTTCGTAAAATTTGTAGAAACTTGCGTTTTAGCAACCAAACGGAACTTTTTAATTTTGAGGTTTCACCTGTAGAGCTATGCATTAGCTGTGTAGGAAGTTTAAGAGACTGATTAGAAGTTTTGAAAACTCGTGGGGAGGTAAACACAATTTCTGAAAGTGTTGCCTATATATAGATAATGATGACTTTCATAAATTTTATAAAGTTTAACCTAAATTCAAGAAGAGGCCAAATGGAGGATTTCTTGGCTTAGAGTTTCAAGACTCGAATCGACGGAGTTCTAGCCGTTTGTTTTTCATTAAATTCCGTATTTGAACTCTATGAGGTAAGGCTGTCGTTTTGATACCTTATAGGCCTTGTTTGGTTAAGTTTTCCGAAAACTGAATTTTCTAGAATTTTCATATAAACTTGATAATTGGACTTTTGATTAATAGGAATTGTATTAGAAGAATTACTGCACGTTCTTTGTGCTTGAGTTTTCCTTGGATCGGCGTTTAAGAGCGTAAATCGGAGGTGAGTGATATAAATCTTGAGTTTTGGATGATTCTATGGTTTAATACATTTGATATGCTAGGAATGTATATAGATACCATGTGTAGTTCATATTGGGCAAAACTCATGTATAAAGTAGGCCCAAAGTATTTTGAAATGACAAGCATGGTGATATGTGTTAAATGAGCATGTTTATGTGCCTATGTGGGTTAAATGGGGATTTGTGCTAATTCACCATGAGACGTCCTCTCAAAGGGGGAGGATTAGTAGTGACGACGGTCACTTGCCGAGAAAGGCATTAACACGACATGTCGAAGGGGCATGGGTCGTGGTTGAGTCTTAAGACTTTGGATCGGTGAAGGTGCACTTATTCCCTAGAGACCAATAGTTATGTGTTATGATGGATTGGAACATATTTGTCATCCGTATGCTTGATTCATATTATTCACTAAGCGTTAACTTAAACAAATCCATATATCTGTGGTTATATAAATAACCATTCAGGTGCAAGGACTGGAGGGTGATGGAAAAATTGGTTTAAATCAAAAGTTTAAACGCGCAGCGGAAAAATCAAGTTATAAAACTTAATGGTAGCCCAGGATCTACTACTCGTCAATTCCATAGATGCGTACAAAAAGGAGGGGACAAGAGTTTATACCTTAGTGTCTTGAACCCAATTCTGAAATCTCTAACTTTCAGCAGCTCCCTCTAGATGGTCTTTACCCTTATGACTCCTGTGGATGCTTCCCAGAGAGACTAGAGATGGTGGGATCTCTAATAGAGAGGAAGGCGAAGGTTTTGGGGCTCTAAAACAGTTTCTGCAGCTTTTGACGTTCTTAAAACGACGAACTTCTTTTCCAGAACGTAGCTGCCCTATTTATAGATTCCCAGAACCGACCTAAACTTCGACCGATCAAAGTGACTTCGATCGATCGAACCATTCTCAATCGATCGAACCTGCCATGACTTCAATCGATCGAACATACTTCAATCGATCGAACTTGTCTTGACAGCTTCCTCAAGTGTCTTTCCAAGTATCCTGGCGGAGCTAAGAGTGGGACCTCCTAGGCTCTTTATTGTTGGCTCGGATCAGTTGATTAATTTCCATGACCAAACTCTTTGATCAGCAAATTAATCGACTGATCAATTAACGTTTACTCCACTATAAAACGATAACTGAACTCCAACGCAAAAGAACATATCCGAAGCGATAACTAGACTTGTATGTTGTACTAGTGTCCCTCTTTCGTCAGCATTCGTAATCATATTCAAGTAGTCGGATAACTGTTACTATCAACCTGAATCATGATTACTTCTTGTATTCCTTGAGTCCCATTCACCTCTCATGATTACCAAACATGTTGATAACTCTTATCAACAAGACTGCAGTATTCAGTAATCGACTTGGTGACATTCTCAAGGGAATGCTTACTCTGAATCAGAGGGTAGATTCTATCTTGACAATATATGTTCACAACCCTATGAATATGACATACCCAAGATACCCAGGTGTTGATCTTCTGTAGACCTCACTGATTGGTAAGTCAAAGCAGCCATATCCACAGTCTCTGTTCATAATCATCTCAAGATTGAGAACACGTACCTTATACAAGTTATGAGTTCCTATCGACTGATTGACAGTCTTGAGTGTCAATAGGAAAACTCAGGTCCGTCAATGCACTATAAGCACTAGCATATTAACTAAGAGTAACACTCTAGTGACTGAGATTAATCACTCCATCCAATGGTAGTTAATCATGCTATAGTGTAAACCTGATGAGATATCCAGTCTCATCATCCACTGTGACAAGTTCTAAGTATCAAAGAATAGCAATTCGTATCTCACTTGTATATATCTCATACATACACGAATTACCTACTATGACACTTAAGGATTAACAATCATCTCATGAAAGAAACATACATAATGAAATGTAAAGCTGATATCCATATATTAAAATGTCAATGTCTCATACATAAAGTAATGGTTTGAGGGCATAAACCCAACAAACTCCCACTTGCACTCACAATCATACAGGATTACATCTGAGACCTAGACTATTTAGATGATGATCAAAAGCCTTCTGTGGCAAGGCCTTTGTAAATGGATCAGCAAGATTGTCGGCGGTGGCAATCTTGGTGACAGTCACATCTCCACGTTGAACAATATCTCTGATAAGATGATATTTCCGCTCTACGTGCTTTCCCTTTCCGTGGTTCCTTGGCTCCTTGGACTGAGCCACTGCCCCACTATTATCACAATAAAGCGTAATAGGTGACAGCGACGCTGGTACCACCTTGAGTTCCATAAGGAACTTCTTGAGCCAAGCAGCTTCCTTTGTGGCTTCACAAGCAGCCACATACTCAGCTTCTGTAGTTGAGTCTGCAATGCATTTCTGCTTAATGCTCCTCCAACTAACAGCACTACCTCCCAAGGTAAAGAGATGACCGGACGTCGACTTCCTCGAATCTTTATCTGACATAAAATCCGAGTCAGTGTATCCTACTGGAATTAACTCACTACCACTGTACATAAGCATGTAATCTTTAGTCCTTCTCAAGTACTTAAGAATGTGCTTAACGGCTGTCCAGTGCTCTGGACCTGGATTCGACTAATACCTGCTAACCATGCCAACAGCAAAACAGATATCTGGTCTAGTGCATAACATCGCATACATGAGACTTCCCACTGCCGAAGCATAGGGAATTCCTGTCATGCGATTCCTCTCCTCCTGTGTCTTTGGACACTGGTCCTTGGAGAACGCTAAACCATGCCTGAAAGGTAACAAACCTTTCTTCGAATTATCCATTGAAAACCTAGTTAGCACCTTATCGATATAACCAGCTTGAGATAATCCCATTATCTTTCGCTTGCGATCCCGAAAGAGCTTTATCCCAAGAATGTAGCTCGCCTCTCCTAGATCCTTCATATTGAAAGTACTAGCTAGCCAAACCTTGACTGTTGACAATACCGCTACATCATTTCCAATGAGTAGAATGTCGTCAACATAAAGCACAAGAAAAGCCACCACTTTCCCTTCACACTTCTTGTATACACAAGGTTCATCCAGATTCTGTATGAAACTAAAGGACTTGACCGCTTGGTCAAATCGAATGTTCCAACTCCTAGATGCCTGCTTAAGCCCATAAATGGACTTCTGCAACTTGCATACCAAGTTACCTTTCCGACCAGCTATGAACCCTTCTGGTTGTTGCATATAGATGTCCTCCTCAAGATTGCTATTCAAGAATGCAGTCTTGACGTCCATCTGCCAGATCTCATAATCTAAGCATGCAGCAATGGATAAGAGTATCCTGATGGACTTGAGCATGGCCACCGGTGAGAAGGTTTCCTCATAGTCAATGCCCTCCCTCTGAGTATAACCTTTCGCTACAAGCCTAGCCTTAAAGGTCTCAACCTTTCCATCAGATCCTATTTTCCTCTTGTAAACCCACTTATAGCTAATGGGTTTAATATTAGCTGGAAGTTCTACAAGATCCCAGACCTGATTGGAATCCATAGATTCCAATTCAGCCTTCATAGCTTTAACCCAATGAGCTGAATCAACATCAGCCATTGCCTCTTCGTATATGGCAGGATCAGATTCAAATTCTATGGAGACAGCTTCAAAAACTTCCCCTAAGAACATGTATCTATCAGGCTGGCTGATCATCATCCCACTACGACGAGGTACCGGTGCGGAAATAGGTGAAGAAGTGGTGTTTTCTTGATTTACATCGTTATTAACTGCAGGTTGGACTGAGGGCTCTCCTTCTATCTCTCTAAGATCTATCCTTCCCTTAGGTTCATGGTTCATGATATAATCATCCTCTAAGAAAATAGCATTTGTACTAACAAACACTTTCTGTTCTCTTGGATCATAAAAATACCATCCATAAGTGCCTTTTGGATACCCCAAAAAGTAACATACTTCCGATCTAGAATCCAATTTGCTCATCTTTCCTTTCAGCACATGTGTCGGACACCCCCATATCCGGAGATGTTGCAAAGAAGGCTTGCGCCCAATCCACATCTCTCGTGGTGTCCTTGGAACAGATTTACTTGGTACTAGATTTAGTATGTAAGCAGCGGTTTCCAAAGCATAACCCCAAAGGAATAAAGGTAACTCCGAATAACTCATCATTGACCTAGTCATATCTAAAAGAGTCTGATTCCTTCTCTCCGCTACACCATTCTGTTGAGGCGTACCAGGTGCAGTCAACTGTGACAGAATCCCATTCTGTACGAGGTGATCAATAAACTCATTAGAGAGGTACTCGCCACCTCGATCAGATCGAATGGCCTTGATATGTGTGCCCAATTGCTTCTCCACTTCAGCCCTAAATTCTTTGAACTTTTCAAAGGCTTCAGACTTGTGCTGCATTAGGTACATATATCCATACCTAGAGTGATCATCAGTAAATGTTATGAAATACTCATAACCACCCCTTGCTCTAATATTTATTGGTCCACACACATCAGTATGAACTAATTCCAACAATGCATTGGTTCTATTGCCCTTTGCAGGAAAGGGCCTTTTGGTCATCTTACCCTCTAAACAAGACTCGCAGACTTCCATTGGTTCGAGAACCAAATCGCCTAAGACCCTATCTTTGACTAGTCTGCCAATCCTATTTAGATTTATATGGCCAAGCCTCATGTGCCAAAGCCTTGTTGGATTAGTGGAAGGTCCCTTTCTTTTAGATGGTATAGTTACCACTGAGTTATTAAGTTCCATGCAAGAGTCTTTAGAAATATTGGGAGTAATCACATACAAACCATTTGATTTAACACCAGAACATATAAAAGAACTATTTCTTTTAATCACAACTTCAGTTCCAAAATGAAAAGAATAACCATTATTCGATAAATTAGAAACTGAAATTAAATTACGTCTCATTGAAGGGACGTAAAGTACATCTGATAAAATCAAAATTTTATTGTCTAGAAATTCTAAAACTACGAATCCTATAGCAACCGCAGAAACGGTTGCGCTAGAAACTAGAGTAAGTACAATTTCCCCATCACTGCACCTCCTGGTTGATCTGAACCCCTGCAATGAATTACAGATATGGTTAGTCACACCAGAATCAATGCACCAAGTGTTTGAAGTATCCGTTATAAAACTTACTTCAATCACATATGATTCAATCATACCTTGAACTCTTGTAGCTAAGAATTCTGGACAGTTCCTCTTCCAGTGGCCCTTGTCGCCGCATTGGAAACACTTTCCTTTGCCTTGGCCACCTACCTTCCCTTTGCCCTTACCTTTTCCCTTAGATTTTGCAATCTTAGGGACTGGTCCAACACTTGAACCACCAGTACCAGCCTTCTTCTTCCCTTTCTTTCCTTTCCGTGTAGATCGGGAAGAGGAAGCGCTTTTCTCAACGTTCAAAATGTTGACCCCAGGTTTGATCACCCCTTCCGCTGCCAAAAGAGAACTCATCAATTCGCTCATTGAAAAATTCATTTAATTCATATTATAGTTAAGTTTAAATTGAGCGAATGAAGGCGACAGCGAATTGAGGATCATATCAACTTGGGTCTGTGCATCGATGTTGGCACCTAGGGTCTCCAGCTCATTTAAATAACCAATCATTTTTAAAACATGTTCCTTGACTGGAGTCCCTTCCGACATCTTTGCACTCATTATCTTTTGCATAGCTACCTGTCTGGCAGGCCTGCCATGCTCCCCAAACATCTTTTTCAGGGATATGATAATGTCACTGGCAGAATCATTCGATTGGAATTGGTGTTGCAACACACCAGCCATTGAGGCCAGAATATAGCAACGAGCCATTCCATTCGACTTCTTCCATTTGTCGAACTCGCGTCTGGCAGCTGCCGAAGCATTTGCCGCGGGTTCTTCAGGGCTTGGGGTGGTGAGGACATATATGTGATCCTCCGCAGTTAATACGATGTCAAGGTTACGTTTCCATTCAGTGTAGTTATTTCCAGTTAACTTGTTTTGAGTGAGTATGGTGGCAAGTGGACTAAATGCAGATCCAGACATTATGATTTACTGAAAAATCAAAAGACAAAATAAATATGAATATAAGAATTTGACAATTTGAAATAAAAGAATCCTTAAAAACTTTTATTTTAAAACAAAGTCGCCGGAATATCGAAACGAAAGAATAAAGCCTCCGTGTGGTGGTCGATGTTCGATCTTTCGATTAATCATGACTTGTCCGCTATGCAACTCTTGCAAAACAAGTTATGACTCCCGAACCTTTTTGATCTCTAAGTTTCTGAGTAATGCCCCATGTGGGATCCCTTATCCATAGCTTAGCTAGTGTGTACCATTAACTAAGATCCAATCACAGCCGTCTCAAGTAGCGCCTCCGTGTGGTGGTCACCCTCTAACACGTCTGATTGATCCTATCAAAGGAAGTTCACATCTAGTAACCAATGAGTAATGCATCCTCCGTATGGAATGATCACCCCTGGCGAGGTGACACAGAATGCACCACTCATCTTACAGTGAACCGTTAATGGAAGATCGTGGGTGTTAATTAATAAGACCCTCTCCCACTAGATTTAGAAATTAAGGATTTTGCTTTTTAGTAAAAAAATGTTTTTACACATTACCCATAAACATCCAATGTTTACTAATGCGTTAAAATGGTTTTTGAATTTTATTTTAGAAAACTTGTTTTACGTGCATGCAAGTAGTAACAATATAATTAAATACCAATCACAAACCAAGCACATAAAACAAAAAAACTAAAATTGAAAATAAAGACATCCAAACGATGCATCTATCTCCCATGGCTCTATCTCCATAGAACCATCCTTTTTGGTTTGATCGCCTCCAGCTCCACCTTCATGGACAATGGCTCCTTGCTCCATCTTCATGGATTTTCTAATTCTATTACATTTATCATATGCTTCTTTCGAAGCTTACAATTTATCTAGAAGTAGAAATAGCAACAACAATAAAATAAAAGGCTAGGGAAACCGGTGCAACTTTCCTTTTCATAGGATTGAAGTCGCAGCGCCCTTTACATATGCCTTAAAACCAAACCAAACTTAAATTACAACATGCACCAATCTCAAACAATTTAAATACCAAATTTAAAAGTCTTGGTGCCATGGGAGATAGCGACTAAGCTTGCTGCAAAAGGGTTAGTCGTATATACATCCACGCATATATAACAATTGGAACTGCTAATTGATTCACACAGTACATAAACTTTTTGTAGGAAAAACAGGTTTAAATGGAAAGTTTAAACGCGCAGCGGAAAAATCAAGTTATGAAACTTTATTGGCATGCCCGGATCTACTACTCGTCAATTCTACAGATACGCACAAGAGGGGACACGAGTTATACCTTAGTGTCTTGAACCCAATTATGATCTTCAACTTCCAGCAGCCTCCACTAGATGATCTTCACCCTTATGACTCCTGCGGATGCCTGCCAGAAAGACTAGGGTTGGTGGGAACCCTAATGGAGAGGATAGAGAAGGTTTTGGGACTCCAAAACAGTTTCTGCAGCCTCTGACGTTCAAAACGACGAACAACCTTTTCCAGAACGCAGCTGCCCTATTTATAGATTCCCAGAACCGACATAGACTTCGAGCAATCGAAGTGCCTTCGATCGATCGAACATTCGATCGATCGAACCATCTTCGATCGATCGAACCTGCAGACTTCAATCGATCGAGACATCTTCGATCGATCGAACCTGTCTGGACATCATCCTCAAGCATCTTTCCAAGAATCCTGGCTGAGCTAAGAGTGGGACCTCCTAGGCTCTTTATTGTTGGCTCAGACCAGTTTGTTAATCACCATGACCAAACTCTTTGATCAGCAAACCAACTAACTGGTCAGTTAAAGTTTACTCCACTATAAAACGATAACTGAACTCCAACGCAAAAGAACATATCCGAAGCGATAACTAGACTTGTATGTTGTACTAATGTCCCTCTACCGTCAGCATTCGTAATCATATTCAGGTAATCGGATAACTGTTACTGTCAACCTGAATCATGATTACTTCTTGTATTCCTTGAGTCCCATTCACCTCTCATGATTACCAAACATGTTGATAACTCTTATCAACAAGACTGCAGTACTCAGTAATCGACATGGTGACATTCTCAAGGGAATGCTTACTCTGAAACAGAGGGTAGATTCTATCTTGACAATATATGTTCACAACCCTATGAATATGACATACCCAAGATACCCAGGTGTTGATCTTTTATAGACCTCACTGATTGGTAAGTCAAAGCAGCCATATCCACAGTCTGTGTTCATAATCGTCTCAAGATTAAGAACACGTACCTTATACAAGTTATGAGTTCCTATTGACTGTTTGACAGTCTTAAGCGTCAATAGGAAACTCAGGTCCGTCAATGCACTATAAGCACTAGCATATCAACTAAGAGCTACACTCTAGTGATTGAGATTAATCACTCCATCCAATGGTAGTTAATTATGCTACAGTGTAGACTTGATGAGGTATCCAGTCTCATCATCCACTGTGACACATTCTAAGTATTAAAGAATAGTAATTCGTATCTCACTTGTGTGCATCTCATACACACACGAATTACTTACTATAATACTTAAGGATTAACAATCATCTCATGAAAAGAACATACACAATAAAATGTAAAGCTGATATCCATATATTAAAATGTCAATGTCTCATACATAAAGTTATGGTTTGAGGGCACAAACCCAACAAACTCCCACTTGCACTCACAACCATTCAGAACTACATCTAAGACCTAGACTATCTAGATGACGATCAAAGACCTTCTGTGGCAAGGCCTTTGTAAACGGATCAGCAAGATTGTCAGCTGTGGCAATCTTGGTGACAGTCACATCTCCACGTTGAACAATATCTCGGATAAGATGATATTTCCGCTCTACGTGCTTTCCCTTTCCGTGGTTCCTTGGCTCCTTGGACTGAGCCACTGCCCCACTATTATCACAATAAAGCGTAATAGGCGACAGCGACGCTGGTACCACCTCGAGTTCCATAAGGAACTTCTTGAGCCAAACAGCTTCCTTTGCGGCTTCACAAGCAGCCACATACTCAGCTTCTGTAGTTGAGTCTGCAATGCATTTCTGCTTAATGCTCCTCCAACTGACAGCACCACCTCCCAAGGTAAAGAGATGACCGGACGTCGACTTCCTCGAATCTTTATCTGACATAAAGTCCGAGTCAGTGTATCCCACTGGAATTAACTCACTACCACCGTACATAAGCATGTAATCTTTAGTTCTTCTCAAGTACTTAAGAATGTGCTTAACGGCTGTCCAGTGCTCTGGACCCGGATTCGACTGATATCTGCTAACCATGCCAACGGCAAAGCAGATATCTGGTCTAGTGCATAACATCGCATACATGAGACTTCCCACTGCAGAAGCATAGGGAACTCCTGTCATGCGATTCCTCTCCTCCTGTGTCTTTGGACACTGGTCCTTGGAGAACGCTAAACCATGCCTGAAAGGTAACAAACCTTTCTTCGAATTATCCATTGAAAACCTAGTTAGCACCTTATCGATATAACCAGCTTGAGATAATCCCATTATCTTTCGCTTGCGATCCCGAAAGAGCTTTATCCCAAGAATATAGCTCGCCTCTCCTAGATCCTTCATATCGAAAGTACTAGCTAGCCAAACCTTGACCGTTGACAATGCCGCTACATCATTTCCAATGAGTAGAATGTCGTCAACGTAAAGCACAAGAAAAGCCACCACTTTTCCTTCACACTTCTTGTATACACAAGGTTCATCCAGATTCTGTATGAAACCAAACGATTTGACCGCTTGGTCAAATCGTATGTTCCAACTTTTGGATGCCTGCTTAAGTCCATAAATGGACTTTTGCAACTTGCATACCAAGTTACCTTTCCGACCAGCTATAAACCCTTCTGGTTATTGCATATAGATGTCCTCCTCAAGATTGCCATTCAAGAATGCAGTCTTGACGTCCATCTGCCAGATCTCAAAATCTAGGCATGCAGCAACGGATAAGAGTATTCTGATGGACTTGAGCATGGCCACCGGCGAGAAGGTTTCCTCATAGTCAATGCCCTCCCTCTGAGTATAGCCTTTCGCAACAAGCCTTGCCTTAAAGGTCTCAACCTTTCCATCAGATCCTCTTTTCCTCTTGTAGACCCACTTACAGCCAATGGGTTTAATATTGGCTGGAAGTTCTATAAGATCCCAGACCTTATTAGAATCCATAGATTCCAATTCAGCCTTCATAGCTTTAACCCAATGAGCTGAATCAACATCATCCATTGCCTCTTCGTATGTGGTAGGATCAGATTCAGATTCTATGGAGACAGCTTCAAAAACTTCTCCTAAGAACATGTATCTATCAGGCTGGCTGATAATCCTTCCACTACGACGAGGTACTGGTGCAGAAATAGGTGAAGAAGTGGTGTTTTCCTGATTTACATCGTTATTAACTACGGGTTGGACTGAGGGCTCTCCTTCTATCTCTCTAAGATCTATCCTTCCCTTAGGTTTATGGTTCATGATATAATCATCCTCCAAGAAAATAGCATTCGTACTGACGAACACCTTCTGTTCTCTTGGATCATAAAAATACCATCCATAAATACCCTTTGGATACCCCACGAAGTAACATACTTCCGATCTAGAATCCAACTTGCTCATCTTTCCTTTTAGCACATGTGCCGGACATCCCCATATCCGGAGATGTTGCAAAGAAGGCTTGCGCCCAATCCACATCTCTCGTGGTGTCCTGGGAACAGATTTGCTTGGTACTAGATTTAGTATGTAAGCAGCGGTTTCCAAAGCATAACCCCAAAGAAATAAAGGTAACTCAGAATAACTCATCATTGACCTAGTCATGTCTAAAAGAGTCCGATTCCTTCTCTCCGCTACACCGTTTTGCTGAGGCGTACCAGGTGCAGTCAACTGTGACAGAATCCCATTCTGTACGAGGTGATCAATAAATTCATTAGAGAGATACTCGCCACCTCGATCAGATCGAATGGCCTTGATATGTGTGCCCAATTGCTTATCCACTTCAGCCCTAAACTCTTTGAACTTTTCAAAAGCTTCAGACTTGTGCTGCATTAGGTACACATATCCATACCTAGAGTGGTCATCAGTAAATGTTATGAAATACTCATAACCACCCCTTGCTCTAATATTTATTGGTCCACACACATCAGTATGAACTAATTCCAACAATGCATTGGTTCTATTGCCCTTTGCAGGAAAGGGCCTTTTGGTCATCTTACCCTCTAAACAAGACTCGCAGACTTCTATTGGTTCGAGAACCAAATCGCCTAAGACCCCTTCTTTGACTAGTCTGCCAATCCTATTTAGATTGATATGACCAAGCCTCATATGCCAAAGCCTTGTTGGATTAGTGGAAGATCTCTTTCTTTTAGATGGTACAGTTACCACTGAGTTATTAAGTTCCATACAAGAATCTTTAGAAATATTGGGAGTAATCACATACAAACCATTTGATTTAACACCAGAACATATAAAAGAACTATTTCTTTTAATCACAACTTCAGTTCCAAAATTAAAAGAATAACCATTATTCGATAAATTAGAAACTGAAATTAAATTACGTCTCATTGAAGGGACGTAAA
Source organism: Hydrangea macrophylla (assembly GCA_033977485.1). Taxonomy (NCBI): domain Eukaryota; kingdom Viridiplantae; phylum Streptophyta; class Magnoliopsida; order Cornales; family Hydrangeaceae; genus Hydrangea; species Hydrangea macrophylla. Next base: position 33,005,130 of record CM066999.1, on the reverse strand, counting down.
GTACATCTGATAAAATCAAAACTTTATTGTCTAGAAATTCTAAAACTACGACTCCTATAGCAACCGCAGAAACGGTTGCGCTAGAACCTAGAGTAAGTACGATTTCCCCATCACTGCACTTCCTGGTTGATCTGAACCCCTGCAATGAATTACAGATATGGTTAGTCGCACCAGAATCAATGCACCAAGTGTTTGAAGTATCCGTTATAAAACTTACTTCAATCACATGTGATTCAATCATACCTTGAACTCTTGTAGCTAAGAATTCTGGACAGTTCCTCTTCCAGTGGCCCTTCTCACCGCATTGGAAACACTTTCCTTTGCCTTGGCCACCCACCTTCCCTTTGCCCTTACCTTTTCCCTTAGGTTTTGCAATCTTAGGGACCGGTCCAACACTTGAACCTCCAGTGCTAGCCTTCTTCTTCCCTTTCTTTCCTTTTGGCACAGATCGGGAAGAGGAAGCGCTTTTCTCAACGTTTAAAACGCTGCCCCCAGGTTTGATCACCCCTTCCGCTGCCAATAAAGAGCTCATCAATTCGCTCATTGAAAAATCCATTTTATTCATATTATAATTCAGTTTAAATTGAGCGAATGATGGCGACAGCGTATTGAGGATCATATCAACTTGGGTCTGTGCATCGATGTTGGCACCTAGGGTCTCCAGCTCGTTTAAATAACCAATCATTTTCAAAACATGTTCTTTGACTGGAGTCCCTTCCGACATCTTAGCACTCATTATCTTCTGCATAGCTACCTGTCTGGCAGGCCTGCCATGCTCCCCAAACATCTTTTTCAGGGATTCGATAATGTCACTGGCGGAATTGTTCGACTGGTATTGGTGTTGTAACACATTAGCCATAGAAGCCAATATGTAACAACGAGCCATCCCATTCGACTTTTTCCATTTATCGAACTCGCGTCTAGCAGCAGCCGAAGCATTTGCAGCGGGTTCTTCGGGGCATGGGGTGGTGAGGACATATATGTGATCCTCCGCAGTTAACACGATGTCAAGGTTACGTTTCCATTCAGTGTAGTTGTTTCCAGTTAACTTGTTTTGAGTGAGTATGGTGGCAAGTGGACTAAATGCAGATCCAGACATTATGATTTACTGAAAAATCAAAAACAAAATAAATATGGATATCAGAATTTGACAGTTTGAAATAAAAGAATCCTTTTAAAACTCTTATTTTAAAACAAAGTCGCCGGAATATCGAAACGAAAGAATAAAGCCTCCGTGTGGTGGTCAATGTTCGATCTTTCAATTTATCATAACTTATCCGCTATGCAACTCTTGTAAAACAAGTTATGACTTCCGAACCTATTTGATCTCTAAGTTTCTGAATAATGCCCCGTGTGGGATCCCTTATCCATAGCTTAGCTAGTGTGTACCATTAACTAGGATCCAATCACAACCGTCTCAAGTAGCGCTTCCGTATGGTGGTCACCCTCTAACACGTCTGATTGATCCTTATCAAAAGAAGTTCACATCTAGTAACCAATGAGTAATGCATCCTCCGTATGGAATGATCACCCCTGGCGAGGTGACACAGAATGCATCACTCATCTTACCGTGAACCGTTAATGGAAGATCGTGGGTGTAATTAATAAGACCCTCTCCCACTAGATTTAGTAAAAAAAAGGATTTTGCTTTTTGAGAAAATCTGCTTCTACACACTTCCCATAAACATCTAATGTTTACTAATGTGTTGAAAACGGTTTTTGAATTTTATTTTAGAAAACTTGTTTTGCGTGCATGCAACAATGTATTATACGCCAATCACAAACAAAGCACATAAAACAAAAAACTAAAATGAAATAAAAGACATCCAAACGATGCCTCTATCTCCCATGGCTCTATCTCCATAGAACCTGCTTATGGTTTGATCGCCTCCAACTCCATCTTCATGGACAACGGCTCCTTGCTCCATCTTCATGGATATTCTAATTCTATTACATTGAACCTATGCCTCTTTTGAAGCTTACAATTTATCTAGAAATAGAAATAGCAACAACAAAATAAAAGGCTAGGGAAACCGGTGCGACTTTCCTTTTCGTAGGATTGAAGTCGCAGCGCCCTTTACATATGCCTTAAAACCAAACCAAACTTAAAACAACACACCAATCTAAAACATTCAAACACAAAATTAAATGCTCTTGGCGCCATGAGGAGATAGTGACTAACTTTTGCTGCAAAAGGTTAGTTGAACACACATCCACGCATATATATAACAAAATATAACTATTGGAACCCTTAATTGATTCACACAGTATATAAACTCTTTACATACTGAATTAGAACTCAAAACAGCATCTAACTTCTCTGTCATAGTTCGATCGATCGAAGACCGTTCGATCGCTCGAACCTTCGATCGATTGAACACTGTTCAATCGCTTGAACATTCTATTTCACAGAATGATTAAAAATTTTGCAGAATACGTTAAAATTAAACTTTTAATTTCAAAATACTTTTAAAACTGTGAAACAAAGATCCTGACAAAGAGTCTGTCTCGATCGATCGAACTCTATTCGATCGCTCGAACAATAGAAGGTTTCGATCGATCGAAACCTGTTCGATCGCTCGAGTACAGAGCGTTCGATCGATCGAGACTACTTCGATCGATCGAACCCATCTTGCATCCAATGCAATCACAGATTTGTATACTGCTGCGATAACACTGCAGAAACAGATCTGTGACGATGCAGTTTCGAAAACAGTTCTAAAATCAACATGCAAATCAAAATAGTGTTCCAAAAAACGCATCTATAGATCCAAACGAGCGTGGCTCTTATACCAATTGTAGGAAAAACAGGTTTAAATGGAAAGTTTAAACGCGCAGCGGAAAAATCAAGTTATGAAACTTTATTGGCATGCCCGAATCTACTACTCGTCAATTCTACAGATACGCACAAGAGGGGACACGAGTTATACCTTAGTGTCTTGAACCCAATTCTGATCTTCAACTTCCAGCAGCCTCCACTAGATGATCTTCACCCTTATGACTCCTGCGGATGCCTGCCAGAAAGACTAGGGTTGGTGGGAACCCTAATGGAGAGGATAGAGAAGGTTTTGGGACTCCAAAACAGTTTCTGCAGCCTCTGACGTTCAAAACGACGAACAACCTTTTCCAGAACGCAGCTGCCCTATTTATAGATTCCCAGAACCGACCTAGACTTCGAGCGATCGAAGTGCCTTCGATCGATCGAACATTCGATCGATCGAACCATCTTCGATCGATCGAACCTGCAGACTTCAATCGATCGAGACATCTTCGATCGATCGAACCTGTCTGGACATCATCCTCAAGCATCTTTCCAAGCATCCTGGCGGAGCTAAGAGTGGGACCTCCTAGGCTCTTTATTGTTGGCTCAGACCAGTTTGTTAATCACCATGACCAAACTCTTTGAGCGGCAAACCAACTAACTGGTCAGTTAAAGTTTACTCCACTATAAAACGATAACTGAACTCCAACGCAAAAGAACATATCCGAAGCGATAACTAGACTTGTATGTTGTACTAATGTCCCTCTACCGTCAGCATTCGTAATCATATTCAGGTAATCGGATAACTGTTACTGTCAACCTGAATCATGATTACTTCTTGTATTCCTTGAGTCCCATTCACCTCTCATGATTACCAAACATGTTGATAACTCTTATCAACAAGACTGCAGTACTCAGTAATCGACATGGTGACATTCTCAAGGGAATGCTTACTCTGAAACAGAGGGTAGATTCTATCTTGACAATATATGTTCACAACCCTATGAATATGACATACCCAAGATACCCAGGTGTTGATCTTTTATAGACCTCACTGATTGGTAAGTCAAAGCAGCCATATCCACAGTCTGTGTTCATAATCGTCTCAAGATTAAGAACACGTACCTTATACAAGTTATGAGTTCCTATTGACTGTTTGACAGTCTTAAGCGTCAATAGGAAACTCAGGTCCGTCAATGCACTATAAGCACTAGCATATCAACTAAGAGCTACACTCTAGTGATTGAGATTAATCACTCCATCCAATGGTAGTTAATTATGCTACAGTGTAGACTTGATGAGGTATCCAGTTTCATCATCCACTGTGACACATTCTAAGTATTAAAGAATAGTAATTCGTATCTCACTTGTGTGCATCTCATACACACACGAATTACTTACTATAATACTTAAGGATTAACAATCATCTCATGAAAAGAACATACACAATAAAATGTAAAGCTGATATCCATATATTAAAATGTCAATGTCTCATACATAAAGTTATGGTTTGAGGGCACAAACCCAACACTTTTTATATACCGTTTTAGAACTTGAAACAGCATCTTACTTCTCTGCCACAGTTTGATCGATCGAAGACCGTTCGATCGCTCGAACCTTCGATCGATTGAACGCTGTTCAATCGCTTGAACATTCTGTTTCACATAGTAATTTGAAAAATTTTACAGAATATTTAAAAAAAAAACTATTTAAAATTGTGAAACAAAAATCCTGACAAAGAGTCTGTCTCGATCGATCGAACTCTATTCGATCGATCGAACACCAGAAGGTTTCGATCGATCGAGACATGTTCGATCGCTTGAGTATAGAAAATGTTCGATCGATCGAAACATGTTCGATCGATCGAAACATGTTCGATCGATCGAACCTGCCTTGCATCCCATGCAATCACAGATTTGTACTCTGCTGCGATAACACTGCAGAAACAGATCTGTGACGATGCAGTTTCGAGAACAGTTCAAAAATCAACATGCCAATCAAAATAGTGTTCCAAAAACGCATCTATAGATCCTAACGAGCGTGGCTCTGATACCAATTGATGGAAAAATTGGTTTAAATCAAAAGTTTAAACGCGCAGCGGAAAAATCAAGTTATAAAACTTAATGGTAGCCCAGGATCTACTACTTGTCAATTCCATAGATGCGTACAAAAAGGAGGGGACAAGAGTTTATACCTTAGTGTCTTGAACCCAATTCTGAAATCTCTAACTTTAAGCAGCTCCCTCTAGATGGTCTTCACCCTTATGACTCCTGTGGATGCTTCCCAGAGAGACTAGAGATGGTGGGATCTCTAATAGAGAGGAAGGCGAAGGTTTTGGGGCTCTAAAATAGTTTCTGCAGCTTTTGACGTTCTTAAAACGACGAACTTCTTTTCCAGAATGTAGCTGCCCTATTTATAGATTCCCAGAACCGACCTAAACTTCGACCGATCGAAGTGACTTCGATCGATCGAACCTTCGATCGATCGAACCATTCTCGATCGATCGAACCTGCCATGACTTCAATCGATCGAACATACTTCAATCGATCGAACTTGTTTTGACAGCTTCCTCAAGTGTCTTTCCAAGTATCCTGGCGGAGCTAAGAGTGGGACCTCCTAGGTTCTTTATTGTTGGCTCAGATCAGTTGATTAATTGCCATGACCAAACTCTTTGATCAGCAAATTAATCGACTGATCAGTTAACGTTTACTCCACTATAAAACGATAACTGAACTCCAACGCAAAAGAACATATCCGAAGCGATAACTAGACTTGTATGTTGTACTAGTGTCCCTCTACCTTCAGCATTCGTAATCATATTCAGGTAGTCGGATAATTGTTATTGTCAACCTGAATCATGATTACTTATTGTATTCCTTGAGTCCCATTCACCTCTCATGATTACCAAACATGTTGATAACTCTTATCAACAAGACTGCAGTACTCAGTAATCAACTTGGTGACATTCTCAAGGGAATGCTTACTCTGAATCAGAGGGTAGATTCTATCTTGACAATATATGTTCACAACCCTATAAATATGACATACCCAAGATACCCAGGTGTTGATCTTCTGTAGACCTCACTAATTGGTAAGTCAAAGCAGCCATATCCACAGTCTGTGTTCATAATCATCTCAAGATTGAGAACACGTACCTTATATAAGTTATGAGTTCCTATCGACTGATTGACAGTCTTGAGTGTCAATAGGAAAACTCAAGTCCGTCAATACACTATAATCACTAGCATATTAACTAAGAGTAACACTCTAGTGATTGAGATTAATCACTCAATCCAATGGTAGTTAATCATGCTACAGTGTAAACCTGATGAGATATGCAGTCTCATCATCCACTGTGACAAGTTCTAAGTATCAAAGAATAGTAATTCGTATCTCACTTGTATATATCTCATACATACACGAATTACCTACTATGACACTTAAGGATTAACAATCATCTCATGAAAGAAACATACATAATGAAATGTAAAGCTGATATCCATATATTAAAATGTCAATGTCTCATACATAAAGTAATGGTTTGAGGGCATAAACCCAACAGAGGGGAGAATCGCGGGTAATGAGGCGAGGAAGGACCGGAAGCTCCTAATGTTTATAGAACTTGTAGCACTTTTGTAATATGTTTTTAACTCATGCCGGTTGTTTAACCATGCAACTTGTATTAAGACTTATTATATATGCAAGTACGGTGCTTGGTTCACTTTAGGACCTAGCTTGCCGAGACGTGGGAAACTTGAACCTTTAGTACGTGTAATCCAGGAAAGGTTTATGGTTGTTGTATAAACGGTGTATATGTTTTTGCAAGCCCTTAGAATGTTTAACAAAGCTTTGAAATGATTTTGGTTTGAAATGCATTAGTTGAAATGGTTTTGTTTTGAAAGGAGTTAGTTTGGAATGGTTTTGTTTTGTTTAGTTATTTTGGTAATATGTGCATTATTGTATTAGTGGCGTTTGTGCGGAAGCGCCGGGAATTAACGACGTTTATTAAAGAAGCGCCGGTAATTAACGGCGGTTGCGAAAAAGTGCCGGTAATTGTGAAATGGTCTTTTGGAGGTTTGGATTCTGCCCAGACCCCATTCGACCGGTCAAGCGGGGCAATTCGACCGGTCGAAATGCCCCCTGCCAGAAATTTCAAACTCCTACTTCCAATGTTCGGATTAACTTCTGATTAGGCATGGGGGTACCTTTGGGGACCCTTTGACCTATGAAATTGTTACTTTTGAAAATGAAATTCGTTAAGGCGTGTTTGGACACGTGTTTAATATAACCTTTGAAAATCTTTTTGGAAGTTGGTTATTTGGGAGCAAAACTTTTATTAAGGTTATTTTTGGAAACTTTAATCATTATTGATAAGCCTTGATGGCATGCCACGTGACCTAGATTCATATGTATGGATCCGGGGCGTGACATGTAGTGGTATCAGAGCAAAAAGGTTATAGACCTTGACCTATGGGTTTAGGTTTAGAGCCTTGGTGACGAGAGACGACGTCATGAGTTTGAATATTAATTAATGTGTGCGGAATTTGGATTAGTGCATTACATATGCATATGAATAATGGTTGTGTGCATCATATCTTACATGCATACTCTGAGATATATGTCATGACATGCATGATATCATTATGTGGTGGTCATCAGGAATAAGTGATGGAAAGTATGGATATAAATAATGACAATGCAACGAATGCGTGAATGGATCGAATAGAGGCCGCTATTGAGGGGTTTATTAGAGCAGTGGATGACAGAGTGCCACCAAGGGGAATAGAGCCGGAAAATCCAAATTTGGCACCAAGGGTTGGGAAATCAATTGCCGAAAAGTTCGCAAAGAAGAATCCGACAATATTCACTAGGGGATCGGATCCTGATGTGGCAGACTTTTGGAAAATGGATATGGAACGTATATTCCGTAACTTGGCATGCACCGATAGAGAGAAAATAGACAATGCCACTGATACTTTGAAAGAGGGAGCTCAGAATTGGTGGGTTGGTATTCTCGCAAGTAGAGCACTGACTACTTGGGCAGGTTTTATAGAGGAATTTGATAAACGGTACTTTCCAGATTCAGTGAAGACCCAAAAGAAGCGAGAGTTCATGAACTTGAAACAAGGGGATATGACGGTAAACGAGTACGCGACTGCATTTAATGGGTTGCCTCGATTTGCACCTGGCATAGTTTTGGAAGAGGTGGATAGAGCCAGACAGTTCGAAGAAGGTTTGAAGGAAAATCTCCATAGTCGCGTGGATACATTTCGTCTTCCAACATTTTCTGAAGTTCTAGATGTAGCTCTAATAGCCGAAAGAGATATTGGGAACTACAAGCTTAGCCAACAAGGAAAGAGGAAAAATGAGAATCAAGGGAGGAACGAGGGTAACTTTAAGAAATCCTATTCAAGGGCACCTGGTGTTGGTTCAGGAACTTAAGGGGGAAGTTCATTCTCCGGAGGAGATAAACTGGTGTGTACTATTTGCAGCCGTAGACATTGGGGTGTTTGTTTTATGGCAAATATAATTTTTCATATTTGTAATCAACCGGGGCATGTTGCCAAGAATTGTACGCAGACAAGAACGCAAAGTGCGAATGTGGATATGAGTGGTAAATGTTATGAATTGTTGCGAATATGACCTGTAACACACACAATGCAAACGCACACAGAAACAATAAACAGACAAACCACGACACCAGATATACCCTGTGGTTCGGCCAACTTGCCTACGTCCATAGCCTCTCACACCAGTTCACTATATTCAAGAAACAGGGTTACAGAGTTTTCTCTCAAAGAACACAGCTCTCAACATACTGCGACTGCACATAGAAGGGATTATATATCCCACTAGGGTTACACTAAAAATTACTAAAATACCCTTGGCCCGAAATAAAATTTGGCACAATTCGGTCCTATAATAAGTTCAACTCGGGGGGCCCGTTCCCCGAACCCCCGGTATCAGAGTGGATCAGACTTCACAAACCTAACACGAATGTGGGATGCCGGGTCATCGGGAAAGGGATTGCCCGAATAAGCGACAACGTGGGGCAGGTTCTGTGGCTTCTAGTGGAACAAGAACGGTGACGCAACCAGACAAAGGAAAAAAGGAACAAAGGGAGGTGCAAGCATTTAACCTTTTTCCCGGAGAGACGGCCAATGCGGACTCTGTGGTGTCAGGTACACTACTTATTTGCTCACATCCTGCATGTGTACTTGTAGATTCAGGATCCACACTCATTTGTGTCATATAAATTTGCTAAATGCTTGGATGTGATGTCCGAACCGTTGGGATTTGATTTGTCCGTTTCAATTCCGTTAGGAGATCCTATAATAAGTTCCATGGTATACAAAATATGTGACATTAAGGTAAATGAAAAGACCTTAGTTGTTGATTTGATACCATTAACCATTCATCACTTTGATGTAATTTTGGGAATGGATTGGCTATCGGCGAATTGTGCTTCAATTGATTGTGTAAGGAAAAGAGTTATATTTCAAATGCCAGATCAGGAGGAGTTTTATTTCCATGGGGTTGGGATCACGTCACCACCGTATATTGTGTCAGCTGGACGAGCTTGTCGACTAGTAAGAAAGGGTTGTCAAGGATTTTTATGTAGTATTCTTGATACAAGAGTCATCAGATCGGGGATTGAAAACATTTCAATAGTGAGAGAATTTCCTGATGTGTTTCCTGAGGAGTTACCTGATACTCTAGTTGAAAGGGAGATTGAATATACCATTGATACGATACCTGAAGCACAACTGATATCGAGGGCACCATATCGAATGGCACCAGTGGAATTGAATGAACTGAAAATACAACTACAGGAGCTACTTGATAAAGGGTTTATACAACCAAGTGTCTCACCATGGTGAGCACCGATATTGTTTGTTAAGAAGAAAGATGGGACAATGCAAATGTGCATAGATTATAGAGAGTTGAACAAGTTGACGATCAAGAACAAATATCCACTACCACGCATTGATGACTTGTTTGATCAACTACGAGGGGCCCATATATTTTCAAAGATTGACTTGAGATCGGGTTATCACCAATTGAAAGTCAAGGTAGAGGATGTAGAGAAGACAACGTTTCGGACTCGATACGGCCATTATGAGTTTTTGGTCATGCCATTTGGAGTAACAAATGCACCAGCGGCGTTTTATGGATTTGATGAACAGGGTATTCAAGGAATATCTAGATGAGTTTGTGATTGTGTTCATAGATGATATCTTGGTGTATTCCAAAAATGTTGAAGAACATGAAAGGCATTTACGATTGGTCTTACAACGGCTGTTAGAGAGAAAATTATATGGGAAATTGAAGAAGTGTGAGTTTTGGTTGGCTGAGATAGCTTTCTTGGGGCATGTAATTTCTGAAGATGGAGTTTTAGTGGACCCGCAGAAGATTGAGGCTATAGCTAATTGGTCAAAACCAACAAATGTGTCAGAAATTTGAAGTTTCTTGGGATTGACAGGTTATTATAGAAGGTTTGTGGAAAATTTCTCCAGGATAGCGATGCCAATGACTCAACTGATGAGAAAGAACGCAGTATTTAATTAAGACTCGGAATGTGACAAGAGTTTTAAAGAGCTGAAGACTCGACTTATGTCAGCACCAATCTTGACGATTCCGTCTGGTACAGGGGGGTTTGTAATCTATAGTGATGCTTCACATAGAGGACTGGGATATGTTCTGATGCAGAGCGACAAGGTGATTGCTTATGGCTCACGTCAGTTAAAGGTACATGAAGTGAATTATCCGACTCATGATCTTGAGTTAGTAGTAGTGATCTTTGCATTGAAGATCTGGTGGCACTATCTTTACGGGGAAAAATGTGATATCTACATAGATTACAAGAGCCTGAAGTACTTGTTTACACAGAAAGAACTGAATATGAGGCAAAGGTGATGGTTGAAATTGATGAAAGACTATGACTTGTCGATTCACTACCATCCTGGGAAAGCAAATGTAGTTGCTAACGCATTAAGCAGGAAGTCTACAAATAATTTGGCCTACGATTTGACTTTACAGAAACAACTTGTTGGTGAAATGGACAGGTTGAAACTTGAGGTGATTTCAACAACCGAGGGAGGTTTGCTAGCAGCTATTGTCGCACAACCGACATTGATAGATGAGATAAAGATGAAACAACTTCAAGACCCAGTTTTAAAGAAGATCTATGATGAAATACCGCTAGATAAACAGCCAGAGTTTACCTTTGTGGACAATATTATGAAATTCAAGAATCGGGTATATGTACCTAATGTGGATGGGATTAAGGAGTTAATACTTGAAGAATCTCATAATACCAAATATACAGTTCATCCAGGTAGTACCAAGATGTATCGAGATTTGCGAGAGGTATACTGGTGGTCTGGAATGAAAAGGGAGGTAGCTGAGCACGTGGCCAAATGCTTGGTTTGTCAGCAAGTCAAGGCGGAACATCAAAGGCCTGTAGGGTTATTGCAACCTTTGGATGTACCAGAATGGAAATGGGAAAAGATAACCATGGATTTTGTATCGGGTTTCCAAGGTCTACAAGATCGAACGATAGTGTTTGGGTAATTGTAGATCGATTGACTAAGTCTGCACATTTCTTGCCAATTAAGACAAAGGAACCGATGAAACTCGCGAAGTTGTATATTAAAGAGATTGTGAGACTACATGGAGCGCAAGTGTCTATAGTTTCAGATAGGGATAGTAGCTTCTTATCTAGATTCTGGAGAGGACTACAAGCAGCTATGGGTACAAAGTTAAACTTTAGTACAACTTTTCACCCACAGACAGATGGACAGTCCGAACGTGTGATTCAAATACTGGAGGACATGTTTCGACTATGTGTTCTTGATTTAAAGGGTGACTGCGAAAAATATATTCCATTGATTGAATTTGCCTACAATAACAGTTTTTAGTCTAGTATTGGGATGGCGCCATATGAAGCACTATATGGGCGTAAGTGTCGATCACCGATTTGTTGGACTGAGGTAGGGGAATGAAGGCTAGAAGGACCTGAGATGGTTCAGTTGGCAGTAGATAAAGTAAAGGTGATACAACAACGGTTGAAAACGACTCAGAGTCATTACAAAAGCTATGCGGATACGGGGCGAAGGCCACTAGAATTCGATGCAGGTAACCGTGTGTTCTTGAAGGTTTTACCTTCCAAGGGGATTACGAGGTTTGGAAAGCGAGGAAAGTTGAATCCTAAATACGTTGGACCGTTTGAGATTGTTGGAAAAGTGGGCCAGTAGCTTATCGGCTAGAATTACCACAAGAGTTAGCTAATGTACATGATGTATTCCATGTGTCGATGTTAAGAAGAGTTATATCTGATTCAAGTCATATGATTACTCCAGAGCCATTGGAAGTCAGAGAAGACTTAACGTATGTTGAACGTCCAGTGAGAATCCTAGATGGAAAGGATAAAGTATTATGAAACAAGACGGTTCCATTGGTAATGGTCTTGTGGCGAAATCACACAGTGGAAGAAGCCACGTGGGAAAGAAAGGATGAGATGCAGGCAAAGTATCCATTTCTGTTTGAAGCATGAGGTATTGAAAGTTTAGGGACAAACTTCTTTTAAGGGGGAGAGGATGTCATACCCGCTCTCGCGACATTTAATTATATTATTTTATCATGCATGGTATGCTTACTGTTGTGTTAATTAACACGTGTGAAGTGAGTGATGACTCACTAGTTGTTGGTAGGTGTCTTTTTAGAACCCAGTATTTGGCATTGAAGGCAGTCCAGAAGTCCAGAAGTTGGACGTGTGAGAATTCCCTACGGTTGGAAAATTGAGTAACAACTCATGATTATGTGCTTAAATGTTTATTTAGGCATATGTGAATATAATTGATTATTATATTATTAATAGCGACTCATCGGAGTCGTTAGATGCCTGGTGAGGACGGAATTGAACACGTTACGTAATTTGGTAAGCTAATTAGCAATTTCGTAAAATTTGTAGAAACTTGCGTTTTAGCAACCAAACGGAACTTATACGGAAACCTTTTTAATTTTGAGGTTTCACCTATAGAGCTATGCATTAGCTGTGTAGAAAGTTTAAGAGACTGATTAGAAGTTTTGAAAACTCGTGGGGAGGTAAACATAATTTTCGAAAGTGTTGCCTATATATAGATAGTGATGACTTTCATAAATTTTATAAAGTTTAACCTGAATTCAAGAAGAGGCCAAATGGAGGATTTCTTGGCTTAGAGCTTCAAGACTCGAATCGACGGAGTTCTACCCGTTTGTTTTTCATTGAATTCAGTATTTGAACACTACGAGGTAAGGCCGTCGTTTTGATACCTATTAGGCCTTGTTTAGTTATGTTTTTCAAAAACTCATTTTTCTAGAATTTTCATATAAAGTTGATAATTAGACTTTTGATTAATAGGAATTGTATTAGAAGAATTACTGCACGTTCTTTGTGCTTAAGTTTTCCTTGGATCGGCGTTTAAGAGCGTAAATCGGAGGTGAGTGATATAAATCTTGAGTTTTGGATGATTCTATGGTTTAGTGCATTTGATATGCTAGGAATGTATATAGATACCATGTGTAGTTCATATTGGGCAAAACTCATGTATAAAGTAGGCCCAAAGTATGTTGAAATGAAAAGCATGGTGATATGTGTTAAATGAGCATGTTTATGTGCCTATGTGGGTTAAATGGGGATTTGTGCTAATTCACCGTGAGACATCCTCTCAAAGGGGGAGGATTAGTAGTGACGACGGTCACTTGCCGAGAAAGGCATTAACGCGACATGTCGAAGGGGCATAGGTCGTGGTTGAGTCTTAAGACTTTGGATCGGTGAAGCTGCACTTATTCCCTAGAGACCAATAGTTATGTGTTATGATGGATTGGAACATATTTGTCATCCGTATGCTTGATTCATATTATTCACTAAGCGTTAGCTTAAACAAATCCATATATCTGTGGTTATATAAATAACCATTCAGGTGAAAGGACTAGAGGGGACAATCGCGGGTAATGAGGCGAGGAAGGACCGGAAGCTCCTAATGTTTATAGAACTTGTAGCACTTTTGTAATATGTGTTTAACTCATGCCGGTTGTTTAACCGTACAACTTGTATTAAGACTTGTTATATATGCGAGTACGGCGCTTGGCTCACTTTAGGACCTAGCTTGCCGAGACGTGGTAAGCTTGAACCTTTAGTACGTGTAATCCGGGAAAGGTTTATGGTTGTTGTATAAACGGTGTATATGTTTTTGCAAGCCCTTAGAATGTTTAACAAAGCTTTGAAATGGTTTTGGTTTGAAATGCATTAGTTGAAATGGTTTTGTTTTGAAAGGAGTTAGTTTGGAATGGTTTTGTTTGGTTTAGTTATTTTGGTAATATGAATATTATTGTATTAGTGGCGTTTGTGCGGAAGCGCCGAGAATTAACGACGTTTATTAAAGAAGCGCCGGTAATTAACGGTGGTTGCGGAAAAGCGCCGGTAATTGTGAAACGGTCTTTTGGAGGTTTGGATTCTGCCCAGACCCCATTCGACCGGTCGAGCGGGGCAATTCGACCAGTCGAAATGCCCCCTGCCAGAAATTTCAAACTCCTACTTCCAATGTTCGGATTAACTTCTAATTAGGCATGGGGGTATCTTTGGGGACCCTTTGACCTATGAAACTGTTACTTTTGAAAACGAAATTCGTTAAGGCGTGTTTGGACACGTGTTTAATATAACCTTTGAAAATCTTTTTGGAAGTCGGTTATTTGAGAGCAAAACTTTTATTATGGTTATTTTTGGGAACTTTAATCATTATTGGTAAGTCTTGATGGTGTGCCACGTATGGATTCGGGGCGTGACACCGTCTGTGGGAAGCGATAAGTTTTTCACCAATAAATTTCTTGACTGATCAAAATGCCACCGAAGACAGGTAAGAAGAATACCGCCTAGGCTGGCCAGGAGAACTTGCAACTCGAGCAGTAGGCTGCCTTCATGACCTCCGAGAAAGTAACAACGGCGCTCGTGCAACTTCTGGAAGGCCAGCGGCAAATCCAGCAGCAAATCGAAGCGCTGTTGGCCCTACAAGAAAAGCGTCCCCAATCCGAGAACCAGCCTGGAAAAAGCGTTCCCGACTGGGAGCCAGCACAAGTTCAGAACCATACCCACTCTACGCCAGTGTCCCTGTTAGATTGGGAACGCGACAGGGATGGTGATCGTAGTAGAGCGCCCAGACGTACCAGACGACGAGTCTGGAGCAATCCTCGTCGGGTGGAAGATGCTAGAGATATCATTAACAAATGACGCACCACCAGAAGGAAGGAATTAGGACAAAAGGCCCGGGAATCGGACAAAGACCATCCGGTTAGGATGTAAAGGCCCTGGTACCACTCGGATATGGAGAGAAGAACCGGGCAAGATGTAAAGGCCCTGATTGAGGTCAAATCAAAAAGTTGAATCGCAAATCTGCCAAATATCTCACCAACACAGAGACTGAGTCACCCTATACCGCCCAGATAACAGGATTCCCCATCCCGAGAAAATTCAAGCAGCCACATCTTAGCTCCTATGACGATGCAAGGAGATGAGTGGACCATATCCGCATATACAAAACTCAAATAGCCCTGGTTACCACGGCCGATGAGTTATTGTACCTGGCCTTCCCTAGCACTCTTAAAGGGCCAGCCGCGCAGTGGTTCCATGCTTTGAAACCCCGGATAGATGATAACTTCAAGACATTGAGCAAGTTCTTCATCAGCCAGTTTGTGGGGATGCTCGACCGATAACAACCAAATACCCAGCTGCTGACCGTCAAGAAGCGAAAAAGGGAATCCCTAAGGGAGTATGTAGATCATTTCAACCAACAAAGGCTCCAGATCCATAATCTGAATGAACCAGCCAGAATCATGGCTTTCCGTTCGGGAGTTCGACATACCAAGTTTGCCACGTCATTTCACCGTGACCGACTGGCAACCCTGGTGCAGCTCTCGAAAAGGGTCAGAAAGTACATCGACATCGTGGAATTCCTTAAGGCCAAGTATGCTAGTTTGGAAAAAGATGAGTCCTTGGGATCAAAGCGGAAGCGCGTTGCCTCTGGAAAGGGCTCGGGAAAGAAGATAAAACAAGATCAGCCTAAAAGTGGTCAGGATCAGCCCCCGATAAAGTTCACACCCCTTTCCTGGTCTATTCATGATGTTATGGCCGCCGTCGAGACCCGACGGCTCCTCTAAGAGCCGACAAAGCTAAAAAGTCCGCCTGATAAGAGAAACCAGGATAAGCTTTGCCGCTTTCATAAAGAACACGGACATGACACAGAGGATTACTTTAAGCTCAAGATCACCATTGAAAAAGTGATTGAGCAGGGCCACCTATTCGAGTTCGTTGCGACAGATAGGCGACCTTGGCAAGACACCCGGGACCCCGAGCAGCCGCGACCACTTGAGCAAGTCAACGTAATCTCTGGGGGAACTTCAGACGGAGGGGATTCACAGTTGGCCAGGAAGAGGCATGCTCGGGCATCCCGATCGGATGTATGGCATATCCAATCGACCAGCTCCACCCCGACTGATGTGTTAACATTCTCATCCGAGGACATGTTAGGCCTACACTACCCTCACGATGATCCGCTGGTGGTAACGCTGTCTGTAGCAAACTATGTAATTAAAAGGGTGTTGGTGGACACGGGCAGCTCCTCCGCCATCATGTTCGTCTCTGCATTCGATCAGCTCGGGATATCCAGGGACTAGCTCCGACCAGTGGCCAGTCCCTTAGTAGGTTTCAACGGGTTCAGCACCCAATCGCTCGGTACCATGGGAGCCTACCCTCAGCAGGCATCTGTACTGGCAAGCTTTATGGTCGTAGAAGCTCCATCTGCATATAATGTCATCCTTGGGAGGCCAACCCTTAACAAGGCCAAGGCGGTCGTGTCAACGTATAGCCTGGTGGTTAAATTCCCAACCCCTCAATGACTCGGGAGCATACGCGGAGACCAAGCCGTCGCCAGGAGTCGCTATGTCAGTTCTTTATGTCGGGAAGCCATTACGAAAACGTTAAATTTTAAGGAGATGGACCCTAGAGACAAAAGCGACAGAGTGGGTCCAATAAAAGAGCTAGAACAGGTGGTGTTGTATCCTCGGATTCCCGACCGGACCGTCAACATTGGCACTCTCTTAGAGCCAGGCCTCAAGGAGGAGCTAGTTCAGTTCCTGCGGAAATGCCAGGACGTCTTCGCTTGGAGCCATGAGAATATGTCTGGGATGGATCCCCGGGTCATGTCTCACCATCTCAATACCAACCCAAATTCCCGACTGGTCAAACAAAAGAGGTGGGGTATGGCACCTGAGAGACAGGCGGCAGTATGTGAAGAAGTTGAGAAGCTCTTGAAAGCAAATTCCATCCGAGAGGTCCACTATCCTGACTAGTTAGCAAATGTGGTACTAGTCAAGAAAAGCAATAGGAAGTGGAGAATGTGTGTAGATTTTACTGATCTGAACAAGGCCTACCCCAAGGACTGCTATCCATTACCCAAGATAGACTTCCTTGTGGACTCCACAATCGGTCATGCGCTCCTGTCGTTCATGGATGCCTATTCGGGGTACAATCAGATCAGTGTGTATCCCGGGGATGAAGAGAAGACTTCCTTCATCACAGATCAAGGAACGTACTATTATAAAGTGATGCCCTTCGGCATGAAAAACGTCGGGGCAACCTATCAATGCCTGGTCAATCACATGTTCAAGGATCTGATCGGGAAGTCCATGGAGGTTTACGTCGACGATCTTTTGGTTAAAGAGCCGAGACGAGTTCGACCATCTCAAGCATCTGGCCGGGGCCTTCAGCATTTTAAGAAAGTTCAGAATGAGGTTAAACCCAGCCAAGTGTACATTTGGCGTCTCGTCCAGGAAGTTTCTGGGACACCTAGTTAGCAGGCAGGGTATTGAATCAAATCCCGAGAAAATCCAGGCCATCATAAACATGCGGTCGCCCAGGTCAACCAAAGAAGTTCAGAGCTTGGCCGGGCGGGTCACCGCATTAAACAGATTTGTCTCCCGAGCTACCAACCGGTGCCTGCCATTTTTTAAAATCCTCCGTAAGGCCTTTTAGTGGTTGAAAGAGTGCGAAAAGGCATTCCAGGAGCTCAAGAAGTACTTTGGCAGTGTCACCTTCAACATTCAGCTCGGCTCTCATCCAAGAAGAACACGGGATACAGTTCCCGATTTACTACACCAGCCGGGCACTTCAAGGCACGGAAGGTAGATATTCTTGCATAGAAAAGCTTGCCTTTGCCCTAATCACGTCTGCCCAGAGACTTTGCCCGTATTTCCAAGCCCACGTAATTGTGGTCCTCACTGATCAACCTCTCTGTCGAATCCTGAGCAGGCCTAAAACATCCAGAAGGCTCATCAAGTGGGCCTTGGAGTTGGAGAAATTTGAGGTAACGTACAGACCCCGCACGGTGATCAAAGGACAGGTCGTGGCAAACTTTTTTATGGAGTTTACATACTCGGAGGACCCAGTCAAAGAGCGCAGCCCTCCCGACCTACCGCCCGGGCAACAGGCAGGTGTCCCAACCTGGATACTTTACGTGGATGGGTCTTCCAACAAACAGGGCAGTGGGGCAGGGATCATCCTGGCTATGCCAAATGAGATCTAGCTCAAGTATGCACTTAGGTTTGGATTCTGAGCCACTAACAACGAGGTTGAGTATGAATCCCTATTGGTTGGACTGCAACTGGCTACCTCAATGGGTGCACAATAGATTCAAGGGTACTGCGACTCCCAGCTCGTAGTAAACCAAGTCAATCAGGAATACGAAGCTCAGGAGGACAACATGGTGGCCTATCTGGCCCTTGTCCGAGCGGTCTCAAAGAAGCTGCAGTGGTTCTCCGTTACACAAATACCGAGGGGAAAAATACTAGGGCCAATCAGTTAGCCTACCTCACCTCGTCCTCCAAGTCAGACTTGCCCAGGATAAGGATGGAGTACTTACCCGAGACAAGTGTGATCAACTCGGGAGGCATGGAGGTTGAACCGGTCGCCCTAAGACCCAGCTGGATGGATCCAATCGTGACATTTCTAACAACCGGGGCTTTACCATAGGCGAGAGGGGAAGCCCGCCGGATCAAATATCAGGCGGTTAGATACCACATCATTGATGGCATCCTCTACAAGAGACGATTCTCAATGCCATATCTCCATTGCGTCCATCCCGCACAAGTCCAAGCAATATTGTACGAAATCCACGAGGGACTGTGTAGGAATCACACCGGAGGCCGAGCAATCTCCAGAAAGGCCCTACTACAGGGATATTATTGGCCGACCATGGCCTGGGATTCCCAAGAGTATGTCAAGAGATGTGACCCATGTCAGAGATTTCCCCTATGATTAACCGTCCGAGAGAGCTTCAGCCGCTAATTCTCAGGCCCTGGCCATTCACTCAATGGGGTATAGATACTGTCGGTCCCCTTCCAATGGGAAAAGGACAAGTCAAGTTCGCTGTCATTGCTATGGACTATTTCACCAAGTGGGCGGAAGCCGAACCCTTGGCCACAATCACCGAAAAGAAAATGGAAAAGTTCATTGAGAATAATATCCTAGCAGGTTCGGCATCCCCCGGGTCCTGATCAGTGACAACGGAAGACAATTTGACACCCCGGTGTTCTGGCAATTCTGTTTAGGCTATGGGATATTGAATCATCACTCCTTCCCTGAGCACCCTCAAGCCAATGGCCAGGCCGAGGTGACCAACTAAACTATTATGCATTTAATCAAAACTAGGCTTGAAGGCGCCAAAGGCCTTTGGGCAGAAGAACTACCAACCCTCCTATGGGCTTATCGTACATCTCCCCGAGCGGCAACAGGCGAGACACCGTTCTCACTTACCTACGGGTTCGAGGCTGTAGTCCCCACAGAGCTCGGGTTGCCTACATACCGAGTAGAAAGTTTAGCGAACGGGGCAACGAGGAAGCACTTAGAGGAGAACTAGACTTGGTAGAAGAGAAAAGAGATCGGGCTTATCTGAATGTGGCAGCGTATAAGCAGAGAGTCTCCCGGTACTTTAACAGCCGGGTCAAGCATCGCGGTTTCCAAGTAAGAGATCTGGTTCTCAAAGCGATAAACAAGTCTACCAAAGTCCCGAGCCCCGGGAAGTTGGGGCCGAACAGGGAAGGACCGTACAAGGTTACCCAAGTCAACCGTTCGGTAACATACTGGTTACAAACTCTAGACGGACACGACCTCTCTCACCCTTGGAAAGTGCAACATCACCGCAAGTATTTCCAGTAAAGCATGAAAATAATGTTGGCTAGAAACCATGTAGCTCCACCCGAGCATATCTATTCATATAGTAATAAAAGTTTTTTTTTTGTCAAACAACTCTTCTCCATGCTTGCTCACTCAAAAGACCTCGGGGTACAACCCCAGGCACTCAAAAGACCTCGGGTCCATAACCCGAGGCCCAGGCTTCTCTTAGGTCCAATCGACGATGGGGGCATCACCCCCTAGGTGGCTGATGATAGCAAGCCTCAAAGGACCCTGTAACCACCCACGTTCCAGGTCGCTCCCTCTATACGCCTGCCTTAGCAAACGCTTAGGGTGCAGGGAAATACCAGGCCAAATAGGAAATCACACCTGGCACTAACAGGACTTGGAATCCTAGGACACCTAACATTCCTAAGTGCCTATAGTACCCAGAGAAACTGCTCGGGTAGTAAATAGGTTATAATCCTACACTACACCAGAGCGGGGCATACTTAACAGGTCCCTAAAAGTCCAAGTATTCTCAGCCTGTTATAGTCTTAAATCTTTTTCTAAGGTAGGGATTTAGATCAACCAACAACCGGTTGGGTATTGGCAACCACAAACAAGCATACATGTACAAGTGCAAAATGCAAAACAATTGGTGCAAAAGGTGTCCTCAAAGGACCTTTTCATTAATCAAAAACAATATTTACAATGACTGGGGGGCAGTTGTAGTAGCCTCCCTACAAAAAAAAAACAAACAAATAACCAAACTAACAAAGAATATGAAGAAACAGACCAGGGACTAAGAGTCATCCACCACAACCACGTCTTTAGTCTCTCCGGTCTCTCCCACTAGAGCAACTCCTTCACTCGGGCCCGAGCTACCGCCCGGGGCAGCGAAACCATCAGCAGCTCTGGCTAAGGCGGCAGAGTCATCAGCTTCATCGGCCAGAGCCGTAGAATCATCGGCAGCAGGAGGACCAAGATCCTAGTAGTCCGAGTCAATACCCTCATAAGACGAGACATCCCATTCGAGGTGATCCCGGGCCAGCCTTCGCTTGAGGTCCTCATACCCTTGAAAGAAGCCATCATCGAAAGCATCTTCCGTGGACCCCGCCGCTTTAGCCTCAGCCGCCGCCTTCGCCCAAACCTCTGCAGCTGCGGGAATGGCCCGGGATGCCTCCAGACCCGCCAGGGTAGTCACCAATTTTGCTTGGGCTGTCCTGAGGCTCAAGGCTAAGCCCTTCACCTTGTCTTTCTCCAGATCCAGAGCATTTTCCCTGGCCTCCGAGGCAGCCCGCTACTCTTCCAAAGCAGCTTCAGCAGCAGCGACTCTCCTGGCCAGAGAGGGCAGGAAGGATTAAGCCCCAACGACCATGCAGCCGACCTGCAAGGAGCCCAAAAACTGGTCAGTTATCCGGGTACATAAAAGAAGAGTAGTGGTAATAAATAGGCCGAGGGTCAGTGCTTACCATGTGGGAGAGGCTGTACAGCCATTCCTGGACGACCTCAGGAGACATGCTTGCACACGCCTCCACTTAGCTGGAGAGAAGGGCAGATTTAACCCTCTCCCGGATCACCACCAATTCTTCAACCGGCACCTTGGACGGAATTCCTGTTCGGGGGGAAGTCTCCACCACCACCGCGTGGGGAGCCGAGGTCCCCACAGGTTCCGGACGGTTTGCGGTTCCGTGCCGGATCTGTCTCAGCAGGCGTTCGCTGCCCGAGGCCTCTCCAGCGGGCCTCTTTCCCCCTCTATTAGCCACCCGGGCGGCGGTAGTGGCCTGCTTGACCCTTAACTGTTCAAGAACCCTCTTGGGGGGCCATTTCTGCAAAAAGGAAAGAAAAACGATTAGTAGCCAGCGGATACAATGGGAATGTAGACAAGACCAGGCCTGCCCGGGCACTTACCAGGAATTATGGGTGGAAAGACGGGAGCTTTGAGGGGCTCGGCCGGGTTGTAGGACGCTTTGAAATTGCCCATCCGGGTCAGCACGTTCCAGATGTTTGTCGATAAGTCTGCCAAGCCCCGAATCCTGATCTGGCACACCTCAGGAATACTAGGTGGGCTGGCTGATCCCGTTGTAAGGCAAAATATAATGCAGTTAGTCCCAGGATCAAAATAAAGGAAGTGGACGGAAGATACTACACTAACTTACTCCTCAGTTCCCCCGCCCAGGAAGTCCTCATCTGGATCCCCGGGGCCCGCTCGCAGAGTCCAAGGGTAGATACTTGGAAGAATCTATTCTTCCAACCCTTGTTGTTGTTCGGGCAATTCACGATGATCTTTTTCCCCTACTGAGCCCCGAGGAAAAAGAATCCGGCCTCCCCATGTATAGGAAACAGTCGATGCATCCACAAAAACTCCTAAATAGAAAGCTCATACCCATAAGCTTGAGGCTAGAGGGAGATGGACCCCATGAGAAACCTCCAACCGTATGGGGCCAGTTGCCCCGGAGTAATCCCCAAATATATCAGGACGTCCCGAGTGACCGGATGGAAGGGAATACAAAATCCATCCATGAGGATGTCCTCGTATAGGGTGGTGAAACCCCACTGGTAGATCAGGGCTCCGCCGGGATTCACGGCCAAGGAATAGTAGTCAGGAAGGCCATACCTATCCCTAATTTGGCCGAGATCTTCAGCACGTAGGGTGGATGGGATGAACTGGCTTGGAAAGGAAACCTCGGGGTCAGGTTCCCCTGGTGTTTCATCACCCAAACCCCGGGAAACGGAGGCAACGGGGGTCTGCTGGTCTAATTCGTCGTCAGATAGATGGATCGGGATTCTTCCCTCACTATGGTGATCAGAGGGGGTCGCGAAAGGTAGACTTAAACTTGTGTCCGGCGTCTCTGACCCGGACCGTTCATCCTCCGACCGGGAAGACGAGTCGAAATCAGAGTGACACATCCTTAGGGTTTCAGTGACTGGATGAGGAAACAAATGACGACCTAGGTATAGGTCAGAAACCCCGAGTTTGTGGTATAAAGGGGGCAGGGTTATCAACCTAAAAGGTAAAGAGTATATAGTCTTAAAGACAAGGTGATACTCGCCCAAAACTACCCTGGGGACGCCCGCTCGGGTCAACCGTCCTAAGGTACCTCCTGATTTGAAGAACGAACAAAACCTAAGGAAGAAAAAATCCTACTCCCGCTCTAGCCTAAGTGGGTTTGTTCTCTCCAGCCTCACTCAGAAAAAGAAAAGGAAAAGAGAATAAATGGAAGAGTAGTGAATTGAAACCTGGGAGTGAGAAACTTACACGAATAAACGCAGAAAAGGGCTCGGGAAAGCTTGACCGGGGACATTTTGCTCTCAAACCGCTCGGTAATCTCTAGTATGGCAACAAGGAATGGCTAAAGTGGACAAGTGCTTCTTGTATACATAGCATGGACGGTCCAGATCAGATCAGATCCAACTACCAAGAAGCCTTCATTCCAAAACCTACAGACAGCTGTCACCTCGGGCACACAGAACATTGCCTCAAAAGACGCGCACATTTAAATGCCAGACGTGACTGTTGGGTTACGTTCATACCAGACTCATTGGATCCAGACCTGGCCAGTGACAAGTTGCCATGTGGCAGAAGTCATCCCGGTCCCACATATCCACCGCTCGGTCTAGACCCCGGAGGACCGGCACGACCGGTCACATCCTGGTAATGTCCCAGCCTCTTTCCCGAACGATTTTTCTGGAGCAGTACGAATTTTCAAAGCCTCATCTGATAGAGCATCACATCAGTTTCGAAAATGGGGGACAGCTAATATGCACAAAAATATCGAGTCAAAGTCAAACCTCGCCACCTCAGCAAAGAGAAGCCAAGTCACCTTGAATCTGGGCTGACTACTCAGTCATCCCGGGCTGTTAGACGAGATCGCCTAGTTTGATCCATAGTCCGGGCGTTCATCCCGAACTAGCCTCATAGGGGTGCATTCCTAGAAGAGACGATGGCTTGCCCAGCAAGCCCACAGACAGTTTTATATCCCAACTAGAAGACTAAATGGAAGGAGCAAGTAGTTTCCTAAACCACTTAGGAAACTCCCCTTGAATCATGCTAATCAACATGTAATTAGAATAGGCTTCCTAATCTACGAACTTACCATGTACGGGTGGTCTCTTGCACCTATAAAAGAGGCCACTCACCCCCATTAAAGGGGATCGCATTCTGACTCTAAAGAATAGCATATAAACAATTCACTGTTACGCATAAACCCAGTCAGTTTCTGGTAGTGCCGCTTACTCTGTTGGCTCATCAAACACCACCGATGATCTGCTAGTGAAAGCGCACTGACGTAACTGTGGATGTAGGTCACCTCATTAACGGGACCGAACCACATACAATCTCTTACCTCTCTCTCTAAACCTCTCATAACAATTTTTGGCATCATCAGATATATTCAGAGGAAGAATTGGTATCGGACAATTGAATTTATTAGAGCTCAAAGCAATCCACGAGAAATTAACAAATTTTGATGAAAATTCAGGAAGCATGCCATATATTTGGTTGTTAAAGAGGTTAAAAAATTATAATTTGGGAGACTATTCCCAAAACCAATCAGGGACAACATCTAAAATTTCATTATCAGAGATATCTTATGCAGAAAATTTATTTTGAGTTTAAAGCTTTTTTATAAAATAAGGCCCCAACTTACAGTGGCAGAGTTTTATAATATCGAGTTGAAAACGAGGAACCCAATCAGACCTAAGTTTGAAAACCAATGAGTTATGAAACATATCCAAATAATTCAAATATAAGACATTAGAGAAGTGAACTTCAGAGATTACACCTTTAAATATAATTTGAAGAGACATCCAAATACTCGAGCTTGTTGAGGCTTCCTATACTTTCAATTAAAGTCCCGCTTAGTCGACTGTTGTTTACTCTTAAGTCTGTCAATGATAATAATGGTGAAAGTTCAGGCAACGACCCATCAATCTGATTTAGAATACAGTTGCAGAATTTCAAGTCTAGTTATGTGCCTAAAACTCTCAAGAAAGGCCCAATTCAGTTCATTATTATAAAGATACAATTCCCTCAATGATAAATTTATTGTAATACCAGGTAATGAACCAGTAAGTTGATTATTACTTAAACTCACAGTCACCAAAGATTTCTCCACACAACCGGACAAGTTGCGGAAGAGAATATTTAGTGGTTCATTCATAGAGTTACCACACAGATCTAATGATCATAAGGCACTTAAATTCCCAAAGTTTTTTGGAATCCCACCTTCTAGTTGATTAGAACAGAGATCGATATGTTCAAGGGATATCATGTTCCAAAAGCATTAGGAATAAGTTATAGTATATTGTTATAAAAGAGATCAATGTGTACAAGACTACTACTAAAGTAGAACAACCAATGGTATATTGAAGCATAATTGAGGGAATTAACACGGAGATCAAGGTCAAAAAGAGACTTTGAAGAATTGATTAAAAACGCGAGGAAGGAATTACAACCGAAGGGAGTTAGCAAGAAATTAACTCCAACTCTGTCAATAGGGGGAGGTTAGTAATTGCTTCAACCCAACCTATTGCTTTGCCGAGGTTAGCATCACCCAAGTTAAGGTGTCATAGTATGGAAAGATCAGAGAGCCAATCGAGCTTTTCAATATTCAAATTATCATTTGACATTCGAAAGATATCCACGCTTTTTAAAAAAATTTGACATCTTCTTTAATTATTTTTTTCACATATTATGGTATATATAAATATAGTTTCACGTTTATGTAGTTTTCAATTGGAAGAGGAAGAGTTGTGTCTTTATCCAGGCCGCAAGGTCATTTCGGTCTTCTAAAGTGGGTAAGGGTAGTTTAGGTATATTTTAATAAACCCAGCATTATTCAAAAAATAAAAGGGGGGATATGTTATGACTAATAAAAGCTCAGAGGGAGTTTTTCTTCAAACCTGAGGTGGGGTTCAAAGAAACTCCCGAAGAGTAATCTCATACCCGAAGTACTAGGCCACAAGTAGGCTGCCCCCGTTAAAATTCTCTAGTCGTTAGAGGCAAGCTGGGTATGAGAGATGCTCAGAAACCAAAGAAGATCCCTGGCCAGGAGTTGGAGTGGAAGCCGGGCGCCAAATACAAAGGTGTCCTTGTACAAGGTAATGAACTCGAGTTGGCGGTAGAAGGTCCAGACCCCTTGAGAAGGAATTGCTAAGGCAAAAAAGTCGCTGATTGAGTACTTAGACCTAATCTTATGTATGTCAAGAGCTCGACGTATGCTATTAATGCCCCTGCATGCGTATTCGGGCTAGATCCTGAACACTGATCACCTCGACCCAGAGGTCGAAGGCTTATCCTTCTCCTCGGGAGCCGCAGGATTGACCCCTCGACTATGGCTACTGCTGCTCGAAACTTGAATGGGGAGGTGTCCTTCTCTCTCATGGTCAGAGGGGGTATGTGGGGGTACGCTAGGTTTGGGAGTACCCGTGTGATACACCCAAAATTGGCTCTATCCTATGACCGAGCAGTTCGAGTCAGCAGCCAGTCTATGCCCCGGTCAAATCATCCACAACTCCTCAGACAAGCATCATCCCGAGCGGTCTAGTCTACTCATTATCCCGAGCGGTTCATTCACGACCCGGCCAACACGTCGGGAAAACCGCACAGGCACATCCCACCGCGGGAACAGCCCATCCGGGCTCACAGGCATGATCCCGAGCATCACAGGCGTGATCCCGAGCATTACGGGCAGTTTCCTACTCAAACTAGAAGACTAATGGAGAGTGCAAACTATTTCCTAATCCAATTAGGCCATAACTAATGCCAATCTATATCAATAGGATTATTTTTCCTTATCCATGTATGAGTAGGTCTCTTACATCTATAAAAGAGACCTCTCAACTCCCATTGAAGGGGCCGCCAATTCTTTAGTCTACACAGCACCTCTATAATTCACCATTGTACACATACACCCGGCCAGTATTACTGGTAGTGCCGCCCCTCTTTGTTGGCTCTCCAGGCCCGCCGGTGATCTGCTAGTGAACGTGCTCAGACACACACATGGACGTAGGTACCTTCATTAACAGGGCCGAACCACATACAAAAAATAGTCTCTCTCTCTCCTTAAATTGTTGTACTTTACTCTTACTAAATTTTGACATCATCAGTTTGGCGCCATCTGTGGGAAACGACAAGTCTTCTCATCAACAAATCTCTTGACTGATCATCATGCCACCGAAGAAGGGTAAGAAGGCTGATCAGCAGTCCGATCGGGATGTTCCTTCGGCCCCGGCACTGGCTGCGACAGTCATGACATCTAAGCAGATCACCGCGACCCTCACACAACTCCTGGAGGGCCAACGACAAATCCAGCAACTGATCGAAGCCCTGCTAGCCCATCAAAGCAATCCTTCAGTGGCTAGGAAATGACCCGGGAACGTTGCGTCAGTCGGGAACCGATCTTGACCAGATAATATGCCCGAGCCAACCCGTCCCGTGCTGAGGATGCCAGAGACATCAACAGTAGGCGTGCTGTCCGAAAGGAAAGGCAGGAGCATATGGCCCGGGAATCAGTCCAGGGTCACTCGGTCAAGAGCCGAGTTGTCCCTAGGCGAACGGTTACCCGGAGTCATAGTCGAGCCCGATCCCAGAGGACAGCACACCGCCATGAAGAGGAACCCTCTTCCACCAACCCGACCAGCCCATCAAATACCGATCAGGAAGGAGTGGAAGCCCGAATCAAGGACTTGCAGAAGCAGATCGACGGAGTGGCCAAAAAGCTTGGTCAAAACCGTATTTCGAATCAAGCCAATACCGAGACAGAGTCACCGTTTTCCAGCCAGATCACGAGGTTTGCCATCCCGCGCAAATTTAAGCAGCCTCGCCTAGATCCCAATAACTGTTAGGAAACTGCGTTCCCAGAATCCATTGATAGCGCGTATAAGTTGGTACTGAAAAAAAAAATTACGTGAAAACTGCAATAACCCTACAAGGGCGGAACTAGGGTTACCTTAAACTGCTAAAACGGATTACTGTAGTAGATGAATTGAGAACACAGGCTCGATAACAACTCACGATCTTCTACCGTATTCCTTTACTACCAGAATATCGAACTGAGTGTGGGCTCCTTCGAAATCCTTTATGTTTCTACTCTCTCTTTTTACGCTCTCTTTTCTATTCCGAGTTATAGTACTCTTGATCGAAAAAACATAAACTGAGAAGAGAACCAAAGCAGCATATATATAGGCTACGATAGGGACCATAAGAAGTCAATAAGGAATAGGCTTCCTTATGGAATTAGGAAACCCTAATTCGAATTGAATCAGATTCCTATTTCCATAAATTATAATTCATACCACTAGAGAATTATAATTGCACTCCTACCCTTATCTCAAAAATATATTTTGAGCTCCATGTTATTAAATGCTTATTATCTCCCCATGTTAAGATTACAGATATCCATTAATTAAATATAATTACTAACAATCATATTTAAGTAATCTCTTAAAATTCCTTGAGATCCTCTGCTTAACTTATCTGATATGTCGGATACAAAATCCACCTGCAGGGTTTGACATAATCAAAACTTATAAGCTTTCTCAAGAGGATATCATCAATCCCAAAATTGAGACATGGATTCCATCATTAATTAATATCCACCACATAATTAATTTTGTCACCCAATCCAATGAGATATTGACCCATTTAAGGATCTCACCATTTTAGGGATTAAAGTGTAAATATCAAATGTACGTGTCCATAAAATAACTTAGGATTTAGAGTATAAGCACTCATAATAGTCATGAGGTATTAATTATCTTATAAGTCAGTATAAAGATAATTACCCCAAGCCGGTCCCGTTTAATACACAAAATGTACCAGCATGGTGAGTTGAAATTATACCATTTTCCGTAGTCAAGATAAACCTACTACAACACCATGCTGCAGTCCTACCGATGGTGTGTCCAATCCATCTAAGACTGTAACCAAAATTTTACATTCTACAAGATCTGATGGTCTGATCTTCCCTGTGCAAGGCGAACTCTACACACCAAACCACCTACTATGTAGAGTGAAAGACACATATGTATAATATTAAATAAACAATATAATACAAATATTGCCGACACAGATTCTCATAAAAAGTGGATTAACTGATTTTATTAAATGAATAATAAATCAACTGCATAAAGCATGGCTTTTAGTATATATCCCTAACAATCTCCCACTTAGACTCAAAGCCATGATGCGACACACCTCACTCTTATCCCTTCTACATGATTGTCAAAAGTCTTGGCCGATAAGCTCTTGGTGAAAGGATCTGCCTGGTTATTTGCTGATGCTAACTTGGTCACTTCAACATCACCTCTTTGCACGATCTCTCGTATCAGGTGATACTTACGCTCAATGTGTTTTCCCTTCTTATGGACCCTTGGTTCCTTTGAGTTAGCAACCGCTCTGCTATTATCGCAATAAAGGGTAATAGCTGATTGTACCGCAGGTACTACTCTTAGATCCATAAGGAAGTTTCTGAGCCAAACGAACTCCTTAGCGGCTTCCGAAGCAGCCACATACTCGGCTTCCATAGTAGAATCAACAATACATGACTGCTTGATACTCCTCCAACTAATGGCTCCACCTCTTAGGGTAAACACATATCCTGAGGTAGACTTTCTGGAATCCCTATCTGACATAAAATTAGAATCTGTGTACCCAATGGGTACAAGACTGTCTGCTTGGTGAACTAACATATAGTCTCGAGTTCTTTTTAGGTACTTGAAATTTTTTTTCACCGCAGTCCAATGTTCTTGCGCTGGATTAGATTGATATCTACTAACCATGCCAACTGCAAAGCAGATGTCAGTTCTAATACATAGCATAGCATACATTAGGCTTCCTACTGCCGAGGCACAAGGAACTAACTGCCTTCATCTTCTCTATCTCATCAGGTGTCTTAGGACACTGATCCTTAGATAGAGTAATTCCGTGTCTAAAGGGAAGGAATCCCTTCTTGGAATCTTGCATGCTAAACCTTGCAAGAATATTGTCAATATAAGTGCCTTTTGACAAGCCCAACATCCTATTCTTGCGATCTCGCATAAGCTTGATCCCTAGGATGTGATCGGCTTCTCCCAAGTCCTTCATATCGAATTGACTGGACAACCATACCCTTACAGAAGATAATACCCCCACATCATTTCCGATTTACAAGATATCATCCACGTATAGTACTAAGAACACCACCACTCTTCCATCATATTTCTTGTGCACACAAGATTCATCCGCACATTGATCAAAACCAAAAGACTTTATTGCTTGATCAAAGCGGATATTCCAAGACCTAGATGCCTGCTTAAGTCCATAAATGGACTTCTTAAGCTTGCACAACATGTGTTCTTGGCCCTTCGCAATGAACCCGTCTGGTTCCATCATATAGATACACTCGTCAAGATTCCCATTTAGAAATGCTGTCTTGACATCCATTTGCCAAATTTCATAATCGAAATGTGCAGCAATGGATAAGAGAATCCGGATAGACTTTAGCATGGCCACCCGTGAAAAGGTTTCCTCATAATCGATTCCCTCTTTTTGAGTGAACCCTTTCGCAACAAGCCTTGCTTTAAAGGTTTCCACCTTACCGTCTGCTCCTCTCTTCTTCTTATAGATCCACTTACATCCAATGGGTTTTATTTTATTGGGTGGTTCTACAAGATCCCAGACTTGATTGGAGTACATGGACTCCATTTCATACTTCATAGCCTTTTGCCAAAGATCTGCATCTTTATCTTGGAGTGCTTCATTGTAGTTACAGGGATCGATACCTTGTTCATCAGGGACCCGGTCATAAGACTCTACCAAGAAAATATACCGGTCAGGTTAAATAATAACCCTCCCACTACGACGAGGCACAACCCGTGTCTGTGTATCATTGATATTTCATTGTGAAGATTCTAAACCTAATACACCATTATCTGCACGCTGTACTGGTTTACAAATCTGCGTGTTAATGGTTGGTTCGGGGTCTACACGAGTTTCGATAATCCTCCTACTACGACGCGGTAATGGAATATCGATAACTCTGTCTTGTGATGTTTCTTCCCGTACCGATGGTGTCGAAGAAGTATGTGTCGGTGTCTCTCCTCTCATTTCCTCTAGCACAATACGACTTCTGGGCTTGTGGTCCATAACATAGTTGTCTTCTAAGAATGTGGCATTGGTGCTAACAATAACCTTCTGATCCTTAGGACTATAAAACAGACCACCTTTAGTTCCTCTTGGATACCCAACAAAGAAACATACTTCTGTTCTTGATTCCAACTTTTCTGCATTCCCTTTCAGCATATGTGTTGGACTACCCCAGATCCGAACATGCCGCAGACTAGGCTTTTGCCTAGTCCACAATTCCGTGGGAGTAGTAGGTACTGACTTAGATGGTACCAAGTTTAGAATGCATGCAGCTGTCTCTAATGCGTGTCCCCAAAAGGAAATTGGTAAATCCAAGTAACTCATCATAGATCTTACCATATCCATGAGAGTCCTGTTCCTTCTTTCTGCTACACCGTTCTGCTGAGGCATACGGGGTGCAGACAATTGGGATGTAATCCCTTGCTCTAATAAGTATTCCCTAAACTCTCCCAAGAGGTACTCTCCATCACGATCAGATCGTAGTGTCTTGATACATTTATCTAGACACTTCTCCGTTTCAGCCTTGAAATCTTTGAATTTCTCAAAGCATTCAAACTTATGCCGCATCAAATAAATGTACCCATACCTTGAGTAATCATCGATGAAAGTGACAAAGTACTCAAATCCTCCTCTTGCTTGGACAGTCATAGGACCACACAAATCAGAGTGAACCAGTTCCAACGGCTCTTTTGCTCTATAGCCCTTGGCCGAGAATGGCCTCTTGGTCATTTTACCTTCCAAGCAGGATTCACAAACTGGAAGTGCCTCCACTTCCAATGAGCCTAATGGCCCATTTTGAACCAGTCTTTGAATTCTTTTCAAATTAATATGACCAAGGCGTAAGTGTCAAAGATGCATTTGGTTCATCCTCGAAGGTTCTTTTCTCTTAAATGGAAAACTATTTGTGTTATTCAATTCATTAAGTTGCAGTATAGGAGAGATAGGATTTATAATATAAAGATCATCCACCAATTGACCAGAATAAATAAAATGTTTATTTTCTTTAATAACTACTACTTTATTAAAATGAACTGAATATCCATTCTTTACTAAACTAGAAACTGAAACTAAATTCCTTCTAATAGAAGGTACATAAAGGCAATTTCTTAATATTAAAATCCTATCTCTACCAAAACTAAGATGTAGATCTCCTACTGCAACTGCTGCTACTCTCGTAGCATTTACCATATATAGATAAATCTCTCCATCACTGAGCTGCCTGGTTCCCTGGAACCCTTGCAAAGAATTGCATACATGATCAGTGGCTCCCGTATCTACATACCAGGTACCGGTAGATCGGACCGCTAAACACGATTCAACAACTAGTAAATGAGATTTACCTTGATTGTTCTGTCTGACGAGATAAACTGGACATTGCTTCTTCCAGTGTCCTGGTTGCTTGCAAACAAAACATTTGCCTTTAGGCTTTCCCGGTTGTCCTCGTGGCCTTTGGATTGGCAGAGGACCCGCGACCTTCTTTTGAGCCTTTTTCATTTTCTTCTTGCCTTTCGGCTTTGAAGCAGAACCTTTCTCAAACACAAGAGCACTCCCTGACTTTCTGTTGAGACCCTCAGCTGCCTGGAGTTCTTTAAACAGCTCCGTCAAAGTATATTTAAATTTATTCATGTTGTAATTGAGGCTGAATTGCTTAAAAGACTCTGGCAGTGACTGGAGTACGATATCGACCTGGGTTTCCCCGTCGATTGTAGCGCCAAGGATCTCTAATTCATTAAGAAGAGATATAATCTTAAGAACATGATCCCTTACAGGCGTCCCCTCAGCCATGGTTGTGTTCATCAAGTCTTTCATGGCAACCTGCCTAGCAGCACGACTTTGATCCCTGAACATCTCTCGGAGGCTCTCCATCATGTCATAGGCGCTGGCCATTGACTGATGCTGATGTTGCAGCACATTTGACATGGATGCCAAAATGTAACACCGCGCCATCTCATCAGCCTTGACCCATTTCTTGTGAGCCTGGGCTTCCTCAGCGGTTGCCCCCTCACTAGGTTGCTCAGGACATTCTTGAGTAAGCACAAACTTGTACTCTTTAGCAGTTAACACAATATCCAAATTCCTTTTCCAGTCTATATAGTTTGGTCCAGTAAGTTTGTTTTCTTTAAGTATAACAGCGAGTGGATTGAAGGAACCCATTTAAACGCCTGAGAATCACATAATATAAATAATTACATTTGGGCAAAAAATTATTATGGATTCGAGTTGAAAATATTGGTTCCCTCTACCATATTTGAAAATAATCCGCCAGCAACCTGATACACTGTGATAGCATGACTCGATGGGAAGCCATATACTATCCATCATTTGTTCAGATAGGCAATTGCCTTTTAATTTTACTACCCAGGCAATGTACCTTGCCTAGTAAAATTAAACTGCTGACTTGCTTTGATCCTATAAATAACAACAGTGACTCAGATGGAGAGGATATTATTATTTATAGCTAAGTGTATATCATCACTTAATTCTAGGTCAAGACTTCCGTGTGGACACCTCTGATGGAGAGGTGACCCACACCAACAATCACCCAAAACATTCTTTTAAAGAAGTTTGTACTGATGATTCTATGATCAATTACATCCGATGGGGAGGATGACACTAGAGTCATCACACAAAATTAATCATATCATCTACAAACCAGTGATGGAGACCATGGGATTTATACTTGATAAATTCCCTCTCCCACTTAGAATTTTAAAAAAATTTGAGGGTAATTTTTTTTTTTTAGAAAAACTTTTAATTTAATTGATAAAAAATAATGGAATACTTGACAAGGATTAATTCGTCCTTACTTGTGAAACCCACATGTGTAGATAATAAAATTATTCTATTCTCATGATTTTAGAAAATAAGTACTTATGTTTTCAAATTATGGAATTAGTTTTATTTCTAAATACACATATAGTTGTCCATCATTTTAAATTAATATAAATTAAACATGCAGCTAGACATCTGAAATAGGTCTAGGAACAATTATCCATGTTGTCCTATTCATTAAATGTGAAACAATAATAATCATTCAATCACATATAAATAAGGAAACCACAATAAAATAGGAATCCCACTATTATGGTCAAGATGAAACTCTTGTGAAGAAATCTTCATTGAACCCGATTAGCTCTATGTCGCCACTATGCACGGGGGTCGAGCTGCTTGTAAACTGTCTTCACGAACTGTCTTCACGGATTTACTTGAGATATATTACACAAACCGTATGCCTCCATGAAGGATTTCACATGCTATTTCTTTGTAGTAAATTAACCACACATCAATCAAGCGTGGGATCCAATACACACAAATCCTATGCCTCCATAAAGGAGTTCACATGCTATATTAAAACAGCAAAATTAACCACGGATAAAACCATCGTGGGATCCAATCACACAAAATCAGTGACCATAATAGTGGAATAAGAACGCTGCAAAACAAGGGTTAGCACAGTTCTACGTTTTATCCATCCATCAAAACATGCATAAGATCTGTTTTATTGGACAACATGGTTGCGTCCAACCCATACGCAGAATCAACGTTGCTCTGATACCACTATTAGGAAACTGCGTTCCCAGAATCCATTGATAGCGCGTATAAGTTGGTACTGAAAAAATAAATTACGTGAAAACTGCAATAACCCTACAAGGACGGAACTAGGGTTACCTTAAACTGCTAAAACAGATTGCTGTAGTAGACGAATCGAGAACACGGGCTCGATAACAGCTCGCGATCTTCTACCGTATCCCTTTGCTGCCAGAATATCAAACTGAGTGTGGGCTCCTTCGAAATCCTTTATGTTTCTGCTCTCTCTTTTTACGCTCTCTTTTCTATTCCGAGTTATAATACTCCTGATCGAAAAAACGCAAACTGAGGAGAGAGCCAAAGCAGCAAATATATAGGCTACGATAGGGACCATAAGAAGTCAATAAGGAATAGGCTTCCTTATGGAATTAGGAAACCCTAATTCGAATTGAATCAGATTCCTATTTCCATAAATTATAATTCATACCACTAAAGAATTATAATTACACTCCTACCCTTATCTCAAAAATATATTTCAAGCTCCATGTTATTAAATGCTTATTATCTCCCCATGTTAAGATTACAGATATCCATTAATTAAATATAATTATTGGCAATCATATTTAAGTAATCTCTTAAAATTCCTTGAGATCCTCTGCTTAACTTATCTGATATGTCGGATACAAAATCCACTTGTAGGGTTTGACATAATCAAAACTTATAAGCTTTCTCAAGAGGATATCATCAATCCCAAAATTGAGACATAGATTCCATCATTAATTAATATCCACCATACAATTAATATTGTCACCCAATCCAATGAGATATTGACCCATTTAAGGATCTCGCCCTTTTAGGGATCAAAGTGTAAATATCAAATGTACGTGTCCATAAAATAACTTAGGATTTAGAGTATAAGCACTCATAATAGTTATGAGGTATTAATTATCTTATAAGTCAGTATAAAGATAATTACCCCAAGCCGGTCCCGTTTAATACACAAAATATACCAGCATGGTGAGTTGAAATTATACCGTTTCCCGCAGTCAAGACAAACCTACTACAACACCATGCTGCAGTCCTACCGATGGTGTGTGTCCTTCTAAGACTGTAAACCAAAATCTTACATTCTACAAGATCCAATGGTCTGATCTTCCCTGTACAAGCCAAACTCTACACACCAAACCACCTACTATGTAGAGTGAAAGACACACATGCATAATATTAAATAAACAATATAATACAAATATTACCCACACAGATTCTCATAAAAAATGGATTAACTGATTTTATTAAATGAATAATAAATCAACTACATAAAGCATGGCTTTTAGTATATATCCCTAACAATAACGGCTCGGGAAGCCCGGTCGACCACGTCCGGACCTACAAGGCTCAGATGGCCCTAGCCACAAACTCCGATGAACTACACTGCCTAGCCTTCCCCAGAACTTTGAAAGGCCCGGCCGTGCTGTGGTTCTACTGCTTGGACCCCAATCGGTCCGCAGTTTCAAGCAACTCATCAAGCAGTTCATCAACCAGTTCATCGGTATGCACGAACGGCCAAAGCCTGACATACATCTACTGACAGTCATGCAAAGGGATAATGAGACCCTCAAGGAGTTTACCGACCGATTTAATCAAGAGAGGCTCGGTATCTATAATCTTGATGAAACCGCCGCTAGTATAGCCTTCTGCTCGGGTTTTCAACACACCAAGTGCGCCACGTCGTTTTACAGAAACCGACCGGTAACCTTGGTTGAACTCGCTGAGAGGGTTGGAAAATACATTGACACTGAAGAATTTTTAAAGATCAAAGACCCCTGGCAAGAAAGCAACAAGTCTTCCAGAAGCAAGAGAAAGCGAGATCAGTCCGGGAGTTCTGACAGTTCTTCCAGTTCATAGCAGTCCGGGTCAGGCAGTCCCGACCAGATCTCCAATTCACAGCGGTCTGAGTTCGGCAGCCCTGACTCGACCTCCAATTCACATCGTTCAGGATCGAGCAGTTTCGACTTTGCCTCCAGCACAGAGAAATCTGGAGCCCGACGATCCTGATCCGACCTCCTGTCTCCATCGGTCTAGATGAGCCCGACTATGGTGGTACTTGTTTGATCACCACATGAGGCTCCACCGATTGTCAGAGAGCTCATACAAAGACCTCGGGCCTAACCCCAAGGCATGCAAAGACCTCGGGCCTAACCCCGAGGCACGAAAAAGACCTCGAGCTCCGAACTCAAGCACTAAAAAGTCCTCGGGCTCTAAACCCAGGCACCAAAGACCTCGGGGTCACGCCCGAGGCACCGGCTTCGCTTAGGTCCAACTGACGATGGAGGCATACCCCCTAGGTGGCTGATGATGGCAAGCTTCAAAAGACCCTGCAACTACCATGTTCCAGGTCGGTTACCTACAGATCATAGCCTCTGTAAAGACCCTCATCTTAGCGAAAGCTTGGGGGGCAAGATGGCGCAGTGAACTAAACAGGTAATCACACCGGGTATTTACAGGCCTCGCGGATAACCAAGTCAAAATCTTGGACAACCCGAGCACCTACAATACTCAGAGGCATTAACTCCAGTTAGGTCCAGACCGACGATAGAGGTGACTAAAATCTCTTAGGTTGGCCGACGATAGAGGAGCAAAAGGACCCTAAAGCAACGTGATTTAGGTCAGCTCCACTAACATGGTCAAGCTCTTCTCCCAACAGTCTTGACGAAGGCTAGCCGGGCGGAAGACAACCATCCTAGGGAGTTAACGGTAAAAAGGACCCTAGAGCAATACGCTTCAGGTCGGCTTTTCCAACATGGTAAAAACCTTCAACCCACAGCCTCGAGGAAGGTTTACGGGTAGATGATAACCATCCTGGGAGCTAACTCAAGCAAAAAAGACTCCAAAGTAGGCCGAGTCTCAACTCCCGGTCAGTTCCCGAGCACCTAAAAGTCCCGAGCTAGGCTGGGTCTCAACTCTCAACTAGTTCCTGAGGACTTACCAGGCTCAGAAGCCCCGAGGCAGCTTCCACAACCACTCAGACAGCGGCAAGTAACATCAAGCTGATTTCCAAACTTGCCCCGATATAGCATCTGGCCAATCTTGGAAATGGGGGGCAGCTGATACACCCAAATTGGCTCTATCCTATGACCGAGCAGTTCGAGCCAGCAGCCAGTCCATGCCCCGGTCAAATCATGCACAACTCCTCGGACAAGCATCATCCCGAGCGGTCTAGTCTACTCATCATCCCGAGCGGTTCATCCACGACCCTGCCAACAGGTCGAGAAAACCGCACAAGCACATCCCACCGCGGGAACAGCCCGTCCGGGCCCACAAGCATGATCCCGAGCATCATAAGCGTGATCCCAAGCATTACGGGCACTTTTCTACTCACGCTAGAAGACTAATGGAAAGTGCAAACTATTTCCTAATCCAATTAGGAAACCCCTATAATTAATGCCAATCTATATCAATAGGATTATATTTCCTTATCCATGTATGAGTAGGTCTCTTACATCTATAAAAGAGACCTCTCACCCCCCATTGAAGGGGCTGC
This sequence comes from Hydrangea macrophylla, assembly GCA_033977485.1. Classification (NCBI taxonomy): domain Eukaryota; kingdom Viridiplantae; phylum Streptophyta; class Magnoliopsida; order Cornales; family Hydrangeaceae; genus Hydrangea; species Hydrangea macrophylla. The sequence goes on along the minus strand of CM066999.1, from coordinate 32,966,966 downwards.
CAATTCTTTAGTCTACACAACACCTCTATAATTCACCATTGTACACATACACCCGGCCGGTATTACTGGTAGTGCCGCCCCTCTTTATTGGCTCACCAGGCCCGCCGGTGATCTGCTAGTGAACGTGCTCAGACACATACGTGGACGTAGGTACCTTCATTAACAGAGCCGAACCATATACAAAAAATAGTCTCTCTCTCTCTCTCCTTAAATTGTTTTACTTTACTCTTACTAAATTTTGACATCATCACCGTGTAAGAGACTTTGTCTCTCGATTGAGAGGGAAATACGAGTGAAGGATCAGGTTTGGCTTGATGTCTCGGAGACATCGACATCATGACAGACCAGCAAAGGTAAGGGTTAGGAACTCGTAAACACTGGTAAAGGTGCGGAAGAGACACGAGGCAGTAGGGTAAAGAGAAAAGGGCTCTAGTCATGAAATAGACCTCTACTAGGGGAGATCTAGCGTTGAAGACCTCACAAAAGTTTCTAATCCTACCGACAGACCCCCTTTAGCTGAAAAAGTGACAAAAGTGAAGAAAGAAGCAATTCCAACCCCTCTCAAATCCTAATAGGTTAGAATTCTCCAAATCTCAGAGCCAAAGAGAAAAAGAAGAGGATAGATGAAGTAGGAAAGGAGTATGGAAGCACTTAGGAGTTTAAAAGAAGGTCGAAGAAGAACCGTGGCTCGGACAACTTTTTCTCCCTCTAAGCCTGCGGAGCTTCTCTATTTAGAAGTCTTGGAAACTTGTAAATGATAAGAAGGATGGGGTGAGGTATTTAAAGGGAAACCGACAGCTAGGATCCCCAAAATCCAATGGTTTGGAGACCTAGCGGTCAGATCCTCAGTGTGCGTCCCAACAGATGCATCAGCCAATGGGCCAAGCATATCCATTAGCCTACGCACACCCCTTCAATGCGCCGAACCATCTAGTCGCTTCCCAACCAATCCTATCCACCCCTAACTAGTCTCATTCGCTTTAAATCGAGAAAAACAACCCTTGGCTAGTCCACTCTAACACCAGAAGTCCATCCAGTGCATTAATCCAAGTAGAAGTTTAATATTCGCAAACAGTAGATCCCAATATAAGATATATAAACATATTTCCAAACTTGACTCATTAGAGCATCATGCCAACCTTGGAAATGGGAGGGGGCAACTGATACACCCAAAATGGTCTAATGGCCAATGACCCGACCCGACCCAATCGAGGTCCATTACTCAAGATGCCTACCATTTTTGAGCTACCCTGGACACACCAAGGTGCCATCTGGCCCCACTGGGCCTCACTGAGCCATGACTCTGAGTGAAGATCCTAACCCACAGGTCGGGCAAGCTCATGCTCTCGTTTCGCTATTAGAATATTCTTAGTCACACACAACTGACTGAACCCTGAGCCCCGCTTATCTCGGGTGTCTAGGGACTGAGTCCCACACGACTCAGGTTCAGAAGATCATTGGTGAGACCGCTACTAATTAGTTTATCCTAGGACTATGTGGATAAGCACAAGCTACCAATTAGTTTCCTAAACCGCTTAGAAAAGTGAATATTTTGTATGTAGGAGGACTCTTCATAGTATAATAGAGTCCCCTACACCCCCAAGAAGGGGATCTGATCTATAAAACCTGATCACATCATATCTAAACTAGACAACCCTAAGTTGTTGAGTCTCACCCAAGAAACCTGAATACCAACCTTGCACGACCGACCCTTGTTAGTTCCAGTCACCATTGTTGGATCAGTAAGTTCCCTACAGCAGTTTCTTATATCTAGTGGAGTGCTCACGACCCAAGTCTCGCTCAGTAAGATATTGTCCGCTCTGGGCCCAAACCCGCACGGATTTTTTCTTGGGCCACTACCCAAAAAGCCTCTTACTAGGGAGACTTAAAACCACTCATATATTGCACATTACTTTTCCACACCCAGGCGATGTGGGAAGAACTTCCTGTAGTGTGTAGCCTGCCAGCACTTACTGCAGCCACAAAGGCACCTACAACAGCCCGCCCACAACACCAGGGTCGTTACATTCCACCCCCTTAGGGCTCAATGTCCGCGTTGACACACTTATGGCTGGGTCTTGCTATGATACCATTCTGTCATGACCCAAGTCTCGCTCAGTAAGATATTGTTCGCTTTGGGCCCAAACCCGCACGGATTTTTCTTGGGTCACTACCCAAAAGGCCTCTTACTTGGGAGACTTGAAACCACACATGAATAGCACATTACTTTTCCAAACCCGAGTGATGTGGGATGAACTTATCATAGTGTGTAGCATGCCAATACTTACTGCAGCCATAAAGACACCTATAGCAGCCCGCCCACAACACCAAAGTTGTTACAACAACTTCATTAACAGTACCGTACACACACTCTCTCTCTCTTGTTGCTTATATTTACTGTGATCCAAATCTGACATCATAAAAGTAAGTAAATAACTCTCTCCCTCTTTGTCTCTCTCTCGTGGTTTATATTTACTGTGATCCAAATCTGGCATCATCAAAGTAAATAAATAACTCAAATTCCTCCATCAGAGCCCAAATTGGAAAGAAATCTACTTTGTGGTGCTTATGTAATCTCCTACCGAAATTGGTGGTTCTGTAAAAATTTTACTGCTTCTGCTAGTTCGTACTAGTTTTTATCGGGTTAGGTATAAATAGTCAAATTCAAGATCCAAACCCGACCACCTACCGATTCAGAGTTCAACTAGTTGAACCAACTTATTCAGTACAGTTCCGATAACTGTGGTCCATTCTATATGTCAATTAAGCAAAAAATATTTTATTTTTTTGTTTTGGTGTCTTGAATGATCGTCAAACATCTGAAACTATTCAGAATTGAATATACTGAAAATATCATCAGGCTAGGAAGGAGAGAGAGAGAGAGGGGTTTGTGTTATTTCTCAAAATGTAAGGGAAATCCGTATAATTAAGACAAATCTCAAGGTTTTTTTATAATTAACCCTACTTTATTTCTTATTTTTCTCACTTTTTCTTTTTGACCTAACAAAGGAAAGAGCCTAAACAGTTGATACTACTCTGAATGCAACTTTGTTCTGGTGCCATGTAACACCATTTGAAAGAGAGATTCCAATGAGAAAAAATTGTTGGAAATAGGAAGGATAGTGCATTCGTGTACGCACCGCATGCCCGTACAAATTTTGATTTTTAAGTCAAATCGAACGGTCCAAACTTTTGAAAATAATCAGTGAGGAGAGAGAGAGATAGACAGAGGTCTGTGTTATTTCTCAAAATGTAAAGAAAGTCGGTGTAATTAAGGTAAATCTCATAGAGATTTGTGTTATTAACCATACTTTATTTCTCTGAATGCAACTTTGTTCTCGTGCCATGTAACACCATTTGACAGAGATTCCAATGAGAAAATTTAAGATCATTGGATTCAGGTCAAGAAAAATAAGAAAGAAGATAATTGAATTCATATCATGAGATTAGACTGTGGTACTCTATAAATTGTGTCTAAGTAAATTTAATGAAATTATCTTCTTCCACTATACTGTTGTAGGTAATGTGTATTAATCCGCCACGTGGTAGTTACATACGTCACCAAAAGGGAAACGTATCTCCAACATCGTCATTACTTATATGTCCATATAGACTACTTACTTACTCACTTAAATCTCCAAGAGGGCCCCGCAACTCCACTACCTATAGCATCTCCAAGGGCCAAGCCCATGATGCTGGGAGGCCCTCCCTAGGAAGCTGCAACTTCAATACTTGGGGACCCCAAAGGGCCAAGCCCAAGATAATGGAATGCCCTCTGTAGGAAGGGTACATCTCCAACACTTACGACGCCTCAAAGGGCTAAGCCCATGATGGGAGGCTCTCTCCATGAATCTCCAAGAAGGCCCACTGCTCAAGTGCAATTCCAATACTTAGGGCCCTCCACCTCAAAAGACCCAGCCTATGATGAGAGCCCCAGCCCCAAGGCCATGGCACTTTAGAGGCCAGACCGATGGCAATTACAAGAGCCCATAATCAATACACAAACACACATATTCACACTTGGGTCAACCACCCTTAGTCAGGAGCAGTACTGAAGGGTGGCCTGGCCCATTGGGATCTCGAGAGCTCATGGCTAGGTGGCTAGAGCCAAGGGCATCTCCCTAGCTTATGCCTTCCAGGCAAAGCTAGGGTTGGTTCCAAAGAGAGAGAGAGAGACACGTGACCTTCACGTGCCCTGCAACCAGGCCTCACAAACCAATTAGGGAGTCCCATGACTGTAAGACCAGTTGGGCCATTAACTTTCCCATGCCTTATCACTTCAACCTTGCAGCACATTCTGCAGACCAATAGCATGATCTTGATACACTCCCTTGTTTAATCCTCTGTAACCAATAGCAAGCCACACTTTCGTTGACACACTTACAGCACCTGCTGCCTCACCTGCCACTCATCAATGTTAGCTTTGCTTTTCTACATGACCCGTCATTACTTGACCATCTCCTGGTCAAATCCCATTTAATACCCCAACCACCACATTTAAGCCACCTACCTTAAACAGAGGGACTTATCCCATAGCTCCAACACATCACATTGGCAGCTCCTCCAGCAAGACCATAATCCCTCACAACTCTTCTATAAATACCAACCTCATTCAATACATTCAAGAATCTAAAAAAATAACCGGAATCAACCCGAAGCTTGAGCAATTAATCAAGTTATCACACCCTCCTTGCTATTATCCAAGCAACTCCTCCTCCACCTTCACCCACACTTTACCTACCACTCCTCCTCCACCTTCACCCACACCTTACCTACCACTCCCCCTCTACCTTCACTCATACCTTACCTACCACTCCTCATCCACCTTCACTCATACTTTACCTACCACTCCTCCTTCACCCTCACTCATACCCTAGTACCACTCCTACTCCATCTGCACTCCTCCCATACTCATATCCTCATCATAGGACACCTACTGCTTCTCTCTCTCTTATTTGGAACTACCTTGGCTCTCACTCGAGCCATGTCCTCTTTGGGACCCATCTGACTATACTACTACTTTTCTATTATTTTACTATATCTTACACTCAGTAGCATGCCTACGTGTTATACCTCTCTTTACATCCCATCCACACTCAAAAGAACTCACACATTTTGGCGACCACAGTGGGAGGTATACTCGTAGACATGGTACGTACGCAACAGTAGCAACACTAGCAACACTAGCTCCCTAAACAAAGAAGTCCAATGTAGTACGAACCCCAGTAGGGAGGAACTTGGCCACTCTCTCACTCACAACTCTTTGGAGTCATTTTTTGATGTATAACTCAGTATTCCAAAATGGCTTGAATAAATGGAGGCGCAGCAAAAACAGTTCTAGAAACTTGAGAAACAACAATACATGCAAGTTGCCATGGCACGAGGAGTCTCATTGTACCCATACCCAATGCCACTTCGAGGATGTACAATTTCCTATGGACCTCTGTTGGTCCCCAATCCCTATGAAAATTCTGGAGGCAATACCCAACAATGGTACCATATCCTTGACCATGAAAGGGGAAAAACAGAGATCTCCAGGTCACGTCACCCTCGTAGATGAGGAGTTCCCAGAAACATCTATCTACACCCATAAGCTCGAAGCGCTCCCAAAATTAAAGGACGAACAGAAAAAATACCAGAGAAGAGGACCCAAAGACAGAAAAAGAGGACAAAACCTTCTACTGCTAGGGTCATCCCTCCTGCTGGGGTCACCGTTCTGCTGGGGCCGTCCCTCCTGAGATCGTCCCTTATGCTAGGGACGTCTCTCCTAGTCCCTCTACTGGTTCATCCCTCCTGTTGGTGCCGTCCCTGTTGCCGTCCATCCTACTGCTAGGGTCGTTCCTCTGGGACCGTCCCTCCTGCTAGGATCGTCCCTTATAATTCTAGGGTCGTCCCTCCTGAGATTGTCCCTCATGCTAGGGTCGTCTCTCCTTGTCCCTCTGTTGGGCGTCCCTCCCCCTTTCTTCCCTAAAAAAAAAAGGTTGTGGAAAATGTAGGGCTCCAAGGAGGATGATTTTGGAATGTGAGTGAGCTTGAGGGGAACGGTTCTCTCTCCTCAACTTTCTCTCTCCATTCCCTTGTACATGAGAACCAGTAATCTCAAGTGAACAAGTAAATCTCAAGTGACCTACTCACAGCAACAGTCGCACAACACCGAATCACCCTCAATCACACCATCAAGTAAGTACATGTACCTCCACACCCTTTATCTTGTTCCGATAGATTAAAAAAAATCTATTGAGTAATTCACAACCTTTAAACGACACTTTAACCATTGGATCTTTGTAACCTTCTTTGTAAAAGTTCTTCATATATTTTTATAAGAATAATAATAATTTAGCGAAGGATCGGTTTCATGAGGCACGGCTGGAGGTCTGGCTGTGAAATTTTTTTTTTAAAAAAAGGGGCACGGCTGGAGGTCTGGCTGTGGATTTTTTTTTTTTTTTAAAACAAAAGAAAAGGCCATAACCCCCCAGGCTCCAACTCCATCCTCCGCCAAAAAAAAAAAAAAAAGGGGGCATCACCCCACCACCACCTTCGGACCCCTCCCAGGCTCCAACTTCATCCTCCGCAAAAAAAAAAAAAAAAAAAAAAAAAAAAAAAAAAAAAAGTGGGGGGCATCACCCCACCTCCACCTTCAGACCCCCCCCCCCCCCCCCCCCCCCAAGGATCCAACTTTCTCCCTCGCAAAAAAAAAAAAAAAAAAAAAAAAAAAAAAAGGGGCATCACCCCACCTCCACCTTTGGACCCTCCCCCTTCCAACTCCATCCTCCGCGCAAAAAAAAAAAAAATAAAAAGAAGAAAAAGTGGGGGCATCACCCCACCTCCACCTTCGGACCCTCCCCCTTCCAAGGCTCCACCTCCATCCTTCAAAAAAAAAAAAAGGGGGGGCATCACCCCACCTCCACCATTGGACCCTCCACCTCCCCCTTCCAAGGCTCCAACTCTATCCTCCGCACAAAAAAAAAAAGGTAGGGGGCATCACCCCACCTCCACCTTCGGACCCTCCCCTTCCAAGGCTCCACCTCCATCCTCCAAAAAAAAAAAAAAAAAGGGGGGCGGAATCACCCCACATCCACCATTGGACCCTCCCCCTCCCCCTTCTAAGGCTCCAACTCCATCCTCCGCACAAAAAAAAAAAAAAAAAAAGGGTGGGGGACATCACCCCACCTCCACCTTCGGACCCTCCCCCTTCCAAGGCTCCACCTCCATCCTCCAAAAAAAAAAAGGGGGGGCATCACCCCACCTTCACCATTGGACCCTCCCCCTCCCCCTTCCAAGGCTCCAACTCCATCCTCCGCACAAAAAAAAAAAAGGGTGGGGGGCATCACCCCACCTCCACCTTCGGACCCTCCCCCTTCCAAGGCTCCACCTCCATCCTCCAAAAAAAAAAAAAAAAGTGGGGGGCATCACCCCACCTCCACCCCTCCCCACCCCCCCCCCCCCCCCCCCCCCCAAGGCTCCCAAAAAAAAAAAAAAGTGGGGGGCATCACCCCACCTCCACCTTCGGACCCTCCCCCTTCCAAGGCTCCACCTCCATCCTCCAAAAAAAAAAGGGGGGGCATCACCCCACCTCCACCATTGGACCCTCCCCCTCCCCCTTCCAAGGCTCCAACTCCATCCTCCGCACAAAAAAAAAAAAAAAGGGGTGGGGGGCATCACCCCACCTCCACCTTCGGACCCTCCCACTTCCAAGGCTCCACCTCCATCCTCCAAAAAAAAAAGTGGGGGGCATCACCCCACCTCCACCCCTCCCCACCCCCCCAAGGCTCCCAAAAAAAAAAAGTGGGGGGCATCACCCCACCTCCACCTTCGGACCCTCCCCCGTCCAAGGCTCCACCTCCATCCTCCAAAAAATAAAAATAAAAAAAAATAAAGGGGGGGCATCACCCCACCTCCACCATTGGACCCTCCCCCTCCCCCTTCCAAGGCTCCAACTCCATCCTCCGCACAAAAAAAAAAAGGGTGGGGGGAATCACCCCACCTCCACCTTCGGACCCTCCCCCTTCCAAGTCTCCACCTCCATCCTCCAAAAAAAAAAAAAAAGTGGGGGGCATCACCCCCCCCCCCCCCCCCCCCCCCCAAGGCTCCCAAAAAAAAAAAAGTGGGGGGCATCACCCCACCTCCACCTTCGGACCCTCCCCCTTCCAAGGCTCCACCTCCATCCTCCAAAAAAAAAAAAAAAAAAAAGGGGGGGCATCACCCCACCTCCACCATTAGACCCTCCCCCTCCCCCTCCCCCTTCCAAGGCTCCAACTCCATCCTCCGCACAAAAAAAAAAAGGGTGGGGGCATCACCCCACCTCCACCTTCGGACCCTCCCCCTTCCAAGGCTCCACCTCCATCCTCCAAAAAAAAAAGTGGGGGACATCACCCCACCTTCACCCCTCCCCCCCCCCCCCCCCCCAAGGCTACCAAAAAAAAAAAAAAAGTGGGGGGCATCACCCCACCTCCACCTTCGGACCCTCCCCCTTCCAAGGCTCCACCTCCATCCTCCAAAAAAAAATAATAAATAAAAATAAAGGGGGGGCATCACCCCACCTCCACCATTGGACCCTCCCCCTCCCCCTTCCAAGGCTCCAACTCCATCCTCCGCACAAAAAAAAAAAAAAAAAAAAAAAAAAGGAGTGGGGGGCATCACCCCACCTCCACCTTCGGACCCTCCCCCTTCCAAGGCTCCACCTCCATCCTCCAAAGAAAAAAAAAAAAGGGGGGGGGCATCACCCCACCTCCACCATTGGACCCTCCCCCTCCCCCTTCCAAGGCTCCAACTCCATCCTCCGCAACAAAAAAAAAAAAAAAAAAAGGGTGGGGGGCATCACCCCACCTGCACCTTCGGACCCTCCCCCTTCCAAGGCTCCACCTCCATCCTCCGAAAAAAAAAAAAGGGGGGGCATCACCCCACCTCCACCATTGGACCCTCCACCTCCCCCTTCCAAAGGCTCCAACTCCATCCTCCGCATAATAAAAAAAAGGTGGGGGGCATCACCCCACCTCCACCTTCGGACCCTCCCCCCTCCCCCTTCCAAGAGACCTCCATCCTCCAAAAAAAAAAAAAAAAAAGTGGGGGGCATCACCCCACCTCCACCTTCGGACCCTCCCCCCTCCCCCTCCCCCTCCCCCTCCTTCCAAGGCTCCACCTCCATTCTAAAAAAAAAAGGGACATCACCCCACCTCCACCTTCGGACCCTTCCCCCCCCCCCCCCCCCAAGGCTCCACCTCCCTCTCCCCCCATTGTCAGCACACTAAGGGGGTCACTTTCTCCAAGGTGTCACCACACCAAAGTTTCACTTTCTCCCCAAGTGTGTCACCTCCTACTCAAGGGTGTGTTGTCACACCAAGGGTATCACCTCCTCCTTAAGTTAGACTGCTCAATTTTGTATATTTTTGACATACAACCCCAGCACTTTCAGAAATTATGGAGACATTCCTAGAATCTTCTCAAATCACAAAACACCCCATGTTTTTCATAAATTACAAAAGGCCCCAAGTTTTTTTTTTTGAAATTTACAAATTAGCCCCAAATGTTTTTTGAAACTACAAAATGGTCCCAAACTATTTCAAAATTCCAAAAAATTTTAAATTTTCTGGAAGTTGTAGAATCTTTTTTTTTTTTTTTTTGGCGCTTGCAGAGCCATAGCTCTCGTCGTCTATTGCTACACCCTTGGCCCATGGGGCACATCTCTATTAGCGGGCGGACTCTCTTGACTAGAGGAATACATTCTCTTTTGCAAATATTACATCGCATGAAAGAACATATTCTCATCAGAAATCATACTTATCCTTCCTCAGAGACATCAACAGCCACCACACACCATCAAGACCTCACAAAATTCTCCATTTTTATCCTCCATTTTTCTTTCCAAAAAAAAGGGGGGGGGAACAAAGTTCTCCAAACTCTTCTTTTTTTTTTTTTACCTTCCTCAATTATCTTTCATAAACAGGAGAAGAACAAAGTTTTTCATTTTTACCCTCCTCCATTTTTTTTTTAATAAAAGAGGAGGGGGGGGGGAGGAATAAGTAGGTTCTTCACATCATTTTCTTCAACTTCCTCATACCACAATTTTTGCCTTCAACATTATATTCTTCTTATCATTACAAAAATGGAGGAAGGACTTGCTGCAAAATACAGCTTTATGCCTTCAAATTTAAGTTTTTGCCATCTCTAGTCACACGAACACTCCATTCGATTCACAAAAAAGAGCTCTACACCTCCGGGTGGCACGAGCATCGCGCTCTCCCCCTACTAGCCTCACCTGGGCGGCACGAGCAAAATGCTCTCCCCCTTTTGAGAAGGGTGGCATGAGCATCACGCTCTCCATCTCAGGGCGGCACGAGCATCACGCTCTCCCCCTCCCTCACTCAGGTGGCACGGGTAATGCCCTCCATTCGTTTGAGGAGCCTCATTAAGGTGGATCACGAGCAACATGCTCTTCCCCTTTTGAGAAGGGTGGCACGAGCATCTCGCTCTCCACCATAGGGTCGGCACGAGCATCGCGCTCTCCCCCTACGAGCCTCGCTAGGACAGCACGGGTAACACCCTCCCCCTTTTTTTTAGCCTCAGGTGGCATGAGTATCAGGCTCTCCACCTCAGGGCGGCATGAGTATCACACTTTTTCCTGCCCCAATCGGGTGGCATGTGCAACCCCATCCCCCGTTTATACCTCAGGGCGGTACCCTTTAAGGTGGCATGAGCATCACACTCTCCCTATCCACCAATATGACAACTAAACTTACCATTCGAGTCCATAAAATGCTAATCCATACATAATATGCTCCCAAGGGATCCTACACAAGCAACAAACAAAGGAAAGCAGCAAGGAAAAGGAAATACTATGAGAAAGTCCAGAGCAAACAAGTTATTAGGGGGCCAAAATGGCAAAATCCGACTGTCTGTCTCAGGCGTCCTCTGTAGCTAGTAATTCTTATACTCCTGAATATCGTGCAAAATGTTCAAAGCTTGATGCTCAAGGTCACAAACTTAAAAGCTTGATACTTGAGCTCCATATCGTGCAAGAACTATAGACGAAGGGCCGTTGTACCCATGTGAAGTGGTACTGTAGCCACGTGAAGTTCAGAGTCTGCAAAATGGAAGCCAATTGTCCATCAACTAGTCACTCAAAGCCTGCGAAGCACGATCAACCATCATCCATCAACCAGCTATCTACCACATGGAGACACAATCGTCGGTTACAAACACAAATGACTTTTAAAGTTATGCCCGCCTGCCATGTGCTACGCACCCGTCATGCGGACAGGGGGGCTAATGTAGGTAATGTGTATTAATCCGCCACGTGGTAGTTGCATACGTCACCAAAAGGGAAACGTATCTCCAACATCGTCATTACTTATATGTCCATATAGACTACTTACTTACTCACTTAAATCTCCAAGAGGGCCCCGCAACTCCACTACCTATAGCATCTCCAAGGGCCAAGCCCATGATGCTAGGAGGCCCTCCCTAGGAAGCTGCAACTTCAATACTTGGGGACCCCAAAGGGCCAAACCCAAGATAATGGAATGCCCTCTGTAGGAAGGGTACATCTCCAACACTTATGACGCCTCAAAGGGCTAAGCCCATGATGGGAGGCTCTCTCCATGAATCTCCAAGAAGGCCCAATGCTCAAGTGCAATTCCAATACTTAGGGCCCTCCACCTCAAAAGACCCAGCCTATGATGAGAGCCCCAGCCCCAAGGCCATAGCACTTTAGAGGCCAGACCGATGGCAATTACAAGAGCCCATAATCAATACACAAACACACATATTCACACTTGGGTCAACCACCCTTAGTCAGGAGCAGTACTGAAGGGTGGCCTGGCCCATTGGGATCTCGAGAGCTCATGGCTAGGTGGCTAGAGCCAAGGGCATCTCCCTAGCTTATGCCTTCCAGGCAAAGCTAGGGTTGGTTCCAAAGAGAGAGAGAGAGACACGTGACCTTCACGTGCCCTGCAACCAGGCCTCACAAACCAATTAGGGAGTCCCATGACTGTAAGACCAGCTGGGCCATTAACTTTCCCATGCCTTATCACTTCAACCTTGTAGCACATTCTGCAGACCAATAGCATGATCTTGATACACTCCCTTGTTTAAGCCTCTGCAACCAATAGCAAGCCACACTTTCGTTGACACACTTACAGCACCTGCTGCCTCACCTGCCACTCATCATTGTTAGCTTTGCTTTTCTACATGACCCGTCATTGCTTGACCATCTCCTGGTCAAATCCCATTTAATACCCCAACCACCACATTTAAGCCACCTACCTTAAACAGAGGGACTTATCCCATAGCTCCAACACATCACATTGGCAGCTCCTCCAGCAAGACCATAATCCCTCACAACTCTTCTATAAATACCAACCTCATTCAATACATTCAAGAATCTAAAAAAATAACCGGAATCAACCCGAAGCTTGAGCAATTAATCAAGTTATCACACCCTCCTTGCTATTATCCAAGCAACTCCTTCTCCACCTTCACCCACACTTTACCTACCACTCCTCCTCCACCTTCACCCACACCTTACCTACCACTCCCCCTCTACCTTCACTCATACCTTACCTACCACTCCTCATCCACCTTCACTCATACCTTACCTACCACTCCTCCTTCACCCTCACTCATACCCTAGTACCACTCCTACTCCACCTTCACTCCTCCCATACTCATATCCTCATCATAGGACACCTATTGCTTCTCTCTCTCTTATTTGGAACTACCTTGGCTCTCACTCGAGCCACGTCCTCTCTGGGACCCATCTGACTATACTACTACTTTTCTATTATTTTACTATATATTACACTCACTAGCATGCCTACGTGTTATACCTCTCTTCACATCCCATCCACACTCAAAAGAACTCACACAACTGTTAACTATTTTCTTCAAAGTAACGAATTAGTGATGTGTAACAATTCGTTGCCTTTTCATTTTGGACATAAATAATTATGTTGACACGAAGAGTCGTGAAGTTTTTGTGTACCTTTAAAGCAGCGCTTATGTGGTGCCCCACATTTAATGAGGAAGCGTCACAAAAGATTGTTGGGCCATTTAAATTTTTTTATGGTGGATTCCATTGTTCGTGTGACACGCTTCCATTGGATATAGGGTACCAAGTGGCATGCCATGTGATACCTTGGGGTGCTCAAAAATTTCTCCGAAGAGCCAACCTTCTATGCTAAACAAAGTTATTTGAAATTGTTTATTTGCTAAAACATGGGATGTAAATTAATCTTACAAAACATTAATATCTTGAGATTAAAGAAAAATGAGTCCGTTTAATTGGAAACCAATAATACATATATATATATATATATATATTCACAGCTTAATTCTTCAGAAATCAAATTTGATAAAGCTAAAAAAGTAATTAATTTAAAAGTACCAAACTGCAACTATTTTTGACACAGCAGACAAATCTCCTATTCTCATGAAAATAACAAACGCTATACATTCCTTTAAAAATATTTCTTTTAAGAAAATCTCTTAATCAAAAAATCTTTTACCAGACAATACATACTCCAAAAGAAATAAATAACTAAGAAGCAAATGAACCATCTGCGAATGATCAATATTCAAAATTATCACAATACACTACAAAAAAATACGTCTTTTGTGACGGAAAAAATCCGTCACAAAAAAGGTGCAATTCCGTCACAAATACTTTTTGTGACGGAATTGCACCTTTTGTGACGGATTTGTACCCGACACAAGTTAAAATCGTCACAAAAAGTTTGTGTCAGTCAAATTCCGTCACAAAAAAGTATTTGTGACGGATTTTGTGTCGGATTTGTGTGTGACACAAAAAATAGTGTCACATATAACTATTATTTGTGACGGTTTATTTGTGTCGACCAAAACCGTCACAAATAATATTTGTGACGGATTAGTGTGCGACACAAATAATAGTGTCACATTTGATTTGAGGCACTTTATTTGTGTCGACTAGAAACCGTCACAAATACTAGTTGTGACGGTTTCGGACAAATAGTATTTGTGACGGAATAAATAGTATTTGTGACAAAATTTTAAATATTGTGACCACAATTATTACCAAAACCGTCACAAATAATGGCCAAAACCGTCACAAATATTATTTGTGACGGAAATTTATATATTGTCATCAAAAATCATTATTTCTCCATCACAATAAATTATACCATACTTATTTTAAAACGACAAGAACCACAGAAAATTTAAAAGCATATTAATTAAAGATAAAACAAGAGACAATAAAGTATACGTTCATACATAATTGTTTCATAGCTAACATTAGTAGAAATAAAAATGAAATGATAATAGTCTAAAAAAGTCATTACGCTCATAATTAATTCAATTAAAAATGGCAAATTATGCTCTAATATCCTCTAATCCCTCGCCACAACCTGAAACAGAAAACAAAAGTTTAATTAAAAATATAATAATGCAACCATCTAGCAATCCAAAGAGCAAACCAAGATCAAAGATACAAAAAAAAAAAAAAACTATCCAAACAAGCAAAAAAAAAAACGGCAAAGATTCTTAAAAAAAATCGGCAGAGTTTCCTTTGTTTCTACAACATCCGAAAATTTTCATAAACCTGTATAAATAAATTTATCACAATCCAAAATCAACATACAACTCTTTGGCACTTTTATGATCTAGCATACTAAATTTCAGCGCAAATTTCTTCTCTCAAAGTACTACAAAAAATATGATGAGTCTAATGTTGGTTCATGCTCTACAATAAATAATCGAAGATCACCAACCCTAATTGTGAATGCACCACAACTCACAATTCTGCTTATTAATACAAGATAATCAACCATATTGTTTCACTACATAAAAACATACACTCATACACTACAACTCACAATTATGCTAATCAACACAATTAATAATGAATAAGTAATAAACTAGCGCTATATCTAACAATTTGGTAGTAAACTACATGTACAAAGAAATTACCTCATCATCTTGGTTTACATCTCCATCAGCCTCTGAAATTGGGCGGTGCACACTTGATGAAGTAGGAACCTAAAAAATACAAATATTACATCAAAATTTTAAAAATATTCCAAATATCTATATTAGAAATATAAGTGCAATAATAATATTTGTTACCTGGTTACCGACACTGGATGGGCCATCTCCAACCCGTCGACTCTCTCCCTCTACCCTAGATTGAATTAAATTCATCACTTCAGTAATCTGTGAATCAAGCAATGCACTGACCTTTTCAACTATTCTCTGCTCCAAATCCATATCTCTAGATCTGGTTTACGTCCCTGCCCCTGTGCCAAACACAGTCCTCGGAGTGGCCCCTGCCCCATAAGTCTTAACTCGACCACGAACATCAGGTCCTATGACATCCGTAAATATCTTCTCCTTAAAGGCTGTGGTACGCTCCTCCACTGAAACTGTATCCAGACGACTTTTCATCTCAGCCTACAATGTTACACGAGTTCAGTATACATGGAAAAAAATACTCTGTCATTTCAACATTACCTTTCATTTAAAAAAGAGAGGAAACATATTATAACAGATGGTAGTAATTTCATTCTTATTATACTCTTGTAGTTTTACTTTTCTCTCTCTAGTTGTCTATAATTACTACTAAAACCTCTAGCAATGTAGAGCTATTTATGGATTTTTCCTAGTAAAACTTCGTACACACAAAATTTGAAAAGAGAAAAGAGATTATTGTGTGTGTAAATATATATACACATTTATAGATAGAGAAGGTGATTACTATGTTCAGGGCTAAATTGGAAAGAGAGGGGAGCAAAGAAGAGAGGTAAATAAGATACAATAAATAAGATACTGAATAGAGAGAGAGAGAGAGAGGGACAGAGAGTAGAGGGTGGTGGTTATAGTAGCATTTCACACATGAGGGGTTCAAGTGATGGCGGTCAATTGTCCACTTTAAGAGAGAGAAGAGTGAGGTGGACTGGTGGTTGGAGGTGGTGGGTGAAGGTAGAGGAGTGGCTCGCAGAATTCATTATCATAGAAGAGAGACACAGAGAGAGGAGAAAAAAAAATTATGAGGCTTGTAATTTATTAATATATTGATTCCTTTGATAATGCAAAATTAGTATTTATAAAAACATATTAACTATTTCGTTTTGTCAACTGACTATTTACCAAGGTTGGGAGCTATGTGTTACTACATTATACGAGGGAGGCACTAGTACCTATGACATACCACAAGGCAATTTAGTGTAATTTACCCTAGTTATTATAATAGTGATAGAATACATAAACGACTAAGTTGATAGTTTCTATTTCTATTTTAAATATGTAACCAATCAAACACATTACCGTACTAAGATTAGAGGGTAAGCAAAATATTAAGACTGACGTTGTGACAATCGCGTCTCACTTAAGATTAGAGAGTAAGCAAAATATCAACCCTTACATACGGCCCTTAGAACACTCTTTTTGCAAATTAAAAGCCCATGGTTAAGAATATTTAGATGAAAAGAGAAATCAAATCTCTAACATAATATTAACATGATATGGTGATGATACATATCTACCACCACCGTACCCCCACCAACTTTTTATTCAATCACAATCAAATTTCTTCTCCAATGCTTGCGTTCAAAGCATTACACCAATTCATGCAAAAGAAAACAAAAAGAATAAACAAAAAAGTGAGGTTGCAATTATAAATATTGAATGGTCAATTGAGTTCCTTGCGAGCTACTCTAATTAAGAAGGTTGAGGGGTGAGAAATTAGATTAGGTGAAGGTGTGAGTCTTGGTGTAATGGCTCAACAAAACCACCATAATAGAAAATAGGCTACTTAACCAAATCCTCGGTTTAAAGTTTAAGATATTAATTTTGATACAAGTGAAAAAACAATTTGCGGACTCCTTTACTTTACTAAAAAGATGGGCTCTAAGTCTAGTAAAAAAAAAATTTGCCAGATCTCTCTCTTTCTCACATTAACCCAACCCATAAGACTTATTAGACAAAAGTGGTGACCAATTATCATTTGGTCAATTGGTGGCCCCAAGTCACTAAAGCAAAACAAAAAAAGAGAGTGGATGATCTCTCTCTCTCTCTCTCTCAGATTAACCCAATGTATCACTTTAAGAAAAGGAAAAAAAAAACCATTTGCCTCTCGTCTCTCTCTCTTTTAGGGATCTACCAACCAAACCTGGACCCATTTTATTAACCCACAAGACATGCACCAACGTTTTTTTTTAAATTATACTTAACATAATTTATGTCAAACATACAAAATACGGATTTAAATAAAAAAATTTCAAGTACAAAATTAGAATAGAAATGAACTCATGGGCAGCAACTACTTCAAATAACAATAAGACAACAAGGCATGAAAATTGAAACCCAAATAAACTAAAACCCAAATAAGTTGAATATCAGTAAATAAGCAAGGCATGAGAATTGAACACAAGTCAATTAAAACCCAAATAACAGTAATTAAGCAAAAATTAAAGAAATTCAACTAAAACCCAAATCTATGGTTTTAAAAAGGCATGAAAATCAGTAAATCAAAGATTCATTACAATGGTGAAAAAAATTGAAGAAAAAAAATGATACCTGAAGTCTGAAGAAAATTGCCGAAGTGGTGGGCCGTGGTAGTCGATTGTCAGTCGTCGCCGTCGCAGGAGTGGTCGTCGGTCAGATGAGAGAGACGATTGAGCCACTGTTTTGTTGGTCAGATGGACGGACGCCCGTTCTAGAGACCCACTCTACATATATTCTAATATATATATATGGCTTCAATCCAATATGCATCTAGAAATTGTAAAATGATAGATCGTGAGAGATAAGCTGATAGGACCGAGAGAGAAGCTGACCTTGGAGAAGTCGGGGGCGGCCTGGAGTAGACTGGTAGGGGCGGCGGCGTCGAGTGGAGTAGAGTGGTTTTGCTCTCTCTCTCTCTTTTTTTGGGTTTTGCTCTCTTCTCTTTTCCACAGTTTAGATTTAGGGCTAGTATAGGGGGAAATGTTGGGGGGAAATGTTAAGAGGGAAAATTTTGGGGAAACGTTGGGGTATTAAGTATTTACAAGTAACTTTTTTGTGTCGGATAGTGCATTGCCGTCACGAACAAAACTTATTTGTGTCGGATAGGTAAATTTTCGTCACGAATAACTATTATTTGTGTCGGATAAGTACGTATTCGTCACGAATAAAAAATTATTTGTGTCGGATATATTTCCGTCACAGAATCCGTCACAAAAACATTTTTTGTGACGGATTTGTATCCGTCACAAAAACATTTTTTGTGACGGATTTGTATCCGTCACAAAAAAGTTCGTCACAAAAGACCTATTTTCTTGTAGTGATAACACTTTGTGGCCAAGTCCCTGTAACAACCCTAAAATTTTTAAGTGTGTAAATGATTAATTTAATTAATATTTACAGTTAGCAATATATGGGTATGCCTAGGTAAGACACGTGTGTATAAATTTTAAGTTTGGAGAATCCATGAATAAAGTGCTAGTAGGCATACTTAATTTATTAGTAATACCAGTAATATTTCCCCGGATGTTTTTGTATTAAAATTTATGATGTTTCATTATTATTATGACATGACATTTCGAGCTTTAATTAAATCGTGTGATAGATTATTGCATGACCGAGTTACAATTTTTTTGTAGAATAACGAGTTTAGTTTCGGGTAGTGGTTATTGGCCCGTGAATGTGTTAAATTGTATTTTTAACATTTAAATTAAGTGCCCGGGGTCATGGGTACCCATTGGGCTATTCATTTTGTCACTTTAGAATGCATTTTCGGACATATATGAAGCCTCTTTGTGAGTCCGTAAGACAAAAAAGGGATTTATTTATTTGTGTGTGTTTTATTGATATGTGTTGTGTGTGTAGTATACATATACATATATTAAAACCCTAACCCCCATTTAACCAAAAAAAAAAAAGAGAGAGATTTGAGAAAAATAGAACAGTCAAGAGAGAGAGAGAGAGAGAGAAAGAGAGAGAGAAGAAGAAGAAGAAGATGAAGAAGAAGAAGAGAATAAGAGAAGAAAAGAGGAACCTCAACCTTTTGTTTTGTGTAATCATCATCAACTTTGAAGCCCTAAATTGGTGATTTAACTTGTCATTTTCTTTCAATCTCGTTTGATTGAAATTTAAATTGAAAGAACATTGAATTAGTATGGTTAGGGATTATGAGGTTTAATTTTTTTTTTTACAATGATTGAAGTTGTGATTTGAGATTTATGGATGAGCATTGAATATACATTTGAGCAATTATTCAATTTTTAGATTTGGGGTTTTTACGTATTAGATTTGAGTAGAAAATTCATAATAAATCATATGTTATTGTTTTCATGATTCTGTCCACACTAGCCTGTAGGAAACACAATTCTGGATAACTTTCGTCTAATGGTATTTTCCCTGATTCTGCACTGTTTGGGCAGAAATTGACAATTACAGTTGCAGCGAACAAATGTCTAATTGAATATTTTACGATATGGTATGATTTCTTATTATGTGTTTCATGTATGCTAATATTGAATGTTTGGTTGAAATATCTATACCTGAAATAATTGGTTGTATATTGTAGAAATTTTAATAAAAGGTAAACTAGATACGTTGAATAGCATATTGGTGATCTTGTAATTCGATCGAAAAATATTATGGAACAATTGTTATGGTAAATTGATAAAACCCTATATTGTGAGAATTTGGAATGCATCAAAAAGTTAGAGATTTGATTGGACTATGATGAGACGGAACAATGTGATAAACGTGAAATTCACAATTATTGGGATAATACGAATGATAAGTGATAATTGCAACATAATTCCTTAGTGTTCACTGCTCTCCGTTGTGTGATGTGTTTTTTTGGTAGCTCGACTTGCTGAGTGTACCCTTTTGCTAGTGGCTTCGTGATCAAGTTGGCCTAAGCCTTATGCTCGGCTTAATTTATAGACGTCTAGGCATATTGATCGGCATTCCGTTGTGTATACTTGATTTGGTTGATATCCCAACCAAACTGGCACCGGAGTGGATATTGGTAGTATGTCCGGGCATACATGAGATATATGTGTAGGCTGTACCATGTAGGGTGGCCAAGTGGTGAACCTAGGGAACACAGAGATAAATTTAATGCTAATAAATAATAAAATTGATTATTTCATAAGATTGATAAGCGTGAAATAATGAACGCAACGTTTAAGTTTGAATGTGGGTGGTTTATAATAGAATTATTCGCCTGGTTTGTGATCATTCAATTTACAGGATGGTGGGCCCACTAACTTTTATGCAGGGCTAGCTCACCATAGATATCCGACTGGTAAGTATTCAGTTAGTATTATTCGAGTTTGGTACCATTGCCACCATATTGAAGGAAACTACTCTTCTGTCCTGAAATGTGTGTGAAACTAGTGTTCTAACCCGTTAGAGATTTTGTGTGATGGCGTTGCTTATTTTCTGTGTGACGATAATGTATAAGGTGTTTTGGTTATATTTTCTTTATGAGTATTTTTAGGAGTCTATGAGACACTGCTGTTGTAACAACCCTAATTTTCTAAGTGCTTTTAGTAATTTATATTATTATTTTTGAGTATTAGACATTAACTGTGCGTATGTATCTTAGTGACACCTAATAAAAATGTTGAAGTAGCGTGTACGGGTAGTTAGTATGTTAAGTAGTGTGCTTAACATAGAAATTTAGTGCCTGGGGTCATGGGTACCCATTGGGCTAATCATTTGTCACATCAGAATGCATTTTCGGGTCCATATAAAGCCTTTTTGTGAGGCCCTTAGATAAAAAATGGGACTCACATGTTTGTGTGTGTTTTATTTATAAGTGTTGTGTGTGAAATATATATATACATATATTAAACCCTACCCCCCATTTAACTAAAAAAAAAAAGGGAAGAGGAGAGAAGAAAACTAGAGAACAGACGTATGAGAGAGAGAGAGAGAGGGAGAGAGAGGGAGGAAGAAGAAGAAGAAGAAGAAGAAGAAGAAGAAGAGAGGAACCTCAACCTTTGGTTTGTGTAATCATCACCAATGCTGAAGCCCTAAATCGGTGAGTTAACTTGTTATTTTCTTTCAATCTCGTTTGATTGAAAATTTAAATGTATAGATTATTAAATTAGTATGGTTATGGATTATGAGATTTAGATTTTTATTTATAATGATTGAAGTTATGATTTGAGATTTATAGATGAGCCTTGAATATACATTTGAGCAATTATTCAATTTTCGGATTTGGGGTTTTCACGGATTAGATTTTAGTAGAAAATTCATAATAAATCATACGTTACAGTTTGCGTGATTCTGTCAGCAAAAATCTGTAGGAAACGCAATTTTGGACAACTTTTGTCTAATGGTATTTTTCCCAATTCTGAACCGTTTGGGCAGAAAAAGCATATTACAGTAGCAGTTTTATGAAAGTTAAAATAAACGTATTTGCTACATCATATTTTTGTGTGATTTCATGCTCGTTAATATGAATTAATTTGTTTGTACTTAGAGAGATATGAGTTCTCATGTGTAGTTGAGCTTTGTGACATTGTGACTGTGTGATTTTGTGTTGGTTATGAATATGTGTGAACATGTAGCTGTTTATATGATTTTAACGGATATTTGATTTGAGATACATGAATCTCTTACAAAATTGAGTTTTGTGAAAAATGTGGATGTATGAACGTTAGAAAAGTCCTTAGAGTTCACCACTGTTCCTTATGATTTTAGGCGGCGGCGACTTCGTGGATGACCCGTCCTTGTGTGATCAGACGGCGACTACGTGGATGACCTGTCTCTTCATTTTTAAGCCTTATGCCCGGCTTGTTGGTCTATTTCATGTGTATTTAGACATTGTTTTATTGACGTCAAGAATGTAAGGACTAGCCTTTTGGTGGATACTCAAATCCCAGTGATACCCCATGGAAGTTGGGACCGGAGTGGGAGTTAGTATTACGTTAGGAGACACATGGGATATATGTGTAGGCTGAACCATGGATGGGTGGCCGAGGTGGTGAACATAAGATGTAATTTGGATTGAATATTATGTGTTTTTTTTTATTTGCGGATTTACAGTTGTAATGTGGTTTATGATTTTCAATAATATGAAATTCTAGGAATTGGTAGTCGTGTAGTTTTCAGGATTTTAAATAATTTCGGTGTTGTGCCCGTTAGCTGAAACCTAGCATTCTATGTGTAACGTACCATCTTTGGGAACGTAGTAATTGGATAATAAACTGGACCAGATTAGTAAATTGAATATTTTGGATACTTAGATTCATAGTTTATGGCCGTTTCGCGAAAACTGAAGTAAAACGACGATCCGAACAACTTTTGTGTTTTACACTTTTTCTAAAAACGTCATCTTGACACTATTTTCATTGATTTTCAGAATCTACTGAACAATGTCTATGTAAGAGCTGAATTTTAATAATTAATTTCTGAATTATCTATTTAGAATTTATGAATGAGGACGCGTGTCATTCCTTGAAATTTTTATTCTTGACATTTTTCGTGTTTTAAGTTTTGCCTAATTCCAATTCTTTGTTAGAGATAAAATCATTTTAATTCATAACACCTTATTATTGGTTTATATTATTGTGTTAAGTTCTATTTGTACAGGATGGTAGGCCTACTAATGGTTTGTAGGTATCGGCCTACCATAGTTAAGAAAGGTAAGTATTTAATTGTTTTTATTCGGTCAAGAAACTACTTGCCACCACATAAATGGAAACTACTATATTGTCCAGATATGTGTGTGGAACTACCTGTCTTGGCCCAAGAATGTTGTAGTATGATTTGTAGTCTACGGGTTCAAGTTGGATTCCTAAGACTTGTGTTTTGTTTAACTCATACCAGTCATGTGACTGACCCGAGTGTGTTATGCATTCGGGTGCGTTTCTGTTTGAAACGTAGTCGGATGACATGTGCAGGATAGTATAGTTGGAGTTCATTGTCAAGCAGTCGATCTGTTCAAGAAGTTGAAGATACCTTCTTTATATTCTTTAATTACTATATGACACTCTTTTATTTAGTTGGCATTGTGAGCTATGGTTGAGAACTTGTATTAGATGTAGTTATATTTCAGTTGTATTATTGGACTTTTGGAGACATTTATAGCAGATCTGACCTGAGATAGTGTAGTGTTGAAATTATTCCATTTATTATTATAACTAGATACTTTTATTGTGATTCGATGGAGGAAATTATATTATTTTTATGTAAAGGGAAACGTTTGGTTTTCATTTTGTAATAAATGAGAATGGGGAAAATTTGAAACGTGGATTTTTCTTGTAATGATTTTTGGGAATAAATTTGATGATAAATGAGTTTTGTTTGAATAGAAATCATGTGGTTTATGAAAGCAATTAAAATCAGTTTATCTTAAAATGGTCTTTTAAAATTGGGTATGGATTGTCACCCTTGAATTTTTGGGTGGTTGAATATTGATTAGGGTATGCACTTGATTGAATATTTGTCTTTCCAAAAATTGTGTCGTGACAGTTTGGTATCAGAGCTTAAGGTTAGCTTAGCGAGTCTAAGTGACTCTCGGAATGTGGTTTATGGGTTGGTCAGAGCCTTAGGTTTGCAGATTTTTGGGACAGGGATTATGTGTTATTTCGTGCTTCTATTGCATTGTGCTATAATGTGTTTCATGGTATTGTGTGTGTTTGTTCTACTGTGTACTTTGTAACGTGTTAGTCTTAAATGTATGTCATTTTCGGGATGACTTGATAGGAGCATACATGATATTGTTTAGATTTACATGTTAGTGCATGCATCTTTGGTTGTAACGTTGGGGGTCTTATCAAGGGGTGTGTTATTTTGGCTCATGGAGTAGCAATGTGGATGACTATCTATGTGAAGGACTGAAAATCCTATTTGGGAGTTGGAGGCAGAGATTGGATATTTGGACTTCTTATGTGATCAACTGGTTTTCTTATCTCTATTGATTATCTACTGCTTTTCTGATGCGGAATCTATTACTATTGGTATTCTGGATTTCTTATCTTCTGATGTGAATATTATCAACGGATATTCTGGATTTCTTATGATTATGCTGTTGCTATTATTATATATGGGAACTCTATTCTATATGATTTCTCTGGAGTGATTATCGACGATATTTTCTTCTCTATGACATATTATGATCCGGATGGTTATGGATTTCTCTTCAATGGCAATATCGTCTTCTCAAGCTAATTATTAGCAAGGAGTTTTGGAAGAATGAGCATTCGCAGATACATTGGTTGATCACCGAATATTGAGTATTCCAAGGAGTATTAGAGTGGGGGTAAATTGTTTCATTCATAATTTTATTCTTATATGTTGCATTATTATCTCTATCTTAATTAGCTGCTAACATTTAACAATTGACTATATGAGGCTAAATGTATATACATGAGGGTTTCCTTATTTGGATTATTCGCTCGACGTACTAAGCCTTGTATTGTTGAGAGTTAAAAGTGAATCAGTGTTTTCTATTAGTTGTGTGTTTAACAATATTTATGAATAAGTATTTGTTTTACCGTTGCTTCAAATTTCGGGACGAAATTTTCTTTAAGGAGGGTAGAATGTAACAACCCTAATTTTCTAAGTGCTTTTAGTAATTTTTATATTATTATTTTTGAGTATTAGACATTGACTGTGTGTATGTATCTTAGTGACACCTAATAAAAATGTTGAAGTAGTGTGTACGGGTAGTTAGTATGTTAAGTAGTGTGCTTAACATAGAACTTTAGTGCTTGGGGTCATGGGTACCCATTGGGCTAATCATTTGTCACATTAGAATGCATTTTCGGATCCATATAAAGCCTTTTTGTGAGGCCCTTAGATAAAAAAATGGGACTCACATGTTTGTGTGTGTTTTATTTATAAGTGTTGTGTGTGAAATATATATATACATATATTAAACCCTACCCCCCATTTAACCAAAAAAAAAAGGGAAGAGGAGAGAAGAAAACTAGAGAACAGACGTATGTGAGAGAGAGAGATAGAGAGAGGGAAAGAGAGGGAGGAAGAAGAAGAAGAAGAAGAGAGTAACCTCAACCTTTGGTTTGTGTAATCATCATCAATATTGAAGCCCTAAATCGGTGAGTTAACTTGTTATTTTCTTTCAATCTCGTTTGATTGAAAATTTAAATGTATAGATTATTAAATTAGTATGGTTATGGATTATGAGATTTAGGTTTTTATTTACAATGATTGAAGTTATGATTTGAGATTTATAGATGAGCCTTGAATATACATTTGAGCAATTATTCAATTTTCGGATTTGGGGTTTTCACGGATTAGATTTTAGTGGAAAATTCATAATAAATCATACATTACAGTTTTCGTGATTCTGTCCGCTAGAGTCTGTAGGAAACGTAATTCTGGACAACTTTTGTCTAATGGTATTTTTCCCAATTTTGAACCGTTTGGGCAGAAAAAGCATATTACAGTAGCAGTTTTATGAAAGTTAAAATAAGCGTATTTGCTACATCATATTTTTGTGTGATTTCGTGCTCGTTAATATGAATTAATTTGTTTGTACTTAGAGAGATATGAGTTCTCATGTGTAGTTGAGCTTTGTGACATTGTGACTGTGTGATTATGTGTGGGTTATGAATCTGTGTGAACATGTAGCTGTTAATATGATTTTAATGGATATTTGATTTGAGATACATGAATCTCTTACAAAATTGAGTTTTGTGAAAAATGTGGATGTATGAATTTTAGAAAAGTCCTTAGAGTTCACCACTGCTCCTTATGATTTTAGGCGGCGACTTCGTGGATGACCCGTCCTTGTGTGATTAGACGACGACTACGTGGATGACCCGTCTCTTCATTTTTAAGCCTTATGCCAAGCTTGTTGGTCTATTTCATGTGTATTTAGACATTGTTTTATTGACATCAAGAACGTAAGGACTAGCCTTTCGGTGGATATTCAAATCCCAGTGATACCTCATGGGAGTTGGGACTGGAGTGGGAGTTAGTATTACGTTAGGAGACACATGGGATATATGTGTAGGCTGAACCATGGATGGGTGGCCGAGGTGGTGAACATAAGGTGTAATTTGGATCGAATATTATGTGTTTTTTTTATTTGCGGATTTACAGTTATAATGTGGTTTATGATTTTCAGTTATATGAAATTCTAGGAATTGGTAGTCGTGTAGTTTTCAGGATTTTAAATAATTTCAGTGTTGTGCCCGTTAGCTGAAACCTAGTACTCTATGTGTAACGTACCATTTTTGGGAATGTAGTAATTTGATAATAAACTGGACCAGATTAGTAAATTGAATATTTTGGATACTTAGATTCATAGTTTATGGCCGTTTCGCGTGAACTGAAGTAAAACGACGATCCGAACAACTTTCGTGTTTTACACTTTTTGTAAAAACGTCATCTTGACACTATTTGCATCGATTTTCGTTGGAGCTTCTGTTTGTGTGAAGAGATTGACGCTCTATCAAAAAAAAAAATTTAGTTTTAATTTCTTTTCTTATTGTACTTGGTTTATTTCTGGCAATGTGGGCCATGTTTGTATAATTGCTATAAGGATTGTATATTGAATATTGGGAAGGTTGTAGTTGCTCTGACTAGAGGTTGTAATAGTGGTTATTCTTTCAAAGCTTTAATTGTAAATTAAAAGATTTTTATTATTAATGAAAATTTAGAAATATTTATTCAGCTACTGTTTTTCAATTTAAGTGATTCAGTTGATGTAGCTTTAATCAAATAGATTTAAGAATTTTCAAAACCGCGTGAGTGTTTTTTTTTTAATGGAAATTTGGTCATTTTGTTTTAAAAACATAAATGGAGATTTATTACAAATATTTTAATCAGAATTTTAACTTTGCCTGGGTTGTTTCAACACTGCCGGTCCCAAGCCCGGATTAAAAAGGAGGGTTAGTGCGTTAGGTAGCTCGACAGCCAGCACGCAAAAAAAACCGTCGGATCCTTATGATATGAATCCAAATATGAATACTCATGTAAATGCTACGGCGTTCCCTTTAAGCAACGCGTTGCGCCTGCCTTCGGGTGTTTCAAAAAATGTGCAAGGGGCGCCGCATCGACGTCCGGGTGCGGTGTTAAATAAGCAAGGGTTATCGCGCTCATCTGGGCCACTTCGGGTAAAGAAGCTAGTCCAGAACTATAGGCTTAGGTTAGCAACTTGGAATATAGGAACCTTAACAGGTAAAGCTATGGAACTAGTAGACACTATGATTAGAAGGAAGGTTAATGTAGTATGTTTACAAGAAACAAAGTGGGTTGGAGAGAAAGCTAAGGAGGTAGAAAAGACTGGTATAAGATATTCTATATAGGGAAAGATAGGCATAGAAATGATGTCGGAATCGTGGTTGACAAGAACCTCAAGGATAAAGTTGTAACAGACACAAGGAAAGGAGATAGAATATTGCTTATCAAACTGGTAGTTGGAGTGGATATAATTATTGTGATTAGTGCATACGCACCCCAAGTAGGATTGGATGATCACACTAAAAGACAATTCTGAGATGAGTTGGACGCTTTAATACAAGAAATACATGGAGGAGAGGAGATAATTATAGGTGGAGATTTTAATGGCCATGTAGGCAAAGATAGAACTGGATATGAGAGGGTGCATGGGGGGTATGGTTTTGGAGATCAAAATGAGGCAGGAGTGAGTATTTTAGATTTCGCCGTAGCATATTATCTTGTAGTAGCAAACACCTTTTTTAAAAAGAGGAAAGAACACTTGATAACCTTTAAGAGTGGATCTAATAGAAGCCAGATCGATTTGTTCCTTGTGAGAAAGGCAGACCGCTTAGCATGTAAAGACTGTAAGGTCATCCCAGGAGAGAGTTTAACATCTCAACATAGACTTACTATTTTAGATATCCATATAAAAGGACAATGTTGTAATAGAAAAAGACCCTATAAACCCGCGAACTAGGTGGTGGAACCTTAAAGGCGAGAAACTAGCAATATTCCAAGAGAGAATGTATATAGAAGCATCTTGGAATTTGGAAGATGGAAGCAATACTATGTGGGATAGAATGGCAGGGTGCATCATGAGAATATCAAAGGAAGTTCTCGGAGAGTCGAAGGGAAGAGGGTAAGCTTCTAAAGATACTTGGTGGTGGAATGAAGAGGTACAATCTGCAGTAAAAACCAAAAAGGATTGCTTTAAGAAGTGGCAAAATGATAGAAGTGAGGAACACTTCAAAAGCTATAAATGTGCAAATAAGGAGGTTAAAAGGATAGTTAGAGTTGCTAAAATGGAAGCCTATGACGCCTTCTACACCAAACTAGACACTAGAGAGGGAGAAAAATGTATTTATAAGCTTGCTAAGTCGAGAGAAAGGAAAACAAGATACATTAATCAGGTTAAGTGAATAAAAAGCGATGACTCTCGGGTATTAGTAAACGACGAAGAGATTAAGGAAAGATGGAAGAGCTATTTTAAAAAGTTGCTGAATGAAAACATATGGATAACACAATGGAAGAAGAAACTGGAAGTTACGATGAAACTAGAGAATACAGATTCTATCGGAGAATAAGGAAGTTTGAGGTGGAATTTACTTTGAAAAAGATGAAACCCAGCAAGGCCTTAGGACCAGATGGGATCCCCATTGAGGTTTGGAAGTGCTTGAGAGATGTGGGGGCATCTTGGCTTACAAAAGTTTTTAATAGGATTTTAATGACTAGAAAAATGCCTGATGAGTGGAGGAAGAGCATCCTAGTGCCTATATATAAGAGTAAAGGAGATGTACAACAATGCAACAACTATAGAGGTATTAAGTTGAAGAGCCATACTATAAAGCTATGGGAGAGAGTGATGGAGCATCGCTTAAGAGGCGCAACATCAGTGTCAGGAAATCAGTTTGGATTTATGCCTGGGAGATCAACTATGGAAGCAATTTACTTACTTAGAAGACTAATGGAAAAGTATAGAGAGAAGAAAAAAGATCTACATATGGTTTTTATTGATTTAGAGAAAGCTTATGATAAAGTGCCTAGAGATTTAATTTGGTGGGTGATAGAGAAAAAAGGAGTGACCAAGGGTTATATTGACGTGGTGAAGGATATGTATGATGAAGCGGTTACTGCAATTAGATCACCAGCCGGAGAAACAAGCGAATTCCCAATTACCGTAAGCCTGAACCAGGGGTCGGCCTGGAGCCCTTATTTGTTCGCCCTAATTATGGATGAATTGACTAGACACATTCAAGATGAGGTCCCATGGTGTATGTTGTTCGCAGATGATATTGTATTGGTTGATGAGACTAAAAGGGGACTCAACACTAAACTAGAAGCTTGGAGAGAAGCACTGGAGACTAAGGGGCTAAAGATAAGTAGGACAAAAACAGAATACATGGAATGTACTTTTAGCAACAGTGGAAGTAGAGACAATGAAGCAGTGAAGATCGAAGATCATGAGATCCCAAAGAGGGAACACTTTCGCTATCTAGGTTCAATGACCAGTAGAGACGGAGAGATTGGTGATGACGTGACCCATAGAATTAAAGTGGGCTGGCTCAAGTGGAGTAGTGATTCTGGAGTATTATGTGATCGGATAATACCAGCAAAATTGAAAGGAAAATTTTATAGGATAGCTATAAGGCCAGCTATGCTCTACGGGACAGAGTGTTGGGCAACTAAGAAACAACACATTAGCAAAGTGAGTGTAGCGGAGATGAGGATGCTAAGATGGATGTGTGGTAAGACTAGGAAAGATAGAATTAGAAATGAGTACATCCGAGAGACTATAGGAGTGATACATATTGAGGATAAGTTGAGGGAGAATAGACTTAGATGGTTCGGCCATGTGCAACGAAGACCTGTAGATGCACCTGTGCGAAAGAGTGATAAGATCGTAGTGCCTGGAATGGTTAGAGGAAGAGGCAGACCTAGACTGACTTGGGAATATGTAGTGCAACAAGATATGAATATATATAATTTAAATGAGCATATAGCTCTTGATCGTGCAGAATGGAGAAAAATGATTCATATAGCCGACCCCAATTGATTGGGACACAAGGCTTGGTTTGGTTTGGTTTGGTTTGATTTAGTTTTAATTAGAATTTTAAGAACATCTATTTTCATTAAAAAGTTTTAATAGGATGGGCATCGTGGTGTTCACTCTGATAGTTGGGCAGTCGAATAGCATTCTAGATTTAGCTCTATGCTAATTATTTGCCTTTCCAAAAATCGGGGTGTGACAGTCCCATCATATGTCACAATACATAGCGCAAATTATACAACATAGTACAAAATGTATTCCTTCTGGCAGACTCAATTCTATATAAAACCTGTCATTGAGCACCAACAAACTTAACATTCGATTCTTCATGGACTCATATTCGCTCTAGATTTATGAACACATACACACACACATATGTATATATACACATTTTGCTCAGCAAATTAAAATAAAATTTATTCAACAACCCCATGAAAGGGGATTACACTAAAAAGCAAAATATCCAAAAGAAAACCACACCCAAAGAAGGGATAGATTACACCACACACACATACACACACACACACACATAGATATTATTATACCAGCTGGAGCATTCTTCATCAGATAGATAAAGGCCAAAAGATGTACCCATGACACCTTCGTTGTAGCAACTCCAAGCTTCCAAATGAAAAAAAAAGGAAAAAGAAAGGAAAAAAAAAAGCAAAATAATTTAACATCAGTAAAGACTTTATGTACATATGCTTGTGTCATTCTCATAATGTTCTATTGGTCCACTTGTGCAAGAGTGCCTACATGTTACATATGTCGCACAAACAGATGAACCAATAACATATGTGATAAATGTACATAAATGTTGTCCCTTGAGAATAGTCCAAGGAAAGCAGAAGTTTGAGATTATGTACAAGAATACTGAGAAAGTGTTGCTTGATGTTTGTCTATGTATTTTGTTGATTGTAACATTGTAATAATAAAACTTGTCAGTTGGCACTCATATGCTACAAACCCAATATAATATTCAAAATTGTGGCTTGTGTAGCTAGGACTCATGGATATGCTATTGTTCCAAGATGAAGAGCCATTCTGGCCGACATTGACGGATCCAAGAATGAAGGTTTAGGGGGCCAATCCTGTAAAATTCAAAAATTTTCAAAGCTTTATGTGTAAATTGAGTAATTATCAAAACCTTTATTTGAGGCCATGGCCACCCCTAGATCTGGTGGCACATAACTCAAAAGGAATGTTGCACACGGTCTCAATTTTAAATTACTTGGAAAGTATTAGTTAAGAAACTAATGATATGCTTCCTAACTTTAAATCCCAACTCTGGTTCCTAAATGTTTTAAGAGTTGTTCTACATGTTGTGGTAGTGGTCGGTGATATCACATACCACTACATGTGGTACAACTTACAAAGCATTTGAAACCAAATTTGAGAAGTATAGCTTTAATCTAGTTGAGAATGCCAACAAAACCTAGGCAACAACATATGAGAAACATTACAAGAGCTAAAGAAAGAGAAATTATTATAAGTCTAGTAATTACCATTAAATTTGAAGTCGCCTCTTCAGTTTGGATGTGTACAAGGCTGACACCACAAATAGCCAATCTTCTATGTTTTTCACCAACTTGAAAAAGGCATACCTCCAAGAACAATTAAGCAGTAAACTACCACAAACTCCCCAAAATCCAACTACGAATCCAAGCCCAATACTTATGTACAACCATGTACTTATAACACTATCCTCATCTTCATCAACATCAGCATGGCTACCTTTGTTTGGTGGGTCTTGAGTTATTTCATCTACTAAGCACTCTTCTACAAGTGGAGCCCCACAAAGTCCAGGGTTTCCCATATATGATGAAGCATTTAAGCTTTGTAGCTGAGTACTAGATGGGATTTTGCCTAACAAGTTGTTATTGGACAAGTCTAAAACACCAAGTTGACTCAATTGAGAAAGACTTGTATGGATTTTGCTAGAGAGTTGATTATCCGAAAAATCAAGAGATTACAAAAAGCTTAATTGACCGATCTTTTGAGGAATGTGTCCACTTCAACTATTCCTTAAAAGGTTTAAGATAACAAGTCCAACAAGCTCTGTAATTGGATCCGGGATTTTTCCAATTAATTTGTTGGATGATAGATCAATGGCCTTCACAAGTCATAGAATATTTTTGTAATCGTACTCTTGTCCTTTCGAAAACAAGGAGGTACTATCATTATATCTGCCATCGTTATAATAGTCATGATCCGAGAAAGCATGTAGTAATAGTAGGATTGTAACTATTTTCTTAAGCCATTGCGGTAAAGTTGTTGAGGCACCTTGGTATGGTTCCTGAGATGCTGTTCAAAGAGAGGTCTAAGATATGAAGATGTGCAAGACAAAATATGTTGAATGGGATACTTCCGCAGAATCGATTGGATCGAACTGTAAAAACAATCAATTCTAGAAGGTTGTCGCGTATCCGTGAAGGTATAGTACCAGATAAGCTATTCACTCTCAGATCAACAAATTTTAGCCTTGTACCATTTTTTAAGGAAAAAGGTAAGTCCCCAATAAAATTGTTGTTGTGCAAATGCAATGTTTTAATAGAAACTAGAAAACCCAATGATGATGGGATTTTCCCAGAGAAGGTATTATTTGCAAATTAAGAATCTCTATATGTTTCATATGCATCCAACAATCAGGAAGATCTCCCAACAAGTTATAGGATAGGTCAAGATAGCTTAAGAAAATGGATGAATTATACAAGCAAGAAATTGACCCCAAGAGCCTATTTTTAGAAAGACTTAAAGATGTTAAGTTCGGAGGAAGATATGGTATTGGACCTGTGAATTTATTAGAGAACAAATCAATCCTTGGAAAAGCAACAAACCTGGATGAAAAATCTGGTAGCGTGCCGTATATATGGTTGTTGGAGAGATTCAAATATGTTAGCTCGGGAGATTGTTCCCAAAACCAATCAGGGACAACGCCTAAAATTTCATTCTCGGAGATATCACACTCAGAAAAACTATTTTGAGTTCGAAGCCATTTTGGAATATGAGGCCCCAACTTGCAATGGCTGAGTCTTATGGTGTGAAGTTAAAAAGGAGGAAGCCAATGAGAGTTAAACTCCAAAACCAACAAGTTATGAGACAAGTCCAAATATTTCAAACTTGAGACATTAGAGAAGTGAACTTCGGAGATTACGCCTTCCAAATAATTTGAAGAAACATCCAAATACTCAAGGTTGTAGAGGCTTCTTATACTTTTTGATAATGTTCCGTTTAGTCGATTGTTTTCTACACTTAAGTCTCTCAACGACGAAAATATTCTAGTATTAGGTAATGAACCAGTAAGTCGATTATTACCTAAATGTACAACCTCCAAAGAGTTCTCCACATGACTAGACAAGTTCTTGAAGAGATTAACGAGTTGTCCATTTAAAGAGTTATGAGACATGTCTAAATATCGCAAGGCGGATAAATTCCAAAAGTTTTTAGGAATACCTTCAAGTTGATTTTGACGGATATCGAGATATTCAAGGGATATCATGCTCCCGATAGCATCAGGAATCAGTCCATCCATATTGTTCCAAGAGAGATCAAGCTATACAAGACTGCTATTGAAGTTGAACAACAGACGTTTTATTACAGCAGAATTGAGTTAATTATCCCCAAGACTAAGTATAGCAAGAGACTTTGAAGAATTGACTAACAAATGCGAGGAAGGATTTACAATCAAAGGGAGTTGGCAACCAAATAGATTCAATTCTATCAAGCTGGGAGAGAGGTTAGTAATTGCTTCAACCCAATCTGTTGCTTTGTTGAGGTCAACACCATACGGGTTAAGGTATGGTAGTATGGAAAAATGAGAGAGCCAATCCACGGTTTTCATATGCAAACCATAATTATACTCCACTACACCATATGACCAAATTTTTTACGGACAGCTTTTATGTTTTCTAATGGATATCCGTTAGTAATGGTATGTATCCGTTAGTAATGACTCTCCATGTTAGGATATATTATTTCTAACGGATTTAAAAAAAAATACTAACGGATATATCCGTTAGTAATGTTCAATGAAATTAAAAGTAATACATAAAACAAGGAAAAAAGAAAAAATGAAAGAAGATATATTATTTTGTACAAAACAAATCGGGTAGAGAGAGAGAGTGTGAGAGAGAAAACAGATCGGGTAGAGAGAGAGAGAGAGGGAGAGAGAGAGATAGAGAAAGAACGGAGACCCCGACCTGATCTTACTGCTCCCTCGCTGCCCCTGGCCTAATCTCGCCACCCGCTAATTTATCCGCCGGAAAAGGTACTACATATTTCCTTCTTCTTCTTCAACTTGAAACCCTAGATTTCCTTCTCTTCTTCTTCTTCTTCTTCTTCTTCTTCTACTACTACTACTAATAATTGATGGAGTAAATTACAATTTACAGAAAATAAACCCTAGACCTAACTTAGTTTCCCCTTTTTTAGATCCTTGGGCCATAAGGATCTAGAAGTCCAACAAATCGATACAGGGGTGGATGAAGGATGATGTTTATTCAATATACAAAAATTCTCAAAGAGCTTTATTTGTCATTCTGTAGTGACCCAAAATTTTAAAACAAATTTTAAAATTTTAATTTCATTTTCGACAGAGAAAAATACCAGATTGGAGATTTTCACAGTATAATTTGTACCTGAGTATGTGTATCATTGCGTGAGCTCAACACACACTAGGATCTCCCATGTGAAACTTGGTGCCCAAACCTTTTGTGCACAGTAGTGTGCGTATGTTTGTGCAGTGTGTGTAGGAGTGTGTAGTGTGTGTTTCATGTATATGTGTGGGGATCTTATTCTTGAAGCCTCTTGGAGGCCAAGCAAACCAACTCTATATATACACACATCACCCCAACAATTCTCATAACACTCACTACCTCTCTATTGACTCTCTCTCTCGCAGCCTTTCATACACACACACATATAATTTCTTACATACACACAAGCATATAGATATTCAAGGAGATTCTATTTCAAGTTTGGATTATTGATTAGAATTCTATTTAGGTAAGAATTCTTATTTAAATTTTGTTGGTAATTTCAGTTTATACAAACTGTTAACATAGATATATATATATATATCGTTATGGGTCCGAAATTAGAGGGCAGAAAAACAGTCATGGAAACGTGATTTCTATATATCAAATGAAAGGTCTCGATCCCACGAGGCTCCCTTTCGAATTTCAAAAGTTAATTCATAGCGGTTGCGACGAACGGTCAATTTAAATTTTTGTCGCTGTTCGGTCTTTCAATAAAATCAAGAGCTGTGATTTGATTCATGAAATTCTGATTTCATATTTGAAATCTAAGTGGAAAAAGGAAGAGATTAATATATTGGAAGTCCTGTTTTGGTTATGTTTTCAAAATGGGTAAAAATAAGTCTTTGATTTCAAAACAGGGAAAGAAAAGAAGGAAGAACACGACTCTGTGACATCTCGCGTGCGCGACCCGTGCAAGCGAGGGGTTCCACGAGCGGCCCGCGCGCGCGACCTGGCTTTTTTCTAAAAATTGTTTTAAATAACCTCGTGGCCCTTCTGCGCACATCCCGCGCTAGCGGCCTGCGCGCGCGACCTCGGGCAGTTTAGTAAAATCTTCTGTTTTGTTATATTTAAGTCTGTTTTGAGCTAAGGCACCTTGTACCCTAAGTTGTAAGAGTTGTACTTTACTTTAATAGTAGTTGTACTTATGCTTAAAGGTGTTGTACCTCACTGATATAAGCGCATTATTATGTATTGAGATTTGTAACAGATTGAGCAGTTTTGGTTTCTATTCTGATTAATTATTCAGTCTATCCTCGATGAACGGTAGTTCCGTATAACCCTCAATAAAGTTGTATAACATGTTAACAGTGTACTTACATGTTTACTTGAGCTGTGATGCGTTAAGTGTTTACTTGAGTTGATGTGCTTTAAGTGTTTACTTGAGTTGCTATGCCTTATGTGTTTACCTGGGTGATTTCAGCATGTCTATTGTGTTGCTTTAAATCGATAGCATGCTTCGATAATTTGTCTCATGGAATATTGAATATGTCTTGATGCTTAGAGCTCGCATATGTCATAACATTTCATAAGCATGAGCATGAACACGAAAATCACGAAAATGGTTTTGGGATGAAAGACCTTAGAGGCTTTCGATTTTTGAAAAAGGAAGATCTTAGAGACTTCCAGGTTTCGAAAAGGGAAGACCTTAGAGGCTTCCATGCATAAAACCCTCTAGGAGGGATTTTGTTTTAAAAAGATAGAAATCCCGGATTTGTGGGTAGGCGTGTGAGATGGGTACCACTAGGAACTCGAATTGCGGGTTGTGCTGCAAGAAACCCCTGTAACGTGAAGCCTAGGCCACCGTGTAATTTGTAAGGCCCAAAGTCCCGCACGTTTGAGGCTAGGCCTACGTGGACGGGAAGCCCATAGTCCGGGTAATGATATTGACGATCGAGGGTGAGTGTTTGAAAATGCATGAAAAAGGTTTTCATACATGACATTGACATTCATTGCGCTCACGTATCTTATATAACAAATGTTATTGTGCGGTTATATGACTATACGAGCCTTTTGGCTTATGGACTATTAAACCTTTCTTTCAGGTGATATAGATGAGGGTGCGGCCCCCGAGATTTGATGAACTTCTACTTTGTTTAAAGGTCGAGTTATGGGATTTTAATTTAAATGATGGTTCAAAGAGCATGTTATGATTTAATTGGACAAGTGTTAGTCCACCTGTTTTTAAATAGCATGATAGCTTAACTCTGATTTTTCGTTGCTTATCTTGAAAATGATTTGTTTCAAAAAAGGATAGTTTTCAAATGAAAACCCGATTTCTGTTTCATTAATGTTTTCTAAGTGATGAACATATTTTTCAAGCCCGGAGTAGAGTTTACTCGTGAAGATCCCGTTTGGGAAGAAATTGTGAGATCATGATACTCGGTATTAATAAAAACCTTGGTTTTTTATTTTAAGAGTTTATGAAGTTTGAGAAAAAAAAGTAGATCATTATATTACTTTTTGAAATGTGAAACCAAACTTGCGTTTCTATTTAAA
Source organism: Hydrangea macrophylla (assembly GCA_033977485.1). Lineage (NCBI taxonomy): Eukaryota > Viridiplantae > Streptophyta > Magnoliopsida > Cornales > Hydrangeaceae > Hydrangea > Hydrangea macrophylla. The sequence goes on along the minus strand of CM066999.1, from coordinate 32,929,994 downwards.
AAGCTGTCTTATAAAGCTGGAGAAGGAGATTGATAAATGTTTATCAAATCTGTATGTTTTCTGCTGCACTGTTGTTCATTTGATGAAATGATAAAGAGCTTCTGTTAATGTCTTTTAAATTGACAAGCAAAACTTTTCAAAAGACTAGTTCAATGCTTCCGCGATTGTTTTAATCATATCTGTGAGTCTTTAAGGATTTTGATTTCCTATCAAGGATTTTCAAAAAGGCTATTCTATGCTTCCGCAGTAACCCTCGATGTCTAGGACTTGGGGCGTTGTAAAATGGTATCAAAGTTTTGAGGGTTCAAAGTTTAAATGTTTCAGAACTTCAGAGTTTAAATGATTTTAAAGTTTAAACGTTTGATTTTCTAAAGAGAAAGTTTTCAGGTAAGCTTCGGGTCTAGGACTCGGAGCATTACAAATACGTTTAGTCCTTCCGCTCTTGTTAATTATTTTATTTTAGTTAGCACCCCCTCATCTGTGGGACTCGTGGCGGGGCGGGGCGCTACAAAATGGTATCAGAGCATAACCGGGTTGAATACTTTGGACGCTAGGTTATGTGCTCACTTGTATAAGTTTTATCGACATGTTAGACATGTTAGTTGATAAACGACATATGATTTTATATGTGTTAACCTGTTACCTGATAACTTGTGATGTGTTATTTAAAGTTTTAACTGCACGTATCTTTAAAAAGATGAATTGATCATGCCTACTTGCCTGAGGGACTATGTGATATAACATGCTACATTGTTTAAGATGCTTATATGCTTACATGTTTAGTTAAGCAACAAGCATGCTAGAAATGTGTCTTTCTACGAATATGTTTATGCGCCATTATACATACCCGTGAGCGCAACTTGAATTGGATTCATGTGTGAAATGGGTAGTGAGAGCATTCGTATACTTCCTATGCCCCCTCCTATTTTGAGAGTTCGGCTATCGATAACTTCTTGACTTTTGGGGTAGTCTCTCCTTTGGGTTAAACCTTGGTACTCCCTATTGCTTGGGAATTCTTTTGAATGGTTGAATTCACTCCTTTATGAGTGGGGTACAGTTGCATTTACGGATCCTTGCCATTTGATTTTAATGACTGGTTATGTCAGTGGAGCTTATTGGTATGACTATCTTTCTGTGCAAGTTCACACACTTTTCTAGAATGAGCGTATCTTTCTGTGATCGTATTATTCTGTGATCGTGTCACTCTATAGAATCTTTGAGGTTATTATATCGACCTTTCGATGTTTGAGAAATGTCATCAGAAGAAATGTATAGGGAACATTGTAATATGCAGCTATATGTGTTGTGAGCACAGGAATTTGAGATAGCATGTGAGTGGGGCATAAAGTGCATCTACTATTTTGTCTAGACTTGGTCCTGGTAAGTATTTTGTGGTTCACACATTGGGAACATTAATCTCTGTTTCAAACTTGGGTTATGTGATGTGACGTGAGTACATACATGGGGATATGAGTTGAGTATATCGGGAACCGACGGTAGCGTCGTTAGAGATATTCATCATTTGAAATTAGTGTATGTCTATGGATATTGGACGGTTGAGGGATCTCTCAACCTATCTTACAATATACCTTACGGTATTATCGTACGACGTGATATTGCGGTATTTCTTTATAATTTAAGGTGTATAGATGAGGAATCTCTCATCTTATATTACGGTGTATTCTAATACGGTGTTATCCTAATGTATTCTAATACGGTATTATCCTGGCGTATTCTAATACAGTGTATATGGATGATTAAGGAATCTCTTAACCTAGTGACAGTATTATCTCAAGATGTATTCTGTTACGATGTATATGGGATGGTTGAGGAATCTCTCAACCTATTTACGGTGTTATCATGTTACGACATATATGAAGCAGTTGAGGAATCTCGCAACCTGTATTACGATAGATGTTGGACTCTGAGAATTGAATCTCGTTTGGAATTTTGATGAATGCTATTTGAGGATGGGTATAAACTTTTGAAAAAATTACTTCAGGGGAGATGACGTGTTATGACGCACTTTGCATAAGGTTCCTACGATCTGACATTTCAGAATGCTCGTAAATGCATACCCGTATTGTAAAACAAAATGTGAAACATCCCGTGGGCAGCATTGCGATTACTTGGTTATCAGATGACCTTAATTGAATTTCGCAGACGAAATTCTTTTAAAATCTTAAAATTTTAAAACAAATATTAAAATTTTAATTTCATTTTTGGCAGAGAAAAATACCAGATTGGAGATTTTCACAGTATAATTTGTACCTGAGTGTGTGTATCATTGCGTGAGCTCAACACACACTAGGATCTCCCAAGTGAAACTTGTTGCCCAAACCTTTTGTGCACAGTAGTGTGCGTATATTGACGATCGAGGGTGAGTGTTTGAAAATGCATGAAAAAGGTTTTCATACATGACATTGACATTCATTGCGCTCACGTATCTTATATAACAAATGTTATTGTGTGGTTATATGACTATACGAGCCTTTTGGCTTATGGACTATTAAACCTTTCTTTCAGGTGATATAGATGAGGGTGAGGCCCCCGAGATTTGATGAACTTCTGCTTTGTTTAAAGGTCGAGTTATGGGATTTTAATTTAAATGATGGTTCAAAGAGCATGTTATGATTTAATTGGACAAGTGTTAGTCCACCTGTTTTTAAATAGCATGATAGCTTAACTCTGATTTTTCGTTGCTTATCTTGAAAATGATTTGTTTCAAGAAAGGATAGTTTTCAAATGAAAACCCGATTTCTGTTTCATTAATGTTTTCTAAGTGATGAACATATTTTTCAAGCCCGGAGTAGAGTTTACTCGTGAAGATCCCGTTTGGGAAGAAATTGTGAGATCATGATACTTTGTATTAATAAAAACCTTGGTTTTTTATTTTAAGAGTTTCTGAAGTTTGAGGAAAAAAAAAAGTAGATCATTGTATTACTTTTCGAAATGTGAAACCAAACTTGCGTTTCTATTTAAAAAGCTGTCTTATAAAGCTGGAGAAGGAGATTGATAAATGTTTATCAAATCTGTATGTTTTCCGCTGCACTGTTGTTCATTTGATGAAACGATAAAGAGTTTATGTTAATGTCTTTTAAATTAACAAGCAAAACTTTTCAAAAAACTAGTTTAATGCTTCCGCGATTGTTTTAATCATATCTATGAGTCTTTAAAGATTTTGATTTCCTATCAAGGATTTTCAACAAGACTATTCTATGCTTCTGCAGTAATCCTTGATGTCTAGGACTCGGGGCGTTGTAAAATGGTATCAAAATTTGAGGTTTCATAGTTTAAATGTTTCAGATCTTCAGAGTTTAAATGATTTTAAAGTTTAAATGTTTGATTTTCTAAAGAGAAAGTTTTTAGGTAAGCTTCGGGTCTAGGACTCGGAGCATTACAAACACGTTTAGCCCTTCCGCTCTTGGTTATTATTTTATTATACTAGCACCCCCTCGCCTGCGGGACTCGTGGCGGGGCGGGGCGCTACACATTCTTTATATGTATGTATCTATATAATATATATATATTTACGATTACTGATTTTTTTACATGTGTATATTTGAACTTGCTTTGTTCATAGCCGGAATTTGCACTGGGTCATTTTCATTTGATTTATAAACACACATATATATATATATATCCTATATTAGGCTTTGAAGTATGAGTCAAATTTAGTAATCTCAATATATTAATTTGTTTTGATCATTGCTTGCCAGGTGTTTGTAATTGAGTCTGTGAGAAGGTGCATGTGCCATGAGCTAGTGTTTTGGGTGGTGTTAGTTATTGTTTCTTTTGTTATGGCCTTGATTCATTGCGTGTGTCCCTTAAGTTTACTCACTAGTATCTGTATTTAATGTTTTTATTTATTTTTTTATCTTTTAAAGATCACTACTATGGATCTTCTATGAAACATGTTAGTGGGTCCCAAAAATTTGTAGCAAGGTCCTAAAGATCCCTTTTGTTCTTTTTTCTTCATCATTTTATTTGTCCTTCTAAATCTATTAATCCTTCTATAGTTATACGATGATCCCGAAATTTATATTCTAAATTTGGTTCTCAACATGTGATAGTGAGACCACATTTAATTATAATGGGTCACTTGCTTTTCATCGGAAATTGGTTTGGAAAATCCTAAGTGGATTGTTTAGTTATACTAATGAGATAGATAATTTAGATTTATCTAGAATTTTGGAATTACAATAAACTTTAATACAACAGATTTTGTGAATTCCTAGATTGTAAGTGCAAGTCAATTTTTGTTTCCCCGATGTAACATGTGTCATAGCTTAAGTTACATGAATTGTCAAAAGTTGCTGATTCATATTAGGAATATTTGTTGTTGAATTATCTGGTAAGTAGCTTCTGTTTCCTTTAGATGTTAACATTTGTATAGTATTAGTTTTGCATGTAGGTAACTTGATGTGAATTTTACATACATTCCTACTTGATAGCATGTCACGCCCCGAATCCACACATGTGAACCCAAGACACGTGGCACGCCACCAAGGCCTTCAAACAACAATTTACAAATGAAAAGAAGGGAAAATAAGCACATTTACACCATTATATTAGACAAATTAAGCCCAAGGGTAAAATGTTAATTAATAAGGTATAGCAAATTTTATACCAAAAGATAGGTTTTTGAGTCCCGGTTCCAACGCAAAAAAACGGTGCGCGAATCCGAGTTTTCTCGAGAGAGTTATGTCCGTTTCCGTAAAAGTCGACAGTGCAGTAAAATGACATGCGGATCGATCCGCCCCAAAACCAGATCGATCCGGTTTTAGTAGAACCTCATTTTTGGCCCTCCAGAAGTGCCGGATCGATCCGCTCAAGACCCGAATCGATCCGGATTCTGCAGCACACGTTTTGACAGCAAAACTCCTGTTTTGCAGCATCCTAACACCTCCAAATCCCATCCAAACTTCATGAAACTTTGCAAAACCATTTCAAAACCATTCTCAAATCATTCCAAACCATTTCCAAGATATGTTAACATGGTTTGAAAACATTAAACAAGATCCACCAATGCTACAATACTCAAACACCTCCAATTCTCACAAAAACAAACAAAACATATGAGTTTTGATCCAAACTCACAACTAACATATCCAAATCATAAAAGCAAGAGTTTGAAAGTTGCCAACATGATTTAAAACCATGAACAACATGTGCAATGCAATCTCTCCCAAATCTCTCCCAAATACTCTCCCAAATCTCTCCCAACTATTCCCAATTTCCTAAAGATCAACCAAAACATGCCTCTTAAACCAAACTTCCATTCAAACATATTCCAAACTACAGTATCAAAACAAGAAAGATACCAACAACATTTTAAGCTCCGGTTACATGATTTACACGAGACTTGGAGCGATTAAGCTAAAACTAACATAATCTACTAAGTTTTAGTACAAATCCAAGTTAGCTATTACAAACTACTAGTTTTTCTCAAAAACAACTATAGATATAAGCTACTACATTTACAAGCTTCCTCGCCACTACGAACCCCACGTTCATCTCCCTGAATTTTCGCCGCCGTGCTCACCTACAATGGTTATTCAATAACCACTACAATATATAAGCTATATGCTTAGTGAGAGATATTAATCAAGCACACGAATGACATATCAATGTTCATATTCAACTCAACATATTAAATGATCTCCGGATAAGCAAGTATTTCTTCCGCCACTACCCGCAAGTCCGTGACTCCCCAAATAGTCCACGGCACAAGCCAATGACCCACGCCACACACGTGTGGTCTAATGCCGTTGACGGCAACAAGTGGTCATCACCACATAACAATCTCATGGCGGATTCATACAAGCTTTCCTTTGACCCACATAGACAACTAAACATGCTCAGATAAACATATCACCATGCTTTTCACAAAATCATAGCTAAACATGAGTGATTAAGCTAAATAGACATGAAATCAACATCATATGAACATAACCATGAATCTCATCCATAGGCAAGATTGAAACCACTCACCTCTTGGAAATTCGTTCCTAGTTGTGAAATTAAAGATCAAATCTACTCCGGTTTCAAATCCTACATGAATTCGACAAACTACGGATTACTGCTCCGAATTGGGTCGCGAGAAATACGACGATTATACTCAATAAAATCAGTACCAAAACGTAGAACTCACCTCTACGAGTCCAAATCCGGTCTCGCAGTTGAAATTGGGTGTTGGACGCGCCGTCAATCGTCGTCGTAGAGCTCCGGCTAACCCCGTCTCCGTTTTCTCTCTCTCACCGACTCAAAAATGAAGAAGAAGAGATATGATCTCTCCATATCTCTACAGCTCATGTATATGGTTTACAATTTTATTATGAAACCCACTCACTTTTGATTATTTTCATTTACACCCCTGACTAGTTTTATAACTAACTATTTATTCCTCGAAACTTAAGTGGGTATTTGTCTATGTCTCATGTGGGTCCCGTAAGTGGTCCCACATAATTATATGAAGTTGCTAATTAGCTACTAATTATATAACGTGTTCATTTCGTCCTCACCAAGGTATATCAAATAACCACATAAATGGTCTCTAACAATAAACAATAAATTCTAAACAACATATAAATATTTCACATATGCCTTAATAAACATTTAAGCACATAAGGGTGATTCCCCAACTTTGTCCCATCACAATGGAACTTCATCAACTTATGTCCCAATTTGGGACTGCCACATTGGCCAACATTGGGTTCCCAAACTGGACACCATAATCAACTAGTGAGTTAAAACTCACTTAAACATGTGTTAGTAAACACTAATTAATTATGCTAATGCATACTAAATCATAATTAACAGTTAATCGCGGGAGCGGGTGTTACATCTCTCCCCTCCTTAAAAGAAGTTTGTCCCCAAACTTAAAGTACCTCAAGATTCGAATAAGAATGGGTATTTCTGGCGCATCTCATCTTCCCGTTCCCACGTAGCCTCTTCAACGGAGTGATTACGCCACAAAACCATAACCAATGGAATAGACTTGGTTCTCAGAACTTGAACTTTCGCATCGAGAATTCTCACTGAATGTTCTATGTAAGTCAAGTCTTCTCTAATTTCCAACGGTTCTGGCGTGATAATATGACGTGAATCTGACACACAACGTCGCAATATTGATACGTGAAATACATTATGAACGTTCTCCATTTCCTGTGGTAGCTCTAACCGGTATGCTACTGGTCCAACTCTACCAATGATTTCAAACGGTCCAACGTACCTCGGATTCAGTTTTCAACGTTTTCCTAACCTCACAATCCCTTTGGTCGGTGACACCTTTAGGAACACATAATCACCAACTTTAAACTCTATTAGTCTCCTTTTCAAATCTGCGTAGCTCTTGTAACGACTTTGAGCTGTTTGCAATCGTTGCTGTATCACCTTAACTTTCTCTGTGGTCTGCTGAACTATCTCAGGTCCCAATAGTTTTTGTTCTCCTACCTCAGCCCAACAAATCGACGAACGACATCTACGCCCATATAAAGCCTCAAAAGGTGCCATCCCAATATTGGATTGAAAACTATTATTATAAGTAAATTCAGCCAATGACAAGTGTTGTTCCCAATCACCTTTTAAATCAAGAACACATAATCTAAGCATATCTTCCAATATTTGAATTACCCATTCTGATTGTCCGTCAGTCTGCGGATGGAAAGCTGTGCTAAAATTCAACTTTTTGCCCATAGCCTCTTGTAAACCCCTCCAAAATCTTGATGTAAATCTACTATCTCTATTAGAGATAATAGACACTGGAGCTCCATGAAGCTTTATAATTTCCTGAACATATAACTCTGCCAACTTCATCGGATCATTCGTCTTAATCGCTAGGAAATGCGCAGACTTGGTCAGTCGGTCAACAATTACCCAAATACTATCATTTGATCTTTTGGATTTTGGTAAACCTGCTACAAAATCCATCGTGATGTTCTCCCATTTCCATTCCGGTACTGGCAATGGTTGCAATAATCCCGCTGATCTTTGATGTTCTGCTTTTACCCGTTGACACACCATATACTTTGCTACGTGTTCGGCTATTTCTCGCTTCATTCCAAACCACCAATAATTCTCTCGTAGATCACGATACATTTTGGTACTTCCCGGATGAATGGAATATTTGGTATTGTGCGCCTCGTCTAGAATCGTCTCTTTAATTCCATTAACATCAGGTACACAAATTTGATTTCTATATTTCAATACACCATCCACGTAAGTGAAATTCGGTTGCTTACCCTCAGGTATTCCGTCACAAATTTTCCTCAAGTTTGGGTCTTGAAGCTGTTTCATTCTAATCTCATCCACAAGTGTCGGTTGTGCTATAATAGCTGCCATCAAAGTTCCCTTAGTTCTTGGAATTACTTCAAGCTTCAATCGTTCCATTTCACGAATCAGCTTCTCTTGAGAAGTTACAACATATGCTAAGTTTCCGGTTGACTTTCGGCTCAATGCATCGGCCACCACATTGGCCTTTCCCGGGTGATATTGAATTGACAAATCGTAATCTTTCATTAACTCCAACCACCGCCTCTGTCTCATATTCAAGTCTCTCTGAGTGAATATATACTTTAGGCTTTTGTGATCCGTGTAAATTTCACACCGTTCCCCGTATAGATAATGCCTCCAAATCTTCAAGGCAAAGATCACCGCTGCCAATTCCAAGTTGTGTGTCGGGTAGTTAGTCTCGTGTGGTCTCAATTGTCGTGAAGCATATGCAATTACTTTGCCATTCTACATTAGGACACATCCTAGACCCTGATGCGAAGCATCGCTGAAGATAACAAACCCCTCAGTCCCCGACGGAATAGTCAGTATCGGTGCTATCATTAGCCTAATCTTCAATTCCTTGAAACTTTTCGCACATTCGGAACTCCAAACAAAAGAAACATCTTTTCTCATTAGCTGAGTCATAGGCATCGCAATTCTTGAGAAGTTTTCTACAAACCTTCGGTAATACCCGGCCAACCCCAAGAAACTTTGAACCTCTGACACATTTTTCAGTGGATTCCAATTGGCTACTGCTTCAATTTTCTGTGGGTACACTGAAACACCTTCTTTAGAAATCACATGTCCCAAAAATGCTATCTCTGTAAGCCAAAACTCACATTTCTTCAATTTACCAAATAATTTCTTCTCGCGAAGCCGTTGCAACACCAATCGTAAATGCTTCTCGTGATCTTCAACACTTTTAGAGTAGACCAAAATATCATCAATAAAGACAATTACAAATTCGTCTAAGTATTCCTTGAATACCCGGTTCATCAAATCCATAAAAGCTGCGGGCGCGTTGGTAACTCCGAATGGCATGACCATAAACTCATAATGTCCATATCGAGTCCTGAATGCTGTCTTCTCCATATCCTTCTCTTTAACTTTTAGTTGATGGTAGCCCGATCTCAAGTCGATCTTTAAGAACACTTGAGCTCCTTGAAGCTGATCGAACAAATCATCAATCCTTGGTAATGGTTACTTGTTTTTAATAGTCAACTTGTTTAGCTCCCGATAATCAATACACATTCGCATGGTTCCATCTTTCTTCTTGACAAATAAAACCAGTGCTCCCCACGGAGAAACACTAGGTCGAATAAATCCCTTGTCAAGCAACTCTTGTAACAGGTTCTTTAGCTCTTTCAGTTCCATGGGTGCCATTATGTACGGTGTCTTTGATACTGGTTGTGATCCAGGTGCTACCTCAATAGTAAACTCAATCTCCCGCTCAATTAGCATGTTTGGTAGATCCTCAGGAAATACATCTGGAAACTCCCGTACTATCGAAATATCTTCTACTCGAGTCCCCGTGACACGTGTATCAATTACACTACATAGGAATCCTTGACAACCCTTTTTCAACAACTTCCCAGCCTGATTTACTGATATCATATATGGTGGCGCTGCTACACCAACCCCTTGGAAGGTAAACTCTTTTTGCCCTGGTAATTGGAAATTAATCCTTTTCTGTTCACAATTTATTGTAACCTGATTTGTAGACAACCAATCCATGCCCAAGATTACGTCAAAGTAGTTGACGGTTAACGGAATCAAATCAACAGTCAATATCTTATCACCTACTCTGATTTCACATGCTTTGAACACTGAAGAGGTCACTAACGGTTTACTTAGAGGTAATGATACGGATAGATCATACCCTAAGGGTTCTGACATACGATGTAAATGTTTGACAAATTCATGTGAGACAAATGAGTGTGTTGACCCTGAATCTATCAAAATTCGTGCTGGATGTGAACAGATATGACGTATACCTGACACCACGGAGTCTGTAGCTGACATGTTCCCCGGTGCGAGTTGAAAAGACTTCCCTTGCTTCTGTTCCATGCCTTTTCCTTTATCAGTGGGTGGTCCCGATCTTGCTCCGCTGGACGCCATAGAACTTGCCCCTTGTTGTCGCTTCTTTGGACAATCCTTAGAAAAGTGTCCTGGCTGCCCACAATCAAAGCATTTGCCCCTCATATCTGGAATTGAGTTCACAGAGCTAGGCGGTCGTGTTCTGGATTGCGGACAATTCTTGGATATGTGCCCCACTTGCTTACAAATGTTACACGTGCTTAGCAAATAACAAACGCCCCCGTGTTGGCGATTACATGTAGGACACAGCGGTCGAACTCCCTCAGTAAATGAACTTCCACCTTGACTACCCGAACCTGACCCAGGCCCTCGTGAAAATGGTTTGTTGAAGAAGCCTTGCCCCTTCCCTTTATCTTGACCTTGTCGCTTTCCTTGTTGTCCCTGCTTATACTTGTTAATATCTCGTTCGGCTATGAGAGCTGCGTTCTGGACTTGAGCTATAGTTCCAAATTCATGAGTATCCACCCTACATTGGATGTTATCCCTCAACCCTTCTTCAAACTTTCGAGCTTTGTCTTCCTCGGTTATCACTGTATCCTTTGCAAATCGAAGCAATTCACTGTACTTGGAGATGTATTCGTTCACCGTCATATCTCCTTGTTGGAGATTTATGAATTCCCGATGCTTCTGTGCTTGAGCTGCTCGAGGGAAATATCATTTATGGAATTCTTCGACAAACTTATCCCAAGTGATCAGCCTACCTTGATCAAGTAAACCCACCCACCAATTCTGGGTATCTTCCTTCAAAGTGTCTGTAGAAAATGTAATCTTTTGCTCTTCGGTACATTCTATAGCACGGAATATTCGCTCCATATCTGATACCCAATGAATAGCTGTCATCGGATCCACTCCCCCATCAAACGTAGTCGGTTTTCTCTTATAGAATTGCTCAATTGTAATACGGTCCACCCTTGGTTCAGGATTTGGATTTGCACGCCTTTCATTTACTGGTGGTACTCGATCACCAACGGCACCAACGAAATTAGTTACCAAGTCCACCAAACGATCCATTCTTGCATCGAGGTCTCGGTTTTGGTCCATTTTTCACCAAATTCTTGCCTGCCAGTCAGATATGCATGAATACTATGCATGCTATGCCATTTATCATATGATATAAATGATTCAACTATCATAACATAGCATCAATAATCATGTGCACACATGTAATGCATCTATTTACACAATATCTACACTTTACTCTCAAGTCGTCGTCTCTCATCCCAAAGTTTCTAAGCCTATTACTCTGATACCACTAAATGTCACACCCCGAATCCATACATGTGAACCCAAGACACGTAGCACGCCACCAAGGCCTTCAAACAACAATTTACAAATGAAAAGGAGGAAAAACAAGCACATTAACACCATTATGTTAGACAAATTAAGTCCAAGGGCAAAATAGTAATTAATAAGGTATAGCAAATTTTATACCAAAAGATAGGTTTTTGAGTCCCGGTTCCAACGCAAAAAAACGGTGCGCGAATCCGAGTTTTCTAGAGAGAGTTATGTCCGTTTCCGTAAAAGTCGATAGTGCAGCAAAATGACCTGCGGATCGATCCGCCCCAAAACTGGATCGATCCGGTTTTAGCAGAACCTCGTTTTTGGCCCTCCAGAAGTGCCGAATCGATCCGCTCAAGACCCGGATCGATCCGGATTCTGCAGCACACGTTTTGACAGCAAAACTCCTGTTCTGCAGCATCCTAACACCTCAAAATCCCATCCAAACTTCATGAAACTTTGCAAAACCATTTCAAAACCATTCTCAAATCATTCCAAACCATTTCCAAGATATGTTAACATGGTTTTAAAACATTAAACAAGATCCACCAATGCTACAATACTCAAACACCTCCAATTATCACAAAAACAAACAAAACATATGAGTTTTGATCCAAACTCACAACTAACATATCCAAATCATAAAAGCAAGAGTTTGAAAGTTGCCAACATGATTTAAAACCATGAACAACATGTGCAATGCAATCTCTCCCAAATCTCTCCAAAATACTCTCCCAAATCTCTCCCAACTATTCCCAATTCCTCAAGATCAACCAATACATGCCTCTTAAACCAAACTTCCATTCAAATATATTCCAAACTACATTATCAAAACAAGAAAGATACCAACAACATTTTAAGCTCCGGTTACATGATTTACACGAGACTTGGAGCGATTAAGCTAAAACTAACATAATCTACTAAGTTTTAGTACAAATCCAAGTTAGCTATTACAAACTACTAGTTTTTCTCAAAAACAACTATAGATATAAGCTACTACATTTACAAGCTTCCTCGCCACTACGAACCCCACGTTCATCTCCCCGGATTCTCGCCGCCGTACTCACCTACAATAGTTATTCAATAACCATTACAATAAATAAGTTATATGCTTAGTGAGAGATATCAATCAAGCACACGGATGACATATCAATGTTCATATTCAACTCAACATATTAAATGATCTCCGGATAAGCAAGTATTTCTTCCGCCACTACCCGCAAGTCCGCGACTCCCCCAATAGTCCACGGCACAAGCCAATGACCCACGCCACACACGTGCGGTCTAATGCCATTGTCGGCAACAAGTGGTCGTCACCATATAACAATCTCATGGCGGATTCATACAAGCTTTCCTTTGACCCACATAGACAACTAAACATGCTCACATAAACATATCACCATGCTTTTCACAAAATCATAGCTAAACATGAGTTATTAAGCTAAATAGACATGAAATCAACATCATATGAACATAACCATGAATCTCATCCATAGGCAAGATTGAAACCACTCACCTCTTGGCAATTCGTTCCTAGTTGTGAAATTAAAGCTTAAATCTACTCCGGTTTCAAATCCTACATGAATTCGACAAACTACGGATTACCGCTCCGAATTGGGTCGCGAGAAATACGACGATTATATATACTCAATAAAATCAGTACCAAAACATAGAACTCACCTCTACGAGTCCAAATCCGGTCTCGGAATTGAAATTGGGTGTCGGACGCGCCGTCAATCGTCGTCGTAGAGCTCCGGCTAACCCCGTCTCCGTTTTCTCTCTCTCACCGACTCAAAAATGAAGAAGAAGAGATATGATGTCTCCATATCTCTACAGCTCATGTATATGGTTTACAATTTTATTATGAAACCCACTCACTTTTGATTATTTTCATTTACACCCCTGACTAGTTTTATAACTAACTATTTAATCCTCGAAACTTAAGTGGGTATTTGTCTATGTCTCGCGTGGGTCCCGTAAGTGGTCCCACATAATTTTCTAAAGTTGGTAATTAGCCTACTAATTACATAACGTGTTCATTTCGTCCTCACCAAGGTATATCAAATAACCACATAAATTGTCTCTAACAATAAACAATAAATTCTAAACAACATATAAATATTTCACATATGCCTTAATAAACATTTAAGCACATAAGGGTGATTCCCCAACTTTGTCCCATCACAATGGAACTTCATCAACTTATGTCCCAATTTGGGACTGCCACATTGGCCAACATTGGGTTTCCAAACTGGACACCCATAATCAACTAGTGAGTTAAAACTCACTTAAACATGTGTTAGTAAACACTAATTAATTATGTTAATGCATACTAAATCATAATTAACAGTTAATCGCGGGAGCGGGTGTTACATAGCATGAGTGAGTACTGTTCCTTTTTTATTTTTAAGTTCCCTTCACCTTAAAATGAGAAATGGTAAAAAACAATTTTTAAAGTTGTCGAGTTGAAGGCATCAAGAATTTGGTTCAATTGGACTTAATATAGTTTATTTAGTGGAAAAACAAAATAAAAAATTAGCACCAACTAACATAACAACTTAAGTATATTACATAAACCAATACCACTTGAATATTTTCAATTACTCATGTAACTATTTGGTTGTCTTTTCAATGTAATTTTTTATTTTCGTAATATAAAAAACACGGTCCTTCTAATGCATGAAGAGAATTTTCTACAACAAATTTACTCATGGGAAATGACTTGCTGAACATCTCTGTCTATCCTCCAACATATTCTTGAATCTGTGTTGGACTCTTGTGAGTGATGGCTGGTATGGTATGACTCCTCTAGTACGTAATTACATGTCTCATCAACTTGACTTCACTTATTACAATATATATTACAAATTATGTGCATATAACACCAGCAAGTTGGTAAGGTTCCCAAGCTGGACATGAGGAATAGATCCACTAAAATTAGTAAATTCTAGATTTAGGTACTGTAATCTTCTAAGAGAGCCAATGAACTTTGGGATGACCCTTCCTTCAAAATCATTGTTACTAAGGTCTAAATATTTCAAATGTTGACCTTACCTCCAAAAGGATGGCCATCATATTCAGAGTAAGGATATGTGCTGAGATCAAGCATAATAACATGACCAGTGCAGTTGCTACATTGAATTCCTTCCCATTCGCAGCAGTCTTTTTTCCCTTCTTCTTCATTAATCGTTACCCCATGATCGAGAGAGATGGCCATATTCATCGATTAGGCCTTGTTTAAACTTGAGGAGAGCGTGCCTTTCCCTCTCAACGCACATGATTTTAGCAACTCCGAGAGATCGTTGGACACATACTAAAAGCACAACTACAAAAAGGTGGAGAAGTTTTAAGAAACTTATTCCACTTACAATCATTTTCACAAGATCACACTTACTATCAAATGGAACCATGAAGCCAAAAAATAAAAATAAAAAAAATAAAAAACCTATGCAATTTGGGTTTTTCAAATGTAGTATATAACTTAGTTCTCTTGTGATGTAATGGTCTTATATCTCCAGTTCCCAGTTCAACAGTATTTGTTTCATTTAATTGAGTCAAATCACAGTCATGTCATAGTTAGTCTTCGTTCAAATTGTGGCAATGTAATGGTCTTAGGCTTAGTTTGGCCCCCTTTTTGGTGCTTCTCCTTTTTTAAAGCACAATTTCATGTTAATTCATTTGTTAACTAGTTTATGCGCTTTGTAAAAATTGAACTTAGGGCTTTTTTAGGGGAGCTTTTAAAAGCTCTAAAATGGAGCTTTTAAAAGCTCAATGTGGCTTTTTGGTTTCATGATATATTTTTGAAGAGTAGTGTGTCACTTGTACAAAATTATCAAACAACGTAGTAGTAAATTTCATAAGCTCCTTTTAAAAAGCCACATGGGGGCCAAACTAAGCCTTAATCATGCTTTCTTTGACAAAGCTGTATAGGTTTGGTTTACCGAATAACCTTGTAGAAATATTAGTTTATTTTTTGTTTTCTAAACAATATTTGTTCCTAATCCAATCCCCATCTCAAATCGTACTTCAATGCAACACATAAATTCGAAATCCACACTGGCGACCCTCCCATAGACTGTAATATTAACTCAAAAGAATAATGTTATGTTACGTACAATCTATTATATTAAATGTCAATTAAGCAAATTTTATTATTTTTTATTTTGGTGTCTTACTTGAATAAGTGTCAAACTTCCGAAACTATTCAGAATTGAATATACTGAAAATAACATCAGTCAGGAGAGAGAGAGGGTGTTTGCGCTTTTTCTCAAATGTAAGAGAAGTTCGTATCATTAAGACAAACCTCAAGGAGGTTTTTGTAATTAACCCTACTTTATTTCTTACGGAGTATTTTTTTTCACCTTTTCTTTTTGACCTAACAAAGAAAAGAGCCTAAACAGAATTGATACTTCTCTGAATGCAACTTTGTTCCGGTGCCATGTAACACCATTTGAAAAGAGAGATTCCATTGATAAAAAATTGTTGGAAATAGGAAGGATAGTGCATTCGTGAATGCACCGCATGCCCGCACAAGTTTTGATTTTCAAGTCAAAATTGGACGGGCCAAATTTTGAAAATAACTAAAAATAATATCAGTAAGGAGAGAGAGAGAGAGAGAGAGAGAGAAGTTTGTGTAATTAAGGCAAACCTCAAGGAGGTTTGTGTAATTAACCCTACTTTATTTCTTGTTGATACTACTCTTAATGCAACTTTGTTCCCGTGCCATGTTACACCATTTGACAAAGAGATTCCAATGAGATAATTTAAGATGATTGGATTCAGGTCAAGAAAAATAAGAAAGAAGATAATTGAATTCATATCATGAGGTTAGGCTATGGTACCGTATAAATTGTGTCTAAAAAAATTTAATGAAATTATCTTCATCCATTATAACCATTTTCTTCACAGTTAGGAATTAATGATATGTAACTATTTGTTGCCTTTTCATTTTGGACATAAATAATTCTGTTGGCACGAAGAGCCGTGTAGTTTTTGTGTATCTTTAAGCTAGTGCCTATGTGATGCCTCACACCCAATGAGGTAGCACCATACAAGATTGTTGGGCTATTTAATTTTTTTTGTGGTAAATCCCATTGTTCGCGTGAGACGCTTTTATTGGGTATGGGGTACCAATGAGGTAGCACCATACAAGATTGTTGGGCTATTTAATTTTTTTTGTGCTAAATCCCATTGTTTGCGTGAGACACTTTTATTGGGTATGGGGTACCAAGTGACATGTCACGTAATATCTTGGGGTACCCAAAAATTTCTCCAAAGTGCCAACCTTCTATGCTAAACAAAGTTATTTGAAATTGTTTATTTGCTAAACAAGGGATGTAAATTAATCTTACAAAACATCAATATCTTTAGATTATAGAAAAATATGAGTCCGTTTAATTGGGAAACAATTATATATATATATATATACACAATTTTACAGCTTAATTCTTCAGAAATCAAATTTCATAAAGCTAAAAAAAGTAATTAATTTAAAAGTACCAAACTGCAACTATTTTTGACGCAGCAGAAAAATCTCCTATTCGCATGAAAATAACAAACGCTATACATTTCTTAAAAAAAAATTCTTTTAATAAAATCTCTTAATCAAAAAATCTTTTACCAGATCGACAATACATACTCCAAAAGAAATAAACCTGCGAATGATCAATATTTAAAATTAGGGTAAAAAGCATTTTGCCCCCTTAAACTATACACGCTTTTGCAATTTGCACCCCGAACTTTAAAAAGTTGCAATGTCCCCCCTGAACTATCTTCAGGGTAGCAATGTCCCCCCTGAGCTTTAAAAAGTTGAAATGTCCCCCCTGAACTATTGTCTGTGTTGCAATGTCCCCCCTGAACTATCTTTCGTGTTGCAATGTCAACCCTGCCATCACATTCCGTCAAAAAATGTGATAAAATTTGCTCGTATGGGACGCACATGCTAAATTTCAAAGGCATTTATGACATTTTACTGTCCCCATCTAAATTAACAATCATAAAACTTAGGGCAAATTACGGTCTAGTCCATCAAACTATATACATGTTTTCAATTGGATCCATAAACTATTTTTTTTTCAATTGGTTCCTTGAACTTCAAAAATTCAATCAATCAGACCCAAATTCTGACACTGTTAGCTTAAATTATTAGAAATTGTCACGTATGTTGCGTGTAATGCTTACCTGTCACATGCTAGTTTAAGAAAAACATGGAAGATTGTGAATAGTACAAAAAATCGCATTCAATCAGATCCAAAATCGCGTTTAATCAAATTCGAAAACACATTCGACTAGATCCAAAATCGCATTCAATCATACCAAAAATCGCATAATTTTTTAGCCATTCACAATCTCCCTTGCTTGTCTTAACCTAACATGTGATAGGTAAGCATTACACGCAACGTAAGTGACAATATCTAATAATTTAAGCTAACAGTGTCAGAATTTGGGTATGATTGAATGATTTTTAGAAGTTCAAGGACCCAATTGAAAAAAAAAATTTAGTTTGTGGACCTAATTGAAAACAGGTGTATAATATGATGGACTAAAATGTAATTTTCCCAAATATTTATGATTGTTAATTTAGATGGGGATAGTAAAATGTCATAAATGCCTTTGAAATTTAGCATGTGCGTCCCACACGAGCAAATTCCATCACATTTCTTGACGGAATGTGATGGCAGGGTTGACATTGCAACACAAAAGATAGTTCAGGGGGGACATTGCAACACAGACGATAGTTCAAGGGGGACATTTCAACTTTTTGAAGTTCAGGGGGGACATTGCAACCCTGAAGATAGTTCAGGGGGGACATTGCAACGTTTTAAAGTTCGGGGTGTAAATTGCAAAAACGTGTATAGTTTGAGGGGGCAAAATGCCTTTTACCCTTAAAATTATCACAATAACATGCAATTTGTGACCATGTCCCACCACCAGGGCCAGCCCTGGGCCAATTTCCCAAAGCAATTGCATGGGGCCTCGACTTTAGGCCTCATTTTTAGGCCTATTTTTTTTCTAATTTTTATGAAATTTATCATTTTTAGGCTTATTTTATTCTAATTTTTATGAAATTTCTATGAAACTTATCATTTTTAGGCCTATTTTCTTTCTAATTTCTATGAAACTTATCATTTTTAGGCCTATTTTCTTTCTAATTTCTATGAAACTTATCATTTTTAGGCCTATTTTTTTTTATAATTTCAATGAAACTTAGTATAGAGGCCTCATTTTTTCTGCCCTTTTGAAAATTCGCTTGAGGCCTCGGCCAATTTTGGTCATCTCAGGACCGGCCCTGCCCACCACTAGTCACAATACATAGCACAAATTACACAACATATATAGTACAAAATGTATTCCCTTCTGGCACAGACTCGATCAATTCCATATAAAACCTGCCACTCAGCACCAACAAACTTAACATTCGATTCTTCATGGACCCATATTCGCTCTAGATTTATGAACACACAGACACACATACACACACACATATACATATATATATATATATATATTTGCTCAGCAAATTAAAATAAAATTTATTCAACAATCCCATGAAAGGGACAAATTACACTAAAAAGCAAAACAGCCAAATGAAAACCACACCCAAAGAAGGGACAGATTACACCACGCGCGCGCACACACACACATATATATATATATATATATATTATTACACCAGCTGGAGCATTCTTCATCAGATAGATAAAGGCCAAAAGAGGTACCCATAACACCTTTCGCTGTAGCAACTCCAAGCTTCCAAATGAAAAAATAAAAAAACAGAAAAAGAAAAAACAAAGAAAAATAAAGAATAATTTAACATCGGTAAAGACTTTGTGCACATATGCTTGTGTCATTCTCATAATGTTCTATTGGTCCACTTGTGCAAGAGTGTCTACGTGTCACGTATGTGTCACAAACAGATGAACCAATAACATATGTAAGAATTGTACATAAATGTTGTCCCTTGGGAATAGTCTAAGGAAATCACAAGTTTAAGATTCTGTGCAAGAATACAAAGAAAGTGTTAGTTTGATGTTTGCCTATATATTTTGTTGATTGTAACAATAAAACTTGCCACTCATGTGCTACAACCCAGTATTCAAAATTGTGGCTTGTGTAGCTAGGACTCATGGATATGCTATTGTTCCAAGATCGAGAGCCATTCAGGTCGACATTGACGGATCCAGGAATGACGGTTTGGGGGCCAACCCTATAAAATTCAAATATTTTCAAAGCTTTATGTGGAAATTGAGTAATTATTAAAACCTTTATTTGAGGCCATGGCCACCCCTAGCCCCCTAGATCTGCCACTACTGGCACATAACTCAAAAGGAATGTTGCACACGGTCTCAATTTTAAAATACTTGGAAAGTATTAGTAAAGAGATTAATAATGTGCTTCCTAAATTTAAATCCCAACTCTGGTACCCAAATGTATTAAGAGTTGTACTACATTTTGTGGTAGTGGTTGGTGATATCGCATACCACTGCATGTGGTACAACTTACAAAGCATTTGAAACCAAATTTGAGAAGCATATCTTTAATCTAGTTGAGAATGTCAGCAAAACCTAGGCAACAACATATGAGAAACATTACAAGAACTAAAGAAAGAGAAATTAATTTAAGTCTAGTAATTACCATTAAATTTGAAGTCGCCTCTTCAGTTTGGATGTGTACACGGCTGACACCACAAATAGCCAATCTTCTATGTTTTTCACCAACTTGAAAAAGGCATACCTCCAAGAACTATTAAGCAGTAAACTACCACAAACTCCCCAAAATCCAACAATGAATCCAAGCCCAATGCTTGTGTACAACCCTGTACTTATAAAAGTATCCTCATCTTCATCAATGTCAGCATGGCTACCTTTGTTTGGTGGGTCTTGAGTTATTTCATCTACTGAGCACTCTTCTACAAGTGGAGCCCCACAAAGTCCAGGGTTTCCCATATATGATGAAGCATTGAAGCTTTGTAACTGAGTACTAGATGGGATTTTGCCTAACAAGTTGTTATTGGACAAGTCTAAAACACCAAGTTGACTCAATTGAGAAAGACTTGCAGGGATTTTGCTAGAGAGTTGATTATCAGACAAATCAAGAGATTCTAAAAAGCTTAATTGACCGATCTTTTTAGGAATGTGTCCAGTTAAACTATTCCTTGAAAGGTTTAAGATAACAAGTCCTACAAGCTCCGTAATTGGATCCGGGATTTTTCCAATTAATTTGTTGGCTGATAGATCAATGGCCTTCACAAGTCCTAGAATATTTTTGTAATCATACTCTCGTCCTTTCGAAAACAAGGAGGTACTATCATCATAACTGCCATCGTTTTGATAGCCATGATCTGAGAAAGCATGAACATACCAAATAGTAACAGTAGGATTGTAACTATTTTCTTGAGCCATTTCGGTAAAGTTGTTGAGGCACTTTGGTATGGTTCCTGCGATGTTGTTCAAAGAGAGGTCCAAGATATGGAGATGCGTAAGACGACATATGTTGAATGGGATACTTCCATAGAATCGATTGGATCGAACTGTAAAAACAATCAATTCTAGAAGGTTGTCGCCTATCCATGAAGGTATAGTACCAGATAAGCTATTCACTCTCAGATCAACAAATTTTAGCCTTGTACAGTTTTTCAAGGAAGAAGGCAAGTCCCCAATAAAATTGTTGTTGGCCAAATGCAATGTTTGAATAGAAACTAGAAAACCCAATGATGATGGGATTTTCCCAGAGAAGTTATTATTTGCCAAATTAAGAATCTCTATACGTTTCATATGCATCCAACAATCAGGAAGATCTCCCGACAACGAGTTATAGGATAGGTCAAGATAACTTATGAAAATGGATGAATTGCACAAGCAAGAAATTGACCCCAAGAGCCTATTTTTAGAAAGACTTAAAGACGTTATGTTTGGAGGAAGAGATGGTATTGGACCTGTGAATTTATTAGAGCACAAATCAATCCTTGGAAAAGCAACAAACCTGGATGATAAATCAGGTAGTGTGCCATATATATGGTTGTGGGAGAGATTCAAATATGTTAGCTCGGGAGATTGTTCCCAAAACCAATTAGGGACAACGTCTAAAATTTCATTCTCGGAGATATCACACTCAGAAAAACTATTTTGAGTTCGAAGCCATTTTGGAAAATGAGGCCCCAACTTGCAATGGCTGAGTCTTATGGTGTCAAGTTGAAAAGGAGGAACCCAATGAGATCTAAACTCCAAAACCAACAAGTTATGAGACAAGTCCAGATATTTCAAACTTGAGACATTAGAGAAGTGAACTTCGGAGATTATGCCTTCCAAATAATTTGAAGAAACATCCAAACACTCGAGGTTGTAGAGGCTTCCTATACTTTTGGATAAAGTTCCGTTTAGTTGATTGTTTTCTACACTTAAGTCTCTCAACGACAAAAATTTCCTAATATTAGGTAATGAACCAGTAAGTCGATTATTACCTAAACGCACAACCTCCAAAGAGTTCTCTACATGACTAGACAAGTTCTTGAAGAGATTAACGAGTTGTCCATTTAAAGAGTTATCAGACATATCTAAATATCGCAAGGCACATAAATTCCAAAAGTTTTTTGGAATACCTTCAAGTTGATTTTGACGGATATCGAGATATTCAAGGGATATCATACTCCCGATTGCATCAGGAATCAGTCCATCCATATTGTTCCAAGAGAGATCAAGGTGTACAAGACTGCTATTGAAGTCGAACAATAGACGGTTTATTAAAGTAGAATCGAGGTAATTATCACCGAGACTAAGTATAGCAAGAGACTTTGAAGAATTGACTAACAAATGTGAGGAAGGATTTACAATCGAAGGGAGTTGGCAATCAAATAGATTCAATTCTATCAAGCTGGGAGGGAGGTTAGTAATTGCTTCAACCCAATCTATTGCTTTGCTGAGGTCAACACCATACAGGTTAAGGTATCGTAGTAAGGAAAAATGAGAGAGCCAATCCATGGTTTTCATATGCAAACCATAATTATACTCGAGATAAAGAGACTGCAAGTTGGTAAGGTTCCCAAGCTGGATATGGGGAATAGGTCCACTAAAATTAGCAAATTCTAGATTTAGGTACTGTAATCTTTTAAGAGAGCCGATGAACTTTGGGATGACCCTTCCTTCAAAATCATTGTTACTAAGGTCTAAATATTTCAAATGTTGCAATTCAGGCAATGAAGGACTAATCTTACCTCTCAAAGGTTGGCCATCAAATTCAACGTAAGGATATGTGCTGAGATCAAGCATAATAACATGACCAGTGCGGTTGCTACATTGAACTCCTTCCCATTCACAGCAGTCTTCTTTCCCTTCTTCTTCGTTACCCCAAGAAGAGAGACGGCCATATTCATCGATTAGGCCTTGTTTAAACTTGAGGAGAGCTTGCCTTTCCCTCTCAACGCACATGATTTTAGCAACTCCGAGAGATCGTTGGACACATGCTAAAAGCACAACTACAAAAAGGTGGAGAAGTTTTAAGAAACTAATTCCACTTACAATCATTTTCACAAGATCACACTTACGATCAAAGGGAACCAAGAAGCCAAAACAAAAAAAAAAAAACTACGCAATTTGGGGTTTGTAAATGTAGTATGTAACTTAGTTCTCTTGTGATGTTATGGTCTTATATCTCCAGTTCACAGCTCAACAGTAAAGTTATTGTTCAGTTGTTTCTTTTAATTGAGTCAAATCACAGTCATATCATAGTTAGTGTTTGTTCAAATAGTTGCAATGTAATGGTCTTAATCATGTTTCCTTGACAAAGCTGTATAGGTTTGGTTTACCGAATAACCTTGTAGAAATATTAGTTTATTTTTTGTTTTTCTAAAAAATATTTGTTCCTAATCCAATCCCCATCTCAAATCGTGCTTCAGTGCAGCACATAAATTCGAAATCCACACTAGCGACCCTCCCATAGACTATAATATTAAGAGTAATGCTACAGACACAACACATTGCACAACATAAAGCACAATATATGTTTAAATGCCTTGTACCCTGTGCTGTTTGAATTTTTCATACTTTTCTATGTACCACTTACACAGCACAGGGTACAAGCATTTAAAGCCTTGTTATGCTTTGTATTGTGCAATATATTGCGTCTGTAGCATTACTCTAATATTAACTCAAAGAATAATGTTATGTTACGTACCCATATGGTGTATCCTAATGTTGTTCTCAATATATGTGGCAGTGAGACCATCTTTAATAATGATGGGACCACCTCAACAGCCTGTGATAAAAATCAAGTAGGCCATTGTCACATATGTTGAAACTGAAATCTAGAAGAGGAACAATTTTACTGGATCAGTAGCCTCTTCAAATATCTTGGGTTGAGTCGTAAACTAGTTCGCTCTCTTAAAGACATTTCGTGACTCTGCCTAAGTTATGCAAATAGTTCATATTTGTCACTCTGTCCCCAGGATATGAAACAACCCAAAAATATGCACAATGAAAAGATTGGTATACAAACACGTTTCAGATTGATATACAAACACCTTTCAAATTTTGTTGCTCCAGAAAACTGGAAAAGCTTTTAGCATTCGAAAGAACAGTATCAATCTTTTCTCTTTATATCCTTTAAAGTTAACACTCTCTGTAACCCACTGTAATGCAATGTTTTCAAAACCGAACCGTTCAATGAACCGGAAAAATGATCAGGTCATGGATTAGTGGTTTAATCGGGGGTGAACCGGAATCAAACCGTGATGTCATAATTATATAAATAATAAATATATATAATTAAAAATATCAATAATATTAAAAAATTTAGAAAATTTGAAATTATATTCATATTTTTTGGATTCATTCTTGTGGTTCTACTCTTTTTATTTTCCAGAGAAATCCCAAACATAGTTTATTAACGAGTAATACTTGGGGCACAACCAAAGCCACAACTTTTTTTGCACAATCTTCATTTTGTGTCTATCTCTCTCTTAATGGGTCCCACAGTGCCAGTGACCCCACAGTGTCCACTAGGAGAGAGATAGACACAAAATAGAAGTTGTGCAAAAAAAGTTATGACTTTGGTTGTGCCTCAAGTATTACTCTTTATTAACACATGTCATGTAGTAAAATAATAGCTAATTAGAAGTATATAATTTGTAGGGAAATGCTATTGTGAGAAGCTTCTCATATGAGAAGGCGGGTTTTAACCGTTGGATGAGCATCTAGCAATAGATGCTTCTCCAGATTCCTGGGAATCTTATGGCTAGATGCTCATCCAACGGTTAAAACCCGCCTTCTCACATGAGAAGCTTCTTACAATAGCATTACCCTAATTTGTATGTGAGACACACAATTGGATTTCAAAGTGTCTTGATTGTCCCACCATGCCACGTGAATACTATAATACCCAAGCTATACTTATGTGCCTATTGTGTCTCGGTAAAGGTCTTGTCTTGTGTCAGTGGTCATAATGAAAAGAAAAGAAAAGAAGAGAAAAAAAGTTGGTATTTCCATTCGAATTTTCAAGTAGCCTCCATTATCACTGACCGGTTCGATCCATTTAAACCGTGAAAGGTTTTTACGAACTCCGGTTTAACCGTCTGATTTGGACGGTTTTTAAAATTTAAAGCGGTTTTCAGTCTGGGAGCAGCTACCGGTTTCACCCAGCCCGTATTTGAAACTGGTTGACTGTTTTACGGGTCGGACCGTCCGGTCCGGTCCGGTTTGATAACATTGCTGGAATGAAAACACTCGGAAACAGTGTATCCCACTGTTTTTCTATGCGAAAATACTTGGGCACTCTTTGGTTTTTGTACTGAAAAATCAGAACGTTTTGGTCTCTAAAATCTAATTAAACGTCAGGCATTAGAAATTTAGATGTAACAGAAGTAAAACAAAATATGATAGTTGGAAATTATAAATCAATTCTGAACGTTTGGACACATAAAAAACATGAGAAAATTGTTCAATCAACAATGCTGGAGTCACCGAAAAAATGTACCGAAATTGTGCACCGAATAATTGGTGTTGTCCATTTCCGTGGACCACAGGACATGGGATCCACCGAAATGGACGGCACTGATCATTCGGTGCATAATTTCAGTGCATTTTTTCGGTGCTTAAATCGTTACTCTTGTTCAATTTTGATGAACTGAAACTGTCTAGTTTTTTAATACCAATTTGTATAAGAATTTCCAGTATCTGTACAAAATAAGGGACTAGCCATCAATTTTTAATACCAATTTGTGTTCTTTTGTGGATTTTCCCATGTTTTTGTGGATTGAGCATAGGTCTTTTCCCGTCCACAAATTTGAGTACCCTAAGAGCCCAACCCTTAGACTCTACATATCTACGTAAGACAAAACAAGCTAAAGTTTAAGAAGTATTTAAAAAAACTTTTCCCTCATTTCTTTTAAATTGGGAAACAATGGGAAACAAATTTGGAAGCATAGCATTACTCTAACTCAAATTGTGCACATTAACCACTCTCACAAGATCACAATTAAGATCAAAAGCAAAAAAACCTACATAATGGTGTTTTGCACATATAGCGCATACTTCAATTTTCTAAGTTATGTAATTGTCATCATTTATATGATTAGTTCAACGGTAAAGTCTGCGTTCACTTTTTTTTTTTTTTTTTCTTTGCGGCAAGTTAAAGCCATATCATACCCAACAACAATACACACACATCTTACAACCAAATTTGTAACTATCTAATTACTTCGACATATTTTTGGGTAACTTGAGGGTAACACGTGGTATGTTGACGTGATATCTTCTAGCCATTAAGAGTGAATGATTTGAGAGGGATCCATGTCCCTACATACATTGTCTCATTATTTGTGAGTCTCAAAGTGCGTGTCTCCCACTCAAATAACCTACTCTCATTGGCTGGGTACCATATCATGTGGTAATTTGTGAAGTACTTAAACATGTTTCTTTCTTCTTTCGGATTCAGACATTTGAAATTAATTTGTGTCTAATTAGTTGTAAAAAAAAAAATTTACCACTACTGGCTAGCTGGTTAACAAGTATCCATGTAGCTAGTCTGTGAGAAACATTAATATTGTGTTCTTACTCTCTATTTTTGCTACAATTTGAGTCGGCTACGAATCTCATGTCTGCAAAACTCAAAAATTAGGTTTTTGCGAGTTTAACTCCCCAGATATTTAATAAATACACATTAAATTAAAGAGTGGTAATTTTAAATTTGCAACCTTATTCCTCGATTAATTGAAACTAGTCATCAGATGTCTTTATGGGCACTTTAAATAAAGAGTAATATTTGGGTCATAAACAAGTTTCACACACTTATAAACACACTCTATCTCTCCTGGGTAGTATTGTGGGGTCCGGATAATTTCAGTGGATCCCACAGTACCACCTAGGAGAGAGATAGAGTGTGTTTGAAAGTATTTGTGAAACTTGTTTGTGCCTCTAGCATTTTTGATAAATAAATAGCTCAAATTCTTCCATCAGAGGTCAACCAGACTGAAAAAAAAAAAAAAAAAACATCATTGTAGTGCTTTTGCAATCTCCAAGCAATTTTTGGTGGTGTTGGGTTTACGAAGCCTGTGAAGTTCTTGGCTCGAGGGCTGGAGGGCCAACCAAGAACCGGTTTAACCCTATTGGTTGTGTACACAGTTTTTACCTCTATTTTCAAATATCATGGAAATTGGTGTAAGAAAGTTGTGGATGTAGACAATATTGGCTAAACCACGGGGTAAATCTTCTTGTCGTTTCCTTTTTCTTTTTTTTCTTTTTCCTGTTCTTGGGATTGTTTATTTTCTTCATGTGTTAGCGTGTATATTTTTGGCCATATTCTCAATTCCCAACAGTGGATTAGTCAAATTTTAACTGCTTTAGCTTGTTCGCATTGATTTTTACCAGTTAAAACTTCAGAAACCATCCAATTAATTAAAGAATCAAACCGAACCACATACCCGTTCAGGGTACAACTGGTTGAACTGGCTATTTCAGTATGGTTTTCTAATAACTATATATGGTCTATATTGTTCATCAATTATGCGAAGAATTCATGAAAAAAAGAAAACGAAAATGTATTTTATTATTTCGGTATTTTGTGTCTTACTTAAATAAAAGTAAAACTTCGAAACTATTCAGAAAATAATCGAAATTAAATCAGAAAGAGATAGATGAGAGACAAGTACAAATACCGAAGAAAAGATGGAGCCAAATGACCCACAAAATTAAGCTTTTAAATTATTTTCCCCTTATTACTCTAAGGGTGCGTTTGATTGCACGGTAGAAAATGGGTTGAAAAGAAAATCTTTCCACGGAATTATTTTCCTTAGAAATTTTTTCCATGGAAATAGAATTTGGGCTGTTTGATTGCAATTATTTTCTGGCTGAAAAATCTAATATTTTCCATGAAAAATGTAGTTTTGCTGTTTGATTGGCACTATTTTCTAGTGAAAAATGGTCATTTTTCATGGAAAATGCCTTTTTTGCTGTTTGATTGCAATAATTTTTCATGGAAAATTAACATTTTTCATTGAAAACTTACATTTTTGCAAGGAATTAACCTATGAATCACAAACAAACAAACAATTTGAAAATGAAGCAATATCAAGCAATTGAAAGACAACTACTTATATCAATAGTCAATTTCATAAACGATTTTTTTAATGTACTAAAAACCAAAGTCTCATCAAAGTAAAATTAGAAGTACTCATCAAAGTGCCATAAAAAAAATACTCAGAAAACTGAAAAGTCTCCATGATTGTTTTAATCAATAAAAGCCAAAATTAATTTGACGGATCTTTTCCAAGCTTACGATACACCCAAGCACGCATAAAAGCAGCATCAGTAATACCAAGGAAGAACCGTCCAGATTTTTCATCTTGCTCAAACAAATCCATAAACTCCATTGTATCCCCCTCCTCTATGCCCATTGCTCGAAGTTTCTCTAGGATCTCTTGGTCATTAATATGACTTTGTAATAACCTGCATTTTCATGCATTATCATATTTAAAATTTTCATTATCATTGGCATTATTATATTCAAAATTTAATATATATTGTCTGTTTATATGTTAATTTCGATTCTTATGTGAAAAGTTTAATTCTTGAATAATTGAAATTACTTTTGGGGTCAAAATGCAATTTTCATAAAACTTGCAATACCTGTGTTAAAATTCAAAACTGTATTTCAAAACGGTGGAATTATTTCTTTTAAACTCAAACTGTATTTTTATGAAATCAGAAAACTATTTCTAACGTTAAAATGAATTCTCTGTATTTTTGTGATAAACACCGTATCACGAAAATACCAGTGTAAGTTTAAAACTGTCCGCGCAGTGTTAAACTTCCACAGAATTTTGGAAGTAAATGATTGAACAAATATATTTATACCCAAATTATTATGCTGATGCTTTTCCTTAGGTCTTGTTTGGCAAATGTTGTTGTATGTGTATTGTCCTTATGCCATAAGCTAGATTACCCAAACACACATTGACCCACCTCATCTCCACCTACCTCTTACTTTCATCAGTGGAGAATAAAGGACAGTGCATACACATCATTTCTGCACACTCATTGTATTTAATGGAGGATAGTGGTTCATGAGTGGGGAGTTAGGCCAATGTTTTCTTAGTGGATATTTGATTATATATACACCCAACCACACTACACACTCTACACTTCCATC
This sequence comes from Hydrangea macrophylla, assembly GCA_033977485.1. Taxonomy (NCBI): domain Eukaryota; kingdom Viridiplantae; phylum Streptophyta; class Magnoliopsida; order Cornales; family Hydrangeaceae; genus Hydrangea; species Hydrangea macrophylla. Next base: position 32,900,708 of record CM066999.1, on the reverse strand, counting down.
ATAGCACAATTCAGAAATTCACAGAGAGTTTAGAGAGTGCAGAGAATTCTTCAGTTGGGTAGAGAGAGAGAAGAGTTCAATCCTCCATAGTCAAAGCTTGGAATTCGGGAATTTCGTAATTATATTTCTTTCTCAACAATTTCTTCAAATCTATATCACGGTGAGTATTACTAACTCACTCCAAATGTAACTCATTCCTTATTTACTGATTTAGGTAGTTAATTTTAACAGTAGCAGAATTTTGTTTTCAGATTTTTGTTAGGAAAACGAATGAAATTTAAGGTTCTGCCCGCGTTGTCCCAAGTAAAACTCGATTCTGCACACTTTTCGTCTAATGCAATTTTCTCAGATTTTGCACCGTTTGGGCAGAAAATGAGGATTACAGTAGCAGAAAAAGTATATTAGAAATTCAATCTAATATTTTCTCTTTTAATTTTAACAGTAGCAGAATTTTGTTTTCAGATTTTTGTTAGGAAAACGAATGAAATTTAAGGTTCTGCCCGCGTTTTCCCAAGCAAAACTCGATTCTGCACACTTTTCGTCTAATGCAATTTTCTCAGATTCTGCACCGTTTGGACAGAAAACGAGGATTTCAGTAGCAGTTTTTAGAATGCTATTAGTTATGTTTAAAATGATTAAGGCAATGAATTACGAATTTTCAATCCCCGTACGCGTATTGTTTCTTTAATTCTGTGAATTCCTTTATGTTTAAAGTTTGATGACATTCATGTGGAGTCAGTTGTACATGCATGGTGAGTGTTGGTAGTGTGTAAAAGAGTAATGATAGTGTGGAAAAGAGTAATGATTGTGTGGAAAGAGTATGAGTTTGAGTTGTGGTTGTGGTTGTGGTTGTAATTGTGGCTATGGTTATGGTTGTGGTTGTGGATGTGATTGTGGTTGGAGTTGAAAAAGAGGATGAGGGTGTCTTTGAAATGCGAAGGTGGCAAAAATGGACACTCCCTGACGCCCATGGAAGCGTTAAAGTGTGTGAAGCCGAACTTGGACACTCACTGGCACCCATGGAAGTGCTAAAGTGTGGCCTATAGACACTCCCTGAATGACTCGAGTCTGGATACCTGTGTGGGGGTTGCCCCGGTATTTGCATGGCGGTTAGGGTATTCAAAGTGTGAGGCATTGGACACTCCCTGGTACCCCGGACCAAAGTGTGAGGCAAACTGGACACTCCCTGGCGCCCCGTTGCTAAAGTGTGGCTATCTTAGTATTTCAAAGATACCAGGAGTAGGATAGAGGGTTGTTGGGTTTTTGTCGAGAGAAAAGAGTCGGTTAGATGAGATGGTGCATTGTTCTCATACACGGTCACATATGTGTGAATTTATCTTTTAATTATTGTTGTGGTTGTTTTCTAACAAGCTCTTTATCATAAATATAAACTTGTGGTATTTAAATGGAAATGGGAAAAAGGTAAATGGGCATGTTTTTACATTCAAAGCTATGTTTTTAATACTCACCAGCTTCTTGAAGCTGACGGCGTTGATGCGTCCTGGACATTCGTGTCCAGGCTTTGCAGGTAATAACCAAGAAGAACCTTATGATTATGCAAATTAAGATCTGTTGCTGAGAAGAGATGTTACTTTTATATGCTTTATGATTATGTGTTGATTTGGTTTTGAGGATGACTGTAATAGACTGTAAGTTATTGTTTTATTTTCAAGGCGGTCTGTGCCTTAGTAAACCCTGTACTATAGGATGTAATAAGTTAGAGATTTAATTTTTATAAGCCCAGGTTGCCCTACTCTGATTAATGGTTTTATGTTGTTCGACGTTTTGGGACGGAATCGATCCTTCAAACTGTCGCGACCTACGGGTCCATAAAGGAAATTAAACGCTTTCCATATTTATGCTACGTCGGGGCGTGACAGGATTTAATGGTATCAGAGCCATAGGTTTTCTAGATTGACCAGGCTCAGTTATTCACGCCATAGATTAGTGACATAGGTTACCCTAAAGTTTTACTAAGCTATACAACCAAGTTCTAGTGTTAGTTTAGTTCGGATTACCTTTAGTTCAGAAACTAAAATTCTAAGTTGGTTTTATCATAGAAATGATTACCCGTTTGTCTTGTCACATCGACAAAAATAATAGCAATTTCCATATACCTTCAGACATATCCATTTTAGGATTAGTCGAGATAACCATAACTTATGATACCCCTACAGAAAGATAGTAGCCGAGTTTCTAAGGAGTTAAAGCATACCATAGCCCTCATTAATAGCTTAGGCACTGACAAATTTCCTGAGTCAAATCTCGGAATAGTCAGTATGGCCCACAACCAGAGTCTAGAGGATAAGAATACAACATCTTTACTATTAGACAGCTCTAGTTCGAATACGTGTTATATGTACTTAATATATATTTTATTGTATGCTTATGTGATAATACGAGTATGTGATATAGTGATATATACTATTTTGAAAATTTTTGTCATAGTACTGTTGCATGCATGTTTCTCATTCTACTACCCCTATCCTGCATAGAATGGCTGGAAGACCAAGGAGGAACAGAAATCTGATTGAAGGAGCGCCCGAGGCTGCCGACCCCACGGGAATATTTGAAGCTTTTATCAGACGTCTCGAGAGGGTTAGTAATGCGAATGAAAACCAACGAGACCGCCAGACGGGAGATAAGCTGCTGGAGAGATTCCGTGCGCTCAGACCCGAGCAATTTGCGGGTACCACGGATCCCTGGAAGGCAGAACAATGGTTAAGACAGATGGACCGCATGTTTGAAGCTGTCCAATGCAACGAGATGGACAAAAGGAGATTGGCTACTTTTCAACTAACCGACGCCGCTGCAGATTGGTGGGACTCGGTCATAGCCACTATCGGAAACACCGCTGCTATGGGGATGACATGGACGGCGTTCAAAGGGAGATTCCTGGAGAAGTACTTTCCGGCTACGGAGAGGCACAGAAGAGAGAAGGAATTTATGGATCTGACGCAAGGAACCAAGACGGTGCAAGAGTATACCACACAGTTCGAGAGGCTGTCACGGTTTGCCCCGCACATGGTTGATACTGAGGAGAAGAAGATCCGGAAGTATAACCAAGGGTTGGCACCGCAGATTCGTCGCCTGACTCTCGGCCATCTAGACAAGACGTTTGAAGGACTAGTCGGCCTGGCTACCGATCTGGAAGAAGATGCTCGAGTATATCGCAAACAATTTGAATTCCGACCGCCTCAGAGGGGTAATTTTGGGAATAGACCACCAATGAATCGTACCCAAGGGCAGAAGAGGAACTTTGACGGAAGCAAGAAGGCACAAGCTATTACCTATCCGACTCAACCCCGAGTAGGAGAAGGAAGTAGTGGCGTAAAGTGCTTCAACTGTGGCAACCCTGGACATGTGGCTCGGGACTGCAAGGCACCAAGGCGTGCTGCTCAGCCAGGAATAGTCTGCTTCAACTGTGGTGAACCAGGTCACATCAGCAGGTTCTACACTGCTCCTAAGCAAGCGACTTATGGGCAACAGGGTCAGACCCGCTTGAATGCTGTTATTCCTGATGCCGCTGGATATGATGGAGCTGTATATGAAGAAGGAGATCATGGAGAAGCTCAACCTGATCAGCAAGCAGTGGAAGGTACATTGACTCTATTTAACTCCCATGTTAGAGTATTATTTGATACGGGTGCTGCTCTCTCATTCATATCTGTTAATACAATTCGGAGATTGGGTATCTTACCTCATCGCTTAGAGAAAGCTTTGAAGGCTACATCACCAATAGGAGCTGCGGTCAGTTTAGGACATGTGTGCAAGGATTGTCCCTTAAGATTAGGAGACCGAGAAATCCCTGCAAGGTTGATCGTCCTATCGATGAAGGAGTTTGACATAATCCTAGGAATGGATTGGCTGTCTCAGAATCAAGTGAAGTTGGATTGTGCGAGGAAGAGAATTACATTCTCCGACAATGAGAATCAACCCTTTGATTTTCAATGTAACCCTTCGGGAGATATGTTCCTCACAAGATGTTTAGCCAACATTGAAGTCGTCAGTACAGAGGTGACAGCATCATCTATACCTGTAGTCAAGGACTTCGAAGAAGTATTTCAAGACATTTCTGGATTACCGCCCGAGAGAAGTATAGAGTTCTGTATTGAGCTTATACCGGGTACCGTACCAATTACTAAGGTTCCCTACAGAATGGCCCCCACAGAACTATTAGAATTGAAGGGACAAGTTCAAGAGCTCGAGAACCTAGGTTTTGTACGTCCTAGTACATCGCCTTGGGGAGCACCGGTATTATTTGTGAAGAAGAAGGACGGGACGCTCAGGCTGTGTATCGACTACAGAGAATTGAATCGAGTGACAATCAAGAACAAGTATCCTTTGCCTCGGATCGACGATTTATTTGATCAACTACAAGGAGCTACGATATTTTCCAAGATAGACCTAAGGTCGGGGTATCATCAGTTGAGGGTACGGAAGGAAGACATACCTAAGACTGCTTTCAGAACCCGATATGGTCATTATGAATTTCTGGTGATGCCGTTTGGATTGACGAACGCCCCGGCAGTGTTTATGGATCTGATGAACAGAGTATTCAAGCCTTATTTAGATCAGTTTGTCATCGTCTTTATTGATGATATTTTGATCTATTCTAAGTCAGGAGAAGAACACGAGCAACATCTACGGATTACGATGCAGACGCTTAAGGACCACCACTTGTATGCCAAGTTCAGTAAGTGTGAGTTCTGGTTGCAAGAAGTGAAATTTTTGGGACACAAGGTGTCATCTCAAGGAATTTCTGTGGATTCGTCCAAGACCGATGCTGTATCCAACTGGGTTAGGCCAAGCAACCCTACAGAAGTTCGGAGTTTTCTTGGACTCGCAGGCTATTACAGGAGATTTGTTGAGGGATTCTCCAAGATAGCTGCACCATTGACTGGGTTGACGAAGAAGAATTTGAAATTCGAATGGACAGAGAAGCATGAGCGAGCCTTTCTAGAGTTGAAAGAGAGACTCACTACCGCACCAGTACTAGCAATACCCAAGCCTGGTGAGAAGTTCACTATCTTTAGTGACGCATCATATCAAGGACTAGGGTGTGTACTTATGCAAGATGACAAAGTTATAGCCTATGGATCCAGGCAGCTGAAGCCGAATGAGTTGAACTATCCTATTCATGATTTGGAGTTGGCAGCAGTGGTTTTTGCACTCAAGATTTGGAGACATTATCTCTACGGTGAGAAGTTTGATTTGTTCTCCGATCACAAGAGTCTGAAGTATTTGTTCACACAGAAAGAGTTGAACATGAGGCAGCGCAGATGGATGGAGTTGATCAAAGATTACGACTTCACATTGGAATACCACCCTGGTAAAGCTAATGTGGTCGCTGATGCTTTGAGTCGGCAGACTCGTGAGACGATCGCCTCCTTAATGGTTAGAGAATGGCGAGCATTGGAGACGTTGGCAGAGTTTGATATACAGAGTGCTGAAAGAGGAGAAGGACAACTTTTCGGATGTCTTATCCTACAGCCTGTTCTCATTAACCGCATTATTGGAGCTCAGAAAGAAGATGAAAAATTTCAATCATGGTTCAAGAAGGTGTCAGAAAAGGACTCGACAGAATGGAAAGTGGGAGTCGATGGAGGGTATCGGTGCAGGAATAGATTATGTGTGCCAGAGGTTGGGGAGCTTAGGAAGGATATCCTGGAAGAAGCACATAAATCAAGGTATACAGTTCACCCGGGAGGAACTAAGATGTATAAAGATTTGAAGAGAAATTTCTGGTGGGAAGGCATGAAGAAGGATGTGGCCGAGTTTGTATCCAAGTGTTTGACGTGTCAGCAAGTCAAGGCCGAACATCAGAGACCGTCAGGATTGTTGCAACCGCTACCTATTCCTGGTTGGAAGTGGGAGCACATTACGATGGATTTTGTAGTAGGATTGCCCCGGTCGCAACAGAATCATGACGCTATTTGGGTAATTGTGGATCGATTGACGAAGTCAGCTCATTTTATTGCTTACAGTATGACATACCCGGTGGAAAAGATGAGCCGGATGTACATACAACAAGTTGTGCGACTTCACGGTGCACCTGTATCGATTGTGTCAGACCGTGATGCACGTTTTACTTCTGGATTTTGGGAAAGTCTGCAAGAAGCTATGGGAACTTCGCTTAAGATGAGTACTGCTTTTCACCCTCAGACAGATGGACAAACTGAGCGTGTGAATCAGATCATGGAGGATATGCTTAGGGCTTGTGTTATCGATTTTGAAGAATCTTGGGAGACACACTTGCCTTTGGTTGAATTTGCCTATAACAATAGTTATCATGCGAGTATCGGTATGGCTCCGTTCGAAGCACTGTACGGACGACCATGTCGTTCTCCATTGTGTTGGGCAGAGGTTGGGGACACAGATTTGTTGGGACCAGATTTGGTTAGAGAAACCAACGAGAAGATTTCCTTGGTCAAAGAAAGGATGAGAACCGCTCAGAGCCGGTATAAGAGTTATGCTGATCGACGCCGAAAAGATTTGGAATTCAGTGTTGGAGATCACGTACTTCTTAAGGTTTCACCAACACGAGGAGTAGTACGCTTTGGTCTCAAGAGGGGGAAGTTAGCTCCGCGTTTTATTGGACCGTTTGAGATTTTGGAACGTATCGGGAAAGTGGCCTATCAACTGGCGCTACCACCAAAGATGTCTGGGGTTCACAACGTGTTTCACGTGAGTATGTTGAGAAAGTACATACGAGATCCCTCGCACGTGGTTAGTTATGACGACATTGAGACGAGTCATAACGTTTCTTACAAGGAGAGACCTGTGAAGATTCTGGATCAGAGTATCAAGAAGTTAAGGAATAAGGATATCCCGTTGGTAAAGGTTCAGTGGAATCACCATGACGAGAATGAAGCCTCGTGGGAAGTTGAAGCTGATATGAGGAAGAAGTACCCGGAGTTGTTTCAGGACTAATTAGTCTTGATTTCGGGGACGAAATCCTGTTTAAGGGGGGAAGGGTGTAATAACCTGCATTTTCATGCATTATCATATTTAAAATTTTCATTATCATTGGCATTATTATATTCAAAATTTAATATATATTGTCTGTTTATATGTTAATTTCGATTCTTATGTGAAAAGTTTAATTCTTGAATAATTGAAATTACTTTTGGGGTCAAAATGCAATTTTCATAAAACTTGCAATACCTGTGTTAAAATTCAAAACTGTATTTCAAAACGGTGGAATTATTTCTTTTAAACTCAAACTGTATTTTTATGAAATCAGAAAACTATTTCTAACGTTAAAATGAATTCTCTGTATTTTTGTGATAAACACCGTATCACGAAAATACCAGTGTAAGTTTAAAACTGTCCGCGCAGTGTTAAACTTCCACAGAATTTTGGAAGTAAATGATTGAACAAATATATTTATACCCAAATTATTATGCTGATGCTTTTCCTTAGGTCTTGTTTGGCAAATGTTGTTGTATGTGTATTGTCCTTATGCCATAAGCTAGATTACCCAAACACACATTGACCCACCTCATCTCCACCTACCTCTTACTTTCATCAGTGGAGAATAAAGGACAGTGCATACACATCATTTCTGCACACTCATTGTATTTAATGGAGGATAGTGGTTCATGAGTGGGGAGTTAGGCCAATGTTTTCTTAGTGGATATTTGATTATATATACACCCAACCACACTACACACTCTACACTTCCATCATAGCACAATTCAGAAATTCACAGAGAGTTTAGAGAGTGCAGAGAATTCTTCAGTTGGGTAGAGAGAGAGAAGAGTTCAATCCTCCATAGTCAAAGCTTGGAATTCGGGAATTTCGTAATTATATTTCTTTCTCAACAATTTCTTCAAATCTATATCACGGTGAGTATTACTAACTCACTCCAAATGTAACTCATTCCTTATTTACTGATTTAGGTAGTTAATTTTAACAGTAGCAGAATTTTGTTTTCAGATTTTTGTTAGGAAAACGAATGAAATTTAAGGTTCTGCCCGCGTTGTCCCAAGTAAAACTCGATTCTGCACACTTTTCGTCTAATGCAATTTTCTCAGATTTTGCACCGTTTGGGCAGAAAATGAGGATTACAGTAGCAGAAAAAGTATATTAGAAATTCAATCTAATATTTTCTCTTTTAATTTTAACAGTAGCAGAATTTTGTTTTCAGATTTTTGTTAGGAAAACGAATGAAATTTAAGGTTCTGCCCGCGTTTTCCCAAGCAAAACTCGATTCTGCACACTTTTCGTCTAATGCAATTTTCTCAGATTCTGCACCGTTTGGACAGAAAACGAGGATTTCAGTAGCAGTTTTTAGAATGCTATTAGTTATGTTTAAAATGATTAAGGCAATGAATTACGAATTTTCAATCCCCGTACGCGTATTGTTTCTTTAATTCTGTGAATTCCTTTATGTTTAAAGTTTGATGACATTCATGTGGAGTCAGTTGTACATGCATGGTGAGTGTTGGTAGTGTGTAAAAGAGTAATGATAGTGTGGAAAAGAGTAATGATTGTGTGGAAAGAGTATGAGTTTGAGTTGTGGTTGTGGTTGTGGTTGTAATTGTGGCTATGGTTATGGTTGTGGTTGTGGATGTGATTGTGGTTGGAGTTGAAAAAGAGGATGAGGGTGTCTTTGAAATGCGAAGGTGGCAAAAATGGACACTCCCTGACGCCCATGGAAGCGTTAAAGTGTGTGAAGCCGAACTTGGACACTCACTGGCACCCATGGAAGTGCTAAAGTGTGGCCTATAGACACTCCCTGAATGACTCGAGTCTGGATACCTGTGTGGGGGTTGCCCCGGTATTTGCATGGCGGTTAGGGTATTCAAAGTGTGAGGCATTGGACACTCCCTGGTACCCCGGACCAAAGTGTGAGGCAAACTGGACACTCCCTGGCGCCCCGTTGCTAAAGTGTGGCTATCTTAGTATTTCAAAGATACCAGGAGTAGGATAGAGGGTTGTTGGGTTTTTGTCGAGAGAAAAGAGTCGGTTAGATGAGATGGTGCATTGTTCTCATACACGGTCACATATGTGTGAATTTATCTTTTAATTATTGTTGTGGTTGTTTTCTAACAAGCTCTTTATCATAAATATAAACTTGTGGTATTTAAATGGAAATGGGAAAAAGGTAAATGGGCATGTTTTTACATTCAAAGCTATGTTTTTAATACTCACCAGCTTCTTGAAGCTGACGGCGTTGATGCGTCCTGGACATTCGTGTCCAGGCTTTGCAGGTAATAACCAAGAAGAACCTTATGATTATGCAAATTAAGATCTGTTGCTGAGAAGAGATGTTACTTTTATATGCTTTATGATTATGTGTTGATTTGGTTTTGAGGATGACTGTAATAGACTGTAAGTTATTGTTTTATTTTCAAGGCGGTCTGTGCCTTAGTAAACCCTGTACTATAGGATGTAATAAGTTAGAGATTTAATTTTTATAAGCCCAGGTTGCCCTACTCTGATTAATGGTTTTATGTTGTTCGACGTTTTGGGACGGAATCGATCCTTCAAACTGTCGCGACCTACGGGTCCATAAAGGAAATTAAACGCTTTCCATATTTATGCTACGTCGGGGCGTGACAGACTTTGAGTTGCTTGCTTTTCGAAAGCAATGGCAATCTTCTCGGAGGATTGGGCAATACGGGCAAGGGCTAACGCAGCATCATCTATGGCATGCCCACGTCTACGTCGAGCTTTCGGGCCTCCCCCTTGCGCGGCTCGCTTGGATGTGCTTGAATGACTTGGTTGTGCTTCCTCCACGTCATTTTCATCCCCTAAGGCGGCATTCACCGAATTATTAATATCGGCTTCACTCACTTGGGGAAAGTCATTCCCCGTGACTGCCCGGTCTCCCGTTGCATAATCATTGCCGAAAATGGTAAGCAAATCATAGTAACGAGGACATAGCTTTCCTTTCATATTTCTTGCATCAGGCTTATCCTAAAACAACATTAAAAAAAAAAAGGAATTAAAATTAAGTTGAGTCATATACTAATCATTATTGGCTAACTGTCTAAGCTTGATTACTTCTGCTATGCTTAGCTCTCTATCACAAAATAATGCTATGAAGTGAAAAGGACTTCATAACATGACGATGTGTGGTAGCAATTAGGGAGTGATAAACACCTTGATTTATATCATTTCTACACATTCCTCATAAAACCACTTAAAAATGTACAAAATACACACTAAATAGTAGTTAAGTATAGACAGATTAAGACTATCAAAGATAAATGAAGGGGGTTAAATGTATAACATTTCAGCACTTATCACCGACTATACCCAAATGCTTCAATAATCTAAGTGCAATGGTCATCTCTCCAGATTCTGCTAATAGCAGAACCTTTGGTATTCATATGGTTTTGAGTCCTACTTGGAGACACTTTCATTGGTGACTGAAGGGCATATTTGAGTTGCGCTAAACTGGTAAGTATTAAGAAATGGTATTGAGCCAAATATTTTTAAAAGAAAAGGGAGAGACGACCTATATATATATATATATATTTAAAATACAAAATGGGTTTTTAGTGCCTTTTTCATCTTTTCTGAAATTGGGGTTCTCTATCACAAAATAATGCTATGAAGTGAAAAGATCATCGTTTTATTACCTGAAAACAACTAAAATTGGGCAGAAAAGACATCATAAAGATAAGTTACTCTTAAGCATATCCATGTTGTTCCCAAGACCAGTATAAAAACATCCAATTAAATTCAAGTTTACCTTAAGGTACGTCTCCCAAACAAGAGGATCCGCAAAGACTCGACCGGTCCCGTCCAATCCAAACCCGCTACCATTCTTCAATAACTCCGTGATATCTGTGCAATCTTTCTTGAGAGTCTTCAATCTAGCCCTCACATTCGGAACGAGTACTTGATCAACATGGCAATATTCTTGTACTTTATGCGCAACCTTTGATAGTTCTTCAGCCTTGAATCCATTCTCCCCTCGTCTTGGCCCTGCAATCACTATCTCTAGAAGAGAGTCAACTAGTACTTGATCCATATCGTCGGTCCACCGAAGCTGTCCTTTTTTTGCTTGCAATCCTAGTTGAGAGGAGGCTGGAGTGATTTCCTCAAACTCAGGTTGAGAAGAGCTTGAGACCGTAGTAGGCCTAGGAGCACGAAATGACCCTTGACTTACTGCTCGTCGACTTGCCATATTAACTGTTTCACTTAACAATATGTACATATAACATGGAACTAGCAAAAATTAGTATAAGCAAAGTCCATATAAAAAAAAGAACAAGTGCTTCAACTACAAGAACAGTTTATGAATGTAAACTATAAGGGACACAAACTAATTGTAAAGTTAGGATGAATATTCATAACTAATTAAAACAACAAACTAGCTTGAAATGTAAACTAGAAGGGACACAAACTAATTGTAAACTTAGGATGAATATTCATAACTAATTAAAACAACAAACTAGCTTGAAATGTAAACTAGAAGAGACACAAACTAATTGTAAATGTTAAGTCTTCAATCGAATTCGACCCCCGCATAATTATTGGTATCGAATTGAGTCCACATAACATTAGTCATTACATTTCTCTGATTTGTCCATGCTGCTTGAGATGTGATAGTGATGTTGGCATTAGTGGGTGCAGCTTCAGGTACATCGACATGTGGGGGTTAACTTCATCGGTGTCACTAACTTCATCATCACTACAAAGATCATCCGTATCATCAATTCGCAAGAAGTTGTGTAAGGCACAACATGCAAGGACGATCTTCGCTTGAGTGTCTATATCATGGAAGGGTTGATGCCTAAGATAGGCAAACCTCTTTTTCAATAACCCGATAGTCCTTTCAACAACGTTACGAAGAGATGAGTGTCGAAAGTTAAACAACTCTTTACTATTTTCTGGAAGTAGTCCCGCAATGTCTCTACGATGATAACGTGTACTGCGATACGGTGTAAGGAAACCTGGGACCAAGGGGAACCCCGCGTCGGCAAGATAGTATTTACCTATTATTAGAAGGAACTGTTATTAGCATAGTTACATAAGGTTACTATGAGAGGTCGGGGGATGTATAACATACCTAGAGGAACTGTTAACCTAGATCCTTGCCGTAAGACTGCACTCCTCAATAATCGACCATCATGTGCTGATCCCTCCCAACCGGCAAGCACATAGGTAAACTTCATATCAAATGTACATGCCACCAAAATGTTTTGAGATATGACTTGTTTTCTATTTCGATACCTAGGTTGTTCCTCCACAGGGTCGTTCGCAGCAATGTGAGTACCGTCTATGGCACCCACAGCATCCTACAAGAAACGCAATTTGTTTTAGTACTAAACATCTAAGGTTGTTAGTATAACCTTATTAGTAATAAACATCTAACCTGAAAGTAATCAAACTCAACCAAAATGCAATAATAATATGATGTTAGAAAGGCACCCAAAGAAGGATTCAATGTACTAAACTAGATTCATTATCAGTTCAATTGCAGGCATGTACCCCCAAATTACTAAACCAATCAAAAATCAAGCAATATCAAAGAAAAACCCTAGAAATCCCTAGAAAAACACACAGAATCGCAACTTTATGCAGATCTGGATATGTATATATGTATCGAGATATATATATATGTGTGTGTGTGTATGCACAGCTCTGTATATACGATGAACTATGTGATGTATTCTGATATATACAGATCTGGATATATGTATGGTATATATAGATATGTATCGATATATATATGTATATGTATATGTACAGCGATCTGTATATACGATGAACTCTGTGATGAAGTATATCGCTAGCTTCAGAATGAGAGACAGAGACAGAGAGAGAGAGAGAGAGAGAGTACCGATTTGAGAGAGAGATCTCAGATCTGTCGCCTGAAGTTTGAGAGAAGGAGCTCAGATCCTCAGATCGCACAATCGAGAGAGAAAGAGATTAGAACCCGTATACAATTTTCCATGGAATTCATTTCTTTAGGCGGGGGTTGGAATTTGATTTCCACAAAAATGAGGGAAAATGGGGGAAAATGAGATTTGGGGGAAAATTTTTCCATGGAAATTTTATCCAATCAAACACCACACTTTGGTGGAAAATTGATTAATAAAACGTTTTCCATGGAAAATAAATGCAATCAAACGCACCCTAATTCAATTTTCTCAATTTTTTTTAAAACCAAACAAAAAAAAATTGTTTTCCATGGAGTTTTCTTTTCCTTGCACTTGGTACGTAAATGTGTGCAATACAGCCTATACAGAATGCAACCTTTAATCCCCTGCGTGAGCCCATTTGAAAGAGTTTCCAATGTGAAAAATTAGGATTATCGAATTGGTATGAGATCAAGGCTACGATATTATATAAATTGTGTCTAAGCAAATTAAGTGAACTATAATATATCTTCTTTCTTTTTCAATTTGGACATAAATACTTCTGTTGTCCTGAAGTGCCAACCTTCTATATTTCAAACAAAGTTATTTAAAATGCTTCTCTTTCTTTTATTTATTTATATATATATATATATTTTTTATTTTTTATTTTTTATTTTAAATTTTTTTTTTTGTAGCTGAAACGTGGGATGTAATTTAAGATTAACAAACATTTAGTACCCCTTAGATAAATTTTGTTTGGGAGTATTAAAATTTAAGTCTCTTTGGCAACTATCATTTTTAAACTTTCCCTCGAAGTAATTTTTTTTCATGGGAATTTGGGTGAGAAGTCCCTCAAAATGAGGTGCTATAAGCAAACACCCAAAGTTTTTGGCTTTTTCAGCCTTAGACCCTTCGCTAGTTTTTTTTGGGCAACCAATTAGAGTCATTCATTTTTAGCAAAATAAAATAAAATAAAATAAAAATTAGAGCCATTCGTCACTTTTTTCCCCCTATTTTCAATCATTTTTATCCCTTAAGAGTTAGTTAGGCCACGTTACCGTATGTTTTTGCAAACATTAAAATTTGATAACTTTTAATCCTTCCTCCCGCATAATGTTACAGAAGAATTGAGCTTATTGCTGGGCTAGTTATTCAGAGCCAACAATTGGCTGTCGAATTTTGTCCCGCAACTAGAAGTAGATAGCTTCAGGGGTCATTCAGTACCAAATACCAATACAAACTACTACACCAAAGTGGAAGGTCCACTATGAAGCTAGAAGTAGCCTATAGTATAGTAGTTGGCCTAATTGCGTCATGACAACATAAAATTAGCCTCAAGAAAGAAATCTTTAAGTAGGGGGCTTAGCCTGCCCGTCTACTAATCAAAGAGGCTGAGAGTAAGCGTATGCTCACCCGTAAGCTCGAATCTCGAGCTTTCTCCGCCAGAGATAGCATACAAGGGGAGAAGCTTTTATTATCTGTTTGAAAATATCAACTCTAGATGGCCATAATTTTCCTTGCTTTCTAACTTTTTTTGAATGACTCTTATTTATTTATTGATTTTTTTTATTTGAATGTAAATTTTCAAGATCTACGCATCAGACTTGCCAATATTGCAAAATAGGTGAATTTAAGCCTCAATTAGTAAAAATATATAATCTATTCCAAACAAATGATATTATGTGTTTGAATAAAATCAACTTTTAATGTCATGGACTTACCACTCATCGTCTTGTCTTAAAGCCAGGAATTCAAATGCTCCCTAGCTCAAGTGGTATCACTCTCTTCCTCCCAGTGGGAGGTTGGGGGTTCGAATCCCCCTATGGGGATTCCCTACTTGCCCCCCGTGCGTTCGTTAGTCGGAACAAGTGGTCTTGCGGAACTTTGCTGTGGGCCAATGTAGGGCTTGGGGTTGGGTTTGGGCTGGGTTGTGTGTGTGCGTGTGTCCAGTCCGGATCAGGTAAGTAATCTAAAAAAAATATGTCATGGACTTGGAAATCGTGAAAGAAAAAAAAACCACAAATTTTTATCCGTTTGAACATCTAATTTTATCCGTTTGAATTAAATAACCACAATTTTTTTCCCCTTTTTTTAAGCCTTTTTGGGTGATTTTTATTATTATTAATTTTTTTATTTTATCTCTCTTTTCAAAACCTCTACAGAGACGGATGTCAATTTCACAAAAAAATTGTATATTTTTTATGAGTAATGCTGTGCTTCTCAAATTCAAACCCCCAATGATGCTCTTCGATTCCATTGCCTTTGATTGGAAACATCATCGATGGAACTAGACTTGTTGAGTTTTCATTACCACTAGTCACCAAAATTCGAATGTAGAGAATATACGTAAAACATGCAATGATAAGAAATAGGAATCACAAGAGACACAATATATATGGCCCACTATAACAAAAATGGGGAAGCTTGGCAAGGAAAGGTAAATTTTCTTGCTAAAAGTATAGTATTAGCAAGGAAATATTATTTTGTTGCCAAAGGGTTGAAAGACATACGCATTTGGCAACGAAAATCTTTTTTCCTTACCAAAAGTGTAGTTTTTGACAACGAAATATTATTTTCCTTGCAAATAGTAAACTATTTGGCAACGAAAAATCAATTTCCTTGCTAAAAGTATGTTTTGGCAAGGAAATTGTTATTCCTTGCCTACAGTTCAGTAAATATTGTGAAAATAATTTATGGCAAGGAAACGTATTTCCTTGCTAAAAACATATTTTAGCTTTTTAACAAGGAATTATTTCTTCCTTGCCTAAAGTTTAAAAATAAAAAAATTTCAGAAAAACCTATTTTGCAAGGAAAATTTTCCTTGCTAAACCACTTTTCATTTCCCTCTCAAAATGTTTTCACTAAAGGGGAAGACAAATAACTTTACTTTCTATCTGCACCGATGTTGTCAGCAGAGGACTTGATATTCCATTGGTGGATATGGTTATTAACTATGATATGCCTACAAACTCTAAGGTTAGGCTTCCTTTTTTTCTTTTGTGGTGTCTAAATTTAGTTGCATATCTTCTACAGATTTGACCCACCGGTCACTTTTCAATCATAGTTAAATAGCTTGGTTGCAATCATGTATGAGCATTTATTATCCATCACACCTCATTATGCATATCATTCAACTAAATCTTGGTTCAAATTTCTGTATCTTTTTTTTTTTTTTTTTTTTTTTTATCCTGATTTCTTAGTGACGATCTCTTAGTTCTTAATGTACCAACAGTTGATCAAGTTGTTGCAGTAAGGATAGAAGGCAACAATCCAAATCCCCAATTCGAATTAAGTATTGTAGTCCATACTCATTCAGGTCACAGATATAAAATGACACATTATTACAGTTGTTATGATCTTTTATATTATCCTCTACTGTTTGCAAAAGAAAAAACTGGATGGCACCCAAATATTCAGAAATGAGCTCCTGATCTTAATGATGGCAATGTTATTATGGAGAATAGGTGCATCATACTGAGTTTCACATCTACTGAAGATATCTTTGGTCGAGGGCAACAAAGTAAAAAAAAATGAATAATTAGTTGCTTATAATAAATTGTTTCAAAACTAGAATCGCATTGTTATTTTAATATTGATTTGGTGAATAAATTTCTCTTGATTTTTTCAATAAAAAAATTTATGCACCTTTATGAACAAATTTATTATAGGATTATTTATATATATATTTTTTTATATTAAAAAAGTAGTTTTCTAATTTTTAAATGAATAGATTTACCTTAGTAGTCTCTGAATTACTTTTTGCACATAGAACAAAATTTTTGCAATGTTAAATTATGAAACACACTAAGACACCTAAATCTAAACATAGTAAAAGGTTTTCTTAAATATCTAAAAGATGGTACTTAACGCATTAGATGCAATACAAAAAAATACGAACACAAACTAAAATCAGTTTTATATATAATAAAAAAAAGTACTAAATATTTATTTAAAATAATTTTGTCTACCACGAAAGGAAATTTTTTTTCATTGTTTAAATTTTGCATATTTGCTTATTAGGGATTGGTCTAGGGCTTTGCCTGATTAGTAACTTTTGCAGTGATTATCACTTCTAAAGTATTACCATTCATGGTTTTCTTAATTTCTATTGCTTAATTCGTGAAGCTTGAGATTCCAATGTCTTCGTCCCGATTCTGAACTTTTCAAAGTCTTCGTACAGAAATTGAGACCATTTCATAAATCTTCCTAATATTAAATAATTGTATATTTTTGCTTACTTGTATTTATAGAATGAATATCCATTTGATATAGATTTAGATTCTTTTAAAAAAGAAGTGTACACATTGTTAGTACGAGTCAAGTTACATGTTAGCCACTTTTATCCATCAATTTGTTAATATCTCCTCTTGTGCACTACTAACGTGGAAAACACGTGTTATATTAACACAGTTTTCATTAAAATTCTTACGTAGATGTTGGTGAAGAAAATAATAGTGAGGTATCATGTCGACAATACTACTGCTACAAGTTGAAAACAATGGATTATGAGAAATCCATTCTTCTACTAGCTGGAAGGTTGTTGCAACAATTTGCTGTGGATATGTACATCAAGCTTGAAACAACTAGGTTGGATTATTTCAGAAGGAGACAATCACACATTAGATCTGAACTTTATCAAGGAATTATAGATGCTGTAACAGCTGGTGAAACTAGAGGTAATCAAGTAGGTCAAAGAATAGTACTTCCAGAAATCATGAGATTTCTACTAATTCAATTATGTTGAGTACTAATATTTGTATTTCTTTGCAGTCACAAGCATATCTATCATTTTGGTACATATTGAGTACTAATATAATCCACTATCTTAGAAAATAATTCAATTATATTGAGTCCTAATATTTTTATTTCTTTCAGTCACAATGTCTGTTCGTGAAAGTTTCTCATCTGAAATACTCCCAATAAACTCACTGCAAACCAACCAACGAACTTGGACTATCAAAGTGATGATTCTCCATCAAGGAAGTATTGAAACATATAAGAATGGAAAAGGGAATTAAGTTATGGAAACTCATTCTTGTTGATGCTTCAGTAAGTAAACAACCAGATTTATTTACCAAATAATGGTTTATCATACATAAATGATTAACACTAATTATTTAACTAATGATTGTAGGGCACAAAAATCCAAGCATTACTGTTCGATGAAGTAGCTACAAAATACGAAGGAGTCTTACTCTATAGTAACATTTATAACATATCTGATGGGGTAGTACAAAAAATAAATCCATCATTCCAAAACCTTCACCCAGAAATTGAATTGGTGTTACAGAATAATACACTTGTAGAGGAAGTTAAAACAATTCGAAGTGGGAGAACATCGCATATCAATTTGTCCCATTTAAAGAATTTGAAAAAAAAAAATCCAAAAACCAGAAATCACTAGGTATGTCAATTTTCGTTTAATATGCTGCCCAATTCATGCACTAGACAAATAAGTACTAAAATTCATGATTCTTAATTTGTAGCAACTACCAAATATATTCAGCTTCTTCAGTAAAGTCCAACAAAGCTATGTCATAACAAAAGCGAATTGACAACTATCTCATAAACGAGAAATTGCTTTGCTGAACAAAGAGTAAGTATTACAGTACCCTATTTTATTCTTCGACTTAACAATAATCATTTCATCTATATTAAACCCTTCTCATATATATTACATCTTTTATGCAGCAGTCTTGATTTAGTAAAGGTGAACCTTTGGGGGGACTTGGCCATAAATGAAGGACAACTGCTGGAAACAATTGTTGATCAAAGATCTATAGTAGCAATCTCAAGAGCACAAGGAGGCGTCTATAAAGGTATTTTCATACAATATCAATATTTACGGTGATAAATGCGTACAAAATAGAATTTAACAATAATCTATTATTATTGCCATACAGGTGAATTCTAACTTTCAACATCCTACAGGTCAACAATACAAGTTGATCCCACCAATAAAGAGATTCAAAAACTTAGAAATTGGTAATATACACAAAACAAATACTTTAAGCTACACAATGTATCGATTGAACTTGTAAATGCTCTAATATTTTAAAAATACATGCAGGTTGAACTCTTCCAAAGACATCATTCAAAAAGTTGATGAAGGAAGCAAAGGAAAAAAAGCTGAAAGACATTCTATCTGACCCACTGTCTTTAAAAAAGGGTAAATTCTCTGTGCAATGTCACAAAAAATAACACTCATTGCAAAACAAAACTTAATTTTGCAGGAATCAACATACAGCTTCAAAGCAACAATTGAACGGATAGAGAATTATGAATAGCCGTGGTATAATGCATGCAAAGTTTGTAGCAAAAAGATAAATGTAACTGAATATGGAGCTGAATGCACCACATGTAAGGATAAAAATGTGGAACATATTCCAAGGTAAAAAAAATACAAAATTGCATTCATATAATCGTGATGTTCTTATTAACACTTAACAAATGCTGACACATTTTTTCCTTCACTATACAAAGGTTGTTCTTAAGGCTAGAAATCGTCGAAGGAAATGACAAACTCATGGTGGTATTATTTGAAGAAGTAGCCACAATCTTAATTGGTTGCTTAGGTCAAGAATACACTGAATCAATACGTGAGGTATAGTCTCATGCCCCTCTTCACAAGTTCAAAGTTTACTAAGAATATGAAGCATTACTAAATATATTGTATCCTCAATGTTACATTAGGGCAAAGAAAGGTCCATGTTTTATAGGTCGTTGTGTTTGTCCAAGTTAAAGGAGTACAAGTTCCTTATCATCACTAACAACACCACCACTGAGGATACATCCAAAGATTTGTTGTTGTTCGAGCAAGTGAAGCTGTTGAAGACAAGGAACCGATCCTAATTAACGATTATCAAATAATCGACACTTACAGCAGAAGAAACCTAGATCAGAGAAAGATGGTGGAAACAACAAGAAACCTAGATCACAGAAAGATGGTGGAAATAACAAAATTGTTACCAAAAAGAAGATAAAAAAAGAAAAATAATTCAAACTACCTTAAGTTATCTTGGGAACTATTTTATTAGGCTATAGTTTAATTTCAAACTACATTAAGTTTTCTTGGAAATGTTTTTATTTCATAGTTTAACTTCAAACTACACTAAGTTATCTTGGAAAAATTTTATTTTGCAATGCGTGTTATTATTTGTCGAGACTTTTTCAATTAACCATGTAGGACCAAATACACCGAACTGAACGGGGGTGCAACTCGAGCATGACCAAAAGGGTTTTGGCTCTGCCCAGGCCCGAGCCCGAATTCAAGCAGTCTGCCCAAGCCCGAGCCTGACATAACCTGAACTTTTCAACCCGAGCCCGATTTGTCATTTAGTATTACAATCGGAGCCCAAGCCCGAGCCCGAGCCCGAATTGCAATTGTTAATTTTTTTTTTGTACAAACTGATTTTTAATATGTAAACAACAATATGTAGAGTATCAAATCTATTTTTTTGGTTTAGATTTAGGAAAAAACATTCATCTATTAATTTAGTACTTGAATAATATCTAATAGTATATTCTTATCACTAAAAAACATTATAATATAATGTCAAAAATAATATATAATAGAATTCGGGCTCGGGCTCCATGGGTTAGCAAAATTCTGCCCAAGTCTGGCCCGAATTGAATTCGGGCTTGCATTTTTCTGCCCAATCCCGTCCATAGTGAAAGTACCGCGGGTCCAAGACCGGTAATTTTCAGGCTGGGCCCGGGTTGACCACGGGTTGGCCCACCCAAGTTGCACCCCTAGAACAGATATGAAGAAAGCACAAGACACGTGCAACGCATGTGCTTGCAACCTAGTATATATATATGTGTGTATATATATACAGTCCGGATCTTAAGCGGATTCAAAGGGATGGATCACTTTTAGTGACGAAAAATTTTCGTTGCTAAAAGTCATTGTTTTAGCAACGAAAATTTTCGTCACTAAAAGCAAAATTTTTGTCGCTAAAAATAATCCGTCCCTTTGAGTCTGTGCTTGATCCTTGTCGTGTATATATATATATATATATGTATACACACTCTTTAGTCAAGGATGATAAGCCCATATGGTAACTTTATTAAAGTAAAAATTTAGTGGAGCTCTCATCATGGCATGAAATTAAAATCCATTATGTTGCTGATAAAAAAAAAATCCACTATATATTAAAAAATTGTGTATAGTTAAAAGACATGTATGTATTGGTAGCATTTTTCACAATCACATGCATTAAATACTAAGACATTTTTTTTACTTTATGCAGGAACACATACCCATGCAAATCTCATGAACTAAGACCTATCAAAGCAAGCTCATATTACACACTTAAGCATATGGGCAAAGAGGGAAAAATTCCTCAAACCACTCCCCATAAGGGAAATAGAACCCTCAATCTCCCACTTGGAGGAGGGTGAATGATGCCACTAGACCACAAGGATCTTGGCACTAAAAGACACTTTTTGAATGGCTGGGAAAGAAAAGAAAAAGTCAGAAAGAAAATCAATTTATTTTTTTCTTAGTGTTTTCCTCCACGTTTAAACAAAAGTAAAAATTAAAATTTTAAATAAATATATAAAAAAAAAAAAAGAAGAAAAAGAGAGCAAGAAAAATGACTAACAAAATTTATCCCAAAAAAAAAAAAAAATGACTAACGAAATTTTAGTTGTTAATTTATTGTTTGATTGTATTACTCTATTCTATTTCCTATTTCTCACTATTTTTTTATTAACCAAATTGAGAAAACTGTTCATATATGGACACAACAAGAAGGAAAATCTCAAGGCTTTGTCCATTGAGTAATGCTTTGGTCACACCCACTTCACACAAAAAAATCCACAAACTTGCTTTGGTCACAACTTCTTCACACCCAAAACATCCACTTCACACCCAAAATTCACAAATTGACCCACTTTTGGTCACATCCACTTCGATCACACCCAAAAATTCATAAATTCACTTTGGCCACACCCACTTTACACCCAAAACATATTCACACCTACTTCACACCCAAAAATCCATAAATTCGCTTTGGTGACACCCACTTCACACCTAGAACACCATAAATTGATCAACTCACACCCAAAAACACTCACAAATTGACCCACTTTACACCAAAAAATCCACAAACTTGCTTTAGTCACAC
The DNA here is from genome assembly GCA_033977485.1 of Hydrangea macrophylla. Lineage (NCBI taxonomy): Eukaryota > Viridiplantae > Streptophyta > Magnoliopsida > Cornales > Hydrangeaceae > Hydrangea > Hydrangea macrophylla. Next base: position 32,878,753 of record CM066999.1, on the reverse strand, counting down.
CCAATATAATGTCACACCCACTTCACACTAAAAAAATCTACAAATTCGCTTCACACCCAAAACACCCGCTTCACACCCAACCCAAAACACGTTGTCACCCAAAGTAACTTACACCCAAAGGTGTGAGTCCCAAAACACGTTGTCACCCAAAGGTGAGTGTGGACGTTGTCACCCAAAGGTGTGAGTCCCAAAACACGTTGTCACCCAAAGGTGTGAGTGTGGTTGGGTGTGAAGTGAGTGTTTTGCGTGTGAGTGGGTCAAACCGTGTTTTGGGAATGAGTGGGGTCAATTTCTAAGATAATTTGTGGGTGATTTGTGTTTTGGGTGTGAGTGGGTCAATCTGTTCGTGGATGTAAATGTAATGGATATGAGTGGGCCAATTTGTTGTGATTTGGGCGCAAACCGGGCGTGATTCGCATAACTATTGTCGATTGGGTTTTGATGTCCAAAAGACTTTTGTGCCATTTTACAAGTAATTTTCTCATATTAGCCGAGCTCTTTAGACATTAGACAAACGATGTGGGATCGAATGAGAGGCCCATTAAAGGGGTATAGGTCACAGAGTGTTGTATTTCATGCTCTTTGGTCTCATTCAAACTACGAGGCCCTTTTGGATTGAAAAGCCTTTGTTAAGGGCGTGAGGCCTGCTTCGTGTGATAGCTGAAGCAATTTAACTTGCCACAAAGGGAGTCAAGTTCTTTTATTTATTTAATTTTTTTTTTTTCACTTACCTGGATCTGGAAGGAGTCAAGTTCTTTTGTGTAATATTAAAATTGGAATCAACTCCACGAAGCGAAGCAATGGGGCAAAGTTTCGGATCTAACTTAACGGAGGAGTAACGCCATGCTTTCCCAATCTTTATCCCGAATTTGGTTTCTAGTGCATGTGACACTCAGTCCATGAAAACTACTTTCAAAGAAAATCAAATGATCTCAATGTTATTGAATATGGTATCATTGTGACTTGTACGGATTTCAAGTTTGGAAAAAAGATTGAAACCACAACATTAGTCTTAATCGGGTGGTCTAGTTAATTACAATTTCGAACAAAACCTTTTGCATATAATTTTATTGCTCGACAAAAATAATCTCTTTGCCCTTCAAAAAGTTTATTCTCATTAAAAAAATTCACTTTTAGTCCCTAATCCACCGTGCCCTTTCTTTTTATTTCTTTACTGTTTGTTGAGGTGCGTGGTCAAGAGAATTAAAGAACAGATTTAGAGAAAGAAAGGAAAAATGAGAAGAAAATCTATTTATTATTTTCTAATAAACTTTCTTCGTGCTTAAATAATAGTAAAAATTATTTAAAATTTTAAGATATGTAAAATATAAAAAAGATTAAGAAAAGAGTGTGGTCTTTTTTTTTTCACCCTATTAATTTATTTCCTATTTTCTCACTATTTTTATTGGAATTTTAATCAAAAGTTATGTAAAATATACCTTTTTGGTCTTTGATTCAACCATTTTATTTTAGTAAAAGATGGACCAACAGAAAATTTCACAGTACTAATTAAGTTAAATTTTGTAGCATAAAAATTGATTGAATTAAATTTCACTATTCAGGGTCTTTTAATCAACACTGGGAAGACAGCCCGTGCAATGCACGGGCATTGGATTTTGTAAAAAAATTACAATGCATATTTTTTTTTAATGTGGACAAGAAAGAGAAATAAGTTTTATTAATTCTTAAGATAGTGTTAGAAAAATATGGTTTAACAACAACTATATCAATTGATGTTAACCTAAAATTTAAGGCACTTTTCTTTAACGTATAGATAATAAATATATATATATGTCTATGTATATATATATATACATATATACAAAAGGGGTAATATAAAAAAGGCAAAAGGGTAATTTGATAATTCGATTTAACAAAAGAGTAATTTATAAAAGGCTTAAGGTAATTTGATTATTCAATTTGTAATTGTACATACTTTAAACTTTTAGGTTCTTTTCTTTAACCTATGGATAAAAAAAAATTATATATATATATATATATATGCACACACAAGCACGCACACTCGTATATAGAAAAGTTAATTTATGAAAGACAAAAGGGTAATTTGGTAATTTGATTTAATAAAATGGTAATTTGTAAATATAAGGGTAATTAGATTATTCAATATATATATATCGTAATATTATAAAAGGATTTTTGGTAATTCAATTTAACAAACGAGAATTTATAATTGTAAACACTTTAAACTTTAAGCTCTTTTCTTTAAAACATAGAAACAAAGGGTAATATGGCATAAGAGTAATTTGGCTATGCAATTTATAATTGTACACAGTTTTATTCAATTTTGGTATATGACATATTCAATATATATATAATATAATAAAACGATATAGTATACATACAAGGGTAGTTTACAAAAGGAAAAAGGGCAATTTGATAATTCAATTTATAATTGTACACACTTTAAATACATAATAATAATAATAAATAATAATAATAATAAATTATAATATATATTTATACATATACACATATATACAAAAGGGTAATTTACATAAAATAAAAGGGTAATTTGGTAATTCAATTTAACAAATGGGTAATTTGGTTATTCAATTTATAATTGTACACACTTTAAACTTTGACAAAATGGTACTTTACAAAAGGCAAAATGGTAATTTTACTAATATAATAAAATAATATATGTATATATATACACACAAGGGTAATTATAAAAGAGAAAAGGGTAATTTGATAATTCTATTTAACAAAAGGGTAATTTGTAATTCGATTTTTAATTGTATACACTTTAAACACATAAATAGTAATAATAAATTATAGGGTAAATTACACTAACCTCCCCTGAGGTTTGACGTAATTACACGGACCTCCCCTCTAGTTTGCAAAATTACACAAACCTCCCTCGAGGTTTGTAATTCGGTAACAAAATGCCCCCTCCACTAACGTTCCGTTAGTTTTTTTTACATTTGCCTCCCCTGAAAATTATAATTAGCCCCCCTATACTATAAAATTGTCATACTAAGCCCCCTTTCTCTTATATTTTTGTTCTAATTATAAAATCCCTCCTCCCTCCTACGTTTTTGGGTTAATTTTTTTAGCATTAATTTATATCTACACAAAATACATATAAATAGGTCCAAAAATTTTTTTTCCAAGAACAAACCTCTGTCAAGTCCCCCTGTATTAATTTTCTAGATCCGCCCCTGCCCTTATGCTTCAAAAATGGACACTTAAAACCCCTGTGATTGTGGACTAAAATGGAACTGTTATGTTTTCACTCAAAACTGACGAAAATTCTAAAATTGGTTAAAAATATAAACACTTAACCCATTTATGATTTCACTCAAAGAGCGTTAACCCCAAAATTAACATCACAAAATGGGTTAAGTGTTTATATTTTTAACCAATTTTAGAATGTTCGTCAGTTTTGAGTGAAATCATAACAGTTCCATTTTAGTCCACAATCACAGGGGGTTAAGTGTCCACTTTTGAAGCATAAGGGCAGGGGCGGATTTAGAAAATTAATACAGGGGGGTTTGATAGAGGTTTGTTCTTGGAAAAAAAAAATTTGGACCTATTTATATATATTTTGTGTATATTTTGTGTAGATGATATAAATTAATGTTACCAATGACCTGTTGGCCAAGTGGTAAGGAGTTCGTTCTCCTCGCTATAAATTTCACTCAAAGAGCGTTAACCCCAAAATTAACATCACAAAATGGGTTAAGTGTTTATATTTTTAACCAATTTTAGAATTTTTGTCAGTTTTGAGTGAAATCATAACAGTTCCATTTTAGTCCACAATCACAGGGGGTTAAGTGTCCACTTTTGAAGCATAAGGGCAGGGGCGGATCTAGAAAATTAATACAGGGGGACTTGACAGAGGTTTGTTCTTGGAAAAAAAAATTTTGAACTTATTTATATGTATTTTGTGTATATTTTGTGTAGATATAAATTAATGCTAAAAAAATTAACCCAAAAACGTAGGAGGGAGGAGGGATTTTATAATTTAAACAAAAAATATAAGAGAAAGGGGGCTTAGTATGACAATTTTATAGTATAGGGGGGCTAATTATAATTTTCAGGGGAGGCAAATGTAAAAAAAACTAACGGAACGTTAGTGGAGGGGGCATTTTGTTACCGAATTACAAACCTCGAGGGAGGTTTGTGTAATTTTGCAAACTAGAGGGGAGGTCCGTGTAATTACGTCAAACCTCAGGGGAGGTTAGTGTAATTTACCCTAAATTATAATATGTACACATATATACACACACACACACACACACACACATATATAAACGAAAAGATAATTTACAAAAGTAACTTAAGGCTTATTTGGTAATTATAGGATTCCTTAAAAGTTGTCTTAAGGCTCAAACAAGCCTTGCCAAACAAGCATTAAATTTCAAAAGTAATCTAAGACTTGTTTTAGAAAAGTGACTGAAGGCTTGTTTAGTAATTCAAAGATTCCTTAAGGCTCAAACAAGCCTTGCCAAACAAGCATTAATTTATAAAAGTTATCTAAAGCTTGTTTGGTAATTCAAAGAAATAGAACAAAAAACACAAAAAAATGTCAGTGCTTTGTTTGGAAAAACCAAAAAAAGAAACAAAACAAAACAAAACCAAACAAGGCATAGCCCAATCCGGGTTGTGTCGTGCCTTGCTTGTATTAGTGGTTTATTTGGAAAAATCCAAAAATATAAAAACAAAATCAAACAAAGCAAAACTAAACAAGTTAGTGACTTGTTTGGGAAGAAAGAAAAAATCATACAAAGCACACAGCCAAAAAGTGATTATGCCAAACAAGCGCAACCTACAATTTGTTGACTTTTGGGTGTTTTGAACCGAATTATAAATATTCGTAATTATTACTTGAAAAGTTGATTAAATAATCACTAGTAGATTATATAATTTTAAAAGTTGAATTAAATTGTAAATACTTGTAATTATTGGTTGAAAAGTTGATTGATTAATCATTTCTAGAATAATTAAATTTTAAAAGTTGACCTAATAATAATAAGGTTTGTTTTGTTGGTGAAATGATCAACCTATCCTCACAAAAGGACAAAAATTCAAAGTAATCATTAAAGGAAAATAGAATAAAAGATAAAAGTAAAGGTAAAACCGTCATTTCAAACAAATCAAGAAATACCAAAATTAGACAAAATTGAAATTAAAACAACTCTAAGCCTCTTTTATAATAGTGTAGATTTAAAAAGTTTTGTCCTTTAAAATGTATTTTTTTACCAAATTTCTATTCTTTTTATTAACTAATTAAGGAATTCTAAGGCTTTGTCCATTGGGTTTAATTGCGACCCAAAAAAAAAGTTTTGTGCCATGCAAATGCAAGGAGTAATTTACTCGGATGGTTCATCAGACACTAGCGATTGATGCGCATTTTGCATGAGGTGCCATAGAGGGGTAAAGAGGCTACAGAGTTCTAATTTACGAGGCCCTTTTGGATTGAAAAACACATGAGTATATACTCAAGCCTCAAGAGTTCTAAGTTTTGGATCTCACTTGACAGGGGAGCAGTATTAGGTCTCTCCAATCTTAATCTCAAATTTGGTTCCTAACGCTTGTGACAATGAGTCCACTTAGGCTTAGTTTGGACACTACGTGGCTTTTTAAAAGTAGCTTATGAAATTTAGTATTAATGTCACAGCCCAGTCCCACAATAGCGGAACCGAAGCCCGTGGCATGCCACCGAGGCTAAATTCATTCATTAACGTTCCCAAAAGAATTCGTTTTAAGAACATACACAACGGAACAAAAAACAATCATTTTTAAAACAAGCAGTCCAGTCGACTGGGTCGGGACCTCAGTCGACTGACTTGGAGTTGTAGAGAAAAAGAAATTCCCAACAACCACCTTCAGTCGACTGACTTCTTGGTCCAGTCGACTGATGACTCAAATGTTAAGTCGACTGGGCTTGTCCGATCAACTGAACTCATCCCAGGAGAATGCATGTTCTGAAAACAGATTACAATCGACTGATGCCCTTTGAAAACCAAAGAAAGTTTCACGAAAACAGGGGTCCAGTTGATTATAACCCCGGTCCAGTTGACTGTTTTCCAGCGGCAGCAGCCCCTTTCTGCAGAATTTCCAAGTTAAAGATTTTTTTGGATTCAACCAGAGTTTAAATGCACACTCCAAACTCATACCAAAACGATTCCCACTGGATTAAAACATTACTAAAGCGTAATTACAAAGATTCCTATCTATTACAACATTTTAAACCCGTTCTACGATTCCAAGTTAAACATAGCCACAAGTCATAGAACTTTATTACAACATTTCTAATTCAAAACTACGAGATAAACACGACGAGTCGCCTTCTATGGTGAACTCCCAACTCACGTGCTCACTTCTGTGATTCCTCACCGGCATTAACACTTGAAATGGTTATTTGAATAACCACACATATTCGATTTGTTTAAGCTAACGCTTAGTAAATAAATCAACAATGCACATGAATGATAAACATACTCGCATTCACATCTCTACATTTCATACTAGTCTCCGGAGTCTCATGTACGTTCCATACTCCTAATCCGTGACTCCTCGTCAATAAGTCCACGCGAAAAGGTAAAACCCACGTTTCTTTTCTTCAAACGTGCGACCTTAATGCATATATCGACTCCACAAGATGACTTGATACCACGTGATCCTATGACCCAAATACCAACTAACATGCTCAACCATGCTTTCAACATAATCAAACTTTTCACCGTGCTATTGAGCCTACTTATCAACATAGTTGCCCAATATGAATTAAACAACATATATCTATAAACTAACACAAGCTTTTCATATCAAACATGAATATATGTCAAGAAATCATTCCAAAACATATAGTTGAATCACTTACCTCCAATTTACGCTCTTAAACATTGATCCAAAGAAAATCTAAGCACAAAGAATGTGCAAGTCCGTCTAGTACAATTTCTATGGATCAAAAGTCTGATTGTCAATTTTTAATGAAACTTTTAGGAAATGAGTTTTCAGAAAACTTAACCAAACAAGCCCTAGTGGGTATCTAAACGAAGCTCTTACCTCGAGGAGTTCAAATATAAAATCTAGAAGAAAACTAGCAGATGAACGGTCGTCGTTTGGCGTCGCAAAGATCGAAACTCCAAAATCTCTCTTTTTGCCTCTCTTGAAACTTAGGTTAGAAGCTTTGTAAAATATCTAAGTCACCTCTATCTACATATAGGCAATACTTCCAAAAATTCTGTTTACCTTCCCGCAAGTTTCTCAAAACTCTTAATCAGTCTCTAAAACTATCTACACAGCTAATTCATTGCTTCACGAGTGAAAACTAAAAATTATAAAAGTTTTCGTCTATGTTCCGTTTGGTTGCTAAAACGCAGTCTCACATGATTTTATAAATTTTTAATTAGCCTACATTAGTAGTGTGTTAATTCCTCCTTACAAGGATACTAAATTAACATCAAAAATATATTCCAAACCAGAAATAATACAATAGTGAAATACACAGGTAAGCATCTATTTTTAGATAAACATTTAAGGTATTCCACAATGAACGTCTCATACTTGGAGAGACTTCACCACATCAAAACACTAATTCTACACCGTCTCAAAGGGTTCTCTAACACAGACACGCAAATAAACTCGTGAGTCAAAACTCACTCGCACATGTGCTGTAACACCCCGTAGTTTTCCTGATATAAATATTTATTTTTGGTTATATATGAATGAGGCAGCCTGAATTCTTTTTATTTGTTATTAACTGGCTGTGTGCATTTATATTTGGGTAAATTACACTGACATTCCCTGAGGTTTGCCATTTTATCACATACCTCCCCTGATGTTTGGAACATAACACTGCCACCCCTTGTCAGAGTTAGAAGCCTAACACCATTAATTTCACTTATAAAAAGACCATGTTACCCTTACTTTTGAACAAAACCAAACCCCTTCTTCTCTCTCCCTCTCTGTCTCCCAAACCCTAACCATCCACGCTGCCACCACCACCAATTCGGGCCACCGCCTCCACCACCACTACGGGTCTCCTCCTCCACCACCACCACCACCACCAATCCCATACCTACCTTTACCGATCACACTCTTATTCGCAAAAACATTAGTGGAAGCCTTAAGCTCTCTGAGAGTGTAGCAATGTCCCCACCCCAAATGCGAAACTTCAAGACCCACCATAGCCGTCTGATCAACCAATCAAGCCTCACCACTACCATGTGAAGACGACACACCAAACTTTTCAGGGTACAAAATTCTATGATCCTTACCAATCTCAATATGAATCCGATTATACCCAATTGGGCCCTCTTCCTCTGGCTTCAGAAGCAAAGCTTGACCCGCGAATTGCTCGGATACTCGACATGGGTCGGGTTGAATATTACTGGTATTTGGAGGGTCAATTTTGATTTCTTGGATGTCCCTTGAAACATTTGGGATTGTGGGTTGGTGAGAATGGTGGTTGTGTTTGTGTGGTTTTTTTTGGTGCGCTTTGAGGCGAGCCACAGAGAGAGAGGGAATAGAAAAAGAACAAAGGCGGGTCCTACGCAAGTACCCATAATGACAGACAAGCACATACCAAAAAATGAGGTTGGTTTTGAGATATGATCATTCATGAAATTGGGTTTTGGAGCAGAGAAAAAGCTTCCAAATTAGCCTCTAATGGTGGATGGGGGGGGGGGGGGGGTGTCTTCTGCCTTACTCCTTCTCCTATCTTTTAGCTCCTCTTTGGTGCAAAAAAAAATCCCCAAAAGCATAGAAACTCCCAGTAGTTCATTCTCCCTATTTTCATATTTTTCTTCTATGTGGGTTTGTGTATATGTGGGTTCATGGAGGGGGAAGGAGATGATGAAGTAGAGAAGTTTAGGGACTATTTTTGTGGGGGTTAGTGAGTAGGTGCGGGTCTGGAGTGGTGTTGAGAGAGAGAGAGAGAGGAGTGAGAGTGAAGAGATAAGTGTGCGTGTGTGTGTGTGAAAGAAAGAAGAAGATAAGGGTATTTTGGACATTTTAAAATTTTAACTTGCTAATGTCAGTCATTTTCTAACGCCAGTTAACGGCAGGGGGTGTTAGTGTTACCATGCCACAACCTGAAGGGAGGTGAGTGTAACCTAAAAAACCTCAAGAGGTGTGAGTGACAAAGTGCCAAACCTCAGGGGGTGCCAGTGTAATTTACCCTTTATATTTTTATGGTCATTTGGTTATCTGTGTGTTTTTTTACTTATTATTAATTACTGTGTGGAATTTTGTAAAACTTAGTGGTAGACTTAAGTTGTAAAAATTTAAGTTGAACAAGTTATTGAAGAGTTGATGTGTTTATTTTTTAGTAGTGCTTAGAGGTCCATGAATGTGTTAAATATTGTTTTTAACAATTAAATTAAGTACCTGGGTCATGTACACCCATTGGGCTACTCATTTTAGTACTTTAGAATGCATTTCGGGCCCACATGAAGCCTTTTTGTGAGGCCCTAAGCCGAAAAACGGGATTCTATATGTATTTAATGTTTGTGTTATAATATATGTGGGTGAATCATACATACATACATAATTTATCTCCTAGGATTTTGATAACAAAAGAAAATAGAGACGTGAGAAAAATAGAGCAGTCAAGAGAGAGAGAGAGAGAGAGAGAGAGAGAGAGAGAGAGAGAGAGAGAGAGAGAGGAGAGGAAGAAGAAGAAGATGAAGAAGATGATGAGAAAAGAAAGAGGAATCCCAAACTTTTGTTTTGCTTAATCATCACCAATCCAATCTAACTTGAAGATCTTAGAGGTGACTTAAACTTTTATTTTGAATATATATGTCGCGCCCCAAAATCCACGATACGTGGATGGGTCAAAGAAAGAGGTTAAGGAGGAAAAGAGATCCTACATGGACCAACCAAACAATGCGGAAACTACGAATGAATCCTACGTGGATTCCAAAGAAAAGCCAAAGATTGACCCGTGAGGACCAAACGGGTCAAATATGGTCAGTCAACATTGTTTTGGTTTTCAATAGAATTTTAAACGATAGAAATGAGAAGTCCCAAAGAGAAAAAGATACATAGAAGTTTGTTTTGAAAGTCGTCTAATAGAGGTTTTTGAGAGGTTTCAACCAAACGGTCCTTAAGAAATCAAAATCACTATTTTTTTTCCCCATAATCGACTATCCACAGGCTAAGTATAAACCAAATTAGATTTCAAAAATTTAGAAGTTTTAGAAATTTTATATGTATAGAACCTATGTAGCCATACCATAAACTTACCAAAACGACTCAAAGGAACAACGAAACATCCGAACCAATATGAACACGATTTAAAAATGATTTAAGTTAAAGGACTAATAAGTGTCCGAATCAACATGAATAAATATTCAATGTTAACATGCGCCCATAGGCGACTCAAAGTCCCAATTACAAGTCTGATTACATTAAGTCAAAAATTATAATATTTCCTAACTAAAGGGCTAAATATGTGCCCGAATCAAGTATTAAGGAATTAAATTACAAGATTCAAATTTATTACAATATCCTTTTAGACAAAACTAGAAGTTTGAACATTTTCAAAACTATTATTCTTCTTGAAAGAAATCTTCAAAGTGTGACGTCACGTATACACTCTTGGGTCTTGCCCCAACTCGATAATCCCTGAAAAATGGTTTGTCATTTTTATGAGAACGACGACTTGTAGAAAATATTGCAGAGATTCAATATGGATACCATAACTAATATGCAACATGTGGTGCCATGAATGCCGCCTAGGCAATGCAACTAATGAACCCTGGGCCATGCACACATGATCACTCACCTCATTACCGGACTGTGAGTCACCCCCCACTGGAAATGTATCATACCAACTTTCCGATAGCTAGTCGAATATACGTTGGAGTTTGGCACGTTCTTAGGTACGTCCACACTGTCTCACTAACACAACCCACATCCGAATTTTCTTATCCACTTTTATCCCCCTTTAATTGGGTTAGATTTACTTTTATCACCTCTTAGGGATTACTCAAATGTCACCCATGCTAATGCTATGAGGTGTGCCCACTTGGCAACAATGCACATGAATTCTATGATTCCAATGCAAATGTTTATCACATTAAACGGTAATTAACATGCTTGACATATTTAGGTGAGTCCAATTACTTCAATATAATTCAGGCTAACATATGATTTCAAGTTCATAGAATGTCAACAAGGAACATACGATAGGCATAAGGGCTACTTAATCAAGTAAGCAAATAATTCATTTAGGCAACTAAACAGTTAATCAACAATTAAGGAGTAGTTAATATCACTTAAGCAACTTTAATTTCAACTCAACAACTAACATTTTATTCAACATAATAAAATTAGTCAAAGGGATAGTCCAAGGTCACAAGCTATGTTTTAATCCTTAACAACCCTAACACAAATGACACATTAGAGATAAAATACATAGTGAATCAAGACAATATAATCTACCTTGTCCTTAAGAATGGAAATGTGCAAATGAAAGAAAGAATCCAAGTGAAAAAAATAAGAGAACCCAAGTGTGGAGCTTCAAGAATAAGAAAGTAGAAAATCCCCCTTCTGCCTCTAGTCCATAATGTGAGCTAGAGATCACCAAGATGTAAAATAGAAGTACCCATAGGAAGCCCTAGATGAGGTGATGATATTTGCCTCTAATAGTTTGGCTCCCACAATGATTTATGGAGGCTCAAAAATGGGGTTTTAGGTTGAAGTAACTATGAGGGTTTTAGTGCTTCCATGAAAGGAGAGAGAGAGAGAGAGGAGAAATAGAGAGAGAGTGTAGAGATAAGAGAATGAAGAAGAAAAAGAAAAGAGAGGAGGGAAAGAGATAGAGAAGTGGCCGGATGTGAGGAAGGGAGGAGAAAGAGTGTAAAGCTTCCTCAAGAAGCTTGCCAAAAGTTGTTTGGGAGGTGTCTCGTGGGTCCCACCATGTCACCTACACACACAAACACAAATATGTACATATATATACACACACATGTGTTAAAATAAATACCAACGTGATACCAACAAGTACCAAAATTAAATACACTGTCCCAAATCCAGACCCACATTTTTTCGAAATTACCAAAAGACCCTTAATTAAATTATGGGTTTCTACAATATATGTATTTGAATCCATTTGTAAACTAGGGTTTACATTAAGATTGATCTTTGTGATCTTGTTGTTGTGGTTATGAATATGTGACTATTTTGATTAATATAAGTTTATTGTGGCTGAAAGTGAAAATAATTCATATAAAATTGTGGTTGCTAAATTTTGGAATTCTACCCACGCGTCCCATGTAAAATGCGATTCTGCATGTGTTTTCGTCTAATGGTGTTTCGCCCAATTTTGCATCATTTGGGCAGAAAATTCATATTACAGTAGCAGTTTTATGAAAGTTAAAATAAGCGTACTTGCTACATCACATTTTTGTGTAATTTCATGCTAGTTAAAATGAATTAAATTGTTTGTACTTAGAAAGATATGAGTTCTCATGTATAGTCTAGCTTTGTGAAATCGTGACTGTGACATTTTGTATGGGTTATGAATCTATGTGAACATGTAGCTGTTAATATGATTTAACGAAAATTTGATTTGAGATATATGAATCTCTTGTAAAGATGAGTTTTGTGAAAATCGTGGATGTATGAAAGTTAGAAAAGTCCTTAGATTTCACCACTACTCTTTATGATTTTAGGCGGCGACTTCGTGGATGACCCGTCCTTGTATGATTAGATGGCGACTATGTGGATGACCCGTCTCTTCATTTTTAAGCCTTATGCCCGGCTTGTTGGTCTATTTCATGTGTATTTAGACATTGTTTATTGACGTTAAGAATGTAAGAACTAGCCTTTCAGTGTATACTCAAACCCCAGTGATACCCCATGGGAGTTGGGACCGGAGTGGGAGATAGTATTACGTTAAGAGACATATGGGATATATGTGTAGGCTGAGCCATGAAAGGGTGGCCAAGGTGGTGAACATAAGGTGTAATTGGATCGAATATTATGTGTTTTTTTATTTGCAGCTTTATGGTTGTAATGTGTTTTATTATTTCGAGTTGTATAAAATTCTAGGAATTGGTAGACATATAGTTTTCGTGATTTTAAATTTCGGTGTTGTGCCCATTAGCTGAAACGGTAGTCTATTATGTGTAACGTATCATTTTGGGAACGTAGTAATTTGATAATAAACTGAACCAGATTAGTAAATTGAATATTTTGGATACTTAGATTCATAGTTTATGGTTGTTTCGCATAAACTGAAGTAAAACGACGATTCGAACAACTTCGTGTTTTACATTTTTCCTAAGTTGACACTATTTTCATCGATTTTCAGAATCTGCTGAACATCGTCTATATAAGAGCTGGAGTTTAATAATTAATTTCTGAATTATCTATTCAGAATTTATGAACGGGGATGCGTGTCTTTCCTTAGAAATTTTATTCTGGACGTTTTTCATAGTTTGAGTTTTGTCTAATTCTAGATCTTCCTTAGAGATAAATTCATTTTAATTAATAGCACCTTGTTATTGGTTTTCTATTATTGTGTTAATTTCTATTTGTATAGGATGGTAGGGCCACTAATGGTTTGCAGGTATCGGCCTACCATAGTTAAGAAATGTAAGTATTTAGTTGTTTTAATTCGGGCAAGAAACTACTTGCCACCACATAAATGGAACTACTCTATTATCCAGATATGTGTATGGAACTACCTGTCTTAGCCAAGAATGTTATAGTGTGGTTTGTAATCTACGGGTTCAAGTTGGATCCCTAAGACTTGTGTTTTGTTTAACTCATACCAGTCATGTGATTCACGCGAGTGTGTTATGCATTCGGGTGCGATTCTGTTTGAAACATAGTTGGATGACATGTGCAGGACAGTATAGTTGGAGTTTATTGTGGAGCAGCCGATCTGTTTGTGAAGTTGAAGATATCTACTTTTCATTCTTTATGTATTATATGATACTCTTTTATTAGTTGGCATTATGAGCCAAGGTTGAGAACTTGTATTAGGTGTAGTTATATTTCAGTTGTATATTGGGTATTGGGAACGTTGTAGTTACTCTGACAATTGGATGTATAGATTTTATTTTTTCTCTGCTAAACTCTATAAAGAGGTTTTTATTTAATGAATAAGGTATTTCTTTTGTAAATTGAAGTGATATAATATTTATAATGGAACTTTATTTCTTTTATAATGAAATCGATGTTTGGGAATATAAGTTTACTACTAAAGAGTTTTTCTTTAAACACAAGGTCACATGTCCTTATTTAACGAGTATTAAATACTATTTTCAATAATTATCTATTAGCCTGTGTGAGGGTGTCACTCTCGGTGTTTTGAAAATTGAATATTAGTCTAAATACATGCTCTGGATTAAAATTTTTGTTGTCAAAAAATTGGGGTGTGACATCTGCCAAAATGCACAACACATCACAATATCGTGCATGACAATGTAATAAAATGCAATAACACAACTACGGGTGTTATAGTCCTCTCCTCCTTAAAAGAAGTTTGTCCCCAAACTTGTACCTCATGTATCGAAAAGGTGCGGATACTACATACGCATCTCATCTTCGATTTCCCATGTCATCTCTTCCATCGCGTGGCTACACCATAACACTTTTACCTTCGATATCACTTTGTTCCATAAGACTTGATCCTTCCGATCCAATATCTCTACCAGATACGAAACATACATCAAATCACTCTGAATTTCGTTCGGTGTTGGAGTCATCACTTGATCTCTATCTTCTGTCAAATGTTTTCATAATAATGATACATGGAATATGTTATGAACTTGATCATACTCACTTGGCAAGTCCAATCGATACGCTACGGGTCCAACTCTTCTGATGATTTCAAAAGATCCTACATACCTTGGATTGAGTTTCCCATATCTCCCAAATCTAGTAATCCCCTTTGAAGGTGACACCTTCAAATACACCAAATCCCATGTCAAATTCCACGGTTGCCTACGCTTGTCGGCAAAACTCTTATACCTACTCTGAGCAGTCAGTAACCATTGTCGAATTACCTTTATCCTATCCGTCATCCCTCGCACAATTTTCGATCCTTGAACCATTCTTTCTCCGACTTCTGTCCAACTAATCGGTGAACGACACACGCGACCATACAAAGTTTTATAAGGAACCATTCCTATACTTGACTGAAAACTGCTATTATATGCGAACTCGATTAGCGGCAAGTGGTCTTCCCAATCACCCTGAAAATCAAGAACATATAAACAAAGCATGTCTTCCAAAATCTGAATTACTCTTTCCGATTGACCATCGGTCTGAGGATGAAAAGCAGCACTAAATGCAATTTGGTACCCATTGCTTCTTGTAAGGCCCTCCAAAACTTCGATGTAAAACTACTATCTCTATCCGAAATAATAGAAAATAGTATACCATGTAGTCTCACAATCTCGTGGATATACAACTTAGCTAAAGTCTTTGGCTTAGTTGTTCGAAGCGGTAGGAAATACGACAACTTCGTCAAACGGTCAACGATCACTCAAATAATAGTATTCGATCTCTTAGACTTTGGAAACCCACTAACAAAGTCCATTATAATGTGTTCACATTTCCACTCGGCTATCGGTAACGGTTGTAATAATCCCGAAGGTACTTGGCGTTCGGACTTCACTTGTTGACAACTCGTACATCGTTAAACATAGCGTGCTATTTCTATCTTCATTCCTGGCCACCAATAAATATGTCTCAAATCTCTATACATCTTGGTGCTCCCCGGATGAACAGTGTATTTCATATTATGTGCTTCCTCTAGAATGTTCTGTTTCAACTCTTTCTAGTCAGGTATACAAATTCAACCCCTCAATCTCAAAACATTATTCTCAAAAGTGAATCCAGATTATTTGCCCATTGGGATCTCATCACAAATCTTCTTCAAAGCCACATCTTAAAGTTATTTCTCCGTGATCTCGTGAATCAAGAGTGGTTGTGCCACGATCGTCAACATCAAGCCACTTTCAATTTCTGGAACCACTTCAAGTTCCAAATTTTCCATATCTTGAATCAATTCTTTCTGAGAAGTCAAGTCCAATGCTATGTTGGTTGGTACTTTACGACTAAGAGCATCGGCGACTACATTCGCCTTGCCTGGATGATAGTGAATCGACAGGTCATAGTCCTTCATCAATTCTAGCCATCACCTTTGCCTCATGTTCAAATCTCGTTGCGTGAACAAGTACTTCAAACTCTTGTGATCTCTGTTTATCTCACACTTCTCCCCGTACAAGAAATGACGCCAAATCTTCAATGCAAAAATCACGACGGCTAACTCTAGATCATGTGTCAGATAATTCTTCTCGTGCGGTCTAAGTTATCTCGATGCGTATGCAATGACCTTGTCACCTTGCATAAGAACGCAACCTAAAACTCTATATGAAGCATCATTATAAATGATAAACCCTTCAGTCCCTGTTGGTGCAGCTAAGATTGGTGCTTTTACTAGCCAATTGTTCAATTATTGAAACTTTCTTCACATTCCGGACTCCATACAAAAGCAACATCCTTCCTCACTAATTATGTCATCGGAATCGCTATACATGAAAAGTCTTTTACAAACCTCCGATAATAACTAGCCAAACCTAGAAAACTTCGGATCTCTGTCACATTCATAAATCTTAACCAATTGGTAACGTCTTCTATCTTCTGAAGGTCTACAGAAATTCCTTTTGCCGACACTATATGTCCAAGCAAAGCAATTTCCGTTAACCAAAACTCACACTTCCTCAATTTTCCAAACTACCTCTTTTCTCGTAATCTGTGCAGGGCTAATCTTAAATGATGTTCGTGATATTCAACACTCTTGGAATAGATTAGGATGTCATCTATGAACATAATAACAAACTCATCTAGATGTTCTTTGAAAACACGATTCATCAAGTCCATGAAAAAGGTTACTGCGTTAGTAACTCCAAACGGCATAACTAAAAATTCAAAGTGACCATATCTAGTTCTGAAAGCTGTATTTTCGACATCTTCTTCCTTAACTTTCAACTGGTGGTAACCGGATCTCAAGTCAATCTTCGAAAATACCTAAGCCCCTTACAACTGATCAAACAAGTCATCTACTCTCGGCAATGGATATTTGTTCTTGACGGTCAACTTATTCAACTCTCGGTAGTCGATACACATATGCATTGTCCCGTCCTTCTTCTTTACAAACCAGACTGGAGGTCCCCAAGGTGAAACACTAGGTCGGATAAAACCCTTTTCAGGCAGCTCCTATAACTGAACCTTCAACTCTTTCAATTCTACCGGTGCCATTCGGTACGGTGCCTTGGATATCGGTTGTGACCCTGGTACTACTTCTATCATGAACTCAAGCTCTCTTTCAATAAATACGTCAGGTAACTCATCAGGAAAAACTCTCAAACTATGGGAGTGTCTTCTACTAGTGGTCCAAGAACTCGTGTATCAACAATCGAACATAAGAAACCCGAACAACCTTTCTTCAACATCTTACTCGCTTGAATCGTCGATATCAAGTACGGTGGTACGGTCACACCTTTAACCTGAAAACTAAACTCTTCTTGACCTGATGGATAGAAACTAACCCATTTTTGCTCACAAATCAATTATAGCTTGATTGACTGACAACCAATCCATACCCAAGATAACATCAAAGTAGTTTACTGTCAACGGAATCAAATCAATGCGCAAGACCTTATTGCTTATCTTGATCTCACACGACTTGAATACTAAAGAAGTTACTAACAATTCATAAATAGGTAATGATACGCATAATTCATATCCTAACGATTCGGACTTAACAGTTAAATGCTTAACAAAATCACGGGATACAAATGAATGCGTTGAACTAGAATCTATGAGTATATATGCAGGATATAAACAAATAGGAAGAGTACCTGATACAACTGTATCATCCGTATTCCCCTGCCTGAGTTGGAAGTATCGTCCTTGTTGTTGCGCGACTTCTTTTCTTTTATCCACCCGTGGTTCTGTCCTTGATCTTGGCACACTCGATGCCCCGGTACTTATTCCTGGTTATCTCTTACTCGGACAATTCTTCGCAGTATGCCCCAGTTGTCCACACTTAAAACATTTCCCCCTCATCTCTGGGTTATAGCTCTTAGCGTTCCAGGTTGTGTTCGGTGTAGTCATATTCATGTTTTAAGGACAATTCCGTGATATGTGTCCTAGTTGCTTGCAAAGGTAATACGTGCTCATTAAATAACATGTCCCCTTATGTTGCAGGTTACATGTCAGGCATAACGATCTCGAGTCTCTGGTGAACGTAGTCCCTCCTTGGTTACTCATATATGATCCTGAACTCTGCGTGAATGCCTTCTTGGCATTCCCTTGCCCTTTGCTCTTGTTGTCATTAGCTCTCTTTCCTTGTTGCCCTTGTCGATATCGATCAACACTTTTCTCAGCTATGCAGGCGACTTCCTCAACTAGAGAAACAGTCGGGTGTTGCAACATGTCAACATGACTACGAATATTCTCCCTAAGCCTTTCTTCAAACTTACGAGCTTTATCTTCATCAGTAGGAACTGTAGATTTCCCAAAAATGCAACAAAGTAGTATACCGAGACACGTACTCACTCACAGTCATATCTCCCTGAACCAAAATCGCAAACTCCTGCCGTTTTTTAGCATGCGCTAATCGCAGAAAGAAACGCTTGTTGAACTCATCCTTAAATAATTCCCACGTGGTTAGCTTCCCTTGCTCGAGCACATTGTTCCTCTAATCCAAGCTTTCCCCATTAATGTATCGGATGCGCACAAAATTTTTCTCTTCATCGGTGCATATCACTGTACGAAAGTGTCTCTCCATGTCCATCATCCAATGATCGGCCAAGTCTATGTCAACTTTTCCATGGTATAAAATCGATTTTCATTTATGGAATTGCTCCACAATCGTGTGTTGAGGTCGCGGTACTGGTGGTGCATTGACATATCGCACTTCAACTGGTGGAGCCTGAACGTTTATCTAATCTCGCTCACTTACAACTTGAACAAAAATCCCCACCATATTCACTATCTGATCCATACACGAATGTGGTGACAATTCTCTGCTCGGCTCAGTCATAATGTTTCAAGTACTCGCCCTGATAAGTACAATGCATAAAGACCATGCATGCTATGCCACAATACATTTATATGCACAATTCGTCATTACAACCAATAGATGGAAACATATGAAGCATCTCTACAATGATAACAATATTTTCGTCACAATCATACACTCCACTTGACATCAGTCATCATATATCGTCACTCGTTCCCAACGCTCTAAACCAGGCTCTGATGCAACTAAATGTCACAATCTGATCCTACTATAGTGGAACCGAAACCCGTGGCACGCCACCGAGGCTAAATCCATTCATTAACGTTCCCAAAAGAATTAGTTTTAAGAACACAATTAACGGAACAGAAAATAATCATTTTTAAAATAAGCAGTCCAATCGACTGGGTTGGGACCTCAATTGACTGACTTGGAGTTACAGAGAACAAGAAATCCCCAATAGCCACCTTCAGTTGACTGACTTCTCGGTCCAGTCGACTGATGCCTCAAATGTTGAGTCGACTTGGCTTGTCCGGTCGACTGAACTCATCCCAACAGAGTGTATCTTCTAAAAACAAATTCAAATCGCCTGATCTCCGTCATTCAGTCGACTGATGCCCTTTGAAAACCAAAGAAAGTTTTACGAAAATAGGGGTCAAGTCGACTGTACCCCCAGTCCAGTCGACTGTTTTCCAGCAGCAGCGCCTTGCAGAATTTCCAAGTTAAAGGTTTTTCTGGATTCAACCAGAGTTCAAATGCACACTACAAACTCATACCAAAATGATTCCCACTGGATTAAAATATTACTAAAGCGTAATTACAATTCCTGTCTATTACAACATTTTATATCCATTCTACGATTCCAAGTTAAACATATCCACAAGTCATAGATCCTTATTACAACATTTCTAATTCAAAACTACGAGATAAACATGGCGAGTCGCCTTCTATAGTGAACTCCCAAGTTACGTACTCACTTTTGCAATTACTCACCGGCATTAACACCTGAAATGGTTATTTGAATAACTACACATATTCGATTTGTTTAAGCTAACGCCTAGTGAATAAATCAACAATGCACATAAATGATAAATATGCTAGCATTCACATCTCTACATGTCATACTAGTCTTCGGAGTCTCATGTGTACGTTCCATACTCCTAATTTGCAACTCTTCGCCAATAAGTCCACACGAAAAGGTAAGACCCACGTTTCTTTTCTTCAAATGTGCGACCTTAATGCCTATATCAACTCCACAAGATGGCTCGGTATCACGTGCTCCTTTGACCCATATACCAACTAAACATGCTCAACTCACATATCACCATGCTTTCAACATAATCAAACATTTCACCGTGCTTTTGAGCCTACTTATCAACATAGCTGCCCAATATGAACTAAACAACATATATCTATAAACTAACACATGCTTTTCATATCAAATATGAATACATGTCAGGAAATCATTCCAAGACACATAATTGAATCGCTCACCTCCGATTTACACTCTTAAATGTCAATCTAAAAAAAACCCAAGCACAAAGAATGTGCAGAAGTCCGTCTAGTGCAATTCTTATGGATCAAAAGTCCGATTATCAACTTTTTATGAAAATTCTAAAGAATGAGTTTTCGGAAAACTTAACCAAACAAGTCCTAGTGGGTATCAAAATGAAGCTCTTACATTGAGGAGTTCAAATATGAAATTAGAATAAAACCAGCGGACGAACGGTCATCGTTTGGCGTCGCAAAGATCGAAAAAAATCTCTCTTTTGCCTCTCTTGAAACTTAGGTTAGAAGCTTTGTAAAATATCTAAGTCACCTCTATCTATATATAGGCAATATTTCAAGAAATTGTGTTTACCTCCCCGTGAGTTTCTCAAAACAACAAATCAGTCTCTGAAACTTTCTACACAGCTAATTCATTGCATCACGAATGAAAACTAAAAAATATAAAAGTTTTCGTCTAAGTTCCATTTGGTTGCTAAATGCAGTCTCACATGATTTTATGAAATTTCTAATTAGCCTACCATATTAGTAGTGTGTTAATTCGTCCTCGCAAGGATACTAAAATTAGCATCAGAAATATATTCCAAACCAGAAATAATACAATAACACAACTACGGGTGGCAAAATGCACAACACATCACATTATCATGCATGACAAGGTAATGAAATGCAATAACACAACTACGGGTGTTATAATTAAGTTTGATAATTTTGTACAAGTGACACATTACTCTTAAAAAAAACATCATGAAACCAAAAAGCAACCTTGAGCTTTTAAAAGTTCCATTCTAGAACTTTTAAAAGCCCCCCCCCCCCCCCCTCCTCCCCAAAAAAAAAGCCCTAAGTTCAATTTTTGCAAAGCTCATAAACTAGTTACCAAATGAAATAACATGAAATTGTGCTTTAAAAAAGGAGAAGCACCAAAATGGGGGCCAAACTAAGCCTTAAAATGGATGCAAAAAGAAACATATGAGTTGCTTCATCATTCCTCCAAAAAACACTTGTTACGTACTACTTCCAAAATATTTCCCCAATATCATATAAACTTTTTTCACAAAACACGCTTTCACAGATGCCATATCTTCCTCCTCAATCTCTAGTAATTAAGAAGAATAGCCAACTTGCCACAGTAATCTATTTCACCACCAACAATTCACAAAATTTGCTGCAACTTTAGAAATTCAAAAGTTTATTATCATAAATAAACAACCACTTTTAGTCCCTTTCGTTTAATGTGTTTATTGTTATTGGATAACATTAGTTGTCAAAAGTGTTTGAACAAAAGGGCCCTTATTCTTTTTCAAATATGAGAGAGATTAACATGCATAACACAAAGGCATCAAGTAAGTGCTTTCTTATTCTAAATATTTTCTTTTTTGTTGCTTACATTTACACACATAATAGAACATACAAAAATGGAAAGTTAAAGAAAACTAAAGTTTACTCAAACAAACTAATTACTGTACATGTTGTGGACACCGGGATTCCACCGCTTTGTTTGCTTTTGAAACTTGTTTTGAGAAGGAAAAGAAAATGGTCTGTTGAAAACAGATACAGAGTCGTCACTTAGTCTTTAAGGAACCAAGAAACCTAATTTTGACTCACCCAAATGGATAAAGGGCACCGGCCCTTCATAACCAAAGAACTTGGCTCGGGGTTTTGGTACGAGAGAGGAAGGAGCCTTTGTCACGATTAAAACACCCTCAACTCGCCCCGTCTCTCGACGGGCCTCAATTAGCATCCAAATAATCATCTTATACTATGTTTGGTTCGACAAATAATACTATGATAGTATATTACATCACATAAGAAAATTTGAAAATGGAAGATCTAAAGATAAGATATCATTCATAAGATCTAAGCTAAATATCACACAATGCAAAGTGAAAGATCACACAAATAAATCTAGGAAAAATCGTCTAATCATGTATCAAATAATCAAGACTTCCTAATCTAAAGGGGGACATGAATTGTTATTGAAACAAATATTCAAAGAAATCAGAATATGCTTAGCAAGCTAGTATGATGCATGTTATTCTTTGATAAAAAGAAGGTCTCTCAATCCCTGGGACGGATGAGAAAGGATGATTAGGTCGAGGGGAAGCATGAACGTGTGACCATAATTATTCCTTATAATCTTCTTAGATTAGGAGTTACAAAAACCCCAAATCTTTGCATGGATGCAATGTATGTATCTAAAATGTGCCAAGGTTGTAGTGTGCTTTGTGTTCATGGATTCCTAGAATGACTTAGAAGTCTAAAATGTGTATGAATGGATGGATGAAATCAACATGGGATATGTACAAATGTAGTATGAACTACTTCCTAAGATATGAACTAATTTGGAAGGCATATAAGCATCAAATCAAAGAATGAAAGTTAAAATGTGCTTTCTGTGAATAGTGGATAGAATAGTAACATGATCTTATAAAAATGGAAAAGAGGGGTTAGGAATGCTTTCAATGCATGATTTTTTATGGAGATGTTCCTTATTGTGTCTAGAATACAATCCAAAAAGCCAATCTTTAATAACTACTACAGATTGAGAGAAATAACATAAACAACAAAGGTCACTCAGGAACAGAGTCCGTACTGTCGACTGAAATGTTAGAAAATCTTAGAAAATGAAAACGAATGATCTAGAGGCCCATTTTATACGGAAAGTTTCCTAAGCCATTGAAGTTTGAGGGAAAGATTAGTTAGGACCACCCCTTCTGGAAACGTTTTCTGAAAAAGAGGTTGGAAGTGGACCTAGTTGTTGTGACAGCAAAAACAGAATGTCTGGAAGGAATGTTTGGACCCAAATGGACCATTTCCATGTACTTCCAAGTCAAACCAAAAAATCATGGGTGTTCTCCAATGGGTTAGGAAGACTTTCCAAGTGGCCTTGCATCCATATGTTGAGTATTGAGTTCTAGAGAAATCTTTGAACTCAGCTCACTCACTGTTTTGACTCACTGTTTTGAAGATTTTGGGAAAAGCTAGAGTTTTCTCTCTTGAGATTAACATGAAGGGTTTTGAAATAGAGGTTTTGAAAGTATACTTTCAACACTCAATAAAGGTTATAGCCACTTAAAATGCCAACATCAAACTCATCATCAAGAACCTCCAAGATTGTTCGAAAGATTTATTTTTATTAGAACATAACTTCAATACACTTCAAGAATACCTTGGAGGTATTGAAGTTATAATCATCATCTATCAAACATGTTTTTGAGGTTAAGAGCTACTATCCATAAGGATTCACTCACCTCAAACTTCATGTCATCATTTAGATGATGAAGAACAAGTAAGTAAATAAAGAAAAATAAAAAGAAATCAGGTAAGAAGGGATGAACATATATATAAACAAGCAAGTAAATAGCAATCAATAGATGATAATCAATGTGATTTTGGACTTGTAGCTTGGTGTTTCACTCATAGATTTTGACATTTGGACATGGAAGTAGCTTCCTAACTCAAGAATGGTGATTGGGGGTGTTTGGGATGTGAAGTATAAGAGAGGTAATGGAAGAACACAAGATTAAAACTCACTTTCTATAGCAAAATAGTAGGAGGAAGCTCCTTTTCTCTCTTCTAAACCTATCTCTATCTCTCTTATTCTCTACAACTTTTCAAGCTTTTACACTTGGCCCCCCCAAAATGAAGAGCAATGGGGGGTTTATATAGGCCAATTTGGGGTGGTTTTGGGATTTTAGAAGTGTTCCCATTGGTCCCAAACATCTGTGAACATAAAACTACGTCGTTTTGGTTTTCAATTAATCAAATTGGACCCCCAAAAAAATTACAAAAATGGACTCTGCGAGGGTTGAGTGCCGCGGCGGCACTGGACCTGTGCCGCGGCGGCAGTGGGCTAGTGCCGCGGCGACACTGTTCCTCAGACGCCCAAAAATTTACGTTTAGGCCCCCAGAAGTTCTGGTATTCGCGAAAAGGCCCTATTTTGTCCAAAATTCACAGAAAATGCATACAAACTCCAAATTGAGGTTGTGATATACCGTTGGAAAGGTAATGGAGTCTACTTTACATAAAAAATAGTTCGGGGATAGGTCACTTTGAAAAGTTTTGCGGTATTCGCGATAAAAGCTAATTTGATCGCCTTTTTCGCCTTCGAAAATTCAAAATAAATTCGTTTTAAATCCAGGAATTATGTGCGATATACCGTTGAAAATCTATTGAACTCTAGTATCCATGAAAAATATTTGAAAATTGCTTCGATGCCCTGATTCCAAAGTCAAATCTTGGTCAAACTGGTCAAATCTGGGATTCCCCGGAAGTTTTGGGAACCTCCGGGAGCTCCCAGGAACCGACGTTTCGCTCGATTCTCTTTTAAAACTCATTTTAATACTTTTCTAATGATTCCGGTGAATTCGGACGATTTCAGTCAAACTTGGTCAAACCTGGTCAAACCTTGGTCAAACCGGTCAACGGGGACTTTCGGGGAACTTCCGGGACTTCCGGGGGTCTCTGGGAGCTGACGATTTCATCCGATTTTACTTAAAAACTCATTTTATCAATTTTCTTACGACGTAGCATGTTTCCAGAACTTTTGGTCCAAATCTGGGAGTTTTTGGGCTTTCAGGGGCATTTTGGTCATTCTGAGCATTTTGAGAAATAGAGCTAACTTCCAGGAGTCCTTTTTGAGTCTTTTTCGATCATTGTGAACCACCAAGCTATGGGACTCCTAAATCTAATAGCCGACAAAATGGGGTATCTACACATGTCAGCAAAATGAAAAGGGAAAAGCAAGAAACAAAAATGACTTTTAAGGAAAAACCTTATAGAGATTAATTGAAGTTATTTATTTATTATTATTTTAAATATCCGTTGAAATTTCTTTTAACCCACACATTCTTTGGGTGGATATCTGTTCATACCACCGTTGTGCTATTTATCCTTGTCTATTCTGAATAGACTTGTGCCAATAGTCGTGTCTTTCCCGTTATGTATCTCCTCCTTTAATTAATTAAGTCCAGTCCCATATACATTGCAAACATAAATTTTTTGAGTTCAAGCATTTATATGTAGTTTGAGTTTTTGTTAGTAGAGAGAATGCAAACATCTGCGGTTCACTATACCTTATCATTTAAAGTGCTTCTATAAGAAAATTGAGAATATTGTTGTTTCCTAGGAGGCGATTGTCGTAAATCCGTAAGTACCACTGCAGGGTAAAATCGTCTGAAGGAGAGAGTATATATTTATGACTCAATCTCAAATTTCTGAATTTTAGTCTCTATACTGTTTGTTATAGTTTCCAAATTTCTAATTTAAGTTTAGATTTATACAACATAATTGCACATATTTTCTAACAATATTCAATCCACAATAGTGACCCTCCTATAATTCAATTCCGATCTAAATTTCCACTTTCATACAACACGAAAACATAAAATCCAATCCACTATAGTACCCTCCTATAACTGTATATTGACTCAAATGAATGCAAAATTTGAGTTTGGATAAAAGTCCTCAAAACCTTGTGAGAAATTTTTATTTTTTTTAAGGAACTAGTTCTCTCTTTTATTTTCCTTCCCATTAACTTTTCTTGTAATGAATTCAAAAATTACCAAAGCGCTAAAAGAAAGATCTCAAGTGCACACATGGTAGTCTGATTACCACTTGCAATAGCTATAATTTCAACATCACATTGATTAAGCTAGCAACTGAAATCACAAGTCCACATGTTGCCAACAATATTTTATACAATTCTTTGAGTGCGTATAAAGATGTACACAACCTATAGTCAACAATGATCAGCCCGATTGTGGTAACCTAATCAAAGTAAAAATGTAGTGGAGTTTTCATCACCACATGAAACATATCTTATGTTGAAAAAAAGAAAACATGTAACACAAGTTTGGGTGTGAGATAATGACTCCATTTGCTTTGTTTTGTTTTTGCTTTTTTTTTTTTTTTTTTTCCAAATTTGAGAGAAATTAACAAGCATAACACACTAAACCCTCTTAAATTCAACATGCATCAAGTGCTTTGTCATTCTAAACATTTCTTTGTAGTTTGCATTTACACATACAATATAAAAATTTAGAGAAAAGCCCTTAGAAGCAACTGTCAAGAAATTAAAAATTCAATTTAAAAGATGAAAAAGTTTGATGAACCTGTTGAGTCCAACTCGGAGGTTGTGGGCCTCATCAAAGAAGAGAATTCAATGCTTTTACCAAGATGAGTGATTAAGGACTATGAAAACTGAACATCCTTGAGATCTGATGAACATACACATATCAGCTTGGGATTAAATGAATTGAAACTGAAGCAATTGATTTGTAAAGATTTCAAACCAACCACAAGGGCTTGTTTTAAACCATAAATTGCTTTATGTAGCTTACAAACAATATGAGAATTGATATTGTCAATGAAGCCTAGAGACTGAGTCATATATACTGTTGGAATATATGTATAAAAACAATATACCCATTCAAGAGCTCTTTTCCGGTGGTTCACGATAATTACAAAACAATTACACAAACAAAAATAATCGAAAAGCAAACAAGAGAATTGGGAAAGGTGACTCTCTCCTTTATTAATAATAAACCCTACAAGACAAACGCACCCTCACCATTCTCTCTCTATTTTTTTCCTCACTCTTTCTTTATAGTCTCTCTCGAAAGGAAATACCATTGCGTGAGAATATCTCCTCTCTCAAGATTGTATTACTTCACCTCTCTAGGATGTAGTTGTAACGCCCTGTATTTTATTATCATTAATAAATAAATACGGCAATTTATTTCCAGGAGCTTTTGTTTTAATTTTTTTTATATACTTTTATCTGGGGTCAAACTGTAATTTCGAAAATATTTTCTGTGGTTTCAAAATCGATATCTATATTTTTGTATAACCGGGAATTTAATTCCTATGATAATATAATTTTCTGTATTTTTATTTCAACCGTAAAATACCAGTTTTAGAAATGGGCAGTATAATTTTACCTGTGTGTGTGTATCATTGCGTGAGCTCAACACACACAAGGGTATCTTGTGTACACATTAGTGCAGTGTGTGCGTATCTTGGTGCTGGAAGTGCTTTGTGAGTGTGTGTGAAGTGTCATGTGTGTTTTATATGCATAGTGCTAAGCACTTTGCATATGATATATACACCCACTAATTCCCCCCATTTCACTATCTCTCATCAATCACTCAATCTATCAGACTCTCTATCTCTCATTTATCTCTCTGCAGCTCTTTCTCTCTCTCTCGGCAGATAACACACAAACACAGATAACACACATAACACACATACAGTATACATATATATATATATACACATATTGGGTTACCAAAATCAAGAACGGAGGAGGAAATTCTCAACGACGGATTATTACGGCGGAAGTTCTCGGCCTTTAAATTTCTGTATAATCGTCTCTGTGAGTATTATAAACTCACTCCCAAAGTTTATATATGTATATTTCAGTGTATATATGTGTGTATATGTGTATATATATAGATACACCATTAAAGCTTAAAAATTGGAGTTTTACAAAAGTTAACCAAAATCAATTCTGTGAATTGGGAATGAAAGATCTTAGTCCCAATAAGCTGTGTTTCGAATACTACGGCTTAATTCATCCGTATCGCGACGTACCATTGATTCAAAGTTTTGTCACCTCTCGGTTTTACGTGAAATCCGAGAGCTACGATTGAAATTAGTTAAAACCGATCGCGTATTCTTAATCTACGCGGAAAAACGAAGAAATCCATATATTACATGTCTTGGTTGGAACAGAATTGAGAAATGGGTCAAAAACAGGCTTCAAATTCGTAACAGGGGAGAAACTGCTGATACCAATCGATTGGAAACATATCCAATCGATTGACATGTTATTCAATCGATTGACATGTGTTCCAATCGATTGACATGTCATTCAATCGATTGACACTTTTGTCAATCGATTGACATTTTTCAGCATTGACGACTTTTACTAAAACGACCATATCTTCCTCTAGGAAACTCGAAAACGCGCACGGTTTGAAGCGTTGGAAACTAGACTCAAAGAGCTTTCTGTTGATATGTAATTCATGTATACAAATTATAACTCATTTTTAATGGCATTACTTCAAAGTATATTAGAAATTCAATCTAATATTTTCTCTTTTAATTTTAACAGTAGCAGAATTTTGTTTTCAGACTTTTGTTAGGAAAACGAATGAAATTTAAGGTTCTGCCCGCGTTGTCCCAAGTAAAACTCGATTCTGCACACTTTTCGTCTAATGCAATTTTCTCAGATTCTGCACCGTTTGGACAGAAAACGAGGATTTCAGTAGCAGTTTATTTAGAATGCTATTAGTTATGTTTAAAATGATTAAGGCAATGAATTACGAATTTTCAATCCCCGTACGCGTATTATTTCTTTAATTCTGTGAATTCCTTTATGTTTAAAGTTTGGTGACATTCATGTGATTTATTAATGGTGTTATTTATGAAACATTGACATACATATTAGGGTTGAGGTTGTGTCAACATGCATGTGTGTGAGGAAGTGTGAAAAGAGTAAAGAGTGGCGTTCTAGTTGTGCGACTTCAATATCGATCGGATATTATTCTTGGTATTTGGAGATGATAGTGTTGTGTACGACTTAGATATCGATCGGATAATATTCCTGGTATCTAAGGCGCGCGTTTCGGATATTGATCGGATAGTATTCCTGATATCCGAAGCGATGGTGGTAGTGTTGTGTACGGCTTAGATATCGATCGGATATTATTCCTGGTATCTAAGGCGCTTGTTTCGGATATTGATCGGATATTATTCCTGGTATCCGAAATGATGGTATTGAGTGTGGCTTAGATATTGATCGGATATTATTCCTGGTATCTGAAGCGATAGTTTGGTGTGCTGTTTTGGATATTGATCGGATAGTATTCCTGGTATCTGAGATAATGGTTTGTTTGTGTTGAGTTTTGTTGAGAGAAAAGAGTCAGAAAGATGAGATATTACATTGCTCATGCATGGTCACATATTTATTGTTTTCTTTATTTTCCCCCGTGGGTTATGTTGGAATTGGAACCTTGAATATATTACTGTTAAGTTAAAATTGCACCGTTGTTTATATGCTTATATATACATTGCGAGCACTTGTTTATTTTGCTCACCAGCTTTCATAAGCTGACGGCGTTGATGCGTCCTGGACTGTATGTCCAGATTTTCAGGGTCAGGAGAAGCCAGGGTATTTTGACTATGCTACTTAGAGTCAGGAGACTTTCCAGGAGGCTGCTTTATATTTCCTATGTATTTTAATTTGGGGTTTGTAATAAACTAGTTTAGACTTTTGAATAAGGCGTTTTGTGCCTAAGACTATGACTATTGTAATAGTTTAGTAAGTTTTTATTTCGGAGCTTATGTTCTGTTAGTATCCTTTGCTTTAGAAATGTTGTTAAGTTATTTGTTGCAGGGACAATTGGTCATACTCACTTGTCACGACCTACGAGTCCATAAAGGAAATTAAATGCTTTCCTGAATTATGCTACGTCGGGGCGTGACAGGCTTTTTGGTATCAGAGCCAGGTTATGGCTCGACCAATTGTCCAGAACACATAAGATCTCCCGTTAAGATAGAATTGAGATAAGATAGTTCGACTTTATTCCGTGTCTAGTCGCTTTCTATCGTTTAGAATTTTCTTTCTTCTCAAGAGGTTGACCGAATTCTGTTGATTGATGGATAGGTACCGTTCTCTCGATCAGATGGCTAGAAGAAATCTCAGGAATCGTCCCGCTATTGAAGATGCACCGCCAGTAATAGATCCAACCGGGATGTTCGAAGCTTTTGTAAGGAGGTTGGAGAGGGTTAGTGATCAGAACGCAAGGAACAATAATCAGAATGGGGATTACAACGGGAATGGGAGGCAAGCCCACCAGACTGGAGACAAGCTTCTCAAGGAGTTTCGCGCTCTGCGACCTGAGTATTTTGCTGGAACTGATGAACCCTGGCAAGCGGAACAGTGGCTACGTCAGATGGAGCGTATCTTTGAGACCATAGAGTGCACTGATCTGGAAAAGAAGCGTCTGGCTATCTTTCAGTTGTCTTATGCAGCGGCTGATTGGTGGGATGCAGAAAAGGCGACCATAGGGGAAGAAGCTGCAAGGAGAATGCCGTGGGTGGTGTTCAAGGAAAGGTTTCTCGAGAAGTATTTCCCCGAAGAAGAGAAGGACAAGAGGGAAAAAGAGTTTATGGAGTTGACTCAAGGGAATCTGACTGTCCGAGAGTACACTACTCGATTTGAGCGTCTGTCTCGCTTTGCTCCACATATGGTGGACACACCCCAGAGGAAAATCAAGAAGTATCACCGAGGTCTCAACCTGTCTCTCAGACATTTGACTATGGGGCATCTGGGCCAGTCATTTGAAGCTCTGGTGAGATTGGCTACGGGGTTAGAGAATGATGGGTGTCAGAATTCGAAGCCGCTTGGAAATCGACCTCCGCAGAAGGGTTATCCCGGACAGAAACCAGGGTACCCTCAAGGACAGAAAAGGACCTGGGATGGAGGGAAGAAACCTCAACAGACACAAGCAGTTCAGCAGTATCAGCCTCTAGCAATAGAAGGGGCCAAAAACAACAACTGCTTCAATTGTGGAGTTCCCGGTCATCGAGCTAAAGATTGCAGAGCACCTAGGCGTTCGGATCGTTCAGGAGTTGTGTGCTATAATTGTGGCATGCCAGGTCACATAAGTCCAGAATGCAAGGCTCCTAGGAAAGGTAACTATGGTCAGCAAGGACAAGCCCGTCTGAATGCTGTTATTCCCGAGGCTGCTGGCTATGAGGAGACAGGGTATGAAGAAGGTACCAATGAGGAGGGACCGCCCGAGCAACGAGCAGTGGAAGGTACTCTAACTTTGTTTAACTCTCATGTTAAAGTTTTATTCGACACGGGTGCTACACATTCTTTTATATCTGTTAAGATCGTTCAGAAGTTGGGTATCATACCGCATCGTTTAGAGGAAGCTTTGAGTGCTGTCTCACCCTTAGGGACCACAGTCAAGTTATTACATGTGTGTAAGGATTGTCCTCTTCGGTTTGGAGACCGCGAACTTTTGGCGAGATTGGTGGTTCTGTCGATGAAGGAGTTCGATATAATCCTGGGAATGGATTGGCTCGAGAAGAATCATGCGAAGTTGGATTGTGCAAAGAAAAAGATCACATTTACGGACAAGGGGAATCAACTCTTCGATTTCCAATGTAACCCTTCGGGTGATATGTTCCTCACTAGATGCCTAGCAAACATTGAGGTTGTCAGTGCAGAGGTGACAGTATCATCTATACCGGTAATCAAAGAGTTCGAGGAAGTATTCCGAGATATTTCAGGATTACCGCCGGAAAGGGACATAGAATTCTGTGTGGAATTAGTGCCAGGTACTCGACCTATAACCAAGGTTCCCTACAGGATGGCCCCTACAGAGTTGTTGGAGCTGAAGGAACAAGTTCAAGAACTTGAGAAGTTGGGTTTTGTTCGTCCAAGTACTTCACCCTGGGGAGCACCAGTGTTGTTTGTGAAGAAGAAGGATGGGTCAATGCGGCTGTGTATTGACTACCGAGAACTGAATAAGGTTACTATCAAGAATAAGTATCCTTTACCTCGGATAGACGATCTGTTTGATCAATTGCAAGGAGCCACGACCTTTTCTAAGATTGATCTACGGTCAGGGTATCACTAGTTGAGGGTGCGGAAGGAAGACATACCTAAGACTGCTTTCAGGACGAGATACGGACACTATGAGTTCTTAGTAATGCCGTTTGGGATGACAAATGCTCCAGCTGTGTTTATGGACTTGATGAACAGAGTATTCAAGCCATACTTAGATCAGTTCGTTATTGTCTTTATTGATGATATTTTGATCTATTCCAAGTCAGAGGAAGAGCATGAACAACATCTGAGGATCGTGTTGCAGACTCTCAAGGATCACCGCCTGTATGCTAAATTCAGCAAGTGTGAATTCTGGCTTCAGGAAGTTAAGTTTCTCGGGCATGTGATCTCTCAACAAGGAATCGCGGTTGACTCATCAAAGACCGATGCAGTGGCGAATTGGACTCGGCCGACCAATGCTACAGAAGTCAGAAGTTTTCTGGGACTAGCTGGTTACTATCGGAGATTTGTGGAAGGTTTCTCAAAGATAGCAGCCCCGTTAACTGGTTTGACTAAGAAAGATTTGAAGTTCGAATGGACTGATAAGCATGAACGCGCTTTTCTGAAATTGAAGGAGAAATTGACAACAGCGCCAGTGCTTGCGATACCAAGGGATGGTGAGAAGTTCACTATTTTTAGTGACGCCTCGTATCAAGGATTGGGATGTGTCCTTATGCAAGACGGAAAGGTTATCGCCTATGGTTCAAGACAGTTGAAGCCGAATGAATTGAACTACCCAACTCATGATTTAGAGCTGGCAGCAGTAGTGTTCGCGCTTAAGATCTGGAGACACTACCTCTATGGGGAGAAATTTGATTTGTTCTCAGACCACAAAAGCCTTAAGTATTTGTTTACTCAGAAGGAGTTGAATATGAGGCAACGTCGGTGGATGGAACTGATCAAGGACTACGACTTCACATTAGAGTACCACCCCGGTAAGGCAAACGTAGTCGCTGACGCCCTAAGCCGGAAACCTCAAGGAATGATTGCTTCATTGATGTTGAGGGAATGGAAAGCCTTGGAGACAATAACAGAATTTGATGTGCAGATTTCTGAGGAAAGTATCGGGCAACACTTTGGATGCTTGGTAGTACAACCAACACTTGTGAGTCGAATCATCGAAGCCCAGAAGGAAGATGAGAAGTTTCAAGCATGGTTCGCCAAGATGTTAGAGAAGGACCCGACAGAATGGAAGGTTGGGGCCGATGGAGGATACCGATGTCGAGACAGATTGTGTGTGCCAGATTCAGGAGGTTTGAGAAAAGAAATTCTCGAAGAAGCACATAAATCGAGACTGACAGTACACCCAGGAGGAACAAAGATGTATAAAGACCTGAAGAGAAACTTCTGGTGGGAAGGGATGAAACGAGAAGTAGCCGAGTTTGTGTCTAAATGTTTGACTTGTCAACAAGTGAAGGCCGAACATCAGAGACCCTCGGGATTGTTGCAACCCTTACCTGTTCCGGGATGGAAGTGGGAGCACATAACTATGGATTTCGTGGTTGGATTACCCCGGTCACAACAGAATCATGACGCGATTTGGGTAATTGTGGATCGTTTGACGAAGTCTGCACACTTTATCGCGTACAATATGACTTACCCAGTAGAAAGGATGAGTCGAATGTACCTACAGCAAGTGGTGCGACTGCACGGTGCGCCTGTGTCAATTGTATCAGACCGCGATGCACGTTTTACCTCGGGATTTTGGGAAAGTCTGCAGAAGGCTATGGGAACTTCGCTCAAGATGAGTACTGCATTCCATCCTCAGACCGATGGGCAGACCGAGCGTGTTAATCAGATTATGGAAGATATGCTCAGAGCTTGTGCAATTGACTTTGAAGAATCTTGGGAGACGCACTTACCTTTGGTTGAATTTGCATATAACAACAGTTATCACTCGAGTATTGGAATGGCGCCGTTCGAAGCTTTGTACGGACGGCCATGTCGATCTCCATTGTGTTGGGCTGAAGTGGGAGATACAGAACTGTTAGGACCAGATTTGGTGAGAGAGACCAATGAGAAGATTTCACTGGTCAAGGAAAGGATGAAAACTGCACAAAGTAGACACAAGAGTTATGCGGATCGACGTCGAAAGGACTTGGAGTTCAGTATTGGAGATCACGTACTCCTTAAGGTTTCACCTGTTCGTGGAATAATACGTTTTGGTCAGAAGAGAGGGAAGTTGGCACCTCGTTTCATCGGACCGTTCGAGATTTTGGAGCGTGTTGGGAAAGTGGCTTATCGGCTCGCGTTGCCACCAAAGATGTCTGGTGTTCATAATGTGTTCCATGTTAGTATGTTAAGGAAATACATACGGGACCCTTCACATGTGGTTAATTTTGATGATATTGAGACGAGTCAGAATGTTGTCTACAAGGATAGACCTGTGAGAATTCTTGACCAGAGTATCAAGAGGCTGAGAAGAAGAGACGTTCCTTTGGTTAAAGTTCAGTGGAGGCATCATGACGAAGGAGAGGCGTCGTGGGAGTTAGAGTCAGACATGAGGACTAGATACCCCGAGTTGTTTCAGGATTAGTTAGCTCAGATTTCGGGGCGAAATCTCTGTTAAGGTGGGTAGGGTGTAACGCCCTGTATTTTATTATCATTAATAAATAAATACGGCAATTTATTTCCAGGAGCTTTTGTTTTAATTTTTTTTATATACTTTTATCTGGGGTCAAACTGTAATTTCGAAAATATTTTCTGTGGTTTCAAAATCGATATCTATATTTTTGTATAACCGGGAATTTAATTCCTATGATAATATAATTTTCTGTATTTTTATTTCAACCGTAAAATACCAGTTTTAGAAATGGGCAGTATAATTTTACCTGTGTGTGTGTATCATTGCGTGAGCTCAACACACACAAGGGTATCTTGTGTACACATTAGTGCAGTGTGTGCGTATCTTGGTGCTGGAAGTGCTTTGTGAGTGTGTGTGAAGTGTCATGTGTGTTTTATATGCATAGTGCTAAGCACTTTGCATATGATATATACACCCACTAATTCCCCCCATTTCACTATCTCTCATCAATCACTCAATCTATCAGACTCTCTATCTCTCATTTATCTCTCTGCAGCTCTTTCTCTCTCTCTCGGCAGATAACACACAAACACAGATAACACACATAACACACATACAGTATACATATATATATATATACACATATTGGGTTACCAAAATCAAGAACGGAGGAGGAAATTCTCAACGACGGATTATTACGGCGGAAGTTCTCGGCCTTTAAATTTCTGTATAATCGTCTCTGTGAGTATTATAAACTCACTCCCAAAGTTTATATATGTATATTTCAGTGTATATATGTGTGTATATGTGTATATATATAGATACACCATTAAAGCTTAAAAATTGGAGTTTTACAAAAGTTAACCAAAATCAATTCTGTGAATTGGGAATGAAAGATCTTAGTCCCAATAAGCTGTGTTTCGAATACTACGGCTTAATTCATCCGTATCGCGACGTACCATTGATTCAAAGTTTTGTCACCTCTCGGTTTTACGTGAAATCCGAGAGCTACGATTGAAATTAGTTAAAACCGATCGCGTATTCTTAATCTACGCGGAAAAACGAAGAAATCCATATATTACATGTCTTGGTTGGAACAGAATTGAGAAATGGGTCAAAAACAGGCTTCAAATTCGTAACAGGGGAGAAACTGCTGATACCAATCGATTGGAAACATATCCAATCGATTGACATGTTATTCAATCGATTGACATGTGTTCCAATCGATTGACATGTCATTCAATCGATTGACACTTTTGTCAATCGATTGACATTTTTCAGCATTGACGACTTTTACTAAAACGACCATATCTTCCTCTAGGAAACTCGAAAACGCGCACGGTTTGAAGCGTTGGAAACTAGACTCAAAGAGCTTTCTGTTGATATGTAATTCATGTATACAAATTATAACTCATTTTTAATGGCATTACTTCAAAGTATATTAGAAATTCAATCTAATATTTTCTCTTTTAATTTTAACAGTAGCAGAATTTTGTTTTCAGACTTTTGTTAGGAAAACGAATGAAATTTAAGGTTCTGCCCGCGTTGTCCCAAGTAAAACTCGATTCTGCACACTTTTCGTCTAATGCAATTTTCTCAGATTCTGCACCGTTTGGACAGAAAACGAGGATTTCAGTAGCAGTTTATTTAGAATGCTATTAGTTATGTTTAAAATGATTAAGGCAATGAATTACGAATTTTCAATCCCCGTACGCGTATTATTTCTTTAATTCTGTGAATTCCTTTATGTTTAAAGTTTGGTGACATTCATGTGATTTATTAATGGTGTTATTTATGAAACATTGACATACATATTAGGGTTGAGGTTGTGTCAACATGCATGTGTGTGAGGAAGTGTGAAAAGAGTAAAGAGTGGCGTTCTAGTTGTGCGACTTCAATATCGATCGGATATTATTCTTGGTATTTGGAGATGATAGTGTTGTGTACGACTTAGATATCGATCGGATAATATTCCTGGTATCTAAGGCGCGCGTTTCGGATATTGATCGGATAGTATTCCTGATATCCGAAGCGATGGTGGTAGTGTTGTGTACGGCTTAGATATCGATCGGATATTATTCCTGGTATCTAAGGCGCTTGTTTCGGATATTGATCGGATATTATTCCTGGTATCCGAAATGATGGTATTGAGTGTGGCTTAGATATTGATCGGATATTATTCCTGGTATCTGAAGCGATAGTTTGGTGTGCTGTTTTGGATATTGATCGGATAGTATTCCTGGTATCTGAGATAATGGTTTGTTTGTGTTGAGTTTTGTTGAGAGAAAAGAGTCAGAAAGATGAGATATTACATTGCTCATGCATGGTCACATATTTATTGTTTTCTTTATTTTCCCCCGTGGGTTATGTTGGAATTGGAACCTTGAATATATTACTGTTAAGTTAAAATTGCACCGTTGTTTATATGCTTATATATACATTGCGAGCACTTGTTTATTTTGCTCACCAGCTTTCATAAGCTGACGGCGTTGATGCGTCCTGGACTGTATGTCCAGATTTTCAGGGTCAGGAGAAGCCAGGGTATTTTGACTATGCTACTTAGAGTCAGGAGACTTTCCAGGAGGCTGCTTTATATTTCCTATGTATTTTAATTTGGGGTTTGTAATAAACTAGTTTAGACTTTTGAATAAGGCGTTTTGTGCCTAAGACTATGACTATTGTAATAGTTTAGTAAGTTTTTATTTCGGAGCTTATGTTCTGTTAGTATCCTTTGCTTTAGAAATGTTGTTAAGTTATTTGTTGCAGGGACAATTGGTCATACTCACTTGTCACGACCTACGAGTCCATAAAGGAAATTAAATGCTTTCCTGAATTATGCTACGTCGGGGCGTGACAGTAGTCCTACATTTATAGAATCATAAGTCCTAGTCCTGTAATAATTGGAATTATCTTCTTCTGCAAGAAACCTAAACTGAATAGGAAACAAGAAAATTCGCTATTGCTCCCCAATCCTGTGCTCAGGGCCCACTCGCACGACATCTGCTCGCGTGGATCCTCCTGCGAGCGATATTCCAGAATGTTCACAAATTTCTTTGCTTCCATGCTCGCACCTGCAAGCTTCTCCTTCTTCGGCTTCTTTGTCTTCGTCTTCAAATGAAGTTTTTATCACAAAACCCAACAAACTTCACCTTGACAAAAACCTCATCACCATCATCACCTTTACTATCTTCAGGGTTATTTATCAATCTTCATCTTCTTGTCATCTTTGCCACCTCACCACCATCATCTATGTCGCATCGTCGCCTCTAAAATCCTCTTCACCCATGGTTTTGAGAAGCTTTACTACTTCATCCTCATTTAAACCAATAAAATTGAGTACCTTCAATTTTTTGTTGAATACATCACCACTATCTCCTTATGCTCGTCGCCAATATCACCTCCTCCATCATGGTGGTCGTTACCACTTTTAGTTTGGACTTTTGCCCAACATCTCCTCTCGCCATCACCATGGGAACAGCACATGAGTTTGGCCTCATCATTATGACCCACATCTTCACCTCTTGTAGAAACATTTGGTGACACCAAAGTTGTTGTTGGAGCCTTCTACACTGGTTGCTATATCATCTTCACCTCATTTGTGACCACTCCGCTCACTGTTGTATTTACCAAAAGGATATACAAATTACCAACATTTCTACCCATAAACATAACTCTAGAATTCCTCTTTACCTTCACAAGGCATTTACCCACTGCAATGGAGCACCCCTTTGAGTCCAACACACACAAAGAGATCATGTTCATCCTCAATCCCAGAATGTGGCGAGCATCACTTAACACTCTCGTCAAATACAACAAATTACCTGTTTTGTGACCAACTTCTGAGTGACCAAGTCAATTCTGAGTGGACCTACTCTTTCTTCCCACCATCATTCAACCATAGTAAAATTATTTGTTTCTCTTCAACCTGTTGATCACTACACCCCAAACACATAGGCCCTTATATGAGAGGGGGAGCATGACTCGAGAAAGAGAGTGTCTGAGTTACTAAGGAAATTGTTTTCCGTCAAAAGGTAATTCTTATTTTCATTCTCTCTACGAATTTGAGTTTCACATGAGCATATTATCAATTTAATTTTATTTTTTAACTGTGTAATTATTCTTGCTTATTGGTTGATATTATTTTTTCAGTGTCCAATGATATTTTTTCGCTAAAATATGTGTAACTTAGAGTTTTCAATATTAATACAGTGTACAGACGACGCATGTGCAGGGTCGCTAGTAACTTATCTGCTCCAAAAACTATAAGTAACCAAACAGATTGATCTGCCCCTGCAATCAGGAACTTTCTCGTAAAATTATTTTGGTATCAGACCATTTATTGAATTAACTCAAACCCTCTCCATTTGTCTCTTTACTAATTAGCAAAACCTTTGATGTGTTCATATGATTATGCCACAAAATTAGTAGGTGAAGAGTGTGTAGCCCTAGTTTTTGTACGATTAAACTTTGTTGAATAGGAACCTTATATGTCGGAGATGCTAAGGACTTTGTGCAACCATCTCGCTTAAAAAGACAATCATCACTGTTGATAGTGTAAAGCTCTATTTGGTTAACGAAGGAAAATATATGAAAAGAAGAAAAAAATGGTAAGGACAATGTAGTCGAGGGAAATTTCAATTTGGTATTTCTTGTTACTTCTTCATTGATATTATTTAAAGTTCCATTTGGCAACTTTGGATGTTTTTATGCTTGTGTGGTGCTTGTGGTTTTTATTATCTTATATTGATCTCTTTTGTGTGTCTCCTCGATGTCTTGTAGGATTAATAAATAGTTAGGTTTCCTTTTTTTATCTGTACAGAAAAGGAGCGAGTTTAACTAGGAAAATCGGGCAAAATTGAAGGTCTCCCAAATTTTGGGCACAAAGTCATTTTGTAGGGCTCGCCATGAGAAAGTAAGGATACTAAAATGTTTTATCATTTTTTTTACCATACTTTGCTAACTAATATTGCAAACATATATATATATATATATATATTTTTTTAAATCGATAATGACACAGCAAAACAAAGTGCGATAAAATTGAATTTTGGAAGATATGCCACTATAATGAAGAAAATGAGTGTTGGTCTGATCCAATTGCAGAAAAAAAAAATGTAAGATAATCTAATTAGTAATTTTTTTTGTTCAAATTTTATTTCGTTTGAAATTTATTAGTATCTCTTTGCTCTCGAAGGAGGAGATGGTTGAGCTTCAGGCTCATTCTGAACAAGGGCAGACCTACGATTAACGTCTAGGGTGGGCTGGGATTGAATGAACTTATAAATTGTGCCATATTTTCATGGGGGTTCAAGGTTAGAGCCCCCGAATTTTTTTTTGTTGGGGTCTATTTGGTACATGAATACTCTGTTGTTTTTTTAGGTCTATAGCCTGCAAAAATATTAAGCATGAAGTGATAGAAAAAATTGTTGGACCAAATATTTATAGAAGAATAAGTGTTAATCGAGTCAAATATGTAGAATGAACTGTGTCACAATTGGGCAAAATTATGTATATATAAATAATATATACTCCTTGAAAAAGTCTAATAAATAATGTTTTGTTTGTAAAGTTTGCTAACAATTGGTGTGTTAGTTCAGTGGTTTGATTTTCATCTTATTCCCAAGGAGGTACAAAGTTCGATTCCTTTTCATCTCACAAAATGGATTTTTTTTCCAGCAGTAGGGTGGGCTGGACTAGGTGAAAGCTGGGTTGGGCTAATGGGCTGGACTATAACACAACAAAAAAAAATTCCAAAACACTTGCACTGGGCTACAGCCCAGTTGAGCCTAGTGCCAAGTCCGCCTCTGATTCTGAACTAGAGGGAAACCCGATGACTGTGAATGAAATTTGTGATCAAGTTCTTGGGAGGCGGTCTGGATATGTACTTGGTCTTGGTCATGGTTTGAAACCCTAATCCACATTTCAGCGTCGCGATAATTTACAGGCAATTGAGGCTGCTAGAAAAAGGGCAGAAGTAGCTGAGAGACAAGCAACAGAGTTAGGTGAGCAGCTTGAATCCCAGCAACTGCAAATCAAGAATCAATAAATTGAAATCTTGTCTCAAAAGACACACATAGATACTATCATGACTAGGCAAAGTGAGATGGAGGCAATGTTACGTTCTATTCTAAATATGCAGCCTCTTCTGCAAATGCCTGCCTTTTCTTGATTTCCAAGTTAACTGATGTGTTAGCTTAGAAAGTGCTTTTGTTATTTAGTATTAGACTAATGATGATAGACTTTGGACTGATCGGTATTTCAAACTTGGTTTGATGTTGGACAAAATGGATTTGCAAAGTTGATTAGATTTTGTTTTTTGAATCTTAATTAATGGCATTTTTAGTATTTGATAATGTGGATGTCGTGGATGATAATTTGAGTTTACGTGTTTAATTATGATCATTGATAGTAGAATGTACAAGAAAGTATATCGATCTTATGATGGCACAAACAAAGAATGGTCACAGAATCTTGTCTGTATAGTACACTTTTAGTGACCAACATATATCCTCACTAAATCATGCGTTTCTACAATTCATGGGATTTAGTGATTGTCATAGTTCGTCCATAATAAACACCTTCAACGGTCACTACATCTTCTGCAATTTTGTGACAACAATTTTTGTCCCTGTTTGTTTTTTAGTATTTTTCTAAAACTAATACAAAAAGACAAACAGTGACGAATTCATATTTTAGTGACAAATTTTACTGGTATTTTGTGACAAGCAAAGTCATCACTAAATATAATTTTATTTGACCAATAGATCTCATCACTAATATTTATCCATTAGTGACGACATCACTTAGTTGGTCACTATTTACTTTTAGCAACGGTGTTTCAGTGACCAACTAGTGATGAAGTATTATTGGCCACTACATTTATTTAGTGACCAAATTTTGATCTTTAGGGACGAAATTCTTGGTCACTAAAGACCAATTTTGTAGTGGTGCCATTGGTTGTTTTGATCATAATAGTGCCAATTCCCTTCACCTCATCAATTGTATTGTTCCCCATAAAGACTTTTTCCTCCATCGTTTGATAGGACGAGAACCGTTCTCTATGTGATCAAACATGTGAAAAGCATGCTGAATCAAGCGTTCATTCGTTTGCCCTCTTCGTTTCATTCACGATTGACAGAGCATCATCACATGCGACATCAATACTCCCCTCATCCTTTCCATTTGATGTAGCACCTCCCTTCTTCCTTTGAGGAAAATCAAAAGACATGTGACCAATTTCGCCAGAGCGGTAACAATCCCTCTCCTTCTAAAGCCAAGTATCCTATGCTCCTCCACCGCCATCTCTATCAGTTTTCTTTCCTCACCAATTCTTCTTCTTCTTCTCGACGTGAGCAACAATGGCACGTGGTTCATCCTTCTCCTCATCTTTCTTATCCATCTTTTTGCTAGAGAACAAAGCCGCTTCACCTACTCTAAGGTAGTCGTATCTCTCCCATAGAGCATTGTGCTAAACAATTGCAGGTGAAAAGATTTTACGAAGGTTAATAATATAATCGTCTTGTCCTCGTCGTCAAATTTTACTCCTACATTGGATAAGTCGCACAACAACTTGTTGAATTCACCGATTGTGACCTTTAAGGTCATTCCTTCTCCTTATTCTTGAATGAGTATATCACCTACTTCAATACTAACCGGTTTATGAAGTTCTTTACCATGTAAAGATCTTCTAGCTTCTTCCATATCACTTCCACATAGGTCTCTTCAATCATGTTATACACCACATCAACATATAAACTCAATCGTATGGTACTTACGGCCTTTGAGATCCTTTGCTCCCAAACTGTTCCAGTTTCGCTGTCTGTTATTAGCTTTGTCACCTAAAGCCTCTACAATACCTTGTTCAACCAAGGAATCCTAATTCATTCGTACCTTCCATAGGTTGAAATTCTTTTTCCTATCAAACTTTTCTATCGCAATTCGTGCATTACCCATCGAATTGTTTGCATCTGCCATGAAAACTATGAAACCATGAACCCGTGGCTCTGATACCACTTGTTGGGATATATGTATGAAACAATATACCCACCCATGACCTTTCCTCTAGTGGTTCACAACAATTACATAATAATTACATGAACAAAGTAATAGAAAAACAAACAAGAGAATTGGGCAAAGACGACTCTCTTCTTTATTGATAATAAACTCTATAAGGCAAACTCTCCCTCACCTCTCTCTCTCTCTCTATATATATATATTGCTTTTCCTCACTATTTCTCTAGAGTATGTCTCAAAAGGAAAATACAATTGTGTGAGAATCTCTCCTCTCTCAAGATTGGATCTCTTCTGTCTAGGATGTGGTCCTATATTTATAGAATTATAAATCTTGGTCCTATAATAATAAGAAACATCTTCTTCTACAAGAAACCTAATAGGAATAGGAAATCCCCTTGCTTGGTAACCTAAACCGATTAGGAAACAAGAAAATTCCCTGCTGCTCACCAATCTCGTTCGCACGTTGCCTGTTCGCATGGATCCTCATGTGAGTGACATTCCAGAATGTTCACGAATTTTCTTGCTCCCATGATCACGTGCACAAACCATGCCCATGAGCTTCTCCTTCTTCGGCTTCTTTATCTTCGTCTTCATCTTTAATGAGGTTGTCATAAAACCCAACATATACTTCTTCATTAAGAATAACAAGAAGAAAAGAGTTTTAACATCAAACTGATGCAAGGACAAACCATGATGATCAGTAAGGTTAAGGAGTGGTACATTTAACAATGGGACTAAAGGTTCTAAAATAGTCCAAGCCTTATTCTAGGTGAAACCCCTTTGCTGCAAGCCCATCCTTATATCTAGATATAGTACCATTGGCATTATATATATTTAATCTTATAGACTTACTTGCAACCTACCAATTAAGTTCTCGCCTGGAGATAAGGGAAAAAGTGACCAAGT
Organism: Hydrangea macrophylla; assembly: GCA_033977485.1. Taxonomy (NCBI): domain Eukaryota; kingdom Viridiplantae; phylum Streptophyta; class Magnoliopsida; order Cornales; family Hydrangeaceae; genus Hydrangea; species Hydrangea macrophylla. Next base: position 32,835,156 of record CM066999.1, on the reverse strand, counting down.
TTCTTTCTTGTGCAAGGAAGAAAACTCTTCAACTATAGCAGTCCTGCACTGAGAAGATTTAGAAAGCAACTGTGTAAGAAGTAGGTTCAATGTGAATAGAAGTAGTAACTAAAAAGATCTTCTTTTTTGTAATACCAAATTTTGACCAGGAAGTCATGGAATGAGCATTAGTGGGGACAATAGGAGTGGGAATTGAGATAGGGTTGGATGAAGAGTGGATTATTGAGGAGCGAGCTATGGAATTTGAAGTGGGGGTTGAAATAGAGATGGAAACAAGAGGAACTAAAGAAAGAGAAGAAATAAGTGAGATGGGAAGAGGAAGAACAAAGGAAGGATATAGAGAATTATCAGCTAGATTTGGAATAGGGGATATAAGATGAGGCTGTGTTTGAGGTAATGTGGCTTGACGAGAATAGGGAGTCTACTGAGACAAAGAGTAGGAACGATGAGAAGGATAAAGGGTGGCGGCAGGAAAGGAGGTTTCATAAAAAAGAACATATCTAGAGATATTCATCCTACTTTTGATGTAATCTAGACAAATATAGACTTTGCATTTAAGAGGATAGCCTAGAAAAAATACACTTAGTAGTCCTTGACTCTATTTTAATTTTGTTACAAGGTCTCAACGGGGGAAAGCAAGCACAGACAGAAGTCTAAAATACAGAATATTGAGGAATGTTTCCATACATCAACTCAAAGGGAGATGATTCGTGTTCAATAGTGCAGTTTTTACTTCATAATTTTTCTCTTATTGGACACGAATTATCACTTCCACTGGGAGATTTAATGGATAAATTGTACTTTTGTTATTCGTGTTGTTGATTCACTTTTAGCTAATAGAACTTTATTTCTTGTAGGATTTGAGAACTTGTTTGAAGTCGGAACCAATCCGTTTGGTTTTTATCTCAATAAAAGGGGAAGGAAACAAACTCAACAAAGGCGGATCGATCAGGTCTTACAATGCGGATCGATCTGCGCTTTTGTGAGAAAGTTACTGTCCACTATATCAATATCAGATCAATCCAGCCTCAAAGGGCGGATCGATATGCGATCCTGGACGAAGATTCTATTGGTATATAGGAATATCAGATCAATCTGGCCATAAGCCTTGGATCGATCTGCCCCTGCTGATGTTGTCCCCCTCTTTCTATTTACAAGTTTGCCATTTTTTGTAAGAGTATATATAGTTAGAGATAACATTTTGCTAGGGTTAGCTATTTTTTGTTTAGTTTTTGAAGTTGTAAACCTGTCTCTCTCTCCTATGTAGCTCTTCCTCCCCTAGAAATCAATTCTCCCATCTACCCACCATTAGCCTACAATTAAGTTTTAGAGAGAGAGAGAGAGAGAGAGAGAGAGAGAGAGAGTGTGTGTGTGTGTGTGTGGATTCTGTATTGACTGCGTCCAAGTTTTGATTGGATTATCGAAGTTTCACTCGCATTTATGATGAGTTCTCCAAGTTGGTATAATTTCTCCTTCCCTCTCTTAATATTAGTGTTTTCATAGTTATGAGTATCTAGATAATGTAGGCTGGGGATCATAAACCCACCATTGGAGCCATGTGTGCTTTAATGTAGGATTTTCATGTTTGTATCATTTTCTAGGTTTCATGTGTGTAGGGTTTGATTCCTTAGGACTCCACTAACAATGTCAAGCATTATAAGTTGTTAAATCCTTGGTTTCAAACATAGCCCCATGATATTTATTGAAACATCTATCTAGCATGTCGGTTGACCACCACATGTTTGATAGTTTGTCTCAATGGAATTTTCTACTCTAGAATATGCTACAAGCATGAAATCCATGTGTTGTTTGGTCCAAGGTGGGGTTATGCTCCCCAACCTCGATTTTTCCATTTGTAAAACCCCAATCTAATTAAAACTTGTCTTTGGTTGAAACTCATTTCTCATTTCATGATTAGTCATTGTAGTATAAATAGTTGTTAATCAGAAAATCAACCCAAAGTCGAAAAGACAGTTTTCCTTCTTAGTTTGATAATTTCTCCTTGCATTGCAATTGGTTTCTAAGCTTCCATTTTCACTGTTGCTATACAATCCCTGTGGACTCGACACCCTATTTTCAACATACTATAATTTTAATAGGGTTAACGAAGAACTTGATTTTGACATAATCAAAATAGTGCCGTTGCCGGGGATTAGCAATTGGCAACAACCTTCGGTCGCTTAATTTCAAATTATAGTGCTTTTGCTTTTAATCTCATCTTCCTTCTTTGTGATTGTCTTTGAAGGACTAGCCTTTTATTTTAAATCAGTAAGTCGTTCCCTTTGCTAATCTTAATAGTGCTAGTTCTAGCTCTAGTGGTAGTGCTAGTGGATCATTTTGGTGGCCTCCACCTACCCCATCACACTCATTTACGCCTAATTCTTCTACCTACGGCCACCAAGACTTGGATTGGGACTCACTAACGGACCGTGCAACTTACGGATAGCGTGAATCCCATGGATAGATTTCCTCAACAGCAATGGGGTCAACATAACCCCTCACCTCCTCCTATTCGTCCGGCGTTCCCACTGCTCTACCACCGCCTTTTCAACATCATTATCCACATTAACCTCCACCTACTATTGTTCAAAATTTTGGGAGAACAATCGGGGATTACCTTCAACTCGAGACATTGACTTCCCCATCGTGTATAACATTCCCGTACAATACAGGAGTGTTCCATTTTAAGTCAAAAATGATTAATCTCTTACCAATCTTCCATGGACGAGAAAAGGATGACCCTTATAAGCATATTAGGGACTATGTAGATATTTGTGGTACGTTTGAACAACAAAGATGCACACTCGAGCTAATGAGGCTCACGTTGTTCACATTCTCACTTAAGGATGGGGCCAAAGATTGGGTCGTGACCCTTCCTCTGAATTGCATAGGCTCATGGCCGGAACTCCAAAAGTAATTTTACAAGGAGTTCTTCCCCATGCATAAGACACAGGCATTGGTTAAACAAATCCAAAATTCTCCCAAGAAGAGCATGAAACCTTTGCTAAATGTTGGTTGAGATTCAATGATCTCCTCTGAAAATGCTGTAGACACCCCATTTTGTCGGCTATCAGATTTAGGAGACCCATAGCTTGGTGGTTCACAATGATTGTAAAAGACTTAAAAGGACTCCTGGAAGTCAGCTCTATCTCTCAGAATGCTTAGATTGACCAAAATGCCCCTGAAAGCCTGAAAACTCCCAGATTTGGTCCTGAAGTTCTGAAAACATGCTATGTCGTAATAAAAATGATAAAATGAGTTTTTAAGTAAAACCAGATGAAATCGTCAGCTCCTAGAGACCCCCGGAAGTCCCAGCAGTTCCCCGAAAGTCCCCGTTGACCGGTTTGACTAGGTTTGACCAGAGTTTGACCAAAATCGTCCGAATTCAATAGAATCATTAGAAAAGTATTAAAATGAGTTTTAAAAGAGAATAGAGCGAAAACGTCGGCTCCTGGGAGCTCCCGGAGGTTCCCAGAACTTCCCGGGAATCCCATGTTTGACTATTTTGACCAAGATTTGACTTTGGAATCGGGGCACCGAAACAATTTTCAAATATTTTTCATGGATACTAGAGGTCAATAGCTTTCCAACGGTATATCGCACATAATTCCTGGATTTAAAACTAATTTATTTTGAATTTCCGAAGGCGAAAAAGGCAATCAAATCGGTTTTTATCGCGAGTACCGCAAAACTTTTCAAAGTGACCTATCCCTGAACTATTTTTTATGCAAATTAGACTCCATTACCTTTCCAACGGTATATCACAACCTCAGTTTGGAGTTCATACACATTTTCTGTGAATTTTGGACGAAATAGGGCCTTTTCGCGAATACCGGAACCTCAGGGGACCTAAACAGCATTATCTGGACGAAGGAGGAGCAGTGCCGCCGCAACACTGGCCCAGTGCCGCCGCGGCACTCTCCCCCAGAACAGTGTGTTTTTGTAATTTCTTTTGGGGGTCCATTTTGATTAATTTAAAACCAAAACGACGTAGTTTCATGATTTAAGATGTTTGGGACCAATGAGAATACTTCTAAAACCCCAAACCACCCCAAGTTGGCCTATATAAACCCCCCATTGCTCTTCATTTTAGGGGGGTGAAATGAAAGTTTAGGAAAAGTTTGGGAGAGAAAGTTGTAGAGATAAGGTTAGAATAGAGAGAAAGAAGCTTCCTTCTTTGATTTTTCAAAACAAAAGTGAGTTCTAAACTTTGTTTTTACTTCATTACTCCTATTTACTTCAACATTCAATACACCCAACCACCATTTTAGTGAGCATTTAAGAGAGTGAAAGCTTCTTCCATGTCCAATGTCATTACATATGAGTGAAACACCATGCTACAAGTTCTATACATCATGAATATCATCTATTGATTGCTATCTATTTGCTTGCTTGTTTATATAATGTTCATCTCTTCTCACCTCATTTCTTTTTGATTTTCTTTATTTACTTACTAGTTCATCATCATCTAAGTGATGACATGGAGTTTGAGGTGAGTGAATCCTTATGGATAGTAGCTCTTAACCTCAAAAACATGTTTGATAGATGATGATCATAACTTCAATACCTCCAAGGTATTCTTGAAGTTATGTTCAAAATGAAAATAAGCTTCTCCCACAATCTTGGAGGTTCTTGATGATGAGTTGAATGTTGGCATTTTAAGTGGTTATAATCTTTATTGAGTATTGAAAATACACTTTCAAAACCTCTATTTCAAAACCCCCCTCAATCCCTCTCATTTTGATTTCAAGAAAGAAAACCTTGTTTTCCCCAAAATATTCAAAATAGTGAGTCAAAACAGTGAGTGAGCTGACTTCAAAGATTTCTCTAGAACTCAATACTCAACATATGGATACAAGGCCACTTGGAAAGTCTTCCTAACTCATTGGAGAACACCCATGATTTTTGGTTTGACTTGGAAGTACTTGAAAAAGGTCCATTTGGACCCAAACATTCCTTTCAAACATTCTGTCTCTGCTGTCACAGCAGCTTAACTAACTTCCAACTTCTTTTTCAGAAATATTTTCCAAAAGGCGTGATCACAACTTATTTTTCCCTTAAACTTCAATGTCTTAAGGAACTTTCTGTATAAAATGGACCTCTAGATCATTCGTTTTCATTTTCTACGATTTTTTAACATTTCAGTTGACAGTACGGACTCTGTTTCTGAGTGACCTCTGTTGTTCATGTGATTTCTCTTAATCTGTGATAGTTATAAAGATTGGCTTTTTGGGTAGTGTTCTAGACACAATAAGGAAGATCTCCATAAAAAAATCATGCACTGAAAACATTCCTAACCCCTCTTTTCAATTTTTAAAAGACCTAGTTACTATTCTATCCACTATTCACAGCAAGCACATCTTAACTTTCATTCTTTGATTTGATGCCTACATGCACTCCAAATTAGCTCATGTCCTAGGAAGTAGTTCATACTACATTTGTACATATCCCATGTTGATTTCATTCATTCATCCATACACATTCTAGACTTCTAAGTCATTCTTGGAATCCATGAACACAAAGCACACTACAACCTTGGCACATTTTAGATACATACATTGCATCCATGCAAAGGTTTGGGGCTTTTGTGACTCCTAATCTAAGAAGATTATAAGGAATGATCATGATCACACGTTCATGCTTCCCCCGATCTAATCATCCTTTCTCGTCCATCCCGGGGATTGAGAGGTCTTCTTTTCTCAAAGAATAACATGCATCATACTAGCTTGCTAAGCATATTTTGATTTCTTTGATTTTTTGTTTCAAGAACAATTCATGTCCCCTTTAGATTAGGGAAACTTTACTATTTGATATGTGATTAGACGATTTTTCCTAGGTTTATTTGTGTGATCTTTCACTTTGCATTGTGTGATACTTGGCTTAGATCTTATGAATGATTTCTTATCTTTAGACATTCCAATTTCAAGTTTTCTTATGTAATGTAATATATTATCATAGTATTAATTGCCGAACCATACATAGTATAAGATGATTATTTGGATGCTAATTGAGGCCCATCGAAAGACAGGGCGAGTTGAGGGTGTTTTAGTCGCGACAAAGGCTCCTTCCTCTCTCGTACCAAAACCCCGTGCCAAGTTCTTTGGTTATGAAGGACCGGTGCCCTTTATCCATTTGGGTGAGTCAAATTAGGTTTCTTGGTTCCTTAAAGACCAAGTGGCGACTCTGTATCTGTTTTCAACAGACCTTTGCTCTTTCTTTGATTAAAATCAAACAAGTTTCAAAAGCAAACAAAGCGGTGGAATCCCGGTATCCACAATCTGGCGACTTTGCTGGGGATTTTTATTTTCAAAACAAAATAATACAGAGGTTTGACTCATAAGAAGCATCCTTAAAATCATCTTTTTACTGTGTTTGGTTCACCGCATTGCACTTCTGCATTTCCCCTCCGACTGTGTCTGAAACGTGGCGCTGACATTGTTCAGGTCTTGTTGTGCCAGGGCACTAGTCACCGTTGATACTGTACCTTCCAAGGTTTATCAAAAAGAGTAAAAACCTCCGTGTTGTCCCCCTAACGGTATATTGGAACTCTCGTCAACGGACCCTCTTTGACTAAACCCAGCCTTTGCATATAGATTCCTGTAGAACCTTTCATAGGGTTGTTGATTTATCTTTTCAGATAGGACAATGTGATATAACTGCTGTAAGCCCTTATGGGATTACCTGAGCAGTGTAGACGCTTATGTGGCATAGAATAGAACCTCTTTCTCATGATTCCTAAGGCAATCACTCACATGTGATCACATTGAGTTGACCTTCCTAGGCACCATGACAAGGATGTCTGCTCCATGCTCACAAAGATATACACCGCAAACCTTGTTTGTTGGTCCTAGGACATAGGAGTATGAAAACTAGCTAGACAGTATGTAACACCCGTACCCGGGGGACGGGTAAATTATTATTTTTATATGCATTAATTAATATAATTAGTGTATAAAATGGGTTAAGGAGAGGCTTGGACTCGCCCATGGAAAAGTCCCCAGTGAGGAGGGACAGGTTTGGAAGTGGGACCCAGTGAAGGGCCCGGATAAAATATGAAATAAATTGCATTTAAATAATTAGATGCATTTTATATGACTATTTGGAATATGTTTAGTTGTTTCAATATCAAAATATTAATATGTTAGCTTTTGATATCTACTAATTAACCCAATAAGGGCATTTTTGCAAAAAGGTGCATAATTAGTAGGTACGATAGTAACTTCACAAAATATGTGGGACCACGTTGGGACCCATACGAAACTTAGACAAACACCATTTAAATATTTGGGTAGTTAATGAAATGTTTGGGGATTTCATAATAGGAACATAAGAAAAATCGGGGGTGTAAACGAAAATTTGGAAAAAAAAGAAGTGACACATCACATGCATGTGATGTGTGGTGTCAATATGAGAGCTTAGACTCTCAATTTACAGCATTAACAAGCAAAACAAGAGAGAGCTCGGGAGAGAAGACGGAGACGAGTCACCGTTCGCCGTAATCTTGCCGTTCCGTCGCCGTCCGTCGTCCAATTCGCGAACCGGAGCCGTATTCGGACTCGTGGAGGTGAGACGAACGTTTCTATACCTTTAATTTACATTTTACTCGTCGTAATTTCGGTAGCTTATGCCAATCGGTGAACCACGGGTTGCCGGATTCTTGTAGGATTACACCGGAGTAGAAATTGAGCTGGGTTTTGGGTGGAAATCAACATCTAGAGGCTTAATTTGGGGTAAAATCTGAAATTGGTGAGTTTTCTAACTAAAGCCTTGATGTGGTTCATGTTATGTGCTTCAATTTCTAGTTAGAAATTATAATTCTGGATTTAGTAGTCAAATTCATGTTAAAGTTAGAATTACATGTTGATTTGGTAAAGAAATATTCATGATTATGTGACTATGTGCTTAAGTGTTAAGTGGTCAAAGAATGATTGGGAATAATGGTTCATTATGGTGAAATAAGGGAGGAGAAGAGGAAGAAATCCGCTTTAAGAACGGATGTCCAAGGAATAGAAGTGGCCGCGGGACCAAGGGAATGGTCTTCGGGTCGGAGTGAACCATTAGCCCATGAATTCTGCGATTACATATGTTTATGTGCTTAAATTGTTGCATTATACATGTTCATGACATCATTAGCATGTTAGTTAATTCACTAAGCGAAATGCTTAAGAAAACCGTTTTCCTATTTCTGTTGTGGTACATAACAACCACCGCAGGTTCGGAGCAAGGCTCGGAGAGGAGGTGAAACGAGTTTGGACTGGGGCAAGGCTAGGACTTACGTGCACGTGTTTACAATCGCATAATATGATGTAAATTATGGTTTGGGACTTGTGATAATTAAGTTATAATGTTTTAGTGTGAAAGTTGGGGTTAACCTTAGAGGAACTTATGTAATTCCTTATGTTAAAACTATGGATTTTGTGTGGTAGTTAAGTTGGACCATTCCGGCAAGTCCGGGTGTATATCGCAACTAGTTTTGGACAAGTTACGCTTGTAACTAGGTTATATGTGAAGTTTTGAATTCTCTTCCAACAAAATTCTATGTTCATCCTAGTGTAACCAAGGTTTGGGCTTGTATGGCTTATTTGACTCAATTGAGCTTGGGTACTAGTGTAAAGAGTTTAAAAGTATTCCAAGGTGTATTTGAGTTATGTTCAAGAGGTTTTGTAAGCTTTCAAAAGTGTTTGGGTGAGTTTTAGCTTCAAAATCTCGTGTGAGCAGGTTGAAAGTTGCTGCTGTAGAAATGGTTCTGCAGAAGGGCTTTCGACTGGTCGAAGGGACCCGTTCGACCGGTCGAAAAACCCACTGCCAGCCCTTTGATTTTAAATGTTCCTATGTTTTGTTTTAACTTATAAAAGGCCAAGAGGGTACCTTTGGGGTCCCATTGACCTATAGAAACTTTACTTTTAGTTCCAAAGGTTGATAAGTATTTTTCGCGGAATTTCTTAATCAACACAAGTTATACTAGTGTTCTTTGGCTCAAACTTGTTTAAACAAAGCTTCAAACTCTTCCTCAAAATGTTTTCATGCATATGCTAGTTCTTAGAATGAACTTGAGTTAGTTTCTTGTTGAAATTCAATTGGAATGAGTTGAAATCTTGCAACAATTGCATGATTCGATGGGTTTTCAATGTTTTGTGCATTATTTGGTGGTTCTAAGTTGGTTGGGAAGTAGCCCCAAGTGACTTTTGTGTTTGGGGACTTCTTAGAATGTTAAATGGGGGAAAATATGGTTCAGAGGGTGTCTGGACCGGTCGAATTGACCCGCTCGACCGGTCGAATGCCCCTCTGCACAAGACAGTGATTTCAAAGGTATTTTTCGTCGCCTTTTACGGAAACGGGCATAACTCTTTGTAGAAAATTCGAATTCATGCGCCGTTTTTTGAATTGGAACCGGGACTCAAAGAGCTATCTTTTGATGTAAAATTTTGTCATATTTTATTAATGACCATTTTGCCCTTGGGCTATTTTATCTCAGCATAGTAGTTTTAAGCTACTTCAAATCATGTTTTTCCTTAATAACTAACATGGTTCTTGCTTATTAGTGCATTTTGGGTGCGTATAGTCTTGTTACACGTGTCCTAATCCGTGGGGGCGGGTTGGGGTGTGACAATTTTTGGTATCAGAGCAATAGTTTAGAGCCTTTGGGACGAAAGACGTACGATGCGTAGTGTGCACACAACAACATATAGTTGCATGAACATGCATACACGTTTACTTAGCATGCTTTTAATGTTAATTAGCATGTTATTGAATTATTTAAAGTAACGTGTATGTGTGTGTAATAATGTGGGTGCCAGGCATTATGTCTGGAGGTGACACCTCAAACCGAATGGAACGAGTTGAAAGAGCAATTGAGGGATTGGTTCGAGTGGCTGAAACTCACGTGGTCGAGGAAAGACCGGTACAACCAAATCCAAATCCAAATCCAAGGGAGGAAACCGTTACTATTTCAAAATTTCATAAACAGAAGCCAACAATATTCCGTGGGGAAGCCGACCCAATGAAGGCAAACTTTTGGATTTCTGATATGGAGAAGATCTTCAGGGTATTACCGTGTACAGAGGAGCAGAAAGTTCTATTTGCCGCTGACACATTAAAAGATGAGGCACAATATTGGTGGCGAACTAAGCTGGGTCCGAGTCAACCAACTACATGGGATCATTTTCTGGAAATATTTAACGAACAATATTTTCCAGAATCGTTTGGAGATCAAAAGGCTCAAGAGTTTATGGAGTTGGTGCAAGGGGGGAAATCAGTCCGGGAGTACTCAACACAATTTACGAGTTTGGGAAGATTTGCGGGAGATGTGATAACAACTGAAAAAGTGAAAGCAAGGAAATTTGTGGCGGGGCTTCGAAGTGATATTCGGGGACGAGTGACTGTATTCCGTCCAGAGACCTATGCTAAGGCTTTGGATATTGCTTCTATCGCTGAAAGAGATCTTGGGTATACATCGAGTATGCCACCACCACCGAGTCAACAAAGTAAACGACCAGGATCAAGTCAGTTCAGTGGTCAAGGTAGTGCAAAGAGGCAGAGTTCGGGAGGTTCGTCGGCCAGTAGTGGCAGTGGTTCTAGTGGGAACAAACCGAGGTGTCAAACTTGTCAGAAGTTTCATTGGGGACGATGCAATCAACTTCCAAATTTGAACACGTGTAATCTTTGCCGACAACCGGGGCATATTGCAAGAAATTGTCCGAACCAGAACTTGGATATGAGAGGTCGATGTTTTATCTGTAAAGAGTTAGGGCACCAAGCTAGAGATTGTCCTACCAAGCGTCAAGGAACTTCAGGCTCAGGTTCTTCCGCAGCTAGTGCCATCACACCAAGGTCTACTCAGCAACCCCCGAGGAGGGAACAACGGCACGCGCGATCATTTCAGCTTAGGCCGGGAGAGAATGCTTCTGCCGATACCGTTGTCTCAGGTATGGTTCCCATTTGCTCACACTTAGCAAATGTACTTGTCGATTCGGGATCCACACATTCATTCGTATCACACCACTTCGCTAAACATTTAGATAAACCACTGGAATCCCTAGATTATGATTTATCTATTGCGATACCATTGGGAGTTCCATTGGTTAGTTCAGGGGTGTTTAGAGGATGTGGAATAAATATTAATGGTAAGGGGTTAACCGTCGATTTGGTGCCGTTAGTGATCCAACACTTTGATGTTATATTGGGTATGGACTGGTTAGCGGCTAATCACGCGATTATCGACTGTAACAATAAAGGGGTAGTCTTTCGTATTCCAGATCAAGAGGTATTTTATTTCCAAGGCGAGGGTGTTGTATCACCGCCGTATATTGTATCAGCTGTTGAAGCATGTCGGTTGTTAAAGAAGGGTTGCCGTGGATTTTTATGTAGTATTCTTGATACTAGGGGTGTTGATCTTAAACTTGAATATATCCCGATAGTTAGAGAATTTCCAGATGTATTTCCAGAGGAGTTGCCTAGTGTGTTGATCGAGCGGGAGATTGAGTTTGGTATTGATGTTATACCAGGGACTCAGCCTATTTCACGGGCACCATATCGAATGGCACCAGTTGAGTTGAAAGAGTTAAAGATTCAACTGCAAGAGTTATTAGATAAGGGTTTTATTCAGCCTAGTGTGTCCCCGTGGGGTGCACCCGTGCTATTTGTGAAGAAAAAGGATGGGACAATGCGGATGTGCATTGATTACCGGGAAATCAACAAAGTAACAATCAAGAACAAGTACCCGTTGCCACGTATTGACGACTTATTCGATCAACTTCAAGGGGCTCAGGTATTTTCGAAGGTAGACTTGAGATCGGGATACCACCAATTGAAAGTTAAAGCAGAGGATGTAGAGAAGACTGCCTTTAGGACCCGCTACGGGCACTATGAATTTCTAGTGATGCCGTTTGGGGTTACTAATGCGGCTGCCGCCTTCATGGATTTGATGAACCGGGTATTCAAATCGTACTTGGATGAGTTCGTGATAGTATTTATTGATGACATCCTTATTTATTCCAAGAGTCCGGAGGAGCATGAACAACACCTGAGGTTGGTTTTACAACGACTTCGGGAAAAGCAATTATTTGGAAAGTTAAAGAAAAGTGAGTTTTGGTTGACAAGTGTCACGTTTTTAGGACACGTGATCTCTAAAGAAGGTATATCTGTAGACCCGCAGAAGATAGAAGCTGTGCTGAATTGGTCAAGGCCAACAAATGTGTCTGAAATTCGAAGTTTCTTGGGGTTAGCTGGATACTACAGAAGATTTGTCAAAGACTTTTCCAGAATCGCGACTCCGATGACAAGGTTGATGAGAAAGGATGTACCATTTGAGTGGAACAAGGAATGTGAAGATTGTTTCTTAGCATTGAAAGAAAAGTTGACAACCGCACCAATACTTACAATTCCGAAAAGCACTGGGAATTTCAGAATTTATAGTGATGCTTCTCATCAAGGTTTGGGATGCGTGCTAACACAAGATGACAAGGTAATAGCATATGCGTCAAGACAGCTGAGATCTCATGAAAAGAACTACCCAACACATGATTTGGAGTTAGCGGCGGTAATCTTTGCTTTGAAGATTTGGAGACATTACCTATACGGGGAGACTTGTGAAATCTTCACCGATCATAAAAGTCTGAAATATCTATTTACCCAAAGGGATCTAAATATGAGACAAAGAAGGTGGTTGGAGCTTATGAAAGATTATGACTTGAAGATTCAATATCACCCTGGGAAGGCGAATGTCGTTGCCGATGCCTTGAGCCGGAAGTCGTCGGAAAATTTAGCCTATACCCTAACAGCACAGAAGAAGCTAGTGGAAGAATTTGAACAATTGAACCTTGAAGTAATTCCTAGAGTTAAGGGTGGTTTAATGGCTGCAATCGTAGCACAGCCGAGTCTTATTGGTGAAATTAAATCTAATCAACTTTTAGACCCAGAATTCAAGAAGATTGTGGATGAATTACCAGAGGGGAGAAGGCCAGAATTTAGTTTCCAAGATGGTGTTCTGAAATACATCAATCGGTTATGTGTTCCTAAAGTTGGCAATTTGAGAGACAAAGTTATGGAAGAAGCTCATAATACAAGATATTCCGTGCATCCGGGAAGTACGAAAATGTACCGAGATTTGCGAGAAATTTACTGGTGGAGTGGTATGAAAAGAGAGGTCGCAGAATTTGTGTCCAAATGTATGACATGCCAAAAAGTGAAACTGGAACACCAACGACCTGGGGGAGAATTACATCCTTTAGAGATACCTGAGTGGAAATGGGAACATATTACAATGGACTTTGTATCGGGATTTCCAAAATCTCAAAAGTCGAATGATAGCATTTGGGTTATTGTAGACCGGTTGACTAAATCAGCCCATTTCTTACCAATTAAGACTAAGAATCCATCAAAGCTAGCAGAGATTTATATAAGAGAAGTTGTTAGACTTCACGGGGCACCAGTGTCTATAGTGTCGGATCGTGACACTCGATTCGTATCGAGGTTTTGGGAGAGCTTACAGAGGGCTATGGGGACAGCTTTGCATTTCAGTACCGCATTTCATCCCCAGACCGATGGTCAATCCGAGAGAGTGATTCAGATTTTGGAAGATATGTTGAGAGTATGTGTTATGGATTTTAAAGCTGACTGGGAAACTCATTTGCCATTGATTGAATTCTCCTACAACAACAGTTTTCAAACTAGCATTGGAATGGCGCCTTATGAGGCACTGTATGGAAGAAAGTGTAGATCGCCGGTATGTTGGACAGAAGTTGGTGAGAAACAACTTTTGGGGCCAGAAATAGTACAAATCACTACCGATAAGATTAGATTGATTAAACAGCGGTTGCAAACGGCTCAGAGTCGTTATAAAAGTTATGCAGATACGGCTAGAAGAACGTTGGAGTTTGAGGTAGGTGAGTATGTTTTCCTAAAAGTGTCGCCTTCAAAAGGCATAGCACGATTTGGCAAGCGAGGTAAACTGAGTCCAAGATATGTTGGACCTTACTTGATTCTTGATCGGGTAGGACCATTAGCTTACCGGTTAGATTTACCACAAGAGTTGGCAAATGTTCATAATGTGTTCCACGTGTCAATGCTTCGACGTTATATATCGGATCCGAGACATGTCATTATTCCAGAGCCATTAGAGATTCGAGAGGATATCACTTATGTGGAGCATCCAGTGCAAATCCTTGATAAAAAGGATCAAGTGTTAAGAACCAAGGTAATTCCGCTTGTAATGGTTCAGTGGCGTAGCCATTCAATCGAAGAAGCTACTTGGGAGCGGGAGGATGAAATCCGAGCCAAGTACCCGCACTTATTCGACACTTGAGGTAAGAGTAAGTTTGGGCACCAAACTCCCTTTTAGGGAGGGAGAAATGTAACACCCGTACCCGGGGGACGGGTAAATTATTATTTTTATATGCATTAATTAATATAATTAGTGTATAAAATGGGTTAAGGAGAGGCTTGGACTCGCCCATGGAAAAGTCCCCAGTGAGGAGGGACAGGTTTGGAAGTGGGACCCAGTGAAGGGCCCGGATAAAATATGAAATAAATTGCATTTAAATAATTAGATGCATTTTATATGACTATTTGGAATATGTTTAGTTGTTTCAATATCAAAATATTAATATGTTAGCTTTTGATATCTACTAATTAACCCAATAAGGGCATTTTTGCAAAAAGGTGCATAATTAGTAGGTACGATAGTAACTTCACAAAATATGTGGGACCACGTTGGGACCCATACGAAACTTAGACAAACACCATTTAAATATTTGGGTAGTTAATGAAATGTTTGGGGATTTCATAATAGGAACATAAGAAAAATCGGGGGTGTAAACGAAAATTTGGAAAAAAAAGAAGTGACACATCACATGCATGTGATGTGTGGTGTCAATATGAGAGCTTAGACTCTCAATTTACAGCATTAACAAGCAAAACAAGAGAGAGCTCGGGAGAGAAGACGGAGACGAGTCACCGTTCGCCGTAATCTTGCCGTTCCGTCGCCGTCCGTCGTCCAATTCGCGAACCGGAGCCGTATTCGGACTCGTGGAGGTGAGACGAACGTTTCTATACCTTTAATTTACATTTTACTCGTCGTAATTTCGGTAGCTTATGCCAATCGGTGAACCACGGGTTGCCGGATTCTTGTAGGATTACACCGGAGTAGAAATTGAGCTGGGTTTTGGGTGGAAATCAACATCTAGAGGCTTAATTTGGGGTAAAATCTGAAATTGGTGAGTTTTCTAACTAAAGCCTTGATGTGGTTCATGTTATGTGCTTCAATTTCTAGTTAGAAATTATAATTCTGGATTTAGTAGTCAAATTCATGTTAAAGTTAGAATTACATGTTGATTTGGTAAAGAAATATTCATGATTATGTGACTATGTGCTTAAGTGTTAAGTGGTCAAAGAATGATTGGGAATAATGGTTCATTATGGTGAAATAAGGGAGGAGAAGAGGAAGAAATCCGCTTTAAGAACGGATGTCCAAGGAATAGAAGTGGCCGCGGGACCAAGGGAATGGTCTTCGGGTCGGAGTGAACCATTAGCCCATGAATTCTGCGATTACATATGTTTATGTGCTTAAATTGTTGCATTATACATGTTCATGACATCATTAGCATGTTAGTTAATTCACTAAGCGAAATGCTTAAGAAAACCGTTTTCCTATTTCTGTTGTGGTACATAACAACCACCGCAGGTTCGGAGCAAGGCTCGGAGAGGAGGTGAAACGAGTTTGGACTGGGGCAAGGCTAGGACTTACGTGCACGTGTTTACAATCGCATAATATGATGTAAATTATGGTTTGGGACTTGTGATAATTAAGTTATAATGTTTTAGTGTGAAAGTTGGGGTTAACCTTAGAGGAACTTATGTAATTCCTTATGTTAAAACTATGGATTTTGTGTGGTAGTTAAGTTGGACCATTCCGGCAAGTCCGGGTGTATATCGCAACTAGTTTTGGACAAGTTACGCTTGTAACTAAGTTATATGTGAAGTTTTGAATTCTCTTCCAACAAAATTCTATGTTCATCCTAGTGTAACCAAGGTTTGGGCTTGTATGGCTTATTTGACTCAATTGAGCTTGGGTACTAGTGTAAAGAGTTTAAAAGTATTCCAAGGTGTATTTGAGTTATGTTCAAGAGGTTTTGTAAGCTTTCAAAAGTGTTTGGGTGAGTTTTAGCTTCAAAATCTCGTGTGAGCAGGTTGAAAGTTGCTGCTGTAGAAATGGTTCTGCAGAAGGGCTTTCGACCGGTCGAAGGGACCCGTTCGACCGGTCGAAAAACCCACTGCCAGCCCTTTGATTTTAAATGTTCCTATGTTTTGTTTTAACTTATAAAAGGCCAAGAGGGTACCTTTGGGGTCCCATTGACCTATAGAAACTTTACTTTTAGTTCCAAAGGTTGATAAGTATTTTTCGCGGAATTTCTTAATCAACACAAGTTATACTAGTGTTCTTTGGCTCAAACTTGTTTAAACAAAGCTTCAAACTCTTCCTCAAAATGTTTTCATGGATATGCTAGTTCTTAGAATGAACTTGAGTTAGTTTCTTGTTGAAATTCAATTGGAATGAGTTGAAATCTTGCAACAATTGCATGATTCGATGGGTTTTCAATGTTTTGTGCATTATTTGGTGGTTCTAAGTTGGTTGGGAAGTAGCCCCAAGTGACTTTTGTGTTTGGGGACTTCTTAGAATGTTAAATGGGGGAAAATATGGTTCAGAGGGTGTCTGGACCGGTCGAATTGACCCGCTCGACCGGTCGAATGCCCCTCTGCACAAGACAGTGATTTCAAAGGTATTTTTCGTCGCCTTTTACGGAAACGGGCATAACTCTTTGTAGAAAATTCGAATTCATGCGCCGTTTTTTGAATTGGAACCGGGACTCAAAGAGCTATCTTTTGATGTAAAATTTTGTCATATTTTATTAATGACCATTTTGCCCTTGGGCTATTTTATCTCAGCATAGTAGTTTTAAGCTACTTCAAATCATGTTTTTCCTTAATAACTAACATGGTTCTTGCTTATTAGTGCATTTTGGGTGCGTATAGTCTTGTTACACGTGTCCTAATCCGTGGGGGCGGGTTGGGGTGTGACACAGTATGATCGCCATCATAACCTGTTTCTCCCAGAAACTCTATCCAAATATCCCAGATATAACCATATTATCCCAGATATAACCATATTCTCCTAGAAACTCTGTCCAGATATCCCAGATATAACAATATTGTCCAGTTTCTCCTAGAAACTCTGTCCAGATATCCCAGATATAACCATATTGTCCAGTTTCTCCTAGAAACTCTATCCAGATATCCCGGATGTAACCATATTAACCAATTTTTCCCAGAAACTCTGTCCAGATATCCCAGATATAACCATATTAACCAGTTTTTCCCAAAAACTCTGTCTAAATCTCCCAGCATATCCAAATTTCTCAGAAATACTCAAAATACCAGTTTATCCTAGAAGCTCAGTCCAAATCAACCAGAAATCCCTATTTCTCCTAGAGACTCAAATGACTTCTAGAAATTTTTCCAAATCTTCCAAATCCCTGGTTCTCCTAGAAACTCTATCCAAAATTCCCGAAGTATCCTAGAAATCCCTGTTATCCCTTGGTGATCATACTGGAAAGTAAGGTTAGCACACTCTGTATGGCTAGGACCTTATTTGTTTAACTGCTATCTGTTAGAAATAGAAGCATCATATAAATTAGGGCTTACATCCTCATGCTTGTCCCATTTGCATGCACCATTCCCCATCAATCTACACGTACTATCTTGAGTCAGTCCACGTTTGTTAAACATCATTGTCTTTGTCTGTCTAAAGTCACCACTGTCAAAATCTAATCTAGTCCTCTTAAAATCTGTCAGGTCAGTATAGATTCCCAAGGTTAGCAGTCAGGGTCCTCTTCGTGGGTCAGGAGTTCGGATAATCGATTGATCAGAATCAGTCCGACAGCTTACTTCAGCATGAATCGAGAAGAGTTGGAAAACAAGGTTACCGAATTGGGAGCAACCATAAGCCAGCAGTCCGACAGCCTAGCCCAAGTTCTGAAGTTCATGGAAGAATTGAAGCAGCGGCGGCCGCAACCTCCGCCCGGGTTTCCACCACCGGAGTTTGAACCACCCCCACCTGAGAATAATGGGGAAGAAGACTGGTTTCAAGGGATCCCACCGTTCGCGTATGAGAAGAAGCTCCAAGAAAAGATGGATAAGGTTGACAAACTGGAAAGCGTACTAAAGAAAAGCAAGGGGATCGATGATTACATGCTAGACCTGGAAGGCCTCTTTGAGCCTGTTAAGATGAAACTGCCAGAGAATTTCAAGATGCCTGCCATCGACCGTTTTGACGGAACTGGGAATCCGAAAAGTCATGTGAAGCTATGTATGAGTATCTACCAGTCCATGGGTTGTACCCACAAGTACATTGCGATGTTGTTCCCGCAAACTCTTGTAAAGTCTGCACTATCATGGTTCCTAACCTTGGAAGCCTCCAAAACCCGGGCCTGGGAAGACATCATTTGAGTCTTCGTTGATCATTACTCCTACAATCAAGAGCTGGATGTCACCATCAGGGATTTGGAAACAACCCGGCAAAACCACAATGAATCCTTCACTGCATTTCTGAGCAGATGGAGGAACAAGGTAGCCCAAATGACCCACTGGCCGATTGAAAAAGAACAGGTAAGGATGCTCATCTGGAATCTGCAGCCCCTCTACCATGAGAAATTATTCTACCAGTCCATCTCCACCTTTGAGGAGTTGTTTGAAGTCAGAACCCGAATTGAAGACGCTATCAGAGAAGGAAAGATAAAAAAGGAAGAGCCCCCGAGTCAGTCCAGAAGGCCTAACTACTCCCGGAATCCCCCGGATGTCAATGCCCTTAGCAGCCAACCCATGGCATACCCTCTTAGGCCGTACCAACCCTCTAGCCAAGCAAACCCCTCCAATCGCCCCTTCCAGAAAAAGCCCCCTCGCAACTTCGCCAAGCTAGAGATCTCCCTCTCCTCAGCCTTAGATCGCCTCCTCAAGAAGGGCCACCTCCAACTACTCCAACCCCAAAACACCCTGCTCCCGCCAAACTGCGATATGTCCAAACAGTGTACATACCACCAAGCCCCGGGCCACAACACTGATGATTGCGTGCGCCTCCGCCATGACATTCAAGACCTTATTGGCCAGAACATCATCGAGCCACCACCGAAGCAGCCCCATATCACCTAAAATCCTCTACCAAACCACCAAAATGTCAACCTCATTGAGTCCAACCCTGTATCCCTCAACCCTGCTACTTATATCACCCCTCTAGGACAACCCTTGCCTTTCATTGATATCCCGGATTCTGTGGGAATTCATCTGATTGAAGGGGAGAATGACGAGTGGCAGCAACATCTAGACGATGAGCAAGACTTGTTCTTTCTGGAAGAGCACGATCTGGGGGGTGGTAGACCTCAAATGGTATGATCCCAATAATGAAAGTGATGCTTCTATTTGGGACGAGCCGGAGAAACCATTTGTGGGAACGGATTGTGATTAGTTCAAAAAGGATGGGACTGTAGAAGGGCCTACTCCTGCTGAAATTGATCATCTGACTAGGTCAGGCCGTCACTACCAGCCTCTGCAGCCTACTACTGAAGCCGTTGAGAAGGGTCTAGTTAAAGACAAGGGGAAGGGTAAGATGGATGAGATCATCGAAGAAGATAATGAATTGATAAAATAGCTGAAGAAAACCCAAGCACATCTCTCAATGTGGGACATCATGGTGACGTCCTACAAGCATAGGCAAGCTGTGTTGAACGCCCTAGCCGGAATAGAGGTCCCCATTGATGCCGCACCAGAGGACATGGTGGCTTTCTTGGGCGCACTTACCCCTGACCCAATCATTACATTTTCTGATGAGGACATGCCACCAGAAGGATCTGCACATAACAAGGCATTGTATATCACCGTTGGATGTAAGGGACAACAGGTGTCATTTTGTCTAGTCGATACGGGCTCTGCCTTAAATGTCTGTGCCCTAAGGACTGCCATAGCCTTGGGGGTCAATGTCCTTAACATCACACCATCTGTGCAATCTGTGAGGGCCTATGATAACACCAGAAGAAATGTGATGGGAACCGTTTCTCTCCAAATCCGGGTAGGATCTTTGGTAAGCACCGAAGTCTTTCAGGTCATGGACATACCTGCATTTTTTAACTTGCTGATCGGAAGGCCCTGGTTGCATGTCAACAAAGCCGTATCGTCCACTGTGCATCAAATGATCAAGTACATCCATGAGAAGGAAGTGAAAATCATCCTCGGTAATAGTTGGGGTAATGAAGCTTTTCCAAACTACGCTCCCATCTTAGAAATCCAAATACCTGAGCTAGAAGAAGGAAAAATTGGGGGATTCTTCATGGAAGAAGTCCACATGATCAATGATGAAGACAGGTTCCCCGAGATCCACTCTGCGGTTGTCAACATCGTCCGCAAAATGAACTACTTCCCTGGAATGGGATTGGACCGACGCCAGCAAGGGATTCGAGATTTCCCTCATATCAAAGGGCAACAAGGCACTTTTGGGTTGGGGTACGAGCCCACTGAAGAAGACGTTGAGCTACAGAGGCCATGGAAGAAAAGGGTAAAGGGTCTCCCACCATACCGCAAGACCTTGAATGGACAATTCATCAAAGAGGGGGATGACTTCCCTTACTTCGGGTTCCCTGAACCCTGGATCCATCAAACCACTGGGAAAAGGCACCCCGGGCTTGAAATCTTCGCTGACTGCGAAAGGCCTCCATAACAAGATCCATTCTATCCCGAAGAAATTGAGAAAATCCCAGAGGAAGATTGGTTGAAATACCTTGACACTGAAGCCATCGAGAAAATGTGGGAGGAATCTGCTGAGAAGAAGGAAGAAAAGAGGGCCGAGAGCCAAGATGATCAGATCAAGCCAACTGAGGAGGGTCTGAGCAACCAGGCTGTAGAGTCATCTGTCTGTGTCTCCCTATCCCCTGTTCCCCCAGAGTCTGTACTACCGATTATCGAGTCTGTACCAGAGTCGGCTGCTGTGAGCCCACCACTGTCCAATGTAGTCACTTCACCTATCATGAATGAAATGAAAGACAATTCTGCTTACTCCTCTGTGTCTTATACCCGTGAATGCACAGATCCCTCCGAGGATCTCCCAATTGAACTTAAGCAACTAATTGAAAAACCACCTGCTTGTGAAATAATCGAAGATACTTTATCGATTAACCTAGGTGAAATAGATAATCCACAAATTGTGCAAATTGGCTCAACTCTTAATAAAGAAGAAAAAGGAAAATCAACCCTCTTGCTAAAAGAATTCAAAGATGTTTTCGCTTGGTCTTACGAAGACATGCCTGGGGTTGATCCCGACATTGTCCAACATCATCTTCCCCTCCTCCCTAATTCTAAACCTATCAAGCAGAAACTGAGGCGCATTAGGCCAGAGTGGGCACTCAAGGTTAAAGAAGAAGTGGAAAAGCAATTCAAGGCAGGGTTCATCATTGTCACCGAATATCCGGAATGGGTTGCCAATATCGTGCCAGTCCCGAAGAAGGATGGAAAAGTTCGTGTGTGCGTCGATTTTTGTGATCTAAACAAGGCCAGTCCCAAGGATGACTTCCCGCTTCTCCACATTGACGTTTTGGTAGATAACACCGCAGGACATGAGCTACTATCATTCATGGATGGTTTCTCAGGGTATAATCAGATTCTTATGGCGCCAGAAGATCGGGAAAAGACGACATTCACCACCCCTTGGGGGACCTACTGTTATAAAGTAATGCCTTTCGGACTCAAGAATGCTGGGGCAACCTACCAAAGATGTAACACCCGTACCCGGAAAAGAAGATTAATTTAGTGTTAATGTGTGTTAATTAAAGATAATTAATGTATGAGATGAATTAAGGTGGGGTTATGAACCCACATGTGAAAAGGTGTTCAAATGCGGACACAGATGAAAGTCCTGTGAAAGGCGGGACTGGTATAAAAGTGGGGCCCAACGAGGGTCTAATTAAAATAATTTGCATTTTGATGTCATTATATGCTTATATGATTACTTGTTTAAATGCTTATTGATATTATTATGTCTTATGATTGGAAAGGGGACCAATTTGTGTACCCATGTGAGGGCATATTTGAATAAAATTGATAACTGGTAGGTTTTATAGCAACCTCATAATTTATGTGGGACCACGTTTGGGACCCACGCGGGACTTAGATTAAATCCTTTTTAGAAAAGATGGGTAATTAATGTAATTAACATGGGGGTTTCATAATAAAGCTTAAGAAAGAGTGGGGGGTGTAAATGCAATATAGGAAAAGTCAATGACAACACATATGCATGAGGCATATGTGTCTCATTCACAATATATCTCCAGCAATTTAGAGAGAACGAGAGCTCGGGTCGGCGACGGAAATCTCGACGACGTTTCTTGCCGTTCCTTTGCCGTTCGGCGTCGGATTTACGATCCGAGACCATTTTTGGACTCGTGGAGGTAAGAAAATCACATGCATGTAATTTATTTTCATTTCCGGCAACGTTTTTACGGCAACCATTTTTGATAAACGATGTTCTTGGCACCAAACTTGTGTAGGATTATCACCAACTAAAAATTGAGCTAAACTTGGGAAGGAATTGGGGAAATTCTAAGCTTAGTTGCATATAAATCAAGGAGGTGAGTGTCCTAATCTCTCAATTGGATGTTTAGTTATGTTAGTGTGATAATTGTTGCTCATAGTTGCTAAACTCATGCTCATGTATGTATATGTTGTTGAATTTGGGCAAAAAGCATGCCAATAAGGTGAAATTGTTATGCTTATGTGCTAAGTTGCTTAAATGTTTATATGGATCAAAGGGAAGTCAAGTAGTGGTCACCATTTATAGGTCCCATATGTAAGGGATAGGAAGTCCTCAATGAGGAGGACGTGGTGACGACCACAATGAAATGCCGGTGACGCCTTCGGGGTCACAAGAGAGTGTGTGTTGCGCTATATGCGCCAAAAGTGAGAAAGATCCGGGGTGAGAAGGACCCGGGGGTGGTGGCTGGAATGACTTGACTTTCTGGAGATCCATTTGTTGTTGTTTATAATGATTGTTGCACTTACATACTTTGCATTCCAATGGCATGGTTAGTTCCCTCACTAAGCGAAAGCTTAAACGAAAATATATTTTCTGTTGTGGTTATTGAATAACCATCGCAGGTACTAAGCGAGACGAGGAGAGGAAATGATCTGTGCGACGGGTTGGGCGTGGGAGTAGTGTTCATGTGAATATGTTCATGTGCCTAGCTAGTTTATGCTTAGAATGTATCTTTTGTTGGCAATGTAAATGTATCTTGGGTTTTTGGAAAACTTGTAATATGCAAAGTTGGGTATGGTTGATTGTTAATGCTCCAAACCATGAGTTATACTTGCAAGTTGCAAGTTTTGTATTTGGGAGTGAAGTTAGAAAGAGTTAGTAGCTTTGGGTTGTAAAACTAACTTGGTTTCTCCTTATGGATCAATGTTTATGTATATGTTTCAAGAATATGAACTTGAATGTAAATTAAGGTTCCTAGTTGGAATTCCATGGATTATGAATGGTTCAACTACTCTCCAAATGTTTGGTAATGGTTGGGAAAACTCTTATGATGTTTGGGTAAAGTTTTGGGACACTTGGGTATATTTCCTAAATAGTTTTGGATGTGGCTATGAGGATTTGGTATGGATTAATCATGTTTTGACAGCATTTTACTCTTGTTTTGAGGAAGTTGTAATATGTCAAGTTGGGGGTTTATGTTTGGTTGTATAGCAAACCATGTGTCATGGTTGCTAGTTACTAGTCATGTGTATTGGGAGTAATATGATGCAAGTTGAGGTTAAACTGAAATGGTTAATGAATTTGAATATTGAAAGACCTTGGTTTCATGTTTAAAGTGGTTTCTATATGTTCCATGAAATTTACTTGACAAGAAAATATCCCTTCCCTTATTAGCTTTGTAAGTTTGAGATTTCCTTTGGTTAGATCCTCATTTTAATGCACATGGAAGATGGTTTGAATGATTTGGAAAGATTTAAGCATGTTGTGGATATGTTTGTGAGTGTTTGGAAAGTGTTCCCAAAAGTTTTTATAATGTTGGAACCAATTTTGGAACTTGAGGAATGTTTTGAACTGTTTTAGCAGTTTTTTTGCAGCAGAAAAACTCATCTGCAGGAACCGGATCAATCCGGGCCAAGTGCGGATCGATCCGGGGCATTTGGAACTGCAGAAAATAAAGATCTGCTAAATCCGGATCTGGGGCGGATCGATCCGCTAGTCTGGGTTCAGCCTCGACGGCTTTTACAGAAACATGCATAACTCTCTCTAGAAAACTCGGATTCGCGCACCATTTTTTGCGTTGGAACCGGGACTCAAAGAGCTATCTTTCCATATAAACTTTTCTATACTTTATTAATGACCATTTTTCCCTTGGGTCTGTTTGTGTCAATGGAGCTATTTTAGGAGCTCTAATTCATGTGTTTCTTAAGGAATTAAGGGTGTTTTGGACGTATGGGCTTGTTACACGTGTCCCAACTCGCCCGAGGCGGGTTGGGGTGTGACAAAAGAGCTGCCACCACTCTACTGCATGACATGATTCACAAGGAAGTAGAAGTATACGTAGATGACATGATCGTGAAGTCCAAGGATAGAGAAGGACACCTGGTAGCACTGGAAAAGTTTTTCGAGAGGTTGCGCAAATACAAGATGAGGTTGAATCCAAAGAAATTCACTTTCGGTGTAACCTCCGGTAAACTCCTGGGTTTTCTCATCACACAAAGGGGGATAGAGGTGGATACCTCTAAGATCAAGGCAATCCTGGAAATGACATCACCACAGAATGAAAAAGAAGTGAGGGGGTTTCTCGGAAGAATCCAATTTATCAGCCGCTTCATTTCCAAGCTTACAACTACATGAGATCCTTTGTTCCGATTGCTAAGAAAAGGGGAGAAGTTCCAATGGGATGACCAATGCCAAGCCGCTTTCGATAAAATAAAAGCCTACCTTCAGAATCCGCCTGTCCTCTCACCGCCTACTCCTCATAAGCCTTTATTCCTTTACCTGTCTGTCTCTGAAAATGCCATGGGTTGCATGTTAGCCCAAGAAGGAGAAGAAAGCCACTCCGAAAAAGCCATATACTACCTCAGCAAGAGGATGACTGGGCATAAGCTCAACTACTCTACCCTCAAAAAAACATGTTGGGCCTTGGTTTGGTGCACCCGCCGACTGAGGCACTACATGCTGGCCTTCCCGGTTGTGCTCATATCCCGCATGGATCCTCTAAAATACCTCCTCGAAAAACTCGCCCTGACTGGTCGTATATCCCGTTGGTTACTTCTACTATCCGAGTTCGATATCAAGTATGTTACAAGCAAATCGGTAAAAGGGAGAACCGTGGCTGAGCATCTTGCGGAACACACCATTGACTCCGAAGAAAGTGGAGAGTTCCCATTCCCAGACAAAAATTTCATGGAAATCAAGGAAGAACAATGGAAGTTGTACTTTGATGGAGCAGCCAACATGAAAGGCTACGGAGTAGGAATAATTCTAGTATCACCAAACGGGGACCACACCCCACTGGCAGCCAAGCTCAATTATAACTCCACCAACAACACCGTTGAATATGAAGCGTGCATTTTGGGGATGGAAGTGGCCATAGAATTGAGAATTCAAAAGCTAGATGTCTTCAGAGATTCGAATCTCATCGTGTCACAAGCCAGAAAGGAATGGAACGTGAAGGAAGAGAGGTTGAAGCCCTACCATGACCATCTCGATGGACTCAAGAAGCACTTTAAGAGCATAACGTTCTTCTACTTGCCTAGGGAAGAGAACCAGCTAGCTGATTCGTTGGCTACCTTAGCCTCCATGATCAAAATTCCTGTGGGAGTCAGGATGATGCCTTTGGTAATTGAGCAAAGGTACGAGCCTTCGTTCAACATGATCACCGCAATTGAAGCAGAAGAGAATGAAACACCATGGTATCAGGATGTCTGGAACTTCATAGAAAATGGAACGTACCCCCAAGAGTCTACCAAAAAAGACAAAAGGGCAATACGAAGATTCGCAGCGCAACTCATCATTTGCGGTGGGAAATTGTTGAAGAAAGGATACAACGGTCACAACCTGACTTGCTTATTTGGGAAAAGCTCCAAAAGAATGATGGAGGAAATACACGAGGGGGTATGCAGCCCGCACATGAACGGTCACATGCTGGCCAAGAAAATCGTAAGACAAGGGTACTACTGGACAACATTGGAGAAAGATTGTTGCGAATACGTAAGAAGGTGCCACAAGTGCCAGATCCACGCAAACATGATGAATACACCACCATCCCTTCTGTACAGCATGACTTCACCTTGGCCATTCTCAACCTGGGGAATCGATATCATCGGTGAAATCATTCCGAGAGCCTAGAACAGAAATCGGTACATCTTGGTGGCCATCGATTACTTTACGAAGTGGGTAGAAGCTGCATCTTACACCAAGTTAGGGGCTAAGGAAGTGGCCAAATTCATCAAGAAAAACCTAATTTGTCGCTATGGAGTCCCCCATGAGATCATTTCAGATAATGGTAGTTATTTCAAAGCGGAAGTTAGGGATCTGTTTGAGGAATACAAAATCACTTATCATAAGTCATCACCATACAGACCACAAACTAATGGGGCAGTCGAAGCTGCAAACAAGAATGTTAAGGCCATACTGCAGAAATCAGCCGATACTTATAAAGATTTCTCTAGAACTCAATACTCAACATATGGATACAAGGCCATATGTAAGGGATAGGAAGTCCTCAATGAGTAGGACGTGGTGACGACCACAATGAAATGCCGGTGACGCCTTCGGGGTCACAAGAGAGTGTGTGTTGCACTATATGAGCCAAAAGTGAGAAAGATCCGGGGTGAGAAGGAC
This sequence comes from Hydrangea macrophylla, assembly GCA_033977485.1. Lineage (NCBI taxonomy): Eukaryota > Viridiplantae > Streptophyta > Magnoliopsida > Cornales > Hydrangeaceae > Hydrangea > Hydrangea macrophylla. Next base: position 32,808,245 of record CM066999.1, on the reverse strand, counting down.
CCGGGGGTGGTGGCTGGAATGACTTGACTTTCCGGAGATCAATTTGTTGTTGTTTATAATGATTGTTGTACTTACATACTTTGCATTCCAATGGCATGGTTAGTTCCCTCACTAAGCGAAAGCTTAAACGAAAATATATTTTCTGTTGTAGTTATTGAATAACCATCGCAGGTACTAAGCGAGACGAGGAGAGGAAATGATCCGTGCGACGGGTTGGGTGTGGGAGTAGTGTTCATGTGAATATGTTCATATGCCTAGCTAGTTTATGCTTAGAATGTATCTTTTGTTGGCAATGTAAATGTATCTTGGGTTTTTGGAAAACTTGTAATATGTAAAGTTGGGTATGGTTGATTGTTAATGCTCCAAACCATGAGTTATACTTGCAAGTTGCAAGTTATGTATTTGGGAGTGAAGTTAGAAAGAGTTAGTAGCTTTGGGTTGTAAAACTAACTTGGTTTCTCCTTATGGATCAATGTTTATGTATATGTTTCAAGAATATGAACTTGAATGTAAATTAAGGTTCCTAGTTGGAATTCCATGGATTATGAATGGTTCAACTACTCTCCAAATGTTTGGTAATGGTTGGGAAATATCTTATGATGTTTGGGTAAAGTTTTGGGACACTTGGGTATATTTCCTAAATAGTTTTGGATGTGGCTATGAGGATTTGGTATGGATTAATCAAGTTTTGACAGCATTTTCCTCTTGTTTTGAGGAAGTTGTAATATGTCAAGTTGGGGGTTTATGTTTGGTTGTATAGAAAACCATGTGTCATGGTTGCTAGTTACTAGTCATGTGTATTGGGAGTAATATGATGCAAGTTGAGGTTAAAGTGAAATGGTTAATGAATTTGAATATTGAAAGAACTTGGTTTCATGTTTAAAGTGGTTTCTAAATGTTCCATGAAATTTACTTGACAAGAACATATCCTTTCCCTTATTAGCTTTGTAAGTCTGAGGTTTCCTTTGGTTAGTTCCTCATTTGAATGCACATGGAAGATGGTTTGAATGATTTGGAAAGATTTAAGCATGTTGTGGATATGTTTGTGAGTGTTTGGAAAGTGTTCCCAAAAGTTTTTATAATGTTGGAACCAATTTTGGAACTTGAGGAATGTTTTGAACTGTTTTAGCAGTGTTTTTGCAGCAGAAAAACTCATCTGCAGGAACCGGATCGATCCGGGCAAAGTGCGGATCGATCCGGGGCATCTGGAACTGCAGAAAATAAAGATTTGCTAAATCCGGATCGATCCGGATCTGGGGCGGATCGATCCGCTAGTCTGGGTTCAGCCTCGACGGCTTTTACGGAAACAGGCATAACTCTCTCTAGAAAACTCGGATTCGCGTACCATTTTTTGCGTTGGAACCAGGACTCAAAGAGTTATCTTTACATGTAAAATTTGCTATACTTTATTAATGACTATTTTGCCCTTGGGTCTGTTTTGTGTCAATGGAGCTATTTTAGGAGGTCTAATTCATGTGTTTCTTAAGGAATTAAGGGTGTTTTGGACGCGTGGGCTGGTTACACGTGTCCCAACTCGCCCGAGGCGGATTGGGGTGTGACAATTTTTGGTATCAGAGCCATAGGTTAGAGCCTTTGGGGACGAGTGACGATTACGACGCGTAATAAGCATAAAGGATTAAAAGATGTGTAGTTCATGCATTCATGTTTATTAGCATGTTGAATGATGTTGAGCATGCATTGAAAAGTATAAAAGAAATGTGTATATAAATATGTATTGTGAATGCCAGAGAAAAAATGTCTGGTGAAAGATCGACACCGCCTATGTAAATGGAATGAATGGAAATAGTTGTAGCCGGTTTAGTACAAGTTGTTGAAACTCATGCAATAGAGGGAAGACACGAACAACCAAATCCTAATCCGAGGGAGGAGGTGACTACAATTTCCCAATTCTACAAGCAAAAAACGACATTATTCAGAGGGGAGACTGATCCAATGAGAGCCGATTTTTGGTTGTCCGATATGGAGAGGATATTCAGGGTTCTTCCGTGTTCCGAGGCTCAACAGGTTTTATTTGCCGTTGATACTTTAAAAGAAGAAGCACAGTACTGGTGGCGTACAAAATTGGGACCCAATAGGCCAAACACTTGAGGGGAGTTCGTAGTACTCTTCAAGAAGCAATACTTTCCAAAATCGTTTGAAGATTTAAAAGCTCAGGAGTTTATGGAATTGAAACAAGGAGGGATGACAGTTCGGGAGTATTCCGCTAAATTCACAAGTTTAGCTCGGTTCGGTGAGAACATAGTACCAAATGAAGGGGATCGAACTAGAAAGTTTGTAACGGGGCTTAAAGACGAGATTCGACGTCAAGTATCAGTACAACGGTTGGACAAAGTAGCAGAGGCATTGGATGTGGCTTCAATCGCTGAGAGAGATATGGGATATCAACAAGGTTTGCAAGCACCGGTAACTCAACAATATAAACGGCCGGGTTCAAGTCAATATAGTGGTCAAGGGAGTTCGAAAAGACAAAGTTTTGGAGGTTCCTCAGGTGGTGGAGGTAATAAGCCATGGTGCAACACGTGTGGTAAGTTTCATTGGGGTGTGTGCAATCTACCGACAACAGTGTGCAACAATTGTCGACAAACAGGGCATGTAGCAAAGAATTGTCCGGGAGTGAGGCCAAATACTTACACTCCGATGAGGCGTACCGACGATAGTGGGATGGTTTGCCATAACTGTGGGGAGCTTGGACATCGAATGCGCAATTGTTCTAAGCCGAGGCAAGGAGGCTCCAGTGCAACCGTGAGTAGTGCACCAACACCGCGACCACCTCAACAACAACAATCACAAGGAAGAGAACAACGTCAGGGTCGTTATTTCCAACTTAACCCAGGGGAGACCACTGTTGCTAACACAGTCGTGTCAGGTAAAGTTTCTATCTGTTCAACACCTGCTAATGTATTAATGGATTCCGGTTCTACACACTCGTTTGTATCACATCAATTCGCTAGGAACATGAATGTACCCTTAGAACTTCTTGAATATGATTTGTCTGTTGATGTTCCGTTGGGAAGATCTTTGGTGAGTTTGGGAGTTTATAGGAATTGTGAAGTTAAAATTAATGATGAAGTGTTAACAGCGAATCTAGTACCGTTAGTAATCCAACATTTTGATGTCATATTGGGGATGGATTGGTTGTCAGTTAATCACGTGGTTATTGATTGTGAAAACAAAAGGGTAGAATTCCAAGCATCGACTCATAGGGTCTTTTCTTTTCAAGGGACAGGTGTCGTGTCACCACCTTATCTTGTATCCGCCATCAAGGCTTGTCGTTTATTGAGAAAGGGGTGTAAAGGTTTCCTTTGTAGTATATTGGATACTAGAAGCACTGAACAAAAATTAGAAGATATACCAGTTGTTAGGGAATTTCCTGATGTATTCCCAGAAGATTTGCCGAGTGTTTTAATTGAAAGGGAGGTTGAATTTTGTATAGATGTAATACCAGGAACACAACCCATTTCGCGGGCACCATATAGAATGGCTCCGGTAGAGTTAAAAGAGTTGAAGACTCAGTTACAAGAATTGTTAGACAAGGGATTCATTCGGCCAAGTGTATCACCTTGGGGTGCACTAGTCCTTTTTGTGAAAAAGAAAGATGGGACGATGCAGATGTGTAAAGATTATCGTGAGATCAATAAGGTAACTATTAAAAATAAGTACCCATTGCCGCAGATTGATGATTTATTTGACCAGTTACAAGGGGCTCAAGTGTTTTCGAAAATTGATTTGAGATCGGGATATCATCAATTAAAGGTAAAAGCCGAGGATGTTGAGAAGACAGCCTTTAGAACTCGATACGGCCACTACGAGTTTCTTGTAATGCCATTTGGGGTAACCAATGCACCGGCTGCGTTCATGGACTTAATGAATAGGGTCTTTAAAACGTATTTAGATGAATTTGTTATCATTTTTATTGATGATATACTTATTTACTCAAAGAGTCCGGAAGAACATGATAGACATTTGAGATTGATGTTGCAACGTCTTCGAGAAAAGCAATTGTTTGGAAAACTGAAGAAAAGTGAGTTTTGGTTGTCAAGTGTTACCTTTCTTGGCCATGTGATTTCTAAAGAAGGTGTGTCAGTCGATCCACAGAAAATAGAAGCCGTTATGAATTGGGCGAGACCAACCAATGTGTTAGAAATTCGTAGCTTTCTGGGATTTGCTGGGTATTACAGAAGGTTTGTTCGGGATTTTTCAAAGATTGCGGCTCCGATGACAACACTTATGCGAAAGGATGTTCCGTTTGAATGGGGGAAAGAATGTGAAGAATGTTTTCAGACATTGCAGAGTAAGTTGACTTCTGCTCCGATCCTTGCAATTCCGACAGGCACCGGAGGATTTAGTATTTACAGTGATGCTTCTCATCAAGGTTTCGGGTGCGTCTTAATGCAAGGGGATAAGGTGATAGCGTATGCTTCGAGGCAATTGAGAACTCATGAGAAGAATTATCCAACTCACGATTTAGAACTTGCCGCGGTAATCTTTGCTTTAAAAATTTGGCGACATTATTTGTACAGGGAAACTTGTGAAATTTTCGCTGATCATAAAAGCTTGAAGTACTTATTTACCCAGAGGGACATAAACATGCGCCAACAAAGATGGTTGGAGTTAATGAAGGACTACGATCTGAAAATTCAATATCATCCGAGTAAGGCGAATGTGGTAGCCGATGCTTTAAGTCGGAAATCATCGAAAAGTTTGACATGTGTATTGACGGCGTAGGAAGAATTAGTGAAAGAGTTTGAACGACTAGAATTGGAAGTTATTCCTAGAATTGAAGGTGTGTTAATGGCAGCAATTGTAGCACAACCTGATTTGATTGGAGAAATTAAAATGAATTAACTTTTGGATCCAAACTTGAAGAAAGTTGTAGATGAACTATCTGAGGGTAAGCGACCGGAGTTCAGTTTGCACGATGGGGTATTATGGTACATCAATCGGTTATGCGTTCCTAATGTTAGTAATTTAAAAGAAAGAATTTTGGAAGAAGCTCATGGTACTCGGTATTCCGTGAATCCGGGTAGTACGAAAATGTATAGAGATTTGAGGGAAGTCTGTTGGTGGAGTGGTATGAAACGTGAAGTTGCTGAATATGTAGCTAAATGCATGACATGTCAATTAGTAAAGCTTGAACATCAACGACCCGCGGGGGAGATACAACCATTGGAAATACCGGAATGGAAATGGGAGCACATTACCATGGATTTTGTGTCCGGATTGCCGAAGTCTCCTAGATCTAATGATAGCATTTGGGTAATCGTTGACAGGTTGACTAAGTCAGCCCACTTCTTGCCGATTAAGACCACCGAACCGACAAAGTTAGCGGAACTTTATGTTAAAGAGATTGTAAGATTGCATGGGGCACCGGTATCTATAGTATCAGATCGTGATACACGTTTTGTATCCAGGTTTTAGGAAGGGCTACAAAGAGCAATGGGGACAGCTTTGCATTTTAGCACAGCTTTTCACCCGCAAACTGACGGACAGTCGGATTGGGTTATTTAGATTCTCGAGGATATGCTTAGAGTTTGTGTTATGGATTTCAAGACTGACTGGGAAACTCACTTGCCGTTAATTGAGTTTTCTTATAATAATAGTTTCCAAACAAGCATTAGAATGGCACCTTTTGAGGCATTGTATGGTAGAAAATGTAGATCGCCTGTGTGTTGGACAGAGGTTGGGGAAAAACAACTTCTAGGACCAAAAATTGTACAAATCACCACCGATAAAGTCAAATTGATTAAGCAACGGTTACAAGTGGCACAAAGTCGCTACAAAAGTTATGCTGATACGGGTAGAAGACCGTTGGAGTTTGAAGTTGGTGATTATGTGTTCTTAAAAGTTTCGCCTACGAAGGGCATTACACGGTTTGGTAAGAAAGGTAAGTTGAGTCCAAGATATGTTGGACCTTTTCTGATTCCGAATAGAGTAGGACCGATAGCTTACAGATTGGAGTTGTCACAAGAATTGGCACATGTTCATAACGTGTTCCACGTGTCTATGCTCAGACGTTACGTGTCAGATCTGAGTCATATCCTTGAACCAGAGCCGTTGGAAGTCCGAGAAGATATGACATATGTTGAACATCCGGTATGAGTTCTGGATAGGAAAGATCAAGTGTTGAGAACAAAAACAATTCCGTTGGTCATGGTCCTTTGGCGTAATCATAGCGTTGAAGAGGCAACTTGGGAACGGGAAGATGAGATCAGGGAGAAGTACCCGCACTTGTTCGACTGATGAGGTAAGAATAAGTTTGGGGACAAACTTCTTAAAAGGGAGGGAGAAATGTAACACCCGTACCCGGAAAAGAAGATTAATTTAGTGTTAATGTGTGTTAATTAAAGATAATTAATGCATGAGATGAATTAAGGTGGGGTTATGAACCCACATGTGAAAAGGTGTTCAAATGCGGACACAGATGAAAGTCCTGTGAAAGGCGGGACTGGTATAAAAGTGGGGCCCAACGAGGGTCTAATTAAAATAATTTGCATTTTGATGTCATTATGTGCTTATATGATTACTTATTTAAATGCTTATTGATATTATTATGTCTTATGATTGGAAAGGGGACCAATTTGGGTACCCATGTGAGGGCATATTTGAATAAAATTGATAACTGGTAGGTTTTATAGCAACCTCATAATTTATGTGGGACCACGTTTGGGACCTACGCGGGACTTAGATTAAATCCTTTTTAGAAAAGATGGGTAATTAATGTAATTAACATGGGGGTTTCATAATAAAGCTTAAGAAAGAGTGGGGGGTGTAAATGCAATATAGGGAAAGTCAATGACAACACATATGCATGAGGCATATGTGTCTCATTCACAATATATCTCCAGCAATTTAGAGAGAACGAGAGCTCGGGTCGGCGACGGAAATCTCGACGACGTTTCTTGCCGTTCCTTTGCCGTTTGGCGTCGGATTTACGATCTGAGACCATTTTTGGACTCGTGGAGGTAAGAGGATCACATGCTTGTAATTTATTTTCATTTCCGGCAACGTTTTTAAGGCAACCGTTTTTGATAAACGATGTTCTTGGCACCAAACTTGTGTAGGATTATCACCAACTAGAAATTGAGCTAAACTTGGGAAGGAATTGGGGAAATTCTAAGCTTAGTTGCATATAAATCAAGGAGGTGAGTGTCCTAATCTCTCAATTGGATGTTTAGTTATGTTAGTGTGATAATTGTTGCTCATAGTTGCTAAACTCATGCTCATGTATGTATATGTTGTTGAATTTGGGCAAAAAGCATGCCAATAAGGTGAAATTGTTATGCTTATGTGCTAAGTTGCTTAAATGTTTATATGGATCAAAGGGAAGTCAAGTAGTGGTCACCATTTATAGGTCCCATATGTAAGGGATAGGAAGTCCTCAATGAGTAGGACGTGGTGACGACCACAATGAAATGCCGGTGACGCCTTCGGGGTCACAAGAGAGTGTGTGTTGCGCTATATGCGCCAAAAGTGAGAAAGATCCGGGGTGAGAAGGACCCGGGGGTGGTGGCTGGAATGACTTGACTTTCCGGAGATCAATTTGTTGTTGTTTATAATGATTGCTGCACTTACATACTTTGCATTCCAATGGCATGGTTAGTTCCCTCACTAAGCGAAAGCTTAAACAAAAATATATTTTCTATTGTGGTTATTGAATAACCATCGCAGGTACTAAGCGAGACGAGGAGAGGAAATGATCCGTAAGATGGGTTGGGCGTGGGAGTAGTGTTCATGTGAATATGTTCATATGCCTAGCTAGTTTATGCTTAGAATGTATCTTTTGTTGGCAATGTAAATGTATCTTGGGTTTTTTAGAAAACTTGTAATATGCAAAGTTCGGTATGGTTGATTGTTAATGCTCCAAACCACGAGTTATACTTGCAAGTTGCAAGTTATGTATTTGGGAGTGAAGTTAGAAAGAGTTAGTAGCTTTGGGTTGTAAAACTAACTTGGTTTCTCCTTATGGATCAATGTTTATGTATATGTTTCAAGAATATGAACTTGAATGTAAATTAAGGTTTCTAGTTGGAATTCCATGGATTATGAATGGTTCAACTACTCTCCAAATGTTTGGTAATGGTTGGGAAAACTCTTATGATGTTTGGGTAAAGTTTTGGGACACTTGAGTAAATTTCCTAAATGGTTTTGGATGTGGCTATGAGGATTTGGTATGGATTAATCAAGTTTTGACAGCATTTTACTCTTGTTTTGAGGAAGTTGTAATATGTCAAGTTGGGGGTTTATGTTTGGTTGTATAGCAAACCATGTGTCATGGTTGCTAGTTACTAGTCATGTGTATTGGGAGTAATATGATGCAAGTTGAGGTTAAACTGAAATGGTTAATGAATTTGAATATTGAAAGACCTTGGTTTCATGTTTAAAGTGGTTTCTATATGTTCCATGAAATTTACTTGAAAAGAACATATCCCTTCCCTTATTAGCTTTGTAAGTTTGAGATTTCATTTGGTTAGTTCCTCATTTGAATGCACATGGAAGATGGTTTGAATGATTTGGAAAGATTTAAGCATGTTGTGGATATGTTTGTGAGTGTTTGGAAAGTGTTCCCAAAAGTTTTTATAATGTTGGAACCAATTTTGGAACTTGAGGAATGTTTTGAACTGTTTTAGCAGTGTTTTTGCAGCAGAAAAACTCATCTGCAGGAACCGGATCGATCCGGGCCAAGTGCGGATCGATCCGGGGCATCTGGAACTGCAGAAAATAAAGATCTGCTAAATCCGGATCGATCCGGATCTGGGACAGATCGATCCGCTAGTCTGGGTTCAGCCTCGACGGCTTTTACAGAAACAGGCATGACTCTCTCTAGAAAACTCGGATTCATGCACCGTTTTTTGCATTGGAACCGGGACTCAAAGATCTATCTTTCCATATAAACTTTTCTATACTTTATTAATGACCATTTTGCCCTTGGGTCTGTTTTGTGTCAATAGAGCTATTTTAGGAGGTCTAATTCATCTGTTTCTTAAGGAATTAAGGGTGTTTTGGACGTGTGGGCTTGTTACACGTGTCCCAACTCGCCCAAGGCGGGTTGGGGTGTGACAAAAGAGCTTCCACCACTCTGCTGCATGACATGATTCACAAGGAAGTAGAAGTATACGTAGATGACATGATCGTGAAGTCCAAGGATAGAGAAGGACACCTGGTAGCACTGGAAAAGTTTTTCGAGAGGTTGCGCAAATACAAGATGAGGTTGAATCCAAAGAAATGCACTTTCGGTGTAACCTACGGTAAACTCCTGGGTTTTCTCATCACACAAAGGGGGATAGAGGTGGATACCTCTAAGATCAAGGCAATCCTGGAAATGACATCACCATAGAATGAAAAAGAAGTGAGGGGGTTTCTCGGAAGAATCCAATTTATCAGCCGCTTCATTTCCAAGCTTACAACTACATGAGATCCTTTGTTCCGATTGCTAAGAAAAGGGGAGAAGTTCCAATGGGATGACCAATGCCAAGCCGCTTTCGATAAAATAAAAGCCTACCTTCAGAATCCGCCTGTCCTCTCACCGCCTACTCCTCATAAGCCTTTATTCCTTTACCTGTCTGTCTCTGAAAATGCCATGGGTTGCATGTTAGCCCAAGAAGGAGAAGAAAGCCACTCCGAAAAAGCCATATACTACCTCAGCAAGAGGATGACTGGGCATGAGCTCAACTACTCTACCCTCAAAAAAACATGTTGGGCCTTGGTTTGGTGCACCCGCCGACTGAGGCACTACATGCTGGCCTTCCCGGTTGTGCTCATATCCCGCATGGATCCTCTAAAATACCTTCTCAAAAAACCCGCCCTGACCGGTCGTATATCCTGTTGGCTACTTCTACTATCCGAGTTCGATATCAAGTATGTTACAAGCAAATCGGTAAAAAGGAGAACCGTGTCTGAGCATCTTGCGGAACACACCATTGACTCCGAAGAAAGTGGAGACTTCCCATTCCCGGACGAAAATATCATGGAAATCAAGGAAGAACAATGGAAGTTGTACTTTGATGGAGCAGCCAACATGAAAGGCTACGGAGTAGGAATAATTCTAGTATCACCAAACGGGACCACACCCCACTGGCAGCCAAGCTCAATTATAACTCCACCAACAACACCGCTGAATATGAAGCGTGCATTCTGGGGATGGAAGCGGCCATAGAATTGAGAATTCAAAAGCTAGATGTCTTCGGAGATTCGAATCTCATCGTGTCACAAGCCATAGGGGAATGGAAGGTAAAGGAAGAGAGGTTGAAGCCCTACCATGACCATCTCGATGGACTCAAGAAGCACTTTAAGAGTATAACGTTCTTCTACTTGCCTAGGGAAGAGAACCAGCTAGCTGATTCGTTGGCTACCTTAGCCTCCATGATCAAAATTCCTGTGGGAGTCAGGATGATGCCTTTGGTAATTGAGCAAAGGTACGAGCCTTCGTTCAACATGATCACCGCAATCAAAGCAGAAGAGAATGAAACACCATGGTATCAGGATGTCTTGAACTTCATTGAAAATGGAACGTACCCCCAAGAGTCTACCAAAAAAGACAAAAGGGCAATTCGAAGATTCGCAGCACAATTCATCATTTGCGGTGGGAAATTGTTGAAGAAAGGATACAACGGTCACAACCTGACTTGCTTATTTGGGAAAAGCTCCAGAAGAATGATGGAGGAAATACACGAGGGGGTATGCAGCCCGCACATGAACGGTCACATGCTGGCCAAGAAAATCATAAGACAAGCGTACTACTGGACAACATTGGAGAAAGATTGTTGCGAATATGTAAGAAGGTGCCACAAGTGCCAGATCCACGCAAACATGATGAATACACCACCATCCCTTCTGTACAGCATGACTTCACCTTGGCCATTCTCAACCTGGGGAATCGATATCATCGGTGAAATCATTCCGAGAGCCTCGAACGGAAATCGGTACATCTTGGTGGCCATCGATTACTTTACGAAGTGGGTAGAAGCTGCATCTTACACCAAGTTAGGGGCTAAGGAAGAGGCCAAATTCATCAAGAAAAACCTAATTTGTCACTATGGAGTCCCCTATGAGATCATTTCAGATAATGGTAGTTATTTCAAAGCGGAAGTCAGGGATCTGTTTGAGGAATACAAAATCACTTATCATAAGTCATCACCGTACAGACCACAAACTAATGGGGCAGTCGAAGCTGCAAACAAGAATGTTAAGGCCATACTGCAGAAATCAGCCGATACTTACAAAGATTTCTCTAGAACTCAATACTCAACATATGGATTCAAGGCCACTTGGAAAGTCTTCCTAAATTGGAGAACACCCATGATTTTTGGTTTGACTTGGAAGTACTTGAAAAAGGTCCATTTAGACCCAAACATTCCTTTCAAACATTCTGCCTCTGCTGTCACAGCAGCTTAACTAACTTCCAACTTCTTTTTCAGAAATATTATCCAAAAGGGGTGGTCCCAACTTATTTTTCCCTTATATTTCAATGTCTTAGGGAACTTTTTGTATAAAATGGGCCTCTAGATCATTCGTTTTCATTTTCTAAGATATTTCAACATTTCAGTCGACAGTACGGACTCTGTTTCTGAGTGACCTCTATTGTTCATGTGATTTCTCTCAATCTGTGATAGTTATTAAAGATTGGCTTTTTGGGTAGTGTTCTAGACACAATAAGGAAGATCTCCATAAAAAAAGCATGCACTGAAAACATTCCTAACCCCTCTTTTCAATTTTCAAAAGATCTAGTTACTATTCTGTCCACTATTCACAGCAAGCTCATCTTAACTTTCATTCTTTGATTTGATGCCTACATGCACTCCAAATTAGTTCATGTCCTAGGAAGTAGTTCATACTACATTTGTACATATCCCATGTTGATTTCATTCATTCATCCATACACATTCTAGACTTCTAAGTCATTCTTGGAATCCATGAACACAAAGCACACTACAACCTTGGCACATTTTAGATACATACATTGCATCCATGCAAAGGTTTGGGACTTTTGTGACTCCTAATCTAAGAAGATTATAAGGAATGATCATGATCACACGTTCATGCTTCCCCCGATCTAATCATCCTTTCTCGTCCATCCCGGGGATTGAGAGGTCTTCTTTTCTCAAAGAATAACATGCATCATACTAGCTTGCTAAGCATATTTTGATTTCTTTGATTTTTTTGTTTCAAGAACAATTCATGTCCCCTTTAGATTAGGGAAACTTTACTATTTGATATGTGATTGGACGATTTTTTCTAGGTTTATTTGTGTGATCTTTCACTTTGCATTGTGTGATACTTGGCTTAGATCTTATGAATGATATCTTATCTTTAGATCTTCCAATTTCAAGTTTTCTTATGTAATGCAATATATTATCATAGTATTAATTGCCGAACCATACATAGTATAAGATGATTATTTGGATGCTAATTGAGGCCCGTCGAAAGACGGGGCGAGTTGAGGGTGTTTTAGTCGCGACAAAGGCTCCTTCCTCTCTTATACCAAAATCCCGAGCCAAATTATTTGGTTATGAAGGACCGGTGCCCTTTATCCATTTGGGTGAGTCAAATTAGGTTTCTTGGTTCCTTAAAGACCAAGTGGCGACTCTGTATCTGTTTTCAACAGACCTTTGCTCTTTCTTTGATTAAAATCAAACAAGTTTCAAAAGCAAACAAAGCGGTGGAATCCCGGTATCCACAAATGCCTACATCATGGTTTTGACAAGTTTCATCAAATTTCTATTTGCTATGAAGGGTTACTCTCCAATACTAAATAGTTGATCGAAACCATGCGTTCTGGGAGTTTCTTAACTCTTGAGGCCGAGCAAGCTGAAGCTCATCTTGAATTTGTTTATGAAACTTCTCGCGGTTGGGGAGCCACTAACCCCCATGACCGAACTCTTCCAGTAATCGTCACCCTAGTGAGTCAGAATCTCTACCAAGTGACTAATGAGGCCAATCCTATTTCCCAACTCACGAGGAAAATGGAAGCCTTGGAATCCTATCATTAATTCACCGAGACCACATCCGTTATCCAAACCAAGTGTTACATATGCCATGATTTGGAACACTTGTCGAGTGAGTGTCCTATGCTTCCCGTCCTCCAAACTCAAGCTTTAGAGCAATCACATGCCCTTGGGATGAACATTAGGCCTAGGTATAATCCAATAATTTACGAGGCTTATAATTCTCCCTCCCGAAAGGTGGAGTACACCGGGACACAACTGCCATAGTGACAAAGGGGTACTCCTGCCACCCCATGTCCCTCCGCAACCATACTATTCACATCAAGATTCACCACCACCTCAAAACCATGGCCCCCTACCATCTCAACGACCACCACAGCCACCTTAAAATCATGGGCCTCCACCTCCGTATGTGCCACCTCACAAGAAAATTTTGAGGATCCTAACTTTGGCTTGTCCCAAAGAATGAGCCAACTTAAGCAATCCATACAAGCGATGCAATCATCGCATGCTCAATCCATGCAAGCATTACAAGCTCAATTGGCTCAATTGCTCAAAAATCAACAAGCTATTAATAAGGAAAAGCTTCCCGTATAACCATTTCAAAATCCTAAGGGACAAATGAATCGTAGGGCTTCAAATTCTAATGGTCCCGTCGAGCACTTACAAGGAATCATTACCCTCCGTAGTGGTAAAACCTTGGACAACAAGGTCCATAACCTCCTCAAGAACCCAATAGTTAGCAATAACTAGATTAGAGTAGAGGCCAAAATTGATGTTGGGGACACATTGCCCCCAAATGTGGTTAACTTGGACAAGGACTTTCCTACAGCCCCCGATTTCATGGACCAAGAATTCTTGAACCCCGCTCTCCCATTTCCTCAAGGCTGAAAAACAAAGGCCAAGAACAATAAAAATAATGAATTCCTACAATTGTTTAACAAAGTTAAAATCAATATTCCTCTCTTGGAAGCAATTAAATAAGTTCTGGCATATGCCAAATTCCTTAAATATCTTTGAACTGTCAAAAGAATGCTCAATGTCAAGAAAAATGCCTACATGGCCGCACATGCGAGCTCCGTAATCCTTAACAAAGTCCTTCCAAAATACAAGGACCCCGGTTATCCTATCATAGCATGTGTGATTGGACAACACCATATAGATAGAGCACTCCTTGATTTGGGTGCTAGTGTGAATCTTTTCCATTATTCAGTATATGTCCAACTTGGCCTCGGTGAGCTTAAAGAGACCCATGTCACTTTATAAATGGCCGACAGATCCATAAAGATGCCACAGGGCATTGTAGAAGATGTCATTGTCCATGTTGGTAATTTTTACTATTCGGTGGATTTTATCGTGCTTGACACACAACCTGTCATAAATGAGCAATCACAAATTCCAATCATTTTAGGTCGTCCGTTCCTCGCCACCGATAATGCTTTAATTAATTGTAGGATTGGTCTAATGCGATTAACTTTCTATAATATGATAGTGGATGTGAACAATTTCTCCCTCTTTAAGCAAGCGGGTCTTGATGAGGAAGACAGTGATGAAATTTATGAAATCTCTCTCATTGATTCATTGGTGCAAGTTTTTTTTTTTTGAATGATACAAATGTTAATGAATCTTGCATTATCCCTTCTCTTAAGCATACTTTATTACTTGATGATAATTTAGCTAGTCTTGAACATGTTGAAAATACTTAGCTATTGATAATGCCATTGTTGAGTGAGATCATGAGTTTGAAAGGGAGAATGAGTTGAGTTATGGGAAAATACAAGTTGAGAAAGAGGTAGATGTCGAGAGGATTATCGAAGAGGCCATGTGGAGCTCAAATTTTGAGAGATTACTCTCGAAGGATACTTTTCCTCTCCTGTCCAAGGTAGTCACTCCAAAACTTGAGCTCAAGACTCTATCGAGCGAGCTCTAGTATGCCTTTTTGGGAAAAAGTGAGAGTTTCCCTGTGGTTGTGTCTTCCCAACTTGACCCTTGTCAAGAAGGGAAATTGATAAATGTTTTGAAAGAACACAAGAGTGCGATTGGGTGGTGTATCGTGGACTTGAGGGGCATTTCCCCTAAGATTTTTACCTACAAGATTTACTTAGAGGATGAAGCCAAACCTTCATGAAAATGCAAAGAAGGCTAAATCCTAATATGAAAGAGGTGGTGATGGCCGAGGTCATCAAGTTATTAGATGTGGGGATAATCTATCCCATTTTCGATAGTGAATGGTTAAGTCCTACCCAAGTGGTTCCCAAGAAGTCAGGAATCACTGTCATTGAGAATGAGAGTGGTGATTTAATTCTGACCAGGGCCACTATGGGGCAGCGTGTTTGTGTAGATTATAGGAAGTTGAAAACGGTCACCAGAAAGGATCACTTTCCTCTACCCTTCCTTGATCAAGTCCTAGAGAGAGTAGCGGGCCATAAGTACTACTACTTCCTAGATGGTTACTCAGGGTACAACCAAATCAAAATAGCCCCTGAGGACCAAGGAAATATAACCTTCACTTGCTCCTTCGGCACGTATGCCTATAGGAGGATGTCGTTCGGACTTTTCAATGTACTGGTGACCTTTGAAAGTGCATGCTTAGTATTTTTAGTGACATGGTGGAGAGGTTCTTGGAAGTCTTCAAGGATGACTTCATGGTCTTTGGAGATTTTTTCTATGAATGCGTTGAGAATCTTGAAAAAGCTCTTAAAGATATGTATAGAAAAGAATCTCATTCTTAATTGGGAGAAGTGTTACCTCATGGTGCCATGAGGGATTGTGCTAGACCACATTATGTCTAGGGAGTGAATACAAGTGGATAAAGCTAAAATAGATGTCATTTCTAACCTTCCCCCTCCAAAGAACCTCAAAGACAGTAGATCATTTTTAGGCCACGTGGTTTTCTACCGTAGATTCATTAAGGACTTTAGCTCGATCTCTAGGTCAATGTGCCTACTCTTAGCTAAGGACTTTCCATTTGAGTGGTCCCAAGAATGCCAAGAGACATTCAAAAAGCTCAAGACATTATTCACTTCCACACCCATTATGCAACCTCTCGATTGGAGTCTTCCTTTCGAATTGATGTGCGATGCGAGTAATTACACCATCGAAGCCGTTTTGGGGCAAAAGAAATATAGTAAACCTCATGTCATTTACTATGCGAGTAGTACCCTTGATAGTGCCCAATCCAACTACTCCATAGCAGAGAAAGAGTTGCCTGCCATAATCTTGAAAAATTCCGATTATATATGGTAGGATCCTCCATCACTTGCTTTACCGATCACGCCGCACTTAAGTATCTTTTCTCCAAAAAGGATGCAAAGGCGCGATAATTTAATGGATCCTACTTCTACAAGAATTTAACATCTCTATAAAAGACAAGAAAGGGATGGAAAATGTTGTTGCCAATCATTTGTCACGTTTGACATTTGATCATGATCATGAAGACCCTGTACCCATTATAGAATGTTTCCCGGATGAGCAATTGCTCAATGTCTCAACCCTCCCATAGTATGCTGATATAGTGAACTACCTAGTTACGGGCAAACTACCATAAGATTGGTCCACCCAAGATAGGAAGAGGTTGATGACAATGGCACTATCATTCTTCTATGATGATCCATATGTATTCAAGGATTGTGCCGATCAAATCATTTGGCGTTGTGTCCCTAATGATGAACTTCCTAGTGTGTTGTCTTTTTGTCCTGACCAAGCTTATGGTGGTCATTTCTCTTCACAAAAGACGGCATTCAAAGTGCTTCATAGTGGCTTTTATTGGCCAACTCTGTTTAAGGACGCACATGCTTACTACAAGGCATGAACCCCGATGCCAACTCCTAGGAAAAGTCACACGGCAGAACATGATGCCTCTACACCCCATCCAGGTTATCAAAGTTTTTGATTGTTGGGGTATACATTTCATGGGTCCTTTCCGTAAATCTAATCAATTCAAGTACATTTTGGTGGTTGTCGATCATGTCTCCAAGTGGGTTGAGGCCATACTGTCTAGGACAAATGATCACAAGGTGGTCTTGAAATTTCTTAAAGAACACATCTTGTCCCCGTTTGGCACTCCGAAAGCCATTATTAGTGATCAATGGGTACACTTTTGCAATTCACCTTTTGATCGTTTAATGGAGCAATATGGCGTAACCCACAAAGTCTCAACGAGTTACTATCCCCAAACCAATGGCCAAGCTGAATTGGCCAATAGGGAAATTAAGGGAATTCTCGAAAAGACGGTCGATCATTCTAAGAAAGATTGGTCTTTACGGCTATCCGATGCGCTTTGGGGGTACCGAACGGCTTATAAGACAAACTTAGGAATGACGTCCGCCTATCATTTAGTTTACGGGAAGGCTTGCCTTTTGCCCGTTGAACTTGAGCACCGAGCTTATTAGGCAATCAAGAAGCTCAATTTTGATATTGACGATAGTGGTGAGAAGAGAAAGCTCCAACTTGATGAGTTAGATGAGATTTGGAGTGAACTCTACGAGAGTTTGAAAGTATGCAAAGCACGAGTCAAAGCTTTTCACGATAACCGGACAATGCATAAGCATTTCGTGGTTGGGAATAGGATGCTTTTGTACGACTCACGGCTCCATCTATTTCCGGGTAAGCTGCAATCCCGTTGGATTGGCCCTTACATTATTCATAAAGTGTATAACCACGGAGCCATTGAGATTCAAGAACCCGCGAGTGGGACGATTTCTAAGGTCAATGGGCAACGACTTAAACTTTTTCTTGAAGGATTCAACACTGAGTTGGTGTCAATCCCATTGGAAGACCCCAAAGTTGGGGTTGAGTAAGCTCGTGTTAGCTATACTCCCTTTTTGTATGCCCCATGTTGCATGCTTGGTATAACTTTTGTTCTAATCCATGTCCGTTGTATCCATGCTTTCAATCCTTCGTACCTTGTTTTTCATGTTTTGAAGTTCAAATCTGCAGGAGAGTAGGTGGATCGTTTCGGCTTTTATTAGCGGTTTGGGTTTACGTATAGTGCGACTTGTCAAATATGTTGGGCCTTATGGTATTCCCCCATTCTCTCCCCCCATCAAGATATCCTCTATTTCAACCAAGAAAGATTCATTGAATCATAAAAAAATTGGAGCGTGAAGTGCAATTTGGGGGGATTCCAATTGATATTATCAATTAGAATAATTTATGGTTGACTTTTTGGTTGGACTAATAAAATGAAATATCCAGACTCCGTTTAGAAAAAATCCAATTGGCAAGATAATATATCTATGATCACTACTTGTATTCTAAATGATTCCTATTTATAAAGAGAGGTAATCTCAAACTCTTAATCAATCGATAATATAGATGAATCCATCAAATATTTGGCAGAAGGTATGAAATTAATTGGAAAAAAAAAAAGTAGTAATAGGAGCATTTGTCCTATATGTGCAAATCTAAATCGGGCAGATCTTTACCCGGAGTAGAGCATAAACCTAAAAAGATTGAAGAGGTCCATTCAGGAGCAAGAAAATGACATTGTGATTTGGAATGGATCTCGATGAACCAATACATCAAGGAGAAGTTAATTCGATAAGTATAGTGAATTCTTTTTTTATATATATTATAGGGAATGGGGCCAAAACTTATCTTTATCGAAAAATAGAAGAAAAGAACTTAAAAAGAGCCTGCTATGATAAAAGAAGGAGGACTAGAATCTGCACATTGATTCTTTTTGTTTTCACATTTTTTTTAACCGTATGCGTCAAAAGGTGCATGTACGGTTCTTAAGAGATATAATTTGACCCTACTCAACCGACTTTATCGAAAAAGATTATGTTTTTAGGCCAAGAGGTTCATAGCGAGATCTCGAATCAACGTACTGGTCTTATGGTATACCTCAGTATCGAAGATGATACCAAATATCTGTATTTGTTTATAAACTCTCCTGGTGGATGGGTAATACCTGGAGTAGCTATTTTCTAGTACCACCTCAAAATGAGGAGAAAATATTGATTGCAACGGTTATTTTGCTGACGTGGTATAACAATCAAATCTGAACCCTTTATTTATCCATCTACACCCCTTATTTCTAAGGAAAATCTCATCCACATAAGCACAAATCCCAAATCCGTGAGTATGTTATTTTGCTGACGGGTATCCCCGTTGCATTGAATATTTACTCCAAAATTCTCACCAAATGTACCCTTTGTAATCTAGGATTTATATGGTCATAATTGTAAATAGATATTTGCAATCTAGATAGATATTCGAATAGACATAACAGTAATAAGATACTTGTATTCAAGGTAATTATATTGAGAATTTTATGTACATATGCCTATTTTTTTTTACTGTATAGTCACCATTTAATTCATTGACTATAATCTATGCAATGCAACATGAAATAGAAAGAGAAATTCCTTCCCCTATCCTTTTCCTTTTTCCCTCATGCCAAACATGTTGATAGATATAGAAAACCACATATAAGTTGAGGGAATTGGATATGCATATTCTAGCAATTCATTTTCTAATGCTAGGAATTTGAAAACCATAATGGTACATATAGACAGTGTAATCAAGGTATATAGAAGCCATGATTTACTCCAAATTTTTTTTATGTATATATACATAGACCTACCTTCTCATGCTAGAGTAAGAAGAGCATCACCATAAATTTACAATAAAATCAACATGAGCTGCACCATGAGAAGTTGCTTCTTCTTACTCATGCTGGCACTCTACGCTGTTCGTACAACAAATGGTCAAAGTATGATTCTTAGTATTGACATCTACGAAGTTCACATAACCAGTGGGCTCTCACCTAGTAGCCCATTGTTGTCCACTCACTGCAAATCCAAAGATGATGACATTGGAATTCATGTCCTCAACCCAGGTCAATCCTACTCGTGGCATTTTCATCTCAATATCTTTAGAACTACACTCTTTTTCTGCAACTTTTCCTATGGTAATCAGAAACAAAAGGCTTTTGATGTCTTCAACATAGGAATTGCCGAGTGGTGCATTCCTGGGTATATTGAAACGCATATACCGATATGCTCGTGGCTAGCGAAAGAGGATGGCTTCTATTTTAGCAATGACAATAAGTCCTGGGAGAAAAAGTATGACTGGGCATGATTGTACTAACTGCGGCATGTCATGATTGGATTTATCATAACAGATTATAATGAAAATAATACTAATAACGATAATACCAGCAATTTTTCATGTTTGTTTATCTTATTATAGAAAATCCTTTACTTAAATGCACTTAAAATCAAGGCATTACCTGGGCATAATTTAGATTGGCAAATGGCATGTTGGTGTTGGGAATTTAACACGCGGAACCAAATTCCCCCAAATAAACACACACCCATGAGCAGTAATTAAACAAGCACACCAAAGAAAAGACACACAAATTTCTACGTGGTTTGGCCAAACACCTGCCTACGTCCACATCCGAGAGATCCATTCTTTCACTATTGAGTAAAATATGGTACAAGACACATGGATTAAATCCCATAACCCAAATACATGACCCTTGTACACTCCCCACTCAATAACCCAAAGAACCTAACATAATTATTGTAATACATAGAGAAATTATAGAGACAAAGAAATACCCTCTCTACCTCACATCCCTATAACACTGTGAACACCTCTCACAAATCACTCCAATAATTAATGTCCCATGCCCCAAAGGGGCACCCATTCTCGTCACCACTCTTTAACCGAGTATGATTCCTTCGTCATGAACCACCACCGTGTGTATATATAGAACCATATACACGCACGTTACATACAACCATAAACAGACTTGGAATTAACCAAGAAGTCTCCTGCCATCTTGTAACATCACTTGACCAATGAGAATCATTTGCTTGTTGCGTGACATGTTCCAAGATGTCATCATGATATGTATGCTTTTATATGTGATATATCCAAATAGCATGATATAGCATGATACATATGCTTTCACATGTGATATATCCAACAATCACCCCCTATATCACATATGGGGTAATTACTCCGCCACACATCACTAGCACCCCCTAATCGGTGTGCTCGCACTCCCTCAACTGAAGTGCCCACAAAGCCCACAGCTTTGTATCCGTTTGGCAAATCGCAAACACTTCACAATTGGCCATAACCAATATCAGATTGCACATACCTCGAATCCACACGGTGTCGACACCCCCGATTCGAACAATACGGCCAATACATGTGCAATTGATCCCAAGTTAATTATATGCATTAACTCCACCAGAGAAGAGCCTCGACCTCTCCTTCTCCCAAAGCAGGATTTCCCCTCACCATCGTCTGAACCGTGAAATAAACCATTCACCCCACTTGCAAGAATTTTCCATCGAGATCTTGGGAGTATAACTCTACCAACCAGACGACACAAATCATCCACACTTCTCTCAACCGCCGTGTGTGATTTCAGCACCAATATTAGATTCCTCCGCAACTTTGGGATAAATATCACACCACCCAAATAGCGAACCTGCTCCAAAAAATATTTGAACAACGTTCCTACGTGCAGTATCCTAACAATTACCTCTGTCGGATAATTGCGCCTGTGTCTGCCCCCGTCTTCTTGGAACCCATCAAATTATTTTCTCCAGAAGCACATACTTACCGTACCCGGAATCTAACAACCCAAGAGAGAAATGCCCGTATGAGTGGAATGTGAAAAACCTCTCCACCATACGCAACCTGCTACAATCACAGCAGCATCAAAATTATTTTTCGACCCTAGATCCCAACCTGCTGCAATATATATAGGATCTATCCCCAAGAAAATAAATTCCAATCCATGCAGAATCTCACAAAACTGCACCCATCGATGAATCCGCAGCGCCTGAAAATCATAGGAACAACATGTTCCAAATTTCAAGTAATATAGCTAATCCCACTAATTAATTGAAATTCCAACAAATCAAAATTCTTGATTTGATACACCTTATCACACAGGATAATTTCCCTATCCAAAGCTTTGGACCCAAAATCAAATTGCTGCCTCCTAGCCTTGTGTTCCGTACGCCCAACGACCACTGCCGGCCACATGCTCCACTGGTCACGTCACGTACCATCTGTGCTGCATCATCATATTTCCTTTTTTTTTTTCATCCTGTACTATCTTTTAACCACCGTGCTGCTAATCTCCACTATCACCGTGCGCCTCTGTCACCATGATCTGACCACCATAGCTTTGATACCACTTGTTGGGAATTTAACACGCGGAACCAAATTCCCCCAAATAAACACACACCCATGAGCAGTAATTAAACAAGCACACCAAAGAAAAGACACACAAATTTCTACGTGGTTCGGCCAAACACCTGCCTACGTCCACACCCGAGAGATCCATTCTTTCACTATTGAGTAAAATATGGTACAAGACACATGGATTAAATCCCATAACCCAAATACATGACCCTTGTACACTCCCCACTCAATAACCCAAAGAACCTAACATAATTATTGTAATACATAGAGAAATTATAGAGACAAAGAAATACCCTCTCTACCTCACATCCCTATAACACTGTGAACACCTCTCACAAATCACTCCAATAATTAATGTCCCATGCCCCAAAGGGGCACCCCTTCTCGTCACCACTCTTTAACCGAGTATGATTCCTTCGTCATGAACCACCACCGTGTGTATATATAGAACCATATACACGCACGTTACATACAACCATAAACAGACTTGGAATTAACCAAGAAGTCTCCTGCCATCTTGTAACATCACTTGACCAATGAGAATCATTTGCTTGTTGCGTGACATGTTCCAAGATGTCATCATGATATGTATGCTTTTATATGTGATATATCCAAATAGCATGATATAGCATGATACATATGCTTTCACATGTGATATATCCAACAGTTGGGTCGGGTTTGGGCGGATCATTCGCAGATGTCTTCATAAATGGGTTCACCCCTTATTCAGCCAATGTACATTGGGTATGAAATCGGTGGGTTTGAAGTAGGGCTGTCCGCCGTTAACCCAAACCCATCAATACTATATTTGGGACACTAACAAATTTGACTAATACTCACACCCACACTTTATCTCTCTCCTAGTATTACTGTGGGGCCCGCAGTGGACCCAACAGTGCCATTAAGAGAGATAAAGTGTGAATGTGAATGTTAGTGAGATTTGTTAGTACCCCTAACATTGTTTTTTTTTTTTTATGGGAGATGCCTTCGGTACGTCCTGGCAGTTTGGTTGTATATACAACCAAACAGTCCCAGCCCTTGGATGAAGCCTTTAAGAGATCCTAGCCATCCAATTAAACAACCCACTTTTAAAGCAAAACCAACATGGTTTTGTCTCAAAATCACACCCAAACCCTTCTCCTTACCTCTTCAGCAGGTAGCAGGTTGCCAAGAGACTTTGTCTACCCCATTCTCTTTGTGGTTAGTCAATATTCATGTGTCCACACTCCAAACATGATTTTTAGGACATGTTTGGGAAAGTGCAAAATATGACATGGTTTAGTCCAAGTCTAACTTTTATTTAGTTCTTATAAAAATATAGTTTTGTGAGTGTTTATTTAATTATTTCTCGCATAGAAGTCCGTGCCCACTCTAGTAAGTATGTTAAAATAGATTCTGTGTCAAACCAACTACACTTGGTTCTTAATCATAACCATTCAACCACTATTTGTGCCGTATTTCTCTATATTTTTTGCCAGTTTATTTTTTCTTCTTTCTTTGGAATAATATCATAATTTCCAAAATATTTTTTTATCACAAATGTGTTTCCATCACATATCGTAGAGAGCCTAATTAATTTTCATTAGGAGTAATACGATGCTTCTCAAATTTTGTATCTTAAACGTGGTCTTAACACCTGTCGCAATGGGACCATGTTCAATAATAATGTATTTCTACAAAATCCTCCAATGAAAATTGAGTGGGCCCACAATATGTATTGGAAACAATATTAAGCCAAACATTAATCTTTTAATATTACTAGGAGGATGGCCTGTGCAAGGCACGAGCATTGGATTTGATCGAAAAAATATAATGCATTTTTTTTGTTAATGTGTACACTAAAGAAAAATAAATCTGTTAATTCTTAACATGGTGTTAGAAAAAATATGCTTGAACAACATCCATACTAATTGACGTTAAACCTACAATTTTCTGTTGGATAAATAGTATTAATAAAAAAAATTCAAAAATTTAAAGTAAATAATTTTATAGACTGACATTTACTTGCTATTTCTTTAATTGTGTTCGAAATCTATAGGAAAAAAAATCTTTAGTCGAAGTAGAGAAATAAAAATTAGTTGCATTTATTGCGGATACATTTAATAGATTTATGATTTAAAAAACAAATGAAATTAAACATTAAACCCTAAATGTATTATTGAACATGCACCGTCGACAAAGGAATTGAGATATTTGAGTAATGTTAATAATCAATAAATGTATACACTTTAAACTTTTGCAGAAAGGTACTATACACAAGATAAAAATGTAATTAATTTATAAGTGTACACACTTTAAATTTTAAGGCTCTTTTCTTTAACACACACACATATATATATATGTATGTATAAATATACAAATATCTACACTAATATAGAAAGAGAAAGGAAGGGTTTAATTTACTAACTCCTGACTTACTAACTCTTTACTTTACTATTTACGTTACTCAACTCGTTCCTTTACTGTCTACGTTACGAAAACTCTTAACAAAAGTCATCCTTTACTTTACGTCTTTGGAAGCACTGGGCACCGACGCTTACTTTCGGCACCTTTTTACTCACTTGGGCGCCGATACTTACTTTCGATTACTTTGACATCATTGGACACCGACTCTTACTTCCGGCATATAAAACAATAAGACAAAAAATCATAAAATATAAACTTCAAAAGACGACTATGCCAATTTTATTTGCAGGGATCCTAACTCCCGAATAATGTTAGGTGGCGATTCTGAACTTTACTTGGCCCTACTACTACTTTCACGTAATTTCACGCTTCTCAATGTAACACGTTGCAATCCTCGAAGGGATCGCCTCCCACTTTCGGGGCGAGCGCAACACCATGCTCATTAATTTTTTTTTGCTGTCATTTAGTTTTTGTTCCACATTTCATAACTTTTGTTCCTTTGTCATATTTATTAGTTCCACTCTCATATATTTTTGTTCCACGCTCATAATATTTTGTTTCTTTCTCACTTAGTTTTAGTTCCACATTTCCCAACTTTTGTTCCTATGTCATATTTACTAATTCCTCTCATACATTTTTGTTCCACACTCATAATTTTTTGTTCCTTTCTAATTTGGTTTTAGTTCCACTTTTCACTACTTTTGTTCCTTCGTCATATTTATTAATTCCTGTCTCATATATTTTTGTTCCACGCTCATAATTTTTTGTTCCTTTCTCAATTGGTTTAGTTCCACTTTTCACTACTTTTGTTCATTTGTCATATTTATTAGTTCCAGTCTCATAAATTTTTGTTTCACGCTCATAATTTTTTGTTCCTTTCTCATTTGGTTTTAGTTCCACTTTGCACTACTTTTGCTCCTTTGTCATATTTATTAGTTCCAGTCTCATAAATTTTTGTTTCACGCTCATAATTTTTTGTTCCTTTCTCATTAGGTTTTAGTTCCACTTTTCACTACTTTTGTTCCTTTATCATATTTATTAGATTCAGTCTCATATATTTTTGTTCCACGCTCATAATATTTTTTTTTCTTTCTCATTTAGTTTTAGTTACACTGATCGGTTACTCTGCCGTTTTTTTCTTTTCTTTATTTACTTATGTTATTTTAGGGGTTTGGTCTCTCTATAAATCCACTGGTCAGTTACTCTACCGTTTTCTTTTATTTACTTATGTTCTATTAGCGGTGTGGCCTCCCAATAAATCCACTGGTCTGTTTATCCGCCTTTACAGCTTTTTCGAACTTTACTAACTCCTGACTTACTAACTCTTTACTTTGCTACTTACGTTACTAAACTCGTTACTTTACTGTCTACGTTACGAAAACTTTTAACTAAACTCATCCCTTACTTCACGTCTTTGGCAGCACTGGGCACCGACGCTTACTTCGGCACTTTTTTACTCACTTGGGCGCCGACACGTACTTTCGATTACTTTTACGTCACTGGGTACCGACCCTTCCTTGCATCACGTAAAACAAAAATACAAAAAAAAAATCATAAAATATGATCTTCAAAAGGCGATTGTGTCAATTGTCTTTGCAGGGATTCTAACTCCCGAATAATGTTAGGTGGCGATTCTGAACTTTTACTTGGCCCTACTTCTACTTTCACGTACTTTCACGCTTCTCAATGTAACACATTGCGATCCTCGAAGGGTTCGCCTCCCACTTTCGGGGCGGGCACAACACTACGCTCATTATTTTTTTTTCTTTGTCATTTAGTTTTTATTCCACATTTCACAACTTTTGTTCCTTTGTCATATTTATTATGTCCACTCTTATATATTTTTGTTCCACGCTCATAACATTTTGTTCCTTTCTCACTTAGTTTTAGTTCCACATTTCCCAACTTTTGTTCCTATGTCATATATAGTAATTACTGTCTCATATATTTTTGTTCCACGCTCATAATTTATTGTTCCTTTCTCGTTTGGTTTTTGTTCCACTTTTCACTACTTTTGTTCCTTTGTCATATTTATTAGTTCCAGTCTCATAAATTTTTGTTCCACGTGCATAATTTTTTGTTTCTTTCTCATTTGGTTTTAGTTCCACTTTTCACTACTTTTGTTTCTTTGTCATATTTAATAGTTCCAGTCTCATATATCTTTGTTTCACTCTCATAATTTTTTTGTTTCTTTCTCATTTAGTTTTAGTTACACTGGTCGGTTTCTACCAATTTTTTTTCTTTTATTCATTTACTTATGTTATTTTAGTGGTTTGGTCTCCCTAGAAATCCACTGGTCAGTTATTCCGCCGTCTACTTTTATTTACTTATGCTCTTTTAGTGGTGTGGCCTCCCAATAAATCCACTGGTCGGTTTATCCGCCTTTACTGCTTTCCCTAACTTTACTAACTCCTAACCTACTAACTCTTTACTTTACTATTTATGTTACTAAAGTCGTTACTTTACTGTATACGTTACTACAACTTTTAACTAAACTCATCCCTTACTTCACATATTTGGAAGCACTGGGCACCGACCCTAACTTTCGGCACTTTTTTACTCACTTCCTTTTGGTAACTTTTACGTCACTGGGCACCGACCCTTACATTCAGCGAGTAAAACAAAAAGACAAAAAAAAAATCATAAAATATAAACTTCGAAAGACGATTGTGTCAATTGTCTTTGCAGGGATCCTAACTCCTGAATAATGTTAGGTGACTACTCTTAACTTTTACTTGTCCCTACTCCAACTTTCACATGATTTCATACTTCTCAACGTAACCCGTTGCGATCCTTGAATGGATCGCCTCCCACTTTCTGGGCGGGCGCAACACCGCGCTCATTATTTTTTGTCTCTTTCTCATTTAGTTTTTGTTCCACATTTCACAAGTTTTGTTCTTTTGTAATATTTGTTAGTTCCACTCTCATATATTTTTGTTTCACGCTCATAATATTTTGTTCCTTTCTCATTTAGTTTTAGTTCCACATTTCCCAAATTTTGTTCCTATGTCATATTTATTAATTCCTGTCTCATATATTTATGTTCCACGCTCATAATTTTTTGTCCTTTCTCAATTGGTTTTAGTTCTACTTTTCACTACTTTTGTTCATTTGTCATATTTATTAGTTCCAGTCTCATATATTTTTGCTCGAAGCTCATAATTTTTTGTTTCTTTCTCATATAGTTTTAGTTACACTGGTCAGTTACTCCGCTATTTTTTTTTCTTTTCTTTATTTACTTGTGTTGTTTTAGTGGTGTGGTCTCCCTATAAATCCCCTAGTCAGTTACTCCACCGTTTTCTTTTATTTGCTTATGTTCTTTTAGTGGTGTGGCCTCCTAATAAATCCACTGGTCGGTTTATCAGCCTTTCACTACACCATATGGGCAATTTTGTAACGGACAAGTTTTATGATTTGTAACGGGTATACCCGTTACTAATTTGTAACGGGCATATCCGTTACAAGTTTCGGAAAACTGTTACTAATTACCTTTAGTTTGGTTACTTTATTTATGTAATGGGTGTATTTATTTTCGTAACGTTTATAACTGTTACAAATTGATCCCCAAAAATAAAAAATAAGAAATTTTTAATTTGCCGCTCAAAACCATCGGGTTCTACTCGTTTCCCAAAAAGATAGAAATTAAGGAGAGAGAAAGGAGAAAGGGGGAAAGGAGATCCAAAGGGGGAAAACCATTGGCTCTACCCCACACCACCGCCGAACATCCGACGCCGAACCACGCTGCCGCCCACACGACGCTGACCCTACCTGACGCCGACCCCATGCCGCCGACCACCCGCCGCCACCGTGGACTTCCTGCAGGTACACCTTCCTCCTCCTCCTTCTTCTTCTTCTTCTTCTTCCTTCTTCTTTTTCTTCCTTCCTTCTTCTTCTACCCACTTCCTTATTTTCAATCAGATTTTTCAATCAGATTTGTGTCTTCGGTGCTTTCCAAGACCCAAAGTGCTATTTTCAATCAGATTTGTGTCTTCGGTCTTTCTTGAGTTTTACTTAATGTAGTTATCGATGTTACCATTATCGTACCCTATTTTGTTTGAGAAATTGCTCCAAGTTTGAGTTATAAAGAGTTTTCCTAAAAATACAATGAGACGGAACCCTAAGTCCTATTTTCTGTGATGGGAGAATTTTAATATTGGAATTCACTTTGAAGGTATTTATTTCTGCCTTATTTGTCTTGTAAAACTGATAGTAAAATCCACATATTTGTCTTATCATAATTTTATCTGATGCTGCCTATGATGACCTAATTCCTTCTCATTTTGTTTTTCTAGAAAGCATGGTAAGAATATTCGCCTTGTATGTTTTGCTACTGGCAGCTGTATTTCCCTTTTTGCATTGTAGTTGCCTGTAAACTCTAAAGCTGTCTAAGGATTTCTAGAGGATTTTAGGCATGTAAGTTGCCTCTAAACTCTAAAGCTGGCGGAACAATTCAGGTCAAGATGAAGTGTGCATTTATGTTCTGTTTTGGTTCGAATTTAACAAAGTAAAATGAAAGGAAAAGGAAAAGAAAAACAAAAGGAAACCATTTTCAATATATTTGTCACACTCACACATCCACTTTTATGCTCTGTCTGCATTCTTGAAAATGCCATTTCTTATGACACACATCCATTTTACATTCCCACTTACCCTACTTTATGTTTCATAGATTTTGTATTTTCTATGGATTTTCTTTTGTTTGTTAGAAAGATTTATCTTCCACATGTATTTCTGGCATTGTGGTGTTCATAATTCCAAAGTCCAAGTCATGAAAATAAGCTAAATAGCTGCCACATTAGTCAGGTGAACAAATAATAGAAATCCTTTGTTGTGGCATAAGAAGATGTCATAGAGGTCAGGATTTATTAATTGAGCCTGCGGGTCCATGGTCTCTAATCCCATGAGCACATGCAATTTCTAGCGAAGAAAAGGTCTCAATTACCACACTTAAAAGAACTCCCAAGCTCAGATGATGGAGGTTAATTAGGGTGGGAACAAAAGCACCCTTCATTCTTCAAAGTGTTCTAGGCCATCATATATAATAAAAATTGAATAAATTGGGTCTTCACATGGATTTTTAGTCTCTTGTTTTTCACATTCACACACAAGCAAGGCCCGATTCTTTTGATTTTGTTGTTAAAGAATGGATTAGAGATGACATAGATGGAGTGCATTTATTTATACTAGTTTATGCTTTGATGAGAGAGAGAGAGAGAGAGAGAGAGAGAGAGAGAGAGAGTTTGTGTGCTTTCAACTAGAATGATGAAATTAAGAAATGACAGATAATAGGTTAGAACGTTAGCATTTGGGGTCCTCTCAAGTTTAGTTCCAACTTTGAAGTAAAAGCTTAAGGAAAATTAATGGTGTGCTTCCAAATAGTCCTTTATTCTAGTTTTATATGTCCCATCTTAAGCGTCGTCTGTAAAAGTCAATACACTTAATTACACACTTCCATATAATTTGACACTAGAATTCTTAACTTAAAAGAATGGAAACAACAGAAAAGTTCAAAATTTTCACAATAGAAAAAAAAAATACCCTTCCATTAGTTAGAATTTTCAAAAGCATCTTTCATAATGAATTCATTAGCACTTTGAGCTTATAAGTTAGTGCCTTGTGGACTATTAGGGGGGGGGGGGGAGAAGGGGTGGTGACATATGGTGTAGTGTAAATCCAACAGCTCGCTTAAAGATATTATTTCTTATTACCTTGTCAAATGGTCATATGATGTGCCCAATATCTGGCAGCTGACCTTTTGACTATTTTAAGAAACATTATTTTCCATATTTTCATGTATTTGACAAGATGTGTCCTTTTCATAAATTCCCTTACCATCCTTCCAAGTTGGGCATGTACATTAATAAGCTATCAGGACCATGTGACAATTGAAAATTCCTCTTCTTACTCTCCCCTCATCCTCCAGTAACCAAGCTCTAAATCACACTGATTATTTGAACTTCCTGTTCTCTGCAAACTTTATTTTGTTGCAAAGTCTAACCAAGAACCTTACTCGTTCATCATTGATGACATTGACGCGTGGTTTTCATTCTTTGCTCGAGTTGGAAACTAAAACAAGAGATAGGGGGAGAGATAAAAATTAGCCACAGTTCGATGAATTGAGTTGGTAGCTATGTAGCTGTATTTTTGATCAAGTGAATATTAAGATAAAAAAAAAATTGTGAAAAAGCCCCAAACACCCTTTTGTCCAAGGAACGAGAAGAATATCAATATGAAACGAGAAAGAACAACGGAACAATGGAACGAGAAGAATATCAATATGAATGACTGTAGAAAGATTTGTATGTTGACTGTAAACAAGTTTTGAAAAGTACCAGAAAAAAAAATAAAAATAAAATAACCAAACTATTATAAAGGCGTGCGTTTCCATTTTGTCGTGACAAGAGAGAGATTCCTTTGCTTGGTTGTGGAATATATAGCAGATGGAATTAAAAACAGGTTTATTTTGATGCTAACATTGAGTATTGTAGGTGAAACTGGTAAGGAGGCGATGCAGTTGATTGATTAAATTTGAAGCTAACATTTTTTCCCTTTGTAAGTTTTTATTTTTTTTCATCTTAGGTTTATTTTTTCTCCTTGCAACTGACATGAAGGTTGTCAACGATGTTGCTATTGCCTTTGCCTACCCCAACACCAGGTTTGATTGCCTTTTGTATTTTTCAATTGGTATTTCCTTTTGTTTTTGTTCATCTATGTTCTTTTCAATTTTTCTTCCCTTGGGTTCTGTTTGCTATGCTATTTTAGGGGAGAAAACAAAGTAAAAAAAAGAAAGACAAACTATTTCCTTAGTGTTTTTTTTTGTTTTCCTTCGTGCTTAAACAACACCAAGATGAGAATTTCTTTGAACGAAACTAATCGTTTCCCTGATTTTCAGATATGCATTTTCGCAAATTAAAGTTGCTACATAACGAAGATAATTGCAAGATTGTCGAGATTTGGTGAGTCTTTCTCTTTCCTTACTCCCATCTCAGCTCGCGTTGCCTTTGTAAAGTTGGAAAAAAGCAAGTTCCCAAGGATGTATTGACTTAGAGTTTGTTTGCTGTAACTTGTAAGTTGGTTTCGCAGGATGTGTTTTGTCTGAAACTTCATTTAGACAAGAGTTAAAAGGCTGCTATAATACTCAAACATGTGATCTCTCACTTGTCAAACCAAGCTTTTACAATTGTTTCATTCAATGGTCCCTTTTCTATCAGCCATTATGTACAAATTACTTATATCATCTTCCACTATGGCCCATTTGCAAACAACTTTTGGAGTTCATCTTCCACTATGGCCCGTTTGTTTATTGATTTGATTTTTTTTCCTACTCACCTGCGGAACTATAAATGATTTGGGGGATTTTGAACTCATCAAATTTATTTTTCTTTGCAATATGTTTGAAATCAACTAAAGGTGCCATAGGGGAGTCCATATCACAATGCTCCTTCTTTCATTTTAATGTTTTTGGATATATTCTTCAGAAGGTATAGCTAACACAGATAAGTCCCACAGCAATTACTTGATTTCTGCTTTAGATCTTGTGTGAACTTGCAAAAAAAGGATTCTACTTGTACACAGTATTATGGATCATAGGAAATAAAAATTACCAATAGATTTCATCACCAAAAGTTATGTTTATTAATTAGCATATATAACCAAGTTTGGGAAAAGGGTAAATAATGCTATGCATCCCAACTTTTGTATCTGAAATGTTTCCCAAAGCAATATTTGTGTATAATATTTGGTAAACATAGCATTATTTTGTTTAGATATATAGCTACCAATTGAGACAATTATTGGTTTTATTGTTCGTCTTTAATTGTCTCAAACAGCCCCAAAGTTCTGGTGTTCCTACTTGCTTCTAATTACTCATTGTTTGATAACTCTCTCAGCCCTCCCACAGCCTTGTTCAGATTCTCTGTCAAGATCACAAGGATGTCATCTACTACATCATGAGGACTCTAAAGGATTACACCATCCAGGTTTGTGATTTAAGAATCAATTTGGTAAGAATCAATTCATTTGGCTACTTTTCTAATTCTTTTGTATTTTCTGTTTTGCAATTTTATAACTACTATCTTGCGAGTCACATTGAATCTTGCGAGTCACAAAAAAAGTGAAATAGATTAAGAACATTGAATTGTGCGAGTGATCTACCCTTTATTCCCATCAAATTTGCAGCTAATGGAAGACCAACACACTTATTCCCATTTCATGTTCTAGATTTTTCATATTTGGAGGGAATTCTGGTCAATCTTGTTGAATTCAGGATCTTAAAAATTCGACTTCACTATTACCCTTAAGTTTCTCCATTGAACAAGGGCACCTAAGATTGTAAATATTGACTGAATTTCTTTGTTTGGCATCTTGATTAATGGTAGCCTTGATGATGGTTGAGTTAAACTTTAAACATGCATATAGTGCTTTTATGTTGCTGCCTTGAAATAAACTGCTTAGTTTCTGGCTGAATGGCTAGCAAGCTTTATTACGGCGACAGTTATACATCAAGGATGCGAGGGTTAACATGCATAACGTAACGTATCATATCAGAGTTGGAATTTTATTTTGTCACACTATTCCTTACTGTTATTGGTAAAAGATTTATAATACATAACTTCTTAAATTTCTGGTTTATTATTGGTAAAAGAATTATAATATATGTTTTCTTGTAATGGAACTGGTCTTAGCAGCCCTTATTGTGGATCTAAGACACTCTAAATTGAAGTGCTTTTGCAATTACTAATTCATCACTATTTTATGAGTGTTTTACCACTCTGAAGTTGAAGCTGCAGAGGTATGAGTTGACTGATAGGACTTTATGACTCGAACATTGTAGTAAAAGAAATAAAATTAGAGACTTTAACATATTACTTTACAAGTAGATAACATGCTTCTTGACTTTAATTATAGACTTTTTTTTTTTTTACTTTCTATTTACTTTGTATTGACTTTTTTTTTTTGTTTAGTTTATGGTCATCCTTCAAACATCATTACTTCAAATAAATTCAAGTTAAACTTCTTATGAGTCACACCAACCCATTCCATTGTTTCTTCCTTACTCGCAGCATTAGGCCCAGCCTTCACAGGGCCCTTAACAGCAGTCTTTGTAAGCTTTTCATAGTTGTGTCCAAACATATTACATTCCTACAGCGAGCAGGCAGCCATTGATACTCCACCTTAATTTCCACCGAGTCCTTACCATCATCATCAAAACAAACATCAAAGGAATCAATAGGATCTAAAAAAGCATTTAGCTCCACAGACCCTTGCAAACGAAATGTGTTTTCTATTCTCAGTCATCTTGTCAACATAAAGGGGATGACCCACAGCACTATCTACGTAGCTAAAGCCCTCATACTCCATAGCTCAAGAGGAACATTATGGAGCTTCACCTAAACAAGAATTTGGGACAGAGCCTCTTTCTCCTAGTTTCATCCTTGGTTGCCATTCTTAAGAAAGATAGGCTGACCAGCAAAATACCATGGCCCTTTTTCAATAATCTCATCTCTATCAAAATCATCTTGGAATTTTAAAAAATAGAACCCTTTATCATCTGCCAGAATCTTGGTTGTCATGGAAAGATTACATGTATGTCTATAAAAGAAACTATTTGATAGATACATGACCACATTAGGAAGAAATGTAGTCATCGTACTTTCACAAACAGATTCTCTTCACTTCTTTCTTCTCTTCTTTGCTTCTATCAGTGCTGTATTTTTTAGCTTCATAATATTCTCTGTCAGAAAGACTACGAATGAGATAGCTTTCAGAGGCTGTGATTCTTTGATGTTGCACCCACCCAACTTGCAGGATTTCTTCCCACAATTGAGTATGTGTCTCTGTTCATAAGATAGATGCATATACATATATATATAGCCTCCACGCTCGATATAGGCGTTGCACATGTGTGGATGAGAAGGCAAAGGTCTATACTAATACAAAATGAGTATGCTTGTTAGTGTGTTCACTATCTAAAATGAAGCAAGTATTGTTCCGCTCTGTTTTAACGCTTTAGTAGGGATTTTTCTGGTCTTACCTTTTCTAAACCACTGGTTATTAGTCATAATTGACTCCCTTCTAGTTAGTATATTACTGACATAGTTTTATTTTTTTATTTCTCGTTTTATTCTTGTAGATTAAACCATATTGAACTAAGTAAAAATTTTCTGTCGGTTCATTCTACATGACTACCTTATCATCTCCCATGGATTAGTTTCCTGTTCTCTATCTGTATTCATTTTATATCACATATCTATAAATTTAGGGAAGTTATTCGAAGGCAAGAAACTTGATGTTTGTTAAGGAACTATTTGGTTTATTTTTCTTGAAGGATGAGAAGCCACATTTTGTTTAACCAAATTGGATATAAGTCAAAGCTTGCTGTTAGAAGATGCTCCAGATGCTAAAAGGAGGAAGTCAAAGAGACCCAATGAAGTAGAGCAACTCGAGGGGGAACATTGTAATTGAAATTTCATTTCTCACCCAAGTGTAATCGCATTGATATATGGTTGGATTAGAATTTTCATTTCTCACCCAAGTGTAAACACATTGATATGTAATCACAATTTTCATTATTGGAATTTCTCACACCGCTTGTTATTTGTGTTTCATATGAATTATTATGCTTGTTAATCAGGTGGGAAAAAAATTTGGGAAACATTTCAAATAAATAATTTTTTTTATTTGCAATTAATATTTGTAACGGGTATATCCGTTACAAAATCTGTTACTAATTTTTAGCATTTTGGATATTAGTAACGGATATATCCGTTACTAATCTGTTAAAAACCGTTAGTATTTTAAAAATAAAATAAAAAAAGTTGAATATCTATCCGTTACTAAACTAATTTGTAACGGGTATAACCGTTACAAAAATTATATTAGTAACGGGTATATCCGTTACAAATATCCGTTACTAATTAGTAACGGATATATCCGTTACAAAAATCCGTTACAAATTTGCAACGCCATATTTGTAACGGGTATATCCGTTACAAATTATTTTTGTAACGGATATTCCCGTTACAAATCGGGCCATATGGTGTAGTGTTTACTGCTTTTCCTAACTTTACTAATTCCTGACTCACTAACTCTTTACTTTACTATTTATGTTACTAAACTCGTTACTTTACTGTCTACGTTACTAAAACTTTTAACTAAACTCATCCCTTACTTTACGTCTTTGGGAGCACTGGGCACCGACCCTTACTTCCTGCAATTTTTTTACTCACTTGGACGCCGACACTTACTTCCGGCACGCCAAACAAAAAGACAAAAAAAATCGTAAAGTGTAAACTTCAAAAGACGATTGTGTCAATTGTCTTTGCAGGAATCCTAACTCCCGAATAATGTTAGGTGACCACTCTGAACTTTTACTTGGCCCTACTACTACTTTAACGTACTTTCATACTGTTAGGTGACCATAATTTTAGGTGACCATAATTTAGGTGACCATACTTGGCCCTACTACTACTTTCACGTACTTTCTTTGCAGGAATCCTAACTCCCGAATAATGTTAGGTGACCATAATTTTTTGTTCTTTTCTCATTTGGTTTTAGTTCCACTTTTCAGAACTTTTGTTCCTTTAATATATTTATTAGTTACAGTTTCATATGTTTTTGTTCCACGCTCATAATTTTTTGTTTCTTTCTCATTTAGTTTTAGTTACACTGGTCGGTTACTCCGCTGTTTTTTTTCTATTCTGTATTTACTTGTGTTATATTAGTAGTGTGGTCTCCCTATAAATCCACTAGTCGGTTACTCCGCCGTTTTCTATTATTTACTTATGTTCTTTTAGTGGTGTGGCCTCCTAACAAATCCACTGGTCGGTTTATCCGACTTTACTGCTTTCCCTAACTTTGCTAACTCCTGACTTACTAACTCTTTACTTTACTGTTTATGTTACTAAACTCGTTACTTTACTGTCTATGTTACTAAAACTTTTAACTAAACTCATCATTTACTTCACGTCTTTGGAAGCACTGGGCACCGACCCTTACTTCCGGTATTCTTTTACTCACTTCGGCGCTGACACTTACTTCCGGTGATTTTTAACCCTTATTTCTGGCACGTCAAACGAAAAGATGAAAAAAAAATCATAAAATATAAACTTCAAAAGACGATTGTGTGAAGGGATCCTAACTCCCGAATAATGTTAGGTGGCGACACTTAGTTTTTACTTGGCCCTGGCCTATTCCTATTTTCACGTAATTTTAGGCTTCTCAATGTAACCCGTTGCGATCCTCCAAGGGATCGCCTTCCACTTTTGGGGAGGGCGCGACACCACGGTCATAATTTTTTTTTTTTGTTTTTTTTGTTTTTGTTTTTTTTTTTTTTTTTTTATGTTATTGTCATTTAGTTTTAGTTCTACATTTCACAAATTTTGTTATTTTGTCATATTTATTAGTTCCACTTTCATATATTGTTGTTCCAGGCTTATAATTTTTTGTTCCTTTCTCATTTAGTTTTAGTTCCACATTTCCCAACCTTTGTTCCTTTGTCATATTTATGTATTCCACTCTCATATATTTTTGTTCCACACTCATAATTTTTTGTTCCCTTTCTCATCTGGTGTTAGTTCCACTTTTCACAACTTTTGTTCCTTTGTCATATTTGTTAGTTCCAGTCTCACATATTATTGTTCCACCCTCATAATTTTTTGTTCCTTTCTCATTTGGCTTTAGTTCCACTTTTCACAACTTTTGTTCCTTTGTCATATTTATTAGTTCCACTCTCATATATTGTTATTCCTTGCTCAAAATTTTTTGTTTCTTTTCCATTTAGTTTTAATTCCATATTTCACAACTTTTGTTTTTTTGTTCTATTTATTAGTTCCAGACTCATATATATTTGTTCCACGCTCATAATTTTTTGTTCCTTTCTCATTTGGTTTTCGTTCCACTTTTCAGTATTTTTGTTCCTTTGTCATATTTGTTAGTTCCAATCTCACATATTTTTGTTCCACCCTCATAATTTTTTGTTTCTTTCTCATTTGGTTTTAGTTATACTTTTCACAACTTTTGTTGCTTTAATATATTTATTAGTTCCACTCTCATATATTTTTGTTCCACGCTTATAATTTTTTGTTTCTTTCTCATTTAGTGTTAGTTACATTGGTCGGTTACTGCGCTGTTTTTTTCTTTTCTTTATTTACTTGTGTTATTTTAGTGGTGTGGTCTCTCTATAAATCCACTGGTCGGTTACTCCGCCGTTTTCTTTTATTTACTTATATTCTTTTAGTGGTGTGGCCTCCTAACAAATCCACTGGTCGGTTTATCCGCCTTTACTGC
Organism: Hydrangea macrophylla; assembly: GCA_033977485.1. Lineage (NCBI taxonomy): Eukaryota > Viridiplantae > Streptophyta > Magnoliopsida > Cornales > Hydrangeaceae > Hydrangea > Hydrangea macrophylla. The sequence continues at coordinate 32,770,410 of CM066999.1, read as the reverse complement.
TTTCCCTAAGTTTACTAACTCCTCACTTACTAACTCTTTACTTTACTATTTATGTTACTAAACTCGTTACTTTACTGTCTACGTTACTAAAACTTTTAAAGAAACTCATCCTTTACTTCACGTCTTTGGAAGCACTAGGTACCGACCCTTACTTCCGGTATTCTTTTACTCATTTCGGCGCTGACATTTACTTCCGGTCATTTTTACGTCACTGGGCACCGTCCCTTATTTTCAGCACCTCAAACAAAAGATAAAAAAATCATATAATCTAAACTTCAATAGACGATTGTGTCAATTGTCTTTGCCGGGATCCTAACTCCCGAATAATGTTAGGTGGCGACTCTTAATTTTTACTTGGCCCTGGCCTACTCCTACTTTCCCATAATTTTAGGCTTCTCAATGTAACCCGTTGCGATCCTCTAAGGGATCGCCTCCTACTTTCGAGGAGGGCGCGACACCACGCTCATAATTTTTTTTTATGTTATTTTCATTTCACAACTTTTGTTCTTTTGTCATATTTATTATTTCCAGCCTCATAATTTTTTGTTCCTTTCTCATTTAGTTTTAGTTCCACATTTCCCAACATTTGTTCCTTTGTCATATTTCTGTATTCCACTCTCATATATTTTTGTTCCACGCTCATAATTTTTTGTTCCCTTTCTCATCTGGTTTTACTTCCACCTTTCACAACTTTTGTTCCTTTGTCATATTTGTTAGTTCCAGTCTCACATATTTTTGTTCCACCCTCATAATTTTTGTTCCTCTCGCATTTGGTTTTAGTTCCACTTTTCACAACTTTTGTTCCTTTGTTATATTTATTAGTTCCACTCTCATATATTTTTGTTCCATGCTCAAAATTTTTTGTTTCTTTTCCATTTAGTTTTAATTCCACATTTCACAACTTTTGTTCCTTTGTCCTATTTATTAGTTCCAGTCTTATATATTTTTGTTCTATGCTCATAATTTTTTTATTCCTATCTCTTTTAGTTTTAGTTCTACATTTCACAACTTTTGTTCATTTCTCATATTTATTGATTGTTGATCATAAATACTTGTTCCATGATCACTGAGTCTTAGTGTCATAATTCACTAGTTTTGTTCCTTAATCATTACCCTTTATTCCTTGAACACAACAACTTGTTCCAGGATCACTTAGGTTTGTTTCTTGATCATAAGTAATTGTTCCAAAGAACATAAAGTTTAGGCCTTTTTTTCATTAACTAAGTTTTCGTTCCAGATTTCAACGAATTTTGTTCCTTGATAATAAATATTGGTTCCTTTATCATAAATGCTTGTTCTCAGGACCACTGTTTTTAGTTCCAGATTTCACAAGTTTTGCTCCTTAATCATAACTATTTATTTCTTGAACACAACAACTTGTTTCTGGATCACTTAGTTCTGTTTCCTGTTCATAAATAATTGTTCCAAAGACCAGAAAGTTTAGTGATAACGGAATAATAAGTTATTAAGAAGGAACAAATATAAAATACAGGAACTAAAGTTAGTGATGAAGGCAATAATCAGATATTAGAAAGGAACAAATATAAGCTAGAAGGTAAGAGTACCGGTGATAACCGGTTACTCCTCAATTAATGCTCCCTTACACTTCAATTAATGCTCCCTGAAAAGTCAAAAAAGTGAACTGAACAACCAATAGAAGCATGACACTTGGCAAGTGGTTTGGTTGTATATACAACCAAACCACTTGGTTGTACCGAAGAGGTTTCCTTTTTTATGTGTCATAACTTTCTTTTGACAACTTTTTAAAAGAAACAATATCTTAAAAGAATGGTGGTCCGTTTGAAAGTACATATGGGGATACATTTTCACAAGTTATATTTATATATTATCATCTTTCCTTATCAAATTATATTGTAAAAATGCATTTTAATACAATTTTTATTTTTTCACAAAAGTAAGTCTTAAATATTGCTTCGGATTTTAAGTTAGGAGATAGGTGTTTTGCATATAAGAAAAAAGTTGGAGGTTGACCAACCCCCATATTCCTCAAATTCAGTGGCAATTTATCTTCCTCCATAATGTTTATATCTTATTCTCTGTTATTGTCTCTCTACGTACATGAAACGTATCAATCAATGTTTAAATGAGTAATGCTAAGTGCATCTAAATAGGACACCTAAACTATCCATCTATTGATGTGCTGTGGCATTTTGAAAATTAATTCGAACTTTGTTCGGTAACTGATAAATGATTTTAGAAATCTACATTAATATGTAGATAGTTTAGATGTCCGTTTAAATGTACCTAGCATTACTCATGTTTAAATATGTGCTTCTAAAATAAGGTAACTTACATACCAAACGTAACATAAAGGCATCAACACTCGATTTTGACTCATCCAACAAAAATGCCTTGAATGTCGTATTCTTATTCAATTCATTTTATTGCAAATCCCTAATCTCTCCCCCCCCCCCCCCCCCCCCGGTTCTCTCTCTCTCTCTCTCTCTCTCTCTCTCTCTCTCTCTTTGTGTGCGTACGTTCATGTATGTGCAGACAAATATGTTACAGGTACATAATTGTATGGTAAGTATCTATTTGCTATGGGCATATACAACTATAAGACCAAGAATATCCATCAAAGTCAAGAGAGGAAGTTAGATTATAGACAGAGATATTAGATAAATTACATCATCAAATGGATTTTGTTCTTACCTGTTGCACCCAAAAATTTTCAAAGGTTTTTGACCCCGAATGAGTTGTTGGAGTGGGCTTGGAACTGATCGGCCCAAGGCTCATTTTGGAAGGCTAGCCCAAGTCAACGAAGGACGATCGGGCTCAAGAGGGAAACAACACGTGGTTCAGGAGGATAATGCATAGGTTCAAGACTTGTGGAGCCCGATGGGTTATGGAGGATAAACATCCAGTGATCGGGCACTATATTTGGGAAGAAACAGTAATGGCAAGTATTGGAGCCCTATTGGTCGAGAGAATGTGAATAGCCGTCAATGGGCAAATACACTTCAAAAGGCACGAGAGGTGGAATGTGGAACAGCTCGGTGGGAAGTGAGGCTTGGACTATGGTCATGAGAGCCTGATGGTTGAATGGGTCTATTCGTAATTATCACCACAATTGTCATCCTAGAATTAACGAAATAGAGTCCGTTTTGGAATGGATTTGGTCATATTCAGTTGGATTCAAAGAATCAATCCCAAGTATTATGGGATTATTCCAATCAAGATAGGGATAAGGAAAGAGTTTAAGGTTAGGAAGGATTCTACACGTCCTTATCTTGCTTGAGGAGCAATCCAAGGAGTCTTAACTATACTTGGAATAGTAATGGCCACTATAAATAGGGAAGCAGGCCTACATGCAAAGGACTCCACGTCATATTGAAAAATAGCATACACACAGCATTCAAAGCATTCAACCCCTGCGTTCTTGCTACTCTGCACCCATAGCAATTATGTCTATCCTTTTATTATTTTTATTTCTTTCATTCTCTATTGAACAATCAGAGCATGTTCTTTAATAAAAGATCTTCATAGGTGTTTTGTTTAATTTTGTTTGTGATTGTTTATCTGGTAAACTCTACACTAATTGGCTTGCACGCTTCAGTACTGCCATAGAATCTTTGGTGAGGGTACTTTCCTACTCACCTCACACAATCACTCTGTTAGAAGTCAGATCTCAAAGCCTTGTGTATCACTCATACAAGCATGTAGGAAATTAGTTTTCACACACGGAGCTCGTCGGGCTCTAGCGCGCCCGTACAAACTACATGCAAACATTTTTGGAATGCCCGGTGGGACGTACAGTGTTAGAATATGCCTCCAAAATGATATAACAAAACTAGGAAAAATGGACAGGATGACCTGGCCATTAATGACCCACCAGAGGATGAGAGCACTGCCCGATCACCATAGAAAAGTGCATTGACTTTGGAAGCATTTTCAGAGGTCATGAGACAGACCATGGAGCTGATGAGGCAAGATTACTATGCATTCCTAGGATCTATAGGGAATTTTAAAACATTAATTGAACAAACGGCTGCGATGCGAGACAGCCAGGTATAATTTGTAGCGTCAACAAAGGAGACCCATGCAACAGTAGGCAACCTCGAGAGGATATTAGAATAGATGGTGAATACAGGGCTAATCGGTAGCAATAAAGCTCTCGCCGGCAGATCTGGCGCTGGTTGGTCATGTGTGACCGATAAGCCAAAAGATCCACCGTATGTATGTCTGAATCTGCGAGAGTAGAACAGACTAAACAAATAGCCCAATCAACAAGTGGGAGGATTAGGCAGTGAGGTTGTCACCGATTCCACTGGTTCGGTGACACCAGTGATTGTTCAACCTTTAGGCCGAAACCCAGAAGTAATCTGTAATAATGGTCCCCCTGCCCATGCTGTTGGGGGGCAAAGAGCTAATAATATTTTTCTGGCCTCACTAGGCCGTTAACAACCATCATCAGATCCCATCCCCCTTAGTACATCCTGTGGCAGCACAACCTATCGTGCCACATGCTATCAATAGGGAAAAATTGGTAGTGGCCCTACATGAAGAGTATGGCCCATTAATCAAAAGAGTGGAGAGGCCAACTTACAGACGACAATATCTAGCTAAAGTGGACCAAACCAATTTCCTTTAGGGTTATAAGGTCCCAAACTTTACCCTATTTTCAGGGGAAAGCGAACACTCAACCATAGAGCACATAAGTCATTTCATCATACAATGTGGCCATGTGGGAGGTAATGACCACCTGAAATTGAGATTATTCCCTAATTCCCTCACCGAGATAGCTTTTATGTGGTATATCAACCTCCCTACCAATTCTGTTCAAAATTGGCAAGGGATGGAAGAATTATTTCATGGCTAGTTCTATAGGACTGAGCCAGAGACTTCTCTGTAAAATCTTTCAAGAATGCTCCAACTAGTAGAGTTTGAGGAAGGCTAAGTATCGGTGCAAGACCGTCCTGCCCGAGGAAGAATATGTCAAAATGGCGATGGGAAGGATGTATTTTGAGCTTCGCAAGATGTTAGAGGGGACCGATTTCCATGATCTATTAGAGCTGGCAACGAGGGCCGCTCATTATGAGTGTATCCTTCTGGACAAACAGGAGAAGAAGAATTCTTCCAAAGGAATGTATTACAAAGACCCCAATTACGAGGTCCATATGGCAAATTGTGACCTCGAAGCTGAAATTAACATGGCCAAAATGTCACATCAATCAAGGCGGGATGATTGACATGACCTTTTGGGGGGTAATTGTTTCCACCCAAAAACTGCCAAAGATTTTTGAGCCCGAATGAGTTGCTGGAGTGGGCCTAGAACTGATCGGCCCAGGGCTCATTTTGGAAGGTTAGCCTAAGGCAGCGAAGGATGATGGGGCTCAAGAGGGAAACATTACGTGGTTCAGGAGGATAATGCATAGGTTCAAGACTGGTGGAGCCCGGTGGGTTATGGAGGATAAACATCCAGTGACCGGGCACTATATTTGGGAAAAAATAGTAACGGCAAGTATTGGATCCCGATTGCTTAGGAGAATTTGAATAGCCGTCATCGGGCACATACACTTCAGAAGGCACGAGAGGTGGAAGGTGGAACGGCCCGGTGGGAAGCGAAGCGTGGACTATGGTCATGAGAGTCTGATGGTTGAATAGGTTTGCCCGTAATTATCACAATAGCTATCATCATGGAATTAAGGAAACAAAGTCCGTTTGGGAATGGATTTGGTCATATCCAGCTGGATTCAAAGAATTAATCCCAAATATTGTTGGAAAATTCCAATCAAGATAAGGATAAGGAAATAGTTTAAGGTTAGGAAGGATTCTACACGTCCTTATCTTGCTTAAGGCACAATCCAAGGAGTCCTTACCATACTTGGACTAGTAATGTCCGCTATACATAGGGAAGCATGCCTACATACAAAGGACTCTGCGTCATATCAAAAATATCATACACACAGCATTCAAAGCATTCAACCCCTGCATTCTTGCTACTCTGCACCCATAGCAAATAGGTCTATCCTTTTGTTATTTTTATTGCTCTCATTTTCTGTTGAACAATCAGAGCCTGTTCTAATTCTGTTCAGCGTCTTTATTATTGTTTCCAAACTGAATTAATAAAATATCTTCATAGGTGTTTTGTTTAATTTTGTTTGTGATTGTTTATCAGGTAAACTCTGTACTAATTGGCTTGTGCGCTTCAGTACTGCCATAGAATCTTTGGTAAGGGTACTTTCCTACTCACCTCACGCAATCACTCTATTAGAAGTCAAATTTCAAAGCATTGTGTATCACTCACACAAGCATATAGAAAATTAGTTTACACACACTGAACCCGTTTGGCTCTGGCACACCCACACAAACTACACGCAAACACTACCTCGAGTTCACAAAGAATTAGTGATGTCTACATCATCAAATGGGTTATGATGTCTCTATCTTGTGCAACAATCGATCATGGTTACTTGTTTTCTTTGTAACTCTCTTGTGAGTTCAAGCTGCATTTCTCAAATGTAGCCTTATTATACCTTGGTATGATTTGCAGATGATTGTGTAGATTGTAGTTCTACCAATCAATCTTTTATTTGATTGATGAGAGTCCTCGTCATAAAAAAAGAAGACAAAAGAAAGAAAAAAAAGGCTAGGATGTGGCAAATATCATTGACATAAATTTACGTACACCTCTTAGTATGAAATATTTTCAAAAGTAATAACTTATGTTATCAATTGTCATGCACTTAGAGTGATTTTTTGAATGACTTTTTTAAAATGCATTTTCAGTCATTAAAATTGCATTATACTATTCATTTTGGATTTATTCTAACGAAGTATGACAGTGCAAGCTTTACTTTTTCACAGGGGCGAACCCAGAATTTTTGGTCCGAGGGGGGGCCTAGCCTATATGTGAGTTCGTGGGCAGCGCCCCCGAGGCAAATTTTTTTGGGTCTACCTATACATAATTATGTGTAAAATGGTAAAATCATATATAGAATTGGTTTAACACCCATAATTTGGGGTAAATCATGTAATTTTAGGGGCTTATGTCTAAAACATTTAAAACATAACATGTAAGTATAGAATTTTCAAAAGTTCAAGGGGACCTATGTCTAAAACTTGTTAAATATTACATGCAAGTCTAGAATTTTCAAAAGTGCAAGGGGGCCTGTGTCTAAAACTTGTTAAATATTACATGTAAATCTAGAATTTTCAAAAGTTCAGGGGGGCCTGTGTGAAATTTAAGAGGACCTATTTCTAAAATTTATAAACTATTACATATAATTTTGTAATTTCCAAAAATTAAAGTATACCTAGGTCCGCCAGTGCTTTTTCACCAAAGCAATTTCGCTTTAAAGTTAGATATTAACTAGTTGATATCCCGTGCTAAACACACGCTACAGAGGTGATAAAGTAATTTTTAACTTTAAAAAATTTCCCAAACACGTGGTTAAGCCTAAATTGAATTGTAAGGAATACAATTTTGAAGGCTAAAATAAGGGTGGAAAACAAGGGAATAAAGATTGAAATGCACCATAATGAAAAGAACAATTTTGTTAAACATGCTATAGAGATATGTTGGCTGTGAAATTGGATGTGAAATTGAGAGTGCAGTTTTGCAAGTGGCTTTAAATTGCATAATGTAATAGAAACATTCACCAATATACACATACACATGCATATATATATATATATATATATAAATGGAGAGAGAAAGGAGTAGTAACTTATAGGTATAGTCTCTTGGACCACACAGTGTCCTGGCAATGCTTGAAGGGAGATTTTACAAAAATATTTTCTTTAGACTTTTAGCTGTAGATACCCTCTGCCTATCTATTTAGTTTCTTACCACAACACAAAGATCTAAAAGTTTGATACTATTAATAATAACCATGGTTTAGCAGTAGTAAACTTGGGACCCACCTCTTTTGGATAGTAACAACTCCGCCAAAATTCAAAAGTTACATACGTCCCCCGAAATTGTAGGCCAATAATTGTAACAACTTGTATTTTCATTTATTATCTAAATGTAATTTTTAAATTTTATTCGTATTACCCATTTTATTTAGAATAATTCTTTGGTGACAACTTTCATACAAGCTCCTAAAAAGATGTGTCTATCTCTCTCCTGTGATGTCACTGGACCCCATGGTGATACATGAGAGAGATAGACACATCTTTTAGAAGGTTGTATGAAAGTTGTCACCAAAGAATTACCCCTTTATTTAATAGAAATTCTTTATTTGGGTTCAAACTATAATTTTTATAAATTGAGAGATACTTGTGATGGCTTTGGAAACTGCATTTTCAAGGCGGTGAAAACATTTACTTTGATTTAAACTGTATTTTTGTACAACTGTAAAATTATTTTCTATGTAAACATAAATTTTTTTGTATTTTTGTGGTGATCACCGCGCCGTAAAAATACCAGTTTACGAATAAAAACTGTCTGTGCCGCGAATGGACTTACACAAATTGGGATTCTCCGTCAAATCATATTTGACAAGTGCTTTATACTCATTTAATTCAAGCAATGATTGGATTGGGGCTTGTTTGGGAATGCTTATCATGTGTAGTAATTTCTTCCCAAAAGCTAAATTCCCAAACACCTATACTTGACCCCTATGAGTTTTTAGCAACTCCTATAACCTAAAAATCTGATTTGAGGTGTATATGTATAAGTCTAAGTGCTGTGTATATTATGTATAATTACAAATATTCAAAAATAACAAATGAGTTTGTAGAGTGTACATGAAAGAACTTGGCCTCCAAGTTCTCAAATCCAATTTTCTATATATACACTCACATAGCTCCTCTTTGCAACACACTGAAATTCTGGAAATATAGAGAGGATAAAGAGTGAGCTACAGAGAGAATTACAGAAAAATTTTAGAGAGAGAGAAGCTCAACTCCATAGCTAAAGCTTGAAATTGGGTTTGCTTATTTTGATTTCTTTCTCAACTAAACTCTCAAGCTTCAATCACAGTGAGTATTTTAAACTCACTTTGAATGTAATATGTGTTTTATTTACTTTTTAGATAGTTAAGATTTTGAGTTGCCATTGAGTTCATGCTTGAAGTTCAAATCTTGAAAATGTGATTTTTTTTCCAAACTTAACCAAAATGGGTTTTGATAGATAATAATGAAAGATTATAGTCTATAGATGCTATATTTAAAATATTAGAGCTTAATTCGTTCATACTAGAAAGTATAATAGGCATGAAATTTCGTCACCTCTCGATTTTTCATAAAATTCGAGAGCTACTGCTCGAATTGCGTTAATCCGATCGTGAATTCGTAATCCTTGTAGAAAAACGGAAAGAACCATATATTAAAAGTCATGTTTGCATTCGGATTCCAAAGTGGGTCAAAATCAACCTTTAAAACTGAAATAGGGGAGAAATCTGGGGAAAAAGATGACTTTGGAGAGCTCTCCCAGGATCGCCCAACCTCTATGGTTGACTTTTGGAGAGTGTGGGAGGTATGTTCCTGTGGACACGCAGAATCGCTCATCCACTCTTTTTGGTTTTGATTTGAGATTCGTTTTGAAAAAGGAAAAGAAAATGGTCTGTTGAAAACAGCTACAGAGTCGCCACTTGGTCTTTAAGGAACCATGAAACCTATTTTGACTCACCCAAATGGATAAAGGGCACCGGCCCTTCATAACCAAAGAACTTGGTTTGGGGTTTTGGTACGAGAGAGGAAGGAGCCTTTGTCGCGACTAAAACACCCTCAACTCGCCCCGTCTCTCGACGGGCCTCAATTACCATCCAAATAATCATCTTATACTATGTTTGGTTCGACAGTCAATATTTATGGTAGGTATATTACATCACATAAGAAACTTAAAATGGAAGATCTAAAGATAAAATATCATTCATAAGATTTAAGCCAAGTATCACACAATGCAAAGTGAAAGATCACACGAACAAACCTAGGAAAAATCGTCTAATCACATATCAAATAATTAAGTTTTCCTAATCTAAAGGGGACATAAATTGTTCTTGATACTGTAACAACCAACATTTTCATTTAATCTTAAATTGACATTTCTATAATTAATCTGTATTTGCATTGTCAGATTTAAATTCAAAATTGTATTGTCTGCTATTGTTTATTTACAATTCTCATATTTTGAATCCTATTACTTGTCTAAATTCATATTGAAATTCTTATTTGGGGCCAAACTGCAATTTTATAAAGTTTAGGAATACCTGTGTTGGATTTTAAAACTGTATTTCAAAACGGTGGAAATGTTTGCTCTTGACTAATCAGTATTTTTATAAACCAGAAAACTATTTCTAAGGTTAAAATGAATTTTCTGTATTTTTGAGGTGATCACCGTGCCGTAGAAATACCAGTTTATGTTTAAAACTGTCCGCGCTGTCTTGAATTTCCACAGATTTTGGAAGTGACGTAAAGTTAGATTTGATATTTGCTTTATTCCATTTATGGCAAGCAATGATTGGGCAGGTTTATTTGGCAATGCTCAATTGATGAGCTTGATTTATGAGCCATAAGTTGTTTTCCCAAACATCATAAGTGATTCCTAGTCAACTAGCTTGTACCTTGTTTGGTTAGACTTACTTTGGGTATGTTAATGTTGTGCCATAAGCTCTATTACCCAAACAACATTCTTCTCTTGGCCCCTATTAGCCTATATTGCCTCTTCAAATCTGTAGAAGATGTGTATGCATATGTATCTGTGTGTGTTTCTTCTACAACATTGATAAATTGAAAAGCAAAATAGAATTTGTTGAGTGTATGAGGTTGAACTTGGGCTCCAGGTAGTTCAAATTGGATTTCTATATATATACACTCCTTCACTTCACAATCTGGATTCTTCTTCAGATTTTACAAACTGAATTGAGAGTGTTTAGAGAGATCACAGAGCACTCCTACAGAATTTATAGAGAGAGAAAGCTTCTCAATCCCCATAGCCAAAGCTTGGGTTTGAATATTCTTAGCTTTCCATTTCTTTCTCAACCAACTCTTCACTCACAATCTCAGTGAGTATTCTAAACTCACCTAGAATGTAATTCAGATTGTATTTACTATTTTGAGTAGCTTTATTTTGTAATAACCATTGATGAATTGGATTTTCTAACCTTAATCAAAATTCATTTTCTGAATGAAATATGAAAGATTATAGTATGTAGAGTATACGGTTGTAAAATTAGAGCTTAATTTGTTCGTATGACGACGTATGATTAAAACGAAATTTCTGTCAACTCTCAGTTTTTTGCAAAATCTGAGAGCTACGGGTCGATTCAAGTAACATTGATCGTAGATTCATAATCCTCGTCAAAAAATGAAGAAATCCATATATGATATGTTATATATACTTCAGTTTTCGAAAATGGGTCAAAAGACCCTTTAATTTCTGAAATAGGGGAAAACCAGCGAGGAAGACGAAGAAACTGCTGAAACTCGCGCACGCAAGCCATGTGGTTTCAGGCAGGCAGAAAAGATCTTAATAAGAAAAATAAAAATTAGGCAGATCGCAAGAGCGGCTCACGCGAGCGGCCCGCGAGAGCGAGGTGGCTAGTTTCACACAGAAATAAAAGTTTAAAAAAGAAAAGGAAAATTGGCCATATCGATCGCCCTGGACATTCGTGTTCAGGCTTTTCAGGTTATGACTGTGCTGGGCCCTATGATTATGCAAATTGAGAACGGCTGCTTTGGAAGATAGAACTGTTATCAATATCCTATGTTTTAAGTTATAAATTGTTTTGTAATAAGGATGACTGTAATAGACGATAGATATTGTTTTGTTTCAAGGCGGCTTGTGCCTTAGTTGACCCCGCATTGTAATATGTAATAAGTTAGAAAAATATTTGTAAGCCTTAATTGCTCTGCTCTGATTATTATGTTTTGTTGTTGACTTTTGGGATGGAATCGATCCTTCAAACTGTCACGACCTACGGGTCCATAAAGGAAATTAAACGCTTTCCTTATTTATGATATGTCGGGGCGTGACAGGATTTAGTGGTATCAGAGTCAGGTTATTTATCTCAAGATAGTTTATCCAGGTTAGGGTTTACCAGTTTAGACCCGATTCCACAATCTGTTAGCTTAAGCTTCACACACCCGATGATACGACAGGGAGGATAGACTCAGAACCCAAACGCCTAAGATTATCTCTTTCCTGATTTAAGTTAGTACCTTTTTCAGGTATGGATCCAGCTCAGCCCCTTTTGTACCAGATGCTTTTAGAGGGCATTGGGTTATTGTGGGAGCGATAGTGCCGACTTCGACGATACTTTATTTCACCACTATTGGGTAGCGTGTAGCTGCTACCGTTGAGTTAGATCTCTGGCACCGAATCCACGTGTTAAGGCTAGTTGATTTACCCTGTGCTCGCCTCGAGATCCTGTACTTTATCAAGATTCAGCGCTTAGTGCTTGTAGAGATGGTTCGCTTGGTTAACAATGACGCTTTCTATTTACTCCTTGAGGTTCAGGTTGTGCAGGCTCACCTTGCACAGATGGATATGCCTCCACCAGTTGTCCCCGCTGATGAGGACGACGCTGAGGTGGTTTATTTGGCTCCTATAGATGGGGAGGGTGTTGATGAGAAGGCTGGCATAGGTTGGGACGACTTCGCAGTTGACCTTGCGGAGGCACTAGCACTTGAGCTAGCTTTGCCAGAGGCAGATGCCCCTGGACCTGCTTCGTTGTTGACCTCACATGGCTGTAATTTTGGGGCAGGCCCCTCTCATGTTCAGCGACTTCATCAGGCTGACTCGCTTGACCTTTTGATGGCTACCTACGGCGATGACTGACCATTTAGATATCGCCTTGTACATATTGACTATATTTTACTAGTAGCTCTATTCTCTTTTTGAATGTTATCTACATGCATTCGAGTATAAGGCAATGACCCCATTTTTGGTAACCTTTCTAACTCTTGCATGGACGATGTATGTCCTAACCCATATAGCTAGGGTAGGCTTTGACTAATAATACATGCTTTTTGTATCAACTTGATCGAGAAGTTATATATAGAAATACTCTTTTGATGTTGTCGTCATTTAAACTACTTTATACTTGTGTTGTATGCATTTTCCTCATTCTACTATCACTATCATGCATAGAATGACTGGAGGACTAAGGAGGAATCGGAATTTGATCGAACATGCACCGTTAGCTACCGATCCCACAGGAATGTTTGAAGCTTTTTTCAGACGTTGCGAAAGGGTTAGTAATCAGAATGAAAACCGACAAGACTGATAAACTGGAGATAAGCTGCTGGAGAGATTCCGTACGCTAAGGCCTGAGCAGTTTGCGGGTACCACGGAACCCTAGAAAGCAAAACAGTGGTTAAGACAGATGGACCGCATGTTCGAGGCTGTCCAGTGCAATGAGATGGACAAAAGGAGGTTAGCTACTTTCCAATTGACCGATACCGCTGCAGATTGGTGGGATTCAGTCATAGCTACTATCGGGAATGGAGCTGCGACGATAATGATGTGGACTGCGTTCAAGGGGAGAATTCTGGAGAAGTATTTCCTGGCTACGGAGAGGCACAGAAGAGAGAAGGAGTTCATGGATCTAACACAAGGAACCAAGTCGGTGCAAGAGTACACCACTCAATTTGAGAGACTGTCTCGGTTCGCCCCTCATATGGTTGATACTCAAGAAAAGAGGATCCGTAAGTATAACCAAGGGCTGACACCGCAGATTCGCCGCTTGACTCTCGGCCACCTAGATAAGTCTTTTGAAGGACTAGTCGGCCTGGCCACTGATCTGGAAGAAGATGCTCGAGTGAATCGGAAGCAATTCAAATTCCGGCTGCCTCAAAGGGGTAACTTTGGAAATAAGCCACCAATGTATCGTACCCAAGGGCAGAAGAGGAATTTTGACGAAAGCAAGAAGACCCAAGTTATCACCTATCCGACTCAACCTTGAGTTGGTAAAGGAAGTAGCGTTGGGAAATGTTTCAACTGTGGCAACCCCGGTCATCTGGCTCGAGATTTTAAGGCACCAAGGCATGCTGCTCAGCAAGGCATACTCTGCTACAACTGTGGTGAACCAGGTCACATCAGCAAGTTCTGTACTGCCCCTAAGCAAGTGACTTATGGTCAGCAAGATCAGACTCGCGTGAATGCTATTATTCCTGCTGCCGCTGGATATGATGGGATTGTGTACGAAGAAGGAGGTTATGAAGAAGCTCAACCTGATCAACAAGCGGTAGAAGGTACCTTGACTCTGTTTAACTCCCATGTTAAAGTGTTATTTGATATGGGTGCTGCTCTTTCATTCATATATGTTAATACGATTCAAAGATTGGGTATCTTTCCTCATCATTTAGAGAGAGCTTTGAGGGCTACCTCACCATTAGGAGTCGCAGTCAAGTTAGGACACGTGTGCAAGGACTGTCCCTTACAGCTAAGAAATCGTGAAATCCCTGCAAAGCTGATTATTCTATCAATGAAGGAGTTTGACATAATCCTAAGAATGGATTGGCTCTCTCATAATCAAGCGAAGTTGGATTGTGCGAGGAAGAGAATTACATTCCCCGATAATGAGAATCAACGCTTTGATTTTCAATATAACCCTTTGGGAGATATGTTCCTCACAAGGTGTTTGGCTAACATCGAAGTCGTCAGTACAGAAGCGACAGTGTTGTCTATACATGTAGTCAAGGACTTCGAAGAAGTATTTCAAGACATTTCTGATTTGCCGCCTGAGAGAAGTATAGAGTTTTGTATTGAGCCTATACCAGGTACTGTTCTGATCACCAAGGTTCCCTATAGAATGGCCCCCACCGAACTGTTGGAATTGAAGGAACAAGTTTAAGAGCTCGAGAACCTAGGTTTTGTACGTCCATGTACATCGCCTTGGGGAGCACCGGTGTTATTTGTGAAGAAGAAGGATGGGACACTCAGGTTGTGTATCGACTACAGAGAATTGAACCGAGTGACTATCAAGAATATATATCCTTTGCCTCAGATCGACGACTTGTTTAAACAACAAGAAGGAGCTATAACATTTTCTAAAATAGACCTAAGGTCGGGATATCATCAGTTGAGGGTACGGAAGAAAGACATATCTAAGACTGCATTCAGAACCCGAT
Organism: Hydrangea macrophylla; assembly: GCA_033977485.1. NCBI lineage: Eukaryota > Viridiplantae > Streptophyta > Magnoliopsida > Cornales > Hydrangeaceae > Hydrangea > Hydrangea macrophylla. Next base: position 32,755,368 of record CM066999.1, on the reverse strand, counting down.
ATGGTCACTATGAATTTTTGGTAATGCCGTTTGGAATGACGAATGCCCCAGCAGTGTTTATGGATCTGATGAATAGAGTGTTCAAGCCTTATTTGGATCAGTTTGTCATCGTCTTCATTGATGATATTTTGATCTATTCTAAGTCAAAGAAAGAACACGAGCAACATCTACGGATTGCAATACAGACACTCAAGGACCACCACTTGTATGCCAAGTTCAGTAAATGTGAGTTCTGGTTGCAAGAAGTGAAATTTTTGGGACACAAGGTGTCATCTTAGGGAATTTCTGTGGATTCATCCAAGACAGATGCTGTATCGAACTGGGTCAGACCGAGCAACCTTACAGAGGTTAGGAGTTTTCTGGGACTCGCAGGCTATTATAGAAGATTTGTTGAAGGGTTTTCTAAAATAGCTGCACCATTAACCAGATTGATGAAGAAGAATGTGAAGTTTGACTGGACAGAGAAGCATGAGCGCGCCTTTCTAGAGTTGAAAGAGAGACTCACTACTGCACTGGTACTAGCTATACCCAAGCCGGATGAGAAGTTCATTATCTTTAGTGACGCATCATATCAAGGACTAGGGTGTGTACTTATGCAAGATGGCAGAGTTATCGCCTATGGATCTAGATAGCTGAAGCCAAATGAGTTAAACTACCCCATTCATGATTTGGAATTGGCGGAAGTGGTATTCGCACTCAAGATTTGGAGACTCATGAGACGTTCGCCTCCTTAATGGTTAGAGAATGGCGAGCATTGGAGACGTTGGTGGAGTTCGATGTACAGAGTGCTGAAGAAGGAGAAGGATAACTTTTTGGATGTCTTATCCTACAGCCTGTTCTTATCGATCGCATTATTGGAGCTCCAAACGAAGATGAGAAGTTTCAAACATGGTTCGTTAAAATGTTAGAGAAAGATCCAACAGAATGGAAGGTGGGAATCAATGGAGGATATCGATGCAGAGACAGATTATGTGTACCAGACTGTGGGGTTTTGAGAAATGATATTCTAGCAGAAGCACATAAGTCAAGATATACAGTTCACCCAGGAGGAACGAAAATGTACAAGGATTTGAAAAGAAATTTCTAGTGAGAAGGTATGAAGAAGGATGTGGCCGAATTTGTATCCAAGTGTTTGACGTGTCAACAAGTCAAAGCCAAACATCAGAGACCGTCAGGATTGTTGCAACCGCTACCTATTCCTGGTTGGAAGTGGGAGCACATAACCATGGATTTTGTAGTGGGATTGCCTCGATCTCAACAGAATCATGACGCCATTTGGGTAATTGTAGACTGACTGACGAAGTCTGCTCATTTCATCACTTACAGTATGACATACCCGGTAGAAAAGATGAGCCAGATGTATATACAACAAGTTGTACGACTTCACGGTGCACCTGTGTCGATTGTGTCAGACCGTGACGCACATTTCACCTCTGGCTTTTGGGAAAGTTTGCAAGAAGCTATGGGAACCTCGCTCAAGATGAGTACTGCTTTTCACCGTCAGACAGATGGGCAAACCGAGCGTGTTAATCAGATCATGGAGGATATGCTTAGGGCTTGTGTCATCGATTTTGAAGAATCTTGGGAGACGCACTTGCCTTTGGTTGAATTTGCCTATAACAACAGTTATCACACGAGTATCGGGATGGCTCCGTTCGAAGCATTGTACGGACGAACATGTCGTTCTCCATTATGTTGGGCAGAGGTGGGAGATACAGAATTGTTGGGACTAGATTTGGTTAGAGAAACCAACGAGAAAATTTCCTTGGTCAAGGAAAGGATGAGAACTGCTCAAAGCTGGTATAAGAGTTGTGCCGATCGACGCCGGAAAGATTTGGAGTTTAGCGTCGAAGATCACGTACTTTTGAAGGTTTCACTGACCCGAGGAGTAGTACGTTTTGGTCTCAAAAGAGGAAAATTAGCCCCACGTTTCATTGGACCGTTCGAGATTTTGGAACGTGTCAGGAAATTGGCATATCGACTCATGCTACCACCGAAGATGTCTGGGATTCACAATGTATTTCATATGAGTATGTTGAGAAAGTACATACGAGACCCCTCACATGTTGTTAGTTATGACGTATTGAGGCGAGTCATAACGTATCCTACAAGGAAAGACCCGTGAAGATTCTAGATCAGAGTATCAAAAAGTTGAGAAACAAGGACATTCCGTTGGTGAAGGTTCAGTGGAATCACCATGACGAGAATGAAGCCTCGTGGGAAGTTGAAGCTGAGATGAGGAAGAAATACCCAGAGTTGTTTCATGACTAGTTAGTCTTGATTTCGGGGAAGAAATCCTGTTTAAGGGAGGAAGGGTGTAACAACCAGCATTTTCATTTAATCTTAAATTGAAATTTCCATTAAGTCTAGATCTAACATGTAATCGTCGACCCCCTTACTCTTTCTCAGTATGTTCTCAAGCTTGTCGACCTTATTCAGTTTTTCTTGAATTTTCTTATTAAGTGCAGGTGGTGGGGCCCCATTGAACCAATCATCATCTACATTGTTCTCGGGAGGTTGCGCAACCCCAAGCGGTGGTGGTGGTATAAACCCCGATGGCGGTGGGAGCCCAGGTGGGTATTGTGGTTGTTGCTGTTTCAGTTCTTCCATAAAGGCTAAAACATGGGCCAACCGGTCAGGCTGTTGGTTGATCATTTTTGTCATTCTTCCTTCCAAACCCTCGAATCCATAAAGCTGACTTTCGGCTGAGTGATTCTGACAAGGTGACTCCCTAATCATCTGACTCACAAATGCAGATCCTGGGTGCTCAAAACTTGTACTGACATATAGGTGTGAAAAGACTGTGTCAGACTTTTAACAGTGATGCTTGAGACGACAACTATAGTGATGTTAACATACGTGGATTGACTCATGTACAGCCTGACTGAAACAGTGTGTGCAGACCGATAGGAATGGTGTATGCAAATGAGACAAGCATGCGGATGTAAGCCCTAATCTATATGATGCTCTTATTTCTAACCGATAGCAGTTAAACAAATAAGGTCCTAACCATATAGAGTGTGCCAACCGTACTTTCCAATATGATCACCAAGGGATAACAGGGTTTTCCAGGGTTTTATGAAGGCTTCTAGAGAGAGAGTGGGCATTTCTAGTTGATTTGGACAGAGTTTCTGAGAGAAACTGGCATATCTGGACATTTCTGGTTGGTTTGGATAGAGTTTCTGAGAGAAACTGGCATATCTGGGATATCTGGACAGAGTTTCTGGGAGAAACTGGTTAATGCGGTTATATCTGGGATATCTGGACAGAGTTTTTAAGAGAGACTATTATTTTGGGTATTTCTGATAAATTTAGACAGGGTTTCTGGGAGAAATTGGTATACCCGGGAATTTCTGAGTGTTTTGGGAATTTTTGGGAAATCTAAGTAAAGTTTCTGGGAGAAACTGGTACATTTGGGAATTTCTAGGAAATTTAGACAAAGCTTCTGAGAGAAACTGGGATATTTGGGAATTTCTGAGTGTTTTGGGAATTTTTGGGAAATCTAAGCTAAGTTTCTGGGAGAAACTGGTATATTTGGGAATTTCTAGAAAATTTAGACAAAGTTTCTGAGAGAAACTGGGATATCGAGGAATTTCTGAGTGTTTTGGGAATATTCGGGAAATCTAAGCGAAGTTTCTAGGAGAAACTGGCATATTTGGGAATTTTTGGGAAATTTAGACAAAGTTTCTGAGAGAAACTGGGATATCTGGATGAGTTGGGAAGAGTTTCTAGGAGAACAGGTGTATACAACAGGAGCATGTGACGATGGTGACCATATTGTCTAGCAAGTTTTCATACTCCTATGTCTTAGGACCGACAAACAAGGTTTGCGGTGTATATCTTTGTGAGCATGGAGCAGACATCCTTATCATGGTGCCTAGACATGTCAACTCAATGTAATCACATGTGAGTGATTGCCTTAGGAATCGTAAGAAAGATGTTCTGTTCTATGCCACATAAGCGTCTACACCGCACAGGTAATCCCACCAGGGCATACAACAGTTATATCACATTGTCCTATTGAAAAGATAAATGAACAGTCCTATTGAAGGTTCTACAGGAATCTATATGCAAAGGCTGGGTTTAGTTATTGATCTAGAGTACATACCAAATCAAGGTTTAGAATATGAATTACTCATTAATAACGAGCCTGGATGATCAAAAGTGTTCGTATAATTAATAAATGATGTGCACAGCTTGCGTTAATGTTAATTACAGAATTACAAAAGAACACTTAAATACAGGTCGGCCTCAAAGTTCTTAAGTTTTACTCTTAATTCTTCCCAAGTCTTCTTAGCCCCAGCCCAATCTTGCTTGGCTTTGTTAAGCATTTAAGACCAAGCACGGGAGATTGGAATGCTGGCCTGCAGTTGGTCACTGCATTTTTGAACATCTCCACCAAGTTAAGCCAGGGCTTTATCCACCTTTACTAATACCGCATCATTGGTAGCCATATAGGCCTCACATTGCTCGAGTTAAGCCCTGAATGTAGCAATACGAGCTTGGAGCCAGGCGTCTCGGGTAATCACTTTAGCTCGAGATACCTTCTCGACCTCGTATTTTGTTTTGACAGATTGGAGGAACTGGAGGGCCTTTTGTGTAGCGCAAAGATGAGCTTCTGCCTCAGTTTCAATGGTAGAGGTCGATCAATCCAAGTTACGACAGCCTGGTAGCCGTTCTTGAATCTCCCATAACATAGAAAGTTGCCCGTCCAATAGTGAACGATCATCCAGAAGGGCGCTCAAGGCGGCATCATCGTCAGTAGTAGGTGGAAGATTGGTCAGGTCATGGTTAGCTAGCCCCAAAAGAAAGTCCTTCGACCGTTGAATGTTCGCGGGGGAGGCCGCCACAGGCTCAAACAAACCCAGTTCAGACGCCCCAAGGTCCAGGCCAGTGAAGAAATCATCAAAAAGAATAAATGGCTCTAGACCCAACGGGATGGCCTATTCAGGAATCCAAAGTTTAAGGGTTAAGATACTAAACAAAAGATAATGAAAATATGCCCGAACGAAGAGTAAATTACCCGGGCAGGCGATGATGTGGAAACTAGTATGTCATGTGGAACAGCGGCCTCGCTGCTGGGCTGTGAGGAGGAGGGTTGGAATGATTGAAGACTTAGCTTAAGGGCAGGAGCCACAACTGTTTCCTCCTCCACAACTCCAACGCCCATGCCTGGTTGAATTGGTTCTTCAATGGTGGGGGCCGATTCCTCCAAAGGAACATGAGTTACAAGATCAACGACTGTAGTCTCTTCCATAACATCTACGGCCGGTTCTGTTGTAGCAGTGGAATCAGTACGGCCGGTCAAGTCATCTCTGACACAATCTAATACCGGTTGAACTGATTATTCAACTTCTTCTCCAGTTGTCTCCACCGCTACATTACCCCCAGGAAAGTCTTCACTACTAGAATAAAGCACTACCTGCTTGGGCACAGATCCTCCAGTAGGATCAGCATCATCATCTCTGTCCAAGGCACTCAGAGGAGGTACAACTTTAATGGGGATCACCCTCTCTGCAACTTGTTCAACGAAGGCTGCCGCCCATTTAGGAAAAATCAGAACATGAAGATTGGCTGGTAGGACTTGTGATCAGGCATCAGAAGGTTGGGCTGGTTGTGGTTAAAAGGTCTGCCCGGTCAATAGTACATCATCCCCGGAGTCCTCGTCTATGAGTTGAAATGAACAAGAAAGTAAGAAAAGGGAAAAGGTGAATCGGACAAGGAGGAAAGAGAAGAATGATACCTGAGTAGATGAGGTTGCAGTCTGTTTCTTCTTCGTGGATGGCCCTTGGCTTGATGCCTTCTAGGGAGTCGGTCTCTTCGCTACCTACTTCTTCCGGGTTACCATAGGGGCAACAGTAAGTATATCGGCCTTAGGGACCGGTGACATAGCAAATCGTAGTAGTACCTCAGAGGCGGTACTCCCGAATATTTGGGTGGTCCATCGGACCACCATTTCTCAAAATTTTCAAATACGACCGGTCGGCCTGAGAATGGCATGAAGGCAAATGCCAGTTTTAGCCTGTCTGACCATTCTTTTATTTTTTTCACTTGTTCGTCATTTACAATCAGGCCCTGCTCAACCCAGTCTACGTTCACGGTAGTAGCTGGCAGAACTGGAACCAACTGTGACAGCCCGAATCGACAGGCGTAGAAAGGAGCAAAATAATATTCAGCCTGTCACGACCCAAGTCTCCCCCAGTAAGATATTGTATGCTTTGGACCCAACCCGCACGGATTTTTCCCGGCACAAGCCCACAAGCCTGCCCAAAACGCGTCTTACTAGGATCCACTATGGCCCTCCATATATAGTACATTACCCTTCCTTTCCCAGGCGATGTGGGACAAACTCCCCCTACAGCACACAGCACCAGGGTCGTTACATTCCACCCCCCTTAGGGCCCAACATCCTCGTTGGCATACTTCAAGCCGGATCAGGCTTTGATACCATTCTGTCATGACCCAAGTCTCCCCTAGTAAGATATTGTCCACTTTGGGCCCAACCCGCATGGAGAAAACTTCGTTGTAAGTGGCCTGGGTGCCCGAACCCCAGTTAGAAGGGTTATAGGGGAGTTGTAAAAATGTTGGGAATTGAAGGGAGGAAAAGGGTGTGAAGAGAGGGGCAGCCCGATTAGTGCCTCCCTCGTAAAAGAATGAAAGACATTCCTCAAAGGAATGTGATGAAGGAGCAATGTCCACGTAGTGGACGGCAAAAATAGGAACATTAGCTAGCGAACGGGCAGTTGGTCAAAATCCTGGAGAATACGAGTACAGCCAGAGTTGGAGAATCCAGATCTGGCTGCCTCTAGAGCTAAAGCCCAAATGAACAAAGTCTGTCACACCTCAGACTAGATGGGCCCAGACTAGAGTGGCTAAGGCTAAAGGTTTCCCAGAAGCCAGAGCTATAGCCAAAGTAGTATACTCCTTTGTTATGGCCTGGCTGGCCGAGTAGAAAAGATACATATTCAGCCAATAGATGAGGAACGCCGTGTGTTCGGCATCGGACACCTCTGTTCCTTCCTAACCCATGGAAGCGATCAGAAAACCTCCAAAAGCTATAATCGGTCTATAGGACATGGCTCCATCTCTAACAGATTCTTGTTGGAGGTAGCACAAGCTAGTCGTTCCAACATTTAGGTCCGGAATAACTTCTTGTCCGTGAGGATGGAGCCCGAGTAGGTAGCTAATGTCCTTGACATCTGGCCCCATCGGACCACAGCAAAAAAGGAACCTGTTGCATGAAGAAAACCAGAAGAGAAGAGCAGAAAAGAAAAGTGGTCGGTCTATCTCCAACTTAGACCGACTAAGCATAATAACATCATAAATGCTTGTCTGTTTCCAAAGTTCAGCCTTTGAAACTGAAACCCTAGTCACTCATTTGTCCCAATCTGGGACACGTGTAGGCCAACCCCTGATGGGATGGGTGGTGGTCCAGATCTTGGTCCAATAGGTGGGTAGTTGGAGGAATGACTCGCTCGCCACCGGTGAGAAGTAAGGGCTAAAAGCTGTTAGTGGATCGTCGCGAAACATTGTACCCAGACACGGCATCGCCGAAGAACCATTAGAAGTACTGTAGTGGGAAAAGTAGTCGGTACAAATCTCCAGAGCATGGGTCTTGGCTAGATGCCTCACCTCCCTGCATCAATTCTATGAAGGAGAGGCATCCAGGAACGTTTTCTTGCCTTTAGAAGATGGAGTCGGAGCATTTTTGGGCACCATTTTAGTGTATAGAAGGAGAGTTGTACTCGCCAAAAAAAATGGAGGTACTAGAGAGAGAAACTCTGAGTTGCTGAGAGGAAATGAAGAAGATGAGGAAGATTTAGAAAAGTGAAGATTGTGAGGAGCATTTAATGAGGAGTGACTAGTAGGATTCTCGAGATCTAATAACCTCTGCATGCTGGACACGTGGCAATATTCAAATTTCAAAATGTCACATCAATCAAGGGCGGGATGTTTGATATGATATTTTGGGGGGCAATTGTTTGCACCCAAAAATCGCCAATAGGTTTTTAGCCAGAGTGGAATGATTGGAGTGGGCCTGGAAAGGATCAGCCCAGGCCTTGTTCTAGAATGGTCGGCCTAAGACTGTGAGGAGTAATCGGGCTCAGGAGTCAAGCATCATGAGTTTTGAAAAGATAGGGCATCAGCCCCAGGCTGGTTAAGTTTGATAGGTGGGATGGATCAGATGTTAACCATTCGAGCACCGTACTTGAAACAAGTGAGCCGGTGTAAGTGTTGGAGCCCGATTGGTTAAGTTACCATGAATAACGCCCATTGGACATCCATGACAAGGATGCCTACCAAAGGGGAAATGGATTAACCCAATTGGATGGAAATGTGTGTTTTGCTTGCGTCGGGCACATAGGTGTCAAAGGCATGCCAGTTAGTAGGTATAGTCTGATTCCTTTGATTGGTGTAGCCATCTCAGTCTGACGAGTTAGTAAGGAGGTTCTATCGCCAGTTGTCATAATGACATCGCCCTGAGATTAAGGAAACAGAGTCTGTTTAGGAAAGGGTCTGGTCGCGTATAGCTGGAGATAAGGGGATTATCCAGAGAATGTTGGGATTGATTTAATCAGAATAAAGATAAGGAAGGAGTGAAGATTAGGAAGGATTCTGCAATTAGTATTTTGCTTGGAGCGCTAGTCAAGGAGTCCTTGCCATATCAGGATTGTTCTAAGGCCGCTATAAAGACAAAGGCAGGCCATACGTTCAAAGGACTCAACGTCATCTAAAAAACAACACTCAACTGCATCCACAACATTCATACACAATATTCAAAACATTCAATCCCTACGTTCTTGCTATTCTGCATCCGTAGCAATTAGGTATGTCCTTATTGTTTCTCTCTTGTTTTCAATTCTTTTGAGCAATTAGAGCCTGTTCTGATCTTGTTCTCCAATACTTTTGCGGTTATTTATTCCAAACACGCTTCATAAAATTTCTTATTTTATTACTTGTGTATGATTATTTATCTAGTAAACTCTTTCACTAATTGGCTTGTGCGCTTCAGCACTGCTATAGAATTTTTGGTAAGGGTACTTTCCTACTCATCACACACAATCACCCTATTAAAAGTCATATCTCAAAGCCTTGGGTATCACTCACTCAAGTACATAGGAAATTAGTTTGCACACACAACGAGCCCGTTTGGCTCTGGCACGCCGACGCAAAACTACAAGGAAACACACATGCATTCAATATCGTAGGAGATCATATCATAAATATATTATTCCATTAAATAGTAGGATTTTCCCTTCGGTTCTATTAGGTAAAGTTTACACCATTCATAAATGGCTTTAGATTACATAAATCTATTTTTTTTTATGAACGAAATTCACTCTATATAAAAATGAGAATACAAAAATAAAATTTTGGCTTCAGATTTCAGTGATCTTTCTAAGAAGGTATGGAATTAATTAAAGGGGAAATTGGTGAAAAGGGTATTAAGACAAGCTAAATTGGAATGAAGGACACTTAATAAAACAACTTGGTTTTTACTCCTAATTTTTTTTTGGACCAAAAAATCCTCATCTTCATCATCTAACCTTACTATCAAACCCTAGCCACCATTGCAACTACTCATGCCTAGCCTTCAGCCACTACCACTTCCACCTCCGACGACCACCACTATGATCTCCGGCGACCGGCACTAGCACCTCCGACGAACATCCATCATTACCACCACCCATGCCTAACCTTTGGCCACCACCACTTTCACCTCCGACGACCTCCGACGACCGCCACTAGCACCTCCCGCGACCATCACCTATCATCCCACCTTCATTCAACAGTTATGACCATCTTAAGAGAAGTTTTTCTTAATATGACTAATCTTAAGTGAAATTTCTCTTAAGATGACTGTTCTTAAGAAAAATTTCTCTTAGATTAGTTGGCCGTGGAGATTTGTGTTGGTGGTGGTAGTGGTGGCGGCTGGTGGTGGTAGTGGCAATGGAGGGGGAGGAGAGAGAGATGGTGGTAGTGGTGGTGGCTATGGAGGGGGAGGAGAGAGAAAGTTAGAGAGAGAAGAGAGTTGGTGGTACTTGCGACGGCAACAACGACGACGGAGATGGCTCCGGTGGTGGTGGTTGTGATGGTGGTGGCCATGGAAGGAGGAGGAGGAGAGAAAGCTAGAGATAGAAGAGAGATTGTAGAGGTGATGGTTGCTGTGGAGGGCGAGGAGAGAGAAAGTTAGAGAGAGAGGAGAGTTGGTGGTAGTGGCGACTGCTCCGGTGATGGCAACGACGACTCCGGTAGTGGGTTGTAAAATTTTAGAAGACTTTAGGAGGAAATTTTTTTTTAGAGTGTGTCCTTGTGTGGGTTTTTATTATAGCTTGTCCTTTAGTTCAACTTAGCCCAACCTTAGGGGCCTTACATCAAGTCTCCCTTTATTAAAATTCTGCACATCCCAAAATGGTGGTTTAAAGGGATAAAGAGGAAAAACAGCACTCCAAAGGACATCATAATTGTATCTTTATCTTTATTTGGATATAAAAAGAAAATTTTGGTGATAAATTCCTCAATATTAGGTGGATTAGCTAAATTCTACACGATTCGGCAGTTTTTTAAAAAGCCTCTAGCCACTTTTGTTATTTAGCGATAAGCCCATTACTGGAAGTTTTTCTGACATAAAAATAGCTAACTTATATTATCAGTTAAACCATCATACCTTACTCTTTAATTTTTTAGTCTTTTTGGGTGATTTTCTTTTTGGATTTCATGTATTTGGATGAGATCGATGCATTAGACCTGAAAATTGTAAAACAAAAATATAACTTGGAACCTCCTTTTTCGATTTTATCTGTTAAAATAGACAACATTATCTGTCGACTGATAGATAATATTGATGTAAACAATCATAATTTTCTCATTTTTTTTTGTCTTTTTGAATTTTCTTTTGTATTCCATGTATTTCATTGAGACCTAGGCGTTGGACTTGAAAATTTTACAAGAAGAGATACTGATTTTGAGATTTTATCTCTCTGCAACAAGTAATATTATTTTTTTTGTATTAACGATAATAACTTTATCAATTCTTGGGCTTTTTGGGTGATTTTTTTTATTTCATGTTTTTTTTTTCTTCAAGATCTATGCATTAGACTTGGAAACTTGACAAAAACAGGTAATTTGCAGCCTCATTTTGGAATTTTATCTGTTTGCAAATAGATAATTTTATCATTTTCTTTGGACTATTTGTGTGTGTGTGTTTTTTTATCTCATGCATTTTTTTTTTAGATCTACGCACCAACGGTGTTAATTTTACAAAAAGAATGCTGGTTTTTTAATTTATAATTCGAACTTTGAAGAAAATTCTGTTAGAGGTCCTATAAATGGATCGGATTTCAATCCAAATATGGACTTAATCAAATCATATTTGGATTTAGTTTGAAACTCGAATCTGAATTCCTAATAATTGCAGTTGCCGGGTCGGATGCGTAACTAACACATCTGATCAGATAATCTTTTTTTATATCATAAGTACAATATTAATCTTCTTACAATAAATATTAAATAGAAATCTAGCGAAAAAAAGTCCAACATTACCAAGAAAATTTTGATTTTTATTTATTATTTATGTTAAACAATGGAAAGCTTCATAAAAATAAGGGTTTTCCTCCAATGTTCAAAGGTGGCCTAGTTAAGAGGCGTATGAAATGACTGGATTTATGCATTTAGGCAGAAGTAGAAAACTTAATTACAAGAGCACTATAGAAATTCAGCAAAATCTCAATGTGTTTCACGCATGTTTGGGCGAAAGCAAAAAACTACTCACATGGGCAACTGAAGTTAAGCAGCATGATAATTAGTTGTTGATTTTAAGCAAGTCATGGGTGTCATATCACATTAGCATAATGATGTGGTGTGATGAGACTCACTAAATAACTTCTAGGCTAGAGCACTAATGGACCTGCTATTTTTTTTTTTTTAGATACCTGAATTATGGCAAGACACACACACACATACACCACACACACACCAATCACACCCCAACCCAATCCCAAAGCCCCACAATCAAGTAAATCAAGGGCCACTCATTCTGACTGATGAACAACGAGAAACAAGTAAAGGAATCCTCCCAAGGGGATTAGAATCCTCAATCTTCTCACTGGACCCGCTTGGTCGTATGGACCTGCTTTAGTAAAAGGACTTCCTAAAATTGATCTAATATACAAAAATGAGTTCTATTGGAAGAGCCAAATGGTTAATCTTATTGAAACTTAGGTGCTGTTTGTCGTAACTTCTCATACAAAAGTCGATTCTTAGATTGGATTTTTGTAGATAGACTTTATTTCAAAAAAGTGTTTGTTTGGTGAATGAATATTTTTTAAAAAATAAAAATAAAAGGTGCTGTTTGTTCTATTGGAAGAGCAAAATGGTTAATCTTATTGAAACCTTTTGTTAGAGATGGCCAAGTTTTCTTACTCCAATTTCTTTCTCATTGTCCTTATTTTCTCAGGTATGTACAATATATAAAAAAAAAAAAAAAAAAAGAGTGCTGAAAATAGAGATTTTTATGCATGTAACATTGTATATAATTTGTAATCTATGCAATTGATTTGGATATATATAATTGTTGCAGTTGTGGCAACGGCGCCTCAAGCAGATGGTAAAAAATGTGAAGTCACATTGCACCGAGTTGGTTGTCAACTTTACAAATGTCGCAAGGAATGCTTTATAAAATACAAAGGAGAAGCAATTTGCTTTCCTACAACTTTATACCAATGCAATTGTGTCTACGATTGCAAATGATTCGCCTCTTGATGAGTTTGATGTAATTTGTCATCCTAACAAAGAGATCAGCCATTGGCACTTGTGTTAGTAGAGTCAAATTACAAAGAAGAAGAATAAAAACTCGATTTGATCCGAATTTTTTTTTCTTGTTCTTTCAAAAATTTTTTTTTTTTTTTTTTCCAATCAGATATTCTCTCCCATACAATTTCTTCAGCATTTTTAATCCCTTTGCATTAAGAATTCAGGAAGTGGGAAACAATCAAGTTTGGTGCCATATATACAAAATATTAAACACATAAAAACTAGTAAAACAATAAATTTGTAAAGTTTAGTCTTACTCAGGGACCATTATGTCCTCCCAGACCACACTTGCGAAATTTGTGAGAGATATTTTGGAATTATAGAATTCCGCAATCAATAATGCTAGGCACACACTCCAAATCACACCCCAAACTACACTATTGCTTTAAATATATGTACCCTGTGCTGTGTAAGTGGTGCACAGAAAAGTGTGAAAAATTCAAACAGCACAGAGTACATACATTTAAAACATAGGGTGTGGTTTGATGTGTAATTTAGGATGTGTACCTATCACTTCACTTCCGCAATACTTAGAAAGCAAAGTTGAGGATGCAACGATGCGATTGCATAAAATTTGTCATTTTTCCAAAATCTGGATTGCAAGTGCGCACTTGTGTATTAAAATATTTAAATTAGATTGGATGCGGAATATAATAAAATATTATTATATTCAATCCGAAACCAGCCTTAATAAAATTAGATTTTGATTTTAGTCTGAAACCCCAATCCGAATTCAAATATAATTGCAGTTACCGGATAGGATGCGGAATTAACACATCCAATCCTATATTCTTTTTTATACTATAATAATTACAATAATTATCATATTACAATAAATATTAAATAGAAATCTAGCAAAAAAAAGTCTTTCCTTACCAAACTATTTTTTTAAAATTTTATGTTAGAACAATGGAAAGCTTCATAAAAATAGGGGGTTTACCTCCAATGTGCAAAGCAGCTACTAACCAACTAGGCCTAGTTAAGAGCCGTATGGAATGACTGGGTTTATGCATTTAGGTAGAAGCAGAAATCATAATTACCAGAGCACCATAGAAATTCATCAAAATCTCAATGTGCTTCATGCATGTTTGGGCGAAAGCAAGAAACTATTCATTGAGAACGTCACACCACGTTATATGGGGCAACTGAAGTTAAGTGGCATGATAATTAGTTGTTGATTTTAAACAAGTCATGGGGGTCATATCACATTAGCATGATGATGTGGTGTGATGGGGCTCACTAAATAACTAGTTCTAACGCTTTGAAAAAAAATAAGTGCCAAAAAATTTTCACTTTCACCATTTAATTGGTTATCAAACACACCATTCATTTTTAGTAATTAATAATCAGTTTTACTAAATAGGCATTTAGATTTCAATGATTTTGTAGAGTTGTATCTATTAAATGTTTGAATTATAGCAACTCTCCCGTGTATCGCATGTGCTATAAATCTAGTAAATAAATAAATAAGAAAAAAAAAAAAAAAAGAGAGGAAAAAAAGCCCTACCCCACGCCTCCGCCCTCTCTGACGTGACACCCTCGCCGATGCGATCTTTGAACCAAGAAAGGAATCGAGGACGCTATCGGAGGAATCAATCTCTCTATCTCTGCATACCAAAGGTCGTTCACTGGTGCGAAGGTCTTTCTTCGGGCGTTTCTCTACTTCGAGTCTGGTCGCTAGGTGTTTACTTGAATTTTGTAAATTCAGCAAGTACACATTTTGCTTTATTTGTTTTCGTAATCCGCTGAATCCGTATTAATGTTTGTCTTTCTAATTTGGTGGTTGCTGCTAAGATGCCTGGTTTCTCACTTTTGCAGAGTCCAGCGGAGTCTGTTTGGTTGCTAAGAAAATGCGGAAAAAGAATTGGAATTGTGGGACTGCTGAACCTGGCCAATGCGAAGGTATTTTAAGTTTTCTCTTTTCTTATATTTTGTTTTTGCTGGGAAAACTGAGTTGTTGGTATTTTCAGAAATCTGTGCATGTTCAAAGACTTGGCCAAAATATATATATTTATACATATTTGGGTATGGTTGAGGTTATTTTGTTGTATTTCTCAACACATCTACATGTCGGTATAACAAACAATATTCATTAAAGTGAATGGTGTATTAAGATAATCTATTTTCAGCATAAATATGTAAAGACTAATATTTTCTTTGGGCTGTTTAAGTGTACTTGATTTAATTGTCCAAGTTGATCTAGTTTGAGATCAAAGTTAGGCTTCGTAAAAGGTAGTGGAAGGCACCAATTGATTCATTGTGTGAAAATGGGATATCTCATCAGTATTATTGCATAGAATGTCAATGTTACCTTAAAATTCTCTAGAAGAAATTGAATTAAGAGAAGTACAATGTGACGTCCCACAAAAATAAAGTGTATTTTTATTAAAAAAATTAAAATGAATTACACTTTGATTCTTTAAAATAAAAAAATGATATTTATTTAAAACTCTCAACAGGTCCATATTCTCCACGGATCTCTTATATCATCCTTAGCCCTATCTCTCTTCTAGGTTTTGGTTATCTGCATTACTTGCATCTAAAAACCATACCGGAAAGTATACAATATGACAGGAATATCAAAGGCTCAAAAGGTACAACGAAATCAAATAAATAGATCAATCACACAAATCAACCGCTCACACAAACCAACTGCCACTACACCAAAATGGCAAATTTCTAATCGAAATTTACCGTTAGTAAAATTATTACCAACGGTCTATTACCGTTAGGAATAAAGTGTGACTAATATTTCTAACGGAATCACTAACGGTAAATGACCGTTAGGAAAATTAATTAAACTAACGGTAATTTGCCATTAGTAATATGTTTCCTAACAGCTATTTCCGTTAGTAATTTATTATTCCTAAAGGAAATGGTCCGTTAGTAATATTTATTTTAACGGTTTGTTTTCTAACACTTTTGTATACAAAATACTAACGGATATTTGTAACGGACATTGTCTGTTAGTAATTTCATTACTAACGTTTTATAATATGGCAGTTTCCAACACTTTCGAGACAATTACTAACGGATATAAACCGTTAGTAATTTCTATTACTAGCTGTTTGTTTTCTAATACATGTGAGAATACTAACGGAAATTATCCGTTAGTAATTATTTTAAATATGAAAAACAAAAATACTAAAATATACTCCCCAATTTGATTTCCACTTAATTTACATCACAGCCACATCGCATTTACTATAAACATGTAACAAGCTCAAATCCAAACCATAATAAATACAAGCTCAATCTATATTAAGTACAAAAAATAAAATCCACAATTAGCATATTATTCTTAATTACAAACTGTTTTTGCATCCAAACCAAAACTAACAAACCATGTCTGAAATTAAAAGAGTAAATTCATCCAACACTAAACTAAACTAACTGACAAATAAACCATGTCTGAAATTTAAAGTCAGAGAAAATAAGACAAACGGAGTCAACCCGGTATGAAGTAGTTGCTTCTTAGAGATGCGGGAACCCATAGCACGAACCCCTTCCCTTTTACTTCCCAAATACTTGAGTTGATTCATCATTGTCAAAGTCTTCACAAGTGTTACTACATCCCTCATCATTCAAGATGCTACTTTTTCTTATATTTCCAATTACCTTTAGTTCATCCTGTAGCCATTACATGTAAACATTGTGATGATATATACTAAAAAAAATTAAGCTATGAATTAAAACCTACAAACAATATGTTACTCACATATTTGACTACCAATAGCATCAGTTAAAAGGAAATATGCAAAACTAATGATCTACAAAAAGAGTACCACCTTTGCAAAGAGCAGAGTGTCTATAGTGAAGCCTTCCCATGTTTCTTCTTTTACCACCTATCACATGCAAACAACAAACAAAAACTAAAATCAACACCGAAACCTAGAACCCAATTATTTTGAACTATTCAAATGTTACAACTAGCAAAAACTTGAAATATTAAGTTTCCTTAAAATCATTCATGACGCAAATGAAATTTTTGTGATCCATAAATGAATAAGGTATGCAAAAGTATCATTATCTTAATTACATGAAGTTGGGTTTTCTCAATTACTAAGTGCTCAAAGAAAAGAGACAAAAAAAATATGTCAGTGCTTGCATACAGAGAATTTCACGTGTCTAGAAGCTCCATAAATTTTTGTCAGAAGTGTAAATATGGTAGTGCACAAACACACCATATTTACATCACCCAACTACTTTTACTAATGACTAACAAGAAAACTGCGGTTCTAATTCTAAATTGGAAGTACAATACTGGCATTCAAACAAAAAGAAATGTAACCGCACGAATCATATTTTTTCAAAAACGTTCCGAGTAAGAATTGGATTTGGTTAGGCAATGTGTCATTGGGAAACACGGATCGGTTTTTTTTGGCAAGGCATGGAATACATCGTCACAATATTTATGATTCAATAAAATGCAGTTTCGTTCAAGTAACGAAAGCAAATTGAAAGGATCTTCTGAACAATATGGAGATTGGTAAGTGTATCAGTATAAACACTACATGTTTACACCTCAATTCTTCCTTTGTAGTCATTTCTTTCTTGAATAATTGCATTTCTTAATCTCTTTTGTGTTTTTTTTTTTTATAGAAATGAGAAGCATTGGGGAACAAATTTGCAGCAAGAAGAAGCAGTTCTGAACTTCTGAAAATCTGAGACAGAGAGGATCGATCGATCGAACAGGAGCTTCGATTGATCGAAAATCCTAATGCATGTTTGACTTCCATAATTCTATCCCACATTCTCTCACTTGAAGAGGTAAATTACAAGCATTCCCAGCAATGCTGAAGACCTAGACGGATATACAAAAGTCAATGGGGAAGCATGCTCTCGTCCCCAATTCAAGGATTTGTGCCTCCATATCTCATTTGAGTGGGGCGGATGAGAGGTCTCCTAGCAGATTTCTGGGAGAGGATTGAGAAGGGATATTGAGAGATATTCAGCACATTGGAGAAGACACTTTTCCATACTTACATCCATCACACTCTCACATAGTTTTAGAGGGATAAGCTCTCAAGGAAGGGAAGAGAGCCAAGAAAGAGAAAGCAAAACATTGAGCACACCATGGCAAATGTAGACAACATAACAGGAAAAAGTTCCTCCTCTTGTCAAACGTTAAGATGTGAAAGCATATTCCATAGCACAAGATTACTAAATACATTATACAGAGAATTCAAGCATGATATATAGCATAAAAATTAAGAATATGCTAAGAAAACCTGACAATTTTTTGTCTAACTCTTGCAAAAATTAGGACGTACACCCATCACACACCCTAAAAAAATAGTACTAGTGGCATAACTCATTTGGTCAAGAATTCAATGTGTTAATTGCTTAACTCATGTCCATGTTGGAGTAGTCAGTCAACATATGAAGGCCTGTGTATAAACCCAAATAGAGAATAATGGTTTAGGGGGGGAAACCAGTGGATGTGTGCTGGTGTAGAGTGAGATTTGTTGGGGTATTCAGTAACTTCCCATTAGTAATTGTTGGATCTCTCTCATTTTCTACAAACTTGTTCCATACATGTGGATCAACACCTTTTGGTACGTCTTGATGACCTTTCCTCATAAGGCGGTACTGTAAGTTTCTACTGTTTTGCTGTTTTGGGGTCTCTCAGCCACGGACACTGTGTAATAGACATAAAAAATTTAATGCAATAACTTAAGGATCCTTTAGTTGCAGACAATGTAGTTTAGGCTTTTATACATGAGAAGTAGGATCACCGATCACATTAGGCGTGGTTGAGGCAAATCCTAGCGATAAAAGAGGAAATCCTAGAGTTTTGTCAAAGGAATTGAGTTTAGTGTTTTTTGTTTGGCACTTTTATTGGAGAAAAAGACAAAGAAAGTCCATCAGCAGCTCTATTCAATGATCGGCCCCTATCCCGAGCAGGTCGTGCTACATAGCATCATCTCGAGCAGTCTGGACTACTCGAGACATCCTGAGCGGTATATGCTCAAAGACCGATCAACAGATCGGGAACACCGCGCGGGCATAGCTCGTCGCAGGGACAGCTCACCCAGGCCCCGAGGCATGATCCAGAATATTCCATATAGTTTCCCACTCAAGTTAGAAGACTAATGGAAAGTACAAATTGTTTCCTAATCCAATTAGGAAACTCCCACAATTAATGCTAATTAATCCTAATTGGATTGTATTTCCTTATCCATGTAGTTTCCTTGTACGAGTAGGTCTCTTGCATCTATAAAAGAGACCACTCACCTCCTCGAAAAGGGACCAACTTTTCAGTCTGCATTGCACCTCTATAGCAATCATTATCACGCCTGGCCGACCTACGGTAGCTCCAATCTAGTGTTGGTTCACCATAGGTCCCCGGCTTTTTACAGTATAGTGAACGTGCTCAGACACACACGTGGACGTAGGTTCCTTCATTAACAGGGCCAAACCACATACAAAAACATGTCTCTCACTCTCTCTTTCCTTAAACTACTCTAATTTATCTTAACCAAATTTTGGCATCATCAGCTTGGCGCCGTCTGTAGGAACCAACATATTTCTCAAAACTCAAATCTCTCAACTGACAGTCATGCCTCCGAAGAAGGGTAAGAAGGCTGCGCAACGGGCTGACCGGGCCATCCCGCTAGCCCCGGCGGTCCTGACACCAGAGCAGATCACCGTGACCCTCGCACAGCTCTTGAAGATCCAGGGTCAAACCCAACAGCAGATCGAAACCCAACTGGCCCAACAAAGCAATCCTGCAGTGGCCAGGAAATCGCCCGGGACGTTGCGTACGGTCAGGAACCGATTTTGAACAGACAACGTGCCCGAGCCAACCCGTCCCGCGTTGAGGACGCTACAGACATCAACGGTAGACGTGATGCCCGAGAGGAAAGGTAAGAACGCATGGCCCGGGAATTGGTCCACGTTCACTCGGCTAGGAGTCGGGATGATCGTAGGCACCCGATGAACCGGAGTCATAGCCGAGCCTCGTCCCAGCGGACAGGACGCCATGAAGAAGAAACCTCTTCTACCAACCTGACCAACCCTCTGGATACCGACCGGGAAGGTGTAATGGCCCGTATCCAGAATTTGAATAAACATATCGACAAAATGGCCAAAGCGCTAGGCCAGAAAGCTAGTCAGGACCATGTCAATACTGAGACAGAGTCACCGTTCTCTAACCTAATCACGAGATTTTTCATCCCACGAAAATTCAAGCAGCTTCGCCTGGATTCATACGACGGCTCGGGTAGCCCGGTAGACCACATCCGGACCTACAATGCCCAGATGGCTCTCGCCACCAATGTCGACGAACTATACTGCCTAGCCTTTCCCAGCACTTTGAAAGGCCCGGGCACTCAATGGTTTCACTCCCTGAAGCCCCGATCGGTCAAAGATTTCAAGCAACTAAGCAAGCAGTTCATCAACCAATTCATCGGTGTGCATAAATGGCCAAAGCCTGACATACAGTTGCTGACAGTTAGGCAAAGGAATGATGAGTCCCTCAAGGAATTCACCGACTAGTTTAATCAAGAGAAGCTCAGGATCTATGACCTTGATGAAATCGTCGCTATTATAGCCTTCTACTCAGGAGTTCAGCACACCAAGTGCGCCACGTCGTTTCACAGAAACTGGCCGAAAACCTTGGTGGAACTCGCAAAGAGGATCGAAAAGTACATTGACACTGAAGAATTTCTAAAGACTAAAGACCCCGGGCATATAGGGGACGAGCCTTCAAGGAATAAGCGGAAACGATATCTGCCCGAGAAGAATAATGCAAAAGAGCCCAATAGTTCTGGCAGTTCTTCTAGTTCACAGTGGTCTAAATCCGGCAGCCTCGACCCGACCTCCAGTTCACAACGGTCTGAGTCCGGCAGCCCCGACCCAGCCTCCAGTTTGCAGCAGTCAGGATCCAGTGATCCCGACTTTGCCTCCAGCTCAGAATAATCAGGAGCCAGGTGATCCTAACTCGACCTCCTGTCTTCATTAGTCTAGATGAGCCCGAATACAGTGGTACTTGCCAGATCATCGCATGAGGCTCCACAGATTGTCAGAGAGCTCTTGCAAAGACCTCGGGACCACACCCGAGGCACCTTAAAAGACCTCGGGCCATACCCGATGCACATTAAAAGACCTCGGGATCACACCCGAGGCATTTAACAGACCTCATGGTCACATTCGAGGCACCAAAAGTTCTCGAGATCACACCCGAGACATAAAAAGACCCTGCAACTACCAACATTCCAGGTCAGACGCCTACAGTAATTGTTCCTACAACGTCTACCTCAAAAGCTTAGGGGGCAAGAGGGAATAAAAACTACAAGAGGTCACACCGAGTATTTACAGGCCTTGGGGTTAACTGAGTGAAACTCTTAGACAACTCGAGGGCCTATAATATTCAGAGGCATAAACTCCGCTTAGGTCCAAACCGACGATAGAGGTGACTAAATCTCTTAGGTTAGCCCATGATAGAGGAGTAAAAGAAATCCCTAAAAATTCATACATTTTGGGTCTCCGCTTAGGTCCAGACCGACGATAGAGGTTATCCTCTTAGGTTGGCCCATGATAGAGGAGTAAAAGACCCTAAAGCAACACGCTTTAGGTCGGTTCTACCAACATGGTCCAACTTTTCTCCCAACAGTCTTGACGAAGGCTTGCTAAGTGGAAGATAGCCATCCTGGGGAACTAGCACAAAAAGGACCCTAAGGCAACACGCTTTAGGTCGGCTTTTCTAACATGGTCAAATTCTTTTGCCCACAACCTTGACAAAGGTTTACAGGTAGAAGATAACCATCCTGGAAGTTTAACTTCAAATAAAAGACTCCGAATTAGGCTAAATCTTAACTCTTGGCCAATTCCCGAGCACTTAAAGATTCCGAACTAGGCTTTTAGCCAGTTCCCGAGAACTTACAAGACTCAGAAGTTCCAAGGCAACTTTCCCGAACACTTATATAGTGGCAAGCGGCGTCAAACAGATTTTCAAACTTGCCCCGATATAGCATCCAGGCAACCTTGGAAATGGGGGACAACTGACAAGCCCAAAATTGGCTCTACTCTATGACCGAGCAGTTCTATTCAATGATCGGCCCCTATCCCGACCAGGTCATGCTACATAGCATCATCCCGAGCAGTCTGGACTACTCGAGACATCCTGAGCGGTATATGCCCGAAACCCGACCAACAGGTCAGGAAGACCGCACGGGCACAGCTCTTTGCAGGGACAGCTCACCCAGGCCCCGAGGCATGATCCAGAATATTCCATACAGTTTCCTACTCAAGTTAGAAGACTAATGGAAAGTGCAAATTGTTTCCTAATCCAATTAGGAAACCCCTACAATTAATGCTAATTAATCCTAATTGGATTGTATTTCCTTATCCATGTAGTTTCCTTATACGAGTAGGTCTCTTGCATCTATAAAAGAGACCACTCACCTCTTCATAAAGGGGACCAACTTTTCAGTCTCCATTGCACCTCTATAGCAATCATCATCACGCCCGACCGACCTACGGTAGCTCCAAACTATTGTTGGTTCACCACAGGTCCCCGGCTTTTTACAATATAGTGAACGTGCTCAGACACACACGTGGACGTAGGTTCCTTCATTAACAGGGCCAAACCACATACAAAAACCTATCTCTCACTCTCTCTCTCTCCTTAAACTGCTCTAATTTATCTTAACCAAATTTTGGCATCATTGGTTATTAGCATTGGTCACCTATGGGACAAAAAGTCACATAAATACTAGGGGTGGCAATTTCTGACACGACAACACGGTTTACTGAGACAACCCGATTATGACACAACACGACACGATTAAATTAAAAAAGTTCATATTTTTTTATTGAATAGTACTAAAACTAAAAATCAACCCAAAATTACGCAAACCATTTATGACCCGATTATGACACGTCTAACCCGAATTGCCACCCCTAATAAATACCAGATTTACATGGTTCACCCAATAACTACACAAGAAGGCGCAAAAAGGATCCGTGGGGATAGAATGAGGCAAGTAGTATTTCATACAGATACGGACACAAGTGGCAATGAATACACGATATGCTATGTCACAATACTACCAGAGAGAAAAAAGGAAATGTACCGTGACGAATAAGCTCAAATCTTGGATGACCAATCCATTTCTTAAGATTGTCCTTTGAACCGGTGAAGTAATTGTCAGCAACAATTACCTGATACAAATTGTTGTGGAGGACATTCAAATCATACATGACATGGCACAAATAAAACATAAGTAAAACAGCTTCTCAATTTTTTACTGGTTGTGTTGTATTACCCATAGGCTTGTTATAACAAAAGTACTCGATATCCTATTTAATCATATTAAATGAGAAAGATTGCAGGGATTTCACGGTCTCCTATCCGTAGAGGACAATCCTTGCACGCGTGTCTTAATCTTGACTGCAGCTCCTAAGGGTGATGTAGCCTTCAAAGCTTTCTCTAAGCGATGAGGTAAAATACCCAAGGGTAGCTAACCTCCTCTTGTCCATCTCATTGGACTGAACAACGTCGAACATACGGTCCATCCTTCTCAACCACTGTTCCGCTTCCCAGGGCTCCGCGGTACCCGCAAACTACTCGGGCCTGAGCGCACGGAATCCCTCCAGCAACTTATCTCCAGTTTGGCGGTCTCTTTGGTTTTCATTCGCATTACTAACCCTCTCGAGACGTTTGACAAAGGCTTCAAATATTCCCGTGGGATCGGCAGCCTCAGGTGCTCCCTCGTTCAAATTCTTGTTCCTCCTTGGTCTCCCAGCCATTCTTAATGCATGATAATGATAACATAATGAGGCACATGCATGAAGCAGTAATATAAAGCAGTTTAAACAGTGACAACAACCAAAAGAGTAAATATCACTATATCACATACTCGTACTATAACATAAGCATACAATAAAATCCAAATATGCAATATATATCAAGTACACCTAATACACTAAACACGTATTCGAACTAGGGCTGTCTAATAGCAAAGAGGTCGTATTCTTATTCTTATTCTCCATACTCTGGGCTGTGGGCCATGCTGATTGTTCCGAGATTTGACTCAGGAAGTTTGTCAGTGCCTAAGCTATTTATGAGGGCTATGGTATGCCTTAACTCCTTAGAAACTCGGCTACTATCTGTTTGTAGGGGTATCATAAGTTATGGCCATCTCGGCTAATTCTAAATGGATACGTCTGAAGATATATGGAAACTGCTATCATTCTTGTCGATGTGACAAGACAATCGTGTAATCATCTCTATGACGAAACCAACCTAGAACTTAGTTTCTGAACTAAGGATAATCCGTACTAAACTAAAACTGGAACTCGGTTGTTCGGTAAATATGAGCTTGGTAAATCAGACTATTCTTAGAGAAACTTGGTTGTATAGCTTAGTAAGACTTAAGGGTGACCTGTGTCACTAATCTGTGGCGTGAATAACTGAGCCTGGTCAATCTAGGTAACCTGGCTCTAATACCACTAAATCCTGTCACGCCCCGACGTAGCATAAATAAGGAAAGCGTTTAATTTCCTTTATGGACCCGTAGGTCGCGATAGTTTGAAGGATCGATTCCGTCCCAAACGTCGAACAACAACAACATAATAATCAGAGCAGAGCAATCAAGGCTTATAAAATTTTTCTAACTTATTACAATATTACAACACGGGTCATCTAAAGGCACAGACCGCCTTAAAACAAAACAATAACTTAAAGTCTATTACAGCCATCCTTATAACAAAGTAGTTTAAAACTTAAACATATAACTTAAAGCATATAATCAATAAACAGTTTTCTCATTCCAAAGGCAGCCATTCTCAGTTGGCGTAGTCATAAGATTCCTCCTGATTGTAACCTGAAAAGCCTGAACACGAATGTCCAGGACGCATCAACGTCGTCAGCTTCAAGAAGCTGGTGAGTATTAAAAACATAACTTTAAATGTAAAACATACTCATTTACCATTTTCCAATTCCCATTTAAATCCACAAGTTTATATTTAAGATAAAGAGCTCGTTTAGAAAACAACCACAACATTATTTAAAAGATAAATTCACACATATGTGACCGTGTATGAGAACGATGCACCATCTCATCTGACCGACTCTTTTCTCTCGACAAAACCCAGCAACCCCATATCTTACTCCTGTATCTTTGAAACACTAAGATAGCCACACTTTAGCAACGGGGCGCCAGGGAGTGTCCAGTTTGCCTCACACTTTGGTCCGGGGTACCAGGGAGTGTCCAATGCCTCACACTTTGAATACCCTAACCGCCATGCAAATACCGGGGCAACCCCTCACGCAGTATCCAGACTCGAGTATCAGGGAGTGTCCGTAGGCCACACTTTAGCACTACCATGGGTGCCAGGGAGTGTCCAAGTTCGGCGTCATACACTTTAACGCTTCCATGGGCGTCAAGGAGTGTCCATATTTGCCACCGTCGCATTTCAAAGATACCCACGCCGTCACCTCAACCACAACCACAACCATAACCACAACCACAACCACAATCACAATCTCAATCTCAAACTCAATCTCGATCTCATACTCTTTCCACACTGACCATTACTCTTTTCCACACTGACTAACACCCACATGCATGTACTACTGACCCTACATGAATGACATGAACTTAAACATCAAGTAAATCGCTGAATTAAAGGAACAACGCGCGTACGGGGATTGATAAGTCATAATACAACGTTCTACTCGTTTAAAACACAACCAATTACGATTCTGTTTTAATAATTTTCCCAAACAGGGCCTTAACAGTCCTTAAAAGTTGAATCAAACAGTCCCTTAACACAAAACAAGCAAAAACCAGAATCTGCCAGAAATCGCGCGCGCGGGCCGCTCGCTCGAGGGGTCGCTCACGCGGTCCGCTCGCGTGATATGCCCAATTTTTATTTTATATATAAACTTTTCTGTCTGCCTGAAAAAGCCAAGGTCGCGCGCGCGGATCGCTCGCGCGATAGTTCGCTCGCACGGTCCGCTCGCGCAATTTGGCCGATTTTCATTTTTCTTTATTAAATCTTTTCTGTCTGCCTGGGGACGCCAACCTCGCGCGACCCTCGCTCGTGCGGATTGCGCGCGCGAGTTTTAGCAGAAACTTCGTCTTCCTCCCCAGAACTCCCTTGTTTCAGATTTGCAGACCCATTTTCAAAACTGAACGGAACCAAGCCTTATTATATATGGATCTCTTCGTTTTTCAACAAGGATTAAGAATCCACTATCAATTTAACTTGATTTAAACTATAGCTCTCCAATTTCATGAAAAATTAAAAGTTGTCAAAACTTAATTCTTAATATACTTTTTCATATGAACAAATTAGGCTCTAAAACTTTGGGTATAGCATATATGACATGTAATCTATCATATTTATCTAACAAAACAGGTTTTGGTTGAGTTTGGAAAATTGTGATTTTGAAGCTCAAGCTTCCATGGACGAATTTAGCAATGGAGGATCATTAATTCATACACAAATTCAGTAACTAAGCATGAATTTACATTCTAGAGTGAGTTTAGAATACTCACTGATTGAAGCTTTAGAGATTTAGTTGAGAAAGAAATCACCAATAAGAACTCCAATTGAAAACTTGGCTATGGAGATTAAGCTTCTCTCTCTATGCAATTCCTGAAATTCTCTGTGTATTCTCTCTCTCTCAAACTCTCTGTGTACCTCCAGATATGAGAATGTGTGTGTGTGTGAGAGCTTCAATATATAGAGCTTAAGAACTTGGGCTCCAAGTATTTTTAGGATTACACTACTAATCAAGATTTGTTTTAACCAATTCTCTATCTACTCTCAATCAGTAGCAAATAACCATACGTATTTACATAATACACAGTTGATATGCCCCAAGTTTAAGCCAAAGGCCATGGATAGGTGTATAGGGGTGAAATGGGGTTGTTTGGGAATAACAACTTATGGCCTAAGAATACACATACAAAATTGCAATATCCAAACAAGGCATAAACAATCATTAGTTTCCATAATTGGAAAGTAATGTATAGTCATTTCAATCTTTTACGTCCAAATCACAAACTGTGCAAGTTTAACGCGGCACGGACAGTCTTGAACATAAACTGGTATTTTCGTGACGCGGTGGTCGTCACAAAAATACAGAAGATTCATTTTAACTAAGGAAATGATTTTCTGGTTTTATAAAAATACAGTTTGAGTTAAAAGAATTTATTTCCACCGTTTTGAAATACAGTTTTGAAATCCACACAGGTATTGCTAACTTTATAAAAATTGCAGTTTGACCCCAAAAGAATTTCAATAGGAATTAAAACAAGCAACCAGTTTTAATATAGGGGATTTGAAACAAAAAGAAAGCAAACAATACCAATTTAAATATGACAATGCTATAACAAATTAATTATGGAAATGTCAGATTATGCAAATGCAGGTTATTACAGATGTATAGGCGGTGACTCAACAATAAAATGAATTTAGTGCAAGGATTAAAAAGGACAACAACTTTGATAACCATAAAAAAAAGGATTTAAAAAGGATTAGTTAAATTTATATAGCCATATCATCAACCAGTGAATTGAAGTGTAGCATAGTAATCTAAGATAGATCGCCGTGTGGTCTCTCTGGTGCTACTATCCAATATCCAGCCCGAGATGACTACTTATTTGCTGTTTGCATATGGGCAGTTGCACATTCTCGTTCTACATTGTCTGCAACTCATAAAATAGTTAAGATTGTAGACTTTTGTTTCTAATTAGCAAGAGAGAGTATCCAATGGAAGACACAAGAAATAGCATTGAAAGGTATGTTTAACGATTTATCCAAAAAAAAAAAATGTTGCATCTTAGCTTAGTAAATGGGGACATCCCTGGATATATACATCCCACATATTTAGTAAAAGTGAAGACTTAATTTAGGCTTATCTTTGGATTAATAATGAAATAACCAAGAAGTCAATAGCATATAAAATGAAAGAATGAGAAGTGTTGGAAATTCAAAAGAATTTCATCATTAGGTATATAGATATAATTATGTTATAAAGCAAAAAATCTAAAACACCAGGGGGGGAAAAAAGAAAAGAATAAAAAGAGGGAAAAGATGGAAAATACCATGTGGCAAAATATGGAAAGCAGGAAGAAAATCCATTGAAGCAAATGAAAACTAACAACATTGCACCATAAATAAACAAAAAAGAAATACATATGAGGTTCAGAAGTTTGTAAAGGAAAAAGATGTAACGGACAGATAGAAATATAGAATGCAAAGTCCAAAAGAGAAACTTTGCAACATAAATAAACCAAAAGAAAGACATACGAGTTGTAAAGGAAGAAGTTGTAATGGACAGATAGAAATATAGAATGCAAAGTCCAAAAGAGAAACTACTAAGTCTCTTCAATCAACATACGATCCTTATGATTACCAGTAACCGTGGCCTTTAATTTTTTGTAGTTGCCTTATTTTTCGTAAAAAGATTTTGTAAAATAAAATCAATCGTAAAACAGCAAATTGCCTCATATTCTGTACTAATCTAGCATTCTATTCTATAGCTTTAAAGGACTTTAAGGATAAGTGAGGACATTGGATGGTTAGAAAGTACTTTAAAAGCAATTGTTGGAGTACTTGACTCTTGGATTAGCAAAAACTAAGGATAAGTGTAGTCTAAGTCGTGGTACCAGTTTTTTTTTTTTTTTTTTGGGTGAGGGAGGGGGGGCTCGTGGTGGTGTAGTTAACCAAATGGCACTCACGTAGCCGTTTGGTAAGCAAAGGTTAAGCCTTGGTCGTTCGGTTACCAATCAGCTAATTAGTATTTGTCATTCGGTTAAACCTTGGTTGTTGGCTGATACCACAACTTAATTTACCAATACTAAGGTTTACACCACTGCTAGACAAAAAGTTTTAACCTTATCCTTAGTTGTGGTACCATTTACACCATTGTGATGCTCTTTGAGTAGGCGTCTCTTTGGTCTAAGAGAGAGATACAACTTGTAGGTCAATTGTGTTTTTACCATGTTGTACATCTCAGAGATGAGAGAAAGTGTGGTTTTGTCAACTGGTTCTAGGTGATGGAGAGGATAAGTTCAAAAAGTTATAGAGGATTTACTCTAGATGAAGTGAGAGAGAAAGAGATGTAAGAGAAGGGTGCCAAGTGGCACACTCAGGAAAGGAAAATTGCCTTGGCTTTTATATATACAAGAAGGCTTGGTGTGATTTAGTAAAGAGTATAGACAAAGGAAACAAATACTAATTGTTTCTACTCAAAACTACTTTAGTTTATATAGGCCAAAATTACTGTGATATGCAAAAAAAAATTAAAAATTCCCAAACAATGTGTACGATTGAACGTAAGAATAATATTTTTTTTTAAATCAACATGTATAAAAGGAGATAAAGTCATAAAGCTAAAGAAATAAGTAGAGAGGATAAAAGAGAGAGACTGGGAAAAAAAAGAAAGAAAGAGAAAGTTGAAGAAATTATTAGAAAGAGACAGGGGTATGTGTAACCACTTCCAACTCAACCATCGCTGAAAAATTAAAAAGCAAAACATTGTGGTGGTATTAGCTAGACGACACTTTTTCTTCTATAGCAAAACAATCAGTTCTCTACCTATTTTGTTAACCAAAAACATAATGAAAACTCTTATTTGTCAATCTTCCTCTAGAACTCTCTCTATCAAATCCTTTCATTTCCACTAGCTGACTCCTCTTGGAAAGCCAGCCATTGATGGTGACCCGGAACACCTTCTCTTCTCATTGAATGATGGTCGAGAAAGAGAATTACTTAGAGAGAGAAGAAAAGGGATTCAAAAGAAGGCATAGTAGAGTTTTTTTGGTACAATCATGAGATGACTTATATAGAGAGTGGAGTAAACGAAGGATCACCTAAGAGAGAAATAGAGAGGTTTAAGGGTTCTAGATGGAGCCTCTTCATCTTCCAAGCGTGGAAAAAGAGGAAAGATGGAGTCTCTTCATCTTCTAAATAGAAAAATAGAATAATGCCGCTACTTTTATAGAAGAAGCAGATTGAGGTGAGGAAGTAACAATAGAGTGCCATGTTGGATTTTTTGGGTATGAAGAGGGTTCTTACGTGGACATGCTAGATGAATGAGTTCTGCTTTGTCTTTTAATAGTTTTTATAGATTTGAAAAGACAGTTAAAACAGAAAAATTTAAGCTTCCAGAACAGCACAATAATGTAAAGCTAAAGAACAAAGAGATTTAAAACTTCCACAACAGAGTCAGATATGCCTAGACTACAGGTACCCATAATTAAAGCACATTCAAATTGGTAATCATGTGGTCTTTACAGTCAATAAAACTACAATCTACGAACAAAGATTATCTGAAAAAATTTGGAATTCCGCAAAGGAGATGGGGTTGGTGGTGGCTTAACTGTTGTTTGGTGATTCCCATTCGAAGAATTATTCTCCATTGCTCAAAATTCTTGAGAAAAACTCAACCCCCTGCCATAATTTGCCAAATTCATACAATCAATGCCTCAAAAATGAATACATACATGATACATATATATACCTACATATATGATTCAGATATGTAGTTAGTATGTGTAACTTCTAATTTGACCAACAAAGACACAACCTTTAATAACCATTCGACCAACAAAAATTCTAGCTATACAAATCTGAGATTGAGTGTGTGTGTGTGTGTGTGTGTGTGAGAGAGAGAGAGAGAGAGAGAGAGGACTGCGACAGCGACGGCGGAAGAGGACGGTGATGGCGAGGGAGGAAGAGGACGTCGACGGAGACAGCAGCGTATCGGCGAGTGGTGACGACAGCACATGCTTTCTCTCTCTCTCTCCTCCTATTTTCTCTCTCTTCTCCTTTTTGAATTAGGGCAATGAATAAAAAGAAAGTGAGGGAAAGAAAATTTTGGGAAAAAAAATTTGGGGAAAAATTTTAGTGTTTGGTTTATTTACAAAATTGCCGCTGCAATTTTAATTCTTATGTTTTATTTACAAAATGCCACTGCAGTTTTATTTCTTTCACTTTTTCTAACAGAGAGTTTATATTTCTAACGGAAATGTGATATTACTAACAGTTTTTTACCGTTACAAATTGGAAACGGTAATTTTTTGTTAGAAATACAAGAATTTATCCGTTAGAAATTGGGCCAAATGGTGTAGTGTGCTAACACAAAGAGCATCATACCAGGTTCCTCTTGGTCACATAGCAAAGAGCCACCTCACCTCACCTCACCTCACCCGTGTCCAGTACGTCGATCCCTGAGACCTGTTAGACTGTTGGTAGGTGCTCCTTACTCATGACCCTTTAGTCCCATAGCACTTAGCAATAAACATATACTCATTGATTCCAAATGAAAGCACAACATATATAATCGCAAAAAGGGTACAAGTAGAGATAACAAATAAATACTCCGGAGAATTTAGAAAGTATGTTGTACACAACCCGATTTACCCACCTTTCCGATCATACCCTCAGCTCCTCTACTTTTCTTCCACTAACCCGAAGTGTGTATATATATATCTATAATTGTGTGTGTATACATATATATATATATATATGGGAAGGAGAGAGGGAGAGAGAGAGAGAGAGTTGAGGTGAGAAAGATAGAGAAATATGTAAGTTTCGTGAAGCATAACATACTTATATACAGTGTTTCAAAAGGGAATATGTCATAGAATATTCTTTAAGACATTTTTCAAAAGAGAATATGCTATATAATATTCTTTAAGATATTTTGACTAAAATCGAGATGTCTTCTAAACGGAGATCGAAAACTCTTAACTTCCAACACGAATACCAAATCATTTAACCTTACGTGACTTTTCCCACAAAGTATATTTTCAGTTCATGACTTACAAAATTGGAAAAATGACCTAAATACCCCTACAACCAATTTTTGCTAAAATCGCACACGAAGTCTAAATCGTCAATTTAAACATGAAAATACGGATTACAACATAAAAAATCTACGAATGACGACACCATTTGTATGTAATGTTTGGTTACTATTTCTCTTAATTTGGTTGCGAACCATAGTATGTTATTTGTGAAAAATCTCATGTGAAAGACAAAGGAAAATGAATTGTAATGACAAGTTTAATTTAAACCATCATTGACTTGGTTTGAAACAACCAAGAGTTTCGGTGAATCATGATGCCTTGTAGAAGACAACTTGGATGGCAAGATGGAACTTGTATCGCGATTTTTTTATTATTAAATATTTACTTTTTTCCCTTTTATTTTTGTATTTTATGATTGTAAATAACTCTGTATTAAGTGGTAGATTCATAGTATGTATAAGTTTTAACCAATCAAAATTAAATTTATGTTGCACAATTTGTTCCAAAGCATATAGATGTTGTCACACCCCGACGTAGCATAAATATGGAAAGCGTTTAATTTCCTTTATGGACCCGTAGGTCGTGACAGTTTGAAGGATCGATTCCGTCCCAAACGTCAACAACAAAAACATAATAATCAGAGCAGAGCAGAGCAATCAAGGCTTACAATATTTTTCTAACGTAATAGTTATTACAGCACGGGGTCTCTAAAGGCCACAAACCGTCTTAAATCAAAACAATAACTTATCATCTATTACAGTCATCCTTATTACAAAACAGTTCATAAATTAAAGCATAGGATATTGATAACAGTTCTATCATCCAAAGCAGTCGTTCTCAGTTTGCATAATCATAATGTTCCGCTTGATCAAAACCTGAAAAGCCTGAACATGAATGTCCAGGGCGCATCAACGCCGTCAGCTTCAAGAAGCTGGTGAGTATTAAAAACATAACTTTGAATGTAAAATATACTCATTAACCATTTTCAAATTCCCATTTAATTCAATAAGTTTACATTAGAGTAAAGAGTTGATTTTAGAAAACAACAACAATATCATTTGAAAGCTATAATTCACATATATGTAACCGTGTATGAAAACAATGCACCAAACTCATCTTGCCGACTCTTTTCTCTTGACAAACACAACACCCAACTCTCTCACACCAGTATCTTTGAAACGCTATGATAGCCACACTTTAGTACAGGGGTACTAGGGAATGTCCAGTTTGCCTCACACTTTAGCACGGGGTGCCAGGGAATGTCCAATGCCTCACACTTTAGTACTTAATCTGCCTCGCTACATCATACAGTATCCAGACTCGGGTACCAGGGAGTGTCCGTAGGCCACACTTTAGCACTGCCATGGGTGCCAGGGAATGTACAAGTCGGCATCACACACTTTAACGCTACCATGGGCGTCAGGGAGTGTCCAGTTTTGCCATCGTCGCATTTCAAAGACACTCTAGCCGCAATCTCAACCACAACACACTTTAGTACACAATTACCAGGGAGTGTCCACAACACAATCTCAACCACATACTTTTTTCCACACTAACCACCACTCACCATGCATGTACAACTGACTCTGCATGAATGACATGTGACTTAATACAGAAATATAAAGTACTGGGAACGATAACCATGGATATATGAGAAGAAATCAAATCTTATATGAAACAACTAGTGAATTCTTCAAAGAATGCTTTAATCTACTTTTATCGCTACTAGAACACAGGTGGGTCTATTTGAAGTAATGCCCTCAAAAATGAGTTATAATTTGTGTACATGAATTACATATCAAAAGAAAGGTCTTTGAGTCTAGTTTCCAACACTTCAAACTGTGCGCGTTTTCGAGTTTTCTAGAGGAAGTTATGGTCGTTTTACTAAAAGTCGTCAGTGTTGAAAAATGTCAATCGATTGACAAAAGTGTCAATCGATTGGAACATATATCAATCGATGGGAACATATATTAATCGATTGGAACCCATATTAATCGATTGGCATCAGCAGTTTCTCCCCTGTTACGAATTTAAAGCCTATTTTTACCCATTTTCAAATCTGAATGCAAACATGACTTGTAATATATGGTTCTCTCCGTTTTTTCGCAAGGATCATGAATACGCGATCGGTTTTAACTAATTTCAACCGTAGCTCTCGAATTTTACGAAAAATCGAGAGGTGACAAAATTTCATTTTTAATATACATCGCGATATGAATGAATTAGGCTCTATAACTTAAACCGTAGTCTCTATGTACCATAATCTTTCAATTTTATCTCTAAAAACAGATTTTGGTTGAGTTTGAAAAATCACCATTTTTCAAGCTATGGGTAGCAACGTAAGATCATCAATGGTGTTTCTTAAATCAACTACATAAAACAATAAATAAAGAATGAATTACATTTTGAGTGAGTTGGTAATACTCACTGATACAGAGGATTGGATTATATGTTGAGAAAGATAGCAAAATGAGAACACCCACTTCAAATAGGCTATGGTGGATTGAGCTTTCTCTCACTAAAATAATCTGTGTAAACTCTCTGAACCCTTCTCTAATCTCTCAGTTTTCAACTCCCCCCAGAATGTGTGTATGAGTATTGTATATATAGAAACTAAAACCAAGAACTTGGCCTCCAAGTTCTTTCTAGTTTACTCAACAAATGGATTTTATTTTACAAATTACTAATTACCATATATACATCTACGTATATGATAGACATACAGATAATACCAACAGATGAGATATGATTGAAGGGGTTGGTTTAGATTAGTAGGGGTCAAACTTGAGTGTTTGGGTATTTAAGCTTCTAGGCACAAGACATCACACACTTAACTACTCCTCCTAAACAAAGCCCAAACAAGTGGTCTAGAATTTAATCTAGT
The DNA here is from genome assembly GCA_033977485.1 of Hydrangea macrophylla. Lineage (NCBI taxonomy): Eukaryota > Viridiplantae > Streptophyta > Magnoliopsida > Cornales > Hydrangeaceae > Hydrangea > Hydrangea macrophylla. Next base: position 32,720,895 of record CM066999.1, on the reverse strand, counting down.
GTTTGGGAAAACTAACTTATGGTTCAACATTATACACACTAATAAGGTATAGCCAAACTAAACATTATCAAGTTGTTTAGGAATTACTTGTATTGTTCGGGTAAAATAACTTATGGCCCTAAGTTAACACACACACAAATACAATACCCAAACAATCCTAACTAATGATTAGTTGCATTAATGATCAAAAAGCAAGTGTCAAATCTTAATTGGGGGAGATCCCCAAACTGTGGAAGACCCACGCGGCGTGGACAGTTTTGTACATAAACTGATATTTTCGGGGCGGGGTGTTCACCACAAAAATACAAAAAATTCATTTTAACGTAAGAAATGGTTTTCTGGTTTTATAAAATACTGATTGAGTCAAAAGCAAACATTTCCACCGTTTTGAAATACAGTTTTGAAATCTAACACAGGCGTTACTAACTTTTATAAAAATTGCAGTTTGACTACAAAAGAATTTTAATATGAAATATCACAAGAAATAAGATTTCAAAACATGAGAATTGCAATTTATATTAACACCAGGAATACAAATTTAAATGTGAAATGCAAATTAAAATGAAATGAAATGCAGGTTGTTACAGATGTTTCTATGACGTAGAAAATTTATAAGTAATACAATTAAGATTTTTGTTATTAAAATTTTAATTTTTTTTTATGACAAGGTTAAAACTTGGCCTACACTTGTTTAAACAATAAGGAAGAAGCAGTTAAATCTCCAGGTAATGTGGCTACACATTATTATGACACTGCTAATGATTGGTTTTATCCCAAAACTGCCACAAGAAATTCAAGAAAATATTATGAGATTATTCTCATAGAATCTGGCTTAGTTAAAATTGAGCATTCCGAAATTGGTGGAAATCAGCATGTTTTCTCAAAGATGTTCATTTCAAAGGTCCTTTCTTCGTTTGAATGGGGAGTTGATCCAACAAAAGAAAGAAAGTTAATTCACACTTCTCCAGAGGATTGCAGAACCTTTAATTTCTATGACTACCAGAAAGCATGGGATAAAGTGTTCCTAATCCAAAACCCCTTGTTTAAACACACTTGGAACATATAGTTTAATAAGAACTTTAATTTTGATATTCCCCCACAGTAATACAATTCAGATTTTTTTTTTCCTTTTTGTGTGTGTCTAACTGTTGTCTAGAAGTGTCCAGTCTATACTTATGCCACTACAAGGAAAAAGGTCTTTTATGTCACTTAAAAAGTGACATAAATAGGTATTTATGTCACTTTTTTTTCCAGTAAAAAGTGACATAAATGGAGGCGACATAAATGTTTTAAAAGTGACATAAATACTTTATAAAAAGTGACATAAATGTTTCATAAAACCAACACATTTGTTAATAAAAAGTGACATAAATACTTAAAAGTGACATAAATACCATTTTATTTATGTCACTTTTAACATAAAGTGACATAAAAGTAGAAAGTGACATAAATACTAAACAAAATTATAACATCAAAATCTAAAAAGTGACATAAATACATAAAAGTGACATAAAAACTATTTTATTTATGTCACTTTTAACCTAAAGTGACATAAAAGTGAAAAAGTGACATAAATACCAAACAAAAATTAATACATCAAAGTCTTAAAAGTGACATAAATGCCATTTTATTTATGTCACTTTTAATCTAAAGTGACATAAAAGTAGAAAAGTGACATAAATATCAAACAAAAATATTACATAAAAGCCTTAAAAGTGACATAAATGCTGTAAAAGTGACATAAATACCACCCTGTAAAAACAATATATACCACTGTGTACATATATACAATATCATGCATGCACCCTGTATAAAATTAAATCCAAATCAATATTTCAACTACTAAATTTCATAGATATATTCATCTTAATATCAACCAATTAATTGGGATGAACAAAAAAAATATACAATCAATCTGAGTCAAGTGCAAATCTAATAACATATACATATTACATATTCATCAAAAAGTACTAACAAACCTATAAAAGCAACAAAAAAGAATTAGCCCAACAAAAAGAGTGGTTTGTTTGTTAGAACCTTCCATCAAAATGTGAAACTTTGTACCTACAAAAAAGATAAAGATTTCATTAATTAGTTGTATATAATTAAAATAATAAAAGAGTAACACTATGTTTGGGGGATTCGAGAGATCGACCACAATGTGTTCGGGGACTTGGAATGATGAAAGAGTCATTTTTTCGCATTATTTGTGAACCGTGAATCCGTTATGCATTCTGTTAGTTCCCTCAAGTTTATTTAGGCATGTTTGAGGTGCGTGTAAGGTTTCGTGGTGTTTGGTTAAGTGGTTTACCGATTCACTACTTAAAACCCCAAAAACTACGTTTTTTGAAGCCTAAGTGACTAAAGAGTAATTTTTTTCGCATTTTTTGTGAACCGTGAATCTGTTTTGCATTCCGTTAGTTCCCGTAAGTTTATTTAGGCATGTTTGAGGTGCGTGTAAGGTTTCGTGGCATTTGGTTAAGCGGTTTACCGATTCACTACTCAAAACCCCAAAAACTACGTTTTTTCAAGCCTAAGTGACTAAAGAGTCATTTTTTCGCATTTTTTTTGAACCGTGAATCCATTATGCATTCCGTTAGTTCCCGCAAGTTTATTTAGGCATGTTTGAGGTGCGTGTAATATTTCGTGGCGATTGGTTAAGCGGTTTACCATTTCACTACTCAAAACCCCCAAAACTAAGAATTTTCAAGTCTAAGACTGAGAGCCTTATATACATGAAAAGTGGATAAGTGCAAGTTCTTTACTTCCAATGCCCGACCTTTCGGAGATATAAAAATTTTCAATTGCACTAAAAAGCACTTTAGAGCCAGTATAGTTGTGTACGGATTAGTAGAAAAAATAAATAAAAGAAGCAGCGAATGAATATTCATGCTGAAGCCAGCTCTTACAACACCTTTTAAGGCCTAAGTGATGAAAAAAAATCATTTTTTTCGCATTATTTGTGAACCGTGATTCCGTTATGCATTCGGTTAGTTCTCACAAGTTTATTTAGGCACGTTTGAGGTGCGAGTAAGGTTTCGTGGTATTCGGATACACGCTTTACCGTTTCACTCACATACATGCCTCAGCTACTCATTAATCATGCAAGGGGTTAAAATCCAACATAGGTGATAATGAACATATGGAATTCCACATGTGCATACATGTTTACATACTCGAGTTAAAGCACACATAAATACAATGCAAATATAAGATAGTCAAATAACGATCAAGAAGCAGTCGAACATACCCTTCGATCTTAGAAATCTGCCACATCATCATCAACTTCATCCTCGCTGTCCCTCTCAGACAATACTTGCTCCAATTCCATGGGCTTCAATCACAATATAAATTTCATTTTCAGACAACATGCATTCCCAAATTCATGTCACACATTACCATATTTACAGGAGAGAGAGAGAGAGAGAGAGAGAGATTTCATTTTCAGACAACATGAGAGAGAGAGAGAGAGATATTTCATTTTCAGACAACATGCATTCCCATATTCATGTGTCACACATTACCATATTTACAGGAGAAAGAGAGAGAGAGAGAGAACACAGATCACACCCACCTGAGGTCTATGCGAGTGAAAGAACTCTCTTCTGCAAGAGGGCACGGCTGAAGGGGAAAATAAAAATATCCAGATCACAGCCAAGTTGACACATGGAATAACATCAACGGCCTTGTACTGAAGTTGTATCAATTGAATAAGAATATCAAGTAGCAGTGCCAAAAAAAAAAAAAAAAAAAGAGGAGAGTACTGTAATATCAACCGGCCAACAGATTCAAATTGACATGTAAACAACCCAACTTAGGACGGGGAGGGGGGGCAAATATTGAAACAAATTGTTGATATTTGTTGTATATTTTGGTAAAAAATTTCTAGGATCCCCTTTTTAAATTGATAAGAGTAAAAAATGAGTCTTTTAAAGTGCTAGCCCCTCTTTTGTTTTTTTTCCTTTTTGCGTTCTGGTCATTATGATAGGATAAACATACCGTCTTAGATATTATTGCAAACGCCAACATTCCGTTACCATATACAACACCACTTTCTCCTACACCAGTCATTACATTTTCCTTCCAATATTACTGGACTTTTTGCATAGGAATTACAATAATACAATACATAATAATTATTTTACTGGACTTCCCACAGTTCATTTTACCAATGCCTTGGCTAAACACAGCCCACATATTAGTAGTGTTATGAAAATATTATAAACTACAACTGTTATAATTTATACTACACACAAGCCATTGTGCCGCGGGGGAAAAGAGGAATTTTTTTTTTTTTTTTTTTGGGGGGGTGGGGGGGGGGGGGTGTGTGTTGTGTGTTGCAAGTAAATACCACACCCAAGCATGTCATAGAGTACTAAGATACTTTATAGGGGGAGGGCCCAGTCATTGCGCTGCAATGTCCTAAACCCTTATGAAGGGTGCAATGTCTTTGACAAGTTAACTAGATGGCTCTATACTACCTTTTGAAGAGACTAAGTTTGGGCCCGCACATTGTTACCTAGCCATACGCAGTCAAATAAGTCATACTGCACACTAATCCCTATTGCACACAATGTTCTAAAAATCGGCCTGGGCGGCCCGCCTAGGCGCTAGGCTGTGCCCCGCCGCCTGGATTTCCTCCTAGGCGTTTGGAAAATCACCCAACATATTAGGCGGGCTGGGGTGAGATTGTAATTTTGTTAAAATAAGAAGAGAAAATAATTACTCTTAAGGTTTTTTTTTTTTTTTTTCGAGAAAACTGGTTAATTCTCATGGTTACATCTAACATTAGTGTATACACAGGTACCGATTGAACAGATGAAGGTATAGCCATATGGGGTGAGATTGTATATACACAAGGCCAAAACGAACCTTACATCCATCAATACCGAACTGAAAGAACCGAATTCCATTCGCATTGAGAAACGCCATGTTCGCTTCAGGATAGGGTTCTGGACACAAATATCTGTGTGCGCACACACACCCAAAAACAAAATTACCAAATTCTATGAGAAAATGAACCAAATTGAACCAAATTCGCTGAGCAAAAATAATAGACAAATGTTGCTACTGCCATGAATTAAGAGGAATTTGAGTTAATCGTTACATACATATACACATATATTGGATCAAAAAATAAATGTATTTACATATATACATATATGATAGACACATAAACTTACTAGGAATTTTGTTCTCCAAACATAATTTGAGGCAAAGGAGACTCAAATTTATGTGAAACAACAATACTCTTTTTTACTTTTTCTTTTTCTTTTTGTTTTTTCTTTTGGGAAGAGTTCACGCGAACTCTAAATTGACTTTTGAACTCATGGAGGAATCAAGGTCTATTTTGTCTTAGAAAGACCAATTGTAAAGGAGTTGAAAACTCCAAAAATTATGAATTGATTATCCAAGGAATTGACAGTGAGTAGGTAGTGTGAAATTGAGTCAAAGCCTTTTTTTTTTTGTAGGAAGGGAATTAGTGCAACACAAAAGAATTTTGGAGAGATAAAATACGAAAATTAAGGAGATACCTTTTGAAGTCTACCTCCTAATCCGAACTTTATATTCTTCCTTCCATGCACTTTCTCTCTCTCCCCCTTTTGGACTATTACTGCTTTCTTTTCTTCTCTTTTCTTCTAAGGCATTGTGTCCTATTTATAATTGGAATAGAATGGAAGTTAATTACATATCAGTTTATTTTTTCTACAATAATTATCTAATAGCCAAGGGCTTGTTTTAATTTAAAGGAATATCTGTAGGTACTCCAAATATTAAGAACACATCAAACTTTTGACTTTTATGTAAAAATGAGACAAATTGTCAAGCCAGTACTATAAACTACATACCAGAATTTTTTATGTTTGATTGATAAAGAGAATCTCACAATCACGGAATTTTTTATGTTTGATTGATAAACTACATACCAGAATTTTTTATGTTTGATTGCAAGATTCAAGTATAAATGAAGAAAGAATTTCAATTTCAAATTTCAGTCAATAAAGTGAGTGACCAACAAAACAAGCCAGTTGGTCAAACTTAATAGCCATTTCATTATTAAAATAACTCCTACAACTATAAGTGAAAATAACATCTTTAATGACTCCAACCTTCTATTTTTCTTAATTTTTTAGTTTTAACTATTCCACTTCATTTTAGAATATCTCAAGTGACAACAGCGAAAGAAAGGCCCAAACTGGCAATTGAATGCAAATACTATTTATGACTGACAGGTAAAATCAGATGCATCACTTCAAATATGGAAGAATCTATGAACCATAATGCACTAACTAGTTCCCAGTTAACATAGATTTCTTCTGCACCTCCAGGGTACATTGAAACACAGCTTCAAATATGCGAGGCACATCCTCTATCATTGCACCTTTGTATCTACAAGTAGAAAAAGATTATGCAAAGTCAAAAAATATAAGGCATTAGAAATTCAGAGTGAAATATAGAAACTTTAAAGAGAGTCAACTAATTTTGATATACGGCATGACTTAGCAGCAGTTCCACAAGCAAAGCATAGATTGAATAAATTTCTAGCTTTAAAACTTAAAAAGGGTGGAAAAGGAACAATGTTCAGCTGGCCGAGTTTATTTAGTTAAAAAAAAAATCCGTAACGCAACCGAGTTTCCCTCTTCACTGAGCTGTTCCAAAAAGCACATAAAAATAAAAACATTGCACACAATTTACCACGACACAGACAAAAAAAGCTCACATGTCAAATGATCTTACAGCAAAAGTTTTACATAGGATGTCTTAGAGGCAAAGGGCCCTCCTTTGGCAATACTGGCTGATATAAGTTCACTGTACATTCTGTTGTAAGCAGTAAAATTCACGAAAATGACACAGTAGTTCCTAACAAGCAGCCATTGAAAGTGTTCATTTGTAAGGTATCCAGACCTAATAAGTTGACTAGAAATTTTCCACTCAAAATTCTGACTGGAAATTATACCTGTACACATTAAGCATGTCCAAAAAGATAAGTGAAATTTGTGACAGGAAATGCGTTCCAAGTGAGCAGGCAGCACTCGTATTTGTCTGCCAAGCAAGAAAACTCGAGTAAATCACGGTTATCGTAACGAGGCTGTGAAATTAATGTTGGAATGAAGTGTATCATAACCACAAATCAATATCTGCCGCTCATAATGCTTGTGAACCACAGAACAAACTATGTGACAAGGACAGAGAAATGCCAATATGATTCATAGAAGAAATTTAAGGGTGCTTTCAAGTGTGAATATGTAATATACAACTGCAAGGATGACCCACGCGTGAAAAATATATTATAACCTAGCAAAGCCGGTGACTTGAAAGATTTTACTTTTTATCACTATTCTCGGTTTAATATCCGAATAGACATATACAGTGAGCACTTCAGAGATTGAAATGACAACATGCTATGGTAGATTCAATAGGAAGATGTATTCAGTGCGCAGTATTTAAATAATCCACAGAAACGAAACATTATATTGCTAATGAATAAGGTATTCAAGGAAACCAATGTTTTCACGAAGGCTGAGATTCGCATTCACACCAGGAAAATATATTGTAGTATTCCTTGATTGCCGTAAAGTAATGTTGTATTACTAGAGGTCAAGTTCTACTTTAGTTTAAAAGAGAGGTATGAAGGGAAACTAATTACTAGTTGACATTTGGATTTGGCAAATATATTTTTAGGATGACTCAAAAAAAGGCAATGGGGTATAATTTGTGGATGATGAAGTATAAGAAGTTTCAACTAGTTATCAATTTGGAAAAATCCGTGAATTATTTGCAATGACACCATATCGTCTCACTTAGATCTGCTATAGAAGTTAATTTCTTGCCTTCCAATGTGAATAAAAAGAAGAAAGAAGAATCTGTGCCCAAGAAACCAAAGAAGAGAAAAATGAAAACCCAGCAAATAAAATTGAATGGTTCATACCTTTGCAAACCCAGCAAAATAGAAAAATAGAAAAATAGAAATTTTAGAACATCACGATCCTAATAGAAAAACAAAGCAGGTTAACATACTGTTACTAGAACAGCTCGAGAAAGGACTGCTTCAAATTCCAATTTTAATTTACAGGCACAGAAAAATAAAATCAATAACTAGTTCCTTCAAATTCTTTTTCAATACATATTCGACATGAACAGAGACTAAAATGAAGCAGCAAAAAAAAAATTCTAATGCTTAAAACTCTTGACAGTCTTACCTCTTTCTCTGAAACTCTAGAGCAATTACCAAGAAGCTTGTATATGATAGACTTCAAAAATCTGCAAATACTTCAAATCAACATCCCAAGCAACGATCTATGAAACATGTATAAAAAGAAACAGAGAAGAGGGATATAACTTTACAACATATTGTAGAAGTCAATTGGCATGAGCTAATAAACTAATTGTTAGTAACAAACTCAAAATGAGTATACAAAGAGATGACACTGATCCAATTCCCAAATTTTGAATTAAAAAAAAAGAGTAAGAATAGAAACTTTCATCCTCCCACATTATCAAGTGTGTCAAGACCAAGATGGGTCCAATTTATCAGGGACTGTAGTATATCTTACTTAACAATTAGAAAACCACAAACCCAAATTGCAATTAACATCCTAAGCGCATATATCTAGAAGTGCTACTTAAAGTCCAAGTCTCACACAAATGGGTAGTTTTGTATTTAATGTCTACTCAATTTAAACCAGACATTGCAAAATAAAAAACCCAGCAAGCAAACATTACTATCAAACATATATATACCAAGTTACCAACTACTTGTAAAAGTTGAAGGGGGAAAGGGAAAAAGAGAAGAAATCCTTGTAAAAGACTTCTACCAAAAAAGGGATAAAAACTTGTGGGAAGAAGTTCCCAAATTCACTTCCAGTAGAGTTGATTGCGAGCTATTTAAAACTTTATGCATAAGAAATTAAAAATGAAACACTACTTCAATGAGTTAAAAGATAAACAAATAAGGGGAAAAAATAAAAAGGGTAAAGAAAGAAATATACATATCAGAGCATCACGACATATATATACCGGAAAGGTCATTTGCCAAAATGAAGAGGCACCATAACAACTTTGTTCTTGTTGGTTTCTATGCACGAAACAAAGTGGTATAACAATTTGTAATTTATGTAAAATACTTCTGTTTCATTTGGAGAAGGTAATATCAGAACGGAAATTGTATGTGTGGTCATATTAACATTTTGTTTTACTTCTACTACTAAAACAAATATTGTATGCCAGGTATCATGAGAATGCAAATTTCAGTGAGTTAACTTAAAATTGGGGCTTTGTTTAGAAGTGCAACCTTTGCATGCAACCAAAATTAGGGCTTTGTTCTGTTTGGCTCGATTTGACCGTAATAGTCATCTACACCCCATTGTCATGTACACCAATCACAATTTTGAGAGCGGAAGTGCTAGATTTTGGCTATAAAATAGGACTCACCATTGAAGATACTGAAAGGAAGCAGACAGCCACTAAATTGGTGCATAGACTACTCTTGTTAAGTAATTGATACAATCACAAGATTCAATGCCCAATTTGGGGGCGGGGGCGGGGGCGGGGTTGGGTTTTACCATAAAATTTTATTCAACTAAATACTCACCTAAATCTGGCTTATGATTTCCTTTACATAAATCACCTCTAAATCTGAATCTAGAAACCCTTTTATAGATGTTGAATTCAAACGAAGATAAGCCAGATGGTCCCTTCCTATCATGTCCCAACTGGAGCAGGATTACTCAATAGGCAACAGTATATGGCCCCTTCCTATCATGTTTTCCCCCTCAAAAATGGCCCAATACCATCTGATCTTGATATTGGAGTGGAAACCCTTTGTTATAATTGATCGTAATTGCTGTTCTTGGCTAAGAGGTTTGAAGAGCCCAAGCACTATAATACATATGTATACTAATCAATGGTCAATACACAAATGACTTACATGGGCCCAAGCACCCAACTAATACGTATATGCGTGTTATGTGTACGTATTATAAAGAGCCCAAGCACTATAATACATATGTATAACGTACAGCTTAGAATTTAGGTCTTTGTCATCAACCACGAAAAAAAATCGAAGAGAAGCACTAACAATGCTCTAGATGGTAAGTCTTTCTTCTGAATCTATTCAAGGCAATAAAATATCTTATTAGCACAACTTGATCGTGGTTCACTATAGGTGTCTTGTAATGTTGAAAAAATGAGTAGAAAAGTGATGGTGTGAGGTAGAAAACTTGGAGGAATTAACAATACCAAAAGTGATCTCCACTATACAAAATAATGCAGATATGCAAGGATCAAATAAATGAGTTACCTTTTGGAGCATCAGTCTCAAAGTACCGATAATTAAAATGCAAAGTTGGGGCAAATGGGTTCTTTGGATGTAAAACCTGTAAAACAAGAAGGGGAAAAAAATGAGTTGAAATGAGTGAAAGAACTTCAAATAACATGTTCAACCAATATTAAAAAGAAGTTCAATTTACCGAGCTAATCCCAGCAGCAAAGAATGTAACAGGGTCGGACTTGACATCAGAAGTTGGGTTAGCGGCTCTATAAGCTTCGGGAGGCATAAGGCCATAGACCACAGAGACATTGGCGCCTGCCTTTTCCCAGATAGAGCCGTCCTGTAGAACCCTGCTGATACGGCCGCCACCGCCGACCCTAGACCAGACATCCTCTTTGAACTTTTTGCCTCCGTCAATAGCCTCGATGGCAGAGCAGACAGTATCCTGGGCCTCCCTTATCATCTTCTCAAAACAAGCTCTCACAGAAGAATTGGATTCCAAGAGGTTTTTGTCGCCATTGTCCGAATCTCGGAGGAATGTTTGAGGCCGTTGGGGAGCGTCTCTTTTTCAATCATATTGGAAACGGAACTAGTAGTAGAAGAGGATGCTCGAATTCCTCTTCTTCTTCTTCGGCAAATTTGGGATGAAGTGGTGGTGGTGGTGGTGGAGGAAAAAGAAGGGAAGCTAATGACATTGGTTGGAGAAGTCGATGGCGGCCTGGAGTGGAGTACGGGTAGGATCTTCTTCTCCAGTTTAGATTTAGGGCTCATCAAATTTGTGGAGGGAAATTTGGGCAAATTTGAGGAGGGAAATTTGCAAAATGTGACTAAGAGATCGCGAGCTATGGGACTAAAAGAGCCAGCGTTGTTTTCGCGCGCATAAATTTTTTTTATGTCGCTTTTTAAAAAAAATTAGGTATTTATGTCACTTTTTATAAAAAGTGACATAAAAATGAAATCTTTTATTTACAAAAATGCCACCGCATTTTTATTTATGTCGGTTTTTAAAAAGTGACATAAATGTATTATTATTTATGTCACTTTTTTAAAAAGTGACATAAATGATAGAGTATTTATGTCACTTTTATAAAAAGTGACATAAATAATAATACATTTATGTCACTTTTTTTAAAAAGTGTCTTAAAAACCTAAAAAGTGACATAAAAAGCTAGGGTGATAAATAATTATGTCACTCAAAATAAAAGTGACATAAATGCAATTTAAAAAGTGACATAAAAAGCAATTTTTCTTGTAGTGTGCCGACAAGTCGTAGTTGAACTCAGATACGTGACTCTTTTAGGTTTGCCCGTGCTTCTGAGATCATAATATTGTGATTCACTTTTAACATACATTTGTTTACACATCTTTGTTTATGATGATGATGAGAAGTGTGATATAAATGTGATCTTAGATACAATGTTTTGCATCTTTTATAATTTTTTAGGGTATAATACATATCATTTTAGTGTTAGATAATATTCTCACTAATGTTGTTTAGATATTGATTGTTCTTGTTAAATTTTGAATGCATGTTGCTGAAGCTGAGGGTTTTTTTTTTTTTTTGGTTTTTTTTTTTATTATATCAATGAGGCTAAGGTGAAAACTGCTAGAGGGGAAGCAAGCAAGGAGAAACAGTCCATTGGCGCTGTAAGAAGTACGAACTGTTTAATAACGCTAATATTGAGCATTTTCTTTTAATTCATACTTTATCATGAATGGAATAAAGATTTTCCTTCTTTTCCCTCCAGCCTACTGAGTGGCAAACACAAAGGCCCAAGCCTTAAAAGGTGGTTATGCAATTGACTTAAATTGTGTTCCATTTGGAAGATACATGGTTGCTGTAGGTCATGATCTCCTTGATGAGGAAGGTAACAGTAAACCACTTTCATTTTCTATAGGGCACCCAGTTTTGTACTCAAAGTATGAAGGGATTGACTTAAAAGGCAGTGATGGTGCAGACTACTTAACTCTGAAGGTATCTGATTAATGGTTGTGCTAACTTAGATGTCAATGTATGTGTGCTTTTATTTTTCTTATCATATCAAATTTTTTAGCAAATTAATTGAAGATCATTGAGAGTGCTACTTAATTGTATCCACAATAGAAACTACATATTTGTGGGGCAATTTATTTATTTTTATTCCTTCGCTGATTTGTTTTTTTCTTTTGTTGATGTAAGAAATTGTGGGTCATTTAGTGCACCCACATACATTGGACCAGGTCCAATGGGCCTTGGATTGGTGACCTAGGGTGTGTGCCTATATATATTTATATTGCACACACATATTAGGGGAACACACAATACAACCCTAGGAGGCCAACCATCTCTTTCTCCTCTCTCTCTCTCTCGTGTTTTCTCTCTCTAGGTTATTACCACAGTGCCTTGGGATTTAGCACGTGACTACCACAGGGATCACTCTAGAAGTGTCCTCTACGACCTATGCGAAACACAAGAGAGTACACGGAGGCTTGGAGACCGAAGCCGTTCGTGGGTGAAGTTGACGGGCTCGTAACAACGCCGTAGATGATCTGAATCGGGTATTTCGCTCAAGGTATGCCTTGAACCCGACTTCATGCTTGTGTGCAAGATGTTGATTTACATTGGTATCAAAGCCTGTAGGTTGTTGATTCGCCCGAATATCACCCAAATCGAATCTTCCATTAAAGCCATTGAAGCCTTTGAAGTTTTTATGTAAAAATCATAAAAATTATTTTTCAAAGTGGGTCTAATAGAAAATCCAATGTAGGTCCAAGTTTTTTATATGATTGTGTTCCTAATGATCCCTACAGTCCCCCCATAAATTTTCATGGGTTGATTATCTCTGATGTGGGAGAAATCTAAAACCCTAATTTTGTGAAGTAAGCGTTGCGATCTGCCCGTGGCTGCATTTTTTATTTTTTTTTGGAATATGAGCAGACTGCCATGGCAATCTCAGTCGCGCCAGAGGGCATGTACCACCTACATGACATGCTTGAGGCATGTTTGGAGCATGTGGGCGGACCTCCTTCACTGATATAAGTCAGAGGAGTGCGAGTCATGATGCAATTTTTTTTAATGCACAATGATCAAGAATGTAGGACACGTGGTTCATGTAGCTCATACACTACAAGACTTTTGTGTTGATTACTTGTAGAATGATCATTCTTATGGTCCAAAATTGAAAATTCAGTGTTTGTATCTTTTTATAATGTTGGATTTGCAAAACAAACCTTGGTAACTTTTTTTTTCAGCCCTCTGTTTATTAAAACTAAGTTTTAATTACTTTAAAAATAGTTTTAAAGTTCATAAAAATCCAAAAAAAATTTATATTTTTAAAATATTAATTTTTCAGTGTTTAGTACACTGTAAAGGACTTTTATATATTTTTTGGTAAATTATCATGTATTATGGTATTTTAGAGCATATAATTAGTGCTTTGGGGCATTTATTTAATTGCTTAAAATAGCCACAATACATTATTAATTTTTATAATTAATAAGGGACATAAGGGACATTGTTTTGAGACCATATAAAAATGTGTGGGACCCATAGATAATTTTTGGTAAATTATCTAAATCATATTAATATTTTAGAGCATATAATTATGTGTTTTTGTACACGTATTAAATTGCTTAAATATTTTTATTGATTATTAGTTCAAGGAATTAACACAATGTGTTTAGCACACTAGTGGCAGCTTGAGAAATTTTTTTTGAGAATTTTCTCGCTCTTTGTTTTTGATATTTTAGAGCATATATTGTGTTTGAGCACGCAATATTAATTGCTTAAAATATAACGAATATAGTTGTTAATTCTTGAAACTAATAAATGGTGTTTTTGAACACTGATTGGAGACTTGAGAAAATTTTTATGAATTATCTCATTTTTATTTTGGTATTTTAGAGCATAAAATTTATGTTTATGGGCATTTATTTAATTGCTTAAAATAGCCAAAATAGACTATTAATTTTTGAATTAATATGGGGTGTTTAGAACACCATATTAGACCACTGAAAATCCTCGGAGAACAAATTCCTCAAAATTTTGTATTTTTGGGAATTTAGTTGGTCAAATTTTTGTTTAACTAGATCAATTTATTTTGTAAATTGATTTAAAATGTTTTTTGGGCCTTGCTAAATTTTGGAAAATTATTTATAATGAAAAATCAGTTTTTCAGTTATTTAGACGTAAGGTATTAAATTAATTTGTTAATTTAAAAGCCCTTAATGAATTGGTTTTAAAATATGTGTTTAAGACCAAAAAGTGTGTTAAAATTAGTGAAAAATTCAGGATTTTTCACTAATTTTATTCTAGCTTATGGGAGCTATCCGGGCTATGCAATAATTAATTTATTGCAAATTTAATTTTCTTTTTCTTAGAGGCTCGTTGCATTATAGGTCATGTTTAATTACTGTTGTTTGTGAGATTCTCGAGAAGAGAGGAGCCGTGGTGGTCCCTCCCCCCCACCGCAGACCGCCCGGATCCCATGAGTGAATCGAAAGTTGGATCTACATTGGATCTCATGATGGATTAGTCCATTCATTTTTTTAAATAGACCACATGAGTGCTTGGTGTATGTGATTATTAATCTGGATAAAATGAATGAACAATTAATTGACAATTTATGGAGCTTGTGTCCTCACGATGTATGTTTAAGGTCATTTCTGTGTATGTATATGAACAAAGCATCCCTATTTTTTTATGGCTATAAATGTAATGTGAGGATGAGCGTTTACATTTCTTGTATTGGAAAAGCCTATTTGTAAATAGGTGGTTTTCTTTGTTCATACATCATACACTTGAATTACCTTAGCATGAGCTCTAAGTTGTCAATTCAGACCCACGTGGGGGGATGCGCACTTTTGTTGTATGGCGCACATTATATCATTGTGGATGATCTTAGATAGGTAATTGTACCATCTAATTGATGTTTGTTTAGAAAAATCAATTATAAAAGGTTTTTCTTGATTTACAAAATTGAGATTTGATTAATGAGCAATAGCGAATTTTTTTGTCTTAAATTGTAAAAATGGAAAAATTCATTTGCAATTGGATTTTCCCAAATATTTTTCAGACCACACTTTGTTAATCTTTACAAAGATAATAAGTTTAAAAGAGACTAATTTTTTTAATATGGCACTGCAAAGTAACACACCTACAGAGTAAGTAAGAGCTTATGGGCTTTAGACTTATTTTATAATCCAACCCATTAAACCGAATAATGGGCCTTCGGCCTAATTTTATTATAAACCTTGAAAGCCTATGACACTTGGCTCGAGAAGGATCATAGCACGCGCTTTGTGATAAGCAGCATGCACTACGATCTTGTTGGGAAGTATAAGTACTACCCAATAGCCAAAGTATTGTGAGATCATCTCGAATTTGTTTTCGATGACACATTCACTACTAGATTGAGTATCTAGTTATGAAGTTCGGGAAATTAAAGGGGACGTTCCAAGTACACAACGACTGGACATCTAAGGTCGATGACAAGTATGATTCGTGATTTCAGATTACTCGGAACACCTTTACTGGCGAACTGCAGTTTCGGGCTATGACTAGTTCTTTGCCTGATTCGCGGGTCCATAGAAAACAAATCATGATCCACAATGGAAATGTTAAATTTTTGGTTTTTGACATTTTCTGACATGTTGAGCTGAATACGGAGTGCCAAAAAGGTAAGGCGAACCGTATAGCTACACTCTTGACCACAACTTCCATAAGTGGAACTAAGCACAAGGCTAGTAGGCCTAATCGCAATGGTAAGGGTAAACCCACCTAGAGGCAGGGTGGGGCTAGTAAGTTTGCGCCCAAGGCTAGCAAGGTGGAAGAGCGTAATCAAGGGCGTTTTTCAATTCGGTGGCAATAGGATGGATATTTTTGGGTGGTAATGTTACTAGAACATGATTATCTAGGGATAACTACTTAAGCATTGCTTGAAATAATTTTAGTTTCCTCTATTATTCATTATTCTGAGATATGGCATGTTGGACTTGAACGCATAGGATGAGATAGGATGACTTGATTAGCTCGAGAAGCCTTTTTGGGCCCACTCGCTATGGTTGACCCACCTATGTGTGAGTCTTGCTTAGTTGTCAAAGCATGCCGATAGCCTTTTTAGAATGGCTATTAGAGCTACTCAAGCATTAGAGCTAATTTACTCAGATATCTGTGGACCTACGGTTGTAAAGGCATGTCATGGCGCCTCTTATTTTCTCACTTTTATAGATGATTTCGCGCGATATGAGCATCGTGAGTACTTATCTAAGCAGCTCATAGAACTATGTGAGGAAAAGGGGAAACGCAGACAACTTCCTATTCCGGAAACTTCGTAACAATATGGTATTGCAGAAAGAAGGAATATGACATTCCTAGATATGACTAGGACTATGACGGCGCAAGTCAACCTCCTAATGTTGTTTTGGGGGGATGTACCCTTGATTGCTGCCTATATACTAGAGTGACTCTTCTCAGTCAATTCCTTCTACCTCCTTATGAGTTATGGAAAAGCGAAATGCTCATTTTGGAGCATTGCGCCCGTGGAGCACAAGAGGTTATGTTCACTATACCTCGCAAAAGTATGAGGAACTACGCCCAAGAGCTAAAAAGTGTATCTTTATAAGACATTCTGATAGCTCGAAAGGCTATGTTACGTATAATGAACTACCTGGTATAGGAATGACAGAAATGGTATCACATGATATTGAGAATGACTTCCCCAGATTGGTAATACTAAGAGATATCTTGACCTCTACAAGTTAGAGAATGTTGAAGACAACATATCAATTTTAAGCGAGGGTGGAGAGATTGAGAATCCACATCCAGAAATCGCTGTAAAATGGTACTAGTCTCCAACCAAGTGAGAGTACACCGCTAGATGCTAGTGGGAGTGTACCAGATAGTGAGAGTGCACCATTAGGCACTCAAGATTCTCAGGTAGTACACTGTATGGTGATGAGGAAAAAGTTCCCTATCGCTGTTTTGAAATTGAGGAAGACATTTTCATATGTGTGCAAATGTGTGCACAAGTACATGAGGATAAGCCAGCTTCTTTTGTTGAAGCGTTTTTCTTCGTCTGCTGAAACTAAGTGGATAGTTGCTATGCCAGATGAGATGAGCTCTATGGACGCGAATAAGGTCTGGGAGTTAGTTGACATTTCGCCTATGCGTAAGACTATTGGAGACAAGTGTGTTTTTCAAAATCTAACGCAACACACATGGTTCAATTGACAAATATTAGATGCGCCTTGTGGTGATTGTTTGTACCCAGAGAGGGTATAGACCATGGAAAAATGTTCTCCCAAAGGGTGAGATCTGACTCCATTCGCCTTATCCTAGCAATTGTCGCATATTTAGTTTTGGAGCTTTTTAGTTGGATGTTTAAACTGGTCTTTTCTCAATGGAGAGCAAGACGACGAGATAAATATGGATCTGCCCATTGGTTTTGTGAACAAAGGGAATGAGCGCAAAAGTATGCCATCTCAAACGATCTATTTATTATCTCAAGCTAGCAATCGGCTTAGCAGTGGTACAATGTGTGTACATAAACGGTCCAAAAAAGTGTTCTAATTCTTTATATATTGATGACGTCCTTTTAGCTGGGAATGAGATGAGCTCCATTATCACCACTTGCGAGTGGTTGTCCTCTCAGTTTGAGATTTTGGACATGGGTGATACCAACTATGTGTTGGGAGTTTAGACTGTGAGATATTGTTCTCAGAAGCTCCTCTGTTTGTCTCGAGAGACTTACAAGATGTAGGTTCTTGAACGTTTTCACATGAAAAACTGAAAACCCATTGACATCCCAATTTTTGGGACTAACCTTAACCTTAGATCAATGTCTTAAGAATAATAAGAAGAGGAAACAAATGCCCAGTTTGCCATATGCATCCGCAATAGGGAATCTGAAGTATGCTATGTTGTGTACTCGGTCAGATGTCTTCTATGCGGTTGGTTTAATTAGTCATTGTTGTAGCAACCCTGGTCCTATCACTAGAGAGTAGTGAAGAGTATCTTGCAATGTGTTCGCAGGACTGTGGACCTTGCCTTATGCTGCCCGCAATGGAAGCATAATTTGTGGTGTGCTTACCAGCTTTTCAAGAAGCTATTTTGGTTTAAGAGTTTTTGTAGTTGCTAGGCTATTTACCTCATAGTGATGAGGTTGTGCTCATCGAAGATGATAGCACGTAAGCCTGAGCATATGCAAAAGATTTCAAAAACAATTCCAGCACGTAGACATTCATTTTTGGTCACATTTGAGATGTAGTTTGCGCAAAGGGAAGTTGTCTTGAGGCACATCTCCACATGGGGATTTGATGTGCTTAGACATTTTATTATTGACATTATTATTCGAGTTTTTTATAAACTAGTTGGTTTCCATTTATGTATTTGTTATATGAATGGAAAGAATGCACATTTCTAATATGTCACCGGGCTTGAATCGACCTGCTCACACGGGTGATTCACCTTGGCGCCGAGATAGCAAAATAGGACATGTGTGTCCAAGGTGCTTAGATGGCGAGCAAGATGAGACATTTGTGTTTATGGCGCTTAGATAGCTAGCTAGGACATGTATGTCCATAGCGCTTAGAAGGCGAACTTGAACACTTATATCTACGCAGTATAAGAACAGTGAGCTAAATATAAAATCTTATTATTCCTATATGTCGCCTTAGATGGAGCTAAGATGAGACCTTTTATATTTGGTCAAACATAGAGAGATCCCACGACTCTATGTAGCCTGTTTATAGCCGAATGTGAGTTTTCAGACGGGCGCCACGAGTGGCGACTGTGCTGGAAAACTCAAGTTAGACGTTTTGTGTAACGTCTAGACTGAGATTCGTATGGCATTACTTGTTTTTCCAAACACAGAGTGATATGCCCATCTTTATGGAAGAATGCCATAGCATACATTTCATACTGTATGTGCTTTTGCGATCGACTGTGGAGCAGTGAATGGATTCCTCTTCATTGCTGTGTGAGCCACGTAGCATAGCCAAGACATTGGTTATCTTACAAATTGGTTTCCTTCACGACTTGAGACTATGTCATGAAGAGGACGCTTGATGACAGCTACTTTAGCATGCTATCCTAGGACGAAGAGATAATTCCGTTCTATGGGGTGTGTCTGGGCAAGCGGTCAAGTTAGTCGAATTGACATGTGGGCTCAGGGAAGACCATTCAATAACACACCATGTTTTTGTGACTCATTACCAGGCCTGCGACAATCGTATTTTGTTACTGATATGTTATGAGTACATTACATTGAGGTGGTGCAGCAATTCTTTTCACTGAGGGATTGAGAATGCTGCGTCCGGTGTGGTTGAACTGTCTAAGGCATACACGAGAAGCTTCCGAGTGATGTTTATTGCTGGTTATGGTGATGATTTGGCATTACACTCCTGTTGCTGTACTTTCTTTTCGTAAGGTTGCACGTTCTATTTTCCAGTATGAAGAGATGAGAAGTTCTGTTTCGAGAGATTATTTTAGTAACAAGCCCTATGTGGGTGAGTGGGAGATGTAAGAAATTATGGGTCATTTAGTGCACCCACATACATTGGACCGGGTCCAATGGGCCTTGGCTTGGTGACTTAGGATGTGTGCCTATATATATTTATATTGCACACACATATTAGGGGAACACACAATGCAACCTTAGGAGGCCGACCATCTCTTTCTCCTCTCTCTCTCTCTCTCTCTCTCTCGTTTTCTCTCTCTAGGTTATCACCACAGTGCCTTGGAATTTAGCATGTGACTACCACGGGGATTGCTCTAGTAGTGTCCTCTACGACCTATGCGAAACACAAGAGAGTACACGGAGGCTTGGAGACCACAGTCGTTCGTGGGTGAAGTTGACGGACTCGTAACAACGCCATAGACGATCCGAATTGGGTATTCCGTTCAAGGTATGCCTTGAACCCGACTCCATACTTGTGTGCATGATGTTGATTTACAGTTGACAAAGAAAATTACTCATGTGAAGTATATGCAGATTTCTGACATTTATTTGAAACCTCAATTTTCATGTACGTAGGTTCCATGGGTACAATGTTAGATTGTGGACGTACTTAACAATTCGAACCAAACAAGGGCCTTCTATTAATTTAAAATAAGCTATATCATTGAAAACAGAAGGCCAATAAATTGACCATGGACCTCTTATTATTTTATCGAAGATTTGCTATTTCCCATTTGTACCAAGCATTATAATAATGGTCTTTTGAATATGTTCACTCATTTTTGGTATTTGGCATGGGTAGCCTTTTTTTAACGTTTTGATTGATGAATAAGACATGAATCTTTAAAGGTTAAATTTGTTCTGGTATGAGTATGTTAAGGTTAAGACATAAATATTTTGTTGTTGCTAACGATGTTAGATTATACTGTATGTGACTTAAGGTATAAAATAACTCCAAAATGGGGTTTTAAAGGGCAAAACGGTCAATCAACTGTCCGAGTGCAACCTAACCGGCACTCCCACCTCACATATGAATAAATATACTTGGAGGAGCAAAGGGAATGGAAAATGGACCCTCGTGATGCAAGTTACGCGAGTTCATAGCGTAAGTTAGAAAATACTATCTCCGTCCCATTTTATGTGTCCATTTTGGGGAATTCAACTATTTAAGGGGATAAAAAAATCTACACCTATTTTTCACAATTGCCCATAATCATTTTACTTGCTTTTTTCTTTTTGTTTTGGTGTTGATTGCAAGGAAGAAACTAAGTAAAATTTGTATAATAATTTAGGAAAGTGGACAATAATTTTGGGACATCCCAAAAAAGAAAGATGGACACATAAAATGGGATGGAGGGAGTAACTCAAATTTGGGGGGTTTAAAGGCCAAAATAGTCAAATAGCAACCCGAATTCCACGAAAGCAGGCTTGAACATCATATACGACCAACGAAACTTGTCGAAAGAAGCGGAATGAATTACGGACTCACAGTTTACAAATTAGAGCTAAACTCATAAATACGTAAACTTAATATCTAAAATAACTTGTTATTGTCTTTTGATTGAATGTGCCTATGAGACTTGATTTGTTGAAGTTATAATATGGATAGATATATGATATACCACCGTCGTGTTTTGATTTGAACTTTTTGGGATGTCCAATAAACAAACGACACTTTACCGTATTTTTGATAGAAATTATGTCTTTGATTTATATTTCACGTGTTTACTAATTAGTAATGCTTTCTATTTGTTTTTGTAATATAGAAATTATAACTTGTAGTATAGAAATTATAACTTGTAGTATACTAATGCTTTCTATTTGTTTTTGTAGCAGATTTGGTATGGACGTAGTTGATTGGTAGAGGATCGACTACATTTTTTTAGTTGAAGTGTAATGCACAATGGAAAACACTAGTTTTTTTTTTTTTTTTTTGATATCCATTAGTTTATGTTTTCAATGGACACAGATGTATTGTTTACGTTTTTCTTTGAACAATAAAACTAGAATTTATTCAATAAATTTTGTTAATGATTTGGACAGGATCTTGTAATGATATTTGTGTTATATACTATTATGTGATGTTGGGCATGGAAACAGGATCATGGAAAAAGAATTGGTTCATATAGGAATATTTTTTCACTATTTGTTTATTTAAAGAATAGTTTTTGGCGAGAAAATATTTCGTTGCTAATGCTTGATTCTAAATTATCTAAAACGCATATTGGTGATGGAATATTTGTCCTTTGGCGACGAAATGTTTTGTCTTAAATAATTTTTTATTTGAGAAAAAAAAATGTGTAGCGACAAAACATTTCGTCGCTAAAACAATTTCTAAAAATTATTAAGAAAATCTTTGGCGAGGAATTTTTTTGTTGGCTATGATCAAATTTATGAACACATATCCGAATTTTGGCGACGAAATACAGTAATACAATGGCGAAATGTTTACTCTACAATGAGGAAAAAGTTCGTCGCTAAAAAGTTTTCATTGGCGAGGAATTTTTTTTTTTTCAACGCCAAATACCTTTTAAGACAACACTTTGCAATGAAAAAAGACCGGAAAGCCACTGCAGATTCTTAGCAGTTAGGCCATTACCACCAAGACTTAAGGCAACTTAGCAGTTAGGCCACTATAGCATAGTGAGATTTCCAAGTTGATGGGGAATCAATCCTCCAAATTATGCCATAGAAAGGTTAAGATATCTCAAACTCCCAAGAAAACCAATGAAGCTTGGAATTTGAATCCCTTCAAATCAGTTGCAACTCCAGTCCAAGTGATAAAGCTGCTTCAAATTAACCAGAGAAGGGTTTATCTTACCACCTAGCTAATTGGTACCTCAAATAAACTTCACAATCAGCATCAATTTGATAGGGATTATGAAGGTCGGTTTTGTGGACATGACCAGTCAAGTTGTCGCAAACAATCCCATTCCATTGAATTTGACAGCAGTCCTCTGCACCAACCCGAGAGGAGAGCCGGATTGAGGGATCTTTGATGAGGTCCTTCTTGAACATTAAGAGGGCTTCCTTTTCACTCTCTATACAATTCATAGCATTCAAGCTTCCATTGCAGAAGCAATTACTAAATGAAGCAATTGTGAGAAATCCATGATCATGCAACAAATGCACAAAATGCTATAACAATGGGTGTGATGTGTATTTAGTTCTTTCAAGGGTGCGCTATTTTTTGTTGGGTTGTAGGAATTCTATCCACACAACTGCAATTATTATTATTATTATTTTTTTATGCTCACCTTACTTAGCATGACATCTCACAAAGTTCGTTGACTAGAATAGGGCCCGAGTTTACTCGAATACAGAGTGTGTAAACGTGTCCATGAATTACATCATGACAAACACCACCATTGCGGTTCTACCTACCTAGAAGGCTCTAGCACGCGAAAAGCGTTTGAAAGAAACTCTTAAAAAGCAATGTAACAATAAATATTGAGAAAAAGGAGAAGAAGCAATTGTGAGTAATGACAAAGTAAATTGGCGATGTGATAAAGTATCAGTTTGACGCATAACCAATTTACTTTGACAATTGCTATTATTATTATGGTGGAAAAAAAAGTCACTTAATTAGTAAAGGAATCCTAACACAATAAACATGATAGTTCCAACGTGTAAAATTTGAGTCCACTACTTTACTAAAACAATAAAACATATAGATCCCCTGTTAGGAGTGTTTACGGTCGATTTTTGGTCGATTTTTCTCAGTCTTATCACGTGAAAATATAGTCTAATAGGCTCGGTTTGGTCGGTTCGGTCGGATTTTTTGGGGTGTTTTGGTCTGTCGGTTTGCTCGGTCGGTTTTTTATGAACACCCCTATTAGCTGAAATATTAAGTGATTATTTTCTAATGATGAAAGAGCCTGTTTGGGTTACCTGAAATATTAAGTGCTAAAATGCTATTTGGGTTAGCTGAAATATTAAATGCTAAAATACTATTTGAGTTAGCTAAAATTTTTAGTCTGAGCACTGAAATATTAAGCTATTTTTTTCAGCTGAATTTTTTCAGCAATTTTCAACTTAATTTTTTCAGCTGATTTTTTAAGCGCTAAAATTTTAAGCTAACAAAATTTTAGCACTTAAATATATTAGCTGAAAAAGTAGCTTATTTTTTAATTAATCACTTAATTTCTCTATTATTTTATTAAAAGCCAAGAATGCACTTAAACAAAAGAGTTGAATTATATTTACATATTGTCCTTTTTTGCTCATTTTATACAAACAATCACTTCTTTTTTTGTTTGTTTGCCAAACAATCATTGTAACGCCCCGTCCCGCCCCGACACGACACGAGTCCCGAAGGCGAGGGGGTGCTATTAAGAATAAAATAAAATAATAAACAAGGAGCGAGTGGAAGGACTGAACATACTTGTAATGCTCCGAGTCCTAGACCCGAAGCTTACCTGAAAACTTTCTCTTTAGAAAACAAACGTTTAAACTTTAAAATCATTTAAAGTCCGAAGCTCTGAAACATTTAAATTTTGAAATCTCAAAACTTTGATACCATTTTACAACGCCCCGAGTCCTAGACTCCGAGGGTTACTGCGGAAGCATAGAATAGTCTTTGGAAATCTTTGATGAAAAATCGAAATCTTTAAAGACTCACATATCTGATTAAAACAATCGCGGAAGCATTAAACTAGTCTTTTGAAAAGCTTTGCTTGTCAATTTAAAAGACATTAACAAAAAATCTTTATCGGTTCATCAAATGAACAACAGTGCAGCGGAAAATATATAGATTTGATAAACATTTATCAATCTCCTCCTCAAACTTTATAATACAATCTTTAAATAGAAACTCAAACTTGGTTCCACATTATATTGAAAAGTAATACAATGATTTACTTCCTTTTTCTCAAGCTTCAGAAACTCTTAAAATAAAAACCCAAGGTTTTTATTAATACAAAGTATCATGATCTCACAATTTCTTCCCTAAACGGGATCTTCACTAGTCAACTCTACTCCGGCTTGAAAATTATATTCATCATTTGGAAAACACAAAAATCAGGTTTTCATTTGAAAACTATTCTTTCTTGAAACAAATCGTTTTCAAGATAAGCAACGAAAAAATAAGAGTTAAACTATCATGCTATTTAAAAGCGGGTGGACTAACACTTGTCCAATTAAATCATAACATGCTCTTTGAACCATCATTAAATTAAAATCCCATAAACTCGACCTTCAAACAAAGCGGAAGTTCATCAAATCTCGGAGCCTTACCCTTATCTATATCACCTGAAAAGGAAAGGTTTGATAGTCTATAAGCCAAAAAGGCTCGTATAGTCATATAACCGCACAATTACATCTGTTATATAACATGCGTGAGTGCAATGAATGCCAATGTCATGTATGAAAATCACTTTTCGTGCATTTTCAAACACTCACCCTCAATCGTCAATATCATTACCCGGACCATGGGCTTCCCGTCCACGTAGGCCTAGCCTCAAACGTGCGGGACTTTGGGCCTTATGAATTACACGGAGGCCTAGCTTTTACCGTTACGGGGGTTTCTTGCAGCACATCCCGCAATTCGAGTTCCTTACCCACAAATCCGGGATTTCTAACTTTTCAAAACAAAATCCCTCCTAGAGGGTTTTATGCACGGAAGCCTCTAAGGTCTTCCCTTTTCAAAACCTGGAAGTCTCTGAGACCTTCCTTTTTTTTTCAAAATCGAAAGCCTTTAAGGTCTTTCATCCCAAAATCATTTTCGTGATTTTCGTGATCATGCATGCTTATGAAATGTTATGACATATGCGAGCTCTAAGCATCCAGACATATTCAATATTTCATAAGGCAGATTATCAATCCATGCTTTTAATTTAAAGCAACACAATAGACATGCTGAAATCACTCAGGTAAACACATAGCAACTCAAGTAACCACTTAAGGCATAGCAGCTCAAGTAAACACTTAAAGCATCACAGGTCAAGTAAACATGTAAGTACACTATTAAACATGTTATACAACTTTATTGAGGGTTATATGGAACTACCGTTCACCGAGGATAGCCTGAATAATTAATCAGAATAGAAACCGGAACTGCTCAATCTGTTACAAATCTTGATATACAATAATGCACGTATATCAGTGAGGTACAACACCTCTAAGCACAAGTACAACTACTATTACAGTAAAGTACAACTCTTAAAGTATAGGGTACAAGGCCCCTTAGCTCATAACAGACTCAAGTACAACAAAACAAGAGATTTTACTAAACTGCCCGAGGTCGCGCGCGCGGAACCTCGCTCGCGCGGGCCGTTCGCGCGAGGCCTCGCTCGCGCGGTTCGCTCGCGCGGAATGTGTTCAGAAAGGCCACGTGGTTATTAAAAAAATAATTTTCAAAAACAGCTTGGTCGCGCGCGCGGGCCGCTCGTGCGACCCCTCGCTCGCGCGGGTCCCGCGCGCGAGATGTCACAGTGTCGTCTTCTTCTTTCTTTTTCCCCTGTTTTGAAATCAAAGGTTGGTTTTTACCCATTTTGAAAACTTAATCAAAAATAGACTTCCAATATATGAATCTCTTCCTCTTTCCGCGTAGATTTCAAATATGAAATCAGTTTTTCAAGAATCAAAACACAGCTCTTGATTTTATCAAAAATCCGAAAGGCGACAACTTTAATTCGACCGTTCGTCGCAACCGCTATGAATTAGCTTTTGAAATTCGAAAGGGAGCCTCGTGGGATCGAGACCTTTCATTGATATATAGAAATCCAATTTTTGCTATAGTTTTTCTGCCCGCTATTTTTCGGCCCCTTAACGATATATACCTGGAATCTCAGTAATATATATATATATCTATACTAACAGCTTATAATAAACTGAATTCACAAATCACCATTGTAAAACTTACCCAATTGAATTTATAGAGAAAGATAGAGAATCCATTGGCAATCCAATCTTTTGGGTTAAATATTAATAATTTCTCTCACTATATATATATATATATGAAATTCTATATATATATCAGCAACTCTTACAAAAAAAAAGAAGTCAATATATCACAATTGATAACTTACCCAAATTGATTTGCTGAGAATTGACGAGAATTCCCCAATAAGAAATCAAGCCTTGATTTAAATCTCCTTGAATATATAAAGGTTTGACTATATATGTGTGGTGTGTGTACACATGTAATAATATGTGTGTGTGTACATAGCGGAGTGAGAGAGAGCTGTGAGAGACAGTGAGTTGCTGAGAGTTGTGGAGAGATTTGTTGGGAGGGTGTGTATATATAAGCTTTACTATAACTTGGCCTCCAAGAGGCTTCAAGAATAAGCTCCCCACACATACACATGAAACACACACTACACACTCCTACACACACTGCACACACTGTGCACAAAAATTTAATTGGGCTCCAAGTTTAGTAAGGGAAAACCTTGTGTGTGTTGAGCTCACGCCTCCTCTCACACACACAGGTAAAAATTACACTGCTAATATCTCAAATCTGGTATTTTTCTTTGACGAAAAAGAAATAATAAATTTTAATATTGTTCCTAATTTTTCCGGGTCATTACAATCATTCTGTGTTGTACACATAATTGCATGCCCTTAGTTATATACACAATTTGAAGCAAAGTGTTTTCCTAAAATTTCAAACGACTCAGAGGAATGGCAAAAATGTCATATTGTTAACCCTTTTATATCTTGTATTGGTAACATGATACAAAAGTGTTCGCTTTTTTGGATGACAACATAACCGAAGGGGTGTTAGTGAAAAATTGTAGTAGTTTAGGGGGTCAATTTATTGAGTTTTATAGTTGATGGCGTATTTGAAAACCGGTCATAGTTGGGGGAGTGTTTGCATAATATACCCTTTTAATTTTGAATTAACCCAAACGGGCTCTAGGAGATGAACCTGCAACAATGACACCATCGCAATCCTTTTTACCATTTTACACAAGAGTAATGCTATATTTCTCAAATTCTAATCCTAAACTCACATCCGAAATGATGTAACAGGTGGCCTAATGAATTTTAATTGAATGATGTTGAGATGGTCCTATCATTATTGAAGGTGGATCCAACTACCACGTCACTGCCAAATCATTGAAATGTGAATTTGGGATTATAATTTGAGAAGCATTCATATTAAGTCCCATTCTTCCATCCATCATCAAAGAATTTCATAACACACCTTTCTTTTTCCACACTGAACTCTGATTTTTCAATCTCTAACTGACTTCTTTTCTTTTTCTGCAATTTTAAAACCTTTCTGGCCTTTGGTATCTCCAGTGACTACATAGGTTGACACGAAAGAGATTGCAGGCCTAGCCCAGGGCCGGCCCTGGGCATAGGCCACATAGGCCATTGCCTAGGGCCCCCAATTCTACTCACATTTTAAGGGCCCCCAATTTTATGCTACTAGTATTAGACCAACCTAAAAGTATTTTCAGCCCAACTGAAAAAAGCCCAATGCCCAATGCAAACTAGAGGCCAAATTCTCCTAACCCTTTAAGATACATACGTATCCTGTGCCCAAATTTTCATTCCCCCCCCCCCCCCAAAAAAAAACTTTAAAACCACAGCCCCTAAATTTTTGGAAAGTACAAAATTATGTGTAGTAATTGTAGATTTTATAAATAGGCTCTCTTAAATTTCACACAAGCCCCCTTGGACTTCTGAAAATTCTAGATTTACATGTAATATTTTACAAGTTTTAGACACAGGCCCCCCCTGCACTCTTGAAAATTGTAGACTTACATGTAATTTTTTACAAGTTTTAGGTATAGGCCCCATAAAATTACATAATTTACTCCAAATTAGGGGTGTTAAACCAATTCTACCATTTTACAAATAATTATGTATAGATATACCCAAAAACAATTTGCCTCGGGGGCGCTGCCCCCGAATCCCTGTATAGTCTAGGCCCCCCGGATCAAAAATCCTGGCTCTGTCCTTGTTCTATATGGTATACCAAAAGCATTCCCAGCCCAAACTGAAATGATGTGCTTGCTTCGTCTCCGACTCTGCGTCTCTGGTAATCTCTCTCTCTCTCTCTCTCTCTCTCTCTCTCTCTCTTAATTGTAAAGTAGATTGCTCCAAAGCTAATTGTATGCAAGGTTATTTTTGTATCGCATTTTAGTTAAATACGTTGTGCTAATAAATAGAGGGCCCTATTTTGAAAGCTCGCCTAGGGCCCCCGAAAACTCAGGGCCGGCCCTGGCCTGGCCATTGGTGTTCTTATTTCTTGGTAAACTGATTAGTGTTATAAGGTCTCTGTATTGAGGCACTAATGAACTGGAAGCCATGGATATGATAAAGTTTTTCTTTCTCTGGTTTTTTATTTATTTATTATTATTATTATTATTGTTGATGGAATGTTTTGGGATATAAAGTGGAGAAGAGGCCCATACTTGGATAAAAATAAATTTCTTTTCATTCCGAATTTGTTTTCCCATAATTTTGGAAGTACATTAATAAAAAATCTATTACAAGAAGATGAAATGTCAGTTCAATGTCACCAAGGCATAGTTTGGTTCATGGATTTAGTGAGGGTTAATGAAAAAGAACATTGCGGAAAACACTTTCTTAATTTGGTAAATTAGTAAACCAATGAGAAAATAGAAAGGAAGAGAATATTGGGAGAAAAAGAAATAAATTTTTTTTTGGTATTTTTTTGAATTCTTTTAGCTACAAATAAAATTTAGGATTAATTGCATTTTGCACCCCTGAAATTTGGGTAATTTTGCACTTTGCACCCTAAAGATTCAAAGTTGTCACTATAGTCCCTAAATTTTACATATGTGGCAAATAAGTCTAAATACTAAAAGTGAAAATTTTATCGCATAAAGTTTTGGAGGGACTATAGTGCAACTCATCCCAAACTTTAGGGACTAAAGTGCCAAATTTGAAACTTTAAACTGGAAATGCAAAACCATCCAAACTTCAGGAGTACAAAGTGCAATTAATCCTAAAATTTAGCACCGTAAAAATTTAAATTTATTTAAGGTTAAAGGAAAACATTGTGGAAATAACTTCGTTTCTTGTTATCATTTCTTTTTTCCTTTGCACTCCTTAAATCGACAAACCAAATGGGGCCAAAATGGCCCATCCCAGTAATTGTGCCCCAAAGTTGAAATGTCCATCTGGTGGTTGCCTAACAATTTTGCACAACTACAGACATTCTTTAGCTCATGACAGTAAGGTTCGTATTGTTAATCACCTATTCAATCATAATTAATTTGACAAGTAGCAATTTGGGACTCAAAAAAACATTGGTCTATTGAAACTCAGTTTTCTTTTTTCTTTTTTAATTGAATACCCCACATGGATACAATGATATGTCTTCTGTGTAATTTCACAACTGAAAAACTAAAGAAGAAATATTGAAATAAAGAAGAATAACCACCCCAGCTGTGTCTTTGTTTCTGTAGGAAGCAAAAATCTGAAGAAATAAAAATTAAATGGACAAAAATAAAAATAAAAATAAACTAATTACGCTTCACAACCCTTATGAGGGTGGAATTTCTGAATATGTGCAGTAATAAGCAAATGAATTATCATCAATTCAGGACTTGATTGTCAATCATAATTCAACTTCTTGATTTCCAACAGAAATCATTTTGCATTCTCTGGTTTGCTTAATTGCATCAGTACACCTAGGTGAGCAACAATTCGTAGTTAAGATCTCATCAGAACAATTTATTTAGGAAAGTTTCATTGAAAGTACTAAGCTTTCAAATAACGGAAACCGAAGAAGTGCAAATACTACATGCATAGAAGAAGTTTTTATTTTATTTGGACATAACAAGACTATCACAACTCTAATTATTAAACATATAACGACATTTGAAAATAAAATCACAGAGTTTTTCCAACTTGCTATCCACGAAACGAAAGAAGACAACTCTCCATGACATGTTGAATAACAAAGGACCAACCACAACCCAGAAACCAACAATATATCCAAGTCCCATGATGACAAAAAATCATAAGTCTACCTCAAATCTATCGTCATCCTCACCTCCATGGTCAACACTAGGCAGTATAGTACTACCATTTTCATAGCAATTCCTTATGAGGGGAGGTCCACAAAGGTTATTCCCAACAAAGCTTGATTCATCAAAGCCTTGAAGCTGAGTGCATGATGGGATTTTCCCTTCTAAATTGTACGTTGTAGGACAAGTTCAAGCGACTCAAGAATGTCAAGCTTGACATACTTGAAGGAATTTCACTAGAAAGGCTGTTCATAGACAAATCAAGAGATTCGACATCTTTCATATCACCGATCTCTCCGGGGATCTTTCCTGTTAAATGATTGTGAGAGAGATTTAATGATCGTAATCCCAAAAGACTCATTAGCTCAATTGGAACTTCACCACTTAAATTATTTTTTGAAAGGTCTATGCTTCTCACCAAATTAAGAGTTAAGCCATACGCATCCTCTCTTCCTTTAATCACTAGGAATGCAACTTCATAAACAAGTGAGCCATTTGTGGAATAGCTAATTTTTGCAAATGAGTTTTGCCTTTTTGCCATGGCACTGAAATTGTTGAAGCACCTTGGAATCTTCCCCGACAAATTATTATTTGAAAGGTCCAACATCTAAAGAGAAATTAGTTGACAAAGTTCTTGTGGAATATATCCGTATAACTTGTTGGAACGAAGGTTGAGAATCACCAATGTCGAAGACCATTTTGCTATCCATGTCAATACATTTCCGGTGAACTCATTTTGGGAAAGATCAATAGCTCTCAATTCGGTCCAATTTTGCGTAGACAATGGTAATTTTCCAAAGAGGTGGTTATTACGCAAGTTCAATGACTGAAGATTAGTTAAATAGCCCATGGAGCTTGGAATACTCCCTGTCAGATGGTTATTATCTAATTTTATGACTATCAAAGACGACCAGTTCATCCAACAATCTGGAATTTCTCCCCTCAGAAGATTGTAGCCAAGATTTAGATATGCCAAACTGTTTTCTTCCCCCATACCATTACATAAGGCACGGTAAAAAGATCCCGAGAATGAGTTATTAGAAAGGTATAGAAAGTTAGTGTTAGAGGAAATAAGTGGTAATGGGCCAGTAAAGTTGTTAGAACTTAGGTCAATCTCTAAGCCACTAGAGGTTACAGAGTTACCTATAGATGGAACATCTCCGTAGATAAATTAGATAAATTCTTAACTCTTAAGCAGTCAAGGTTCGTTGACTGAAGATAAATTAGACCAAGACTCACTCGGGAATTTGCAGTTTTCTTTGCCCACTTAATCACATAGCTATAGCTAGCTTTTCAAGTAAATTTATTCATCAATATAAATGACTTTTTTTTTTTGCGTAGAGGTTTCAAAGTTTCTGTATATAGTTGGAAAAGGACTCCATCACATTTATGGAGACTAGGTTCCAGTACTTGATGACTCAACTTTTGATGTGAAGTATGAACTGAACATGAAGACCTTGTGATTTTCTGTCCTCCTCTTAGTCACATACATATCCTTGATTAACGATGACTTGTTAGTGCAGCAAATAGTTGTGGCCTCATTGTGATTTAAAAAACAAAAAGGGGTGGGGGCCCAAGTCAAGTGTTAGCCATTGACAACAAGTCTTTATTGAGTCAAGTCTTAGTCCTAACTCCTAGACTCGTGGTACTATAGTATAGCTAGCGACGCAACCATATACTTCAGGAAAATTCTACAGTCAAGATTCAAGCACCAAAAGGTGCTTGAAGTGAAGCAACGAACACGGCCCATTGGATTTGTATTAGCAGCTCCAGGATATGACATGTGTCATGGACATGAATTTTAAAAACTAAGAGTGCTTACCACATCTCAAGCCAGTAACTCACCTTCTATACTTTCACTTGATGTATTTGTATTTTATAAGATAAATTTGCACCTTACAAGAAAATTTTGTATGTTTTTTAAAAAATAATTTGCAACTTACAGGACGGACTCTAGGGCAAGGTGGCCAAGGCAACCACCACCTCAGGCCCCAACCCAAAAAAAAAATCCCAATTTAATAAGGCCCTTATTTTATTAATATTATTTTTATTATAGTATATAGTTTTTGTGAGCGGGTTCAATTGATTATAACACAAGACTTTGAGTAGGTTAATTTGATATGATTTGATTACATATATAATATATGACCTTTGTAGATATTATTATTGAAGTTATCTAGTATTTAAGGGCTAATTAGTGATAAGTCCATTTTTTTTTATACTTTTGTGCTACTAGGTCCAACAAGAAAAAAGACTTTAGCAAAACGTCCCTGAGCAATTTTTTAGGACAAATCTTTTTTTAGAAACCTACGATTTGGTCCCTAGATATGGATTTAATATAGATTAGGTTCATTCGATTTGGTAGGAACTGAAATTAATCCTTTATATCACCAAATCTTAGGATTTAGTCCTTTTCCCCAAATCTGCAATTAATTTCTGGACATATATACCCTTTATGCATATTTTAAGTTGATTTTTAATAGATATATTTTGTTATATTTAGACATGGTAACTGCATTATAAATTTAGGAGTTGAGACGCCCAAAATTATGGGCAGTTTCCAACTCAAGCTAGAAGACTAATGGAAAGTGCATCTATTTCCTAATCCAATTGGGAAACTCCCACAATTAATGTCAATCAATCCTAATACAATTAGGAAGCTTACTTGATTGGTGTCAATCACACCCTAATAGGATTATATTTCCTTATCTATGTATGAGTAGGTCTCTTGCATCTATAAAAGAGACCACTCACCCCCCATTGAGGGGGCAGCCAATTCGGTAGTCTACACAGCGCCTCTATAATTCACCATTATACGCATACACCCGGCCGGTATTACTGGTAGTGCCGCCCCTCTTTGTTGGCTCACCAGGCCCGCCGGTGATCTGCTAGTGAACGTGCTCAGACACACCCGTGGACGTAGGTACCTTCATTAACAGGGCCGAACAACATACAAAAAATAGTCTCTCACTCTCTCTCTCTCCTTAAATTGCTTTACTTTACTGTTACCAATTTTTGGCATCATCAGTTTGGCGTCGTCTGTGGGAAACGACAATTCTTCTCATCAACAAATTCTTGACTGATCAATATGCCACCAAAGAAGGCTGCGCAGCAGTCCGACCGGGATGTTCCTTCGGCCCCGGCGACGACTGCAGCAGTCCCGACATATGAGCAAATCACCGCAACCCTCACACAACTCTTGGAGGGCCAGCGTCAAATCCAGCCACAGATCGAAGCACTGCTAGCCCAGCAAAGCAATCCTCCAGTGGCCGGGAAACGACCCGGGAACATTGCGTACGGTCGAGAACCGATCTTGACCAGACAACGGACCCGAGCCAACCTATCCCATGTTGAGGATGCCAGAGACATCAACAGTGGGCGTGCTGCCCGAGAGGAAAGGCAGGAGCGTATGGCCCGGGAATCAGTCCAGGGTCACTCGGTCAAGAGCCAAGTCGTCCCTAGGCGAACGGTTACCCGGAGTCATAGCCGAGCCCGATCCCAGAGGACAACGCCCTGCCATGAAGAAGCCTGGCCTCTTCCACCAACCCGACCAGCTCCTCAGATACCGGTCGGGAAGGAGTGGAAGCCCGAATCAAGGACTTGAAGAAACAGATCGACGGAGTGGCCAAAAAGCTTGGTCAAAACTGTGTTCCGAATCAAGCCAATACCGAGACAGAGTCACCATTCTCCAGCCAGATCACGAGGT
Source organism: Hydrangea macrophylla (assembly GCA_033977485.1). Taxonomy (NCBI): domain Eukaryota; kingdom Viridiplantae; phylum Streptophyta; class Magnoliopsida; order Cornales; family Hydrangeaceae; genus Hydrangea; species Hydrangea macrophylla. Next base: position 32,686,530 of record CM066999.1, on the reverse strand, counting down.
TCTCTATCCAGCGCAAATTCAAGCAGCCTCGGCTAGATTCATACAACGGCTCGGGAAGCCCGATCGACCACATCCGAACCTATAAGGCTCAGATGGCCCTAGCCACCAACTCCGATGAGTTACACTGCCTAGCCTTCCCCAGCACTTTGAAAGGCCCGGCCATGCAGTGGTTCTACTCCTTGGAGCCCCGATCGGTCTGCAGTTTCAAACAACTCAGTAAGCAGTTCATCAACCAGTTCGCCGGTATGCATGAGCGGCCAAAGCCAGATATGCAACTACTAACAGTCAGACAACGGAATAATGAGTCCCTCAAAGAGTTCACCGACCGGTTCAACCAACAGAAGCTTCAAATCCGCAATTTGAACGAGACAATCGCCATCATAGCCTTCTGCTCGGGAGTTCAACACACCAAGTGCGCCACGTCGTTCCACAGAAACCGACCGAAAACTTTGGTCGAGCTCTCTGAGAGGGTTGGAAAATACATTGACACTGAAGAGTTTCTGAAGACCAAAGACATCGGCCAAGAAAGCAACGAGTCTTCCAGAAGTAAGCGAAAGCGAGATCAGCCCGGGAGTTCCGACAGTTCCTCCAGCTCACAGCAGGCAGGGTCCGACAGTCCCGACCCGACCTCCAGTTCGCAGCGGTCTGAGTCCGACAGCCCCGGCCCGATCTCCAGTTCACATCGGTCAGGATCAAACAGTTCCGACTTTGCCTCCAGCACAGAGAAGTCAGAAGCACAACGACCCTGATCCGACCTCCTGTCTCCATCGGTCTAGAAGAGCCCGACTACATTGGTACTTGCTTGATCACCACATGAGGCTCCACCGATTGTCAGAGAATTCATACAAAGACCTCGGGCCTAACCCCGAGGCATACAAAGACCTCGGGCCTAACCCCGAGGCCTACAAAGACCTCAGGCCTAACCTCGAGGCACGAAAAAGACCTCGAGCTCCGAACTCAGGCACTAAAAAGACCTCGGGCTCCGAACCCAGGCACAAAAGACCTCGGGGTCACGCCCGAGGCACCGGCTTCGCTTAGATCCAGCCGACGATGGAGGCAAACCCCCTAGGTGGCTGATGATGGCAAGCTTCAAAAGACCCTGCAACCACCATGTTCCAGGTCGGTTACCTACAGATCATAGCCTCTGTAAGACCCTTGTCTTAGCGAAAGCTTGGGGGGCAAGATGGCGCAGTGAGCTAAACAGGTAATCACACCGGGTATTTACAGGCCTCGCGGATAACCAAGTCAAAATCTTGGATAACCCGAGCACCTACAGTACTCAGAGACATTAACTCCACTTAGGTCTAGACCGATGATAGAGGTGACTAAAATCTCTTAGGTTGGCCGACGATAGAGGAGTAAAAGGACCCTAAAGCAACGTGATTTAGGTCGGCTCCACCAACATGGTCAAGCTCTTCTCCCAACAGTCTTGACGAAGGCTGGCCGGGCAGAAGACAACCATCCTGGGGAGTTAACAGTAAAAAGGACCCTAGAGCAATACGCTTTAGGTCGGCTTATCCAACATGGTAAAATCCTTCTACCCACAGCCTTGACGAAGGTTTACGGGCAGAAGATAACCATCCTGGGAGCTAACTCAAGCAAAAAAGACTCCGAAGTAGGCCGAGTCTCAACTCTCGGTCACTTCCCGAGCACTCAAAGACTCCGGATTAGGCCGGGTCTCAACTCCCGGTCAGTTCTCGAGCAACTAAAGGTCCCGAGCTAGGCTGGGTCTCACCTCTCAGTCAGTTCCCGAGGACTTATCAGGCTCAAAAGCCCTGAGGCAGCTTCTACAAGTACTCAGACAGTGGCAAGTAACATCAAACTGATTTCCAAACTTGCCCCGATATAGCATCTGACCAATCTTGGAAATGGGGGGCAGCTGATACGCCCAAAATTATGGGCAGTTTCCTACTCAAGCTAGAAGACTAATGGAAAGTGCATCTATTTCCTAATCCAATTGGGAAACTCCCACAATTAATGTCAATCAATCCTAATACAATTAGGAAACTTACTTGATTGGTGTCAATCACACCCTAATAGGATTATATTTCCTTATCCATGTATGAGTAGGTCTCTTGCATCTATAAAAGAGACCACTCACCCCCCATTGAGGGGGCAACCAATTCGGTAGTCTACACAGCGCCTCTATAATTCACCATTATACGCATACACCCGGCCGGTATTACTGGAAGTGCCGCCCCTCTTTGTTGGCTCACCAGGCCCGCCGGTGATCTGCTAGTGAACGTGCTCAGACACACCCGTGGACGTAGGTACCTTCATTAACAGGGCCGAACCACATACAAAAAATAGTCTCTCACTCTCTCTCTCTCTCTCCTTAAATTGCTTTACTTTACTGTTACCAATTTTTGGCATCATCAGGAGTTATGGATTTGTGGAGTTATGGTTGCCAAAATCATGGAGTTGCCTAAATTTGTGGTCTCCTAATTTAATTAAAATTCTTTAAAAGGAAGGAATCATGTACATGCTAATAAAAAAAGGTGAGAAATTTCGCACTTCGTCAGTTTTATATTTGAAAAATTCTCAGTCAAACAGTGAGAAATTTATCACTTTTGACAGATCTTACCAATTATAAAGCAAAGTGTGAGAAATTTAGATATGGTAACTGCAATATAAATTTAGGAGTTATGGTTGCTAAAATCATGGAGTTGCCTAAATTTGTGGTCTTCTAATTTAATTAAAATTCTTAAAAAGGAAGGAATCGTGTACATGTCAATATAAAAAGGTGAGAAATTTCTCACTTCGTCAGTTTTATATTTGAAAATTTCTCAGTCAAACAGTGAGAAATTTCTCACTTTTAACAGATCTTAACAATTATAAAGCAAAGTGTGAGAAATTTCTCACTTTGACTATAAAAGAAGTTTCTCAATTTTATGATTTTTATGTTCATAGCCTGAGTGCAAGGGATCGTGTGCATCATCAAATCATTGGATTTTTACGTATCCTATCGATTTGTTGTGTTCTTAGTAAAGGTGAGTATTTCTCATTTTTTTAATGTGGAAAATATTATGATAAAGTGAGAAATTCGCGCACTTACAAAAAATGAGAAATTTATATAACAAAGTGTGAGAAATTCTCACTAAATTCATACATGCATACAACAAAAATCTCACTTATAAGAAAATGAGAAATTCTTATAATAGAATGTGATCAATTCATACATACAACAAAAATTTCACGTCTTATTCACAGAAATACTAAAAGTGAAAAGTACCCATTGTTAACCCAAGTACATGCATACAATCATAGAATATTTGGTGAAAAATTTCTCACTTTTTTTTTGGAATATTAAGAAAAAATTACAATTGATGGGAAGAAGGAAAAAAAATGAAAAAAATGGGGGGAAAAAAAGGGTGATGTTATATCCCCAATTGAGACCCAAATATCACCACCTTTTTCGTCTTCTTTTTCTCTCGTTGCTCTCAGCTTCATTAGAGATGTGACGCCACTTCCGTTCTCTGCTACCTCGTGCAAGTATGCACTTTCCTTCTTCTTTTCTTCATTTTCTGTTTGACTTTCTCTTGCTTCTTCTTTGTCTTTTTTTTTTTTAAACAAGCCCAAACTCACACGACCAAACTTATATTATGTCAAATACTATAAGAAGAAGACTCAGTAGTAAATCGAAGCCTTATCAGAGATATACCGCCATGGCTGGAGTGGGAGAGAGAGAGAGAGAGAGAGAGAGAGAGAGAGAGAGAGAGAGAGAGAGAGAGAGCAGTTTAAGTGTGAGCTGTATATACACATATACACATATGTTTATTCTGAGCATTTTTGGGATTTCAATTTCAATCCCCTAATTTCAAGGTGATGGTAAAGAGATATTTGGATGACAACTATCATATACATATATATATATATGCATATATTTATAATATGAGGGTATTTTGGTCCCTAAAGTAGGTGAGGGACTAATTCTTAAGTGGTGTGATGCTAAGAACCAATTTCTTAAAAAGGTGGGTATAATGGACTATATATTAAGTATCCCATCTTTTTTTTTTTTTTTTTTTGATAAAAGGACAAATCTGTCGTGCAATAAAAATAAAAAAAAACGTCTTCTGCACAGTGTACTAAGAAACCTCCCAAAATCTTATTAGTTACACCTTAATTTAATAGTTTCTCACTTGGTACTATCTTAAAAATGGAATATATTCAAAGTTAGACCATCAATTATGTACCTTAACAATTGGGTTACAATTACTAATGGTCTTCTACCCAATTTGGTATTATCTTAAAAATGGATTATATTCAAAGTTAGAACATCAATAATGTACCTTAACAATTGGGTTACAATTACAAATGGTCTTCTATATATCCAATTTCGTATTATCTTAAAAATGGAAGATATTCAAAGTTAGAACATCAATTATGTACCTTAACAATTGGGTTACAATTACAAATGGTCTTCTACCCAATCAACAAGCGAAAACTGTTACTACCCAATCAACACGCGACTAGGACAATTGAAAATTTCCCTGATGGCTCCTTTGAAATCTCTGTAACAATGAGATTTTTCAGTAAAGTTTTTTTTTTATAAAATTGTTCAGTGTTTTGGGATTGCTACATGAATTAGAGATCTTTCAATTTTTTTTGAAAGAAACGAAATGTTGTTTTTATATTGATCTCTCTCTCTTTTGTTTTCTTCGCTTTTTGAAAATTTTGATCTCTGAAAAAGTTTTAAAAATTGGTTGTCAACCTGAGAGACACAGCAGGGTTGTCAACCTGAGAGACACAGCAGCACTGAGTTTTTGGGACTAGAAGGGAATTTGGGTTAAATACATTTTACAACCTTCTAGTTTGTCCTTTGTATCAATTTGGTCCCTGTAGTTTAGAAAGTGTCATTTTAGTTCCTGTAGTTTCATAAGTGTGTCATTTTAGTCCCTCAAATACTTTTTGTGACAAATTTTTTACTTTCAGTGACAAAACTGTTTGTCACTAAAGGACTTATTGGACTTATTTGACACACTTCTGAAACTACAGGGACTGAAGTGATACTTTTTAAATTACAGGGACTAAACTGACACAAGTGACAAACTACAAGGGTGTAAAATGTATTTAACCCAGGGAATTTTTAAAAGCGGATTTTAGTCCAAAGTCCTCTAAAATAAATTTTTGTGGTATTAGGCCCAACCCTTTTATTAATTTAGTGAAAATCTAAACGTTATACAAGTTATGTAAAATTCGCATAACTTATGTAAAAACTGAACTAAATATGTGAAATTTCAAATATCTTTTGAAACATAGGGATTTGATCCTATTAAATTTCACTAGTCATGGATTTTTGACCAAAATAAAAAAGGGCAATGTCGTTTAAACTCAATAACTTAAAGGTGGGTGATTACATTTACCCCCTTGTGGTTAGGCCCATTTTTCACTTTAACCCTGCAGTTCAAAAGTGGACACTTAAAGGTGTGTTTGATAACCCCCTTTCTTTTGTACTTACATATAAAGATGTAAATGACGTCCAAATGCCTTAATCTCTTTTGTTCTTTTATCTTATAAAAACTACAACTCTAATGTAATAACTAGTAATCTTTGATGTATATTCAGTTTATGCTTCCGCTTAAATTACTCTTTTATTATCTAGTGTGTTTGTGGACAATCAGTTAATGTAACTAGTCATAGCTTATGGACCCAAAAAGGAAAATTTTATTTCCTTCTAATTTTTGCTACTCTGGGGCATGACAAGGCCATAATATGCCGTCAGCTTTAAAACAAAGTTGAGTGAACGTTCACAACTATGTCCACTTCCAATATACATACATCGACTACTCATATCACGTCATTACTTTATATCTTAGGATGCGGGTATTCTCTTATCGATTGTCGTTGCTCACAAGGACATAGCAAATGTATCAACCAACTTATTATACAATCACTCAAACATTCACAATTAACCAAGTAACGAGATTAATATAATTCATAACATGGTCGTCTGATTCTTGTAATCATATCAACTTATCTCGTACTAGTTCATTTCTCTATTCCCATTATGTTCGTGCACGATAATGTGTACTCAAAGAACCCAAACCCAAACTCCGGGATATGAAATTCGCGACCAATGAAACTCAATAACATTGGGTTATAAGACTCATAATGACAACTGACTCTGAACTTGTTTCACAACTCGAACCATGCATCCACTGCGTACTCTGATAGTTATTTCATACTTCATTTCGTCACGACCTACGGGCAATGGCACTATATTGTGTATCTCCATTTAATCTAAAATAGCATGAAGGCGAATTGGCATGATCATCTATACCCTCGTTAGTGAATCACCACACAGATGAGTTCATGTTAGAATACTAACTGTGAATTGGCAAGCATGGTGGCAATCCCATACAGCTTGTGCACCATCCCGGTAATCCCACCAAGACGGACATCACATTAATAACTAACTAACGCATAATATACAGCACGACGGAAAACCCATACAACGTGTGTACTATCTCCAGAAAACCTACACGGACGACTAATACATTGGAGCACTAACTGTTAAGCAGTATGACGGCAAACCTACTCACATGCATGTACCATCTCCGGCAAACCCACACGGATGACTGGCACATTAGCAGCTCTAACTGTTCTCTTATTACTTTAATCACAACATTCTGTATCTTAATCTTTTGTCTTGTTCTTATGTATATTGATCATCTCGAAAGGTTTCCAAATAATAATGACTCACGATACAAGAATCTCAATTGTATCAACTCACAATTCTCAAGACTCCCAATCACTTCAACTCATGACCTCATTTGGCCAGAGTCACTGACACTGACTACGTGTACGGAAACCATAATATGATGTTCAATTACATGATTCTTGATAACACGACTACAATAGGTAACACATATAAATTACATGCTCTTTATTCTTAATAGCATATTTAGACATGGTTAATAAAGCAATAACAGCGGCATATTCACACAATAACCATCCAAACATAAATCATACAACCTAATTATCTATCACATCATATACATGGCTTGTATAATCTTTCACATATAGTTGTCCTCGTTTACTTCTTATAAATACAACATAGTAGTGTTGTGGATACCGTAATCTTCTTATCCACAGCTTTTTGGGTTTTTCGATATTTTTCAAAAGAGTAAGAAATAGCTGCCACTTAATTTTAAGGAGAATTGAGAAACCATTTTAAAAGCTATTGTTCTTTGAAACTAGAGATTTCTAGGTCCGGGGATTATGGAATGAGAAAGAAAGGAGCCCAGTGGGACTAAAACACCCCCCTCTCATCCTATCATAGATAGGCCTCTAGTCACTATCATTTTTATTCAATTTAAAATCTCAAGTGTGTCCCAAACAATACATATATATATACATGACATAAGCAAGTTGAAAGGGGTGTAAGATTGCCAAAGAGGCATCCAACGTTGGGTTTGTGCCCTTAAACCATTTCTTTATGTATAAGACATTGGCATTTTAATATATGGATATCAGCTTTACATTTTGTTATATGTACGTCTTTCATGAGATGATTGTTTATCCTTAAAGTATCATTGTAGGTAATTCGTGTATGTATGAGATACATACAAGTGAGATACGAATTAATATTCATTGATACTTAGAACCTGTCACAGTGGATGAAGAAACCGGATACCTCATCAGGTTTACACTATAGCATGATTAACTACCATTGGATGGAGTGATGAATCTCAATCACTAGAGTTTAACTCTTAGTTAATATGCTAGTGCTTATAGTGCATTGACGGACCTAAGATTTCCTATTGACACTTAAGACTGTCAACAGTCGATAGGAACTCATAACTTGTATAAGGTACGTGTTTTCAATCTTGAGACGATTATGAACACAGACTGTGGATATGACTGCTTTGATTTACCAATCAGTGAGGTCTATAAAATATCAACACCTGGGTATCTTGGGTATGCCATTCATAGGGTTGTGAACATCTATTGTCAAGATAGAATCTACCCTCTGATAAAGAGTAAGCATTCCCTTGAGAATGTCACCAAGTTGATTACTGAGAACTGCAGTCTTGTTGATAAGAGTTATCAACATGTTTGGTAATCATGTGGGGTGAATGGGACTCAAGGAATTCAAGAAGTAATCATGATTCAAGTTGACAGTAACAGTTATGTGACTAGCTAAATATGATTACGAATGCTGATGGTAGAGGGACATTAGTACACCATACAAATCTAGTTATCACTTCATATATGTTCTTTTGCGTTGGAGTTCAGTTATCGTTTTATAGTGGAATAAACGTTAACTGGTCAGTTGGTTAGTTTGCTGATCAAAGAGTTTGATCATGGGAATTAACAACTAGTCTGAGCCAACAATAAAGAGCCTAGGAGGTCCTACTCTTAGCTTCACTAGGATGCTTGGAAAGGCACATGAGGATGTTGTCAAGATAAGTTCGATCGATCGAAAGAGGTTCGATCGATTGACATCTAGACAAGTTCGATCGATCAAAAGATCTTCAATCGATCGAAGTGACTTCGATCGATTGAAAGTAAGGTCGGTTCTAGGAATCTATAAATAGGGCAGCTGCATCCAGAAAAATGAGTTTGTCATTTTTATTAAACCAGAAGGTGCAAAAACTATTTAGGGCTTTCCAAACCTTCTCTATCCTCTCTATTAGGGTTCCCGCCAACCCTAGTCTCTCTGAGAGAATCCATAGGAGTCATAAGAATGAAGACCATCTAGTGGAGGCTGCTGGAAGTGAAAGATTTTAGAATTGGGTTCATGACTTAAAGGTATAATTCTTATACACTCTCTTGTATGCATCTATAGAGTTAATGAGTAGCAGATCCAGGCTACCAATAAAGTTTTCAAACTTGGTTGTTCCGCTGCGCGTTTAAATATATTTTTTAAACCTAATTTTCCTTCATCCAAAACCATGTAGGTTCAAATAGCACATAATATGATGTGCATAAAGGAACGAGAAAGTTCACTGGGATCCAGTTGTGATAGGGAAACGTGCAATGCAGACATAAATAGAAAACCAAATAAAAGATCTCTAATTCATATAAGCACATAAGGTATTCACCTAATCTAAGGTGTCGCACATGGAGTTGTGAAATTCGGTAAAATAATCAAAACTAAAGAAATAGATAAGAGTCTGAAAACTCGTACCGTGATAGCGCTACAAAACAAAGGGGTTAGTCCACATGAATAGAGAAGAAAGAGAGATAGAAGAATAATCTGTTGTATTATTCATTCACAATGTATATGTATATATACAAGCTACGAAAGCAAGAAAAGGAAATAAAGAAAAGAAAATGAAACAATCATAATCAATTACAATCAATCTATTCCTAATCAGTCTGTGATAGAGTTTGACCATAATAAATAGATATTCCAACACTCTCCCTCAAGCTGGAGATGGAGCAAATATATCAATAAGACCCAGCTTGATCACAAACGACTTCAAGAGAAAGGGACAGACAGACTTTGTAAACATATCGGCCACTTGATTAGAAGAAGACACAAACTCTGGGACAATGATTCTAGAATGAACTTTCTCTCTAATGAGATGAACATCTACTTCAATATGCTTAGAACACTCATGGAGAACCGAGTCAGAAGCAAGCATAAGGGCAGACTTGTTATCACAGAACAAAGTGGATGAGCCATTAACCGGATAACCCAACTCTTTTAGAATAGAACGCACCCATAGAAGCTCACATATTCCCTGTGCCATGGCTCGACACTCTACCTCAATGGAGGAACGAGAAAGTACAGCTTGTTTTTGCTTTCCATGAGAGAAGATGATTCCCATAAAAGGTGCAGAATCCAGATGTGGACTGACGATCACTTTTAGACCCAACATAGTTAGCGTCAGTGAAATAGGACACCGCAGGCTGTGTTCCTGTAGAATAAAATAATCCATGACCTGGACAAGTCTTGAGATACCGGAGTATATGATGAATAGCATCAAGATGAGATGACCAGTGAGCATGCATGAATTGACTCACAACATTAACAGCGAATGTAATATCAGGTCGAGTGTTGGTCAAATAATAAGACGACCAACAAGGCGCTGATATACTGATGCATCAGGAAGAAGTTCCCCAGACTCATTAGACATCTTATGATTAGGATCCACAGGGGTGGAGGCAGGACGACATCCCATCATACTCGTATCTTGTAGAAGATCCAAAGTATACTTTCATTGAGACAATGATATACCTTGACAAGAGCGAGCAACTTTGGTAATGCTTGGAGCATCATCCCTTGTAATAATGATATCATTAACATACACCAAAATAATAACTGACCGGCTATCAGGTCAATGATGAGTGAAGCAAGTGTGATCAGAGTGGCACCGAGTGAAGCCTAAAGATAAAATAACCTCACTAAAGTGGTTAAACCAAGCTCGGGGAGATTGTTTAAGCCCGTACAAAGATTTTGGATGACGGCATACCTTCCCTGAATACTTCTCCTCTGCCCGAAAACCTGGTGGAGGATCCACATAGATAGTTTCATCTAAATTCCCATTTAAGAAGGCATTTTTAACATTCATTTGGTGCAGGGGCCAGTTGTGAGACACAACTAAAGAGATGATAAACCGAACAGATGTCAATTTGGTAACATGAGCAAAGGCGGCACTAAAGTCCTTGTCTGGATTTAAGTAAAGCCTTTGGCCACTAGACGAGCCTTATATTGCTCAATAGTACTGTGGACACGCGGTCTCAGGGGTCTACCCCATTTTAATCCGAGAAGAATTTGTTTTTGAAATTTCCTTTGAAAAGAGGTCCGTGAAAACAAATACAGAGTCGCCACTTTGTCTTTAGGGAACCAAGAAACCTAATTTAACTCACCCAAATGGATAAAGGGCATCGGCCCTTCATAACCAAAGAACTTGGCTCGGGGTTTTGGTATGAGAGAGGAAGAACCTTCGCACTAAAACACCCTCAACTAGCCCCGTCTTTCGATGGGCCTCAATTAGCATCCAAATAATCATCTTATACTATGTTTGGTTCGACAATTAATATTTATGATAAGTATATTACATTTCATAAGAATCTTGAAATAGAAGATCAAAAGATAAGATATCATTCATAAGATCTAAGCCAAATATCACACAATGCAAAGTGAAAGATCACACAAAATAAACTTTGGAAAAATCATCTAATCACATATCAAGTAATCAGGTTTTCCTAATCTAAAGGGGGGCATGGAGTATTTTTGAAACAAATAAACAAAGGAGATCAAAATATGCTTAGCAAACTAGAATGTATGCATGTTGATTCTTGATAAAGGAAGACCTCTCAATCCCTGGGATGGATGAGAAAGAAGATTTGATTGAGGGGAAACATGAACGGGTGATCAACTTCATTCCTTAAAATCTTTTTGGATTAGGAGTCACAAAAACTTCAAATCTTACATGGATGCAATGTGTGATCCTAGAATGTGCAAGGTAGTAGTGTGTTTGTGTTCATGGGTTTTTCTAAGGTGATTTGAAACTATAGTATGCATGAATGGATGAAGAATGTTGTTATATGGTATGTACAAAAGTGGTATGAACTACTTCCTAATATGTGGGCTAATTTGGAATGCATGTGAACATCTAATCAAAGAATGAAAGTAAAACATGCTTGCTATGAATAGGGACAAAACAGTGAACTGATTTGTGAAAATGGAAAACTGAGGTTAGAGGCATGATAAATTTATTAAAATTTATACAGATCATCCCTACTATGTCTAGAACACATAGCAAAAACCCAAATCAAGATTGAGTTATAGATTGAGAGAAATCATATGAACACGAGAGGTCACTCAGAAACAGAATTCATACTATCGACTAAAATGTAGGAAAATATTTGAAAATGAAAACACAACATTTGGAGGCTCACATTATTCAAAAAGTTCCCTAACACACTTCAGTTTAAAGGAAAAATGAGTTGGGATCTCTCGTTTTGGAAAAGTTGTCTAAAAAATAAGTTGAAAGCCAAGTAAAGTTGCAGTGACAGAAAAACAGAATGTTTTAAAAGAATGTTTGGGTTAAAATGGAACCCTTCCAAGTGTTTTAAAATTCAACAAAATCATGGGTGTTTCCTAATGAGTTAAGAAGACTTTCCAAGTAGTATCACAATCATCCATTCAGTATTGAACCCAAAATGCCATTTAATTCTTGAAACCAAAATATGGGGGTTTTAGAGAGGTTTTAGTAAGGGGAATTTGAGAGTGCATTTCCAGCAATAAATGGAGATTATAACCACTTGGAATATCAACATCAAACTCATATCAAGAACTTCCAAAGTTATTTGCAAGAATATGTTTTATTTAGACTATGACTTCAAGAATACTTGGGAAAGTATATGAAGTTGGAATCATCATCTATCAAACATGCTTTTGAGGTCAAGAGCTACTATCTATAAGGATTCATCCTCCTCAAAACAACATGTCATCATCTAGATGATGATGAACAAGTAAGTAAATTAAAGAAAATAAAAAAATAAATGAGGTAAAAAGAGATGAACATCAAAGTAAGCAAACAAGAAATAGCAATCAAACTATGATAATCATTGAGATATTGGACTTGTAGCTTGGTATTTCACTCATATAGTATGACATTTGGACATGAAAGTAGATTCCTATCTCATAAATGCTCAAGAATGGTGGTTGGGTGTATTGAATATGCAGTATATATAGAAGTAATGAAAGAAAACAAGTTTGGAACTCACTTTTCTATAGAAATTCAGTGGAAAAAGCTCACTTTCTCTATTCTGACCTTATCTGTATCTCTCTCTACTACTTTTTCTAAACTCTTGCATTTGTCACCCCCAAAATGAGAAGACAAGGGGGATTTATATAGGCCAAATTGGGGTGAGTTTTGGATTTAAAAACTGCTCCCATGGTCCCAAATATCTGTAAACAAGCAACTACGTCGTTTTGACTTTTAATTATTAACTTTGGACCCCCAAATTAAAATTACAAAAATGGACAGTGTGGGGGAGAGTGTCGCGGTGGCACTAGGCCTCTATTGTAGTGGTATAGGGCCAGTGCTGTAGTAGAACTACTCCTCAGACATCCAAATATTTATATTTAGGCCCCACAGTTTTCGGTATTCGCGAAAAGGCCCTATTTCGTCCAAAATTCACAGAAAATGTATACAAACTCCAAACTGAGCTTGTGATATACCGTTCCAAAGGTAATGGAGTCTACTTTCTTTAAAAAATAGTTCAAAGATAGATCACTTTGAAAAGTTTTGTGGTATTCGCGATAAAAGCTAATTTGATCACATTTTTTACCTTCGAAAATTCATAATAAATTCGTTTTAAATCCAAAATTATGTGCGATATACCGTTTGAAAGCTATTGACCTCTAGTATCCATGAAAAATATTTAAAAAAATAATGTGGTGCTCTGGTCTCTGAGTCAACCTTTAGGTCAAATCGATCAAACTGGGGATCTCTAGGAAGTTCTAGGAACCTCTGGGAGTTCCAGAAGCTAACGTTTTCATTCGATTTTCTTTTAAAGCTTGTTTAAGTACTTTTCACATGATCTTGGATAATCTTAGAACTTTTGGGCAAATTCGAACGATTTCGATCAAACTTTGGTCAATCTTGGTTAAACCGGTCAACGGAGACTTTTTGGGAACTTCCGAGACTTCTGGGTGCCTCTGGGAGCTGACAATTTCTTTCAATTTTGTTTTAAAACTCATTTTATTAATTTTCCTATGACGTTGCATGTTTCTAGAACTTCTAATCTAAATATGGGAGTGTTTGGGCTTTCGGGGGGTAATTTGGTCATTTGTACCACTTTCTGAGCATTTGGAGAGATGGAGTAACTTATGGGAGTCCTATTCGAGTCTTTTTCAATCATCGTGAACTACCAAGCTATGGGACTCCTAAATCTGATAGTCGACAAAATGGGGTGTCTATAGTTAGCCCCTCTTTGGCATGAACTTGCGAGGCAACACATGTCGTAAGTGAGTGCCAAAGCGTTGAAAAGACAGATCTTTTGGAGGCTGTAGATTTAGGATAAACAAAAGTATTGCAAAGATGCAAGAATAAGAACATGATGTTGAGGCTAGTCGTGTTCTGTGCGAGCTGCCTACGTATCATGGGGGAATCAGACCAAGATATAGTTTTGGCAAACGAGGGGCAAAACCACATATGTGAATGCATAATAGAATAGGCGGATGCTATGATATAAGGATGATGTGCAATGCATGGATGTGATATAGATTTAGTCATGTCCAGTCCTATGGCCATAGCATGAGTTGTTGGTGTGGGGTGTGCCACTCCGGGTAGACTTGTGTTGACTCAGATAAGGACACCAAGGTTTTGAAGACCCTAGGTCTTGTGGAAAAACTTTTGAATTTCGGGAAGTGTGCTTCGCGAGTGAATATAATTAGATGTGGGGTCCCTGAAGACACCAGTCGAACATGGAGTTTAAAAGGTAATCGACGGACGCAGAGCCCTAGATACCAAGCAATAGAGATGGAAGCCCAAGATACGAACCGACGGACATGGAAGCCCAAGATGTCAAGCGACGGATATGGAAGCCCAAACGATGGACATAGAAGCCTAAGTTGTCAAGCGATGGACATGGAAGCCCAAACGATGGCATGGAAGTCCAAATGATGGACATGAAGCCCAAGATTTTAAGCAACGGACATCGAAGCCCTAACGATGGACATGGAAGCCCAAGATGTCAGAGAGTAGTTTGGTTGTGAGTAGGCGATGCTTGCCTTGGGAGTCGGGGGTCTCTTAACTGTCGATGGTGTTTCAATCGCTGGCCGATTCTTTTCGGTGATTAATCCGGACAGCCGATTTGGTTTTTTGGGAGCCGATTTTCTCTGTATTTTCTCCTGGGGATAGTCCAGACTCTCTCGAAATCTCTCTTGACTGTTTATCCTTTTGATCATGAATCAGGATCCACTTTTAAAACTCTTGTGATTGATCAAATCTTGCAACGATCAGTCCGAGAGCCGATTCGGGCTTTTGGGAGCCGACTTCACTCTGTATTTTCCTACTAGGGATAGTAGGGGACTCTGGAAGGCTTCGAAAGAATTTCTCCAATGATATTAATTCCCTAGGTCGAGAATGGCCATAGAGAAGTCATACTGTAGAGTAGAGACGATGGTACATGCATCATGTTTACATAGATATGGCATTTGGGGCATCTTCTTACATACTCACAATAATCTTTCTCCAATGTTGTCCATTAGTCCCCTTGTCTTATGATTTTCTTAGCCAGCATTTGACCATTCATATGGGGACCGCATACCCTTTCATGTATTTTTCCATCATTCTTCTAGCGTTCTTTCTGGACAGGCATGTCAGGTTGTGACCATTATATCCTTTCTTCAGGCGCTTTCCCCCACAAATGATGAACTGCATAGTGAACCTTTCTGATTGTCCTTTTGTCTTTCTCGGTAGACTCTTGGGGATATACTCCTTTCTCTATGAAGTCTCATACATCCTGGTACCATGGTACATCTCTTTCTTCTTCTTCGATTGCAACAATCATGCTGAATGACTGCTCGTACCTCTGCTCAATTACCAAGGGCATCATCTTGATTCCAATGGGGATCGTGATCATGGATGCCAGGGTGGCCAAAGAATTAGCCAATTGGTTCTCTTCTTTGGGCAGGTAGAAGAATGCTATGCCCTCGAATTGTTTCTTAAGTCCATCGAGATGATCATGATAGGGTTTTAACCTTTTCTCTTTCACCTTCCATTCACCTATGGCTTGTGATACAATGAGGTTTAAGTCCCCAAAGACATCCAATTTTTGAACCTTCAATTCTATTGCTGCTTCCATCCCCAGAATGTACGCTTCATACTCAGCAGTTCTGTTGGTGGAGTTATAGTTGAGTTTGACTGCCAATGGAGTATGATGCCCATTTGCTGATACCGGAATCATCCCTACTCCGTAGCTTTTCATGTTGGCTGCTCCATCGAAGTACAACTTCTACTGCTCTACTTTGATCTCCATAATGTTCTCATCTGGAAATGGGAAGTCTCCATTTTCCTTAGAATCAATGGCGTGCTCAGCAAGATGTTCGGTTGTAGTTCTCCCTTTCACTGACTTGCTTGTTACATACTTGATATCAAGCTCGGATAGTAGAAGTAACCAATGGGATATGCGACCGGTCAGAGCGAGTTTTTCGAGGAGGTATTTTAGAGGATCCATGAGGGATATGAGCATGACCCAAAAGACTGGAATGTAGTGCCCTAATCGGCAAGTGCACCAGACGAAATCCCAACATGTTTTTTTAAGGGTAGAGTAGTTGATCTCATACCCATTCATCCTTTTGCTAAGGTAATATATGGATTTTTTGGAGTGGCTTTCTTCTACTTCTTGGGCTAGCATGCAACCCATGGCATTCTCGGAGATAGAAAGGTAAAGGAACAAGGGCTTGTGAGGGGTAGGTGGTGAGAGGACTGGTGGATTTTGGAGGTAGGTTTTTATTTTATCGAAGGCGGTTTGGCATTGGTCATCCCATTGGAACTTCTCTCCTTTCTTCAGCAGTCAGAACAAATACAGTCGTGAGCTTGGAGATGAAACGTTTGATCCATTGGATCCTCCCTAGGAGCCCTCTTACTTCTTTCTCATTCTACGGCAGTGCCATCTCTAGAATTGCTTTGATTTTGGAAGGGTCCACTTCTATCCATCTTTGTGTGATGAGGAAACCTTGGAGCTTCCCAGAGGTTACCCCAAAAGTGCACTTCTTTGGATTCAATCACGTCTTGTATTTGCATAGTCTTTCAAAGAATTTCTCCAAAGCTACCAAGAGTCCTTCCCGATCTTGTATTTCATAATCATGTCATCCACGTACACCTCTACTTCTATGTGAATCATGTCATGCATTAGGGTAGTGGTGGCTCTTTGGTAGGTTGCTCCGGCATTCTTAAGTTTGAAAGGCATCACCCTGTAGCAGTAGATTCCCCATGGCGTGGTGAAATTTGTCTTCTCCTGGTCTTCTAGCGCCAAGGATCCAGTTATACCATGTGAAACCATCCATGAATGATAATAACTCGTCGCCTGTAGTGTTGTCGACCAAAACATCAATGTGGGGAAGTGGGAAGTCATCTTTCGGACTAGCTTTGTTCATATCATGGAAGTCGATGTACAAACGAACATTTCCATCCTTCTTGGGGACTGGTACGATGCTAGCAACCCACTTTGGATACTCAATGACAATGATGAATCCTGCTTTGAATTGTTTTTCCATCTTTTCTTTGACTTTGAGTGCCCATTCTGGTCTTATGCACCTCAGTTTTTGCTTGACGGATTTAGAATTAGGGAGAAGGGGATTGTGATGTTGGCCAATGTCAGGGTCGACCCCAGGCCTGTCCTCATAAGACCAAGCAAAAACATCTTTGAATTCTTTTAGAAAAAGAGTTAGTTTTTCTTTTTCTTCTTTATTAAGCGTCGAGCCAATTGCACCATTTGTGGATTATCTTCATTACCTAGATTAATCGATAAAGTATCTTCGATTATTTCACAGGCAGGTGGTTTTTCAATCAGTTATTTGAGTTCAATTGGGAGATCCCCGGAGGGATTTGTGCACTCACAATTATTTGACACACAGGAATAAGCAGAATCGTCTTTCATTTCATTCATAGTGGGTGGAATGATTACATCAGACAGTGGTTGGCCCACAGCGGCAGACTCTGATACAGACTCGATAATCTGAAGTACAGACTTCGAGGGAATAGGGGATGGGGAGACATACACAAATGATTCTATAGTCTGGTTTCTCAGATCCTCCTCGACGGGTGTGATTGATCATCTTGGCTCTTGACCCTCTTTCCTTCTCTTTCTTCAGCAAGTTCCTCCCACATCTTTTTGATAGCTTCAGTGTCTAAGTACTTCAACCAATCTTCCTCCTGGGCCTTGATGGCTTCTTTTGGGTAGAACGCGTCTTAATAGGGGGGCCTTTCACAATTAGCGAAGATTTCTAGGCCAGGGTACCTCTTTTGTAACACCCGTACTCGGAAAAGAAGATTAATTTAGTGCTAATGTGTGTTAATTAAAGATAATTAATACATGAGATGAATTAAGGTGTAGTTATGGACCCACATGTGAAAAGGTGTTAAAATATGGACACAGATGAAAGTCCTGTGAAAGGCGGGACTAGTATAAATGTGGGGCCCAACGAGGGTCTAATTAGAATAATTGCATTTTGATGTCATTATATGTTTATGTGCATATTTATTTAAATGCTTAAAGTTATTATTATGTCTTATGATAGATAAGGGGGTCAGTTTTGGTACCCATGTGAGGGTGTATTTGAATAAAATCATAATTGGTAGGTTTAATAGTAACCTCATAAATTATGTGGGACCACGTTCGGGACCCACGCGGGACTTAGATTAAATCCTTTTAGAAAAGATGGGTAGTTAACGTAATTAATATGGGGGTTTCATAATAAAGCTTAAAGAAAGTTGGGGGATGTAAATGGGAATAAGCAAAAGTGGAGACAACACATATGCATGAGGCATATGTGTCTCTACACACAAAACACAGCTGGGAATTCTTAGGAAAGAGAGAACGGAGAGCTTTCGAGTCGGCGACGGAAGTTCTCGACGACGTTTCTTGCCGTTTCTTCGCCGTCCGACGTCGGATTCACGATCCGAGACCACTTTTGGACTCGTGGAGCTAAGAGGATCACATGCATGTAATTTATTTTAGTTTTTGGCAACATTTTTATGGCAACCGTTTTTGATAAACGATGTTCTTGGTACCAAACTTGTGTAGGATTATTACCAACTAGAAATTGAGCTAAACTTGGGAAGGAATTGGGAAAATTCTAAGCTTAGTTGCATGTAAATCAAAGAGGTGAGTGTCCTAATTTCTCAATTGGATGTTTAGTTATGATAATGTAATAATTGTTGTTCATAGTTGTTAAACTCATGCTCATATATATATATATATATGTTGATGAATTTGGGCAAAATGCATGCCAATAAGGTGAAATTGTTATGCTTATGTGCTAAGTTGCTTAAATGTTTATGTGGATAAAAGAGAAGTCAAATAGTGGTCACCATTTATAGGTCCCATATATAAAGGATAGGAAGTCCTCAATGAGTAGGACGTGGTGACGACCACAATGAAATGTCGGTGATGCCTTCGGGGTCACAAGAGAGTGTGTGATGCGCTATATGCGCCAAAAGTGGAAAAGATTCGGGGTGAGAAGGACCCGGGGGTGGTGGCTGGAATGACTTGACTTCCCGAAGATAAATTTGTTGTCATTTATAATGATTGTTGCATTTACATACTTTGCATTCCAATGGCATGATTAGTTCCCTCACTAAGTGAAAGCTTAAACGAAAATATATTTTCTGTTGTGGTTATTGAATAACCATCGCAGGTACCAAACGAGACGAGGAGAGGAAATGATTCACACGACGGGTTGGGCATGGGAGTTGTGTCCTTGTGAATATGTTTATATGTCTAGCTAGTTATGTTTAACATGTATCTCTATTGTCAATGTATAACACCTTGTGTTTTAGAGTCTTTGTAACATGTTATGTCACGCCCCGGCGTAGCAAAATAAGGAAAATTTTTCATTTCCGTTTTGGACCCGTAGGTCATGACAGTTGATGGATCGCTTGTCCTGCACTTAGCTTAACATGTACCAGAAAACAGAGTATATAAAAGCAACAGGGAAGATAATATTAAACATATAACAACTTCAAACATTACATAGGCTTAAGTTCAAATATCCTTAAGGCACAGACCGCCTTAATCAAATAAAAACATTATCCATATCCTTATTACAACTTTATTTAAATTATAAAAGTAGCGCTGTAGGCTCCTCTAGCTGGCATAATCATATTGCCCTGCATAATCATTTCCTGAACATTTGGATGTCCAGGACAAAATAAAGTCATCAGCTAATGAAAGCCGAGTGAGTATAACGAACACACAAGCAATGTATATAAAAGTACATTAACAGTTATTATGATGTTCGATACCTTAGAGTGTGATAAATCCATTATTCCAATCGTCACATGATAACAATTAATAACCGTTTGAATAATGAATAATTAAGACCGTGCATGAACCATGAAATCATCTCATCTCACTGACTCTTTTATCTCGATCACAATCTCTTGACTCATTCGGTCCACCTAGAACCATCCGGCACAATGCCGTTAGTTTAGAAGGTCTGTCGATATGCTTGCCGTATTTAAGTTGGCCTGGACATACCTAGACATTCAAGGTTATAATAACATGTGGAATACTTTAATTAATCTACCGTATCTGAATCGGCCTGGAATAATTTAAAGTTACCACCAGACTGACCTACCGTATCAAAAGCGGCCTGGGCTCAGCCCTCTTAATTAATCTACCGTATCTGAGCGGCCTGGAATAATTAAGGCTATCACAAGACTCTGATTGACCTACCGTATCAAAAGCGGCCTGGGCTCAATCCTTCTTAATTAACCTACCGTATCTCAAGCGGCCTGGGATAATTAAGGTTACTCGTCCCGAGACATTCTCACAACATATATGCTGACCAACGACCCCTTTCCATACATGCCAACTCGACTATGCAATGCGTAACTTGTTCTATTTACTATTTTCTTTATCAGGGCAGTGGTTGTTTTAAATTCGTAATTATCATCAAGTAAACCAATTTATCTCAGTTTGTTCTTAGGAAGCTGACGGCGAAATTTTCGGAGTCTTAGAATTATTATTACAAATTTCAGAAGATTAAAATACATATAAATTTAGCCATAAGGCTCTTCTTAATGACATAAATATATAAAAGTAAAGGGTACATGCTTTGACATTTATTTTTAATAAAGACAAGTCCTCAAAATACAATTCCTCTATTTTTCCATAATTTTGGGAATACTATGAATATCTGAATAATTAAAATACCAGTTAAATAGCCACTAATTATTTTATTAAAAGCATCAAGTTCTAGTTTTATAGTTTGATAATTCATACAACTATATAAAATGACCTCTAACATGTTAACAATAATAATATAAAATTTAATAGGGTCAATAAGTATTTCTAATACTTATTTTATACATAAAAATTAATTTATCATGAAATAAATAATAAATATAATTTTGCATTACTAAAAAAAAATTTCATAAAATAAAAATATTATTTAATAATATTTTCGAAATAAAAAGATACTTAATTTAAGAATTATTCATTTCTTTAAAAACAAGTATTTATCAAGTAAATCCATGTAAAAAAAATATATATCAAAGATGTACATATCAAGGGTTGAACCCTCAACGTCAAGGTTGATAAACAATGCACCAACCCACTCTGACACTTGTTTCTTGGTTTTATTTTAAGCTAACAGAATTAAATATTTAGATACTCCTAAAAGGAATAAGTACCAAAACAATATGTAGCCAACAAGGCTTGAACCCCCAACCTCAAGGTTGGAAAACAATACCCCAAACCATTCTGTCAACGTAAATCTTACTTTATCCACCAGAATTAAATACTTAACTACTACGAAAGTCAAGCTAATTTACAACAGTGCATCGTCTTCTCCAAATTTCTGCAACTTCTGGTTAAGGCTCCGTTTGGCTATGTTTTTAAAACTTCTTAAAGTTATTATATCTTTCTCGTTACTTATCGGATTGCGACGAGTCCTATATGAAAGTTGCTCGATTTTTCGCAAGGATTCCAAAAATCTAACTTATATATTCTGAATTTTAATTAAAAATCTCCTGAATTTTAAAGTTATGGTAAATACATAATTTCACTTTTGGGGGTCAAGAACTCAACCAATCAACAAACTATTTATAAGGGAACCTACTATGATCATATACTTTTATTTTCAATTTACGGAATTAGCTTTCGTTAACATTTTTGGTACCGCTAATTTTGGACCTCCATGGCTATATATACGTATATAGGCGTCTATACATACTTTTGATTCCCCCGGCTTGTGTGTAATGACAAATACTACATTATGAGTGGGTTCGAGAGACTCACCGAGCGTTAGTTTGAGTGGCGCGGCCTGCCGAAGAAAAGACAAAAATTTCCGAAATATAAGCTTCAATGGCTATGGAGCTCTTGTCACTTGCTGTGATGTTATATATATATATATGGATCTCCAGCAGATTGTATATGTGTGTTTGTGCTTGAGAGTGAGGGAAGTTAATAGAGCTTGAGAGGTATATGTGGGTGTGTATGTATATATGATCCGAGAGAGAGAGAGAGAGAGAGAGAGAGAGAGAGAGAGAGCTATTGAAAGCTTAGGCTTCCAAATGTATGTGTATGTGAATATACTGAGAGTAATGCCAATGCTTACTAATATGGGTCCCTTTCATTTGTGTGATTATGTTAGTACATATAGGCAAGGTAATGAGTCTTGTAAGTGTGAACATAGATAATGCTTTCAGCATTATTGCCCACTTGCTCCATAAACCATTGGATGCAATCATGAGAAGAATAAAGAAACTCTTTGATGATTGATGTGGATATGTATATGCCGAAAGTGAGAGGGAGAGCTACTGGAGTGCTTTGAAAATTATATATAATAGTAAGTAATGCTATGCTTGTGTGAATTGCTTTGTTGAGAGTCATGATTGTGTTTGCAAAGTGTGAATACACTTATAGGGAAGACAATCATGAGCTTTGCAAGTTGCAAGCTCATTTATTTGAAGGTGATGATGGCGAGAATATTAACAACTGGTGAGTTGATTAATACAGTTAATCAGATTGTGAATAATTCATCTGGTTAGTTAATCAGTTAGTTCAGTTAGGTTGGTTCGGGTAGTCTAGAAAAATACCCCAAATAAATATTAGGAGCCAAAAATGTAGGCAATGTAATAAAATATTTATTACTAGTTTTAATACCAAACTATGGGGTAACTTAGGGGCGCAGTCTTAAGCATAATAAATTCAATTAAAATTACTAAGGGGTCACAAAATTAATGTCATTGGGTTAACAACTACTAAAACTAATATATAATATTTATAGAAATAACATCACTATAAAAATGATGTACCGTTAGTAAAATAAGATTGGCATTGCTCTTGTATATAACAACATAGTTATTATTTATTCATGCACATAATACCACAACTAGATTAAATATAAAGTAATAGAAATAAAAACTGACATTTTATTTATTATTAGGGGCGCGAAAATACAGGTTGCTACATCACTCCCCCCTTAATAGAGATTTCGTCCCGAAATCTAAGCTGACTAGTCTTAAAACAACTCCGGGTACTTAGTTCTTACTTCTGACTCCAATTCTCAAGATGCTTCATTCTCATCGTGATACTTCCACTGAACCTTCACTAGAGGAATATCCTTGTTCCGCAGCTTCTTCATACTATGATCCAGAATGCGTACAGGTCTCTCTCTGTAGGTGACATTCTCGTGGATCTCTATGTTGTTGAAGTCAATAGCATGTGAAGGATCTCCCTTATATTCCCTCAACATACTGATATGGAAGACATTGTGTACCCCAGACATCTTTGGTGGCAATGCGAGTCGATAGGCTACTTTCCCAACGCGCTCCAATATCTCAAATGGTCCAATGAAACGAGGTGACAACTTACCTCTCTTTTGACCAAATCGAACTACTCCACGAATTGGTAAAACTTTCAAAAGTACATGATCTCCAATAGTGAACTCTTTATCCTTTCTATGCTTATCGGCGTAGCTCTTCTGTCTACTCTGTGCGGCACGCATCATCTCTTTCACAACTGCTATCTTCTCGTTGGTTTCCCTAACCAAGTCTGGCCCTAATAGTTCTTTATCTCCAATCTCTGCCCAACAAAGCGGGGATCGACACGGTCGTCCATACAATGCTTCGAATGGAGCCACTCCTATACTTGAATGGTAACTGTTGTTGTAAGCAAATTCGATCAACGGAAGATGTGTTTCCCATGAACTTTCAAAGTCAATAACACATGCCCTGAGCATATCCTCCATAACCTGATTTGTGCGTTCGGTCTGTCCATCGGTCTGTGGATGAAAAGCAGTACTTAAACTTAATGAGGTTTCCAAAGCTTCTTAAAGACTTTCCCAGAATCCTGAAGTAAACCGTGAATCGCGATCTGACACGATAGACACCGGTACTCCGTGTAGTCGTACAACTTGTTGAAGATACATCCTACTCATCTTCTCCACTGGATAAGTCATGCTATAAGCGATGAAATGAGCGGACTTCGTCAAACGATCCACAATCACCCAAATAGCATCGTGTTGTTGTTGTGTTCGGGGCAAACCAACTACAAAATCCATCGTGATGTGTTCCCACTTCCAACCTGGAACAGGTAGGGGTTGCAGAAGTCCTAAGGGTCTTTGATGTTCGGTTTTCACTTGTTGACAAGTCAGACATTTAGACACTAACTCGGCTACATCCCTTTTCATTCCTTCCCACCAGAAATTTCTCTTCAGATCCTTATACATTTTAGTTCCTCCTGGATGAACTGACAATCTTGATCTGTGAGCTTCTTCAAGAATATCCTTCCTTAGTCCATCCGTGTTGGTCACACATAATCTACCTCTGCACCGGAGTGCCCCATCGGTCCCAATTTTCCATTCCTCTGGGTCCTTTGTTGACATTTTCTGAAACCATAGTTGAAGATCGGCGTCTTTCTGTTGCGCTTCTAAAATACGGTTTATAAGTGTCAATTGCACTACAAGACATCCAAAGTGTTGCCCTTCACCCTCTGTAAAAACCTGAACATCGAATTCAGCTATAGTTTCCAAGGCTTTCCATTCTCTAACCATTAGAGATGCAACTATCTCTCGAGGTTTCCGACTTAAGGCGTCTGCGACTACATTAGCTTTACCAGGGTGGTACTCTAACGTAAAGTCATAGTCCTTAATCAATTCCATCCATCGGCGTTGCCTCATATTCAACTCTTTCTGAGTAAACAAATATTTCAGACTCTTGTGATCGGAGAATAAATCAAACTTCTCTCCATATAAATAATGCCTCCAGATCTTGAGAGCAAATACTACTGCTGCCAATTCTAGATCGTGAGTTGGGTAGTTTAATTCATTCGGCTTCAACTGCCTTGAACCATAAGCAATAACCTTGCCATCTTGCATAAGTACACATCCCAACCCTTGATATGATGTATCACTGAATATAGAGTACTTCTCGCCATCTCTTGGTATTGCTAATACTGGTGCTGTGGTGAGTCTTGCTTTTAATTCTTGAAAAGCCTGTTCTCGCTTATCATTCCATTCGAACTTCACATCCTTCTTAGTCAAACCAGTCAGAGGAGCTGTTATCTTCGAAAATCCTTCTACGAATCTCCGATAGTAACCTGCGAGTCCAAGAAAACTTCTGACTTCTGTAGGATTGGTTGGTCGAGTCCAATTTGCAACAGCATCAGTCTTTGATGAATCCACGGCGATTCCTTGTTGTGAGACCACATGCCCTAGAAATTTCACCTCTTGTAGCCAAAACTCACACTTACTGAACTTCGCATATAAGTGATGACTCTGAAGTGTCTGCATGGCGATTCGCAAGTGTTGTTCATATTTCTCCTTGGTCTTTGAATAGATCAAGATGTCATCAATGAAGACTATGATGAATTGATCCAAGTAAGGCCTGAACACTCTATTCATCAGATCCATGAACACTGCCGGGGCATTAGTTAATCCAAACGACATTACCAAAAACTCATAGTGACCGTACCTTGTTCTGAAAGCTGTCTTAGGTACATCCTCAGGTCGTACGAGTAACTGATGGTATCCTGATCGTAGATATATCTTGGAAAAGATAGTAGCTCCTTGCAATTGATCAAACAGATCATCTATTCGGGGTAGAGGATACTTGTTCTTGATGGTGACTTTGTTCAACTCCCTGTAGTCAATGCACAATCGAAGCGATTCGTCCTTCTTCTTTACGAATAACACTGGTGCTCCCCAGGGTGATGTGCTTGGACGTATAAATCCCAGATCTTCAAGTTCTTGAACTTGTTTCTTTAGTTCCAGCATTTCTGCAGGGGCCATTCTGTAAGGTGCTTTGGATATGGGAATAGTGTTAGGTACTAGATCGATGCAGAAATCGATCTCTCTCTTAGGTGGTAACCCAGAGATATCCTGGAAAACATCTTCAAAATCTCTGACTATGGGTATCGAAGAGATAACCACTTCTGTACTGACAGCCTTGATGTTTGCTAAACAGCTGGTGAGGAACGTATCACTCATAGGGTTACACTGGAATTCAAAAGGTTGACCTCCAGGTACCGAAAAAGTAATACTCTTCTTAACACTGTCCAACTTAGCATGATACTTAGTGAGCCAGTCAATTCCTAATATCACATCAAATTCCTTCATTGCTAGGACAACCAAATTAGCTGGAAGATTCCGATTCTCTAGATGTACAGGGCAATTCTTGCATACATGCTTTAATGTAATAGTAGCTCCTAATGGTGAGACAACATTCAATGCTACGTCTAATCTCTAAGGTAATATACGTACATTTGGAATAATTTTGGCAGCAATAAAAGAGTGTGTGGCTGTAATACCCTGTATTTTGATATATTAATAAGACCTGGTATTTCATTTCTATACTCGTATAAACTTCCTCTTCCTTTTGGTAAATTGTGATACCAATCGATTGATAAGTTTCTCAATCGATTGACACTTTTCAGATACCAATCGATTGACATGTTCCCAATCGATTGACATTCTACCGACTAAAATTGATTACGTGTTAATATCTCAATCGATTGCCATTTATTCCAATCGATTGACATTGTTTCCAATCGATTGACTACAAATATCTGTTGCCAATCGATTGACTGGTGTCTCAATCGATTGACATAACCTGAGAAATGTTTTCTTCTTTCCTTCAGCTTTAAACGCGTGGCACTCCCTTATGTCTATATATATGTTCCATATTCATGGCCTTGGGTCATTTTGGCAGTCATTAAGAGAGAAATATACATACTCTTGAGATATATACATATATATATATATCTATATCTACACATATATACACACCCTCACACACACTCACTACTTCGGCAGTAGGAAGAAGAAGAAGAAAGAAGAAGAAAGAAGAAAGGAGGAGACAGAGAGAGGGCTGGACAGAGAGGAAGAAGAAAGAGAGAGAGAGTTTGAAGTTTTCAAACTTAAACACATCCAAACGCACCCTAGGTGAGTTCTAACTCACTTGGTCCCTTTATGTGATGTTTACGCAAGTTATTATGATGTTTAGATAGGTTACATGCATGTAGTGCACGTTTATATATGCTATTTTTACAATCTGCTGGAGAAGACGTAGTTCCAATCGATTGACATAAATCTCAATCGATTGACAACAGTTGCATCCCAATCGATTGAATAGGATTTCAATCGATTGACATTGTTCCAATCGATTGACATGTTTATCAATCGATTGATATAATTTTTTTGTTCCAATCGATTGAACCTCTGTTCCAATCGATTGACATGATCAGTACATGGTTTCCTTTGCCTATTTATTATATAAGAGGTTTGGTTGTTCGATGTCTGATTCGGAATTTCCATTATGCGACTATGGGGTAGACAGGAGAAATGTGACACCAAAGATTATGGATAAAGAATAAAAAGTAATATGAAGACGTGGGTTGACGTGTTGTTTCTGATATCAATTTGATGTTCGCTTTCTTTTAATCCGAGTAGTCAGGCCACATTGGGAATTGTCATGTGTCGATGTAGAATGGAACATGAGTAGGTTTGGTAAGTTCTGGGAATGGTGCGTGGATGGACGATTGGTTATGATATGCTCTTAAAAGCAGTGAACCGGACCATGGTTCTTAAAAGCGGTGAGTTGGACCAAGAAGTCTTAAGATAGACTGGATGATCTATGATATGCTCTTAAAAGCGGTGAACCGGACCATGGTTCTTAAAAGCGGTGAGCTGGGATCACTAGTAGATGACGTTAAGTCGTGGCAATAGATTGATATGCCTTGTTCGAAACGTTATATCCCTGAAATGCGGTGAACAGGACCATTGTTCTTAAAAGCTGGGGATAGACTGACGTGAAGTCCATGACATGCGGTGAGCAGGACCATTGCTCTTAAAAGCGATGGACAGAATAAGGGTGTATCCCTAGAGATAAACGATTGAGTCTGTTCATGAAGATCAGAATATGTTGAGTTCGGTATTTGAGTAACAAGACGATAAGGGTCGGTTTACAAGAATGAATAGAGGAACAAGATAATGTTATTTTTATAATAAGATGTTAACTCGTGTTTTCATAAGCTTGTGTTTACTTCAGATAACTGGTACCTCGTTAGTTTATGCTCACTCAGCTCTCAGTAAGCTGACGGCCTTTTTATTGCCTGGACATTCCCCGTCCAGAATATCCTGCCCCTTATTTTACAGGTGATGACCAGTACACTGATGAGTGTTATCCAGAGGAAGGCCCCACCGATGATGGTTACGCCAGGAAGGATTATCCTTATGCCAGTTGAAGACTGAAGATGTTATAGTTAGATTTAATTTCAGTTGTTCTGTTAAACTTTTGTTAACGGGTACTTGGGCATTTGTTGTCTTCAGACCTGTTGTGATCCTGTGGACCATACTCTGATAGTTTGTAATAGTTAGCACTTTGTGCTATTTTCAGTTGATTACTGTTGCTTTCTTTTGGACTAGTACTGCGTGGTGTGGATTATTAGTGACTTTCACCTGTCATTCCTTATGGACCCATAAAGGAAATTTATTTTTCTCTATTTATGCTGCTCCGGGGCGTGACAGTGGCACCTGTGTCAAATAAGACCTTCACACGATGATTATAAAGTGTTAAAGTACCTTCCATGACTTGCTGCTCTGGCTGTTCTTCATATTGAGTTCCTTCATACCCAACTTTATTATAACCACCTTCTTCATATCCTGCGGCATCGGGAATGATTGCGTTCAGTTGGGCCTGTCCTTGCTGACCATAGCTTCCTCCCTTGGGGGCATGACAACGTTGGCTGATGTGACTAGTCTTGCCACAGTTATAGCACACCACCTCTTGTCGACCATTGCGCCTTGGGGCCTTACAGTCTCGAGATATGTGACCAGGTATACCACAATTAAAACAATTGTTACTCCCTCCTGCACCTGATTGTGGATGAGTCTGATATGGAGTTGGACAAGGTTTTCGGTTCCCATCAAAAGTCCTCTTCTGACCTTGATTCCGATATGGTTGTCTGTTCCCGAAATTACCCTTCTGCGATGGGCGAAAGTCAAACTGCTTGCGGTTTGATCGCATGTCCTCTTCCAGTTCGGTGGCCAGTCCTACAAGAGATTCGAATGTCTTGTCCAAGTGCCCAATAGTCATACGACGAATAGGCGGTGCTAACCCTTGATTATATTTTCGAATTCTCTTTTCCTTTGTATCCACCATGTGTGGAGCAAATCGGGATAGCCTCTCAAACTGAGTCGTGTACTCTTGCACAGACTTGTTTCCTTGGATCAGGTCCATAAATTCCCTTTCGCGCTTGTGCCTCTCGGTTGCCGGGAAATACTTCTCCAAGAATTTCTTCCTGAAAGTAACCCATGTCATAGCTTTGATAGCATCTTCTCCCATGGTAGCTTTCACTGTCTCCCACCAATCTGCAGCAGCATAGGTTAATTGGAATGTTGCCAGTTTCTTCTTCTCCTGATCAGTACAATCCATTGTTTCGAAGATATGATCCATCTGCCTCAGCCATTGTTCGGCTTTCCATGGTTCAGCAGTGCCAGCAAATTGCTCTGGTCGCAAGGCACGGAACCTCTCCAATTGTTTATCCCCCGTTTGACAGACTGGGACTTCATTCCTCTGATTGTTGCCATTCCTATTGTTGGCGGCATTTAGGTCTCCAATTCGTTCGATCCTCCGAACAAATGCCTCAAACATGCCGGTCGGATCGACCGCTGGTGGTGCTCCTTCAATCGCATTGAGGTTTCTGGGACTCCTTCTTGCCATAGTTACAACTTAAATCCTAATAGTACAATAAGTTTAGCAATTAAGCAATTATAAGGAGGAATACAAGTGTGAACAGGAGGTTTCAAAAATATTCTATATATATCTGGATGTCGGATCCTAAGTACGGAGGACACTCAACTAAGCCTATCCTTTTGCTATCACAACCTGTGTCTAGACTTAAGCCTAAGAATACAACCAAGGCTCTGATACCAAAAAACCCTGTCACGCCCCGGCGTAGCAAAATAAGGAAATGTAGCAACTTGTATTTTCGCGCCCCTAATAATAAATAAAATGTCAGTTTTTATTTCTATTACTTTATATTTAATCTAGTTGTGGTATTATGTGCATGAATAAATAATAACTATGTTGTTATATACAAGAGCAATGCCAATCTTATTTTACTAACGGTACATCATTTTTATAGTGATGTTATTTCTATAAATATTATATATTAGTTTTAGTAGTTGTTAACCCAATGACATTAATTTTGTGACCCCTTAGTAATTTTAATTGAATTTATTATGCTTAAGACTGCGCCCCTAAGTTACCCCATAGTTTGGTATTAAAACTAGTAATAAATATTTTATCACATTGCCTACATTTTTGGTTCCTAATATTTATTTGGGGTATTTTTCTAGACTACCCGAACCAACCTAACTGAACTAACTGATCAAACTGATTAACTAACCAGATGAATTATTCACAATCTGATTGACTGTATCAATCAACTCACCAGTTGTTAATATTCTCGCCATCATCACCTTCAAATAAATGAGCTTGCAACTTGCAAAGCTCATGATTGTCTTCCCTATAAGTGTATTCACACTTTGCAAACACAATCATGACTCTCAACAAAGCAATTCACACAAGCATAGCATTGCTTACTATTATATATAATTTTCAAAGCACTCCAGTAGCTCTCCCTCTCACTCTCGGCATATACATATCCACATCAATCATCAAAGAGTTTCTTTATTCTTCTCATGATTGCATCCAATGGTTTATGGAGCAAGTGGGCAATAATGCTGAAAGCATTATCTATGTTCACACTTACAAGACTCATTACCTTGCCTATATGTATTAACATAATCACACAAATGAAAGGGACCCATATTAGTAAGCATTGGCATTACTCTCAGTATATTCATATACACATACATTTGGAAGCCTAAGCTTTCAAAAGCTCTTCCTCTCTCTCTCTCTCTCTCTCTCTCTCTCTCTCTCTCTCTCTCTCTCTCGGATCATATATACATACACACCCACATATACCTCTCAAGCTCTATTAACCTCCCTCACTCTCAAGCACAAACACACATATACAATCTGCTGGAGATCCATATATATATATATATAACATCACAGCAAGTGACAAGAGCTCCATAGCCATTGAAGCTTATATTTCGAAAAATTTCGTCTTTTCTTCGGCAAGCCGCGCCACTCAAACTAACGCTCGGTGAGTCTCTCGAACCCACTCATAATGTAGTATTTGTCATTACACACAAGCCGGGGGAATCAAAAGTATGTATAGACGCCTATATATGTATATATAGCCATGGAGGTCCAAAATTAGCGGTACCAAAAATGTTAACGAAAACTAATTCCGTAAATTGAAAATAAAAGTATATGATCATAGTAGGTTCCCTTATAAATAGTTTGTTGATTGGTTGAGTTCTTGACCCCCAAAAGTGAAATTATGTATTTACCATAACTTTAAAATTCTGGAGATTTTTAATTAAAATTCAGAATATATAAGTTAGATTTTTGGAATCCTTACGAAAAATCGAGCAACTTTCATATAGGACTCGTCGCAATCCGATAAGTAACGAGAAAGATATAATAACTTTAAGAAGTTTTAAAAACATAGCCAAACGGAGCCTTAACCAGAAGTTGCAGAAATTTGGAGAAGATCGTAAATTAGCTTGACTTTCGTAGTAGTTAAGTATTTAATTCTGGTGGATAAAGTAAGATTTACGTTGACAGAATGGTTTGGGGTATTGTTTTCCAACCTTGAGGTTGGGGGTTCAAACCTTGTTGGCTACATATTGTTTTGGTACTTATTCCTTTTAGGAGTATTTAAATATTTAATTCTGTTAGCTTAAAATAAAACGAAGATACAAGTTTCAGAGTGGGTTGGTGCATTGTTTATCAACCTTGAGGTTGAGGGTTCAACTCTTGATATGTACATCTTAGATATATATTTTTTTGAGTAATCCTAGAGATAGACACAACATGGAGGTTGTGGCCAAAAGGTTGTGGCTTTGGTTGTGCCCCAAGTATTACTCATATTTTTTTTACATGAATTTACTTGATAAATACTGTACTTGTTTTTAAAGAAATGAATAATTCTTAAATTAAGTATATTTTTAATTCGAAAATACTATTAAATAATATTTTTATTTTATGAAAAAAAAATTTTGTAATGCAAAATTATATTTATTATTTATTTCATGATAAATTAATTTTTATGTATAAAATAAGTATTAGAAATACTTATTGACCCTATTAAATTTTATATTATTATTGTTAACATGTTAGAGGTCATTTTATATAGTTGTATGAATTATCAAACTATAAAACTAGAACTTGATGCTTTTAATAAAATAATTAGTGGCTATTTAACTGGTATTTTAATTATTCAGATATTCATAGTATTCCCAAAATTATGGAAAAATAGAGGAATTGTATTTTGAGGACTTGTCTTTATTAAAAATAAATGTCAAAGCATGTACCCTTTACTTTTATATATTTATGTCATTAAGAAGGGCCTTATGGCTAAATTTATATGCTATTTTAATCTTCTGAAATTTGTAATAATAATTCTAAGACTCCGAAAATTTCGCCGTCAGCTTCCTAAGAACAAACTGAGATAAATTGGTTTACTTGATGATAATTACGAATTTAAAACAACCACTGCCCTGATAAAGAAAATAGTAAATAGAACAAGTTACGCATTGCATAGTCGAGTTGGCATGTATGGAAAGGGGTCGTTGGTCAGCATATATGTTGTGAGAATGTCTCGGGACGAGTAACCTTAATTATCCCAGGCCGCTTGAGATACGGTAGGTTAATTAAGAAGGATTGAGCCCAGGCCGCTTTTGATACGGTAGGTCAATCAGAGTCTTGTGATAGCCTTAATTATTCCAGGCCGCTTCAGATACGGTAGATTAATTAAGAGGGCTGAGCCCAGGCCGCTTTTGATACGGTAGGTCAGTCTGGTGGTAACTTTAAATTATTCCAGGCCGCTTCAGATACGGTAGATTAATTAAAGTATTCCACAGGTTATTAAAACCTTGAATGTCTAGGTATGTCCAGGCCAACTTAAATACGGCAGGCATATCGACAGACCTTCTAAACTAACGGCATTGTGCCGGATGGTTCTAGGTGGACCGAATGAGTCAAGAGATTGTGATCGAGATAAAAGAGTCAGTGAGATGAGATGATTTCATGGTTCATGCACGGTCTTAATTATTCATTATTCAAATGGTTATTAATTGTTATCATGCGACGATTGGAATAATGGATTTATCACACTCTAAGGTATCGAACATTATAATAACTGTTAATGTACTTTTATATACATTGCTTGTGTGTTCGTTATACTCACTCGGCTTTCATTACCTGATGACTTTATTTTGTCCTGGACATCCAAATGTTCAGGAAATGATTATGCAGGGCAATATGATTATGCCAGCTAGAGGAGCCTACAGCGCTACTTTTATAATTTAAATAAAGTTGTAATAAGGATATGGATAATGTTTTTATTTGATTAAGGCGGTCTGTGCCTTAAGGATATTTGAACTTAAGCCTATGTAATGTTTGAAGTTGTTATATGTTTAATATTATCTTCCCTGTTGCTTTTATATACTCTGTTTTCTGGTACATGTTAAGCTAAGTACAGGACAAGCGATCCATCAACTGTCATGACCTACGGGTCCAAAACGGAAATGAAAAATTTTCCTTATTTTGCTACGCCGGGGCGTGACATGGTTTTTTTGGTATCAGAGCCTTGGTTGTATTCTTAGGCTTAAGTCTAGACACAGGTTGTGATAGCAAAAGGATAGGCTTAGTCGAGTGTCCTCCGTACTTAGGATCCGACATCCAGATATATATAGAATATTTTTGAAACCTCCTGTTCACACTTGTATTCCTCCTTATAATTGCTTAATTGCTAAACTTATTGTACTATTAGGATTTAAGTTGTAACTATGGCAAGAAGGAGTCCCAGAAACCTCAATGCGATTGAAGGAGCACCACCAGCGGTCGATCCGACCGGCATGTTTGAGGCATTTGTTCGGAGGATCGAACGAATTGGAGACCTAAATGCCGCCAACAATAGGAATGGCAACAATCAGAGGAATGAAGTCCCAGTCTGTCAAACGGGGGATAAACAATTGGAGAGGTTCCGTGCCTTGCGACCAGAGCAATTTGCTGGCACTGCTGAACCATGGAAAGCCGAACAATGGCCAGCAAATTGCTCTGGTCGCAAGGCACGGAACCTCTCCAATTGTTTATCCCCCGTTTGACAGACTGGGACTTCATTCCTCTAATTGTTTCCATTCCTATTGTTGGCGGCATTTAGGTCTCCAATTCGTTCGATCCTCCGAACAAATGCCTCAAACATGCCGGTCGGATCGACCGCTGGTGGTGCTCCTTCAATCGCATTGAGGTTTCTGGGACTCCTTCTTGCCATAGTTACAAATTAAATCCTAATAGTACAATAAGTTTAGCAATTAAGCAATTATAAGGAGGAATACAAGTGTGAACAGGAGGTTTCAAAAATATTCTATATATATCTGGATGTCGGATCCTAAGTACGGAGGACACTCGACTAAGCCTATCCTTTTGCTATCACAACCTGTGTCTAGACTTAAGCCTAAGAATACAACCAAGGCTTTAATACCAAAAAACCCTGTCACGCCCCGGCGTAGCAAAATAAGGAAAATTTTTCATTTCCGTTTTGGACCCGTAGGTCATGACAGTTGATGGATCGCTTGTCCTGTACTTAGCTTAACATGTACCAGAAAACAGAGTATATAAAAGCAACAGGGAAGATAATATTAAACATATAACAACTTCAAACATTACATAGGCTTAAGTTCAAATATCCTTAAGGCACAGACCGCCTTAATCAAATAAAAACATTATCCATATCCTTATTACAACTTTATTTAAATTATAAAAGTAGCGCTGTAGGCTCCTCTAGCTGGCATAATCATATTGCCCTGCATAATCATTTCCTGAACATTTGGATGTCCAGGACAAAATAAAGTCATCAGCTAATGAAAGCCGAGTGAGTATAACGAACACACAAGCAATGTATATAAAAGTACATTAACAGTTATTATAATGTTCGATACCTTAGAGTGTGATAAATCCATTATTCCAATCGTCGCATGATAACAATTAATAACCGTTTGAATAATGAATAATTAAGACCGTGCATGAACCATGAAATCATCTCATCTCACTGACTCTTTTATCTCGATCACAATCTCTTGACTCATTCGGTCCACCTAGAACCATCCGGCACAATGCCGTTAGTTTAGAAGGTCTGTCGATATGCCTGCCGTATTTAAGTTGGCCTGGACATACCTAGACATTCAAGGTTTTAATAACCTGTGGAATACTTTAATTAATCTACCGTATCTGAAGCGGCCTGGAATAATTTAAAGTTACCACCAGACTGACCTACCGTATCAAAAGCGGCCTGGGCTCAGCCCTCTTAATTAATCTACCGTATCTGAAGCGGCCTGGAATAATTAAGGCTATCACAAGACTCTGATTGACCTACCGTATCAAAAGCGGCCTGGGCTCAATCCTTCTTAATTAACCTACCGTATCTCAAGCGGCCTGGGATAATTAAGGTTACTCGTCCCGAGACATTCTCACAACATATATGCTGACCAACGACCCCTTTCCATACATGCCAACTCGACTATGCAATGCGTAACTTGTTCTATTTACTATTTTCTTTATCAGGGCAGTGGTTGTTTTAAATTCGTAATTATCATCAAGTAAACCAATTTATCTCAGTTTGTTCTTAGGAAGCTGACGGCGAAATTTTCGGAGTCTTAGAATTATTATTACAAATTTCAGAAGATTAAAATAGCATATAAATTTAGCCATAAGGCCCTTCTTAATGACATAAATATATAAAAGTAAAGGGTACATGCTTTGACATTTATTTTTAATAAAGACAAGTCCTCAAAATACAATTCCTCTATTTTTCCATAATTTTGGGAATACTATGAATATCTGAATAATTAAAATACCAGTTAAATAGCCACTAATTATTTTATTAAAAGCATCAAGTTCTAGTTTTATAGTTTGATAATTCATACAACTATATAAAATGACCTCTAACATGTTAACAATAATAATATAAAATTTAATAGGGTCAATAAGTATTTCTAATACTTATTTTATACATAAAAATTAATTTATCATGAAATAAATAATAAATATAATTTTGCATTACAAAAAAAAAAATTTATAAAATAAAAATATTATTTAATAATTTTTTCGAAATAAAAATATACTTAATTTAAGAATTATTCATTTCTTTAAAAACAAGTATTTATCAAGTAAATCCATGTAAAAAAAAATATATCTAAGATGTACATATCAAGGGTTGAACCCTTGACCTCAAGGTTGATAAACAATGCACCAACCCACTCTGACACTTGTATCTTCGTTTTATTTTAAGCTAACAGAATTAAATATTTAGATACTCCTAAAAGGAATAAGTACCAAAACAATATGTAGCCAACAAGGTTTGAACCACCAACCTCAAGGTTGGAAAACAATACCCCAAACCATTCTGTCAACGTAAATCTTACTTTATCCACCAGAATTAAATACTTAACTACTACGAAAGTCAAGCTAATTTACAACAGTGCATCGTCTTCTCCAAATTTCTGCAACTTCTGGTTAAGGCTCCGTTTGGCTATGTTTTTAAAACTTCTTAAAGTTATTATATCTTTCTCGTTACTTATCGGATTGCGACGAGTCCTATATGAAAGTTGCTTGATTTTTCGCAAGGATTCCAAAAATCTTACTTATATATTCTGAATTTTAATTAAAAATCTCCAGAATTTTAAAGTTATGGTAAATACATAATTTCACTTTTGGGGGTCAAGAACTCAACCAATCAACAAACTATTTATAAGGGAACCTACTATGATCATATACTTTTATTTTCAATTTACGGAATTAGTTTTCGTTAACATTTTTGGTACCGCTAATTTTGGACCTCCATGGTTATATATACGTATATAGGCGTCTATACATACTTTTGATTCCCCCGGCTTGTGTGTAATGACAAATACTATATTATGAGTGGGTTCGAGAGACTCACCGAGCGTTAGTTTGAGTGGCGCGGCTTGGCGAAGAAAAGACAAAAATTTCCGAAATATAAGCTTCAATGGCTATGGAGCTTTTGTCACTTGCTGTGATGTTATATATATATATATATATGGATCTCCAGCAGATTGTATATGTGTGTTTGTGCTTGAGAGTGAGGGAGGTTAATAGAGCTTGAGAGGTATATGTGGGTGTGTATGTATATATGATCCGAGAGAGAGAGAGAGAGAGAGAGAGAGAGAGAGAGAGAGAGAGAGAGGAAGAGCTTTTGAAAGCTTAGGCTTCCAAATGTATGTGTATATGAATATACTGAGAGTAATGCCAATGCTTACTAATATGGGTCCCTTTCATTTGTGTGATTATGTTAGTACATATAGGCAAGGTAATGAGTCTTGTAAGTGTGAACATAGATAATGCTTTCAGCATTATTGCCCACTTGCTCCATAAACCAATGGATGCAATCATGAGAAGAATAAAGAAACTCTTTGATGATTGATGTGGATATGTATATGCCGAGAGTGAGAGGGAGAGCTACTGGAGTGCTTTGAAAATTATATATAATAGTAAGTAATGCTATGCTTGTGTGAATTGCTTTGTTGAGAGTCATGATTGTGTTTGCAAAGTGTGAATACACTTATAGGGAAGACAATCATGAGCTTTGCAAGTTGCAAGCTCATTTATTTGAAGGTGATGATGGCGAGAATATTAACAACTGGTGAGTTGATTAATACAGTTAATCAGATTGTGAATAATTCATCTGGTTAGTTAATCAGTTTGATCAGTTAGTTCAGTTAGGTTGGTTCGGGTAGTCTAGAAAAATACCCCAAATAAATATTAGGAGCCAAAAATGTAGGCAATGTGATAAAATATTTATTACTAGTTTTAATACCAAACTATGGGGTAACTTAGGGGCGCAGTCTTAAGCATAATAAATTCAATTAAAATTACTAAGGGGTCACAAAATTAATGTCATTGGGTTAACAACTACTAAAACTAATATATAATATTTATAGAAATAACATCACTATAAAAATGATGTACCGTTAGTAAAATAAGATTGGCATTGCTCTTGTATATAACAACATAGTTATTATTTATTCATGCACATAATACCACAACTAGATTAAATATAAAGTAATAGAAATAAAAACTGACATTTTATTTATTATTAGGGGCGCGAAAATACAGGTTGCTACATGTTAAGTTGGGTAATGTTATAGATTATGCTCCAAGCTATGAGTTATACTTACAAGTCACAAGTTGGGTATGGTTGAGAGAGACTTGAGCAAGTTGGGTAACTTTTGTTTGAAAAATAAGTTGGCTTCTCCTTATGGATCAATGTTTATGTATATGTTTCAAGACTATGAACTTGAATGTAAATTAAGGTTCCTAGTTGGAATTCTATGGATTATGTATGGTTAAACTACTTTTCAAATGTTTGGAAATGGTTGGAAAAACTCTATGATGGTTGGGTAAAGTTGTGGAACACTTGGGAATATTTCCTAAATGGTTTTGGATGTGGCTATGAGGATTTGGTATGGATTAATCAAGTTTTGACAGCATTTTTTACTCTTGTTTTGAGAAAGTTTGTAATATGTCAAGTTGGGGGTTTGTGTTTGGTTGTATAGCAAACCATGTGTCATGGTTGCTAGTTACAAGTCATGTGTATTGGGAGTGACTTGGGGAAACGTAAGTGATTTTGATTGTAAATTTAACTTGATTTTACCTATGTTAAGTGGTTGTGTGTGTATTTGAGAGGAACAAAGATTTTGGGGGTAAACTTATGAATCACATGAGGAATTGATATGTTTTGATTGTAAATTCGTATTTGGATAAGTTGTG
Source organism: Hydrangea macrophylla (assembly GCA_033977485.1). NCBI lineage: Eukaryota > Viridiplantae > Streptophyta > Magnoliopsida > Cornales > Hydrangeaceae > Hydrangea > Hydrangea macrophylla. Next base: position 32,647,465 of record CM066999.1, on the reverse strand, counting down.
TTAATGTTTTAAAACAAATGAAAATGTTTTGATAAAGGTCTTTGATGTTTACCCAAGGTTTGTTGATGTTTGGTGTTGGTTTGAACTTGAAATCTGATGTTTAGCAGCAGAAAAACCAATCTGGAAAAACCAGATCGATCCGGGTCCAGTGCGGATCGATCCGGGGCATCTGGAACTGCAAAACATAACAATCAGCTAAATCCGGATCGATCCGGATCTGGGGTGGATCGATCCGCTAGTTTGGGTTCAGCCCGACCGCTTTTACGGAAACAAGCATAACTCTCTCTAGAAAATTCGAATTCGCGCGCCGTTTTTTGCGTTGGAACTGGGATTCAAAGACCTATTTTTATGTATAAAATTTGCTATAATTTATTAATAACCATTTTTCCCTTGGGGCTGTTTTGTGTCAACGGAGCTGTTTAATGATGTCTAATCCATGTATTTCTTAGTGAATTAAGGGTATTTTGATGTGTGGGTTTGTTACACATGTCCCAACTTGCCCGAGGCAGGTTGGGGGTGTGACGTCTTTCTTGTGACATGATGGATCCAAGGTTCTACAAAACCATAGTAGGGGAAATCATCTCCTTCCTTGACAAATTATCCATTCAGGGTCTTTCGGTATGGCAGAAGACTTCTCACTCTCTTCTTCTATGGCTTCTGCAGCTCGATGTCTTCTTCAGTGGGCTTGTACCCCAATCCAAATGTGTCTTTCTGCCCTTCAATTCGAGGGAACTCGCGTATCCCTTATTGACGTCGGCCCAATCCCATTCAAGGGAAGAAGTTCATTTTGCGGACGATATTGACTACCGCAGAGTGGATCTCAGGGAACCTGTCTTCATCACTAATCATGTAGACTCCCTTCATGGAGAATCCCCCAATTTCTCCTTCTTCTAGCTAGGGCATTTGGATTTCGAAGACGGGAGCATAGCTTGGTGAGGCTTCATTTCCCCAGCTGTTCCGAGGATGATATTCACTTCTTTCTCATGAACATACTTGATCATTTCACAACAAGGAAAAATGCTATTTATGTCACTTTCAAAATTGTTTTTATGTCACTTTTATTTCGACTAACATAATTATTTCTCACATATGCTTTTTATGTCACTTTATAAGTAGTTATGTCGGTTTTTAAAAAAAGTGACATAAAAACTCTATTATTTATGTCATTTTTTTAAAAAGTGACATAAATAATAAAGTTTTTATGTCACTTTTTTTATAAACCAACATAAATAATAAAGTTTATATGTCACTTTTTACAAACCGACATAAAAAAAATGCGGTGGTAATTTTGTAAATAAAATATTTTATATTATGTCGGTTTATTTTAAAACTGACATAAAAAAGACGCGGTGGCAATTTTGTAAATAATATATTTTATATTTATGTCGATTTATGTAAAAAATGACAAAAGATTTATCTAAAAAATGACATAAATGATTTTTGGAGGGCTGATGAAAACATATGCAAAGGATCTAAATTTTTTTATTTGCTTTCTTCATCATTCCCATACCCTCTCTTCATTCCCAAACCCTCTCAGTCGCACATCTCCCTCCACCACGTCGCCGCCGCCTCCTCATTCTCTCAACTGCCGCCTCCTCTCAGCCGCCGCTGCTGTGTGTTCCTTCTCTCAGCTGCCGCCACTGCGTGTTCCTTCTCTCAACTGTAACCGCTGCCTTATCCAGGTTTCTCTCTCTCTCTCTCTCTCTCTCTCTCTCTCTCTCTCTCTCTCTCTCTCCAGATCTGGCCTTAAAATCTTACTAGATGACACAGAGATGAAGTTAATTGAATTCTTCTTCTCCAATTCAGATCAATTTCTAGATGTGTGTATGTGTGAGCCATCACCAAAACCTAGCTTGGGTCCAAAACTACCTCTACTTCACCTTCAAAAACTTCCAAGTCTCCACCGAACAAACAATGTTTATTATCGAGTTCAACGGACTCATCAAAAACCAGATCTACGAAGCCACCGTGATCCACTTAGGCTCCAAAATCAGTTCGTCTCAGTATAGCACGTTGATTCGTGACTATATTTATATATACACATACATCTATATATAAGGTTTTTGTAAGGTGATTTTGTTTTATTGATTGGTGGTTCAATTAGGGCTTGATCTGCACCGCTGCTGAAAGAGATCGCTACAAAAATCCTTGAGTGTTTTGATTCGCTATCATCATTCTCAAGCAGCTTCAATCAGGTAATTGGTGTTGTCACGCCCCGACGTAGCATAAATATGGAAAGCGTTTAATTTCCTTTATGGACCCGTAGGTCGCGACAGTTTGAAGGATCGATTCCGTCCCAAACGTCGAACAACATAAAACCATTAATCAGAGTAGGGCAACCTGGGCTTATAAAAATTAAATCTCTAACTTATTACATCCTATAGTACAGGGTTTACTAAGGCACAGACCGCCTTGAAAATAAAACAATAACTTACAGTCTATTACAGTCATCCTCAAAACCAAATCAACACATAATCATAAAGCATATAAAAGTAACATCTCTTCTCAGCAACAGATCTTAATTTGCATAATCATAAGGTTCTTCTTGGTTATTACCTGCAAAGCCTAGACACGAATGTCCAGGACGCATCAACGCCGTCAGCTTCAAGAAGCTGGTGAGTATTAAAAACATAGCTTTGAATGTAAAAACATGCCCATTTACCTTTTTCCCATTTCCATTTAAATACCACAAGTTTATATTTATGATAAAGAGCTTGTTAGAAAAACAACCACAACAATAATTAAAAGATAAATTCACACATATGTGACCGTGTATGAGAACAATGCACCATCTCATCTAACCGACTCTTTTCTCTCGACAAAACCCAACAACCCTCTATCCTACTCCTGGTATCTTTGAAATACTAAGATAGCCACACTTTAGCAACGGGGCGCCAGGGAGTGTCCAGTTTGCCTCACACTTTGGTCCGGGGTACCAGGGAGTGTCCAATGCCTCACACTTTGAATACCCTAACCGCCATGCAAATACCGGGGCAACCCCCACACAGGTATCCAGACTCGAGTCATTCAGGGAGTGTCTATAGGCCACACTTTAGCACTTCCATGGGTGCCAGTGAGTGTCCAAGTTCGGCTTCACACACTTTAACGCTTCCATGGGCGTCAGGGAGTGTCCATTTTTGCCACCTTCGCATTTCAAAGACACCCTCATCCTCTTTTTCAACTCCAACCACAATCACATCCACAACCACAACCATAACCACAGCCACAATTACAACCACAACCACAACCACAACCACAACTCAAACTCATACTCTTTCCACACAATCATTACTCTTTTCCACACTATCATTACTCTTTTACACACTACCAACACTCACCATGCATGTACAACTGACTCCACATGAATGTCATCCAACTTTAAACATAAAGGAATTCACAGAATTAAAGAAATAATACGCGTACGGGGATTGAAAATTCGTAATTCATTGCCTTAATCATTTTAAACATAACTAATAGCATTCTAAAAACTGCTACTGAAATCCTCGTTTTTTGTCCAAACGGTGCAGAATCTGAGAAAATTGTATTAGACGAAAAGTGTGCAGAATCGAGTTTTGCTTGGGACAACGCGGACAGAACCTTAAATTTCATTCGTTTTCCTAACAAAAATCTGAAAACAAAATTCTGCTACTGTTAAAATTAAAAGAGAAAATATTAGATTGAATTTCTAATATACTTTTTCTGCTACTGTAATCCTCATTTTCTGCCCAAACGGTGCAAAATCTGAGAAAATTGCATTAGACGAAAAGTGTGCAGAATCGAGTTTTACTTGGGACAACGCGGGCAGAACCTTAAATTTCATTCGTTTTCCTAACAAAAATCTGAAAACAAAATTCTGCTACTGTTAAAATTAACTACCTAAATCAGTAAATAAGGAATGAGTTACATTTGGAGTGAGTTAGTAATACTCACCGTGATATAGATTGAAGAAATTGTTGAGACAGAAATATAATTACGAAATTCCCGAATTCCAAGCTTTGGCTATGGAGGATTGAGCTCTTCTCTCTCTCTACGAAATTGAAGAACTCTCTGCACTCTCTAAACTCTCTGTGAATTCTGAAATGTGTTGTGATGGAAGTGCAGAATGTGTAGTGTGGTTGGGTGTATAAATAATCAAACTCCCACTTAGAAACATTGGCCTAACTTCCCACTCATGAACCACTATCCTCCATTTAATACAAGGAATGTGCAGAAATGATGTGTAAATATACACTACAATTCATAATGCTCCATTGATAATTGAAAGGGTAGGTAGAGTTGGTGTGGGTCAAGGTGTGTTTGGGAATCAAGCTTATGGCATTAGGACAACACACATACTACAAGCATTTGCCAAACAAGTCCTAAGGGAAAACTTCAGCAATAATAATTGAGTATAAAGAAATTTGTCCAATCAGTTACTCCCAAAATTCTATGGAAGTTTAACATTGCGCGGACAGTTTTAAACCTAAACTGGTATTTTCGTGACACGGTGTTTATCACAAAAATACAGAGAATTCATTTTAACGTTAGAAATAGTTTTCTGATTTTATAAAAATACAGTTTGAGTTTAAAAGAAGTAATTCCACCGTTTTGAAATATAGTTTTGAATTTTAACACAGGTATTGCAAGTTTTTATGAAAATTGCATTTTGACCCCAAAAGTAATTTTAATTAGTCAAGAATTAAACTTTTCACATAAGAATCGAAATTAACATATAAACAGACAATATATATTAAATTTTAAATATGATAATGCAAATGATAATGAAAATAAATTTTAATTATGATCATGCAGGAAAATGCAGGTTATTACACCCTTCCCCCCTTAAACAGGATTTCGTCCCCGAAATCAAGACTAACTAGTCATGAAACAACTCCGGGTACTTCTTCCTCATATCAGCTTCAACTTCCCACGAGGCTTCATTCTCGTCGTGGTGATTCCATTGAACCTTCACCAACGGAATATCCTTATTCCTCAGCTTCTTGATACTCTGATCCAAAATCTTCGCAGGTCTCTCCTTGTAAGAAACGCTATGACTCGTCTCAATGTCGTCATAACTAACCACATGCGAGGGATCTCGTATGTATTTCCTCAACATACTCACGTGAAACACGTTGTGAACCCCAGACATCTTTGGTGGTAACGCCAGTTGATAGGCCACTTTCCCGATACGTTCCAAAATCTCAAACGGTCCAATGAAACGCGGAGCTAACTTCCCTCTCTTGAGACCAAAACGTACTACTCCTCGTGTTGGTGAAACCTTAAGAAGTACGTGATCTCCCACACTAAACTCCAGATCTTTTCGGCGTCGATCAGCATAACTCTTATACCGGCTCTGAGCGGTTCTTATCCTTTCTTTGACCAAGGAAATCTTCTCGTTGGTTTCTCTAACCAAATCTGGTCCCAACAATTCTGTGTCCCCAACCTCTGCCCAACACAATGGAGAACGACATGGTCGTCCGTACAGTGCTTCGAACGGAGCCATACCGATACTCGTATGATAACTATTGTTATAGGCAAATTCAACCAACGGCAAGTGTGTCTCCCAAGATTCTTCAAAATCGATCACACAAGCCCTAAGCATATCTTCCATGATCTGATTCACACGCTCAGTTTGTCCATCTGTCTGAGGGTGAAAAGCAGTACTCATCTTGAGCGAGGTTCCCATAGCTTCTTGCAAACTTTCCCAAAATCCAGAAGTAAAACGTGCGTCACGGTCTGACACAATCGACACAGGTGCACCGTGAAGTCGCACAACTTGTTGTATGTACATCCGGCTCATCTTTTCCACCGGGTATGTCATACTGTAAGCAATAAAATGAGCTGACTTCGTCAATCGATCCACAATTACCCAAATAGCGTCATGATTCTGCTGTGATCGAGGCAATCCTACTACAAAATCCATCGTTATATGCTCCCACTTCCAACCAGGAATAGGTAGCGGTTGCAACAATCCTGACGGTCTCTGATGTTCGGCCTTGACTTGCTGACACGTCAAACACTTGGATACAAACTCGGCCACATCCTTCTTCATGCCTTCCCACCAGAAATTCCTCTTCAAATCTTTGTACATCTTCGTTCCTCCCGGGTGAACTGTATACCTTGATTTATGTGCTTCTTCCAGGATATCCTTCCTTAACTCTCCATCACCGGGCACGCACAATCTATTCCTGCACCGATACCCTCTATCGATTCCCACCTTCCATTCTGTCGGGTCCTTCTCTGACATCTTTATGAACCATGATTGAAACTTCTCATCTTCTTTCTGAGCTCCAATAATGCGGTCAATGAGAACAGGTTGTAGGATAAGACATCCGAAAAGTTGTCCTTCTCCTCTTTCAGCACTCTGTACATCAAACTCTGCCAACGTCTCCAATGCTCGCCATTCTCTCACCATTAAGGAGGCGATCGTCTCACGAGTCTGCCGACTCAAAGCATCAGCGACCACATTAGCTTTACCAGGGTGGTATTCCAATGTGAAGTCATAATCTTTGATCAACTCCATCCATCTGCGCTGCCTCATGTTCAACTCTTTCTGTGTGAACAAATACTTCAGACTCTTGTGATCGGAGAACAAATCAAACTTCTCACCGTAGAGATAATGTCTCCAAATCTTGAGTGCAAATACCACTGCTGCCAACTCCAAATCATGAATAGGATAGTTCAACTCATTCGGCTTCAGCTGTCTAGATCCATAGGCTATAACTTTACCATCTTGCATAAGTACACACCCTAGTCCTTGATATGAGGCGTCACTAAAGATAGTGAACTTCTCACCAGGCTTGGGTATTGCTAGTACTGGTGCGGTAGTGAGTCTCTCTTTCAACTCTAGAAAGGCTCGCTCGTGCTTCTCTGTCCATTCGAATTTCAAATTCTTCTTCGTCAATCCAGTCAATGGTGCGGCTATTTTAGAGAATCCTTCAACAAATCTTCTGTAATAGCCTGCGAGTCCAAGAAAACTCCGAACTTCTGTAGGGTTGCTTGGCCTAACCCAGTTGGATACAGCATCGGTCTTGGACGAATCCACAGAAATTCCTTGAGATGACACCTTGTGTCCCAAAAATTTCACTTCTTGCAACCAAAACTCACACTTACTGAACTTGGCATACAAGTGGTGGTCCTTAAGCGTCTGCATCGTAATCCGAAGATGTTGCTCATGTTCTTCTCTTGACTTAGAATAGATCAAAATATCATCAATAAAGACGATGACAAACTGATCTAAATAAGGCTTGAACACTCTGTTCATCAGATCCATAAACACTGCCGGGGCGTTCGTCAATCCAAACGGCATCACCAGAAATTCATAATGACCATATCGGGTTCTGAAAGCAGTCTTAGGTATGTCTTCCTTCCGTACCCTCAACTGATGATATCCCGACCTAAGGTCTATCTTGGAAAATATCGTAGCTCCTTGTAGTTGATCAAATAAATCGTCAATCCGAGGCAAAGGATACTTGTTCTTGATCGTCACTCGATTCAATTCTCTGTAGTCGATACACAGCCTGAGCGTCCCGTCCTTCTTCTTCACAAATAACACCGGTGCTCCCCAAGGCGATGTACTTGGACGTACAAAACCTAGGTTCTCGAGCTCTTGTACTTGTCCCTTTAATTCTAGCAGTTCTGTGGGGGCCATTCTGTAGGGAACCTTGGTAATTGGTACGGTACCCGGTATAAGCTCAATACAGAACTCTATACTTCTCTCGGGCGGTAATCCAGAAATGTCTTGAAATACTTCTTCGAAGTCCTTGACTACAGGTATAGATGATGCTGTCACCTCTGTACTGACGACTTCAATGTTGGCTAAACATCTTGTGAGGAACATATCTCCCGAAGGGTTACATTGAAAATCAAAGGGTTGATTCTCATTGTCGGAGAATGTAATTCTCTTCCTCGCACAATCCAACTTCACTTGATTCTGAGACAGCCAATCCATTCCTAGGATTATGTCAAACTCCTTCATCGATAGGACGATCAACCTTGCAGGGATTTCTCGGTCTCCTAATCTTAAGGGACAATCCTTGCACACATGTCCTAAACTGACCGCAGCTCCTATTGGTGATGTAGCCTTCAAAGCTTTCTCTAAGCGATGAGGTAAGATACCCAATCTCCGAATTGTATTAACAGATATGAATGATAGAGCAGCACCCGTATCAAATAATACTCTAACATGGGAGTTAAATAGAGTCAATGTACCTTCCACTGCTTGCTGATCAGGTTGAGCTTCTCCATGATCTCCTTCTTCATATTCAGCTCCATCATATCCCGCGGCATCAGGAATAACAGCATTCAAGCGGGTCTGACTCTGTTGTCCATAAGTTGCTTGCTTAGGAGCAGTGCAGAACCTGCTGATGTGACCTGGTTCACCACAGTTGAAGCAGACTATTCCTGGCTGAGCAGCACGCCTTGGTGCCCTGCAGTCCCGAGCCACATGTCCAGGGTTGCCACAGTTGAAGCACTTTACACCACTACTTCCTTCTCCTACTCGGGGTTGAGTCGGATGGGTAATAGCTTGTGCCTTCTTGTTCCCATCAAAGTTCCTCTTCTGCCCTTGGGTACGGTTCATTGGTGGTCTATTTCCAAAATTACCCCTCTGAGGCGGTCGGAATTCCAATTGTTTGCGATATACTCGAGCATCTTCTTCCAGGTCGGTAGCCAGGCCGACTAGTCCTTCAAATGATTTGTCTAGGTGGCCGAGAGTCAAGCGACGAATCTGCGGTGCCAACCCTTGATTATACTTCCGGATCTTCTTCTCCTCAGTATCAACCATGTGCGGGGCAAACCGTGACAGCCTCTCAAACTGTGTGGTATACTCTTGCACCGTCTTGGTTCCTTGCGTCAGATCCATAAATTCCTTCTCTCTTCTGTGCCTCTCCGTAGCCGGAAAGTACTTCTCCAGAAATCTCCCTTTGAACGCCGTCCACGTCATCCCCATAGCAGCGGTGTTTCCGATAGTGGCTATGACCGAGTCCCACCAATCTGCAGCGGCGTCGGTCAGTTGAAAAGTAGCCAATCTCCTTTTGTCCATCTCGTTGCATTGGATAGCTTCGAACATGCGGTCCATCTGTCTTAACCATTGCTCCTCCTTCCAGGGATCCGTGGTACCCGCAAATTGCTCGGGCCTGAGCGCACGGAATCTTTCCAGCAGCTTATCTCCCGTCTGGCGGTCTCGTTGGTTTTCATTCGCATTACTAACCCTCTCGAGACGTCTAATAAAAGCTTCAAATATTCCCGTGGGGTCGGCAGCCTCGGGCGCTCCTTCAATCAGATTTCTGTTCCTCCTTGGTCTTCCAGCCATTCTATGCATGATAGGGGTAGTAGAATGAGAAACATGCATGCAACAGTACTCTGACAAAAATTTTCAAAATAGTATATATCACTATATCACATACTCGTATTATCACATAAGCATACAATAAAATATAAATTAAGTACATATAACACGTATTCGAACTAGGGCTGTCTAATAGCAAAGAGGTTGTATTCTTATCCTCTAGACTCTGGTTGTGGGCCATACTGACTATTCCGAGATTTGACTCAGGAAATTTGTCAGTGCCTAAGCTATTAATGAGGGCTATGGTATGCTTTAACTCCTTAGAAACTCGGCTACTATATGTCTGTAGGGGCATCATAAGTTATGGTTATCTCGGCTAATCCTAAATGGATATGTCTGAAGGTATATGGAAATTGTTATCATTCTTGTCGATGTGACAAGACAAACGGGTAATCATTTCTATGATAAAACCAACTTAGAATTTTAGTTTCTGAACTAAGGGTAATCCGTACTAAACTAACACTAGAACTTGGTTGTATAGCTTAGTAAAACTTAAGGGTAACCTATGTCACTAATCTATGGCGTGAATAACTGAGCCTGGTCAATCTAGAAAACCTATGGCTCTGATACCACCAAATCCTGTCACGCCCCGACGTAGCATAAATATGGAAAGCGTTTAATTTCCTTTATGGACCCGTAGGTCGCGACAGTTTGAAGGATCGATTCCGTCCCAAACGTCGAACAACATAAAACCATTAATCAGAGTAGGGCAACCTGGGCTTATAAAAATTAAATCTCTAACTTATTACATCCTATAGTACAGGGTTTACTAAGGCACAGACCGCCTTGAAAATAAAACAATAACTTACAGTCTATTACAGTCATCCTCAAAACCAAATCAACACATAATCATAAAGCATATAAAAGTAACATCTCTTCTCAGCAACAGATCTTAATTTGCATAATCATAAGGTTCTTCTTGGTTATTACCTGCAAAGCCTAGACACGAATGTCCAGGACGCATCAACGCCGTCAGCTTCAAGAAGCTGGTGAGTATTAAAAACATAGCTTTGAATGTAAAAACATGCCCATTTACCTTTTTCCCATTTCCATTTAAATACCACAAGTTTATATTTATGATAAAGAGCTTGTTAGAAAAACAACCACAACAATAATTAAAAGATAAATTCACACATATGTGACCGTGTATGAGAACAATGCACCATCTCATCTAACCGACTCTTTTCTCTCGACAAAACCCAACAACCCTCTATCCTACTCCTGGTATCTTTGAAATACTAAGATAGCCACACTTTAGCAACGGGGCGCCAGGGAGTGTCCAGTTTGCCTCACACTTTGGTCCGGGGTACCAGGGAGTGTCCAATGCCTCACACTTTGAATACCCTAACCGCCATGCAAATACCGGGGCAACCCCCACACAGGTATCCAGACTCGAGTCATTCAGGGAGTGTCTATAGGCCACACTTTAGCACTTCCATGGGTGCCAGTGAGTGTCCAAGTTCGGCTTCACACACTTTAACGCTTCCATGGGCGTCAGGGAGTGTCCATTTTTGCCACCTTCGCATTTCAAAGACACCCTCATCCTCTTTTTCAACTCCAACCACAATCACATCCACAACCACAACCATAACCACAGCCACAATTACAACCACAACCACAACCACAACCACAACTCAAACTCATACTCTTTCCACACAATCATTACTCTTTTCCACACTATCATTACTCTTTTACACACTACCAACACTCACCATGCATGTACAACTGACTCCACATGAATGTCATCCAACTTTAAACATAAAGGAATTCACAGAATTAAAGAAATAATACGCGTACGGGGATTGAAAATTCGTAATTCATTGCCTTAATCATTTTAAACATAACTAATAGCATTCTAAAAACTGCTACTGAAATCCTCGTTTTCTGTCCAAACGGTGCAGAATCTGAGAAAATTGTATTAGACGAAAAGTGTGCAGAATCGAGTTTTGCTTGGGACAACGCGGACAGAACCTTAAATTTCATTCGTTTTCCTAACAAAAATCTGAAAACAAAATTCTGCTACTGTTAAAATTAAAAGAGAAAATATTAGATTGAATTTCTAATATACTTTTTCTGCTACTGTAATCCTCATTTTCTGCCCAAACGGTGCAAAATCTGAGAAAATTGCATTAGACGAAAAGTGTGCAGAATCGAGTTTTACTTGGGACAACGCGGGCAGAACCTTAAATTTCATTCGTTTTCCTAACAAAAATCTGAAAACAAAATTCTGCTACTGTTAAAATTAACTACCTAAATCAGTAAATAAGGAATGAGTTACATTTGGAGTGAGTTAGTAATACTCACCGTGATATAGATTGAAGAAATTGTTGAGACAGAAATATAATTACGAAATTCCCGAATTCCAAGCTTTGGCTATGGAGGATTGAGCTCTTCTCTCTCTCTACGAAATTGAAGAACTCTCTGCACTCTCTAAACTCTCTGTGAATTCTGAAATGTGTTGTGATGGAAGTGCAGAATGTGTAGTGTGGTTGGGTGTATAAATAATCAAACTCCCACTTAGAAACATTGGCCTAACTTCCCACTCATGAACCACTATCCTCCATTTAATACAAGGAATGTGCAGAAATGATGTGTAAATATACACTACAATTCATAATGCTCCATTGATAATTGAAAGGGTAGGTAGAGTTGGTGTGGGTCAAGGTGTGTTTGGGAATCAAGCTTATGGCATTAGGACAACACACATACTACAAGCATTTGCCAAACAAGTCCTAAGGGAAAACTTCAGCAATAATAATTGAGTATAAAGAAATTTGTCCAATCAGTTACTCCCAAAATTCTATGGAAGTTTAACATTGCGCGGACAGTTTTAAACCTAAACTGGTATTTTCGTGACACGGTGTTTATCACAAAAATACAGAGAATTCATTTTAACGTTAGAAATAGTTTTCTGATTTTATAAAAATACAGTTTGAGTTTAAAAGAAGTAATTCCACCGTTTTGAAATATAGTTTTGAATTTTAACACAGGTATTGCAAGTTTTTATGAAAATTGCATTTTGACCCCAAAAGTAATTTTAATTAGTCAAGAATTAAACTTTTCACATAAGAATCGAAATTAACATATAAACAGACAATATATATTAAATTTTAAATATGATAATGCAAATGATAATGAAAATAAATTTTAATTATGATCATGCAGGAAAATGCAGGTTATTACACCCTTCCCCCCTTAAACAGGATTTCGTCCCCGAAATCAAGACTAACTAGTCATGAAACAACTCCGGGTACTTCTTCCTCATATCAGCTTCAACTTCCCACGAGGCTTCATTCTCGTCGTGGTGATTCCATTGAACCTTCACCAACGGAATATCCTTATTCCTCAGCTTCTTGATACTCTGATCCAAAATCTTCGCAGGTCTCTCCTTGTAAGAAACGCTATGACTCGTCTCAATGTCGTCATAACTAACCACATGCGAGGGATCTCGTATGTATTTCCTCAACATACTCACGTGAAACACGTTGTGAACCCCAGACATCTTTGGTGGTAACGCCAGTTGATAGGCCACTTTCCCGATACGTTCCAAAATCTCAAACGGTCCAATGAAACGCGGAGCTAACTTCCCTCTCTTGAGACCAAAACGTACTACTCCTCGTGTTGGTGAAACCTTAAGAAGTACGTGATCTCCCACACTAAACTCCAGATCTTTTCGGCGTCGATCAGCATAACTCTTATACCGGCTCTGAGCGGTTCTTATCCTTTCTTTGACCAAGGAAATCTTCTCGTTGGTTTCTCTAACCAAATCTGGTCCCAACAATTCTGTGTCCCCAACCTCTGCCCAACACAATGGAGAACGACATGGTCGTCCGTACAGTGCTTCGAACGGAGCCATACCGATACTCGTATGATAACTATTGTTATAGGCAAATTCAACCAACGGCAAGTGTGTCTCCCAAGATTCTTCAAAATCGATCACACAAGCCCTAAGCATATCTTCCATGATCTGATTCACACGCTCAGTTTGTCCATCTGTCTGAGGGTGAAAAGCAGTACTCATCTTGAGCGAGGTTCCCATAGCTTCTTGCAAACTTTCCCAAAATCCAGAAGTAAAACGTGCGTCACGGTCTGACACAATCGACACAGGTGCACCGTGAAGTCGCACAACTTGTTGTATGTACATCCGGCTCATCTTTTCCACCGGGTATGTCATACTGTAAGCAATAAAATGAGCTGACTTCGTCAATCGATCCACAATTACCCAAATAGCGTCATGATTCTGCTGTGATCGAGGCAATCCTACTACAAAATCCATCGTTATATGCTCCCACTTCCAACCAGGAATAGGTAGCGGTTGCAACAATCCTGACGGTCTCTGATGTTCGGCCTTGACTTGCTGACACGTCAAACACTTGGATACAAACTCGGCCACATCCTTCTTCATGCCTTCCCACCAGAAATTCCTCTTCAAATCTTTGTACATCTTCGTTCCTCCCGGGTGAACTGTATACCTTGATTTATGTGCTTCTTCCAGGATATCCTTCCTTAACTCTCCATCACCGGGCACGCACAATCTATTCCTGCACCGATACCCTCTATCGATTCCCACCTTCCATTCTGTCGGGTCCTTCTCTGACATCTTTATGAACCATGATTGAAACTTCTCATCTTCTTTCTGAGCTCCAATAATGCGGTCAATGAGAACAGGTTGTAGGATAAGACATCCGAAAAGTTGTCCTTCTCCTCTTTCAGCACTCTGTACATCAAACTCTGCCAACGTCTCCAATGCTCGCCATTCTCTCACCATTAAGGAGGCGATCGTCTCACGAGTCTGCCGACTCAAAGCATCAGCGACCACATTAGCTTTACCAGGGTGGTATTCCAATGTGAAGTCATAATCTTTGATCAACTCCATCCATCTGCGCTGCCTCATGTTCAACTCTTTCTGTGTGAACAAATACTTCAGACTCTTGTGATCGGAGAACAAATCAAACTTCTCACCGTAGAGATAATGTCTCCAAATCTTGAGTGCAAATACCACTGCTGCCAACTCCAAATCATGAATAGGATAGTTCAACTCATTCGGCTTCAGCTGTCTAGATCCATAGGCTATAACTTTACCATCTTGCATAAGTACACACCCTAGTCCTTGATATGAGGCGTCACTAAAGATAGTGAACTTCTCACCAGGCTTGGGTATTGCTAGTACTGGTGCGGTAGTGAGTCTCTCTTTCAACTCTAGAAAGGCTCGCTCGTGCTTCTCTGTCCATTCGAATTTCAAATTCTTCTTCGTCAATCCAGTCAATGGTGCGGCTATTTTAGAGAATCCTTCAACAAATCTTCTGTAATAGCCTGCGAGTCCAAGAAAACTCCGAACTTCTGTAGGGTTGCTTGGCCTAACCCAGTTGGATACAGCATCGGTCTTGGACGAATCCACAGAAATTCCTTGAGATGACACCTTGTGTCCCAAAAATTTCACTTCTTGCAACCAAAACTCACACTTACTGAACTTGGCATACAAGTGGTGGTCCTTAAGCGTCTGCATCGTAATCCGAAGATGTTGCTCATGTTCTTCTCTTGACTTAGAATAGATCAAAATATCATCAATAAAGACGATGACAAACTGATCTAAATAAGGCTTGAACACTCTGTTCATCAGATCCATAAACACTGCCGGGGCGTTCGTCAATCCAAACGGCATCACCAGAAATTCATAATGACCATATCGGGTTCTGAAAGCAGTCTTAGGTATGTCTTCCTTCCGTACCCTCAACTGATGATATCCCGACCTAAGGTCTATCTTGGAAAATATCGTAGCTCCTTGTAGTTGATCAAATAAATCGTCAATCCGAGGCAAAGGATACTTGTTCTTGATCGTCACTCGATTCAATTCTCTGTAGTCGATACACAGCCTGAGCGTCCCGTCCTTCTTCTTCACAAATAACACCGGTGCTCCCCAAGGCGATGTACTTGGACGTACAAAACCTAGGTTCTCGAGCTCTTGTACTTGTCCCTTTAATTCTAGCAGTTCAGTGGGGGCCATTCTGTAGGGAACCTTGGTAATTGGTACGGTACCCGGTATAAGCTCAATACAGAACTCTATACTTCTCTCGGGCGGTAATCCAGAAATGTCTTGAAATACTTCTTCGAAGTCCTTGACTACAGGTATAGATGATGCTGTCACCTCTGTACTGACGACTTCAATGTTGGCTAAACATCTTGTGAGGAACATATCTCCCGAAGGGTTACATTGAAAATCAAAGGGTTGATTCTCATTGTCGGAGAATGTAATTCTCTTCCTCGCACAATCCAACTTCACTTGATTCTGAGACAGCCAATCCATTCCTAGGATTATGTCAAACTCCTTCATCGATAGGACGATCAACCTTGCAGGGATTTCTCGGTCTCCTAATCTTAAGGGACAATCCTTGCACACATGTCCTAAACTGACCGCAGCTCCTATTGGTGATGTAGCCTTCAAAGCTTTCTCTAAGCGATGAGGTAAGATACCCAATCTCCGAATTGTATTAACAGATATGAATGATAGAGCAGCACCCGTATCAAATAATACTCTAACATGGGAGTTAAATAGAGTCAATGTACCTTCCACTGCTTGCTGATCAGGTTGAGCTTCTCCATGATCTCCTTCTTCATATTCAGCTCCATCATATCCCGCGGCATCAGGAATAACAGCATTCAAGCGGGTCTGACTCTGTTGTCCATAAGTTGCTTGCTTAGGAGCAGTGCAGAACCTGCTGATGTGACCTGGTTCACCACAGTTGAAGCAGACTATTCCTGGCTGAGCAGCACGCCTTGGTGCCCTGCAGTCCCGAGCCACATGTCCAGGGTTGCCACAGTTGAAGCACTTTACACCACTACTTCCTTCTCCTACTCGGGGTTGAGTCGGATGGGTAATAGCTTGTGCCTTCTTGTTCCCATCAAAGTTCCTCTTCTGCCCTTGGGTACGGTTCATTGGTGGTCTATTTCCAAAATTACCCCTCTGAGGCGGTCGGAATTCCAATTGTTTGCGATATACTCGAGCATCTTCTTCCAGGTCGGTAGCCAGGCCGACTAGTCCTTCAAATGATTTGTCTAGGTGGCCGAGAGTCAAGCGACGAATCTGCGGTGCCAACCCTTGATTATACTTCCGGATCTTCTTCTCCTCAGTATCAACCATGTGCGGGGCAAACCGTGACAGCCTCTCAAACTGTGTGGTATACTCTTGCACCGTCTTGGTTCCTTGCGTCAGATCCATAAATTCCTTCTCTCTTCTGTGCCTCTCCGTAGCCGGAAAGTACTTCTCCAGAAATCTCCCTTTGAACGCCGTCCACGTCATCCCCATAGCAGCGGTGTTTCCGATAGTGGCTATGACCGAGTCCCACCAATCTGCAGCGGCGTCGGTCAGTTGAAAAGTAGCCAATCTCCTTTTGTCCATCTCGTTGCATTGGATAGCTTCGAACATGCGGTCCATCTGTCTTAACCATTGCTCCTCCTTCCAGGGATCCGTGGTACCCGCAAATTGCTCGGGCCTGAGCGCACGGAATCTTTCCAGCAGCTTATCTCCCGTCTGGCGGTCTCGTTGGTTTTCATTCGCATTACTAACCCTCTCGAGACGTCTAATAAAAGCTTCAAATATTCCCGTGGGGTCGGCAGCCTCGGGCGCTCCTTCAATCAGATTTCTGTTCCTCCTTGGTCTTCCAGCCATTCTATGCATGATAGGGGTAGTAGAATGAGAAACATGCATGCAACAGTACTCTGACAAAAATTTTCAAAATAGTATATATCACTATATCACATACTCGTATTATCACATAAGCATACAATAAAATATAAATTAAGTACATATAACACGTATTCGAACTAGGGCTGTCTAATAGCAAAGAGGTTGTATTCTTATCCTCTAGACTCTGGTTGTGGGCCATACTGACTATTCCGAGATTTGACTCAGGAAATTTGTCAGTGCCTAAGCTATTAATGAGGGCTATGGTATGCTTTAACTCCTTAGAAACTCGGCTACTATATGTCTGTAGGGGCATCATAAGTTATGGTTATCTCGGCTAATCCTAAATGGATATGTCTGAAGGTATATGGAAATTGTTATCATTCTTGTCGATGTGACAAGACAAACGGGTAATCATTTCTATGATAAAACCAACTTAGAATTTTAGTTTCTGAACTAAGGGTAATCCGTACTAAACTAACACTAGAACTTGGTTGTATAGCTTAGTAAAACTTAAGGGTAACCTATGTCACTAATCTATGGCGTGAATAACTGAGCCTGGTCAATCTAGAAAACCTATGGCTCTGATACCACCAAATCCTGTCACGCCCCGACGTAGCATAAATATGGAAAGCGTTTAATTTCCTTTATGGACCCGTAGGTCGCGACAGTTTGAAGGATCGATTCCGTCCCAAACGTCGAACAACATAAAACCATTAATCAGAGTAGGGCAACCTGGGCTTATAAAAATTAAATCTCTAACTTATTACATCCTATAGTACAGGGTTTACTAAGGCACAGACCGCCTTGAAAATAAAACAATAACTTACAGTCTATTACAGTCATCCTCAAAACCAAATCAACACATAATCATAAAGCATATAAAAGTAACATCTCTTCTCAGCAACAGATCTTAATTTGCATAATCATAAGGTTCTTCTTGGTTATTACCTGCAAAGCCTAGACACGAATGTCCAGGACGCATCAACGCCGTCAGCTTCAAGAAGCTGGTGAGTATTAAAAACATAGCTTTGAATGTAAAAACATGCCCATTTACCTTTTTCCCATTTCCATTTAAATACCACAAGTTTATATTTATGATAAAGAGCTTGTTAGAAAAACAACCACAACAATAATTAAAAGATAAATTCACACATATGTGACCGTGTATGAGAACAATGCACCATCTCATCTAACCGACTCTTTTCTCTCGACAAAACCCAACAACCCTCTATCCTACTCCTGGTATCTTTGAAATACTAAGATAGCCACACTTTAGCAACGGGGCGCCAGGGAGTGTCCAGTTTGCCTCACACTTTGGTCCGGGGTACCAGGGAGTGTCCAATGCCTCACACTTTGAATACCCTAACCGCCATGCAAATACCGGGGCAACCCCCACACAGGTATCCAGACTCGAGTCATTCAGGGAGTGTCTATAGGCCACACTTTAGCACTTCCATGGGTGCCAGTGAGTGTCCAAGTTCGGCTTCACACACTTTAACGCTTCCATGGGCGTCAGGGAGTGTCCATTTTTGCCACCTTCGCATTTCAAAGACACCCTCATCCTCTTTTTCAACTCCAACCACAATCACATCCACAACCACAACCATAACCACAGCCACAATTACAACCACAACCACAACCACAACCACAACTCAAACTCATACTCTTTCCACACAATCATTACTCTTTTCCACACTATCATTACTCTTTTACACACTACCAACACTCACCATGCATGTACAACTGACTCCACATGAATGTCATCCAACTTTAAACATAAAGGAATTCACAGAATTAAAGAAATAATACGCGTACGGGGATTGAAAATTCGTAATTCATTGCCTTAATCATTTTAAACATAACTAATAGCATTCTAAAAACTGCTACTGAAATCCTCGTTTTCTGTCCAAACGGTGCAGAATCTGAGAAAATTGTATTAGACGAAAAGTGTGCAGAATCGAGTTTTGCTTGGGACAACGCGGACAGAACCTTAAATTTCATTCGTTTTCCTAACAAAAATCTGAAAACAAAATTCTGCTACTGTTAAAATTAAAAGAGAAAATATTAGATTGAATTTCTAATATACTTTTTCTGCTACTGTAATCCTCATTTTCTGCCCAAACGGTGCAAAATCTGAGAAAATTGCATTAGACGAAAAGTGTGCAGAATCGAGTTTTACTTGGGACAACGCGGGCAGAACCTTAAATTTCATTCGTTTTCCTAACAAAAATCTGAAAACAAAATTCTGCTACTGTTAAAATTAACTACCTAAATCAGTAAATAAGGAATGAGTTACATTTGGAGTGAGTTAGTAATACTCACCGTGATATAGATTGAAGAAATTGTTGAGACAGAAATATAATTACGAAATTCCCGAATTCCAAGCTTTGGCTATGGAGGATTGAGCTCTTCTCTCTCTCTACGAAATTGAAGAACTCTCTGCACTCTCTAAACTCTCTGTGAATTCTGAAATGTGTTGTGATGGAAGTGCAGAATGTGTAGTGTGGTTGGGTGTATAAATAATCAAACTCCCACTTAGAAACATTGGCCTAACTTCCCACTCATGAACCACTATCCTCCATTTAATACAAGGAATGTGCAGAAATGATGTGTAAATATACACTACAATTCATAATGCTCCATTGATAATTGAAAGGGTAGGTAGAGTTGGTGTGGGTCAAGGTGTGTTTGGGAATCAAGCTTATGGCATTAGGACAACACACATACTACAAGCATTTGCCAAACAAGTCCTAAGGGAAAACTTCAGCAATAATAATTGAGTATAAAGAAATTTGTCCAATCAGTTACTCCCAAAATTCTATGGAAGTTTAACATTGCGCGGACAGTTTTAAACCTAAACTGGTATTTTCGTGACACGGTGTTTATCACAAAAATACAGAGAATTCATTTTAACGTTAGAAATAGTTTTCTGATTTTATAAAAATACAGTTTGAGTTTAAAAGAAATAATTCCACCGTTTTGAAATATAGTTTTGAATTTTAACACAGGTATTGCAAGTTTTTATGAAAATTGCATTTTGACCCCAAAAGTAATTTTAATTAGTCAAGAATTAAACTTTTCACATAAGAATCGAAATTAACATATAAACAGACAATATATATTAAATTTTAAATATGATAATGCAAATGATAATGAAAATAAATTTTAATTATGATCATGCAGGAAAATGCAGGTTATTACAGGTGTTTTGCCAAATTTTACTATATATGATCTCAAAATATGCCTACAGTGTATGACAAACAATCGTTAGTTTGGCAATCATTTTCCTTTTCATTCTTTCTCCTTTTTTTGAAAACCAAAATGAAAGTAGGCCAAAAACGGGGGGAAAAAATATTTAGTAGCTTCAGTTTTCAATTTAACTCACTACAAGAAAAGACATTTAGCGACAATTTTTTTAGTTGCAGTCAAAATTTTATCACTAAAACATCACTTTGAGTGAGTAAAAGTAAGTTGTCACTAAGGTATCTCTTTAGTCACAAAGGTGAGTTTCGTGGGTAATTATTTGTGACTAATTGTTGGAGCGGGAAAAAATTTCCATTTGGCGGGATTATAGTGAATTATTTCGCCACTAGTAGACCGGTAATAGTGAGTAAATATTTTAGTTTTTAATAGCACAAATTATATCGTGACTGAACTGTTTGAACTTACTCCTTGCTAAAGAAGACTTTCTTTAAGCACACAAAACAACGTCACATTTGGCTGAGGGTTTTGTACTGAAACTCCTTTTTCAATAACCGAGAGAGAACAACCGTTTTGATTTTTCCACCAAAAGCAGCTCGTAAACCTCTCATCTCTATCTTTGATTATCGCCTTATTCTATGCATTTGTCTCGCTGAATCGAATAATACTTAGTTGGAAATAGCTTAGTATAAAGCTATTGTTTCCTTCCTATTGTTCACATTGTCCCCAAATTGATCGGATTGTAGTTCTTTCCATGGATATACAAATCTAAGTAGATCGAACTCATCCTCTGAAATTTTTGTAGAATGAGTTTTGATTACTGATTGGTTTTTCCCATTAATTCCTTTGTTTAACCCATTGTTAGGTTACTTTTTAATACAAATATTTACATCTTGATTTGATTATCTTGTTTATTCTTTTTATGACACTGACTATGTCTCTCTTTTTTTTTTGGTTAACAGTGGTAGTGAGTGCAAGCACTTTTTGAACTGGTCTGTGGTGCTGGTTGTCACAGTCCTCTTCTTCATCTCATGGTGAGCAAGTTCATGTTTTAACCTCTAGTGTATGATTGATGGATAAATTGATTGTTTCTTGCTTTCTTTGTTTGGTTGTATCTACTTGATAGTCTCTATTATCGAACTGTAGTTGATTATATTAGTATTGTTGCTCCCATTTTTGTTACTTTTTCACCATGTAATTTTCCCAACCTGTGGAAATTGAATAAAAATTGCATTTCTATGAGATTGACAATGGTATAAACCGGATCAAGCATAGTGATGCATGAGCTTTCCTTGAGCTTATAAACAATTGTCAGAAGATTATTTTAACATGATTGTAAACACCTTTTGTAGAGAGTGTAGAAAAAAAATTAGAGAATGCATGTAATATCATATGGGTAACAATCTACATCAGAATCGTAGAACATGGATTTGAGTTCATATAGTTATTGTGGTTGGTTTACTTTTTGAATGCCAACTTTCAGGCTTATCGTTACTTTTATTCAAACAATCGGCCCATCACCTATTAGACAATAACAAAAAGTAAATGTTTTTGTGTATCCCTTGTTACAAAACTTGTATTGGGAACTGTAAGACCCTTGCTTACAATGTCTTAAATTTTACTACATTATATTTGCTCTATTCTGTCCTGTTTCCGTGGAAGTTGTTCTACTTGTGATGAGTAACAGGGCTGGGACAGCAGGTTTTTGGACTGCTTTTTTCTATAGTTTTTTTTTGTTGTGCTTCACTCTATTCTGCTTCCTTTCAGCTAAATTTGGTTTGATCTTTTGTTTATCCTCTTTATACCGTGTGACTATATTGTATTCTCTTGTATGCTTTCGTACTCAATACACTTGGGCTTTATTTGGTTCTTAGATTTAGTGAGGGAAAATATAAGATAGAGAAAAATTTTTTCCTTCATTTGGTTCACAAGGAGATAATAAGGAAAATAGGAAAGGAGAGAATACGTTGAAAAACAAATTGAAGAGACAATAGGTTGAAAAAAAAAACACACTTTGAAAGTCGTGAGTCATGTCCCTTCGTTTATTCATATGTTAGGACTACATTTTAGGAATTTTTAATATCTAATGTTAATTAAGCGTGAAGGAAAACACATGGGTAAATAAAAGGGAACTAGCTTTCCTTTGAGTCTTGGCAAAATCGAGCATTCGTAGGGGGGGCAGATTGGGTGGTCTCCTTAAAGTGATAGGTGGAGTTATTGGGTTGCATAGGTTTTTCAAGTCACTTTTGCTAACAAACAAAATGTGTCCCCCCCCCCCATAAATCCAAGAACCAAGAAAAGCCATAGGCTTTAATTGTTACATTGATGTAACGAGGGAAATGAAGAATTTATAGAGGAAAACGCTTTTCTTTGTTGGGTAATGAGGAAAGCAATGAGAAAAATAGAAATGAAGAAAAAAAATTTATTTATCTTCAATATTGCGGGTCAATTTTTTTTATTTTTTTTACTCTTTTTGAAATGAATAGGTATATATGAAGACTTTTAATGCCTAATGTCATTTGAACGTGGGGAAAAACTATGGAAAACTCAAGAGAAATAGTTTTTCTTCTTGTTTTCCTTTCCTTCTTTTCCATTTCTAAACTCGTGAACCAAGCAATCTAAAGTTATTGAAGAAAAACTTTCAAGTAAGTATTAATTAGTGCAACCATTAGACCTGTTAAGCTACACTTGTACACTCACAATAAATGTTTTTTCTCTTTGTTTTGTTAACTCATTGAAGGTTTACTTTGAAATGATCAATGGTATGGAGTCAGTGGCATGTTCTTATATGATTTCTCTATTGAATTTACCTATTATATGCATGAATTTATGCAACACCAGTGTAATCGAAACATAGGGGATGACGCAACCAGAATATACTTATAGTTTAGACAAGGTATACATCGAAGATAAAGGAGAATTGGATGGGTGAAGCCCCATGGGAAGTCCATGTATGTTGGTTATTTCAAAGATTTCCATACTTTAACATATGTAGTCCTTCTACCTTTACGGATTTCAATGCTACATATTTGCCGTTTTACATGATGAAAACTGGGTTGCTACTATTTTTAGGAATAGATTAATTCTTTGTTGCTAGAAAAACACTTTTTCATAGGAACTGGAACTTTAGTGTAGTGTTCCTTCTCTACCATGTGGGGTGCTGAGTGTTGACTTGGGTTTGGTGTATTTGGTCTGCTACAGGTTTAGAAGTATGAGTGGTGTCCCTTTGATGTTGCATTGTTGCTATTGAAGAGCTGCAACCTTTCATTTGGTAAGAGCTCCAATTGTTCGATTGCCTTGGTACGACCTTTTGTTATTGATTTTTGGCCGTTTATACAGAATGATTAGTTAAAGTTAGTGGTTGGTTTGATGCAGAGATGCAATTGTCATTAGATCACTCTAAAATGAATTTGTAGCTTTGAGAGAATTAGGTTTTTACTCTATCAAGTAGTCATAAAACTATTCATGTTAATTCTCTTTCAACTCTAGTGTTTTTTTTTTCCAATTGCTTCCAACCACTTTTATCATAATTACACTTGAAATGCTTTTAAGCTCATTCACTTAACGTGACATTAAAGTCAAAGGGAATCAATCTGATATGTTACCATTGGATGATTGGAAACATCACTTTAATACTAATCCATTTGTTTCCATAGTTATATTTGTAATATGTATTGTTTTAGAGTTAGCTATAGTCTTTTTTTTTTGGAACATCAATTTTATTAAGAAAATAGACAATACAAAAACCAAATTGGCTGTCAACACTCCCCCCCCCCCCCCCCCCACCCACCCAAAAGCAATCCTAAATGACTACAATTGCTAAAAAAGGTCTCCAAATAAACCAACCCACCCACCCAAAAGCATCTAATATGAAGGCCAAATCAAGCACTAATTAAAATAAAAACACAGTAAAATGTTAAATCTGAGACAATTTTCAGCAGCATCCGAGTAGCTGCCACTAACCATGACCGCAGGAGATATGCCATCCACAACCACCGGCTTTACATTGACTTCACACAGCCATAACAAGAAAGCAAGCTTCTTTAGCCCCAAACAAGCCTTGAGACGCCTATCCAAATAAAATCGACTTAACATTGGACAGCAGCAACCCGAAGAGCATAGTGGACAGTGAAGAAACCAAACTGCAACGGAATCTGTAAATCTAAAGTATTGACAAGAAAAAATTAGTGAAATCCATGAAGTCTCAAGAGAACTAGCCCTCGGAGACACCCTCACTGATAAGACTTACCCAATTCTCCCAGCCATATCCCATAGGAACCCCAAACAAAAAGAAACCTATAGCACCTTATCCTTCAAACTAGTAGCCACCCAGGACCACTGCAGAGCCCAAAAACTCAACTAGAAAGCCACCCAGAACCAGAGATCATACTAGAAATGAAGCTGACAATGCTAGGTAGCAACGAGGAAACTTTATCGTTCTCGCCATAAATACTTTTAGTCACAAATGTATTCATTAATGTGTTTATTTGTTCTTTTCTCTTTTTAACTAGGTGCAACACATGCGTGGGACACTCTAAAAAACGTTTTAACTAGGTGCAACACGTGATTATTCATTAATGATTACCTAAGTTCTAGCCTTACATATCCACAGCACAAGGGCAAAACTTTTGAGAAAAAGTTCATCAATATATAGATTTTACTTTCCATTAAAACCAAGTGGGACACTCTAGAAGGCACTTAAGTTTCCTAATCACAACTCGTCAATGATGAAAAGCTCTAATTACATCCTTTGAATCTAAGTGAAATAACATAAACTCACTACCGCCTCTAGCATTTACAACCCCTCCCCCAAAAATAACATAAAGTTAGTTAATCTGGTATGAAAATTAGCAAAATCTTAGAAGGTACGTATATCAATAGAAAAAAAAAATAGAAAGAAAAATAAAATAAATTGAAGTAAAAAGAAGCCAAGTATTTGCATAGAAGTAAACATTGAAGACACTCATGAGAAAGGGATGCACACTGCATTTTTCCACACAAGATCAGAAAAGGAAAACCCACGTACACACGTCTAAAATTTAGTCACCTATAGTTCGGAAATCAAACTTTGAGCTTGGTTTGATTTTAGAAAAAATGGGAACTCGCTGATCATTTTTTGTCGCCGCAAAAAACTCATCTTTAGACACTCGGCATAAATCCTTTTCGAAGCTTTGAAGTGTTCAGCAGTTTTTAATTCGTCTACTTTCATTGTGAAGAATTTCTTGTTGTACCTCGTTAAAAATGATTTCTTTCGTTCGTTCTGTGGAATTAATTAGTTACTTTCTTTTAGAAAGAAAAATTTTCAAGTAATCAAATAGCAAATATTCATTATTTTGAATACTGTTCTCTTTCATGTTTGGTTTAGAAATGTGTTAATATTTCACTAGCTGTGTAGAGTCCATGTTTCTTAGATTAATTTTCATCATGTTATGTAGAAATCTTATACCAAAAAGGTGATCTACCATAAAAGAAATAATGTTCTATAGGAGGTTTATGACTACTTGAAGACACTTTGTCCGGACATGCATATTACTTGAGGTGAGTACGATGAGGAGACACATTATGCAGAGACAAAAACACTGACGATTGGTCAATTCAAACTTGGAGTGTGCCATGGTCATCAGGTATATTTCTGGTTTACCTTTTTTTTCTTTCTTCTGGAAGTACTTTCTCTCCTTTCATCTTGAATATTACAAACTCATATACTTCTAATGTGGAGGAATATAGATTTTTTCTATTGTCAACACTTGGTGCCTGGTTTTCTTCATTCTAGTGTAAATTTGGCCTAGTTCATAATTTAATTCTACTCATCATAGCCTTGTACGACAGCTCAGAACACATATACACATCTTTTATCAATTCTATTGTAAATACATGCATATGCATATACACTCGACGTGGTCGAATCATTACCTTCCAGCTCTGAAGATAACCTCTCCGATACTTTGTGCCAAAAAATTTAGAGTAATTAAAGCTATTCTTTTTAAATTGGTGTGGCCTCTCAACTCTAAAGATAGCATGTTGAAGTGGCCCTACCATCATTGATGGACCTGCTACAATTTTGGCCCAAAATGCCAAACCGTGCATTAAAAGCACAGGCCACAGCTCCCGAAAATGTCTCAGCACATGCCGTGGCACGTAGCAACACGCGCTCAACATGTGCACATCACGTGCTCAACATGTGCACATCACGCGCATATGAGACACACTAATATTTAGAACTTTTGGAGTGTGATTTTTTCCATGCAAATGTGTTAAAATATAATCATATGCCTAACTGTGTGTTAAAAGCACAGGCCGCAGCTCCCAAAACATCCCCGGCACGTGGCGTGGCACGTAGCCATGCTCAGGCAGCACGTGCACAACACACGCATATAAGACTCTCTCCGTGCACGCTAAATTTTAGAGCTTTGGAGCATGCTTTTTTCTGGGCATATGACTTGAAATGCATTAAAATGTCCATGCTCTAGTTTTTAGAGTTTGTGCATATATTTATCACACTGTTTGGTATACCTTATTGTGTACATGCATGTGAAAAATGCAGCTGTGTGTATAGAAAGGGTATATATATATATCTTGCCTTCTGTGTGCCCCATTCTACCTAAAAAGTATGTATTTGATGTCATAATCAAATTGCTTTGTCTATTAATTTGCGTTTTCGCGTCTAACTTGCAATCCGTGAATCGAAATTGCGTGTCTTTTCTTCCTACAAGTCTATTTAGGTGACTAGGAAGTGTAAGTACCGGTCCCATGTTGTTCCAAGTGTTGGAACCCATTTTGGTCTCTCAAAACCCCAAAATTTAGTTTTAAAAGGCCTAAGTCTATAAATTTGTGTATTCGCGCCTAACTTACAATCCATGAATCGAAAAACTTAGTTTCTCTTTTATTGTTTTATATATACAACTAATTAATGAAAGCTTTTTTCTTTTTTGTAGATACAAAGTTCCACATTTTGATGGGAGGTTCTAACAAGCGAAACCACTTTTTTTGTTGGGCTAATTTTTTTTTTTTGTTTCTTCCTTAGTTTTGTTAGTAGTTTTTGATGAATATAACATGTATATGTTACTAGTTTAGTACTCGTACGTGGATCAATTATGTATATTTTTTGTTGATTCCAATTGGTTGATATTGAGATGAATCGATAAAATTTATTGGTTGGAATAGATTATTGAGTTGGATTTAATCTTGTACAATGTGGTATTGTTTTTACAGGGTCTTATTGAATCATTATTATTTAGAATGTTTATGTCACTTTTAAGAAAAATTGACATAACTAATTAAACATTTATGTCACTTTTATAAAGTATTTATGTCATTTTTATAAAATTTTTATGTCACTTTTAAAGTATTTATGTCACTTTTAAGACTTTAATGTATTAATTATGTTTGGTATTTATTTCACTTTTTTACTTTTTATGTCACTTTAAGTTAAAAGTGACATAACTAAAATGATATTTAGGTCACTTTTTATTAACATATGTTTTGGTTTTATGAAATATTTATGTCACTTTTATAAAATATTTATGTCACTTTTAAAGTATTTATGTCACTTTCTACTGCAAAAAAAATGACATAAATACCTATTTATGTCACTTTTTAAGTGACATAAATAGCAATTTTCCTTGTAGAGTTTGGTGCACCGTGGATGACACAGCCTTGTTGACATGTAGCCAATGCATCTCAATCAACAAGTTAAATGAGACGGTGGAACACCTCAATGCAAACCAGAGATCCCACTTAGATTTGGAGAGAGATAGTCCCCATCACGGTCCTCTTTGTGTTGTCATACGCTCTCACAGATTGTATGGACGGGGTGATGTCTAGGAGGTTGACATCCAAGGCAGTGGCAGTTATTAACACTCATACTGATGTTGTCAAAATCAAGTATTTTTATTAAATCTATTAAAAATTTAGCATTTGGAAGTAGGGTGTCGAGTCCATGGGGATTGATATACAAGAAGAACGTTTGGGAAGTTTAGAAACTAATTATAATGCTAAAAGGAAGAAATAAGACGTGATGATGAAAAGGAAAAAATTGACTTTGCGTCTTTTGTGGTGTTTGTTTGGTTTTTGGAGGATAAAAGTTAAATGAAAACTAATCTAAAAAAGCAATAGATTGGGATCATTCCCCCCATCTTGGGTCACAACAAGATTAAATAGACTAATGTTTTAAACACATCCTAAGGTAGCATTTTATTGTGACATATTATCAAACACAAGGAGTACATCTATGTGATAGATGAAAGGGCTTTGAGATTTCCATAGAACATAGTAATATCATCAAAGGAAAAGAAGTAGAAAATATACCTAGCCATTAAAACTTCAGTTCAAGCTTCAAGTTTACAACAATGAAGAAAAATGCAAGGGAACCCAAGGGGGTTCCAAAATGATAGAAAAAAAATACAAGATCCATAAAATAAAACCATCTCTTCCTATTTATACAAAACCCACAAAATGGTAAACTTGTAAAAAAAAGAGAGGAAGTCAACAACAGGGGCAGATCGATCCTAAGCAAAATGCCAGATCAATCCACTATTCCATAAAGGCAGTAGAATCCTCGTCAAAAATCGCGGATTGATCCGCGTGTAAAAGTCAGATCGATCCGACTTTATGAGCAGACATCTCCAGGTTCCTGGGCAGTAGCGAATCGATCCACCTTAAGAACCCAGATGGATCTGGGCCCCCCCAGAAATGTTCTTTTTGTCCCTTTCTTTTAGTGAAGCTTCAAAAAGATTGGGTCAACATTCTACCCATGTTCCAAAACATCTACATGAAAGAGATTTTTATTAGCATAAAGTGAACAACAAGAAAAATAAAAGTACAATTTATCCATTAAATCTCCCAGTATAAGTGATAATTTATGTCCAATAAGAGTAAAATCATGAAGTTAAGAATGCAATATTGGACACGAATTACACCCCCCAACTAGCATGTTGCTAGTCTCTTAGCAACAAAGCTAAATACCAAGAGATTCAAGAATAACCTTGCACAAAAATTTATTTAAAATGAAAGATAAACTGTTTTTGTAGGGAACACGATTGCATTGAGCACATGCAATAAGCCGTTAAACCTCTAGGTTACCCGTAGAGGCGGAGTGTTGTCTTAGGAGGGTTCTCAAGATACCCACAAACATCTTGTTTCCTCATGATAGTTTCCCACTATCTAATGCTGACACTCAACATTGTCCCAAGAATTTTCAAAAGATTTTAGCACATGACACACAAAATCCAAAAAGTTCTCAAACTATCAAGGTTATTAGATAAACTTCATTAAGCTCAATCTTGGATGCGTGTGTGGTGTGAAATGCATAACTACAACTATCAAGAAGATGGCAATACTTTTATAATCCGAATTTCGTTCAAAACGCACTTCAACTCAATTCTAACCGGTATTACACTCTAAAAATGAGCACTCCAAATCGGTTAATACACTTAGGACATGCGGGCAAAAAGAGCAAAGGAAATGGATACCAAAGCCATGCACATGTCAATGATGAAAAACGTAAGCATGAAAAACGAGTAAAAATTAATCTCATGAAAGATGTCATTCACTAGAAGATGTGAAATAACTCTAACTACTTGTCATGATCGTCTCAAACTCCGAATCACAAAACTTGAGGATCAATTAGGACCTTGAGGGGGTTTTTGAAGTGGGAAAGGGTTATAAGGTGAAGGGCAAGGGGGGAGGAAGTGAAGTGTTTGGGTACAAACTTGGGATTCATTGGAATGCATGGATAGAAATGACCAAAAGACATGAATCATCCACAAATATTTATTTGAAGCTCAAAAAGAGAAGTACAATTGACTATGAAGCTCCTTTTTTATTTTTTATTTTTTATTTTTTATTTTTTATTTTAATTTTTCATTTTTTAGACCTTTTTTTTTTTTTTGTACTCTCCCAACAACATGATTCAATCTCTTATACAACATTACAAACATGATCTCATGCAAAGACATCCCAAAAATATAATTCAAATGCAGATATGATAGGTGTACGGTTAAGTGAAAGAAGAGTGTGTATGGTTGAGGCAATAAATGGTGGAAAGAATGAGCTAAAATCATTTCATCGGACAATGTGATTCTTTGTTGTCCACTACAATAACAAGCAAGCAAGAGTATTGCATTTCACAAAAGGACTCCTCTAACGAACAATCAAAGCAATTAGATGAGATTATCTACGACTTTTGTGTATTTTTCAAAAAGAGATAATTGAAGTATGTAACAGTAAACAATGGATAAAAGGATCTAAAACTCACAAGGGTAAAGTCTCCATAAATGGTTCAAATGATTTCCGGGTAACAATTGCATTAAACATCATCTTAACACAAATAGTCATGCAACATGCTCGATAATCCAAGATTTGAAATTTATTAAATTCACTATAATCAGGATAGTTGTAGAACTAATGGGATTCAACAAGTGTCGCATGTTAATATTGAAAGAAAACTCAAGACAAGCGTCATCGATCGACATTAGAACGGGGTAACTATACTAAAATCATCAAAAACCTCTTTTTTTATCATGCTCAGAGAATTAATGGCAAGAAGAAAATGGAACATCAATACAATGGGTGAATATCCCACACTCCCCAACTAGAATATTGCATTGTCCCTAATGTAAATGTAGCATTAGTAACCCTATTAAAAATGTAGCATTTGGAAGTAGGGTGTCGAGTCCATAGGGATTGATACAAGAACAACGTTTGGGAAGTTTAGAAATTAATTATAATGCTAAAAGGAAGAAATACGAAAAGATGATAAAAAGGGAAAATTGACTTTGCGTCTTTTAGGGTGTTTGTTGGGTTTTTGGTGGATAAAAGGTAAATGAAAACTAATCTAAAAAAACAATAGGTTGGGATCATTCCCCCCCTCTTGGGTCACAACGAGATGAAATGGACTAATGTTTCAAGAACACTCTAAGGTAACATTTCATTGTGGCATATTATCAAATACAGGAGTGCATCCATATGATAGATGAAAGGAGCTCTGAGATTTCCATAGAAACGGATTTGAAGTTAATGTTTGACTATCAAGGATGCATGACATACAAGATGAAGCCTCCATGGCTTCTAATCCAAATGATTAGTCCACCCTACACTAACTAATCTAATTGGTGGACAAATCACATATGAAGCCTTCAAAAGGTAGTATTTAAAACCCAAGAGTTTGAACAATCAAAGATGCTTAACATCAAAGATGAAGACTCAAAGTTTTAAATCCCACACACAACATTTATCAAACACATGGAGTGCAAAACACAAGGTCACATAATATTCTATATGAATTACATAAGGTAGGATTCAAAGTCTAAGTTTTGACAATCAAAGCTACAAGACAAATAAGATGAAGCCCCTAGTTTTGAATCCTACACAAATGAAACCTAGAAATGCTACAACATTAAAGTCAAGAGTTCATGATTCACAACCTAAGTAAATCTAAATAATAATGGAAAACATAGCAATATCATCAAAGGAAAATAGGTAGAAGATGTACCTAGCCATTAAAACTTCAATCCAAGCTTCAAGTTTACAACAATGAAGAAAAATGGAAGGCTACCCAAGGGGTTCCAAAATGAGAGCAAAATGATAGGAAAAAAATGCAAGATCCCTAAAATAAATTATCTCTTCCTATTTATACAAAACCCACAAAAATGGCAAACTTGTAAATAAAAGAGGGAAAGTCAACAGCAGGGGTGGATCGATCCCGAGCAAAACCCTGGATCGATCTGATATTCCATAAAGGGAGCAGAATCCTCGTCCAAACTCGCGGATCGATCCGCGTGTAAAAGCCAGATTGATCTAACTTTACGAGAGGACGTCTCCAAGTTCCTGTACAGTAACGGATCGATCCCCCCCTCCCCCCAGAAATGTTCTTTTTGTCCCTTTCTTTTGGTGAAGCTTTAAAAAGATTGGGTCAAACTTCTACCCATGTTCCAAAACATCTACAAGAAAGAGATTTTATTAGAAAAAAAGTGAACAACAATAAGAACAAAAAAACTACAATTTATCCATTAAATCTCCCAGTATAAGTGATAATTCGTGTCCAATAAGGGTAAGAATGCAATATTGGACACGAAGTTAAGAATGCAATATTGGACACGAATCATGCACACCCCCAACTAGCACATTGCATTTTCCTTAATGCAAATGGTTCGAAACAAGGACAAAAATGAGTAAGAATAGAGTGATATCTCCAACAAAAGGAGCGATCCCTGATGAGCACAAAGATGATGTTCCTGTACATGAATCACTACCAAGCACATCAAGCAAATAAAAGAAGGGAAAAAAAGAAGATGGAATGATTAAGAAATGATGCAAATGAATCTGAAAGTTAGAATGTTGAATCTACCACTAGCCCAACATGCAAAAGAGAAATAACATTCCTTTAAAAGAGGTATTCTAGAAAGTTTGGTAAAACAGTCAAACTTTGCATTACTATACTATGGCTCTACCTTGATTAACATGATTTGCCCTCCTTACAACTAAATTATATTAACTAAACTAAATTAACTAAACTACATGGTGGAATACCTCACATTCTCTTGGTATGAGTCAAGCGCATCTTAGCACAAAATATAATATCATAATAACAAATAAGTGATAAATTACTACACTCTGCAACATCTTTGATTAGAATGACACATCCACCCTACACTAACTAAGCTACATGATAAACAAATCAACTTCTCTTAGAATAACTCATGTGCAACAATACACCACTTCTATTAAGCACAAATATGTAAGGAATCACGAAAATCAATTACATATGCCAAAATTTTAAAGAACAACAACCAAAGGAGATACTATTACCTTCCCCATGCGAGACCAATGTGTCATCAACATCCTCAATGGAGGTTTAGCTCTTCAAGAGTAGCTAATCCTTCAAAACAAAGACAAAACAAAAAGATCAAATACAAAAGAGCATATAATTAGAAACTAAAAAAATAACGTTGCTGCCAATCCCCGGCAACGGCGCCATTTTGATGTTGTCAAAATCAAGTATTTTTATTAACCCTATTAAAAATGTAGCATTTGGAAGTAGGGTGTTGAGTCCACGGGGATTGATACAAGAACAACATTTGGGAAGTTTAAAAACTAATTGTAATACTAAAAGGAAGAAATAAGAAAAGATGATAAAAAGGGAACAATTAACTTTGCGTCTTTTGGGGTGTTTGTTTGGTCTTTGGAGGATAAAAGGTAAATGAAAACTAATCTAAAAATGCAATAGGTTGGATCATTCCCCCCATCTTGGGTCACAACAAGATGAAATGAACTAATGATTCAAGCACATCCTAAAGTAACATTTCATTGTGGCATATTATCAAACACAAGGAGTGCATCTATGTGATACGGAGTAGATGAAAGGAGCTTTGAGATTTCCATAGAAACAGATTTGAAGCTAATGTTTGACTATCAAAGATGCATGACATACAAGATGAAACCTCCATGCCTTCTAATCCGAATCATTTGTCCACCCTACACTAAGTAATCTAATTGGTGGACAAATCACCTATGAATCCTTCAAATGTAGCATTTAAAATCCAAGAGTTTGAAAAATCAAAGATGCTTGATATCAAAGATGAAGACTCCAAGTTTTAAATCCCACACACAACATTTATCAAACATGTGGAGTGACAAAACACAAGGTTACATAATATTCTATATAAAATAATGGATAGGATTCAAAGTCTAAGTTATAACAAACAAAGAGACAAATAAGATGAAGCACCTAGTTTTGAATTCTACACAAATGAACCCTAGAAATGCTACAACATTAAATCCAAAAGTTCATAATCCACAACCTAAGTAAATCTAACTAATAATGGAAAATATAGCAATATCATCAAAGGAAAAGAGGTAGAAGATATACATAGCCATTAAACTTCAATCCAAGCTTCAAGTTTACAACAATGAAGAAAAATGGAAGGGAACCCAAGAGGGTTCCAAAATGAGAGCAAAATGATAGAAAAAATGCAAGATCCCTAAAATAAAACCATCTCTTCCTATTTATACAAAACCCACAAAATGACAAACTTGTAAATAAAATAGGGGAAGTCAATAACAGGGGCAGATCGATCCCAGGCAAAATGCCAGATCGATGCTCTATTTCATAAAGGCAGCAGAATCCTCGTCCAAAATCGCAGATCGATCTGCGTGTAAAAGCTGGATAGATCCGACTTTATGAGAAGCCGTCTCCAGGTTCCTGGGCAGTAGTGGATCGATCCGCCTTAAGAACCCGGATCGATCCCCCCCCCCCCCCCCCCCCTCTTTTCCCCCAGAAATGTTCTTTTTGTCCCTTTCTTTTAGTGAAGCTTCAAAAAGATTGGGTCAAACTTCTGCCTATGTTCCAAAATATCTAAATGAAAGAGATTTTTATTAGCAATAAGTAAACAACAAAAAGAATAACAAAAGTACAATTTATCCATTAAATCTCCCAGTATAAGTGATAATTCGTGTCCAATAAGGGTAAAATCATGAAGTTAAAAATGTAATATTGGACATGAATCAGAGATATTTAAGGCAAAACTCGTATCTACCAGAAAAAATGGTACTTGTTGTCCCTTACATCCTACAGTGATGTATAGAGCTTTGTTGTGCGTGGACCCCTCCAGCGGCAGGTCCTCATCGGAGAAAGTAATGATTAGATCGGGGTGAGTGCACTTAAGAAGGACACCATAATTTCTAGCACACTGTCAATGGGGACTTCAATCCCAGCCAAGGCGTTCAACACAACTTGCCTATGCTTATAGTAAGTTACCATGAGGTCCAAAATTGAGAGATGTGCTTAGGTTTTCTTCAACTGCTTTATCAGCTCATTGTCTTCCTCCGTGATTTCGTCCATCTTCTTTTTTGCCTTTGTACTTGGCTGTCCCTTTCTCAAGGACTTCGGTTGCAGGTTATGGCAGTTGGTAATGGCGGCCTGACCTGGTCAAGTGGTCGATTTCTACGGGGGTAAGCCCTTCAACAGTCCTATCTTCATTGAACCAATCATAATAGAGCTTTTCCAGCTCATTCCAAATGGAGGAATCACTCTCGTTGCTCGAGTCATGCCATTTGAGGTCCACTGCCCCTAAGTTATGTTCCTCTAAGAAGAGCATATTTTGTTCATCGTCTAACTATTGCTGCCATTCGTCATTTCTTCTTTCAATCAGATGAATCCCTGCGGAGTCCGGGATGTCAATGAGAGGTAGAGGCTATCCTAGGGGGGTGATGTAGGTAGAAGGGTTGAAGGACGGGTTGGTTTTGATAAGTTTGATATTTTGGTGGTTTGGCAGGGGATTTTGGGTGACATGGAGTTGCTTTGGAGGTGACTCAATGATATTTTGGTCGATGAGGTCTTGGATATCATGGCGGAGACGCATGCAATCATTGGTATTATGGCCATGGGTTTGGTGGTAGGCACAATCATTGGACATATCACAATTTGGTGGTGGTAGGGCATCTCGAGGCTGGAGCAGTTGGAGATGGCCTTTCTTGAATAGGCGATCCAAGGCTGAGGAGAGGGAGATTTCGAGCTTGGTAAAATTGCAGGGAGGCTTTTTTCGGAAGGGACGGTTTGAGGTATTGGCTTGGTCAGAAGATTAGTACGGTCAGGCAGGGTATGCCATGGGTTGGCTGCTAAAGGCACTGACATCCGGGGAGTTTTGAGAGTAATTGGGCCTCTTTGATTGGCTTTGTGGCTCTTCTTTCTTAATCTTCCCCTCTCTGATAGCATCTTCAATTTGAGTTCTAATTTTGAACATCTATTCAAAGGTAGAGATGGACTGATAATAATTTTTCATAGTAGAGCAGCTGCAGATTCCAAATTAGTATTCTCACTTTTTTCTCAACTAGCCAATGAGTTATTTGGGCTACTTTACTCCTCCACCTGCTAAAAAATGCAGCGAAGGCTTCATTATTATTTTGGCGAATGGTTTCTAAGTCCCTGATTGTGACATCCAGTTCTTGATTGTAGGAATAGTTATCGACGAACACCCGAATGATGTCCTCCCATGGTCGCGTTTTGGAGGCTTCCAAGGTCAGGAACCATGCCAGTGCAGATTTTGTGAGGGTTTACGGGAACAACATTGCAATGTCCTCATGAGTGTAACCCATTGATTGGAGGATGCTCATACACAGCTTTAAATGGCTCTTAGGATTTCAGGTTCTATTAAAACAGTCGATGGCAGGCATTTTGAAGTTTTCCAGTAGTTTCAGCTTGACAGGCTCGAAAAGGCCTTCCAGGTCTAACAAGTAATCATCAACCCCTTTGCTTTTTCTCAACACACATCCAAGCTTATCCACTTTGTCCATCTCTACTTGGAGTTTCTTTTTATATGCAGGCGGTAAGAAGCCATAAAACCATTCTTCCTCCCCATTATTCTCATGTACAACGACAAGAGGGGTACAAACCCAGGCGGTGGTGGTGGCATGAACCCTGGTGGTGGTGGTAGTGGTGGTGGTGGGAACCCTGGTAGGTAATATGGCTACTGCTGCTTCAATTTTTCCATGAAGTTCAAAACTTAGGCCAAGCAATCAGACTGGTGGCTTATGGTTGTTCCCAACTCAGTGACTCTGGTTTCCAACTCTTCCTGATTCATGTTGAATTTTCTCGGCGGACTGATTCTAACTAAACAGTTGTTCGGGCTTCTAACCCAAGACTAGGATCCCAATTGCTAATTTTGAGAATCTATACTGACCTACAGATTCAAGAGGAGGAAGTGTATCAGATTCTAACAGTGACGATTGGACAGACAATGATGGTGATGTTGACAAGTGGACTGACTCGTGTACAGACTGACTTGAATAGTGTATGCGGACTGATGAAACAAGCATGCGAATGGGAGCCGTAATCTGTATGATGTTCCTACTTCTAACATATAGCAATTAACCAAGTAAGGTCCTAGCCATACAGAGTGTGCTAACTTTTCTTTCCAGTGTGATCACCATGGGAGAAAAAGAGGAATTTCTAGGATATTTGGGAGATTCGGAGAAATTTCTGGGAGAAACTGGAATTTCTGGGAGATTTTGGACAGAGTTTCTAGGGAAAACCAGAATTTTTGTAGATTTTTGGGGAATTTCTGAGAGAAATAGGTACATCTGGGCATTTTTGGGAGATTTTTGGACAATGTTTCTGAGAGAAACAAGAATTTTCGGGGATTTCTGGGGGAATTTTTGGGAGAAATAGGTACATCTGGGCATTTTTGGAAAATTTTGGACAGAGTTTCTGTCACAGCCCGGTCCCACAATAGCGGAACCGGAACCCGTGGCACGCCACCGAGGCTAAACCAATTCATTAACGTTCCCAAAAATTAGTTTGAAGAACACACGCAGCGGAATAAACAAGTCATTTTGAAAACTATTCGTCCAGTCGACTGATCCTCAGACCCAGTCGACTGATCCTGGTTCAGCAGAAAGTTAGGTTTTAAAACACCATCCAGTCGACTGCTTTCTACACCCAGTCGACTGGGGCTTCAAATTTTCAGTCGACTGGTAAAGTCCGGTCGACTGAAGTCCAACCTGGCCAAAAATATCAGTTTTGAAAACCATGATCCAGTCGACTGTGTCGGGGACCCAGTCGACTGATCCTCTAAGAAACGATACAGAGAGTTGCTGAAAAGGAGGCTCCAGTCGACTGTTCAACAAACCAGTCGATTGATCCCCTGACAGCAGCACATTCTGCAGCATTTTCAAGTTAAAAAAGCTTTTGAAATCAAACGGGGATCAAACACACACTTCCAAAAGTACTCCAAAACAATTCTAACTGTATTAACACATTACCGAAGCACAGTTACAACATGTTACTAACTATTACAACATTTTAGATTCGTTCTAACATGCCAAGTTAAACATAACTAAAACCATAAGAATTCTTATTACAACATTCCTATTGTCCCAAAACTACAAGATTAACGTTCAAGTTTCCTTCTAAAAGAACTCTCAACCCACGTGCTCACTTCTGCGATTCCTCGCCAGCATTTACACCTGAAATGGTTATTTGAATAACCACAGATATTCGATTTGTTTAAGCTAAAGTTTAGTGAATAAAACAACATATGTACATGAATGATAAACATATCCGCATTCACATCTCTACATTTCATACTAGTCGCCGGAGACTCATGTGCCCGTCCATACTCCCAATCCGCGACTCCTCGCCAATAAGTCCACGCGAAAGGGTAAGACCCATGATTCTTCTCTTCAATCGTGCGACCTTAATGCCTATATCGGCTCCACAAAATGGCACGGTGACCACGTGCTCCTTCTGACCCAAATAAGCAACCTAACATGCTCAAATACATATCACCATGCTCGCGGTAATCAAAACATTTCATCGTGCTATTGGGCCTACTTATCAATATAAATGCCCAATATGAACTACACAAGATATCTCTAAGTATTAATACATGCTATTCAAACATAACATGAATACATGTCAAGAAACCATTCCAAAAACATAGTTGAATCACTCACCTCCGATTTACGCTCTTAAACCTCGATTCAAAGAAAACCCGTGTACAAAGAACGTGTAGAAGTCCGTCTAGTACAATTCCTATGAATAAAAGTTCCATTTATCAACTTTTATGAAAAAATTCTAGAAAATACTTTTCGGAAAACTTGGCCAAACAAGCCCTAACATATACCAAAACGAAGCTCTTACCTCGAGGAGCTCGAATATGAAATTTGGGAGAAAACAAACTGACGGAAGATTGTCGTTTGGTGTCGCAAAGCTCGAAGCAACAAAATCTCCCTTGGCCTCTTTTTGGAAACTTAGGTTGTAAGCTTTGTAAAATATCTCACTCATCTCTATCTATATATAGGCAAAACTCTCGGAAATTACGTTTACCTCCTCACGAGTTTTCAAAACTCCTAATCAGTCTCTGAAACTTTCTATATAGCTTATTCATAGCTTTACGAGTGAAATCTCAAAATTATAAAAGTTTTCGACTAAGTTTCGTTTGGTCGCTAAAACGCGAATTTCTACATGACGTTTCCGAAGTTGCTAATTAGCCTACCAAATTAATAGCGTGTTAATTCGTTCTCACCAGGATACTAAAACTAACAACAGATATAAATTCTAAAACAGAAAATAATACAGATATTGAAATACACAGGTAAACATTTATTTTCAGATAAACATTTAAAATGTTCCACAGTGACCGTCTCATACTCGGAGAGACTTCACAAACAATAAATCCTCAATCACCATAGTTTCAAAGGGTTCTCTAATACAGACACCCAAATCAACTCGTGAGTCAAAACTCACCCAAACATGTGTCATAAGACACGCCACATCATATTATCATGCATGACAATATAATGCAAAAGCAATAACACAAATACGGGTGTTATAGTTTCTGAGAGAAACATGATATTTTTGGGGATTTTTGGGGAATTACGGGAGAAATAGGTACATCTGGGCATTTTTGGAGATTTTGAACAGAGTTTCTGAGAGGAACAGGTATTTCTGGGTTTCTGGGAGATCTTGGCTAGAGTTTTTGAGAGGAACAAGGATTTCTGGTAAAATCGGGTAGAGTTTCAAGTAATTTAGGTGAATCGGGCAAAGTTTCTGGGAGAAACATAGATAGATGACGGAGCAAGTGATGATGGTGATCAAACTGTCTAGTAGGTTCTCATAATCCTATGTCTTTGGACCAACAAACAAAGTTTGTGGTGTATATTTTTGTGAACATGGAGCAGACTTCCTTATCATGGTGCCTAGACAAGTCGACTCAATGTGATTATATGTGAGTGATTGCCCTGGAAATCATAAAAAAAGAGGAAATAAAATCTGGGATATTTATATCTCTTCCAACACATACCAAAAAGAGTTTTTATAGATCAGTTTGAGTTAATTAATGGGCTAGCAACCCCTCCCATTTCCTACCCAACACATATGGACTCAATATGGGTTGGACCTATTTATGATGAACTCACAAATAACCGCCCAAAACCAAATTTCTACAATAAGATAAGAGTAATACTTGGGACACAACCAAAAGACATAATCTTGGAACACAACCTCCATTTTGTGTCTATCTCTCTCCTAGTGGTCCTAGTGGGTACTGTGGAGTCCACTGGCACTGCAGAGCCCGTCTCCCAAGATTGTGTCACAAGATTGTGTCTTTTGGTTGTGTCCCAAGTATTACTCATAAGATAAAGAACGTGAATAATTGTTGGTGTTATTACTCTCATCATAATCTTTTATGACCAATCCAAGCATAAAATGAAGCAGTTGGTACAATCATGGGTAGTCATACATTTTAGTCCAAGATTGGTTATAATTGTCAAAATAGAAACCATCATCTTTCACTAGCCGTGAG
Source organism: Hydrangea macrophylla (assembly GCA_033977485.1). Classification (NCBI taxonomy): domain Eukaryota; kingdom Viridiplantae; phylum Streptophyta; class Magnoliopsida; order Cornales; family Hydrangeaceae; genus Hydrangea; species Hydrangea macrophylla. The sequence goes on along the minus strand of CM066999.1, from coordinate 32,606,952 downwards.
CACAACCATGTACTCGTTTCAACAAACTTAGAATATATAGCAACGATAGGAAAGTTTTTCAGTGAAGATATCAAAAGTCTTTTGCTTCTGATTACCATAGGAAAAGGTGCAGGCAAAAGAGCGTAGCTCCCTCAAATTGCGTCGAAAATGCCAAAATTTATATTCACCTGGGTTGTGTAGACGATTTCCAAGGTCATCATTTTTTGATTTGCAGTGAAAGGACAACAAAGGGCTACTAGGTAAGGTTCCATTGGTAATGCAAACTTCAAATTTGTTGAAAGTACTTTTGAGTGTTTGTTGTGTGAACAACGTAGAGTGCCATCATGAATAAGGAGAAGAAACTTCTCATGGCGCAACTCATGTTAGGCAAATGATGAGTGTGGTTTTTTCAAGGTGGTGCTCTTATCACCTTTGAATATTCATTTAAGAAAATGCAAAGTACACCGGTTTTGTACACCTAAATTATCCACCTACTGATGTGTCATGGTAGTTTTGAAATTAGTTCGAACTTTGTTTGTTAACTGATGAATAATTTTAGAAATCAACATCGACAAATGTATTATTAGGTGTCTCGTTTAGGTGTACCTAGAATTACTCATTCATTTAAATAGTAGCGTATACTTGATCGTAGGTAGGTATATATATGGGTATTCCAAGTAAATTATGGCTTCTAATTAATTAAGTACCATTATGGCTATCAAAATTCTTAGCATGTATAAGAAAAGTTATTGCCAGAATTTGCACATTAATTTACATCAACTTAGATGTGGTTTTCTATATCTAACAACACGGTTGGCATGATTGAAAAGGGAAAAGGAGGGAAATGGATTTCTCTTTCTATATCTTGTTGCATTGCATAGAATTATAATTAAAGAATTAAATGGTGATTGTAGAGAAGAAAAATAGGCATGTGTACATGAAATTTTCAATATAAATACCTTGATTACAAGTATCTTATTACTACTATGGCTATTCGAATATCTAGATTGCAAATATCTAAATACAATTATGGCCATAGAAATCTTAGATTACAGACTTAGGTTATTTCTTTAAACCTAATATCTAGATTGAAATACCATGGCCATTTCTGTAAACCTTATATATCTGGATAGTAATTATGGCTATATAATTAATATCTAGATTGCCACAATCTAAATAAAACTTATGGCCACGACTTCAGATTTTCAAACTCATTGTTCATAAAATTAACATTTTTGGAATCGTGAAGTCCAAATTTTTAAAACATGACCGATATGTGATTTTAAGTCCTGAAGAAAAAAAAAAGTGAATTTTTAATTTAGATGCTCATCAATTTTATCTGTTATACGTGACAGATGAAATTATCTGTTTAAAAAATGTCAACATGATATGGTTAAAATTTTCTCTTTTTTCCTTTCCTTTGGGTTTTTTTTTTTTTATTATTTATTATTGTTTTATTTCATTTTTTATATATAAATTTCATGAATTCTTTTGAGATTTACGCATTAGACTTGTCAATTTTGCAAAAATAGGTAAATTTGAGTCTCAAACAGCAAAAGTAGATAATATGATCCAAACATATATTCTTGAATGTTTGCAAAATATCAACTTTAGTTGGACTACTAAACCTTTGATGGTGTAAGGAATAACATAGGGTTTTTAAAAACGAATCTAAAGAGTGTTTGTAATGCTTCTAATTTAGATCTCTTTAGCTCACTGAAAAGGTGTGTCAAATGTCCAAGGCAGCGATGACTATGTATAGTTTTTGGTATAAAGCTAAAATTCGAATGGCCACTTGAACGCTAGTGAGACCATTCAAGCGTCGCACTTTGAATGCCTTTAAATGCTCTTTTTACGAGAAGGGTAATACTTAGGACACACTCAAAGACACAGTTTTTAGACACAACTTAAGAAATGTGCCCATCTCTTTCTTGTGTCACTGTGAGGTCCAGTGACATCACATGAGAGATATAGACACATCTTTTGAGTCATGTGTCCCAAAATTTGTGTCTTTAGGCCGGTGTGTCCCAATCTTTACTCTTATGAGAAATATATGTAGACTCATATTAATATATCTATAAAATTGGTTTTAATGTCACATAACTTATCCTATAATACTCCCTCTGTTCCAAAATAAGTGTCCACTACTCTTTTGCACGTAGTTTAAGAAAATAATAACTTGTGGTAGATGTTTATTCACCTTTTGGGGTGACCCATTATCAACCACACATTTTTGTCCAAAATAGAATATAGACACTTATTTTGGAACATCAAAAAAAAAAAAAAATGAACACTTATTTTATAACAGAGGGAGTACGATTTAGACTTAAATGTCCGAACAAACTCCCCCTTGGCAACTCGATCCATCACAAACGTAAACAACAATAGATTGACAAGGATTTTTTTTTTTTCTTTTTTAATCTCCTTTACCCTAAAAGAGATTTAAATATCCTATCTAAGCTTGTGACGAGTCATATTTCCATCTTATGATAAATACTTATTTCCTTGTCACAAGAAGTTGATGTGGTGTCCACAATATAGTTACTCCTCTGATACAACTTTTCCTGTATTTTTGTCTGTCAAACCAATCTTGCAAACCTCCATAGGCAAATAAACAGGATATGAATGATATCTAAAAGAACATACCTATATCATCTGGGTTGGTGGAGAATGTAACCAAGTACAATAGATGTGAGTCTTCTAATGACATGCTAGAAAGTCCTTTGCAGTATAGCTGATAAACATCTAGGAGACATCTCTAAGGCTTAGTTTGGCCTTCATGTGGCTTTTTAAAAGGAGCTTATGAAATTTATTACTAAGTTCTTTGATAATTTTATACAAGTGGCACACTACTCTTCAAAAAGACATCATGAAATCAAAAAGCAACCGTGGGCTTTTAAAAGCTCCATTTTAGAGCTTTTAAAAGCTCCCTCCAAAAAAGCCCTAAGTTTAATTTTTGCAAAGCTCATAAACTAGTTACCAAATGAATTAACATTAAATTGTGCTTTAAAAAAGGAGAAGCACCACGTGGGGGCCAAACTAAGCCTAAGAGACTAAGAAAATATGCTAACAAATCTTAAAAGAGTACGAGAAGAAAGGATAAGATAAATATGAAAATGAAAGGAATCCCTATCCTATTTATAATAATCTGGCTACCATTCGAACGTCCCGTGACTATTCGAACGTTGTTCAAATGTCGAACGCCAGGCCTAGAAACTATTTCCAGAAATTATTATTATTATTATTATTATTATTATTAATTTTTTTTTTTTTTTTGACAAAGCATGATTTTCTATACTCGTAAATACCATGGAATCAATAGATGCTCAAGTACTTTTTAGTAAAAATGTGTAAGAATAAGTTAATGCGCATCTAATATGACATCAATATCAAGTACAAGTCACTTATATATTCATAGTCAAGCACTAGTTCAAGACGCAGTTGTCTCTGTACATGTGGTAGGTGCAATGTGCGAGTATTTCAAGGCATCTGTTTTAAATTTGAACGTAGATTGACTAAATAATAGTATCTAAATTCAATTTTATTGCTATTTAATAAGTTGTATTCATTAACATCCCCCTCAACTGAACTAGGGATTTTCTCTCAACTCACACAAACTCATACATGCCACTCATCCATCATATTTGTTGTGCTTAATTGGTTGTGCTATAAGGGTATTTGATACATCTTTCTTTTGCATTTTATCCCTATGTACTATTTGTAAATACAATGGGGACTCCATGTTGGTCGATAGGTAGCTATTCCTTCGGAGATTCTATTCATCTTTTCTCTTTTTTCTCAAACATTTTTTTCCTTCTCATAACACCTTTCATTCTGTTCCCCTGTCTCTGTAACTCATCTGATTCTAGTTTGGTTGTAATTTTAGAGGACATTTCTTGGGCCAATTATAAAACATTTTCTGTCATACACTACTTATAATTTGTGCCGAACCAATCAATAAACACCCCACGCATTACTGAAGGTGATGAGTCATGTCTTGTGTTGATCTTCTTCAACCTCTTGCTCTAGTTTTCTAGGCTTCTCACCGATCTTCTTCAACCTCTTGATTTGGTTATTATATATTCTCTTTATAGTAGTAATAAGATATTTATAATCAAGGTGTTCGAATACATGCCTATTTTTTTTTTCTCTACACCCACCATTTAAATCTTTATTACAATTACACGCAGTGCAAAATGACATAGAAAGAGAAATCCCTTCCCTTCTAATTTTCCCTTTTCCCTTTCCCTCATGCCAAACATGTTGCTAGATATAGAAAACCACATCAAAGCTAATATTGGAAATTTGATATATTCTAGCAAAAAGTTTTATTATGCTAGAAATTTTGATAGCCATAATGGTACTTAGATAGTGTAATCTACGTATTTAGAAGCCATATTTACTTGGAATACCCAATATATATACCTACCTACCATCATGGTATACACTACCATTCAAATCAATTTGTATATCTTTGTTGTAAGGTGAGAAGAGCACCGGCTTAAAAAAAAAAAAAAACCACACTGATCATTTACCTAACGTTAGTTGCACAATGAAAAAGTTTCTTCTTCTCACTTGTGCTATTGTTCAAAAAATAAATGCTCAAATTTACAAACTTAGCACGACAAGTACAAAGTTCGCATTGACAATGGACTCTCACATGGTAGTCCATTGTTGTCCTTTCACTGCAAATCCAAAAGCGATGACCTGGGAAATCGTGTCCTCAACCCAGGTCAATCATACTTTGGCGATGACTTCGGTACCCCAAAGTAGTTTTGTTGTATGTACAACAAAATCCCCCACAACCGTTGGATCATACCTTCAAGAGATCCTAGACTTCCACCTAACCAAGTCATTTTTAAAACAAAATCAATGTGGTTTTGTCCCAAAACTACTCCCAACCCCTCCCCTTACCTTTTTAACAGGTTGCCCAACCCCTTACTTTTATGGCTAGTCAATTAGGGTAGGGGGGCCCCGTCCCATACCCGCCCCCTACCCCGCCCCCGCCCCCGCCCCGCTTCACTAAACACACCCCCCGCCCCCGCCCCGCCCCGCCTAGCCTCTATTCCCGACCCCGACCCCGCCCCGCCCCGTTTAAGATCAAATTGGCATTTTTTAAATGCATTTTACCCCCTTTATTTTTTATATTTTTAAATTTTTTTATGGACTACCCCTTTTTTTAAGTTACCCAATCACTTTTTTGTCAACAAAAGGAAAAAAAAATTATACATTCAACACATGATTATTAATAATGCAAAGATTCAGAAAATATTAAATCAATTGAATGAAGTATCTTCCGAGAAAAAATCTAAAAAATTCAAAGATTCAAATTTCAAACCACAAGATTATTAATATTACAAACTATGCAATCCACACTCGAGCAACATAATTAAGAAAATACATAAGTTCATAAAATAAAAAGAAACAACATTCATAACATCAAAATACTCAATCGAACAACATAACACAAACACAATACAAATCTAATAAAAAGTGGCAAAAGAGCACTTCCACGTCCATAGTAAACATTAACACTTGCACCAAGCCACGAACATAAAAACCTAAAAAATAAAACACAATAAGTTATATTTTGATTTATTAACTCATGATAAATCAATTGAAGGGGAACATGAGTTAATTACCACAAACTTGACTTAAACCAAGTCAACCAACACAATATCTTCTTGAGGTTCATTGTCATCACAAATTGTAGGGGGACATGATGCCTTTGATGTTGAACAAGTAGCTACACAAATAAAAATAAGATAATATATATGTGTCAAAATCAATAGAATATAGTAATATGTAAAAAAAAAAATATGAGTTAATTACCTTGTGACTCAGTCCACATCCAACTTTGGCTACACATCAATGCCTCTACGGTAGATGGATGTAGCCTACTACGATGAGGACTAATTGACAAGCGGGGGTATTTGTAAAATACAACCGCGCTAAAAGAAGAAAATACAATAATTTAGTTCACAATTTCCCCATATATCTGCGATTTGGATTACAACGCCAGTTTCTACACATTATGATTAATCTATGATGAGTAGTGTGTTTTAGCTGTGATTTTTGCAGATTACTGTCGCTGTGTGAATAATTGATTGAGCAGAATAAAAGGGAGTGATTGGCTTTAATGAAGACAATTCAAAGTTGAAAACTGAAGCCCGATCGATCGAGGTCTTTTCAAGCGATCGAGCATTCGATCGATCTAACTTGTCTCAAGAGATCGAAGATTCTAGGATTTCAATCGATCGAAGATATTTCGATCGATCGAACATGCCTTTTAGCAGAATACGCGCACGCAGCAAAAGACGGGATTTTTAACCCTAGCATGAGGTTCTACTATTTAAACTCATTTTGTAAGCGTCCAAGGGGACGCCCACTTTACTTTTTATCAGTTTTCATAGAGAGAGGAGAGCTTGTTCTTGTTTTGTAGGTTATTAATCAAGGTTTTACATTGATATTAATACGAGTTCTTCATTCCAGGTTAATTCGTTATCATTTTATTTACATACTGCACTTAGTTAATCGTGGTTTAGTGTTAATCTTATTGCTTTGCATGTTAGATACGTTAAAATCTCAATTTTTCATAGTTTTAATGAAAAGCTCACAACCAAACAGCACCTTAATGAATCTTTACATTAAGAACGCATCTAGGACACTCCAGACCATGTCTGAGTAGTCCGAGGTTGGGAAATCGCAATGAAACTATGATTTCAGGCCTCTGCCATGCATTAGGATAATACTTGTGTTCGATCGATCGGAGTTATTTCGATCGATCGGTACAGAGATATAGTCGATCGATCGAAGACATTTCGATCGATTGAGAGATGATGATTGTCGATCGATCGAAAGCGCATCGATTGATCGAACAGTCAGATTCTTGAGAACATCCAATACAGTATTCCAAGACTTTCTGTTTTAAGGAGTTGTTATCAAACTGTCCCCAAATGCTCAGTTTGTCAAAGCAGCCTTTGAACTTAAGGCCTTAAGGCATTTTCTTTCAATACATTTTGCAAACCACCCTCAATGCTAACACCATTGGAGGTGCGAGTCTTAACTATTGAATTAAACCGCTTTCATGTATTTCAAACTTAATTGAGATGATATAGTCCCTGTCATGAAAGGGCTATTGATTCTAGATCTTTAGAGAAGTACGGAATATTGTAGAAGATGTACTCCATTGAGCTTAATTGCAATTGCATGGTAGACGGCTAGGTCACAGTGGATTCGCGTGATCCCAACACTTCCTTTTATTAAGAAAAACCGCTTTTAAAATCTCGCTTTAGTTAAATAGTTAATCGTTAGTTAATTTAACTTAGTTGCTTTTAATTTTAGTAGTTGTTAATCGTAGAACTTTGTGTTCTACACTTCTTTTAAAATATTGAATTTTTCTTTCTTTTAGAGTCTAATCTAGGTAACTTAATTCTAAACATTCCTTGTGGGATCGACCTGGACTTAATCCAGTTTACTACTTACACGATTACCTACACTTGGGTATAGCACACAGAAAAATATTCGTGTCAAGTTTTTGGCGCCGTTGCCGGGGAAGGCGACGAGTTAATACTTAGGTTACCTCAATCTATTTCTGTTTTTAATTTCTTTTTCTTTTAGTTCCTTAGGTAAAACACTTTCCTTAGGAACTCTCTTAGTTCATGTCCAACAATTCCATTGAAGGAATTGTCGAAAATCCACTCTACTTATCAGATTCCTCTAGTTCTGTTAACCCTGTAGCTACTCCTACTGAATCAATGGGTGATAATCAAAGTGAACATGGTGATAATGTGGTTGCACCACTTGATGAGGCGCTACAACCTTTATGCGATCTCATGCAACCAGAACACGCACCTACGCCCTCTTGCATTCTAATCCCACCACACGCTGACGAATTTCAATTTCGCAATGGGATGATCCAACTTCTTCCCACCTTTCATGGGATGGAAAGTGAGAAGGCGTACTTACATATCAAGGACTTCGAGGATGTTTTCAAAACATTCTCACAGAATTGTCCTGTGGACGTGACACATCTAATGCTATTCCCTTTTACCTTGAAGGATAAAGCAAAGGCGTGGTTACTCACCTTAAAACCCAATTCAATTTTCACCTGGCATACGATGAACACTGTATTCCTAAAGAAATTTTATCCAACTCGCATGACCAGTGACCTTCAACGCCAAATTAATTCCTATAAACAAAAGAGCAATGAAACCTTCACTCAAACATGGGAGCGTTTCAAAGATTTGCTTCTCTCGTGCCCACACCATGGGTTTGAGAAATGGCGAACTATCAGCTTCTTTTATCATGGGTTGAATGGTGAAACGAAAAAGTTGGTGGAAACCATGAGTTCAGGTCCCTTTCTCCGTAAAAACACCGAAGAGGCTGAAGCCCATTTTGATTGGTTGGCTGAATACGCTCATGAATGGTCGAATTCGGATGATGTCTCACGCTCACAAATATCCTGTGTAGAAGAGAAAAGCCTATACCAACTAAACAGTGAAGATCACCTCATGACTAAATATGAAGAACTAGCAAAGAAAGTAGAGGAGTTAGGCATGAAAGGAGGAAGTTCGAGGCAGAATTTGCCTGAAGAACCATGCGGCACATGCAATATGTTGGGACATACCACTCAATATTGTCCTAATGTGCCGTATTTTCAAGAACAACCCCCCATGGAAATGATTGTCATGCAAGGGTATAGGGGGGCAGGGAATTCCTATAACAACAATAATTCACAAAACAATAACAATCGATGGAACCACCCTAGTTTTGATTGGAAAAATGATGCTGGGACCCAAAATCAACATCAACAACAACAGCCTTATAACAATAACCAATATCAAGGGCAATACAATAGGCAGTCCCAGCCATACAATCAAAATAGATTTTATAATTACAACCAAGTGCAACCCTCCAATAATCAACATTCTAATGTGTACGTGCCACCGCACAAAAAGGTGCAAAAGGAAGATCCTCTCTCTAACGTCAACCTAACTCAACAATTAATTCAAATGATGAGTAAAATCTCTGCGACGTTAGATAGAATGGATGCACGTCAAGAGGGATTGGGCAGAACATTTCCTGCCCAACCACTTCAAAACCCTAAGGGATACAATAACGGTCCCCCGAATCACGAACAAGCAAAAGCCATGACGACTCTGAGAAGCGGCAAGATTATAGGGAAAAATATGCCTACCTCTACCCCCGAGGAGTATGAGGAGGACAAAGTGGTCAATACAAATGAACCTTCTACTCAAGAAGAGGAGATCACTACTAGTAAAGAACCAGTAGAAATGAATACTGAAACTTCTAAAGAAGTGGAAGAAGTTGAGAGAAGGCCCGGAAAGGAACGCATTAATGATGAAGTACCAAAATGCCCTTTCCCCGCACCTTACCTTCAAAGGTTAAAGAAACCCAAAAATGAGGCAAAGAATCAGGAGTTCTTGGAATTATTCAAACAAGTTAAAATCAATCTCCCACTCCTTGATGCTATAAAACAAGTGCCGGCCTACACTAAGTATCTCAAAGACTTATGTACGGTAAAAAGGAGGCAAAGTGTGAAGAAACACGCTTATGTCGCTTGTCAAGCAAGTGCAATTATCCAAAATGAATTGCCTCCTAAACTCAAAGACCCTGGCACTCCCACTGTCTCATGTCAAATTGGGAATCAAAAGATAGACAACGCACTCCTCAACCTAGGAGCTAGCGTAAACCTTCTGCCATACTCGGTTTACAAACAACTAGGGCTAGGTGAATACAAACTCACCCGAGTTGCATTGCAATTGGCAGATAGGTCTGTTAAATACCCAAAAGGAGTTTTGGAAGACGTCCTCGTTCAAATAGACTCATTTGTCTTCCCGGTCAATTTTGTCATCTTAGACACTGAACCTGTGTCCAACCCAGGCTCACAAATCCCAGTCATTTTTGGGCGTCCGTTCCTAAACACAATAGATGCCACAATAAAGGTGAGAAGTGGTATAATGACCATCGTATTCGGGAATATGACGTTAAATGTCAAAATTTTCTCAAATCCCCGACCTGAAGAATACGATGATGAGGAGGAAGTGAATTACATCAACGCGGTCATAGAAGATGAGGCCGATTTTGTTGAGTACAAAGATCCTTTGGAGGTAGTCGTGTCACAATTTGATGCTATCTATCAACCTAAAGAGTCTACGCCATTGGATGCTGTTTTAAATCACACTTGCCTCATGTTGGATACACTAGAGGAGGATAGATTTGAGTGCATGTGGGTAACACCCTATGAACCACTGCCGCCCAAAACAAAGCTAGTTATGCCCTCGAACATGCAGTTTCCCGAATTGGAACTAAATGAGCTTCCAAAAGAGCTCAAGTACACCTTCCTAGGGACTGAGAAGACTTATCCTGTCATAATCTCATCTACTTTAAATTCTGAACAAGAGGATAGGTTAATCGATGTGTTAAAACAACATAAGGGAGCATTAGGATGGACTATTGCCGACCTCAAAGGCATAAGCCCATCTGTGTGCACCCATAAGATATATTTGGAGGAAGACGCTAAACCTTCGCGACAAATGCAAAGGCGTCTGAATCCGAACATGCAAGAAGTAGTCAAAAAGGAAGTGCTAAAACTACTTGATGTTGGGATCATATATCCAATATCTGACAGCCCTTGGGTTAGTCCAACCCAAGTAGTGCCAAAGAAGGCAGGCATAAGGGTCATACCGAATAAAGATGGTGAATTAGTATCAACACGCATTCCCACTGGATGGAAGATGTGTATTGATTACCCAAAACTGAACACCGTGACCCGAAAAGACCATTTTCCCTTACCTTTCATGGATCAAATGCTAGAACGAGTAGCGGGTCATAAGTACTACTGCTTCTTGGATGGATACAGTGGGTATAACCAAATTGAAATCGCTCCTGAAGATCAAGAGAAGACTACGTTCACGTGTCCATTCGGTACTTTCGCTTATCGTCGTATGCCATTTGGCTTATGTAATGCACCTGCTACTTTTCAGCGGTGCATGTTAAGCATATTCAGCGACATGGTCAAACAAATACTCGAAGTCTTTATGGACGACTTTTCTGTGTTTGGCCATAGTTTCGAAAATTGCTTAGACAACCTCGAACGTGTGCTAGCAAGATGCGAGGACAAACACCTAGTACTAAATTGGGAAAAGTGTCACTTCATGGTGACCAAGGGAATTGTCCTCGGCCACATCATTTCTGATAAAGGTATCCAGGTTGATAAAGCTAAAATCGATATAATCTCAAATCTACCTGTCCCTCGGACAGTCAAAGACATTCGATCTTTTATGGGGCATGCGGGATTTTATCGTCGCTTCATCCAAAACTTTAGTGCGATCTCTCGACCATTGTGTCAACTCTTAGTCAAAGACACACCATTCGAATGGTCAGAAAACTGTCAAACATCTTTTGACGCACTAAAAGAACACCTTACCTCCGCATCGATAATCCAGGCACCCGACTGGGGTTTGCCTTTCGAACTAATGTGCGACGCTAGTGACTAAGCCATTGGTGCAGTCCTAGGACAGAGGAAGGACAATAAGCCTTACGTAATCTATTACGCCAGTCGAACACTTAACGAGGCTCAAATGAACTATACAACTACTGAAAAAGAGCTCCTGGCAATAGTATTCGCTTTGGACAAGTTCAGGTCATATCTGATAGGGTCCCCAATCGTCTGTTTTACGGACCATTCGGCTCTCAAGTACCTGTTGTCTAAAAAAGATGCGAAACAAAGGCTTTTCCGTTGGATACTCCTACTCCAAGAATTTGATATAACGATCAAGGATAAAAAGGGAGTAGAGAATGTGGTCGCCGACCATTTATCTCGGTTAACTTTTGTTGACAACACTGAACCCACACCGATAAAAGACGAATTCCCAGACGAGCAGCTAATGACTGTTGTGGGTTTTCCCTGGTATGCTGATATAGTAAATTATCTTGCCACGGGAGAAACCCCAAGTCATTGGTCCAAACCAGATAGGAAGCGGTTCCTCTCTTTCGCACGTCATTTTTTCTTCGATGACCCGTACTTATTCAAGTATTGTGCTGATCAGGTCATCAGATGTTGCGTCCCAAACGAGGATATAATCGTCATTTTAGCATCATATCATTCTGAGGCATGCGGTGGCCATTTCGCATCACAAAAGACCGCGCAAAAAGTTCTACATAGCGGTTTCTACTGGCCCACCTTGTTCAAGGACGCTTATGCTTTCTGCAAAACGTGCCAACGCTGTCAACAGCTTGGTACAATTTCAAAAAGGAACTCCATGCCCTTAACCCCTATTATCACGATTGAAATATTCGATTGTTGGGGCATAGACTTCATGGGCCCGTTCCCTAAATCTAATAACTGTGAATACATACTCCTGGTTGTGGAGTATGTGTCAAAATGGGTGGAAGCAATACCAACAAGACGCAACGACCACAAAACAGTTATGTCCTTTCTTAAGGAACATATCCTATCGCGTTTTGGGACCCTAAAAGCCCTAATAAGTGACCAAGGCAAGCATTTCTGCAATAGGCCTTTGGAGTCACTACTTAAGAAATATGGAGTAAGCCACAAAATCGCTCTCGCCTACCATCCACAAACAAACGGGCAAGCAGAGTTAGCTAACCGAGAAATCAAGCATATTCTCGAAAAGACGGTTAGTTTCAACAGGAAGGATTGGGCTTACAAACTGACTGATGCATTATGGGCTTACCGCACGGCTTTCAAAACGAATCTGGGAATGTCTCCGTATAGGCTAGTTTACGAAAAAGCATGTCACCTCCCTGTAGAAATTGAACACAAAGCTTATTGGGCGACACGCTCATTGAATTTTGATATTAAAGAGGGAGGGCATCTTCAAAAACTCCAATTGGCTGAATTGGAAGAAATACATCGAGATGCATACGACAATGCTCGATTACATAAGGAAAGGTTGAAGGCTCGCCACAATAGAACAATTTGTCCTAAATCATTCGAGCCGGGGCAGAAAGTCTTGCTGTACGACTCTCGCCTCCACCTCTTCCCAGGCAAACTCCGATCTCGGTGGACAGGACCATTCATAGTCAAATCTGTCTTTCCACATGGGGCGGTCGAGTTAATAAACCCCAAGAACAATGCAATTTTCAAGGTCAATGGCCAAAGGCTAAAACCGTTCTTGGAGAATTTCCAAACAGAGGCTGAGTTCATCCAACTGGATGAACCCAACTACTCTTGATCTCAAATGTTAAGCGTTTCTTCACGTTGTTGTTGTATGTCTTTACTTTTGATGTTTTTCAATTTTTAACTCTTTCTATCTTTCTCTCCAAGTGATTTCAATTCTAATCTGCTGTTTCATATTATCTACCCTATGCAGGCTTTTCAATATTAGAGATGATGATATCCATTCTATAGGGTCATGGGCTGATTCTGAATACCAGAACCCACCTTGGACTGCTGATGAGATAGCATTCTGCTTATCTCCTTACCAAGGACCAGGGGCAGATGATGTGGTAGACCTGACCTATGGATACATCCCTTATGATCCTGTTCTCCTCCAAATTAACCCATTCATGCATATGGACCTCTCTGGAGAGGAAGGCGAGCCTGAAGGGTATGTTGTTGGAGAAGTGGATGACGCACTATCGTAGCAATGGGAAAATGACTCCATGTGGGAACCATGGGACGAAGAGAACCTACAAGATGTGGTGCCCAAACGCCACAATGTTGTTTTCACCTATGTTGATGACTTCCTTGTCATCGAGGTGGTTCCCTACATTTATGTGCACCTGAGCTATTTGTTGTTCCGGCTCCAGTGCCCGTTACCTGCTAGTGCACATGGGTGTCTCATGCCAATAGAGAGGTTATTTCATTGTCACTTGTCTTTCTCTTATTTTCTTTATTTAGTTATTTCTTTCTGTTGTCGTTTCTTTTAGTTCTTATTTAATTATGTTTCTTTTTGTTGTTTTTATTTGGTTTTTCCTTTGTCAGGATTGTCACTATGCATCTGCCGGTACCACCGTTCTTCTTGCCACATCAACTTTTTCATGGCTTTGGACCATACATAAGGTCCCCAGACACTCCACCGCAAGAGGAAAGTCCGTTGCACAATTCCACTCCGTTATCCGTGTCTCCAACGGGATCACCTCTTGCATGGGCTTTCAATTCCTTAGAGAGTTCAGACTTGCTCAATGATGTCCTGGCTGCTTTCCGACTGTTCTGGGAAAGGGAATCATCCTGTTTGGACTCCACATGCGAAGATTTAGCGAGGAATGAAGCAATGGTGGAAGAAGGAATCTTCTTGCTAGAGGATTAGTGTCCCACTTCAATTGTGCTTCGTCTTTTCATTAGTATTTTAGCAATTGAAGTGTAATCCTAGACAAAAATATTATTAGCTCTAGCTTTATTTTCGTTTTCTTTAGTAAATAAGGCCTTAAACACTAGTGGGGGCAATAATTTTGCAATATGGATGCTATTATAAAGTTTTATTTAAATAAAAATTGCAATAATCTATTATGAGGATGAGTTTTTGGCTTACATGTCCTGTCACAGTTTTGTTTATCATTTTCACTGTATGTCCAGAATAACTTAAATCAGTGGGAGTACTTAATTATTCCATTCTGTGAAGTTTTGGAAAATCTAGGTTCGATCGATCGAAAGTTTCTCAATCGATCGAACATATCACTTTCTCGAGCGCTTGAAACATCTCAATCGATCGACTATTCGATCGCTCGAACACAGCTCGATCGATCGAGACTTGTATTTAAACGAGGCGTCCAGCGTACACTTCATCCGTTCTTTTCATCTCCCTCACTCTCAAGCGCTCGGCGACAGAGAAGATCACTCGGGGGCGATTTTCGTTCCTCCTACCACACACGCAGAGTCGAGGACCCCCTGACCCCCAAATTATCATCTTCCTCACCATCACTCTCCCCCTGCACACATATTCCGAGGTAAGGCCACGAGACACCCCTCTTTCCATTTTTGTTCGAATTTCTTAGGGGTGCCCCCCCATTGGTCCTTTGACCATTTATCTTTTAGTCCCCTTACCTTGTGTCTTTGTTTTCCTTTTTCTTCCGTTCTTGTTTCTCGTTACTGCCGTTTTTCTGTGTTCGATCGATCGAGCAAGTTCGAACGATCGAAGATTCGCTTTGTTCGATCGATCGGTAAAAGTTCGATCGCTCGAACTATGGCAGTGGTAGTTTTTCTATTTTCTTTTTAGTTTACTATTTTCATTTATCGTTTCTTTTCCTTTTCCATTTCAGGATCTTCACAATGAACCCTATTACAGGGTATCACAGGGAGAAGCCCTTTGACCTCGCCATTCCTGACCCGGTTCTACATCACGGCTTCCGGAATACTCCCGATCGCCAGTGGTTCACGTGCTATTTTCAATCCCGGAAGATCATGATTAAGCGATGCAAAGCGGGGGTATTTGTAAAATACAACCGCGCTAAAAGGAAGAATTGTATTAGTTTTTATCACAACTTCCCGTGTTATCTGTAATTTGCATTACAAGGCTAATTTTCATACACTGTGATTAATCTATGATAAGTTGTATTGTTTTAGCTGTTGTTTATGCAGATTACTGCTGTGTGGACTAACCAGATGAACATCAGAATAAATGGAATGCTGGAATGAAAACAAAAGAAGCCAAAGCTGAAATGTGGAGTTCGATCGATCTAAGAAGGTTCGATCGATCGAGAGTTCGATCGCTCAAAGAGAGTTGAAGCGCTTGAGGCTTAAGGGTTCGATCGATCGAGAGAAGTTCGATCGATCGAACGGGGTATTTCCAGTAACATTTGCGTGCGCAGCAGATGCGGGTTTTAACCCTAGTTTCTTAGGTTTTCTTATATATATGTGTATTGTACACGTCCATAAGGACGCCCACTTTACATTTTAACAGTTTTATAGAGAGAGATAGAGAGTTTGCTTGTTTTTTTTTGTAGGTTTTCATTGAATTTTTACATTGTGGACTGGATTTCTCTAAGTTTAATACAAGTATTCTTCATTCCAGGTTATCTATATACTGCTCATTTATATTCTGCACGTGTTAGTCGTAGTTTACTCGATCATCTCGTGATATTACATGCGAAATAGTTGTAAAACCATAGTTTTTGAATTTTCCATGAAAAACTTGCAACCAAACAAGATGTTAATGATTTCGTACGTTAAATATCAATCTGTGACGTCCCAGACGATGTCTGAGTAGTCCTAGGTTGGGAGAACACGATGAAACAGTGATCTCCTATAACACCCGCATTTGTGTTATTGCATTTCATTGCATTTGTCATGCATGATGATGTGAGGTGTTGTGCATTTTGGCACGTGTTTGAGTGAGTTTTGACTCACGAGTTGATTTGGGTATCTGTATTAGAGAACCCTTTGAAACTATTATTGATTGAGGATTTGTTGTTGTGACGTTTCTCCGAGTATGAGGCGGTCACTGTGGAACATTTTAAATGTTTATCTGAAAATAAATGTTTACCTGTGTATTTCAATATCTGTATTATTTTCTGGCTTAGAATATATTTCTGTTGTTAGATTTAGTAACCTGGTGAGAACGAATGAACACGCTATTAATTTGGTAGGCTAATTAGCAACTTCGGAAACGTCATGTAGAAATTCGTGTTTTAGCAACCAAACGAAACTTAGTCGAAAACTTTTATAATTTTGAAGTTTTACTTATAAAGCTATGAATGAGCTGTATAGAAAGTTTCAGAGACTGATTTAGGAGTTTGGAAAACTCGTGGGGAGGTAAACGTAATTCCCGAAGAGTGTTGCCTATATATAGATAGAGATGAGTTGAGATATTTCACAACTCTTAACCTAAAACTCAAGAGGAGGCCAAAAAGGAGGCTAGAGGGAGATTTGATTGCTTAGAGCTTTGCGACGCCAAACGACGACCTTCCGTCAGTCTGGTTTCTCCCAGATTTCATATTCGAGCTCCTCGAGGTAAGAGCTTCGTTTTGATATATGTTAGGGCCTGTTTGGCTAAGTTTTCCGAAAAGTTATTTTCTAGAATTTTTCATAAAAGTTGATAAATGGAATTTTGATCCATAGGAATTGTACTAGACGGACTTCTGCACGTTCTTTGTGCACGGGTTTTCTTCAGATTGAATTATAGGAGCGTTATTTGGAGGTGAGTGATTCAACTATGATTTGGAATGATTTCTTGGCATGTATTCATGTTATGTTTGAATAGCATGTATTAATCCTTAGAGATATATTGTGTAGTTCATATTGGGCATTTATATTGATAAGTAGGCCCAATAGCACGGTGATATGTTTTGATTACCGCGAGCATGGTGATATGTATTTGAGCATGTTAAGTTGCTTATGTGGGTCAGAAGGAGCACGTGGTCACCGTGCCATTTTGTGGAGCCGATATAGGCATTAAGGTCGCACGATTGAAGAAAAGAATCGTGGGTCTTACCCTTTCGCGTGGACTTATTGGCGAGGAGTCGCGGATTGGGAATATGGACGGGCACGTGAGTCTCCGGCGACTAGTATGAAATGTAGAGATGTGAATGCGGACATGTTTATCATTCATGTACATATGTTGATTTATTCACTAAGCTTTAGCTTAAACAAATCGAAATATGTGTGGTTATTCAAATAACCATTTCAGGTGTTAATGCTGGCGAGGAATCGCAGAAGTGAGTACGTGGGTTGGGAGTTCGCTTGTGAGGCAACTTGAAAGATAATCTTGTAGTTTTGGGATAATAGAAATGTTGTAATAAGATTTTGGTTGTTTTAAACCATGTTTAACTTAGTATGTTAGAATGGATTTTAAATCGTTGTATTAGACTATAACATGTTGTAATTATGTTTGATAATGTTTTAATACAGCTAGAAGTACTTTAGACTGAGTTTGGTTTGAGTTTGTTTCGAGTGGTTGATCTTTGGGGAAAGTTAGAAAGCTTTTAAACTTGAAATTCTGCAGATTGGGCTGCTGCCAGGGGAGCAGTCGACTGAGCAGTCGACTGAACCCCTGTGTCTGTTAGCTACTGCTTCTTATTTTAACAAAAGCAGTCGACTGGACCCCTCAGCAGTCGACTGAACCCCTGAGCAGTCGACTGGACCCCCAGTATCAGTCGACTGGAATTGACATTTAAATCCCTGCCTACCTCCGTCGACTGAGCAGTCGACGGTGCAGTCGACTGAGCAGTCGACTGAACCTCTGGTTTTAAAATGTGTTTTGTTTTCCGCTGCGTGTGTTCTTCAAACCTAATTTTGGGAACGTTAATGAATTGGTTTAGCCTCGGTGGCGTGCCACGGGCTCCGGTTCCGCTAGTGTGGGACCGGGCTGTGACATTTAGTGGTATCAGAGCATAAGTTTAGAGCCTTGGGAACGAGTGACGTTATATATGCTGAGTGACGACGAGTGGAGTGTTGAGTAAATTGTCACATGTTCTAAATTGCATCCATACATATTAGAGATGTTTGATGCATATGGTATGTTGTTATACTTACATGATTATGTTATTGCCATACATGCATAGTATTTATGCATTTGTGAATCGGTTAAATCATACGGATGTGGAACTGTATGATGAGATGACGTTATCATGAGTTATAATAGACCGCGTGTTGTGGCAAGAGGAAAGATGATATTTTGGTAGTGATGAACAGTGGAATTGCTAAGCTAAAAGAAAATGATTTTTGATCGAATCAGTGGATGTTTTCAACGGTAGTGATGAGTGTCCTTTGGGGGATCTAACCGAGAACGGAGTTTGAGCAGTGAACGTCAGATGAGATTTCTTTATAGTTCTTCAGACATGGGTTAGATGCTGTGAAGCGAGAGAATAGAGATGTGCAGTTGGGTATTATGGTAGCAAGATAGTCCAGCACCATGTATTGCTCGTGTATGGGATAGGTGAGGAATCTCTTACCTTATCTTACGGTGTTAACCTACGGTACAATCGTACGAGGTTATCTTATGATGTATCTTACGGTATATACGGTGTATGTCAGGTAGTTGAAGAATTTTTTTTTTTTTGACTTATTGTACGTCATTGAGACGATTGGATGGTTGAGGAATCTCTCAACCTATCTTACGGTATGTATTGGACGGTTGAGGAATCTCTCAACCTATCTTGTGTTATGTATTGGGAATTGAGAAATATTTTAATAAGCTATGAGTATTGTGGTTATTGAGGAATCTCTCAACTGAACCTGATTTCGAATGGTTATGGCACCAAGGTAGATTTAGATGTGGTATGAGGATTAGAAGTGAATACTACTTGATCGATCGTATGTGTGAAAATATTGGGATTGGAGGACTGACCTAAGAGGAGGAGTTAAGAACGGGAATGATAGAGTATACTTTGACGGTTTGAAACTACAGTTGGTAGAAGTTTAATTGATGACATACTTCGGGAGTGGTTACTTAGACTTGATGATTATGTGAGTATAGATGTAACGATAAGGACGATATGGGTTGAAGGAGAAACTGTAGAATTTCTTGATGAAGGGTAAATGGACAGAAATGAAGAGTAAAAAGGTTCCCTAGTGTTTTGCAGTGGTTTGTCAGAAGAGATAGAATAAAGAAAGTAGGAATAGGAGACTGGGAGTAAAAGATAAGTGTGAATTATGGAACGTGATAAGAGATTCAGAGAAATCGAGTGGATATTTGGATAACATGGAGATGGGAGGACCTTGATAGGGAGATTGTAGCAAAGATTGTTATCACAGAGAGTTGTTGTACGGGCGACCTCGAACCTGGATTTTGAATGTATTTTCAAAATAAAACGAAAACCTTTTCTTCTAATGCTTTTAAAACATCTTTGGGTTTCTGAAGCAAGTGGTTGCCAACTGGAAGTTGGAGTACGATAATTATTACGATACTGAACAAGAGCAATTGTGAAAGTGGATAGAGTAAAGTGACTTTGGGTAAGTCAAGTTAGAAAGGTGAAAATATAAATTGGAAAGACGAGGTTTCGATGAATAAGTGAACATGAACGGTAAGAGTGAGATAAAGACGTAGTAGTATGTGCGTACATTTTCGGATATGATAGAAGGAATGTGAAAGGAATGTGAAATGGCCAGACAAAAATAGAAAGTATAGCAGAATGTTATATCAGTCGTCCTGAATTCCAACAAGGTTGGAGAATTTTGAGAATGTCAGATTTCATCCCAAGAAAATTTTAAGTGTTTAAAATGTTTAAAAAAAAAAAAAAAATTTTTTTTTTTGTTTGTAGCAAGGTATCAAGTGAACTTTGGAAGACAAGTATCGTGGAAGGATATGGTATGCTTAGTGCTTGAGACAAAACGGTGGTCGTCAAACGAATGAGTTCTATGTGAGTAAATTATCAACTTAGAAATTCTAAAGTAAAAAGGGTTAGTGAAATGGTGTACACTTGGAATTAGTAAGTTGGAAGTAGTGCTGTTAAACGAGTTGACTTGAGTATTGTCATGGAAGGTATGTGAATTGAAAGTCGATAAGAAATTTATCAAACACAGTGAGACTATGGTACTTGATTGGGAAGACCAAATTATTGAATTGTATTCAGATGGTTACGGGAATAGTATGAAATACTTAGGACAGCGAGTTCTTCGTGAACAATGAAATTGAGATCAGAATGGCGAATATAAAGGATTAAAAAATCTGAATTGGAGTTAAGTCAGGTTGACTAGAGTTATGAAATACTAAATCGTTAAATAAGGTATGAAACCTTGAGATGTTATACAAGGAATATATGTTCAGTGTAAAGGGCAGTTAGAAATTCAGTAAGAGTTGCGATACATGAGTACGCTTGGTATGAGCTTGTGCAAGGGTGGAAGTGAAACACTAGAGACTCATGGAGTCGTATAACTACGTAAATGGTGGTGGATCTACATGGACTGATAGACCAAAGGATAGTATACGAGTGAGGTATGAGATGGGAATGGAGTACATTGTTGTTGAGATTTTCGATTGAAAAATAATTGGCTCTGGGTGTGTGTACACTACGTAAATAAGAATGGATTGTGAATGACCAAGGGTTTAAGACATGAACGAGGTATTTTATGAACATGGGAGTACATTTTATAAACTCTATGGTATGTGTATGATTGACTAAGTCAAGTTTGGGTTCACATCGTTAATTGTTGCGACGGATATTGGGGTAACTATATGTGAAAATATTATGCAAAATTTTAAAATATTTTAATTTAAAAACAAAAGGGAGAATATGTAATTGACTTTGTTACAAGTTTTAAATTGAAGGTGTAACATTTAATCTTTTACGTTAGTCGACGATAGTTTGAGTACAGAATGCGAGAGATAAAGGGGCAAGTGTGTTTAACTATTCGAGACATCAGTTGGGCTCGAAGAAGTAGAGTGATATAAAATTTTCAGTTAAGAATCTGGATAGTATCTTACGAGGTATGTATGATTGGAAGAATAATACGAGGTTGGATTAAACCGAATGGAATTTGAAAAGGAATGAAAGTCCTTTGAAAACGTGTTATCGTTCTACAAGTATTCCGCGATTAGCAGGATAAGGGATTGAATCTATGGTATATGAAATAGTTGGTTGAGGCATTGACTTATCGACATAGTATATATGCATGAAAGTACTCAGTTGGTTCACTTCGAGATGAAGAATCAGGTATGGTTGTTACCCAGTTGAGACGTGTTGGAAACGACTTTTAGTCAACAAGAAAGATAGGTGAAGAGAGATGAGTTACTTCCTTCATTTTGGTGATTGGGATATAACCTTTGGGTTTCGAACAGCATATGTGATAAGTACGATAAAAGGATATGTGAGTGGACGTGGTGACGTCGTGATGTGATTTAGTGTCAGGTTTGACTATTGAGTAAGTTCTACTCAGGTATCGATGTTCTCATTTATCGAGATGCTTCGGGGTATTGCTAGGGTTCTGTTTGAATCTTCTATCAGATTGAGACGGGGACTTTGAGGATTTATTTTCCTTAAAAGCCTGAGGATTTATTTTCCTCATGAGATTGTGTCATCTCAGTGAAGGGGATTGTGTATGTGGTAAATGTTGGAAGTACTTGCGTGAAGTCTTAGTGACTTGAGAAGATGAGATGCGTACTCAGTATCCGCACCTTTTGAGACATGAGGTACAAGTTTGGGGACAAACTTCTTTTAAGGGGGAGAGTATTATAACACCCGCATTTGTGTTATTGCATTTCATTGCATTTGTCATGCATGATGATGTGAGGTGTTGTGCATTTTGGCACGTGTTTGAGTGAGTTTTGACTCACGAGTTGATTTGGGTATCTGTATTAGAGAACCCTTTGAAACTATTATTGATTGAGGATTTGTTGTTGTGACGTTTCTCCGAGTATGAGGCGGTCACTGTGGAACATTTTAAATGTTTATCTGAAAATAAATGTTTACCTGTGTATTTCAATATCTGTATTATTTTCTGGCTTAGAATATATTTCTGTTGTTAGATTTAGTAACCTGGTGAGAACGAATGAACACGCTATTAATTTGGTAGGCTAATTAGCAACTTCGGAAACGTCATGTAGAAATTCGTGTTTTAGCAACCAAACGAAACTTAGTCGAAAACTTTTATAATTTTGAAGTTTTACTTATAAAGCTATGAATGAGCTGTATAGAAAGTTTCAGAGACTGATTTAGGAGTTTGGAAAACTCGTGGGGAGGTAAACGTAATTCCCGAAGAGTGTTGCCTATATATAGATAGAGATGAGTTGAGATATTTCACAACTCTTAACCTAAAACTCAAGAGGAGGCCAAAAAGGAGGCTAGAGGGAGATTTGATTGCTTAGAGCTTTGCGACGCCAAACGACGACCTTCCGTCAGTCTGGTTTCTCCCAGATTTCATATTCGAGCTCCTCGAGGTAAGAGCTTCGTTTTGATATATGTTAGGGCCTGTTTGGCTAAGTTTTCCGAAAAGTTATTTTCTAGAATTTTTCATAAAAGTTGATAAATGGAATTTTGATCCATAGGAATTGTACTAGACGGACTTCTGCACGTTCTTTGTGCACGGGTTTTCTTCAGATTGAATTATAGGAGCGTTATTTGGAGGTGAGTGATTCAACTATGATTTGGAATGATTTCTTGGCATGTATTCATGTTATGTTTGAATAGCATGTATTAATCCTTAGAGATATATTGTGTAGTTCATATTGGGCATTTATATTGATAAGTAGGCCCAATAGCACGGTGATATGTTTTGATTACCGCGAGCATGGTGATATGTATTTGAGCATGTTAAGTTGCTTATGTGGGTCAGAAGGAGCACGTGGTCACCGTGCCATTTTGTGGAGCCGATATAGGCATTAAGGTCGCACGATTGAAGAAAAGAATCGTGGGTCTTACCCTTTCGCGTGGACTTATTGGCGAGGAGTCGCGGATTGGGAATATGGACGGGCACGTGAGTCTCCGGCGACTAGTATGAAATGTAGAGATGTGAATGCGGACATGTTTATCATTCATGTACATATGTTGATTTATTCACTAAGCTTTAGCTTAAACAAATCGAAATATGTGTGGTTATTCAAATAACCATTTCAGGTGTTAATGCTGGCGAGGAATCGCAGAAGTGAGTACGTGGGTTGGGAGTTCGCTTGTGAGGCAACTTGAAAGATAATCTTGTAGTTTTGGGATAATAGAAATGTTGTAATAAGATTTTGGTTGTTTTAAACCATGTTTAACTTAGTATGTTAGAATGGATTTTAAATCGTTGTATTAGACTATAACATGTTGTAATTATGTTTGATAATGTTTTAATACAGCTAGAAGTACTTTAGACTGAGTTTGGTTTGAGTTTGTTTCGAGTGGTTGATCTTTGGGGAAAGTTAGAAAGCTTTTAAACTTGAAATTCTACAGATTGGGCTGCTGCCAGGGGAGCAGTCGACTGAGCAGTCGACTGAACCCCTGTGTCTGTTAGCTACTGCTTCTTATTTTAACAAAAGCAGTCGACTGGACCCCTCAGCAGTCGACTGAACCCCTGAGCAGTCGACTGGACCCCCAGTATCAGTCGACTGGAATTGACATTTAAATCCCTGCCTACCTCCGTCGACTGAGCAGTCGACTGTGCAGTCGACTGAGCAGTCGACTGAACCTCTGGTTTTAAAATGTGTTTTGTTTTCCGCTGCGTGTGTTCTTCAAACCTAATTTTGGGAACGTTAATGAATTGGTTTAGCCTCGGTGGCGTGCCACGGGCTCCGGTTCCGCTAGTGTGGGACCGGGCTGTGACATCTCCAGCCTCTGCCATGCAGTAGGATAATCGTTGTGTTCGATCGATCGAAGTTAGTTCGATCGATCGAACCAGAGACAGTCAATCGATCGAAGTCAGTTCGATCGATTGAGGGATGAAGGTCTTCGATCGATCGAAAGCGCGTCGATCGATCGAACTCTCGGATTCTTGAGGATGTTCCCTGCAGTATTCCAGGACCTTTTGTTTTAGGATTTGTTATCATTCTGTCCCAAATAAATGCTCAGTTTGTCAAAACAGTTTTAAAACTAAGGCCCTAAGGCATTTTCTTTCAATACATTTTGCAAACCATCTTTAATGCTAACACCATTGAGGATGCGAGTCTTTACTATTGAATTAAACCGCTTTCAAGTATTTTAATTTAACTGTGATGATATGGTCCCGGTCATGAAAGGGCCATGGATTCTCTATCTTTAGAGGAATACGGAAAACTGTGGGTAATGTACTCCTTTGTGCTTCAAGGCAAATGCATGGTAGATGGCTAGGTTACTGCGGATTCGTGTAATCCCAACATTTTCTTTTAAAAGTTAAACTTCTCAATTTAGAGTACTGTTTTAATTAGCTAGTTAGATTGTTCAGTTAATTTTAATTATCTTCAGTAGTAATCCTAGTTTGTGGAACTTTGTGTTCCGCACCATCGTTCAATCTTAGTCATTTTATTTTGTTTTCTTTGAGGATAGTCTAAATCAATAGGTCAACACCTTCCCTGCGGGATCGACCTGGTCTTACCAGATATTACTTGCACGTCTACCTACACTTGGGTATTGCACAAGAGCGCACAGAAAAATTCTCGTGTCAAGTTTTTGGCGCCGTTGCCGGGGAAGGCGACGATCAATTCCTTAGATTACCTCAGTCACTCTTCATCTCTTTCTGTTTTTATTTTCTCTTTTCAGTTCTTTTGGTAAGCACTCACCTTAGGGACTCTCCTAGTTCATGTCCAATAATTCTATTGAAGGAATTTTCGGAAATCCTTTCTACCTGTCTGACTCTGATAGCTCCATCAACCCAATAGCCACTCCAACTGCATCAATGGATGATCATCAGAGTGAAAATGGTGACAATGTTGTGGTACCAATTGATGAGGCACTCCGTCCTCTTTGCGATCTCATGCAACCAGAACATGCACCTACGCCCTCTTGCATTCAAATCCCACCGCATAATGGCGAAGTTCAGTTTCGCAATGGGATGATTCAACTGCTTCCCACTTTTCATGGGATGGAAAGCGAGAAGGCGTATTTGCATGTCACTGATTTCGAGGATGTTTGCAAAACATTCTCGCAAAATTGTCCTAGGGAGGTGACGCATCTAATGCTATTCCCCTTCACTTTGAAAGATAAAGCGAAGGCGTGGCTCCACTCCCTAAAACCTAATTCAATTTTCACCTGGCATGCGATGAGCACCGCGTTTCTGAAGAAATTCTATCCTACTCGCATGACCACAGACCTTCAGCGTCAAATCAATTCCTATAAACAAAAGAGCAATGAAACCTTCACACAAGCGTGGGAGCGTTTCAAAGATTTGCTTCTCTCGTGCCCACACCATGGGTTTGAGAAATGGCGAACTATCAGCTTCTTTTATCAGGGATTGAATGGTGAAACAAAGAAGTTGGTGGAAACGATGAGCTCTGGACCATTTCTGCGTAAAAACACTGAAGAGGCCGAAGCCCATTTCGAATGGTTAGCTGAATACGCTCATGAATGGTCAAATTCTGACAATATCTCACGCTCACAGATATCCTGTGTAGAAGAGAAAAGCCTATACCAGCTAACCAATGAAGATCACCTCATGACTGAGTATGCAGAGCTAGCAAAGAAGGTAGAGGAGTTAAGCATGAAAGGAGAGAGCTCTAGGCAAGTCATGCCTGAAGAACCATGTGGCACATGCAACATGTTGGGACATACAACTCAATATTGTCCTAATGTGCCATATTTTCAAGAGCAAGCCCCTATAGAGATGAATGCCATGCAAGGTTTTCGAGGGGCGGGGAATTCCAACAATAACTTTCAAAGTAACAATAGATGGAATCACCCCGGTTTTGATTGGAGAAATAATGCTGGGGCCAAAAATCAATACCAACAGCAGCCCTACAATAACAATCAATATCAAGGGCAAAACAATAGGCCAGCCCAGCATTACAATCAAAACAGAACCAATAATTACCATCAAGCTCAACCCTCCAATGCACCACAAACCAATACCTATGTGCCACCGCACAAGAAGGTACAAGAAGAAGAGCCACTTGCTAATGCCAATCTAACTCAGCAACTCATCCAAATGATGAGTAGAATGTCTGCTACATTAGAGAGGATAGATGCACGGTAAGAAGTCTCAGGAGGAACATTCCCTGCCCAACCACTTCAGAACCCCAAGGGACATAATAATGGCCCTAACAATCAAGAACATGCTAAAGCTGTGACTACACTGAGAAGTGGAAAAATCATAGAGAAAAGCATGCCTCTGTCCACTCCCGAAGTGTACAAAGAGGAGGAAGTGGTGGATGAAGAAGTTGAGCTACCATCTACTCAAGAGGAGGAGCCGTCTACTAATGACGCACCAAGCAAGGCAAACATTGAAGCTCCTAGAGTAGAAGAAGAAGTTGAGCGAAGGCCTGGAAAGGAATCTGTTAAGGAGGAACCACCAAAATGCCCCTTTCCTGCACCTTATCCTCAACGATTGAAGAAACCCAAGAATGAGACAAAGAATCAGGAGTTTCTGGAATTGTTTAAGCAAGTTAAGATTAACCTTCCACTCCTAGATGCTATCAAGCAAGTGCCGGCCTATGCTAAGTATCTCAAAGATCTATGCACGGTCAAGAGGAGGCAAAGCGTGAAGAAACATGCTTATGTCGCGTGCCAAGCAAGCGCGATCATTCAAAATGAGTTGCCTCCAAAACTCAAAGATCCCGGTACACCTACTGTCTCATGCCGAATTGGGAATCAAAAGATAGACAACGCACTCCTCGATTTAGGAGCAAGCGTGAACCTGCTACCATATTCAGTCTATAAACAGCTAGGGTTGGGTGAACTCAAACCCACTCGAGTTGCTTTGCAATTGGCAGACAGATCTGTAAAGTACCCTAGAGGGGTGTTAGAGGACGTCCTTGTCCAAATAGACTCTTTTGTCTTTCTGGTTGATTTCGTGATATTGGACACAAAACCTGTGCCTAATCCTGGTGCACATATCCCGGTTATTTTTGGACGTCCATTCCTCAACACCATTGATGCCACAATCAAGATTAGAACTGGTATCATGACTATCGTATTCGGGAACATGACGTTGAATATCAAGATCTTTTCTAATCCCCGACCTGAAGAATACGATGATGAGGAAGAAATCCATTATATAGACACGGTCATTGAAGATGAAGTTGACTTGGTCGACTATAAAGATCCTTTGGAAGTTGTGATGACTCAATTTGGCGATATCTATCAGCCCGCAGAGTCCACCCCATTGGATGCTGACCTAAACCAGACGTGTCTTATGATGGATACGATAGAGGAGGATAGAGCCGATTGCATGTGGGTAATGCCATATGAACAACTGCCTCCTAAAACCAAGTTGGTAATGCCCTCTAGTTTCCAGTTCCCGGAGTTAGAATTGAAGGAGCTTCCAAAAGAGCTGAAATATGCATTCCTAGGGACTGGAAAAACTTATCCTGTGATCATTTCATCTGCTTTAACTCATGAACAGGAAAGTAAGCTAGTGGAAATGCTGACTAAGCATAAGGATGCTATGGGATGGACAATTGCTGACCTTAAAGGAATAAGCCCATCCATATGCACGCATAAGATATATCTGGAGGAAGACGCTAAACCCTCAAGGCAAATGCAAAGGCGTCTGAATCCCAACATGCAAGAAGTAGTTAAAAAGGAAGTGCTAAAACTACTTGATGTTGGGATGATATATCCTATATCTGATAGTCCTTGGGTTAGTCCTACCCAAGTAGTTCCAAAGAAAGCAGGCATAACGGTCATCCCGAACAAAGATGGCGAATTGGTACCAACATGCGTCCCCACTGGATGGAGGATGTGTATTGACTACAGGAAGTTAAATACTATGACCCGAAAGGACCATTTTCCTTTGCCATTCATGGATCAAATGCTAGAACGGGTGGCGGGTCACAAGTATTACTGCTTTTTGGATGGATACAGTGGATATAATCAAATTGAGATTGCTCCTGAAGATCAGGAGAAAACCACATTCACGTGTCCATTCGGTACTTTTGCCTACCGACGAATGCCGTTTGGCCTATGCAATGCACCGGCTACCTTTCAGCGGTGCATGCTGAGTATCTTTAGTGACATGGTCGAAAACATCCTTGAAGTCTTCATGGATGATTTTTCAGTGTTCGGCCATAGCTTCGAAGATTGCCTCAGCAATCTCGAGCAGGTTTTAATGAGGTGTGAGGACAAACACCTAGTCTTGAATTGGGAGAAGTGTCACTTCATGGTGACCAAGGGAATAGTCCTCGGCCACATAATATCCGATGAAGGAATCCAAGTGGATAAGGCCAAAATCGACATAATATCAAATCTACCTGTCCCCCGTACAGTAAGAGACATCCGTTCATTCTTGGGGCATGCAGGCTTTTATCGTCGATTTATCCAGAATTTCAGTGCAATCTCTCGACCCCTTTGTCAACTACTTGTTAAGGATGCACCGTTCGAGTGGTCAGAGAGTTGCCAAAAGTCCTTTGAGGATCTAAAAGAGCTCCTCACCTCCGCACCCATAATACAGGCACCCGACTGGAGTTTGCCTTTTGAATTAATGTGCGATGCTAGTGATTACGCCATTGGCGCAGTCCTAGGCCAGAGGAAGGACAATAAGCCATATGTGATATACTATGCCAGCCGAACTTTGAATGAAGCTCAAATGAATTACACTACTACTGAAAAGGAGCTACTGGCTGTAGTATTCGCTCTGGACAAGTTTAGGTCTTACCTGATAGGGTCGCCAATCGTCTGTTTTACAGATCATTTGGCCCTCAAGTATCTTTTGTCAAAGAAAGACGCTAAACAACGGCTTATTCGCTGGATACTCCTACTCCAAGAGTTCGATCTAACAATCAAAGATAAGAAAGGAGTAGAGAATGTGGTTGCGGATCATTTGTCTCGGTTAACTTTTGTTGACAATACTGAATCCCAATCCATTAAGGACGAGTTCCCAGATGAACAGCTACTGGCAGTAAGTAGTCTGCCCTGGTATGCGGATATTGTAAACTACCTCGTCACGGGAGAAACACCAACTCATTGGTCGAACCAAGATAGGAAACGGTTCCTCTCGTTCGCGCGCCATTTCTTCTTTGATGACCCATACCTTTTCAAGTACTGTGCTGATCAGGTCATCAGGCGCTGCGTCCCCAACGAGGATATAACCGTAATATTAGCGTCATGCCATTCTGAGGCATGCGGTGGCCACTTTGCGTCACAAAAGACCGCACAAAAAGTCTTACAAAGCGGTTTTTACTGGCCCACAGTCTTCAAAGATGCTTATTCCTTTTGCAAGACATGCCAACGCTGTCAAAAGCTTGGGACCATTTCTAAAAGGAATTCTATGCCTTTAACCCCTATCATCACAATTGAGATATTTGATTGTTGGGGCATAGATTTTATGGGCCCATTTCCCAAATCGAATAACTGTGAATACATACTCCTTGCTGTCGAGTATGTATCGAAATGGGTAGAAGCGATACCAACGAGGCGAAATGACCACAGAACGGTCATGTCATTTCTAAGAGAGCACATTCTGTCTCGTTTTGGTACTCCGAAAGCTTTACTAAGTGACCAAGGCAAGCATTTCTGCAATAGGCCCTTGGAGTCACTTCTCAAGAAATACGGGGTCCATCATAAAATCGCTCTTGCCTATCATCCACAGTCAAACGGGCAAGCAGAATTGGCTAACCGAGAAATCAAGCATATTCTCGAGAAGACGGTTAGTTCCAATCGAAAAGACTGGGCATACAAATTGACTGACGCGTTATGGGCATACCGTACTGCTTATAAGACGAATCTTGGTATGTCCCCGTACAGATTGGTTTACGGGAAAGCTTGCCATCTTTCTGTTGAAATTGAACATAAAGCTTACTGGGCAACACGCTCCTTGAACTTTGATATTCAAGAAGGAGGTCAGCTACGCAAGCTCCAACTTGCGGAGTTAGAGGAAATACGACGAGATGCGTATGACTCTGCAAAGTTGCATAAGGAAAAGTTGAAGGCTCGACACGATCGTACGATTTTTCGTAAATCATTTGAGCCGGGGCAGAAAGTGTTGCTGTATGACTCTCGCCTCCACCTTTTCCCAGGAAAGCTCCGTTCCCGTTGGACAGGCCCATTCATCGTAAAAACTGTTTTTCCACATGGGGCGGTTGAGATTGTCAATCCAAAGAACGATGATTGTTTCAAGGTCAATGGCCAGAGATTGAAACCGTTCTTGGAGAACTTCCACACTGAAGTTGAGCACATCCAGTTGGATGAGCCCAACTATTCTTACACTTAAATCCAAAGAGGAGTTCCAAATTATTGTTGTATTTCTCTTCTTTCCCTGCATTTTAGTTTCTTTTTCTCTTTTGTTTTTACGTTGTTGTTCGTTCTTTTGTGTTTGTGATCTAGTTCTAATCCATTATACTTAAACCACTCTGTTGCAGGTACATAGATGCGAGGGGATGATGTTCATTCTGTCGGTTCTTGGGCTGATTCAGAATGTCGTTGTGGCATCTGGATTGAGGGTGAACTCATACCCTGCCCCTTGCTTCATCAAGATCCTGAAGCTCATTCTCTTATTGATGCTGCTCAAGGGTACATTCCATATCCACCCGCCCTCCTGGACATCAATCTATACGAAAATATGGGATTTCAGGATGTCGATGATGTGGAGGAAGAAGAAGACTTGTACATGGGACGAATGGTGGATGATGCACTCATGGCCCAATGGGAAAATGATGATATGTGGGAGCCATGGGAAGATCATGACCTTCAGGATGTCGTCCCAGACCGCCACAATGCCGTCTTTGTTTTCGTGGACGATTTCCTTGTTCCTGAGTTGGTCCCATACCGCTACGTGCACCTGAGCTACCTGCTATTTAGGCTCCAATGCCCATTACCAACCAGTGCATTTTGGGAACCTATGCCAATAGTGAGGTTGGAACTTGTTACATTCCTTTGTATTTTTGTTTCTGTTCATTGTTTTTTTTTCTTTTCGTGTTAATTCGTGTTTCTTGTATTATGTTATTTTGATTTCAGTTTGTTGTCTTTTGTCCAGGATTGTCACTATGTTCCTAAATGGTATTCCGGTATTCCTCCCACATCAGCTGATTCATGGTCTTGGGCCCTACATAAGGCCCCCAAACACTCCGCCGCGAGAGGACAGTCCGTTGCGCAATTACACTCCTTTATCCTTGTCTCCGTCCGGATCACCTCTTGCACGGGCTTTCAATTCTGTGGAGATGCCAGACTTGTTTGATGATGTCCTTGCTGCGTTTCGATTGTTCTGGGAAAGGGAATCATCGAGTTTGGACTTCACTTCTGAGGATTCGGCGGGTTATGAAGAGATTGTGGAAGAGGAAATCTTTATACTCGAAGATTAGTGCTGCATTTCAGTTGTTTTTGTTCAATTTCATCTTTTGTTTATCAACTGGAGTGTAATCCTTGACATAATTTTTATTGGTTTTAGTTTTGATTTTATTTTTAGTTTTCTTTAGTTAAATAAGGTTTTAAACACAGTTGGGGGTAACACTGTTGCAATTTGGATGCACTTATAAAGTTTTATTCTTATATAAATTGCAATTTTCTATTCTGAGGATGAATTTCTGTCATACATGCTTGTACTTCAACTGTTTTTCAGTCTCTCTGCATGTCCAGATTTGTTTCTGATAGTTGGGGGTGATGTGGTTCATGCCCCAATTGAATTCTGGAATTTTTGTGTTCGATCGATCGAACCCAGTTCGATCGATCGAAACCTGGATGTTCAAGCGCTTGTCTTTTCTGTTCAATCGATTGAGGGATTTGTGTTCGATCGATCGACCATAGTTTGATCGATCGAACGAAGCTTTTAAACGAGGCGTCTTCAGAACACCTCTTCATTTCCCTCACTTTCACTCTCAATCGCTCGAACACAGAGGGAGGGCAACTCGGAAATTGTCGATTCCTTGCACTAAATAAGACGCCCTGATCACCCCTCTGATCATCCTCATCGTCATATCCTCATCCCCTCCAGCTCCACCGCTTTGCAAGCGACCACTTGAGACGGCATGGCTTACTACTCCTTGGTATCTCGCCCGCCTCTGAGCCATGCCACATTGGTACGATTTGCTCTCTCAGGCAAAGAGAGTGAATCTCTCGTGGATCCGTGCGGCTTGTACGACGATGATCCGAGATCACGATGCCGCATTCACACTCCGATCATTCTTTCGCGGCCGGGAGATTGTGTTCAGTCCAGCCACCGTCTCAGCTGCTCTAGGAGTCCCGGAGGTGCCCGATTGTGTTTGCTCGCACCATGCTGACACGCCAGTACTCCCACCGATTGCAGTCATTCGAGAGCTCACCGGGGGTGCATTACCGAGCTGGGATGGTATATCCCTTATTGCTGACGTGTATCTGACTGATAATTATCATATGCTCCACCTGGCCCTAAGCAATTACTTGTTGGTGACCTCCTATCGGGAGAAGATTGCACCCTAGTATGCACACGTGTTATATGCCATAGGGACGCGGTTATCAGTCTGTTTGCCACGCCAATATATTGACTTCATGAGGCATCCCACTCGCTACATTGCTGCCAAGAAGCACCTGAAAGGTGCTTGGGCCATTCACCGGGTGATCGAGCAGGCTGGCCTCCTTCCCTTACCTGATGATGCGACCTCTCAGTCTCGCAGTCGGTTTGGCGAGACAGCTTCTCGCCGATCTGATGCTCAGAAGAGGAAAAGGAAGGGTAAAGGGAAAGCGAAAGTTGGTCAGAAGAGGAAGAGAGCTGATGGCACCGATACTGAGGGTGCAGCTTCAGGGACGCCAACAGAGGCTGAGGAGCTTGATTCTGATGATGAGGTTGATCCTCTGGTGGAGGTTGCACAGTTTGAGTTGAGACAGCGATCTCAGGCTCAAACTCAGGCCCAGGGAGAGTCTTCGTCATCCGTGCATCTCCCGACTGTTCATGAGTTATTACTGGAGGAGAGAGAGGCTCGGATCAGACTCGAGGGCCGGGTGGACCACATGACGACATTTCTTGAGGCTATCTTGACCCAGTGTGGGGTTGACCAGTCCTTACATACACCTCCACCTCCTGCTACTGCTCTTGCCGCACCGACTACCACTACTCCCCCTACTACACATCCTACTGCCGATCTATCCACTTCTGAGGCACCACCGCCACCTACTGATCCTGTTACACCATCTTCCTCAGCGGCACCACATTCGGCGAAGGCCCCACTTCCACCACCTCCAGTCATGACTAGGAGTGACCCGGCGACAGCTCGTACTGTTGTTGAGGGTGGAGTTGCGGATACCCCCGATGCGCCGATAGAGATATTATCAGATGTTGCGGAGGATGTTTAGGTCTTGACGTTAGGAGTGTTTGGAGAGCTTTGTTGTATTTTCATTTTCTTTGTTTATATCTCTCTGCTCTCTTCTTTTGTCTTTTGGATTTTAGTACTGTGGTACTCTATGTGGATATTTGTTTTTGTTGGTTGGTTTGGTTTGTGTGCATTTTATTATCACTACTCTGTCATTTTCATTGTCTTATCTTTCCAGTGATGTTTTTGTTATTATTTATAGATCATATGCTTATTTTCCGTTTGTATATCTTTCGTTTGATCTTGGTTGCTTGGAGAGTGTATGTTTCTTTACAGATTGTTACGCTTGCAGTTATTGATGCTATTTCAGGTGCTATCTCTCTATTTATTTTTGAAAATCAACTTCTGAGGTCATCGCTATTTTCAGTTGGGGGTGGGATATAGATAGATAATCACCTGTGCATATTATTTACTTAGCAATCTGGATCACTCTTTCTATTGCAAACATCATACAATCTCCAATTTTTATTATAAAAAAAAAAAAAAAAAATTCAAAAGTTTCAAACTAGTAACAAAAATTTTGAACTTAAATTGGTAGGATAATTGTGAATGTTCACTTCTATTTAGCTGTTATCAAGCGATGATACATTCATGTTAATCTCATCCTTTTATGAATTACATTCACGCGTTTTTCTAATATCACTAAGACGAATGCATATGTTGATTATTCTAGTATCCAACATCCATTTGCACGCGTTAATAGCTATGCTGAAAACTTAAATAAGAGTAATACGACTGTTATGCTTTACGGAATAAATAGTGGAAACTAATGACCCTTAGTGAGCTTTTGAGCCCAAACTTCAATTCTGAGGGACTTATCACAATAAATTCGAATTGATCTTCTTGAATATACTTTAAATTCGTTGAATAGTCTCAAATTCTTCATCTAGGCTGTTATTTAGAGGAGAACGTTCAGGATTTACCAATTAAAACTCAATGAACACTGAAGTGCTAAAACTAAGAAGTTAAGAAAAATGATTTAAGCCATCATTATTCCTTCCTTACCTTTTTCATATACCTGTATCAGCATCCAAGAATCCCTTAACCCCATACCAATTAAATATTGCCAATATGAAAGCCTATGAAAAACCCTTCATCTGATACTTGAAACTCTACAAATTCGATTGCACATCTAATGTGATAAAAAAATATTGAAGTATGTGACGGGAAGGGAGTAGTTGTGGGAAGGACGTTATAAAAAGAAAATATGCAAGGAGAAGTTGGATATATCCAGGGTAAAAAAAAAAAAAAAAAAAAGGAAGGAGGAGTAAAAAGAAATAAACGTATATGAGAATAGAGGATGGTTGGAATAAAGAAGAAATAAATTAGTCTCTATCACATGCTAAGGATGTGCAATTCTCGCCCCTCTTATCTCTATCATACTAAATGAAAGCCGAAAAGTCAAAGTCTTAATGATTTTTAACAACTTAGTTTGAATATGAACGTGTAATTTGAGTATCCACGGTATTTCGCTCCTCTAGTAAGTAGTATTCCTTTCATGAGACTATACACTCTAAATGTTCGTCCTTTATCGAGTTAGGTGTGAAACACTAGTAGCCAGAACATCACTCTTATCAAAGCTTTCACACCATGAGCGATCATTATTAAACCAGTTTCTATGAGATGTTCATTTTTGAGTGCAAACCCATGTGAGAATTGAGTTGAAACTACGAATTCCAAGGGTATGATAGTCTAAACAACTCTAAACTTAGTTGAATGCATAGCTATTGATTTCACACACACACGGATACATGAATAGAATGCATATGTATATTTATCTCGGTGTTAGGAGAAACACGTGGATTTCTTCATGGTTTGTATGAGGTTGATATATTTTGTAGAGCTAAACTAATAGCCAAATAGGAAGAAATGTTTATAAGTTTTTCTACATCTTTTTGATCTTAAAAAAAAAAATTGTGAATTTTGTGGGTATATTCACTGCAAACCCTCACGAGACAACACTCGTCCACTAGGGGAACCTAGGGGTTTAACGGCTTGTTGTAATTGCTAAATGCAACCGCGATTCCTGCGAAAGTGAGTAAGGTAGTTTTCTTCCTAATTAGATTAGTTTGCTTTAGTTTGATTTTTGTTTTTGTTTATTTTAGTTGTTGTAGTAGTAGTTAGCTTGTTTTATTTTCGCTTTATTGCTAGGGACTAGCAATTCGCTAGTTGGGGGTTGTGACAAGCGGGGGTATTTGTAAAATACAACCGCGCTAAAAGAAGAAAATACAATAATTTAGTTCACAATTTCCCCATATATCTGCGATTTGGATTACAACGCCAGTTTCTACACATTATGATTAATCTATGATGAGTTGTGTGTTTTAGCTGTGATTTTTGCAGATTACTGTCGCTGTGTGAATAATTGATTGAGCAGAATAAAAGGGAGTGATTGGCTTTAATGAAGACAATTCAAAGTTGAAAACTGAAGCCCGATCGATCGAGGTCTTCTCAAGCGATCGAGCATTCGATCGATCTAACTTGTCTCAAGTGATCGAAGATTCTAGGATTTCAATCGATCGAAGATATTTCGATCGATCGAACATGCCTTTTAGCAGAATACGCGCACGCAGCAAAAGACGGGATTTTTAACCCTAGCATGAGGTTCTACTATTTAAACTCATTTTGTAAGCGTCCAAGGGGACGCCCACTTTACTTTTTATCAGTTTTCATAGAGAGAGGAGAGCTTGTTCTTGTTTTGTAGGTTAATAATCAAGGTTTTACATTGATAGTTGGGATTTTCTGTGGTTTAATACGAGTTCTTCATTTCAGGTTAATTAGTTATCATTTTATTTACATACTGCACTTAGTTAATCGTGGCTTAGTGTTAATCTTATTGCTTTGCATGTTAGATACGTTAAAATCTCAATTTTTCATAGTTTTAATGAAAAGCTCACAACCAAACAACACCTTAATGAATCTTTACATTAAGAACGCATCTGGGACACTCCAGACCATGTCTGAGTAGTCCGAGGTTGGGAAATCGCGATGAAACTGTGATTTCAGGCCTCTGCCATGCATCAGGATAATACCTGTGTTCGATCGATCGGAGTTATTTCGATCGATCGATACAGAGATATAGTCGATCGATCGAAGACATTTCGATCGATTGAGAGATGATGATTGTCGATCGATCGAAAGCTCATCGATCGATCGAACAGTCAGATTCTTGAGAACATCCAATACAGTATTCCAAGACTTTCTGTTTTAAGGAGTTGTTATCAAACTGTCCCCAAATGCTCAGTTTGTCAAAGCAGCCTTTGAACTTAAGGCCTTAAGGCATTTTCTTTCAATACATTTTGCAAACCACCCTCAATGCTAACACCATTGTAAGTGCGAGTCTTAACTATTGAATTAAACCGCTTTCATGTATTTCAAACTTAATTGAGATGATATAGTCCCGGTCATGAAAGGGCTATTGATTCTAGATCTTTAGAGAAGTACGGAATATTGTAGAAGATGTACTCCATTGAGCTTAATTGCAATTGCATAGTAGACGGCTAGGTCACAGTGGATTCGCGTGATCCCAACACTTTTTTTTATTAAGAAAAACCGCTTTTAAAATCTCGCTTTAGTTAAATAGTTAATCGTTAGTTAATTTAACTTAGTTGCTTTTAATTTTAGTAGCTGTTAATCGTAGAACTTTGTGTTCTACACTTCTTTTAAAATATTGAATTTTTCTTTCTTTTAGAGTCTAATCTAGGTAACTTAATTCTAAACCTTCCTTGTGGGATCGATCTGGACTTAATCCAGTTTACTACTTACACGATTACCTACACTTGGGTATAGCACACAGAAAAATATTCGTGTCACTAATCAATCTACCACTTGTACTAAAGGCAGACTCTGATGCAACAGTCGAAATAGGAATAGTTAAAATGTCTCGAGCAATCCTTTGTAAAGTAGGATACCTGAGTGCATTTGCCTTCCACCAATTCAAGATATCAAAATTATCTGCCCTATACGGATCTTCCTCCAAGTAAAAATCAAATTCAGACCTCACGTTCTTAGTAGTCGAGCTCTCAATCACATAGTTATAAAATTTGTCTACTGCTTCTTTTGCAACAATGTTAGTCAATGGATCACTATCACATGAAGCTTCACCAACAAAAGGAGCATCATTAGTTTTGAACTTCCTTTGGTAGTCGTGCAACAAATCATAACAACATTGGCGAACTGTCTCAATTTCCCTAGAAGTTGTCACCATAAATAGTATTATAATAGTACTCCACCAACTTCAATTTGTACCTTGGATCTAAGACAGTAGTTATGGCCATAATTGTATGACATACATCCCAATACTTCTCAAATTTGTCTATCATTTTCGATGCCATCACACTAATCATTAAATTTGGATTTTCAACCCATTTGTACAATGCCACCCTTATCTCACAAATATGCAAAAAAAAAAAAAGCAATTTGTGGTAGGGTAAGTAGTGCCAGAGAACAACATGGTGACATCATAAAACATCTTCAACTTCTCACAAATTTCTGTTGCTAACCTCCAATCATCTTTCCTCGGCATACTATTGTAATTTCTCTCACGTTGCTTTACTCGAGGGAAGACATCTTTATAAACTAAAGCATTTTGAAGCATTATGTAAGTGGAATTCCAACTAGTCTTACAGTCTAGAGACAACTTCTTTTGACCTATAATTCGTAATTGACGGGCTGCTTCGTGAAATTTTTCTATCCTACCCGGTGTTGCTGTCCAATATACGACACTATCCCGTATCCTCTCTATACCCTCTCCAATCACTTCCAAACTATCTTTCACAATCAAGTTTAAAATATGTGCACAACAACGCATATGAAACACTCTCCCATTAAGCAAAATTGAACTCGAGTCAAGCTTACCCAACAAAACATCAATAACAGCATCATTGGTAGAACAATTATCCATAGTAATTGTGGACAATTTTCTATCTATGTAACAATCTAAAAAACTATCAATAAGCACTTCAGATAGAGTTTCCTTATTATGAGGAGCAGGAATATAGACAAACCTAAAAATATGTAATAAATTTAATTAGTATATTAACAATTTGTGTAACAAATTAATATTGAAAAATACTTGTAAATTAATACCTCAAGATGCGACTTTGCAAGATCCAAGACTCGTCAATGAAATGTCCTGTAATTGCCATGTATCCTTTCTTGTTGTGATTTGAAGTCCACATGTCAGTGGTGATCGCAATTCTACTATCGAGTCTTTCCAATAACTTGTAAACTTTCTCTTTCTCATTTTCATGAATCTTTAGTATGTCACTCTTGATTGTGTTTCTTGTAACCATCTTAAACAAAGGTTGAAGGCTACTAGCAAAACTTTTAAACCTCGAATGGTCGACAATTGAATGAGGATATTCATGTACTATTATCGCATTTGCGAGCTCTCTTCGGGAAAATTCTTGATCAAAAACAAAAGATCGATACTCGGTTTTTCCATCACTCAATCTTTGATTAGCTCTTAAAAGAGTCTGTCTAATGTCCTGATTATCCCTTTTGGGACATCTAGTTAAGTGTTCATGCAAGTGCTTAGTCCCATTTTTACTATTGGCCTTAAGTTTCCGTTCACATTTGTTACATATAGCCATATCATCTCCATCGATTTTAATCTTTTTAAAACTTGTCCAAACCAGTGATGTCAACTTCCTTATCCTATCGCTATTCATACTCGCAACCGGTGAATCCGCGGCCACAGTTGGGGTTGAAGATGGGGTAGGTTCAGAATTTTGGGTAGGTACAGACTTTTGGGTAAATCTACTCTCAACCGGTGAATCCGACATTGTCAACCTAAATTAAATTTGTATATGTCTCAATCTTATAAAACAATATGCTTGCAACAAAAAAAAATTAAAATTTGTCAATTTCAGTCAAGAAGAACACACAATTTACCTCTTCGAAATGGGTCTTTAAATTCAAATAAACAATGCTCCAGT
Source organism: Hydrangea macrophylla (assembly GCA_033977485.1). Classification (NCBI taxonomy): domain Eukaryota; kingdom Viridiplantae; phylum Streptophyta; class Magnoliopsida; order Cornales; family Hydrangeaceae; genus Hydrangea; species Hydrangea macrophylla. The sequence continues at coordinate 32,567,291 of CM066999.1, read as the reverse complement.
ATCAATCTGCAATTTTTAAGGGCAACAAAGTCACAAATATATACCTATGAGTTACTTTTATATAAGTAATGAGCTTTGTGTATGTTCTAATGCCCATAGTGAAACGGTTGATCCTATGATTTTTAGTTCTTAATGTCAAGCCAAGTATGACTATTTTTTTTATAATTATTATGATTCCCAAATTTTGGAATCCAAATGGTTTCTAAATACATGTAATAGTGTGATCACCTTCAATAATGGTGAGATTACTCTAACACTCTCCGATCAAAATCAAGCGGGGCCAACATCACATGTATTTGGGAACCATGTAGCATAAAATATTTCGAAAATTATAAATTACTCTAACTCTCCTATTGGTTAATGGCTTAATGCAGTGGTCCAGTATTAAATAAAGATTAATTAATGGCAAAAAGTCATAGCTTCCACTTCATTAGCTAGGAGAGTTGGTTGAGCAATAAGTGAACAATTTTGGGGTGGACAAAACTGCACTATTTATTTATTTATTTATTCCTAGTAAAGCTTTGAGTTAGTTTTCAATCTATTTTTTAATCCCTTTCAACTTTCAAGGTCTGGCCAAAAGTACTTTGACTCCTATAGACACAAGAAATAAAATTTAAATCGTTTGGGATTACAGTGTTACACAAGAAATAAAACTTGAGTTTCTAATCTAAGAAGTCTTTTTACCTATTCAAAGCCTTATTTTGTTTTAGTTTTCTGAGGTCAAAATCACTAATCCAGATGACGTATTACATTACAAAAATGTGAAAATGATTGTCAACTAAGTCTTTTTATAGTAGCAATGTGATCCTAGGCTGCTGAGCAATTGGTTTCAATCTATATCATATCACAATTGGTTTTAATATATATGTAGTCCATATATATGGGGGGAGTACATTTTATTTTTTTCTATGAGTATATTCAAAATTTTCCAAAACTCTCTCCCCCTCCCCTCTTTTGCTTCAAGTACATAGGGAAATGACTTACATCATTCAAAATGTTTAATCTAATTCTTGACTTATATTCTCTTTTCTTTTCTGTTTTTCTAATCGTTTTCCTTATAAACCAAAAAAAAGTTTCAAGGTTTTCCTCTATGTTTTCTTTTCTTTTTCCTCATCAAATCAAAAAACCAAACATAGCCTAAGAGTCCTTTGATAGTCTCATCTGTGTGACTTGCATTGTAATTTAAGTATTTTGTGAATCCCATGTAGGTCTTACAGTAATGAATAGATCACAATGCGCAGTCATCACATGGTGTGGGAATCACATTGAATAATGAGGTGTTCGGCCATAGGTCCCTGTAACGAACACTTTTTCAGCATAGGTTCTTGGACTTTTTTTAACCCCAATAGTTCCTGACTTTTTTTCTTGGCCAACTTAAAGTCGTATTTCACTGTCTTTTGACAAATTTCACTATCTTTTAACTAATTTTACTGTCTTTTTTATTAACTATACTGCCTTTTAACAATTTCACTGAATATGACTTTAATATTACTATCATAGTGTCATATAAATCAATACCTATGCAAACAATTAGTTACTACAACAAATGTATATGATAAGGACATTCAAAACTAATATCATGGAAGGTGACGCATTCACCACAAAGGCTATGATCGACATCAATACAAAATACGTACACATGTGCAAAAATTAGAAGTAAAGTTTTTTTTTTTTTTTTATAAAAAAAATTTGAAATCAACTACAATTTGAAACCAATGAAGCCGATAGAATCAATTGGAAACATGACATCAAAATCCAAAATCCAATATTTATGTTGGCAGGCATTACAAGGCAGAATCGCTATTAGAAGTAACTTATACCCTTGTGTGGCACTCATTAGGAGGCATAGGCGCCTGTGGACTACATATGTGGTGAAAACACCGAAACACACAGTGACACACTCAAACACACAGTGACACACACAGGGACACACACGAACACACAAACAGATTTGGGGAGTTAGGGTTAGATAGTCCAAAATTTACTTGATTTGGGATGCTAGGGTTTAAGAGAGACAGTCAGAGGAGGATCTCGGCTTCAAGGTGGAAGAGGACGGCGGTGGCCGCGGTTCTGTGGTCCTGTGGAGGAGAGATTCAGATTGAATGAGTTCAATCCCTTAAAACAGAGAGAGAGAGAGAGAGAGAGAGAGAGAGAGAGAGAGAGAGAAGAAGAAGAAGACCTGGCTGCTGATTCGCTGAAGAGGAAGTGACGAACCCAGCGGCCAGCAGCTGCTGTCTCTGTTGTGCGTCTTCTTCTATGCCCTAAATAAGCTAATTCACTTATAAGGAGTATTTATACTCCAAGTGTTTTGAGGTAATAAATATGATAAGCAAGGGCATGAATGTAATTTTTCAGTATAATCGGGGCGGGTTCGGGTTTTTTGTCCCTACCCCCAAACCCGACTCGGGTTCTAAAATCCTCCCCCATACCCGCCTCTAACCCTATTAAACCCCCCCCCCCCCCATACCCAACCTATTAGGGGCGGGGAACCCGAAAAAAAAACCCCATTGCCATCCCTATAGTCAATATATGTGGGTTCCCAAACATGACTTTTAGGGTCTGTTTGGGAAAGGCCAAAAGTTTAGTTCAATTTTAATTTTTATTTGATTCTTGTAGGAACCTAGTTTGGTGAGCGCTTAATTTTTTAAGTATATGTGATATTTTAGTCCAATTGTTTCAAACGTGGTTCTCAACACATGTCGCAATGGGACCAAATTTATTTTATTTATTATTTTTTTTCATGGACATAAGAAAATAATAATGGGACTACCTTCAATGATAGTGTGCTACTACAAAACCCTCCAATGAAAATTATGTGGGCCCATAATATATATTGGGAAATCATTTAGCCAAAAAAATGGGATATGAAAAAGGGAGAGCTTTTTGCTCACCTAATTTTTGGTGTACCAATGCTCACCCAAGCATTTCATTGGTCAATGCAGTGGGACCCAGGATTAAACACCATTAATTAAATCATGGGTCCCACTGCATTGACCAATAGGAGGCTTGGGTGAGCATTGGTGCACCAAAAATTAGGTGAGCAAACGTATTTTCTGAAAAAGGGGGACAATTAACTTCCAGACTACTTTATATATATATATATATAGAATTTAAAAGTCAGCCTCTTACTTTTTCAAAATTAAAAAATTATAAACTTTTGTTTTTTGTAAAAATAGAAAGTTGTCAAATTTAAATGACGTTTGGGACTAGCTCTTTATAATATTGGGAGTAACTCATTGTAACGTTGGGAGCAACTCTTCAAAATACAGGGAGCAACTCGTTTCAAAGTCAGGTGCAACTCTTCAGAAGGTTGGGAGCAAATCTTCACACGTTGGGAGCAATCATCACAATATTTTGGTGCAAGTTTACAACATTAAAAACATAAGTAGACTCAAACACAAAATAACTATTTAAAAGTTGTTTGCACCCAAAATGTGTATTTTTTTACATGACCGATTGTTTGGGAGGTTTGGTAAAAAATGCTAGACATGCCCGAGTGAATGTGAATATTCGGACTAAAAAGCATTTATTCCATGATCATTAAGTTTTGTTCATTCATCATAAATATTTATTTTGTGAACAAAAACCTTGTTTTATGACTAGAAAGTTTTGTTCCATGATCACTAAGTTTTGTTCCTTCATCATAAATATTTGTTTCACAATCGAAAATCTTTGTTCCATAGTCACTAAGTTTTGGTACATGATCTTTAAGTTTTGTTCCTTCATCATACATATTTGTTTTATGACAAGAAAGTTTTGTTTTTTCATCATAAAATATTTGTTCCATGACCTTAAAGTTTGTTCCATGATTACGAAGTTTTGTTCATTCATCCTAAATATTTGCTTCATGACTAGAAAGTTTTGTTCTATGGTCACTAAATTTTGTCCAAGATTTTGAAGTTTTGTCCCTAGCTAAGGTATACAAGTCTACTTCCTTCATCTTAAATATTTGTTCTATGACCAAAACTTTTGTCCCATCATCACTTAGTTTCCTTTATCCCAAACATTTGTTTTATGGTAAATTAATTATGTTCCTTCGTCATAAATGTTTGTTCCATCACGTGACAACTCTTTCATAGATCGATAACGCTCCATCTTCCTTATGCCCTATATATAGTGGATTTTTAACTTGATGTGACTACCATACCGATGTGGTATTGGTAAAACCCATCAAGATACTCAAGGTTACAATAACCTGTAATTATCATGATTAATATATCCGAAGGGCCTTACAAGAGCCCACCAAAGACGATACATTCCGGAAAAACCTTTGGTTGAAAGTTGTCAACTGTAGGTACCTAAACATGGAATAGTAGAATTCCAACCAGACATTAAAACCCCAAAATGGCCCTTGGCTGGCAGATCTTGTCGTGGGTATTTTGAAAAGCATAACTCCTATAGCTGGTAACGATTTTCATAACACCATTTACATATGTGATATTAAGGATCACAGGGAATTTTCAGTAATAATATCGACTACAAGATCTTTGAGGATTAAAAATGGCAAGGAAAGATCATTCATGGCATTGCATTGATCCCCACTAGTTTGCTGAAAACTGACATAAAAAGTTCTGTTATTTCTATCATTATTATCTTATTAATGTTATCAAACACACCAGAAAACTTTTGTTCCATGTTTTTTAAGTCTTATTCCTTCAACGTAAATTTTTGTTGTATGATAACAAAGTTTTGTTCCTTCAACATGAACTTTTGTTCCATGATGGCTAAGTCTTAAGTTCCTTCATCATTAATATTCGTTCCATGATCATAATGTTTGCTCTAGGAGCATAAATATTTATTTCATAATCATTAAGTTTTGTTCATTCATCATAAATATTTGTCCTGTGAATAGAAACTTTTATTCCATGGCCAGAAAGTTTTGTTCCGTGATCACTAAATTTTGTTCTTTCATCAGACATATTTGTTTCACTACCAGAAAGTTTTGTTCCATAGTCACTAAGTTTTGTTACATGATCATTAAGTTTTGTTCATTCATATTAAATATTTGTTCCATGACAAAAAAGTTTTGTTTTTTCATCATAACATATTTATTCTATGACCATAAACTTTTGTTCCAAATTTTTAAGTTTTGTTTCTAAGGTAAGCAAGTCTAATTCCTTCATCATAAATATGTGTTGCATGACCATAAAATTTTGTTTCATGATCATCAAGTTTTGTTCCTTCATCCTAAATAATTGTTTCATGACCAAAAAGTTTTGTTCCATAGTCACTAAATTTTATCTGGGATTTCTAAGTTTTGTTCCTAAGGTATGCAAGTCTAGTTCATTCATCTCAAATGTTTGTTCCATGGCCAAAACTTTTATATCGCATAATAGGAACATGGAACATCGATTATTCAACTAAGTATTATGAATTAGAAACTGAAAGGAAAAATCCATGTTCTGTTGAGTTCGATCGATTGAAGTCGCCTCGATCGATTGAGAGAAGTGAAGTTCGATCGCTCGAAGTGTGCTCGATCGCTTGCAGTGAAAGTGGTCTCGATCAATTGAAGTCATTTCGATCGATTGAGAAACGTGCAGTTCGATCGATTGAACTTGGTTCGATTGCTCGAACATCGTCATCTCTAGCAGTTCTAGACAGTGAATGGCTAGAGGTGCTAGGGGGTGTTTGGGTTATTATCAAAATGTCCAAAACAGGGAAAACATCATAACTAAGCTACTGAGGAGAGAGAAGAAGCCATTGGAGGCATTCTTAAAAGCGGTGAACAAGAGTACTCGCAAGAGTTCTTACAAGCGTAATGTGGTGAACAAGAGTACCAATACATATGGATTATGAACAGACGATACTCATAAGAGTTCTTAAAAGCGGTGAACAGTAAGAGTTCTTAAGAAGCGGTGAACAAGAGTATTGGTGCGTCCATAGACTAGTCATTATATGAGAGCGATGTATGGTGCTCGCAAGAGTTCTTAAAATGGTGAATAGTAACAGTTCTGGACAGTGATTTTTGGGAGCTTGAGATATAGCTATTTGACCATAGCTTTATATAGATATTATCAGTAGTGAGGGACGCAAAATACGACATCTCATTGCAACTTGACTTAAGAACAGTGAGGCGCACCGTCTGTGTTTCAGCGTCTGGTAGTCTAAGGCACGAGGATTCGATAGAACTATTGTCCGCTTTTAGCCATCGTTGCAAGATGCAACTTTTAGGGATTTTCAGCAGGTGCTCAACTTTCATTACTGTAATCATATGGCGGCAGGGTATCCCCATCCCATCAAAAAGTAAACACGAATATTCAAATTTGCTCTCCTCGGGATAGTACAACACGTTAAATCTCACTATTGGACATGCGTACTCTGATAAGTAAAAATTTATATAACCTAACCATAGAATCCTCTCCACAACAAAAAATTTATTTAACCCAACCCTAGAATCCTCAGCAGCATGTCTCTCTAGGTGATGCAAAGTTGTTGTCAAAACGGGCTTTGTTTGATCTGTGTCGTTGTGCGCCTTTGCCTCATTGTTACGATGCCGATCTAACGCTTTCTCGTAAATTCTCACAAACTCATAAAGACGCATTTTACTCTCGTGGTTGTCATATATACGAAGAAATGTTCTTTCAAAAATGCCTCCGCCCAAATTGAACGTGCTTCATACATGTCCATCATCCATCTATTGTTGTGAAGTTGAAAATCATCGAGTAACGCCATCCATGCCGTTTCAAAGTCCTCTGGCGAACACCTATTTGTCATGCAGTGGTTGAATCTCAAAGCAAAGCCTTGGATATGTATATTTGTCACAGCATTTCGTTGTATATGCCATTGACATAAACGATGGTGTGATAAAGGGAGAATCTGCTGAATTACTCTACGCATCGCCTTGTCTCCATCTGTTACGTGTTCCAATTGCGATCGTCCATCGCTCCAAAATAATTTGGACAAGCAACCTTCATCATCGACATCGTACTTGTAAAAGAAGGATGGAACCTTGTCTTTGAAAGCACGTAACAAACACAAAGTGGCATCGACATCACCATCACTAACTCCTCCTTTCGTTCAACGTTAACATGATTGTATAGGTCCTTTTGGGGAAACCAACATTTTCATACCCGCCCGACTAGCATACCATTATGTCCATAATCTTGCTTAGTTTGATTCCAACGGCACGCATCGAACTCACTTGGGCTTTATCGGGAGAATTTACTTTGCGATGTGACCACAGGAAGGGCACGCAAGGCACTGCTACTAGAGAATGATTATGCTTTTTAACAAAATCTACCACCTCATATTCTGACCCATTCTTCATCAATCGGATACGAAGCGTGGCAGTACATCCAACTCTAGTAAGTGCCCGTGGCTCTCTCAGTCTGTCTTTGCCTCTGTAAATGATGTTGTTGTCTGAAACCCGCTTTAGAACAATACCAATGTTGTTTTCAACTCCACCTACAGAGTAATGAAACCCACCAAATGAGTCTTCTGTGTTATTAGTGTTACTCGTTGCACCAATGTTGTGTTCAACTCCACCTACAGAGCAATGAAACCCACCAAATGAGTCTTATGTGTTATTAGTGTTACTCGTTGCACCAATGTTGTTTGCAACTCCGCCTATGGAGCATTGAAACCCACCCAATGAGTTTTCTATTTCTTCATCTGTAGTTGTATAGATTCCACCATTAATATCGAAGTCCTCATCATTCGTTAAATCAACATACACACCCTTGCCTTTGGAACATGAACCACCCGCAATTGTCCCCTAGAAATAAGAAATTTCATGTAGTTAAAATTTTGTTCCATAATCATAAATGATTGTTTCATAATCATGAAATATTTGTTTTAGAATCTAAGAAAACCTACAATTTTTGGAACGAACGTTTATGGTCAGGGAACAACTTATGATGATGAAGAAACAAATTTTTAGAAGTATGTTCGAAATTTAAAATTTTGTTTCATAACAATAATATGTGTTTCATAATCATAAAATATTTGTTTCAGAATCTAAGGGAACCTACAAATTTTGAAACAAACGTTTATGGTCCGGGAACAACTTATGATGATGAAGAAACAAATTTTCAGAAGTAAGTTCTGAATTTAAAATTTTGTTTCATGACCATAAATATTTGTTTCATAATCATAAAATATTTGTTTCAGAATCTAAAAGAACCTACAATTTATGGAACAAACGTTTATAGTCCCAGAACAACTTATGATGATGAAGAAACAAATTTTTATAAGTAAGTTCTGAATTTAAAATTTTGTTTCATAACCATAAATATTTGTTTCATAATCATAAAATATTTGTTTCAGAATCAAAGAGAACCTACAATTTATAGAACAAACGTTTATGGTCCGAGAACTACTTATGATGATGAAGAAACAAATATTCAGAAATTTTGTTTCATAACCATAAATGATTGTTTCGTAATAAAAAAATATTTGTTTCAAAATCTAACAGAACCTACAATTTTTTTAACAAACTTTTATGGTCATGAAACAACTTATGATGATGAAGAATCAAAGTTTCAGAAGTAAGTTCTTAATTCAAAATTTTATTCCATAATCATATATAATTGTTTCATAATCATAAAATATTTGTTTTAGAATCTAAGAGAACCTACAATTTTTGGAACAAACATTTATGGTCAGAAACAACTTATGATGATGATGGAACAAAGTTTCAGAAATAAGTTTCTGAACTTACAAATTTGTTTCATAACCATAAATGATTGTTTCGTAATCATGAAATATTTGTTTCAGAATCTAACAGAACCTATAATTTTTGGAACAAACTTTTATGGTCACGAAACAACTTCTGGTGATGAAGAAACAAAGTTTCAGAAGAAAGTTCGTAATTCAAAATTTTTCTTCCATAACCATATATGATTGTTTCGTAATCGTAAATATTTGTTTCAGAATCTAACAGAACCTACATTTTTGGAATAAACGTTTAAGGTCATGAAATTACTTATGATGATGATGGAACAACGTTTCAGGAGTAAGCTCAGATTTACAAATTTGTTTCATAACCATATATGATTGTTTCGTCATCATATAATATTTGTTTCATAATGTAACAGAACCTACAATTTTTGAACAAACTTTTATGGTCACCAAACAACTTATGGTGATGAAGAAATAAAGTTTTAGAAGTAAGTTCTTAATTCAAAATTTTGTTCCATAACCATATATGATTGTTTCGTAATCATAAAATATTTATTTCAGAATCTAACAAAACCTAAAATTTTTGGAACAAACGTTTGTGGTCATGAAACAACTTATGAAGATGAATAAGCAAAGTTTTAGAAGTAAGTTCTTAATTCAAAATTTTGTTCCATAACCATATATGATTGTTTGTAATCATTAAATATTTGTTTCAGAATCTAACAGAACCTCCAATTTTTTTAATAAACTTTTATGGTCACGAAACAACTTATGAGAATGAAGAAACGAAGTAAGCTCTTAATTCAAAATTTTGTTCCATAACCATATATGATTGTTTCGTAATCTTAAAATATTTGTTTCTGAATTTAACTGAACCTACAATTTTTGGAACAAACATTTGTGGTCATGAAACAACCTATGATAATGAAGAAACAATATTTTAGAAGTAAGTTCTTTATTACAAATTTTGTTCCATAACCATATATAATTGTTTCGTAATCATAAAATATTTATTTCACAATGTAACAGAACCTACAATTTTTTTAACAAACTTTTATGGTCACGAAACAACTTATGAAAATGAAGAAACAAAGTTTCAGAAGTAAGTTTTTAATTCAAAATTTTGTTCCATAACCATATATGATTGTTTCATAATCGCAAAATATTTGTTTCGGAATCTAAGAGAGCATAAAATTTTTAAGACATTTAAGACCAAACATTTATGGTCATGAAACAACTTATGATGATGATGGAACAAACATTTAAGACCACGGAACAATAATCTGTGATCAAGGAGCAAACACATTGTGTAGTACATGACCAACCTGTGATAACCGGTTGCCCCTATTTAATGCATGTCAGTAAACATTAAATACCCACCATCTTTTAACTTTTGTACACTTATCCCCCAATCAATAATTAACAAATGTCTTAGTGGTATGTTGTATATACAACAAAACCACCCTTGGTTACCCAAGTGAACTCCTTATACTTTTGGCATTTTCATCAGAATTTATGGCATTTTCTCCACACTCTTTTTCTGCACCTTTTCCTATGGTAATCATGAGCAAAAGACTTTTAATGTCTTCAATAACAAAGTTTCCGATCATTGTACTAGTTCTAACCTTATTCAAAAGCAGGTACCGTTGTGCTCGTGGCTAGTGGAAGGGGATGGTTTTTATTTCCGCAAAGATCATGATCAGTCTTGGGAGAAAAAGTATGACTAAAAAAAATTGTACTAACTGCTTCATATTATGATCTCGCGTTTATCATAAAATCATCTTTAAAAGAGAAGGCAAAATTTACACATCAAATAACTTATTTGATACAAGAATTTATATTTGCTACTTGAATCAAACTCATGCACTCTAAAGGATACACCAAATATTTATTATTTTAATATATCTTTAGTTTTCCATCTTTTTATATTCAAACTTTTTTTTATCACTTTTTATCATCCAACCACACTCCCTCTCTCTCCTCCATATTTTTTATTCTCAAAAAATTCATTTGATGCAACAAGCAAATGTAGCAAAGTTGCTGCATATGACAAGGGCAGCAAAGTTGCTGCTGCTGTTTGATGCTCCCTTTGGAGCCCATTTTACTGATGTAGAGTAACAAAGTTGTTGCATTTTTTAGTTTGATGGCATTGTTGGAGATGGTCTTAGAGATCATAAAGAGTAATACTAGAAACATTTAAGGGCTGTATTTTACTCACTTTATGGTGGACATGTTTTCACTTGGACTTTAAACCCCCGTTTAGGTTCGGATTAAAGTAAAACTGTTAAGCTTTTCGTTAAAACTAAAATTCTAAAATTTGCCAAAAATTATTACTAACACTCAACCCCCGTTGTAAGGTGAATTTTGGGGTTAATCCGCTATGTGGTGATAGTGCTGTCATTTAACCCACCTATGTATGTGGGTCCAATTTTTAGCACTTAACCCCTTAGGGAGGCTAATTTTGGGTTAACTGCTTATGCATGGTAAATTTTGACACTTACGCTCTCCGAGGTAGGGCTAATTTTAACACGTAATTCCCAAGTGAGACTATTTTGAGAGAAATCTTAGTAGTTTAACTTTAGTCCAAAACCATAAGGAGGTTAAGTGTTCACTTATAAACCATAAAGGTATAAAGTGAAATTAGACTTAACCATAAAAGGATAAAATATAATTAACGCTAAAATTAATACCAGCAATAATTATTCATGATGTTTATCTTATTGTAGAAAATCAATTACTTAATGCACTTAACATTAAGGCGTTAGATGAGTCTTATTTGAGTGCATTTTTATTCACCCGTTTTTTGTTCGCTCAGTGCTCACCCACCGATAATTTTTTGACATATGTTTCATTCATGTCCCATTCAGTATTAATTGTGTTGATAGAATTGGGGCAAAATGGGGATGAAAATAGACACATGTCAGAAAACTATTGGTGGGTGAAAAATGAGTGAGAAAAATGCACACGTCTTATTTAGACTTGGCAAATGGCATCTTGGGTCTGGTTTGGGCGGGTTTTTTACGGGTTTAATCTCAAATGGGTGTTCAGCCCATACGTATAGGGTAGGAAATGGGCGGGTGAGCAAGTCTGTCAGACCATTGACTCAAACCCGATCCATCAAAACTCTTTTTCTGTCTGGGTTTGAAGCAGTATTGGGCGTAGGCCCAGCTAAAACAATGGGAAGCTTTAATTGGCCTTTTAAGTATTTTTGTGATGTGAAGAGTGAAGACAAACTCAGTAGTGGGCTTCGCATACCATATTTCTGGCCCAATAGGCCAACACTACTTTAGCTATTGTTTTCATTTTTACTTCTTCTTCAGGCATCCCTTCATGGGCTAGTTAGCCTAGTTGTATGGAATGTGGAAAAAAAAAAGTCTGTTGTCAAATACAACATTAAGGGAATCTTTGGGAGTGATAAAGACAGGATTAAGTTCATACCAAGCCTTATTTTTATTTGGTTCTCGTTAGAGGTACCAATCGGACTAAATTGAGCCAGGCTTCGATAAGTCCGAGCTCGGCCCGAACATAGATACTAAGTCCCAAGCCCGAGCTCCTCACTGTAATGGAGTGAGCTTTGGGCCGGCCCGAAGTGAGGCTTTGACTAAAAATTTATTTTACATATTTTTTTTAACTAATAGTAGAAATAGTTCCTTGTTAAAAACTCGTACCATTCTCCATTCTCTATTCACGAATTTTTCTTTGATTAATTTGAAACATTGGTCGCCTCAAATTGCAACCGTAGTGATAAATATATTCTTTTTTTCCATTTTAGATAATATTTCATTTAAGCATGGAGTAGATACTCCTTTGATATATTTCGTTTGGTTGGTTACAAAAATACTGTTGAAAAATATGTAGGGTAAAAAGCATTTTGCCCCCCTAATGTATATACCATTTTGGACTTTGCACTCTAATGTTTCAATTTTTTTCAAACTGGCCCTTAATGCATATAACGAGTTGCAATGTGGCCATTTTGTCAGAATTTCTGTTAAAACTAACGGAAACTCGCCCATGTGCTAGTCATGTGACTTATTTAAGGATATTTTAGTCATTTACCATATATTAAAAGGATTTTACACCCTTGATGTTTAGTTCATGTAGCGATTTGCACCCTTAATGTTTAGGTCGTTTGGACAAGTTTTATTTTTATTTTTATGAAGAAAAAAAAAAGGTGCTTCGACATAATTTTTGGATGCCTCTACCGCTACCCATTAATAATAGGTACCTAATCCAGATAAAATGAAACAAATTTAAAGTTACTCAGCCTATATACCCTAATTGGAATTTTAAACAAACTTTAATTCTAAAATTCAAGAAAATAAAATGAAAGAATAAAATACAAAGAAAACATAATTAAAGATTACCAAACAAGTCAGATATAGTGCTTAGGGTGAATAAATGCAATATGAAAAGAGAAAGGATTTACTGTATTTACATGTGGTTTGGTGCTATTAATGAAACAGCCTACGTCCACATGTGCTGAATGAGGAGTTGACCCAAGCAATTTATCCCGATCCCGAGGCCGACCAGGATGGTCGGTCGAGAGTAATGGATACTCTAAACATTCTCGGATATATCACTATATATTTTAGACTATATGCATTTGTCTCCCTCAATGTTTGAATTTTTTTTGCCCTATATGTTCACATATTATATGTATTCATGCCCTCCCAATTTATCCCTTTAACTTTTTTTTTCTGGCAGAATTTATCGCTTTAAACTCAAAAATCATTACTTCGATCCACATTTAAAAAAAAAAAAACTAAATAAATGACTTTAATCCATAAATCTCACGATGATCCAAAACTTCTAAAGATTCTTTGTTTTTGTTGAGATTTACGCAGCGGAATTAAACAAGCACACAATGAAAAGAAAATAACAAGGGTATAAAAAAAAAAAAAAAAAAAAAAACACAAGAGAATTCTACGTGGTTCGGCAAAAACCTGCCTACGTCCACACCCCAAGAGATTTTCCTTTACTATTGAGAATAAATTGGTACAAGACACTTGTTGAATTAAATCACATAATCCAACTCACAAACCCTTGTACTTACTCACTCAATACTCCAAAGAAAAAATCATTCACAATATATTTATCTCTCTGTCAAAACCCGAGTGTATACCTATCCCTATATGTATATTATACACACATATATACATATGATATATACACAATAATACGGTTCCATGCATGGAGAAGACTCCTTCGTATTCACGTCACCCTTGGTCATGATAACTTGATAGATTCACTGCTTGTTATTATCCAAATCCCAATTACCATTCGATTGTATCCAATACTCACAATCCTATCAACCCATCACCTACGGCTATCAATAGAAGAAATCCAATTCCTTTTATTTTTTTTAACTACATGGAGATGGACCCCACAAATTTCCACCTCCATACACATGAGAGAGAAAAAAAAATATCCTACCTTGAACAGTCCGTCAAGATGCCCAAACCATTGGCCTAAAAAAAATTCCAATTACACATACCGAATCAACATAGTCACAATTTGATTCACCACGGCCAATAAACATGTGTAACCGTCTTACGTTAATTTTACTCATTAACACCAGAGTATGGGCCTCGATCCACCCCCTCCACCACCAGCAGTATTTGTTCCCTCACCATCGTCTACTCCTTGAAAACCTGTCACCCGTGTCTTCGCCTCCACTGCAAAAGAACACGTCTAGAGTACTCTTTTTTCGCGCGCGCCATACCCATTTACCAATCGAATTTTTCACTGTACTTCCAACCAAACGATACAACCCACAACACTTTTCTCCCTTCATAAGAACCATGCAGCCACGTATGATTTTCATGGCTCCACCTGCAGCAGAATACCTGCACCCCATGGAATCCATCTGACTAAGCGAGATTAGATTTTTTCGCATCTTTGGGACATATCTCACACCACCCAAAGAACGAACCACTCCATCGAACATTTTAATTCTAACCGTCCCAACACCCATAATTTTGCACGAGAACCCGTCACCCAATGACACCTTCCCCAAATTACCTTTTTGGAACTCATTAAAATATTCCCTCCTGAAGCATATATGGTTTGTACAACCAGAATCCAAAATTCAATCATCACGAGAATAGTGTGCATACCTTCGGAGACTGTGAGGACATCTCCATCATCTCCCAATAAAACCAAAGAATTTTCACCATTACTATCTTTCCCCCATTGTCCTTCCCTTTACGTTGAGTACAATATTTCTTGATGTGACCCAATTCTTTGCACAGATAGCATTGGACTTCTCTCCGTCTAGAACTAGATCTAACCCTGTTGTTACCTTCAGATCTATCTTTCATCCTTCCCCGATTCCCACTTGCTATAGCCAAAGTAGCTACATGTCCACCCTCACTAGTTGTCTTTCTCTGAGTATCGTGGGACACTAGTAAAGCCTCCACCTGCTCCAAAACCACTGTATCTTTACCGTACAGCAATGCAGTCATGAGGTAGTCATACGAATCTGGAAGAGAGGTAAGAAGTAGGAGAGCTTTGTCTTCTTCCTCAATCTTGACATCAACTTTCCGCAGTTGATCCAAATACCCGTTGAACACACTCATGTGTTTCATGAGATCCCCGCCTTCTTCCATCTTCAGCCGGTACAACTGTCGCTTCAGATGCAATTTGTTAGTCAAACTCTTGGCCATATAGAGTTTTTCCAACTTTTCCCACAAGCCTGACGCAAAATCTTCATCCATAACATTATTAATAATGTTATCAGCAATACAGAGTCGGATCGTACTAGCACACCGCAACTCCAACTCCTCCCACTCGTCACCCTTCATGGCCTCCGGCTTTCCATCATTTCCCTTCAACACCTTGTACAAGCCTTGTTGCACAAGAATGTCTTTTACTCTTCTCGGCCAGAGAGTAAAACTGCCCTTTCCATTGAACTGCTCCACCGTAAATTGTGAGTTGATCATCGCCTTCATGGTGAATTGGCACACCGAACCTTGGCTTTGATACCACTTGTTGAGATTTACGCAGCGGAATTAAACAAGCACACAATGAAAAGAAAATAACAAGGGAGAAAAAAAAAAAAAAAAAAGAACACAAGAGAATTCTACATGGTTCGGCAAAAACCTGCCTACGTCCACACCCCAAGAGATTTTCCTTTACTATTGAGAATAAATCGGTATAATACACTTGTTGAATTAAATCACATAATCCAACTCACAAACCCTTGTACTTACTCACTCAATACCCCAAAGAAAAAATCACTCACAATATTTTTATCTCTCTCTCACAAACCCGAGTGTATACCTATCCCTCATATGTATATTATACACACATATATACATATGATATATACACAATAATACGGTTCCATGCATGGAGAAGACTCCTTCGTATTCACGCCACCCTTGGTCATGATAACTTGATAGATTCACTGCTTGTTATTATCCAAATCCCAATCACCATTGGATTGTATCCAATACTCACAATCCTATCAACCCATCACCTACGTCTATCAATAGAAGAAATCCAATTCCTTTTTTTTTTTAACTACATGGGGATGGACCCCACAGTTTTGTTGGTGAAACTAGTGTTAAAACTAAAAGAAGAAATAACAAATATGATCAATTTTATAAAATAAAAAATAAAATGAAAAGATTTAATTGTTTGTCTTTGGGTACTTCCAAAATTCACGGAATAATGATGCAATTTTTCAAGTCCAAAGGTACAGTTTTCAAAAAAAAAAAAAAAAAAAAGGAATAATAATAGGTTAGGACGCTGCCTACAAGCCGCCCCCAAGCTCAAATCATAGCTCCGCCATTGGTTGTAACACTTCTTTGAATCAACACTAATTCCCATTGTGATTAAAAAAACTATTTTTATACACATATAGGGCAAAAGAAAAAAAAAATCAAAAGTTGAGAGTACACAGATACATATAACCTAAAATATATATATATATATATATAAGGTAAAAGTAAATAATGTACTCTCAAAAGGTGGTGAATTTAGCAAAAAATATGGTGGATTTAGCCCCAACCTTTTAGAATTAGAGTTTATTTAAAATTCTAATTAGGATTGTTTGGATAACTTTAGATTTGTTTAATTTTATTTGGATTAGTCATCTTACTATTATTAGTAGATAGCGGTAGAGGCACCCAAAAATTATGTCAGAATATTTTTTTTTTTATAAAAATTAAAAATAAAAATGTCCAAACGACTCAAACATTAAGGGTGCAAATCGCCAAATGAACCAAACATCTAGGGTGCAAAATGCTTTTAATTTATGGTGAATGACTAAAATACCCTTAAATAAGTCACATTACTAGCACATGGGCGAGTTTCCGTTAGTTTTTAACAGAAACTCTGACGAAAGGGCCATATTGCAACTCGCAATATACATTAAGGGCCAGTTTGAGAAAATTGAAACATTAGGGTGCAAAATCTAAAATAGTGTATACATTAGAGGTACAAAATGTTTTTTACCCAAATATATATACATATATATATATAAAAAATTTGGTAATGGGGGCTGTCCGAGCCAGCTTCGCGCACCTCGACTAAATCCCAGAGACTCTGGAGTCGCCGAGTGAATTCCCCAGTAGTCACACTCCCCATGACTCGAACACTAAACCTATTGACTAGCACGTTCAAGAAACTTACCACTCGAGCACAAAAAATGAAAAATAATTTGTTATCTTGTAATTAGAAACTCGAATTCAAATTTGGACCATATGATATTATTAATAAAATACTAAAGACCCTCAATTAATAAGTGCAATGTCATTCAAGGACGATCACGCTCGCAGCCCCCACAAATAAAATCACGATGGGCTTCTTGTAATTTTGGGTTTGGAATTTATAGTATGAAAACATGTGCATATAAATACTAACAGTTTTCCATCAAAAAAAAAAAAATACTACGGAGTAACAGTTTACCAATTGATTTAAGGGTCATTTAGTATAAAGTCTAAACTGCTAGGTTTTTCTAGCAGTTAGTCCAGTCCAATAAACTTGTTAGTAATAGGTCCCTCCTATTTTATTTAGACACTTTTGCCCTTATTCCATAATAGATGCACCTAAGTAAATGACATATATATACACGATACATATATAGAAATTAGTGCTTATTAATTGTTTTCCTAAAATCTTGGGATTCAATTATAATTTGTAATTGATTGAAAAACTATATTTAAAATTCAAATAATTTACAGCTGTAATTTCAACTCTATACAAGCAAAATCAAACCACATCTCCATATTTTGAGGACACTAACACAATCTCCATATATTTTTTTTTTCTTCCTGTCTGTTATAAAATTTCACATGTTTGTGATGTGAAATTTCACAATCAGACTTGCTGTTATGAAATTTCAATAAAATATTTACAAAAAAAAAATTTTTGTCATGAAATTTCAACAAATAACTTACTGTTATGTAAATTCACAATCAGACTTACTGTTACGAAACAACAATTGAAAATTCACCAAAAAAGAACTTTTTTATTATATAATTTCAACAAATAACTTACTGTTATGAAATTTAAAAAAAAAACTTGATGTTATGAAATTTCACAATCTTCAAAACACACACACACACACACACACACACACACACACACACACACACACACACAAACCTTGCAGTTTTGAAATTTCACATGTTATTGATGTGAAATTTCACGTTCAGACTGCTGTTGGAAAAGTTCATACGTTGGGGATGTGAAAATTTACATCCAGACTTTGAGATTCAATTCGTCTTCACTATCCAACATATATTTCTCATACCCAGCAAGTTTGTGAAGTAGCGACATATCATCCTTCACAACGCTAGGCTATCTTCGACAAACAAAATCCATCAACTCATTGAATCTCGTTGTAACAGAAATATTAGTCACAGCAGTCTCGCCGGCGTATGTGCAACAAAGAATCGTATGATCCTCCATTAAAAACAGTCTTTGTAGTTTAAAAAAAATGAAATTATAATAAAACGTGTGAGCAAACAAAATTCGGTGATAAGAAATTTCACATTCAAGAAAACATTAAAAATCCTGGAAAATGATATTGAGTTCAAAAAATCATTTTTGTTCTGGAAATGATATTGAGATAAAAAAAAAAAAAAAAAAAAAAAAACCTTACAGATTTGGGAAAAAAAACAAAATCAAACAATATGAGAAAATGGTTGAATATGATTACCACTTACCGTAAAGAATGAACAAGCACGATCCGTTCTTCTCTCTTTCAACAAATCTTAGAAAACAATTATTCTCAAACTGATGAGCTTCAAAACTGTATAATTCTCAAACTGATGAGCTTCTAGAATTGTTGATCTTCACAATCAGTATAAAATTTTCAAAACTCTTAAAGATATCAACAATTCACAAATAAAGTAATGTGAAAAATCAAACAAAACATCTTCCTTGATTCGCGGATATACTAAACTGATTTGGTTCAATTTGATATAAACATGCTTAAATGCTGATTTGATTCACCTTCTATAACAAACTTTGACCATTTAAAAGACATAACTGTATGTAATTATATATAGACGTATATATATAATATCTTTATATATGCAAGGGTAAAATTGTCATTAAAAATGGTAATTACATGGGGATAAGGACCTATTACTACAGACGTTGGGGAGGTGGGGATATATTGTTAAAATTAAGAAAGGGTAGTCTCTATTGATGCATAACCATGGTAGGTAGGGACTTACAACTAAATTTCTATTGATTTAATTCACTCTTCGCATTTATACTATGTTTGGGAGTTTAAAAAATGAGAGAAAAGAAGATAAAAGGAGAGAAAGTACCTTACTTTCTTTCACTTTCTCTCGTTTGGGATCGAGTTTTAAGTGAAGAGAGAAAAGAAGAGAAAGAGAGAGAAAACTGATCCTCACTTTCTCTCAATTTCTTTCATTCCAAATTGGGAAGAAAATGAGAGAAAAGAAAATAGGGTTTAATGATTTTTTCATAATACCCACAATATCCTTTATTTAATTCTTCACTAATTTTAATTACATCTAAGTCCTAGACTCCTAATACACTATATACGTGTATTCTCTCTCCTAACAAAGCAAAATCTCACATACCAAGTAAATCTGGATGCTATTTGGTGTGGAAAAAAAATTTAAAATAAGAGATGTTAGAGGCTTCATTAGTTCAAGTCATTAATTAATAAATGGTAACTTTTTTTTTTCTTCTTTTTTTTCTCAACTCCCAAACATGATGAAAGATATTAACTTTCTCTCCTTTTTTTTCTTTTCTTTTTTCTCATTCCTTACGACTTTTTCTTCTTTTCTCCCCTAATCTCCCAAGCGTTAAGAAATTTGAGGCCTCATAATCACAATTTAATGTTTTATATTGATTTGATTCATAAATAAATAAATATTTTAACACTGGCGGATCTTCAAACTGAAAAGAAACTTTTCAGGTGATTACATAGCATGGCCAGCTTTATATTTTTTTTCTTTCAAAGGCAAATGCTGCTATTGGTCGTGCAAATTTTCTACGGTTAATTATATCCATGTGGTTAGGCCCATTTCCACTTTGCTTCTCTGTGATTCACACGTGAACACTTACATTGTGTTTGGTATGAGGGAAGAGTGGAGGGAAAGAAAGGGGAGGAGGGAAGAGAGGATGGAAGTGGGCATAGTTGCTTGTTTGGTAGGATGGAAGTTAGGATGGAGATGAAGAGTGGAGGAATGCCTCTCCCCTCCTGGTCCATAATTTTTAATCCATCCAAATGTGGACGGATAGGGGGAAGGAAGGAGGGAAAGCTGTTGAAAAATGAGTTAATTGACATTTTTACCCTTCTTTATTTTTTAATTGAACACCAAGTAGTAATATCATGTAAAATTAGGAAATCGATGTTAATAGCATTATTATATTGGTAATTGTGCTGTAACATTGTAACATTGACTGTAGTTTTATTCTTTCATTTGTTTAGTTGGTTTGATTTGAAGGCTAAGATATGAATACACACACATATGTACATATATTTACACACATATACATATAGCCATGTACACATTTAAAAAAAAAACATATTAATTCGATGTACTCGTTATCAAAAAACAAAAAATAAAATTCCACGTACTCCTTTCTTTTGTTAGATGTCAAGTTTAGTTTTTTAGCCAAATTGAAATAATTGCTATTCAATTTGAAATCTTGATACATTCATAGTGGTATGATATTTCTTTTAAATAAAAAATAAAGTTTTAATTAATTTTTAAGGTTTGTTGATGGAGAAAAATGCACAAAAAATTAAAAGCAAGGATATAACGGTAAAATATTGCTTTACAATCTTTCCTTCCATGCTTCCTCCCTTTATGCCAAACAAAAGAAAGGAACACCCCCTTGCCTTCCGTCTTGTTAAACCAAACACAAGGAGGGAGGAGCCTCTTCGATCCCTTCCATAGGGAGACCTCTTCCATCCTTCCTCCATTCCCTTCCCTCCACTTTTCCATCCCTCCTACCAAACATAGCATTAATCCTCTTGTGATTTTGGACTAAAGTGAAACTACTAAAATTTCTCTCAAAATAGCCCAACTTAGGGATTAAGTGTTAAACTTAGCCCTACATAGGTGAGTTAAATGACAGAATTATCCCCATATAGGAAATTAACCCGAAAATTAGCCTCACAATAGGGTTTAAGTGTTAATATTTTTGGCCAATTTGAAAATTTTTATTAGTTTAATTTGAGGTAAATCTCAACAGTTTTACTTTACTCCGAAACCACAAGGAGTTAAGTGTCTACTTTTGAACCACATGGGGGTACAGTGAAAACTAGTCTAACCACAGGGGTAAAATGTATTTAACCCAATTTCCTACTTCTAGGAATTATTCTGTATTAAAGTAGCTGATGCTTAAATCTGCATTTTGCAAATGACTTAAATTTTTTTTTGATTAAGATAAGACAATTAAAATGGCAAATGTGTTAATTTAACTACTATTAAATTGGTTGGTTAACAAACTTTATAAGATGGCTGCGAGCTTGTATACACATTATGTGTGCACGCATAGTGTGTGTATATATAATGATCACTTGAGAGACAATAGACTCACCATCATTTTACGACGAAGAAAGCACAATAAATGTCTCGAGGTTGCTGTTACGATGCTTCTAAATGTCTCGAGGCTTATAGCGAGAGGATCAGGATTGAAATTTTTTAACTTGAATTAGGACTATCCAATTCTTTAGAGAAATTACCTAATTTATGCTTTCTTATTCCCAAAATATAAATTTGTATCAAATTTGAACTAGTAACTAATCCAAACATAATGAAGTGACTTTGTTAATTTTAATAACCAAACATCACTAAATAGGCTAATACATCGTGGGCTCATTTTAAGTAGCGTATAAGCAAAGCACCTTAAGCCTATGCACTTAACATAAAGAACTTTACAAATTCATTACTACTTAATAACTCAATGAGTTGACCAGTCCCCACTTGACTCAATCAACATTAATTTAATGAGTTGACCAGTGCCCACTTGACTCAATCAACATTGATTGGTGCAATGTGTGTGAAAATATGCTGAAAAAAAAGAGAATGTCCAATTATTCAGCTATTTTTCCCCTTAAAAATTCGAAGAAGAGTCACTCTCTTTAGCCTTTGTTGTTCTAGAAGTAGATTGCTTTAATAGGTCATTCTATACCAAGTATGCTTTATTTTTACTTGAAGACTACTACACTAAGAAGGTTCATTGAACTAGAGCTAGTCACTGCATGTTACAGATAGAATTTAGGATTATTATCTATAGTCTATAGAGCTAGAGATAGGTTTGAAGATTGAATTTCATGCAAGAGTTCACATGCAACTTGGCAAGTTAATTCAGTGGGCATCTAGAGCCAGATGAAGCTCCTCCCATGAAACAAGTTGTAAACAAGGGAATTTTTCCGCTTTTGTCTCTTCTCAAAGTTTGATCTTAAAGTCGGATTTTGGCAACTTGGCATCCACCCAGACGAGAGATCCAAAACTGGATGTTGAAGAGTGTACTGACCTTGGGAAATATTTAAATCTAGAAAGTCTACTAAAAAAACACTAATAATCAATTTCTTTTGAGAAAGCATAATTCCATCTCTCTTTCCTTCCTTCATACAATTGCATCTCAATGACATAAATGCCCTCACCATTCGGATACACAAGTTTTCAAAATCATATCCCTGATATTCGGATAAGTGGTAGGAAGATTGAGCGGAGAGCCTTCCGATCCCTTGACAACTTAAAAATGCACGTAGTATTTGTTTATTGTTAAAAGTTAAAATGCTTCATTTTTTATCGCAGATCCAGAAATGAACCAATGTAAGCATACATAAGTAAATAACTCTAAAAGAAAAATTGCTATTTATGTCACTTAAAAATTGACATAAGTAGGCATTTATGTCTTTTTTTTTTTACAGTAGAAAGTAACATAAAGGCAGCAACATAAATGTTCGTAAAAGTAACATAAATGTTTTATAAAAGCGACATAAATGTTTCATAAAACCAAAATATATGTTAATAAAAAGTGACATAAATACTTAAAAGCGACATAAATACCATTATAGTTATATCACTTTTAACTTAAAGTGACATGAAAGTATTAAATCGACATAAATACCAATAAAAATATTTCATTAAAGTCTTAAAAGTGATATAAATACTTTAAAAGCGACATAAATAATTTAAAAGTGACATAAAAACTTTATAAAAGTGACAAAAATGTGTGATTAGTTATGTTAGTTTTTTTAAAAATGACATAAATCTTTGAAATATAATTTTTTTAGAGCAAATTACACTGACCTCCCTTGAGGTATATGACAATTACAGAGACCTCCCCTCTAGTTTAGAAAATAACACTCACCTCCCCTCTACTTACTTTTTAAGTGTAAGATTACCAATTTACCCCTTATCTCATTATCTATATATATATGTATGCACATGGTGTGTATTTGTATGAATGTGTGTGCGCACAATTAGGAAAAATTATACTATACATTAGTAAATTTTTACAGATTTAGATTTATAGTATTTAGCCCTAACTTTATAAAAATTTGCAACTCGAAAAAAAAAATTATTAAAATTTCAAATTTAGGCTTTATAATCTTTAGCCTAACTTACAATAGTTTAAATATTTAGTTTTTTAATTTAAGCCATTTAGTTTTTTTGTCCAAGTAATAGGTGAAAGATATTAGAACATTTATTTGAAGTAATACTATGTTTCCCAAAATTTCATCCCAAATGATGTTAAAGTGGGACCACAGTTGAACCACTTTAACATCACAACCAATTAAAATCAACTGGGTCCACTGCCACATGTTGGGAAACACTTTTGGGAAAGAATGTGGGAAGTGTAACATTTAAACACTTTTGGGAAAGAATGTGGGAAGTGTAACATTACTCTTTTATTTGTAAATATAAATAATAATTTAAAAACATAAAAAATCATCAACAAAATTATCTACTACCACTTTAAAATGAAAAGAATAATAACAATAACGAAAAAAAAACATCATTTTTTTATATAAAAAAAAATGAATAGTTATATTGCATTTTTGTCTACTTTATTTTCTAAAAAAAAAACATGCTCAGTTGAGACACACACACACACACACACACACACACACACACACACTCACTCACTCACTAAGGCAATGTCCGTGGAAGGTCTGTACTAGGTAAGCTTCATTGGAGCAGCTCATTCACAATGTTGGGAGCAGGTTTACAATTTTAAATATATAAAGTAGACAGAAAATACAGTATAACAATTCATTTTTTTTAAATTGTTGATGGTTTTTTTTTCCATTGTTGTTATTATTCTTTTCATTTTAAAGTGGTAGTAGATAATTTTAATGTTTTTTTAAATTTACTGTTGATATTTTTTTAAAAAAAAAATTAGTAAAAGCTTGATTTAGTATATACTTAAATTTTGTCGATAATTTTTAAAACTTTTTTTTTCATAATTGTTATTTTTTTTCTTTTTTAAAAGATAGTGGATAATTTTTTTTGGATAATTTGTCCAAGGGTATAACAGTTATTTTCAAAATAGAAGGGAGGTGAGTGTAATTTTTGAAAACATAGGAGAAGTCGGTGTAATTACCCATTTTTTAAAAAATGATGTTTGCATCAATAGCACCGTTCAAAATTAATTCAGCTCAATAATCTATTCCAACAAATAAATTTCATCTATTCATCTTAATATCAACCAATTGGAACCAACAAAAAATATATATAATCGATCTCCATGTACTAAACTAATCACAAATACATGTTATATTCATCAAAAAGTACTACCAAACTATGGAAGCAACAAAAACAATTAACCCACCAAAAAAAGTGGTTTCTCTTGTTTGAACTGCCCATCAAAATTTGAACATTTGTACCTACAAAAAGAAATTCAATAATTTATTAGTTTTATAAATAAAATAATAAAAGAGTAAAGGTAAGTTTTGACCGTTTTGAGAGACCAAAATAGGTTCTGGCACTCGGAACGACACAGGACTGGAACCTACACTTCCTACTCACCTAAATAGAATTATAGAAAGAAATGGCACGCAATTTTCGACTAACGGATTGCAAGTTAGATGCAAATACGCAAATTCATAGACTTGGGCTTTCTAAGACTAAGTTTTGACTTTTTGAGAGACCAAAATTGGTTCCATCACTCGGAAAGACACAGGACTGGAACCTACACTTCCTACTCACCTAAATAGACTTGTAGAAAGAAACAACACTCAATCACGACTCACGGATTGGAAGTTAGACGCAAATATGACTTAGGTCTTCTAAAACTAAGTTTTGACGTTTTGAGAGACCAAAATGGGTTCTAGCACTTGGAACGTCACAGGACCAGAACCTATACTTCCTACTCCCCTAAATAGAATTGTAGGAAGAAACGGCACGCAATTACGACTCACGAATTGCAAGTTAGACGCAAATATACAATTTCATAGACTTAGGCTTTCTAAAACTAACTTTTGATGTTTTGAGAGACCAAAATGGGTTCCGGCACTCGGAATAACACGGGACTAGAACTTACACTTTCTACTCACCTAAATAGACTCTTAGGAAGAAATGGCACGCAATTACGACTCACGGATTGCAAGTTAGACGCAAATACGCAAATTCATAGACTTGGGCTTTTGAAAACTAAGTTTTGATGTTTTGACAGACCAAAATGGGTTCTGTCACTTGAAACGGCATGGGATCAGAACCTACACTTCCTACTCAGCTAAATAGACTTGTAGAAAGAAACGGCATGCAATTCCGATTCATAGATTGCAAGTTAGACGCAAATAGATGAACACTAGTTATTTAAATGAATATATGAGTAAAGCCAAGATGCATGTTTATTTTGATGTAAGCAAGTTAATTACCTATGATTTCATTTGGGTATATGTTCCACAACGAACTCTATAAACTCAGTCTGCACTTCATTGATAAAAAGTCAACTATCGTAGAACATTAATTCTGAAGAACCATATAAGAACATAGGTAAGAATCAAACATGCCAATAGGATGTTACAAAAGTTGTTCTAATCAAACATGAACCTTCTTGTCTAAGTTGACCACAGTGGTTGCTACCATCAAACGCTTCTTATGATTCTCATTCCATTCTACCACGAATTAGTCTTGCTTTAAGTAGTTATAGTTCTTTTTGTCTTGCCACAAATCCACATTGTATGCATGAATGTCAGAGAAATTTTGTTTAAGTACTAAAATGGAGAATGAAATTCTCATCTTTCATGTTTCATTAAATTTCATAAAAAGATCGAGAAAATATTACATTCCACATGTAATTGCAAGTGTTGAATGCAAAACAATGAAGTTCTTGCTCCATATTCAACAAGAAAAGCACTCACTAGAGGTGAAATCGGTTCGATTCGGTCGGTTTTGGGGCGGTTTTTCCACCGACCATTCGGTTCGGTTTCGGTCGGTTTGAGGCTAAATTTTCAATTTTACACTGCACCTAACGTATGAAAACCGACCGAGCCGATCGGTTCGGTTCGGTGGTTCGGTTTTCTTTCACCCCTAGCTCTCGCTTACAAATTTCCTTTCGCTTACAATTTTCATTTCACATGCTTAATTGATGAACGAAATGGAGCCTTAAAAAGCATATCTAATTAACACACTTCCACTCTAGTACACAACATTTGAATTTTATGAGTCACTTTTTTTTTTTGTTTTCTTAATTTCCTACGATATTGGGAAAAGAAAATTTATACTATTACTAGCTTAAAACCCGCTCATTATTTTTTGTAATGTTAGCATAATCCAAAAAAACCATAAATAGATTGAATAAGTAACAATTTTGAAATTTCAAAACTCATGAGTCTTACAAAGGATTCCTTAAATTTCCGACCATAGGAGAAAGACGAGTAGAGATAAGAATTCTCACACACTAAAGAATATAGTCACGAGAAGTGCTAAATCTATCCATATTTTTTTGTATTCACACACACCTGTAGATGTGGAGAGAGCATTTGCGGGTGCATTTAGTATTATCCTATAGCCCTATTTGAAAATAAATTTGTGCCAAAGGCAAGATACCCTCTTTTGTAGATAGAATCTTCAATGAGTGGAAACAAGCAACCTTACTAAAAAAAGGTGCTTGTTGAGTAAGGCTGGCTTTCGAGCCCAAGCCCCTTGTATAAGTTGGGTGCTTGAGCGCATCTTTCTCATATCGATCAAGGCTTTCCTTGAGTTTTCAATAAGGGGCGCGTTAGCTAGGCCGTTTTCTTGCAGGAGTGCTAATGCGCGTCCTTACGTTTTCTTTGCTTGCTCTGCAGTACGAGCCTTATACAGAGTCGCGCCCCTTTAATATGATGAGAAGAAGAGGGGCCAATTCCTTGAGTGATAATGAGCCAATGGTTGTGCAGGAAATTTCCACATAGAGAAGTTCAATTCACTATCTATAAACGGGCACACTAAGCATAACAGAATAAAACCATATAAAGAAGTTTACTAGTAAATAAACAAATAAATAAATCTTTATTTATAATAAGAGATTTACATTCCACTGCTGGAGCTTTACAATCAGCACAGCACGTAAGAGAAGCTAATCAACCTTACAGACCATGATACCTGTAGAAAATGATGACACTTTATTAAGCTCAAGGACATCGATGATGATTTGTATATAACTGGGAGAAAATAAATAAACAAAACAAATACATTAACATGTTGTAATTTTGAGAAGCAAAACAACTTGTTCAACCTCTCAGTCTTATGTAAAATTCTAAGCAGGATACAAAGCAAAATCAAAATAAAATGCTTTGATTCAATAGAACAAACAGCAACAAAAGGTCAACTTGCTAACCCCCAAGTTGCCTAAAATCTTCTTTTTGCTCATGAATTCAAGTACCCCTACGGCCCTGCCAGTATCCTGCACAATACCTCTTTCCAGAATAGGATGAAGACAATCTAAAGAATCACCAATGGACATTGCTCTTCAATATAAACTGTGGTATAAGCATCAATTCAGTTCGTAATCAGAAGCTAATTGATCCAATTATATTACCAGTATCTACATATAGTTATATTGAAATATACATTTATAAAGATGCATATGTATATATGTTTTGGTATAATTCATAAGCATATATAGATACAATATATGAACAATCGAAAGGAACCCGAATTAAGCAACGAATATGCATAATATGCTGATCTATATTTGATATACACCCAAATGAAAGACATCAGAACTTTCTTAATTCATTATGAATTTATCATCAAATAGCAACAGATAACTAGTAGTATATCTATATATATGTATATACATATATGTGTGTGCGTGTAGATACCCTTAGTGAGACTTGTCAACCCCTAATCGAACTAAACAAACCCCAATTTGTCTCTCCATGAACTCAACTGATCAATTGTGTAAAGTATACAACTGATCGTATGTATAAGGCAATTTTAGAAGAATACTTGTGGAGAATATAAATTTCTTTAGACACAGTGATCTCGGGCTCACAAAGTGTCTTGAAAAAGACAAACTATTGGGCAAATGCGATATAGGCAAATGGGTATAAATCAGAATGTTGCTCAATGTACCCAATATCAAAGCCCTAGCCCAATTTTTCAAAAGCATATTAAGACAAGCCAGATAGGAATACAAAATACCACGAATGATACAAAATGAATGTATATCAACGTTGTTCAATGTGTCCATGATCAATAGCATCTTGCTCTTCTTCTTGTGATCAGATATACATATAATTTAGATTGTATAAAAAAAATGCAAACAAATATACATATATATATATATATATGTAAATGACACACAAATCAAAAAAATTGATACACACAAAGCCCTAAAAGTGAAACTTCAATCATACCTGGACATAGAGGATAGAGAAGAAAGAGAAGAGTGCTTTGCAAGTGCACACATATTTATATATGAATACACACAGATATTGCATGTATATACGTTATTTACCCCAAGGATTTTATAGTACTTTGTATTGTCGATTTTCTTGGGAGCTATCCCAAACATGTTCGATTATCAAATCAATCTACAAAATCAAAGCAATAAAAAAAAGCACAAAATCAAACAAAGCCACATAAAGAATCGATAAGAGAGAAAGCCAGTTCAAAGGAACTAAACGATGGAACCATAGAGAAAGTGCGAGAGAAGACTTACCAACTACTGTATTTTTAGGGCACAAATATGGATGGAGAGAGAGAGAGAGAGAGAGAGAGAGAGAGAGAGAGAGAGAGAGAGAGAGAGAGAAGACTAACCGATCTTCGTTTATCTCAACAACGATGCAAAAATTTATGAATCCAAGTAGCGGCTTCAAAAGTGGTGGTTGGTGTCGGCATCGAAAGTGGTGGCGGTGCTGCGGTGGTGATGTCTAGCAGCGACGGTGGTAAGGTCTAGGGCTAGCAGCGACGATTTGTGGTCTCTATTCTCTCTTCTCAGTCTTAGATCGAAAGAAGAGAGGAATGAGAGGCTATGAATAAAATAATCCTAAATAAACTATGTTTTATTAAAAGAAATTGCCACCATATTTTTATTTATGTCGGCTTTAAAACACTAACTTATTATTTATGTCAGTTTATGAAAAGTGACATAAAAACTAGTATTATTTATGTCAACTTAACAAAAACCAACATAAAAACAATAATATTTATATCAGTTTTCTAAAAATCGGCATAAACACTTTAAAAATGACATAAAAAGCCCACACGAGAAATGATCATGTCGCTCAAAATAAAAGTGACATAAAAATTATTTTAAAGTGACATAAAAAGTATTTTTCCTTGTAGTGAATAATAATAATAATAATAAATAATAATAAAATACATGAAAAAGTAGCAACACAAACTTCTTAGATAACTATACAGCAAATGTCCCCAATTCCCAACGCTGTCTGTGTCATAGCTCGAGGTTGAGCCAGTTAAGAGGAAAAGCTACCAAAATACTTAATTCCTAATATGGGGTTTCTTGTTTTTGTTTTATTTTTGTTTTTGTCAGTGAAACCCCCCTAAAATAAATTCAAAAATAAGTTCACAGAATCCCACTACATATAATTTATGTAGCTCCATTGCTGCATCAGTGGAAAATAAATTTTAAAACCATAGCATTACTCTATGTTTTTTGGTCATGGCTCCAAATGTGGAAATAGCCTTTCTCCATCACTGGTAGGGCTACATTAATACATTATCTAAACTTTCTCATAATCTCCTACACTTAGTTAACAATTTTTTATTTCTTAAAATATCAAGTCTAATTTAACTTTATAAAATGTCGTTCATGTTAAAGGTCTTAATATTTTACTATTGATCAAGTTAAATTTAACTCGTGGAAGTCATTTCAAAAACCCAAATTAATCAAGTACCTTGTTTCGCAATTACATAACTAATAGTAAGTGTCAGTAACAGACAAATTCACTTTTAGACATGATTAAAATCCTAATGTGCACTACGAGAAACATGCATTTTATGATGAAAGTTTTTGTGACGGATCGAAATCCGTCACAAACAAAGTTTTTGTGATAGATTCTGTGACAAAAATATATCCGACACAAATAATTTTTTATTCATGACGGAAACGTACCTATTCGACACAAGTAAAATTTATTTGTGATAGAAACGTACCTATCCGACACAAATACATTTTTATTTGTGACGGAAATGCATCTATCCGACACAAAAAAAGTTATTTATAAATAAACAATACACCAACATTTTCCCCCAAAATTTTCCCTCCAAACATTTCCCCCTATACTAGCCCTAAATATTAACTGTGGGAAAGGAGTAGGAGAACCACAGCCCACACCACACCACTCCACTGCACGTCGCCACTGCCCCTACCTCTCCACTCCATGCCTCTGTCAATTTCTCTGTCCCGCAGCTTCTCTCTCTCTCTCTCTCTCTCTGAATCTATCCAAAACTCTCTCTCTTTGAACCTTGCCACTGCTCCTTGTGTTTGGTGTGAACAGATACTGTGGAATGGACATTCCTTTTTGGAATGGCTATTCCTTCTTGAGCAGGAATGGGCATTGCTTGCCAAAACCTAAGTTCCATTCCCTCAACAACAACAATAGGAATGACTACCATTGTATAAAACAAAAACTTTTTCCTTAAACTAAAAGTGGAATGCACTTGGCGTTTCATTCCTAGAAATTTAGCCAAACAGAGGAATGGAATGACTAGTGAGATAAGAAATTTGTGCTAAAATCTAGCATACTAATTTAGCATCTAGTACTTTGAGATAAGAAATTTGTGCTAGAATTAGTATGCTAGATCATAAGAATGCCAAAGAGTTGTATGTTGATTTTGGGTTGTGATAAATTTATTTACACAAGTTGATGAAAACTTTCGAATGTTATAGAAACAGAGGAAACTCTGCCGATTTTTTTTAGGAATCTTTGCCATTTTTTTGTTCTTGTGTTGCTTGTTTGAATAGTTTTTGTTTGTATTTTTTGTCTTGTTTTGTTTTTTGGGTTGCTAGGTGGCTGTTTTATTATATTTTTAATTAAACTTTCATTTTCTGTTTCAGGTTGTGGCGACAGATTAGAGAATTTAGACTATGATGAGAATCAATTTATGAGCGTAAAGACTTTACTTAGATTATTATCATTTTATTTTTATTTCTACTAATGTCTGCTGTGAAACAACTATGTATGAACATACACTTTATTGAATTTTTTTTATCTTTAATTAATATGCTTTTAAATTTTATGCGGTTCGTGTCGTTAAAAATAAGTACGTCAGAATTATTGTGATGGAGAAATAATGATTTTTTTGTGACAATATATAAATTTCCGTCACAAATATTATTTGTGACGGTTTTGGTAGTAATTGTGGTTACAATATTTAAAATTCCGTCACAGATATTATTTGTGATGTTTTTGGACTGACACAAATTAGTATTTGTGACGGTTTTGGGTTGACACAAATAACTACACAAATCCGTAACAAATAGCATTTGTAACGGTTTTGGGTCGACACAAATAAAGTGCCTAAAATCAAATGCGACATTACGATTTATATCGCACACAAATCCGTCACAAATACTATTTGTGACGGTTTTTGGTCGACACGACATTACGATTTATATCGCACACAAATCCGTCACAAATACTATTTGTGACGGTTTTTGGTCGACACAATTAGACTTTCACAAATTTTAAGTATATGTGATACTATTTATTGTGTCACACGCAAATCCGACACAAGATCTGTTACAAATACTTTTTTGTGACGGAATTTGACCGACACAATTTTTTGTGACGCTCTTAACTTGTGTCGGACACTAATCTGTCACAAAAAAGTGTAATTCCATCACAAAGGTATTTGTGACAGAATTATACCTTATTTGTGACGAATTTTTTCCATCACAAAAGCCATTGATTTATGTATTCAAGATAATCAATTGAGGTAAAGAAAACAATAGATGAATTGTTCTCTCTACGAGCGCGGCACACAATAAGAAAGCACGTAGTAAGTCAAATTTAAAGACTGCGCACTTTTTAACAAAACTAACACACAACACAGCCAAAAAAGTAACCAAGTCCCTTGTGGTCGAGTGGTAAGCTTCTTGGGTGTACTACCCAAGAGGTTTAGTGTTCGAGTCATGGGAGGCGTGGCCACTGGAGAATTCACCCGGCGCCTCCAGGCCTCGGGGGATTAGTCGAGGTGCGCGCAAGCTGGCCCGGACACCCCCGATTACCAAAAAAAAAAAAAAAAACACAGCCAAAAAAGTGGATTATACTCCATTAAAGTTTGGGTAGAATTATTTATTTATTTTTTTGAAGTTTTCAAGTGGGGTCCTTACTAAAATTTTGTAGGATTTGCTTAGTAGCTTTTTGAACACATCTCCCTTTTTTGTTCCCACTGCAACCTCTTTGATTCGTACAATCTAGAATCTGATTGCCTATGTATTATGAATTGCATAATGAACTTAAAGGGGGCGTTTGAGAAGGTAAAGTGGCGGTGTTGTAGTTCACAAGGGAACCGGTTCTCTAAATTTAATATTTGGTGAATATATAATTTTGGGTTAATTAGATTTTAGTCAACTTATTGTAGTAAATTTAAAAGTTAGTCTACTATTTTTTTTTAAATTAACAAAATATTAACAATAATTAAAAAAAAATTAAAAAGTCATTAACAAAATTCAAAAAATAAAGTTCATTTATGTTTCTGTCTACTTTATATTGCACATTGTAAACTTGTACCAAAATGTTTTGAACATGCTCCTAACATTGTGTTGAGTTACTCTCAGTGTTGTGATGATCAGTAACTCCAGACTTTGTGCAAAGTTGTTGTCCAATGTAACAATGTTATATAAATAGTTGTTCGATCTTGTGCAGGGCCGGTCTCGAGTATTTGGAGGCCCGGGACGAACTACCAAAAGGGAGGCCCCTATACATTTACATGTAAATTTTTTTAAACACGTTGAAGTTCATTTTTGACAAATATTTAAGATAAAATCATTTTTTTATTGCTAGGTAATAAGTGCTGCATCTAAGTAACTTTATGATTGCCTACATACTAAGGAGGGGCTATACCTGACCCCAAGGATCAAGCACAATATAGTTCTCCTAAACTACCCACGTATATATACATAAAAGGGTTTTATTGAATGTTCTAAATGTGGAAATAAACAAGAGGTATAGTCTAGATTTAAGTGTTTGGTGTAGAGTTCAGTATTTGTCTCCTCGTTTATTTTTACTTTTAGAACCTAAACATATGCCCTAGTCCCTAAAGGCACATATTAACAAAATCCCACATAAAAGGATGCTCAAGACTTGGAGTATTGGGGATACCAAATTGATTCTTAATTCTTAAATTATAATATATATATATATATATCATATATGAATATGATAACCTACTTAAAGTTAAAGAGTCAAATACTTTTTAAGTTACCTTCGTACCTTGAACAGTGATTCAGTAAATCATTTGATTGACTGATTCTGCAAACTGCTGCCTACGCAGGCTTGTAGTGCATTGCCACGTGACTGCGTGCGGCTTGAGAGGACTGAGGAAAGGAAGAACCAAAGCATTTAATTTAGGGCCACAAAGGCTTAACCTATAGGCTATTAGGCTATTAATATTATATACTCCCTCCGTCCCATTTTGAGAGTCCATCTTTAGGAACTCAACTTATTAAGGGGACAAAAAGAATCTACACCTACTTTCCACAATTGCTCCTAATCATTACAACAACTTTTTTAGTTTTGTCTTGGTGTAGATTTCAAGGAGGGATAATTTTGGAAAGTAAGTAAAAATTGTACATCAATTTCAGGAAAGTGGACACTATTTTGGGACATCCCAAAATGGAATAATGGACTCTCAAAATGGGACGGAGGGAGTATATATATATATGATATATCATATAGCATAGGCTATATAAGACCATCTCCAAAGGAGAAGGCAAAATTTACACATCAAATGACTCATTTGATGCAAGAATTTACATTTGCTACTTGAATCAAACTCATGCACTCCAAAGGATACACCAAATGTTGATTATTTTAATGTATCTTTAGTTTTTCATCTTTTTATATTCAATTTTTTTTTATCACTTTTTATCATCCCACCACATTCCTTCTCTCTCCCCCACATTTTTTATTCTCAAAAAATCCATTTGATGCAACAAGTAAATGTAGCAAAGTTGCTGCATATGACAAGGGCAGCAAAGTTGCTGCTGCTGTTTGATGCTCCCTTTGGAGCCCATTTTGCTGATGTGGAGCAGCAAAGTTGCTGCATTTTTTAGTTTGATGCCATTGTTGGAGATGGTCTAATACTATAACCTAGACTACCTAGTACTAGTCTAGTAGGCAGATATAAGATGTGTAGGCCCTCAAATTTTCATACCTTTTTGTGGCCCTGGGCAATTGCCCCTCTCGCCCCCCCTACGGGCCGGCCTTGATCTTGTGAAGAGTTGCACTCCAACAGCATAAAGAGTTGCTCACAACATTGTGTAAAACTCGATGACTTTAAATTTTATACCAATGTTATTTTTAATTTCAAAAAAGTAGTAAACTGACTTTTAATTTTTATACAAAAAAATGACTAAATTGTAATTATCCCTACAATATTTGTGTACGAGTCTAGCTAGTCTAAAAAAATTCATAATATTTCATTTAAAACTAATTTTTTTTTTATAAAACCAACATAACTTTGTTATCATGAAAGATAAGAAAAATTGATAATGATACTGAACCAAACTCGTTTCAAACATGTCTAAGTGTTCACAGCTAGTTTTATTTTCTGTGCTTGGGCGTGCCAGAAACCACCAGCATTCAGTGTGTGATTGTGAACTACTTAAAGTGGTGAATAGAATTAACTCTAAATCAAGCGATTGTGTATAATAAACAAAACTTAAACTTACTAAAAGTTCTCAAATAGTGTTGAAGCATACAAGTTTGACAAATATTAAGATCGCATAAGAAATACCTCAAACATTGCATTGAACTCCATTCCATTGATGTAGCAGAATTACAAGTGTTTGAGAAATTGAAAGGTACAAAAACTAAAAGATAAGAAGTGGTCTCTAAATTTCTAGATGCTGTTATGAATGCTTTTGGAGTGTTGGATTCGGGTTTGAGTTGTGCGAGAGACTTTCTGAGATCCCAACTCTTGTATTTGTAGTCTTAGCTTTGCCTTCAACTGTTCTGGACGTGCTTCCGGAAATTTCGACCTCAACCCCCACGTTTGGGTCCAAGTATCCAATGCTTAACTGTCACCCATCGGTCAGACTTGTCCGATTTAAATCCTCTTGGATCAGACAACTAAGCGGTCCTTCCTATCTTCATCTTGGATCATCCTCCTCCCAGACCGATTGATCAGGCACATCCTCCTCAATTAGATCAGGAATGCAATGGGTACTACTACATTGGTCAGATGATCAATAGACTGATTCCATTTTCTAACTTTGACATTACTATATCGGTCTAGGTTCAAAACATGGGCTAATCTTGAGTCTTATTAGCCCAAGCCTAAACCCTCTCGGTTCGGGGTCAATCCCATCCAGCCTTGGCCTAATTTGACCCCGATGGCCTAATGGGTCGAGCAGATTTTGGGTGCTAAAATTTGCCCCCCAAAACATCATATCAAGTAAAAGCTGACTTGATGTGATGTTTTGAAATTTGAAAAATACCAGGTGTCACCCGGGAAAAGGTTTGCCCCACATGCCCACTATTTTTCTCGAAAATCGAAGCGACGCCTCCCATTGTTATAAAGGAGGGAACACATGCCTCCATCCTTTATGCTTTATTATTCTCTCTCTTGGTTAAACTAGACTTTTACTCTCTAAACTTCTGCTTCATCCTATTTACCACTGCATCCATGGCTTCCAAGAAAAAACTTGCAACATCTTCCAGTGAACCTCCTGTTGAGGGGCTAAGACACCAAGCCCGTGCACATAAGTGAGAGATTACTTGTGAGCTTATAGGGCAGAGTGTTCTACTGAATTATTTGTTCCCTTAGCTTCTTTATAATCAACAAATTCCTTAAGGCTAGGACCAACTTTTCTTAAATAACCTCATCCTTCCTTTTACGCATTCTATCCCTCGTTTTCCAGTGAAACTCTAAAATAGAGTACAAGGAAGAAATTGATCTTTACAAGGTCTGCTCTTATAATACTGTCAGGAGATGGCCCTCTCGTTCATTGGTTTAGGGGCTGAAGAGCCTTTCATCGATCTTCATAAATCCATGTTTGATATCTTCACTCCAAGCAACTCCTTTCCCTTTTGCTTTCTCACGAGGAACCTCTACTTGTGACATTAATAGTACCCTTGCTGAAGAAGAAGAAGTCCCTGATATATCGGTCAACTTCAAACTTAGGGCTTGCAAAATCTTGATTGACTTTGCTTTCTCTTCATGGTATCTACGTTCCCAATCTCTAGCAGATTTCTTCATTCTTTGGTACCGCCTGATCTGGGTCTTGGTGGGCTGATAGGTTTTGGGCTGGGCAAACTTGGGATGTTCCAACTTATGCTACAAACCTGGCTTCACAACTGGTAGTACCACCATCCTGGGTTCTCGATCTTTGTCTAGTGATCTATCTGTGTTTTTGCTCCATGAAGGGCAGTCATAGTTATCATGAGATCCTTTTTCTTGATATTCTTCGTGACGTAC
The DNA here is from genome assembly GCA_033977485.1 of Hydrangea macrophylla. Lineage (NCBI taxonomy): Eukaryota > Viridiplantae > Streptophyta > Magnoliopsida > Cornales > Hydrangeaceae > Hydrangea > Hydrangea macrophylla. The sequence goes on along the minus strand of CM066999.1, from coordinate 32,530,116 downwards.
TCTTGTTTAGGGAAAGCCAAACGACTTTGAATATGCCTTCGAGGAGGACTCAGTGGCTGATTTGAAACACCCCTCGGTCTCTTGCTAGGTCCCTCATTCTCAGGTTTAATAGGCACTCTACACTTCGGACAAAGTCCTCTTTCTATCAATTCGAGCTGCTGACTTATTCCAACCAACAACTGTTCAGCAGACTTATAATCCAGGTCGGCCCTTGCGACCGATTCTTTCTACTTCCTCTCTTCGTATGTCTTTTTCAGATCATGTATGTCTACAGCAATCTCCCTCTCTGGTCTGCTGAAAGATCCTCTCCCCGATGTCTCTAGGTCAACCTTGGTCCTTGGCTTCAAATCCTTGAGAGATTAGAAATCACCATGTTGGATCCCACTATAGCAGGGAAAGGATTAGCGTCAACTCCCATTGGCTTGTCCGAGAATTTGAGAATGCCTTTCTCTACATTACTTTATATAAAATTATGGAAGACAACATAATTGTTAGTTGCATAGGCGCCATGAATTATGCCATTTGCAAAATTCTTTACCTTTTAAATCTTCGGCCTAAGAATTTTTATGGCCATCATTAAGCCGAATCAATTTTTCAGCCAACAGAGCTGGTCTGCTTTGGGTATGTCAAATGAATAGTTTTTGCCAACTTCAAAAGTCTGGTTCTTTACCCCCCAATCATTGTTGCCATTAGTTGTCTTTTGTAGGGATTTGCATATGACAGGCCATTGTTATACAAGTTTGGCCATATCCACATCTTCAATTTCTAAATCACAATCGGTCACATGAACTTCAAAGTTAGGATCTTTATAATAAGTTCCCTTTGAAGAGTTCTTCATCTCCTGTTCATCCAGGAGGATTCTTTCGTATATAGTAGCCTTAGTACTTAATTTGAACAGGTCCCTAAATTACACTCCCTCAAACTTCTTACGAAGTTCGAAATTCAGACCGACAGTGGCCATTTTGACAAATTCTTCTTCGAAAATGACTACTTTATAACGGAACTTCAATTTCCTAAAACACCTGATAAAGTCCTCAGCTAATTTACCACTCAGCTAATACAGTCGGGAAAGGTCAGCCATGGATACATCAGGCTCGATTCTGTAGAACTGACAATGAAAATCTTCTTCCATCTATTGCCAATTTTGGACCGTGTCCTATGGCAGATTGACATACCATGTGAATGCCACACTAGTTAGGGAATTCAGGAAAAGTCTCATCTTAAAGTCATCGTTGGCCCCAAGGGTGACCACACTGAACAAAAAAATGACCGATATGCTCAATTGTTGGTTGCTCTTCATCCCTAGTGAAAAGAGTAAAACTAGGAACCTTATAACCTTGTGGGATTTCCACTTGGTCAATACTGTCAGGGTATGGCTGTTTGTCAGTCAGCCTTCCCACTCTCCTTAAGATTGGGCCATAGTCCTCATGAATAGCTTCCACTATTTGTTTCTATTTATCGACACATTCTGAATCGGTGACGTCTTCTGGGTTAGGTGCGTGCTGTTGTCCGACTACATTTTGGTATGTCCAAAAGGGTTGGTTTAGGATTTTTTTAGTTGATTGTGGAACAAACACAGGATTATAGTGTTGACTGAAGTTCTGCTGAGGGTTAACCAATCGACCGTCATGGCCGGATCCAGTAGTTTATGGCCTTGATGCTGATAGGCTAACTGGACTACCGTTACCCTAATTCGCATTCTGTCTTGCCCCCAAAACTTGTGGGGATCCTGCAATTGTTTCCCCTTTACTAGGGAGAGGACCGAATTCACTTTTCCTCATTGGAGGGATAACAAACTTTTCAGGCTTTGGCGTATCTAAACTAACTTGTATAAGAGCCTCTTCCCTAACTAGGGGTAAGGGAATAGCTTATGTGTTCATGGTACTGATCTTCTCAGACAGATCCATGATAGCCTTAACTAAAAGTTCTTGGCTATGCTGGCCTGTTTTCAAGAGCTCGTTGTTACTCTTAATTAGGAAGTAAGAGCATTCCACTCTTTCTATAATTTGTCTGCCCTGCTCTATTAGAGTGGCCAACTGACTCAACAGTTCGTCTGAAGAAAACTTCAGGCTGTCTTGACCTCCTTGGTCAACTAAATCATCTTTAGACCCTTCATGCTGGGGGTCTTCTTCTTGGTTAACAGACTCAGAAGTCTGGTTTTTTCTTTCATACCATGACTTATCACTTTTATATCCCACCAAGCGTGCCAAAAATGTTCACAGCTAGTTTTATTTTGTGTCCTTGGGCATGCCAAAATCCACTAGGATTCAGTGTGTGATTGTGAACCAGTAATTCTTGGAGTGCTGGGTTAGGGTTTGAGTTATGCGAGAGAGTTTCTAAGATCCTAGCCCTTGTATTTATAGTCTTAGCTTTGCCTTCAACTATTCTGGATGTGCCTCTAGAAATTTCGGCCTCAATGCCCATGTTTGGGCCCATGTATCCAATGGTTGACTGTCATCCATCGGCCAGAATTGTTCGATTTAAATCCTCTTCGATCGGACAAGTAAGCGGTCCTTGCTATCTTTATCTTGGATCATCCTTCTCCTAGACCAATTGATTGGACACATCCTCCTCGTTTAGATCTGGATTGACACTAGGTACCACTACATTGGTCCGATGACCAATAGGCTAATTTCATTTTCTAACTTTGACATTACTGATATTAGTCCAGGTTCCAAACATGGGCTAATCTTGAGTCTTATTATCCCTAGCCTAAACCCTCTCGGTTCGGTGTCAACCCCATCCAACCTTAGCCTAATTTGACCCCGATGGCCAAATGGGCCGAGCAGATTTTGGGTATTAACAGTATGCCTCTGGAAAAGACATTTTACTTATTTTATTCAGATATATGGTATGGATGGGTCTTTTTGCCTTACTTTATTTTGATATTACTCGACTTCCAAATTTCTTAGGTGAGTCTACAAAATAAATTAATTAAAATAAAGAGTTCTCCCTAGTGATTTGCATAATTACACCGAACTCCACTTTTACAAGGGAAATCAATCAAAAGTTAATGGTGCATGTAAAATTACATGGATGTCCCTAAAATAAGTGTAATTTAGTTGATTTTAAAAGTCAACACTTCATTAATGGGCAAATTTATCGCGAAAAAAACATTAAACCCGTTTTCGTATTAGAAAAAAAGGATAAAATACATTTTATACCCTTCTAGTTTGATCCTTGTGTCATTTTGGTACCTAGAATTTCAATTGTGTCTATTCCATCTTGCAACTTCACTAATTGATTCAATATTGTCCACACGTCAAAATCTGTAGAAAATTTCATGGCTAGACACTAGAGTGAAGGGTAAACATGGAATTTCAAATTTTTTCTAGCCTAATTTACGCATCTTATGGCTGCAGTTCATGGGAGTCTTACTGAAGAAACTCATGGAGGTTGCACACATGGAAGTCGCACAGTAGATCACGCTCATTGAAGTCACATAGGAGATCGCGCTCATTCAAAATTAATTCTTCGGCGACTCGTTGTCACACCCGGGAACCGTACATACAATTCTAGGACATGTGGCATGCCACCAAGGCATGTCCCCATGTCATTAGAGTTCCATAAAACACATTAGCAAAAGTTTTGACTCATGAACTCAACATATTTCCAACATTTTCAAAGCGATATTATACATACATTTCCAAACGCACCCTAACGAAGCTCTTTTTTGAAAGTAACACTTTTATAGTCCAAAAGGGTCCCAAGGGTACCCTCATGCTTAATTGGAAGTAAAATAAAACACCTGAAGTGGTAGAACTAAAAGTCATGTAGGGGGTATTTCGACCGGTCGAACTGCCCCACTCGACTGGTCGAATGACCCCCTGGCAGAATCCTACATTGCTGCAGAATTTTGCCTAGAGATCAATCAACCACTTTGTGGATATCGCAGTTTTCTTACCCTCAGCTTTTCTTTTAAAATTCTTTTAAATTTCAAAACAAATGAGTCACCACTTAATTTTTAAAAGGAAAATTAAGAAACCATTTTTAAAGCAAACTGATCTTTTTAGAAACCAGAGATTAACTAGGTCCGGGGATTATGGAATGAGAGAGGAAGGAGCCCGTCGGACTAAAACACCCTCTCTCATCCTATCTTGCGATAGGCCTCTACTCAACATCCTTTTAATCGAATTATTAATTTAAATGTGCCCTCAACTAATACATACGTATAGATATACATTACAAAAGCATGTCTAAAAGGGTATAAAATTGCAATTGATAAAACATCATTCAAAAAACACATATTCCAAGTAGCAAGCAATATGATATGCAATAAGGAACAAGAGAACTTACTCGGGATCCAACAGCGATATTAAACGTGCAATGCATACAAACAAAAGAAAATCTTAAAAAGAGTCTCTTATCACATGTATTCACATAAGGCAAATCCTAATTCTACGGTGTCGCGCATGAGGTCAAAAAATCAATAAAATCAAGAAATTAAGATAAACTACAGAGGGGTCCTAGAAATCATACCTTAATAGCACTGCAAAACAAAAGGTTAGTCCATACGCTTCACATAATAATATGATATCAAACAATCAATCCTTATTCTCTAGCTTAGATCTAGCAAGCATGAAATCCAACTTTATTCAAGGTAGCTAGTTCTAATCATAAGCATTAATGTACATGAATGAATGAATGTGAAGAAGAATAAGACATGGATTTATTCACTAATTTGGGTCACTTAGCCTCTGGATTTAAGATAAATTATCATTATTGGATTTGGGTCCCAAGACATTAGGAGACCATTTGAGTTGAAATAAATATGATTAGACAAAACAGTAACAGTTTTTTTATGAATTACAGAGAGCAGACCAGATCTTAAAAAATGGAAAAACCATACTTCCAACGGTTGGATCTTAATGATTTTTGGATATGATATGCCTCTGTGAGTCTAGTTTATAATCCAAAAATAAAATCAAGGTTTGAACAGTTAGATCTCCGGGAATATGGAAAACACTAGACATCGCTCAGGAATCTGCAACTCTCTGTCCAGAGATCTTGTACAATTTTCTAAAAATAGCAAAAAGATGAGAAACACTTAGATCTTTTTAGGGGATCTTCCTAACACGTTAAGGTACCTAGAAGAAATTATTTTGGGTCACCAATACTTTATTAAGGTTCTGATTTACTCATTTCAAAAGAGTGTTACTGTTCTGAAACTCTGGACAGATTGTAGTGGCTTCACAAAACTCATGACCAAACCACGTTAAACATGAAATCTCCTTAAAACAAAAATTACAGTGGTAAAACATTGTGTTATTGACATTTTCCCGTTGGTTTCACTTGATTCCAACAGTTAGATTTCAAACCAAAAATCTTTGATCAAAACCGGTTTATGAATCCACTGTTTCGTTGTCAAATTCAACTCTTATTTGTTAACCCCAACTATTAAACCATGAAGTTGGACTTAAACTAGACCATTTTCTCCTACCATTTGATGGTCATTGGAGACTAAAGACCTTTATATTTGTAGATTTCAAATGAAGTATGAATAGACTTCATGGAATCTCAAGATGTTGAATCCAAACCATGAAGATAGCCTTAGACTCAAAACTACTTTCTCCTACCATTTGATGGTCATGGGAGATGGAGATATTACTAATGCTCATGAGTCTCAAGGGAATATAGAAAGGATTCCATGAAACATCAAGGTAGAGGACCCAAGTCATAAGTATGGACTTGGATCCATCTATTTGCTGATAAAATGAAGTGATGGTAAACTTTGACTCCCATGTGAAGTATAAGCTTATATGAGCTTCAAAACATCAAATTCAAGAGCTTTCAAGGGAGATATTGAGAATCTCCAAGAATCTCAAGAGAAAAACATGAACAAAAAAATAGAGGAAAGACCAAAAACTAGGAAACAAGGACTTCCATGTTTACTTAACAAAACTCTAAAACTTAACCAAGAAAAATTAAATGACTTGAATATTAGAGGCTCAAAAGAAAACACAACTAAGGTTAGAGGGTCACCTCCAAGAATATCCTCAAATTTCTATGTTTTCTTGAAGACCTTCCAAGTTCTTCTTCAAGCTCTCCAAAACTCTCTATCTCTCTCAAAATATGTATGGTGATAGTGATCTCTAGGTATTTCTTGTATGTGTTGTCCCTTCTACCAAAGGAAGATCCTCCTTCTTTTATAGACCAAAATTAACAAGTATTTTCAGTGAATTCGGAGTAAAAGACAGGTGTAAATGTCTCATTTGATGGTACAATATGTACTTCCTGAAAATAGACAGACTGCTGGACAGGGCGGCAGTCAAAAATCTCTTGCGACAGTCCGTGGATGCCGCAACGGCACTCCGTGAATGCCGCTGCGGCATTCCATGAGTGCCGCGCGGCACTCATTGAGAGCCGCGCGGCACTCATTGAGAGCCGCGGAAAATTATTAACAGCCGCGTTTTAGTTAGCTTCACTTTATCAGTTTTTTGTTTTTATCCGCATACACATACGTATTGTACCACAAAATACGGACTGTTAAAGCAAACGGTATTCAGAAATTGTCGGCGGCACCCAGTAAATGCCGGATCGGCATTCTGCAACTGCCGTTCGGCACTCACCGAATGTCGTTCGGCACTCACTGAGTGCCGCAAATATTTCCGCATGCCGTTTTTTGTTGAACTTCCCCTTTTCTTTCCTTCTTTTTCTTAAAGATGCTTATTTTCGAAGATCTTTTCCAAAAAATGGTGTTTTTATACCTGAATTCTCCTAAATACCTGGTATTTTCTTCTTTCTGTGAAATTTTATTGCGCTTGGAGAACTTTCTGAAGAGCTTGGAATACTTCGAATCTTTCAGTCCTTATCATCACTGGATTTGGAGGTGACACTCTCCTAAACTCGACGTTTGGTCAAAATTGGGGTGTCTACACACTTCTAACTTCCAACACTTCTAGACATTTTAGAATATCAAATTACCTTCCAAAAGATGTAACAACATCAGTAAATCAACCTCTTGGGTTCCAAGAGTTCATATCAACCATTAAAACAAGTTTAGGAAAGATTAAACTAAAATCCATTCATTTCAAGATCATGGAGTATGACTCCCGATTCGTTGCACCAAACCAAACCAAGCAAAATGGAAAGAATCGCACATACCCAAACTCAACCAACTAAACATAAGCCATATATATTACATGATCCAAATCCAAGTTAGTACACCAACCACACAACTAGAACAACCAAAGCTTGAAGCTAAACTGCTAGTAATTTACAAAATATGAACTAAAGATTAAGCTAGTACCATAATCCTCAAGTTAAACCAATTACAACCATATTACCAGTATCTAAATCAAAACATAAAACTACCAACATACCTCCCAACCATTCCCAAAACCCCACGTTGTCTCGCTGTTGCCATTTCCGTATTCCTTCGATGCCATGCCTTTATCACCTACAATGGTTATTCAATAGCTACTACACTATATCAGCTATGTGCTAGTGAATGACAACAATTATAAACATGTTCAATCTCATCTTCTACACATAACTATAGTCTCTGGAAACGCAAGTACCGACCACCCTTTCACGTTAGTCCGCGACTACTCCATTAATCTGCGTGACTAACTGAGACCCACACATCTCTCATTCAGACGTGCGACCTCATGGCCATTTTGGCACCTAATCACAATCTCGATGGCAAGCACAGGTTTCCCTTTGACTCATACATACAACTCAACATGCCCAAATATTCATAACACCGTACGATTTCACAACTAATATAAGAACTAACAAAAGTACTCTAAACACGTGAATTGAAGACAAATAGACATGCTTAGCATCACAGAGATCATCTCAAACATCCGATTATTTGTATTTTATAATCAGTGTCACTTATCTCAAGGATTTTGCTCCTACTTGAAGAATTAAGAGCCTAGTAATATCCAAGTATGAATCTTACACAAAATATACAAGTTATAAGCTAAACCCCCAAATTAGGCCGCGAAAAAACTGTCTCAGAAATCCATAAGATTAGTACTAACACATTAGACTCACCTCCAGGAGTTTGAATATACAGCTTTTTTAAAAAATAAACGTCAAATGGCACGTCGTTTGTCATCGTGAGCATCGCTGAGCTTTCCACCGATTTTCTCTCGTTTTCTCTCTTCTCTGGAAATATCTCTAACTCAAGAATGAGGGATAAGACTCTTAGTAAGTCATAGGGACAGTTGTCTCCTAATATGTACTCAAGTTGTGTTTCTATTATGGCCTCCCTAAGTTTTATCAGTTTTGCAATTATACCCCTACAAATTAATGAAACCTATTAAAACTATCCCAAACTTAAATAGGTGTTTGTCTATGTCACGTATGAGTCCCATAAGTGGTCCTACATAATATTATGAAGTTGCTAATTAACCTACTAATTATGTAACAGGTCCATTTCGCCCTCACAAAGGTATCCCTAACGAACCACAAAAATGGTCTCTAAGAATTAACATATTAATAAAACATCATAATAATATTAATCACATATGCCTTAATAAACAATTAATCACATAAGAATTATTTCCCACATATGTCCTATCACACGGGGGCCTCTCATAACTGTCCTAAATTGGGACTGCCACTTGGCCTATCTTTGGGTTCCAAACTGGACACTGTAGACACCCCATTTTGTCGGCTATCAGATTTAGGAGACCCATGGCTTGGTGGTTCATAATGATCGAAAAAGACTCAAAAAGACTCTTGGAAGTTGGTTCTATTTCTCAAGATGCTCAGAATGACCAAAATGCCCCTGGAAGCCAGAAAACTCCCAGATTTGGACCAAAAACTTCTGAAAACATGCTATGTCATGAGAAAAGTAAGAAAATGAGTTTTTAAGTAAATTCAGATGAAATTGTCAGCTCCCAGAGACCCCCAGAAGTCCCGAATGTTCCCAGAAAGTTCCCGTTGACCGGTTTGACCAAAGTTTGACCAGGTTTGACTAAGGTTTGACCAAGTTTGACCGAAATCGTCCAAAATCGCCGGGATCATTCTAGATCATGTGGAAAGTATTAAAATAAGTTTTAAGAGAAGATCGCACGAAAACGTCAGCTCCTGGGAGCTCCAAGAGGTTTCCAGAACTTCCCGAGAATCCTAGGTTTGACCAGTTAGACCAAAATTTGACTTTGAAACCAGAGCACCGTAAAAATTTTCAAACATTTTTCATGGATACTAGAGGTCAATAGCTTTCCAACGATATATCACACATAATTTTTGGATTTAAAACGAGTTTATTATGAATTTCTGAAGGCGAAAAAGGCTATCAAATCGGCTTTTATCGCAAATACCGCAAAACTTTCAAAGTGACCTGTCTCCGAACTATTTTTTTTAAAATATAAAATAGACTCCATTACCTTTCCAATGGTATATCACAACTTCAATCTGCAGTTCGTATGCATTTTCTGTGAATTTCGGACGAAATAGGGCCTTTTCGCGAATACCGGAACCTCTGGGGGCCTAAAAAGGATTATCAGGACGAATGAGGAGCAGTGACGCCGCGGCACTGGCCCACTGCTGCCGTGGCACAGGCCCAGTGCCGCCGCGGCACTCTCCCCCAGAACAGTCCATTTTTGTGATTTCTTTTGGGGGTTCATTTTTGATTAATTGAAAACCAAAACGACGTAGTTCTATGTTCACAGATGTTTGGGACCAATGGGAGTACTTCTAAAACCCCAAAATCACCCCAAATTGGCCTATATAAACCCCCCCTTGACTTCTCATTTTGGGGGTGTCAAATAGAAGCTTTGGGAAGTTTTAGAGAGGAAGTTGTAGAGATAAGGTTAGAATAGAGAGAAAAGAAGCCTCCTTCTTTGATTTTCAAACAAGAAAGTGAGTTCTAAACTTTGTTTTTACTACATTACTCCTATTTACTTCATATTCAATACACCCAACCACCATTTTAGAGAGCATTTAAGAGAGAGGAAGCTACTTCCATGTCTAATGTCACCACATATGAGTGAAACACCAAACTACAAGTCCAATACATCATGAATATCGTCTATTAATTGCTATCTATTTGTTTGTTTATGTTTGTTCATCTTCTCTTACCTCATTTCTTTTTGTTTTTTTATTTACTTACTAGTCTATCATCATCTAGATGATGACATGAAGTTTGAGGTGAGTGAATCCTTATGTATAGTAGCTCTTGACCTCAAAAACATGTTTGATAAATGATGATTTCAACTTCAATACATTCCTATGTATTCATGAAGTTGTCTTTAAAATATAAATAGTACTTTTCAACAATCTTGGAGGTTCTTGATGATGAGTTTGATGTTGACATTTTAAGTGGCTATAATCTTCATTGAGTATTGAAAATATGTTTTCAAAACCTCTATTTCAAAACCCCCTTCTTAAAACTCTCACTTTGATTTCAAGAGATAAACATTGTATTCCCAAAATCTTTAAAACAGTGAATCAAAACAGCGAATGATTTGAGCTCAAAGATTTCTATAGGACTCAATACTCAATTTATGGATGCAAGACTACTTGAAAAGTCTTCCTAACTCATTAGAGAATACCCATGATTTTTGGTTTGACTTGGAAATATTTGAAAGGGGTCCATTTTTGTCCAAACATTCCTTCCAAACATTCTGCCTCTGCTGTCACAGTAGCTAGGTTGACTTTCAACTTATTTTACAGAACACTTTTCCAAAACGAGTGGTCCTAACTTATTTTTCACTTGAACTTAAATGTCTTAGGGAACTTTCTGTATAAAACGGGCCTCTAGATCATTTGTTTTCATTTTCTATGATATTTTGACATTTCAGTCGACAGTACGAACTCTGTTTCTGGGTAACCTTCATTTTTCATATGATTTCTCTCAATCTGTAATATTTATTAAAGATTGGATTTTTGGGTTGTTTTCTAGACACAATAAGGAATATCTCCATAAAAAATCATTCATTGAAAGCATTCCTAACCCCTCTTTTCCATTTTCACAAGATCATGTTACTGTTCTGTCCACTATTCACAGCAAGCACACTTTTACTTCCCCCCTTTGATTTGATGCTTACATGCACTCCGAATTAGCTCATGTCTTAGGAAGTAGTTCATACTACATTTGTACATATCTCATGATGATTTCCTTCATTCATTCATACACATTCTAGACTTCTAAGTCATTCTAGGAATCCATGAGCACAAAACACACTACAACCTTGGCACATTCTAGATACATACATTGCATTCATGCAAGATTTTGGGTTTTTGTAACTCCTAATCTAAGAAGATTATAAGGAATGAACTTGATCACACGTTTATGCTTTCCCCTCGATCCAATTTTCCTTTCTCATCCGTCCTGGGATCGAGAGGTCTTCTTTTCTCAAAGATTAACATGCATCATACTAGCTTGCTAAACATATTTTGATTTCTTTGATTATTTGTTTCAGGAACAATTCATGTCCCCTTTAGATTAGGGAAACTTAATTACGTGATACATGATTAGACAATTTTTCCTAGGTTTATTTGTGTGATCTTTCACTTTACATTGTATGATATTTGGCTTAGATCTTATGAATGATATCTTATCTTTAGATCTTCCATTTCAAGTTTCTTATGTAATGTAGTATACTATCATAGTATTAATTGTCGAATCAAACATAGTATAAGATGATTATTCGGATGCTAATTGAGGCCCGTCGAAAGACGAGGCGAGTTGAGGGTGTTTTAGTCGCGACAAAGGCTCCTTCCTCTCTCGTACCAAACCCCGAACGAAGTTCTTTGGTTATGAAGGGCCGGTGCCCTTTATCCATTTGGGTGAGTCAAATTAGGTTTCTTGGTTCCTTAAAGACCAAGTGGGGAGATTTATTTTCAAAATAAAATAATACAGAGGTTTGACTAATAAGAAGCATCCTTAAAATCAACTTTTTACTGTGTCTGGTTCACCGCATTGCACACTGCATTTCCCCTCCCGACTGTGTCTAAAACTCGACGCTGACATTATTCAGGTCTTGCTGGGCCAAGGCACAAGTCACCATTGATACTGTACCTTCCAAGGTATATCAAAAAGAGTAAAAACCTCCGTACTGTCTCCCTGACGGTATATTGGAACTCTCGTCAACGGACCCTCTTTTGACTAAACCCAGCCTTTGTATATAGATTCCTGTAGAACCTTCCATAGGACTGTTCATTTATCTTTTCAGATAGGACAATGTAATGTAACTGCTGTATGCCCTGACGGGATTACCTGCACGGTGTAGACACTTATGTGGCATCGGGTAGAACCTCTTTCTTATGATTCCTAAGGCAATCATTCACATGTGATCACATTGAGTTGACCTGCCTAGGCACCATGACAAGGATGTCTGCTCCATGCTCACAAAGATATACACCGCAAACCTTGTTTTCTGGTCCTAAGACATAGGAGTATGAAAACATGCTAGACAGTATGTTCACCATCATCACATATTAACCAATTTCTCTCAGAAACTCTGCCCAGATATCCCAGATATAACCATATCAACCAGTTTCTCTCAGAAACTCTGCCTAGATATCCCAGAAATAACTATATCAACCAATTTCTCTCAGAAACTCTGCCCAGATATCCCAGATATAACCATATCAACCAGTTTCTCTCAGAAACTCTACCCAGATATTCCAGATATAACCATATCAACCAGTTTCTACCAGAAACTCTGTCCGATTTTCCCTGATATGCCAGTTTTTTGCAGATGTAAAAATTTTTCCCAGAAACTCTGCCCAAATTTCCCAGAAATACAAGAAACTCTATCCAGATATCCCAGATATGCCAGTTTCTCTCAGAAACTCTGTCCAAATCAACCAGAAATGCCTAGTCTCTCCTAGAAGCCTTCATAAAACCCTGGAAACCCTTGTTATCCCTTGGTGATCATACTGGAAAGTGAAGTTGGCACACTCTATATGGTTAGGACCTTAGTTGTTTAATTGTTATCTGTTAGAAATAGGAGCATCATATAGATTAAGGCTTACATCCGCGTGCTTGTCTCATTTGCATACACCATTCCTACCAATCTGCACGCACTCTCTCGATCAGTCTTACACGAGTCAGTCCACGCTTGTTGACATCACTGTCTTTGTCCGTCTAAAGTCATCGCTGTCAAAATATGATCTAGTCCTTTCAAAACCTGCCAGGCCAGTACAGATTCCCGAAGTCAGCAACTGGGATCCTTGTCTTGGGTCAGAAGTTCAGATAATCGTTTGGTCAGAATCGGTCTGACAGCTTACTTCAGCATGAATCAAGAAGAATTAGAAAACAAGGTTGTCGAGTTGGGAGCAACCATAAGCCAGCAGTCCGACAGCCTAGCCCAAGTTCTGAAGTTCATGGAAGAATTGAAGCAGCAGCGGCCATAACCTCCGCCTGGGTTTCCACCACTGGGGTTTGAATCGCCCCCACATGAGAATAACGGGGAGGAAGACTGGTTTTAAGGGGTCCCACCATTTGCATATGAGAAGAAGCTCCAAGAGAAAATGGATAAGGTTGATTAGCTGGAAAGTGTACTGAGGAAAAGCAAAGGGGTTGATGATTACATGCTGGACTTGGAAGGCCTTTTTGAGCCTGTTAAGCTGAAGCTACCGGAAAACTTCAAGATGCCTGCCATTAACCGTTTTGATGGAACCAAAAATTTGAAGAGTCATGTAAAGCTGTGTATGAGCATCTTCCAATCCATGGGCTGTACCCACGAGCACCTCGCAATGCTGTTCCCACAAACTCTCGCGAAGTCTGCACTGTCATGGTTCCTTACCTTGGAAGCTTCCAAAACTCGGGCATAGGAAGACATAGTTCGGGTATTCGTTGATCACTACTCCTACAACCAAGAACTTGATGTCACTATCAGGGATTTGGAAACTACTCGGCAGAACAGTAATGAATCCTTCGCTGTGTTTCTGAGCAGATGGAGGAATAAAGTGGCCTAAATGACCCACTGGCCGATTGAAAAGGAACAGGTGAGGATGCTAATCCAGAATCTGCAACCGCTCTACTATGAGAAATTATTTTACCAGTCCATCTCCACCTTTGAAGAGCTGTTTGAAGTTGGGACTCGAATTGAAGACGCCATAAGAGAAGGAAAGATCAAAAAAGAAGAGCCTCTGAGTCAGTCAAAAAGGCCCAACTACTCCCGCAATCCTCCAGATTTCAACGCCCTTAGCAGTCAACCTATGGCTTACCCTCCTAGGCCATACCAACCTCACAACCATGCTAATTCCTCCAATCGCTCTTTCCCTAGGAAGCCTCCTCGCAACTTCGCCAAATTAGAAATCCCCCTCTCCTCAGCCTTAGATCGCCTCCTTGAAAAGGGCCACCTCTAACTACTCCAGCCTCGAAATACCCCGCTCCTGCCAAACTGTGACATGTCCAAAAGATGCACCTACCACCAAGCCCCTATAGCCACAACACCGATGATTACATGCGCCTCCGCCATGATATCCAATACCTCATTGACCAAAATATCATCGAGCCACCTCCAAAGCAGCCCCATGTCACTCAAAATCTTCTACCAAACCACCAAAACATCAGCCTTATTGAGTCGAATCATGTATCTTTCAACCCTGCTACTTATATCACCCCCTTAGGTCAACCTTTACCCCTCATTGATGTCCCAGAATCTATGGGAATTCATCTGATTGACGGAGGGGATGACGAGTGGCAACAACAGCTGGCTGATGAACATGACCTATTCTTCTTGGAAGAACATGATCTAGGGGTAGTGGACCTCAAATGGTATGATCCCGACAATGAAAGCGATGCTTCTATCTGGAACGAGCCGGAGAAATCATTTGTGGGAACAGATTGCGACTGGTTCAAAGAAGATGGGACTGTAGAAGGGCCTACCCCTGCCAAGATTAATGGTCAGGCCGTCATTATCAGCCTCCGTAGCCTACCACCGAGGTTATCGAAAAAAGTCCGGTCAAAGACAAAGGAAAGGGAAAAATGGACGAGATCATCGAAGAAGACAATGAGTTGATAAAGTAGTTGAAGAAAACCCAAGCACATCTCTCGATGTGGGACATCATGGTAACATCCTACAAGCATAGGCAAGCTGTGTTGAATGCCTTGGATGGAATAGAGGTTCCCATCGATGCCGCACCGGAAGACATGGTGGCTTTTTAGGGCGCACTTACCCCTGACCCAATCATTACATTTTTTGATGAAGACCTGCCACCAGAAGGATCTGTACATAACAAAGCTTTGTACATCACTGTTGGATATAAGGGACAGCAGGTGCCATTTTGTCTGGTCGATACAGGCTCTGCCTTAAATGTTTGTGCTCTAAGGACCGCCACCGCCTCGGGGGTCAATGTCCTTGACATCACACCATCTGTGCAATCCGTGAGGCCTACGATAACACCAAGAGAAATGTGATGGGGACTGTTTTCCTCCAAATTCGGGTAGGATCTTTGGTGAGTACTGAAGTCTTTCAAGTCATGGACATACCTGCCTCATTCAATTTGTTGATCGGAAGGCCCTGGCTGCATGTCAACAAAGTTGTATCATCCACTGTGCATCAAATGATCAAGTACATTCATGAGAAGGAGGTGAAAATCATCCTCGGCAATAGTTGGGGTAATGAAGCTTTCCCAAACTACGCTCCCATCTTTGAAATCCAAATACATGAGCTAGAAGAAGGAGAAATCGGGGGATTCTTCATGGAAAAAGTCCACATGATCAATGATGAAGACAGGTTCCCTGAGATCCACTCCGCAGTTGTCAACATCGTCCGTAAGATAAACTACTTCCCTGGAATGGGATTGGGCCGACGCCAGCAAGGGATTCGTGAGTTCCCTCAGATCAAAGGGCAACAAGGCACTTTTGGGTTGGGATACAAGCCCACTAAAGAAGACATCGAGCTACAGAGGCCATGGAAGAAAAGAGTGAGGAGTCTCCCACCATACCGCAAGACCTTGAATGGGCAATTCATCAAAGAAGGGGATGATTTCCCCTACTTTGGGTTCCCAGAACCCTGGATCCATCAAGTCACTGGAAAAAGGCACCCCGGGCTTGAAATCTTTGCCGACTGCGAAAGGCTCCCCTATCAAGATCCATTCTATCCCGAAGAATTTGAGAAGACCCCGGGGGAAGACTGGTTGAAGTACCTAGACACTGAAGCCATCAAGAAAATGTGGGTAGAATTCGCTGAAGAGAAGGAAGAAAAGAGGGCCCAGAGCCAAGATGATCAGATCAAGCCAACCGATGAGGGTCTGAGCAACCAGGCTGTAGAGTCATCTGTCTGTGTCTCTCTATCCCCTATTCCCCCAGAGTCTGTACTTCCAATTATCGAGTCTGTACCAGAGTCGGCTGCTGTAGGCCCATCACTGTCTAATGTAATCACTCCACCTGTCATGAATGAAATGAAAGACGATTCTGCTTACTCCTCCGTGTCTAATACTTGTGAATGCACAGATCCCTCCAAGGATCTCCCAATCGAACTTAAGCAACTAATTGAAAAACCACCTGCTTATGAAATAATCGAAGATATTTTATCGGTTAACCTGGGTGAAATAGATAATCCAGAAATTGTGTAAATTGGCTCAACTCTTAATAAAAAAAGAAAAAGAAAAAGAAAAATTGACTCTCTTGCTAAAAGAATTCAAAGATGTTTTTGCTTGGTCTTACGAGGACATGCCTGGGGTCGATTCCGACATCGTCCAACATCGCATTCCTCTCCTTCCCAATTCTAAATCCGTCAAGCAGAAACTTAGGCGCATGAGACCAGAATGGGCACTCAAGGTCAAAGAAGAAGTAGAAAAGCAATTCAAGGCAGGGTTCATCATTGTTACCGAGTATCCGAAATGGTTTGCCAATATCGTACCAGTCCCCAAAAGGACGGAAAAGTTCGTGTGTGCGTCAACTTCCGTGATCTAAACAAAGCCAGTCCTAAGGATGACTTCCCGCTTCCCCACATCGATGTCTTGGTGGATAACACCGCAGGACATGAGCTACTGTCATTCATGGATGGATTTTCGGGGTACAATCAGATTCTAATGGCGCCAGAAGATCGGGAAAAGACGATATTCACCATACCTTGGGGAACCTACTGTTATAGAATAATGCCTTTCGGACTCAAGAATGCTGGAGCAACCTGCCAAAGAGCTGCCACCACTCTGCTGCATGACATGATTCACAAAGAAGTAGAAGTGTACGTAGACAACATGATCGTGAAGTCCAAGGACAAAGAAGGACACCTGGTAGCACTGGAAAAGTTTTTTAAAAGGTTGCGCAAATACAAGATGAAGTTGAATCCAAAGAAATGCACTTTCGGTGTGACCTCCGGTAAACTCCTGGGTTTTCTCATCACACAAAGGGGCATAGAGGTGGATCCCTCTAAGATCAAGGTAATCCTAGAAATGGCCCCACCACAGAATGAAAAGGAAGTGAGAGGGTTTCTCGGAAGAATTCAATTTATCAGCCGCTTCATCTCCAAACTCACAACTATATGTGATCCTTTGTTCCGGTTACTGAGAAAAGGAGAGAAGTTCCAATGGGATGACCAATGCCAAGCCGCTTTCAACAAAATAAAAGCCTACCTTCAAAATTCGCCCATCCTTTCGCCACCCGCTCCTCATAAGCCATTATTCCTTTACCTATCTGTCTCCGAAAATGCCATGGGTTGTATGCTAGCCCAAGAAGGAGAAGAAAGCCATTCCAAAAAAGCCATATATTACCTCAGTAAGAGGATGACTGGGTATGAGCTCAACTACTCTACCCTCGAAAAAATATGTTGGGCCTTGGTTTGGTGCACTTGCCGACTGAGGCACTACATGCTGGCCTTCCAGGTTGTGCTAATATCCCGCATGGATCCTCTAAAATACCTTCTCGAAAAACCCGCCTTGACCGGCCGTATATCCCGTTGGCTACTTCTACTGTCCGAATTCGATATCAAGTATGTGACAAGCAAATCGGTAAAAGGGAAAACTATAGCTGAACATCTTGCTGAACACGCCATTGATTCTAAGGTAAGTGGAGATTTTCCATTCCCGGATGAGAATATCATGGAAATCAAGGAAGAACAGTGGAAGTTATACTTTGAAGGTGCAGCCAACATGAAAGGCTACGGAGTAGGAATGATTCTAGTGTCACCAAATGGGAACCACACCCCACTGGCAGTCAAGCTCAATTATAACTCCACCAATAACACTGATGAATATGAGGCATGTATTCTAGGGATGGAAGCAGCCGTAGAACTGAAAGTTCAGAAGTTGGATGTCTTCGGAGATTCGAATCTCATCATATCATAAGCTAGAGGGGAATGGAAAGTAAAAGAAGAAAGGCTGAAGCCCTATCAGGCTATCATGATCATCTCGATCAACTCAAGAGGCAGTTCAAGAACATCACATTCTTCTACTTGCCTAGGGAAGAAAACCAACTAGCAGATTCATTGGCTACCTTACCCTCCATGATCAAAATTCACGTGGGAGTCAAGATGATGCCTTTGGTAATTAAGCAAAGGTACGAGCCTTCATTCAACATGGTCGCCGCAATCGAAGAAGAAGAGAACGAAACACCATGGTACCAAGATGTTTGGGACTTCATAGAGAAAGGGACATACCCCCCAGAATCTTCCGAGAAGGACAAAAGAGCAATTCGAAGGTTCGCAGCACAATTCATTATTTGCGGGGGAAATTTGTTGAAGAAAGGATACAATGATCACAATCTGACTTGCTTGTTCGGAAAGTGCGCTAGAAGAATGATGGAAGAAATACACAAAGGGGTGTACGGTCCACACATGAATGGTCATATGCTAGCCAAGAAGATTGTAAGACAGGGGTACTACTGGACAACATTGGAGAAAGATTGTTGCGAATACGTAAAAAGGTGCCACAATTGCCAGATCCACGCGAACATGATACATGTACCACCATCTCTGCTCTATAGTATGACTTCCCCGTGGCCATTCTCAACTTGGGGAATCGATATCATTGGTAAAATCGTCCCGAAGGCCGCAAACGGAAACCAATACATTTTGGTAGCCATTTACTACTTCAAAAATGGGTAGAAGCCGCATCCTACACCATGCTAGGGGCTAAGGAAGTGGCCAAGTTCATCAAGAAGAACCTCTTTTGTCGCTATGGAGTCCCCCATGAGATCATTTAGATAATGGTAGTCATTTCAAAGCTGAAGTCAGGGATCTGTTTGAGGAATACAAAATCACTTATCATAAGTCATCACCGTACAGGCCACAAACTAATGGGGCAGTCGAAGCTGCAAACAAGAATGTCAAGGCCATACTGCAGAAATCGGCTGATACCTACAAAGACTGGCATGAAAAGCTACCGTTCGCACTTTGGGGATACAGAACATCGATAAGGACGTCCACATGAGCAACTCCTTACTCACTAGTATATGGAATGGAAGCAGTACTTCCAGTCAAGATAGAACTACCGTCCCTGCGCGTGATGGCAGAATGCAAAATTTCAGAATCAGATTAGTTGAGGGAAAGGTACGAAGAATTGGCTCTCATAGATGAAAAGCACCTAGCAGCAGTCGACCATGTCCGAATCTATCAAAAGAGGATAGCCCGTGCTTTCAACAAAAGGGTTTGTCCGAGGAAAATTGTCAAGGGTGACCTTGTCCTTAAGGAATTGCGAGCCCCGATCTTTGATCCACGCGGAAAGTTCAAACCCAAATGGGTCCGCCCTTATATCGTCAAAACTATCCTTTCCGGAGGAGCAACTTACCTCATGGACCTCGATGGCATTGAATTCAAAGAACCAATCAACATGGTTCGCCTCAAAAAGTACTATGCTTGACCAATCCCCAAAACCCCTTTCCTTTCAAAACTTTGGCCTGAACTACACTCGACCTGATTCCCACTCGGAGATTCGTAGGCAACCGCATCGGTTCAGTCGACACCATCATGATCAACCCCTTTTCTTTCAAAACTTTGGCCCGAACTACGTTGGACCTGAGCCCCGTTCGGGGGTACGTAGGCAGACTTTCAAAAAAGAAAAAGAAGGATGACTCGCTAGGTTGAAAATTGGGAAGGACGCCTAGGTAAAAGTTAGAGTTAAATCCAAAATAAGCAATAACAAAAGAGAGAAAAGAGCTCGCTAGGTCACCTAACTGGTGCCTAGGCAAAAGTTTGAGCGTGTGAGAAAAAAAATAAAGTCGCCGTCCTTACCACAACCCAGAAATCACCCTCCATACTAGGGCAAACTTCGGCCACCCGCCTCATTTTCCTGAACCTCTTCTAAACTAGGGTCAAACGTCGGTCATCTACCTCGTTTGCCTCACAACCATACATATTCCAAACTAGGGGAAAACTTTGTCCACCCGCCTCGTTGGCCTCTAATCGTCCTAGCATGCCCAAATAAGTACCAGAAGCAAACATCTTATCAAAATCATACTACGAATGTTTTCAGAAAGCCAAATGCATAAAATGGGGTTCTCCAAGTAACCAAGGTTCGCTGATAAACAAACTTCGAAGATTACATAAGCAGGGATAAATGAAAACACAAAAAGTTCTTTCGGAAAGCAATCCCAAATATCAAAGACACTTGGAGGAAAGAAGCAGAATCAGTCAAGTCTAGTTTTTGTGTCTTTTATTTCTTCAAAGGTCTCTAGAAATAGGCTCTTGCTCGACCGGCCCAGCCCCTGATGAAAGCAACAATAGTAATGGCTCTGACTCTGGAAGCAAAGACCCTCTCAGTAAACCCCCGGGGGACCTCTTGAACTCGCCCGTACTGTCTGGCCAATCGGCGAGGATGATAGAAGGAGGTCTCTCTCAGACCCATCAGCCATACTCTCTGGAAATCCCTGAGACTAGTGGTTACAGCATGAAGGCCCCAATGCCTCACGATCCAACAAATGTCAGCCTCAGATAAAGCACCCATCATGCCCACCCAATCGGCAGAAATATAATGAGGATGAAGTACAGCTCTACAAAAATAAACTGACGGCACATTACCTGTCCATAACTGCAGACGCTCATAGAGCCAAGCCTGTAACACCAAAGGCGCCCCAAAAACAAAAAGCGTTACTTGATTGGAAGCGCGATCCAAACCATTCAGAGTTTTAGCCAGAACCATGGCCATGGGATTCTTGCTAAGTTTCAGCCCAAGGCACACGTGCACCAAGTCAATGGAAGCACTCGAAAATAGAAAGTGCAAAGTCATGCACAATATCAGAGCCATGGGTAGCATCATATACGCTAGGACTCGCAGGACTAGCATACCGGGCAATGATGGAAGCAATGTCAAGAACCTCACCATGAATTAACCAGTGGGAAATAGTAGTGGAACAGTTCAGGTATTCTGCCAAGCCTTGCGTAGGACTGGGGGTATCAGCAGAAGGGAGAATCAGGTCAGAATCACAATTGTAGCCAAGGATAGCACAGAACTCCTCAAATAGGGGGCATATCTCCAGGCCATTGAAATTGAAGACATGGTTCACCGGGTCCCAGTGGACAATAGCAGCACGCATGAACTCAACATTCAAAGCCATCTGGCGAAGAGAGAAAAGCTCGGTCAAACTGTAGCTAAAAAGGTTGATCCGTTCCACACCATCTGTGATGTTCAGCCAAGCTGTGAGTTGAGCGGGATCATACAAAGCCATATTTTCTGTCGCGGCTCTAGCAAAATTCAAAATTTTGGCAGCACCTCCCTGTTTCATGGACTATCCCACCTGCAAGGTAAACACACTCACTATCACAAGGCTGCTCATCGCAGTAACATCAACAAATCATTGATTCATAAATGCACAGATATGCATATCGTCACACGATCACCAAATAAAAGCAAGCACACAACTGCGCCTTCAAACCAGAAACTATCCGGTTGGAAAGGTAAAACATCATAATACTCTATCAAGGGTGACACATCGTCCTACACATCATCCTACGCTTTATCCTACGCATTGTCCATCAGTCACAACATTCACTAGTATAACCCAATCGAAAACATGAAATAGAGATAAAACAAAATACCCGCTTAGGAGGCCTTAGTCCTTCTCTTCTTCATCGTCTGTCGGACCACCCGGAGTATACATCGACGATGGCCTCCTCCTGCCACTTCTGCACCTCAGTCCGGTCCTCGATGAGCCAGCACCACCCCCACGGTACTACACACACAAATAAAATGAAAGCAATCAGTAGAGAAACAACAAAAAGTATAAAAATAAAGTCGAGTAAAAAACCTACCAAAGACGCCATCTGACTGGTGGCAAACTACCGCATACCATCCATCTGTCAAGGGCAAAATCAGGATTAAAAACTCTCAACCTTAAGGAGCGCAAAATTAGAGACATGCCTGATGGTCTCGCGTGAGAACCAAAGACCGTAAGCTAGCCACCAAGGCGTGGCCCTCCTCAGCATAACTCCAAGGGACGTTGAGGACGTCTGCTAGCTGGGTAGGATACCCACATGTGACCCGTGGCACCTCCATAACCTGGGGAGAGCTGTCTGTACCCAAAACATTAACGGTCCAATCCCAAGGAGGGATAGGATCGGAAACTGGGGGAACCTGTCTCCTGTATATCTCGTGAAGCTGTAGGCACAAAACAAGTTAGGAAAAAGATAAGTCAAAAACATAGGCAACGGATAGAGACAAAAACGTAAAAAAAAAATTTAAAAAAAACTCACTTCCAGGAGTGGAAAGTTGGGCATCAGGAAGCGGCTACGGTAAGCCTCGTAGCCGGTCTCAGAAAGAAAGTGATCCCAAACATCGGTACCGGCTAAGGCCGCCAGCAAAGCATCACCGAAAAGGTCATCAGCATCCATCATATGAGGATCATGAGGGGCGCGATACCTCGGACCGCCAACCACCTGCCGGGACACTCGCTCGACAAGGAACCATTGCCTGCTCTTGGTACTTTCCATCAAAAGTCGGCAAGAGGAAAGGGATTTGATCGCCTGTATCTCCTCTGGGGCAGCATAGACAACGCGGTCCCAAGGCGTCCAATCAACGTTAAGAGAGATTCTCCGAGAGCCCTACATCATTCCCTGAGGAAAGAAACAGAAAGATATCTGCTCCCGAAGGCCCGAATCAGCTTTTCGGACCAACCATTGCAAAGATTTGATCAATCGTGAGAGATTCAGAGATAGGTCCCGGTTCTTGATCAAGAAGTAGTTAAGAGAGATTCTCCAGGAGTCCTACATCATCCCCTGAGGACAGAAACAGAAAGATACCAGCTCCCGGAGGCCCCAACCGGCCCTCTTGGATTGAGCGCCGAAAGATTTGATCAACCGTGAGAGATTCAGAGATGGGGGAGTCCTGGTTCCCAATCAAGAAAAGAGAGATTCTCCGAGAACCCTACATCATCCTCCGAGGATAGATACGAAAAGATATTGGTTCCCACTATCCCCAGCAAAAAGTAGCAAAAGAGGAACCGACTCTCGAAAATCGGCCATCAGGAGCAACCAGAACATCGCCTGTATCCAGATTTTGAAGACGAAGCACCGTCCTTCCACGGCTCCGTGTCTCCTGATTATCATGAGCCTTCTCATCTGTCCATTTTCATAGCTTCCTTACCTATCATTTATCGCAAGATCCCTCGGTCACCTTTAGCTGTCGTCTTCTAAAAAACGTGCACCTGATCTATTTCACTTGTTTGCGAAGCACACTTCCTGTAATTTAAGAAGTTCGCCCCGAGACCCAGAGTCTTCCAAATCATTGTGTCTTTATCCGAGTCAGCCACTGCATCACAGTCGGAGACACTAGCGCGGTGTAAGTCCACTTAGAGTGGCACACACCCCACATCACCAACTCATACTAAGATCAGAACACTAAGCATGATAGGACTACGGATGCGATTCACATCACATCCATGCTTTGCATATCATCCTCATAACATAGCATTCGCCGGTCTTGTTGTGCACGTGCGATTTGTTCCTTTGTGTCCCGAACTACGTCCTGGTCTTATTCCCTCGGGATACGTAAGCAGCTCATGAAGAGCACGACCAGTAGTAGCCTTAGCATCATTGCATCTTTTGCAATGCTTTTTATCCTAAATCTATAGCCTCCAAAAAGTCCTGTCTCTTCAAAGCTTTGGCACTCGCTTGCAACATGCGTTGCCTTGCCAGAGAGGGCAAACTGTAGACACCCTATTTTATCGGCTATCAGATTTAGGAGACCCATGGCTTGGTGGTTCACAATGATCGAAAAAGACTCAAAAAGACTCTTCGAAGTTGGTTCTATTTCTCAAGATGCTCAGAGTGACCAAAATGCCCCTGAAAGCCCGAAAACTCCCAGATTTGAACCAAAAAGTTCTGGAAACATGCTATGTCATGAGAAAAGTAAGAAAATGAGTTTTTAAGTAAAGTCAGATAAAATCGTCAGCTCCCAGAGACCTCTGGAAGTCCCAAAAGTTCCCAAAAAGTCCCCGTTGACCGGTTTGACCAAGGTTTGACCAAGTTTGACCATAATCATCCAAATTTTCCGGGATCATTCTAGATTATGTGGAAAGTATTAAAATGAGTTTTAAAAGAAGATCGCACAAAAACGTCAACTCTTGGGAGCTCCCAGAGGTTTCCAGAACTTCCCGGGAATCCCAGGTTTGACCAATTTGACCAAATTTGACTTTGAAATTGGAGCACCGTAACAATTTTCAAACATTTTTCATGGATACTAGAGGTCAATAGCTTTCCAACGGTATATCACACATAGTTTTTGGATTTAAAACGAGTTTATTATGAATTTCAAAAGGCGAAAAAGGGGATCAAATCGGATTTTATCGCAAATACCGCAAAACTTTTCAAAGTGACCTGTATTCGAACTATTTTTTATGTAAAATAGACTCCATTACCTTTCTAACGGTGTATCACAACCTCAATTTGGAGTTCGTATGCATTTTCTGTGAATTTTGGACGAAATAGGGCCTTTTCGCGAATACCAGAACCTCTAGGGGCCTAAAAAGGAGTATCTGGACGAATGAGGTGCAGTGTCGCCACAGCACTGGCCCACGTTCGCTACAGCATAGGCCCAGTGCCGCCGCGGTACTCTCCCCCAGAACAGTCCATTTTTGTGATTTCTTTTGGGGGTTCATTTTGATTAATTAAAAACCAAAATGACGTAGTTCTATGTTCACAGATGTTTGGGACCAATGGGAGTACTTCTAAAACCCCAAAACCACCCAAATTGGCCTATATAAACCCCCCTTGACTTCTCATTTTGGGGGTGTCAAATAGAAGCTTTGGAAAGTTTTAGAGAGGAAGTTGTAGAGATAATGTTAGAATAGAGAGAAAAGAAGCCTCCTTCTTTGATTTTCAAACAAGAAAGTGAGTTCTAAACTTTGTTTTTACTTCATTACTCCTATTTACTTCATATTCAATACACCCAACCACCATTTTAGTGAGCATTTAAGAGAGAGGAAGCTACTTCCATGTCCAATGTCACCACATATGACTATATGAGTGAAACACCAAACTACAAGTCCAATACATCATGAATATCATCTATTGATTGCTATCTATTTGTTTGTTTATGTTTGTTCATCTTCTCTTACCTCATTTCTTTTCATTTTTTTATTTACTTACTAGTCTATCATCATCTAGATGATAACATGAAGTTTGAGGTGAGTGAATCCTTATAGATAGTAGCTCTTGACCTCAAAAACATGTTTGATAAATGATGATTTCAACTTCAATACATTTCTATGTATTCATGAAGTTGTCTTTAAAATGTAAATAGTACTTTCCAACAATCTTGGAGGTTCTTGATGATGAGTTTGATGTTGACATTTTAAGTGGCTATAATCTTCATTGAGTATTGAAAATATGTTTTCAAAACCTCTATTTCAAAACCCCCTTCTTAAAACCCTCACTTTAATTTCAAGAGATAAACCTTGATTTCCCAAAATCTTTAAAACAGTGAGTCAAAACAGTGAATGATTTGAGCTCAGAGATTTCTCTAGGACTCAATACTCAATTTATGGATTCAAGACTACTTGGAAAGTCTTCCTAACTCATTAGAGAATACCCATGATTTTTGGTTTGACTTGGAAATATTTGAAAGGGGTCCATTTTTGTCCAAACATTCCTTCCAAACATTCTGCCTCTGCTGTCACAATAGCTAGGTTGACTTTCAACTTGTTTTATAGAAAATTTTTTCAAAAAGAGTGGTCCTAGGGAACTTTCTGTATAAAATGGGTCTCTAGATCATTTTTTTCATTTTCTATGATATTTTGACATTTCAGTCGACAGTACGAACTCTGTTTCTGGGTAACCTTCATTTTTCATATGATTTCTCTCAATCTGTAATAGTTATTAAAGATTGGCTTTTTGGGTTGTTTTCTAGACACAATAAGGAAGATCTCCATAAAAAATCATGCATTGAAAGCATTCCTAACCCCTTTTTCCCATTTTCACAAGATCATGTTACTGTTCTGTCCACTATTCACAACAAGCACACTTTTACTTCCCCCCTTTGATTTGATGCTTACATGCACTCCAAATTAGCTCATGTCTTAGGAAGTAGTTCATACTACATTGGTACATATCCCATGATGATTTCCTTCATTCATTCATACACATTCTAGACTTCTAAGTCATTCTAGGAATCCATGAGCACAAAACACACTACAACCTTAGCACAATCTAGATACATACATTGCATTCATGCAAGATTTGGGGTTTTGTAACTCCTAATCTAAGAAGATTATAAGGAATGAACTTGATCACACGTTCATGCTTCCCCCTCGATCCAATCTTCCTTTCTCATCTGTCCCGGGGATCGAGAGGTCTTTTTTTCTCAAAGATTAACATGCATCATACTAGCTTGCTAAACATATTTTGATTTCTTTGATTATTTGTTTCAAGAACAATTCATGTACCCTTTAAATTAGGGAAACTTTATTACTTGATACATGATTAGATGATTTTTCGTAGGTTTATTTGTGTGATCTTTCACTTTACATTGTATGATATTTGGCTTAGATCTTATGAATGATATCTTATCTTTAGATCTTCCATTTCAAGTTTCTTATGTAATATAGTATACTATCATAGTATTAATTTTCGAATCAAACATAGTATAAGATGATTATTCGGATGCTAATTGAGGCCCGTCGAAAGACGGGACGAGTTGAGGGTGATTTAGTCGCGACAAAGGCTCCTTCCTCTCTCGTACCAAAACCCCGAACCAAGTTCTTTAGTTATGAAGGGCCGGTGCCCTTTATCCATATGGGTGAGTCAAATTAGGTTTCTTGGTTCCTTAAAGACTAAGTGGCGACTCTGTATCTATTTTCAATAGACCTTCTCTTTTCCTTTTCAAAACAATCTCAAACAAACAAGAGGTGGAATTCCGCGTGTCCACAGACACCCCCAAATTAACCTAGTGAGTCAAAACTCATTTAACACATATAATCACATCATATGTAGGCTAAATGTAGGCTAAATGTAATTAAATATAACCCGTGGGAGCAGGTGTTACATCTCTCCCCTCCCTAAAAAGGGTATTGTCCTCAAACTCATTGTACCTCAAACGTCGAACAATTATGGATATTGATCTCTCATTTCCCTCTCTGTTTCCCATGTGGCTTTCTCAACTGAGTGGTTTTGCCACAATACCATAACAAACGAATGGTTTTCATCCTCAATACTTGCTCCTTTTTGTCAAGAATCTTGATTGGATACTCGATATATGTCAAGTCTTCTCTGATTTCCAACTATTCTGGTTCAATCACTTGACTCAAATCCGATACACATCTGCGTAACATCGATACATGAAAAACATTGTGCACATTTGCTACGTCTTGTGGCAAATCTAGTCGATAAGCCACTGGTTCAAATCTCCCAATAATCTCGAATGGTCCGTTATATCTCGGATTCAATTTCCCTCACTTCCCAAATCTTACTATCCCCTTTGAAGGCGATACCTTCAAGGATACATAGTCCCCTATATCAAACTCTACCATTATTCTTTTTAGATCTGCGTAACTCTTGTATCGACTTTGAGCTATTCTCAAGCGTTGCTATATCACCTTGATCTTTTCTATAGTTTGTTGAACAATTTCAGGCCCGATTAGTTTTATTTCTCCCACCTCAGTCCAGCAAATTGGTGATATACATTTCTGCCCGTACAAAGCCTCAAAAGGCGCCATTCCAATGCTATATTGAAAACTATTGTTGTAAGCAAACTCAGCAAGTGGTAAGTGTTCATCCCAATCACACTTGAAGTCCAATACACATAATCGTAACATATCTTCCAATATCTGAATCACATGCTCTGACGGCCATCTGTTTGAGGATAAAATGCTATACTAAAACTCAGTTTAGTACCCATAAACCGCTGTAATCCCTGCCAAAATTACGATGTGAACTTACTATCTCTGTCAGATACAGTCGATACTGGAGCTCCATGCAATCTCACAACTTCTTGAGCATACAACTCTTCTAGTTTAATCAGGTCATTGGTCATGATTGGCAAGAAGTGTGCTGACTTGGTTAATCGATCAACAATTACCCAAATGGTGTCATTCGACTTTCTAGATCTCGGTAACCCTGACATGAAGTCCATTGTAATATTCTCCCATTTCCACTCTAGTATAGGTAACAACATTAACTGTCCCGCTGGTCTCTGATGTTCTATCTTGACCTACTGACACACTACACAGTTTGCTATATATTCCGTTACCTCTTGTTTTATTTCTAACCACTAGTAAACTTCCCATAAGTCACGGTACATCTTTGTGCTTCTCAGATGTATCCAATACTTAGTGTTATGTGCCTCTTCCAAAATTGTCTCTTTGATTCTATCCACGTTGCGTATATAAACTCGAATCCTAAATTTCAACGTACCATCGTTTAAAGCTGCCACCTGCCCTGCTAGACTTTGAACCTCCTTGGTTGATTTGGGTGACCGCATGTTAATGAGTGCTTAGATTTTTTCTAGATTCACCTCAATCCCCTGCCTGTCGACTAGGAGTCCCAAGAACCTTCTGGACGATACTCTAAATGCGCACTTAGCTTAACCTCATCTGAAATTTTCTGAAGATGCTGAAGGACCCGGCCAAGTGCTCGAGATGGTCAAACTCTTTTCGACACTTGACTAGGAGGTCGTCAACATACACCTCCATGGTCTTCCCGATTAAATCTCTAAACATGTGGTTGACCAAGCGTTGATAAGTTGCCCCGATGTTCTTAAGGCTGAAGGGCATCACCTTGTAGCAGTAGGTTCCTTGGTCGGTGATGAAGGAAGTTTTCTCTTCATCACCTGGGTACATGCATATCTAATTATAGTAGGAGTATGCATCCATAAATGAGAGTAGTGAGTGGCCCGCCATTGCCTCTACTCGGAGATCTATCCGTCGTAGTGGGTAGCAATCCTTGGAACAGGCCTTGTTTAGGTCGATAAAGTCCACACACAGCCTTTATTTCTCGTTGCTTTTCTGGACCAGAACAACGTTTGCTAACCAGTCGGGGTAGAGAACTTCATGGACTGATTATGCTTTAAGGAGTTTTCCGACTTTCTCACGTACTGATTCCTGCCTTTCGAGGGCCATTCGCCTCATCTTTTGTTTAACTGGGTAGTAGCTCGGATCAACGTTAAGTCGATGAGACATGACTTGGGGATCAATTCCAGGCATGTCCTCATGGTTTCAGGCGAAGACATCTTGGTTCTGTCTCAAGAACTGGATTGGCTTCTCTCTGAGATCTGGTTCTAGGAGAATGCCGATACTGATGGACCGATCAGGAAACTAGGGGTCTAACACCACTTAATTGAGTTCTTCAACCAGGCTAGCTCCATCCTTAGCATCCCTTGGGTCCATCTCTTGAATGTTTAATACTTTTGATATCGCCTCTTTGCGTAAGGAACTGACATAACAGTTTCGGGTGGTGGCTTGATTTTCTCTTAGACTTCTCGGTCCCTACAGGATCAGAAACTTGACGATCAGGCTATAAGTTAACATAACCGCTCTAGCCTTGTTAAGAGTTAGTCTCTCGAGGATAACTTGTAAGCAGACGGGGCCTCCACATTAACAAAGTTTGCGAGCACGGAGGTCTGCTATAGGTAGGTTCCCATTAAAACTAGGAGCTCGATCATCATGAGTGGTTGTGTGCTAGATCCGTTGAATCCTACCAAGGGAGTGGCCACTGGTCAGAGCCGGTCCCTTGATATCCCAAACTGATCGAAAGTTGAGGCGAACAGTATGTCTGATGAACTACCCGTGTACACGAGCTCCCTTTTCTCTATGTAATTGGCTATAGAGAGCGTTACCACCAATGGATTGTCATGGGGGTAATGCAGGTTCTGGACATTATCGAATGGAAAAGTCATGATATTATTCTGTGGAGAGTTGGCTGGTTGGACTTACAGGGCATCCGCATGGGATGCCCGAGCATGTCTCTTCCTTACCGACTATGAGTCTTCCCCGCCTGATGTTCCTCCGAAGACCACATTGATATGGCCTAGAGGTTGTTGTTGCTCAAAAGCTTGGACATCTTGCCATGATCGTCTATCTGTGGTGACACAATCGGCTAAATGACCCTGCTTAGTGAGCTTCTCAATAGCTATCTTGAGCTTGAAGCAGTCCTCGATATCATGGTCGTGGTCTTTCTGATACCGGTAGTACTTGTCTCGGTTCCTCTTCTCGAGCGGGCTCTTCAACTTGGTGGACTACTTTAGCAGCTTCTGTGTCTCAGCAGCTACCATGTCCTCTTAGATGGGCCAGGAAAGTGGCGTGAAGGCAATCGGGGTCTTTTCCTGACCAACCCGTTGCGGATTCTATTTTTGTTTCTTTCCCGAGTTCTTTTCAGAGGCCTCCCATTTCCGTTTGGCTCTTGGACAATCATCTTCTGCGAAGTTCGAACATTTGGACTTTAAAAAATCCTCGGTGTCGATGTATTTCCCGACTCTCTCTATGAGTTCGGCCAAGGTTATCGATCGTTGATGGTGGAACGACGTGGTGACCTTGGTGTTCTGAACCCTTGAGTAGAAGGCTGTGATTGCGACAATCTCATTCAAATCGTGGATCTGGAGCTTCTGTTTGTTGAACCGGTCGACCTAGTCCGTCAGGGACTCTCCTTTTCGCTGCTTGACATTTAGCAGCTGGATATATGGCTGCAGTGCGCCAAGCATACCCACAAACTGGCTGACGAAAAGCCTATTGAGCTCCTTGAAGTCACTAACAAATCGGGGCTTGAGCGAGTGGACCACTGTGCGGCTGGTTGACAAACAACGGATATTGCATATCCAAAAGCACAAATAATATGAATTATATATGTTTTCATCCCTAATTCTAAATATTTATGCTTATTATAATACAAATGCGCAAATGAGGCAGTGCTGCTAATATTTGCATAAGTATGTTGTTTTGCAGAATAAAATGACATAAGGAAAGTGAAGTGGATATCGATGGTGAAGAGAAAGTTGATAAGAGGAATAAAAAGAAGAAGATCCCAAAAGAAGACCAGGACCAGTCCCAAAACATAGGCAGGACCGGTTGCACCCAGGACTGGTCGCGAAACATACCCAAGATCGGTCGCGTTCTTCAGAATTGCGAGAAGCAGAGTTTTTCAGTTTTAAAACTCCTAAACCTATATATATATTAGAGAGTTCATAGAAAAACGATATAATACATAATGTGTACGAGTTTTAGAGCAGCTTAGGAGATCCTATGGTTCCTCAAACCCTAGTTTTGGATTCAAGCAATTGATTGTGGATTTCAAGCCCTAGTTTGGAGATTTTTTTCAATACAATTGAAGTTTTTCTTAGGTTTTACATAGATTCTATATTCCAGATCTGTTTTGTGATTGGTTTCATTATGTTTTCCATTTATATAGTTGTTAGATTCAATTTTGCTATGTCAGGCTAAATCTCTAGTTAGGGAAGAGCAATGAAACGGTAAATAACTTAATTTCCATGCGTGTTTTTTAACGGGAGCCCTAATCCAAGAACCGATGAATTTTTAAGTAGAGATTCATAGGATTTTATGTTCTCTAATATGAATAATGTTAGCGAGCATGACGTTAATGGCTCTCAACTTGGATTTTCAACAGTTTATGAACTTGCTTCATGGTTTTAGTTTAGTTTAATTTATTCAAGCATCATAGAGTAATTTTCATCATGAATCATGCTCATAAACAATCAGCCCGTACTTCATTAAAAAAGCTTAAATTGAACTATTTCTATATGTTTACACCGGTCAAAAGGTATTTCATTATTTTAATTGAACCTAGACACTAGAGGCATGATTTTGGATGATTGGGAGTGCCACATCTTTCCGTAGGCATGGGAGTTAAGGAGGTTATCGTGGATTTGTAATTTCCTAATGTTTTTTTTCCTTATTTAGAAGAATCTTAATTTAATTCACTGTTTTAATCAAGTTTTAATTAGTAAGTTAATTTACGTAGCTGAATCACTTTAGAATTTAAATTACAGTTATAAATAATTAGGGGATTCACTTAGTATATTTTATTAGTTTAATCATAATTCCGACAATTTAATAAGCTCAAAAGCTTCCATTAGTTTGTAGTTTTACTGTTGTAGAAAGAAGTAGTTAAAATTATTTTTCCAAAGAAATCATCTTTTCTTTATTTTTAAAATTAACAAACTAGATAGAAACTAATCAATTTAAATTATATCTCTCCCTTGGGTTCGACCTAGGCTTACTAGAAAATATATTACTTGAATGATCACCTATACTTGGGTATGGCACTAAGAGCACAAAATATTATTCGTGTCACTGCCCCTTGAGAGTGCTGGGAAAGGCCAGGCAGAGTAGTTCATCAGCATTAGTCGTCAGTGCCATCTGAGCCTTGTAGGTTCAGACATGGTTGACCGAACTTCCTGACCCGTCATAAGAGTCGAGATGAGGCTGCTTGAATTTGTGTGGAATGACAAATCCTGTGACCCGGTCGGTGAACAGTGACTCAGTCTCTGTATCGGCATAATTGCAACTTGGTTTTTGGCTTAATGTCTCGATCCATTTTTCCAAGTCATTGATGCGAGCTTCCACGTCCTCCCAACTGGTGGCTCGTCCGGTATCAGTATGGTAGGTCAAGTCGGAGGAAGATGCTTCTTCTTCAAAGTGCACTATTCTCAGGGATAGGGTTCGGCTTTGACTCCGGTTAATCGTATGCCTAAGATCGCTTCGACTCCTGGCCGGGCAATCCTGGGCTGATTCTTGGGTCAATCGTTCTTGTCTCTCTCCTTTGGCTATGCATCTTTCATTGATGATCTCTCTAGCATCCCCCGTGTGGTTCGGGTTGGCCCGGGCACGTTGTCGAATTCATATGGAACCTAGGTCATGCTCATCGTTCCCGGACTATCCCACAGCCTGGGGGGATACTGGTGCAGTTCGGGCACGACGTCGGATCCGTACAGGGACCTGACCATGCTCATCATTCCCGAGTTGTACCGCAGCCTGCGAGGGCTTATTAAGTTATTCTGTTGGGCCAGCAAAGCTTCGATTTGTAGCTAGGCTTGACGCTGACCCTCCAGAAGCTGTACAAGAGCCGTAGTGATTTGCTCTAGGGTTATGGAAACCGCCGGTTGCGTGACCAGTGAATCCGCCTGACCCGTTGGTAGAGCAGTTTCTTATTCTTCTTCGGAGGCATGACTATCAGCTAGAGTTTTTTTGGAGGAAAAATTGTCGTTTCCCACAGACGGCCCTGATGATGTCAAATATTGGGTTAGAGAAGGAAAGAAGAGTGAGACAAGAGAATTTGTATGTGGTTCGGCCCTGTTAAAGAAGAGACCTATATCCACCTGTGTGTCAAGGCACTTGCACTATAATATCAAGTCGTCGGGAGTCTTTGGTGAACCAACAATGGGGATGGAGCTACCAGAGACCGGCCGGGTGAGTGTATATGCGTAAGAGAAGTGGGCGATCCCCCTCTATGAGGATGAGGGGTATCTTTTACAGTATAAGAAACCTCCTCATACAAGGTAAGTTAACTGATTATTTAATACAATTTGATAGAGATTGATCAGCACAAATTGTGGGAGTTTCCTAATTGGATTAGGCAACAATCTACTCTTTCCATTAGTCTTCTATCTCGTGTAGGATACTGTCTGGATCATTCTAGATCACGTCATGGGACGCGACTGGGCTGTGCCTGTGACGAGTCGAGCCAGTACGGCAATCCCAACCTGTTGTCGGGTCCTGATGATACTGGGCATACTGCTCGGGTTATGTAAGAGCGGAGCTTTCACTGAATATTTTTGTACATATCATATTCATCTGTCTTTTTATTTTTACAATTTAAGCTGAACTTACTATACGTGAATCTTAAAGAATAAATGGGGTCGGGGGCTGCCCCTAAAATACCGTCTAGTAAGCGCCTCCAAATCAAAACCTGGGTCTACCCCTGAGTTTGGTGTGTGAAATTTAATGTATCCTTTTAAAATGGTCTAATAAGATAGTTCTCAAATTTATATTCCTAACACAAGGAACACTGGGATCACATTCAACAATACCAATAACTTGATTTTGAAAAGTTGTTTGAAGTGCTTTGAAAAATTATAGATACAACTCTGTACAAATCTGTCAGTCATATCACTTTGATGTTCCACCATATAAACAACCAACGAGTGAGATTTTCTAAATGACTAAGCAACTACTCTATATTGGGAGAGTTTGGCAGTATAGTGAAAATGTATGGTTTGAGTGGATATTTGACCCTTGAAACTTTCATTTCATTCTGTTTGATGGTATATGGGATGAGATTGGGGAACCAAATGCGAGCATGTTTGTCAATACAATGAAATTCCATCAGAGAAAAATAATAAAATCATGCTTTTAGAGTTAAAAAAAAAAAAAAAAAAGCGGATTTTCTAACAGCTTTCTGACAGCTGGGATGTTACCTTTGTGGGCTACACGTGTAATGAATGTAAAAAGGAAAAAAGCTAAAAGCTCAAAACGCGTAATCTCAATTAAGGAGTTCACCTGGGGCCCGTTTGGACGCGCTTCAAATTGCGATTCTTTGAGTTCTCCTAAGTCCTAACCTCCTAGGGTGCGTTTAGACGTGTTTCAATTTCTCCAACGTAGAAGACCATATTTGGAAAAAGTGACCCTAAAGCTGCTTTTTTTTTTTTTTTTTTTTGTGGTTGGCATTTGGAAACAAAAAAAAAAAAGGCTAAACCTCTACATGACCCATAAGCTGTTTGTAAATGGACCACCAATTAGGTCTCGGTGACAGTTCCAATAATTAAAGACTAAGGTAGAGTAATTAACCTTGTATTATATTTAACGAACACTTGATCAATACACAAAATTATTTCACTTGTAATCTTAAAAAGTAGTCTTAACTTTCTGAAACAGAAATATAGTGCTTATTTAGACTAGGAAAATCGAAACTCATCTTTATTTGAAATCAAAGGTTAACATGCACAATGCAAAAAAATTCCACTTTGGTGTTATGGACTCGGTTTCAAGAGTATAGTCGCATTGCGATATCGGGCTATAGCAATGATAAACAAAATTAAGGTTAGCCAAATTCCATAAAATAAAAAAATTAAAATAATAGAGGAAAAAAACAAAAAACCAAAATAAAACAAAACAAAAAAAACAAAAACAAAAATGAAAATCTGTAAGGAAATAATAAGAAATGACGATTTGCATTTGGTTTGGTGCTGTTAATGAAGTAGTCTACATCCACCTATAGAGTGTATTGGTGCATCCACTACATAAACAGTTGTACAAAGTTTGGTGTATGGGACCTTAGTGATCCAACAATGAGACTGAAACTAGCAAAGTGATACCATACACTCTTGTTTTTAACGATCTATCAGAGTTTCCCGCAAAACTTTGGAGAGGTAGAGATGAAGAGAGATAGAGTCCATCCCCCCTATCGGTACCGAGATCCTCTTTTATAGCACAAGGGGGTCTTTTCAAATTAGGTAACCTAGCTAGATCAGGGTCCTAATTGGTGCATATTGATCTTATCTTGGTAACCTTAGATAAAGGAAGCATTAATCATGGACCAATTCAACCCTACCCAGAAATTTATCGACTGATTTATTGGGATGGAGTCTCCAACTGGCACAGGCTCACTCGTGAACTCTTCGACTGACCTCTGGGCCAATCAGATCGGGTGGTCGGGTATACCCAACTTCATGGGCGCCATACCAAAAAGGAAATTTAACCATGAAGCAAACAAAAAACTACTTATAATATTTTTCAAGCCGGGCTATAGCGATGATGAACCGAATTAAGGTTCATCAATTTTTGCTAAGAATATTTTATAAGTAATGATACACACATAAACTTTTGTACACCATACAATTCTGGCTATTGATTCCAGTGAACTCCATGTAGATTTTACATGGGTCTCACACGAGAATACATGAGATCCACTGAAATTAATGACCAAAATTGTGTGGTGTATAAAAATATGTGCAAAATTATGTGTTTATCTTTATTGATATTGTATTTTATTTTTTCTCGGATAGATTTCTCCTACATTGCATGAGGTTAGGACAAGATGCACCTTAGATAGTAAGACCCACAGTCCACAGTAACAAAGAAATCATATCAAGTGTCATATAGTAGTCACATGTGGTAATAATTTATGCATTTGTTAAGCTAGTGTATAGATAAATTAGTCCCAATTACACTTGTGTAACATATATACACTATGCACGTGTGCTTGCTTTTGCAAGTGATTAGTTTCCACTGCACGCGCGTGTATATGCCATATTAATGATACTGTCCCATGTTATAAAAAAAAAATGATATTGTCCCATATTTGAAGTCCAAATTCTTTAACTGTTGTATGCAATAGTTATCAAACTTGTCATGATATCATGTCACTATATGTGCACACCGTTGCCATAGCATTTTTGTGATATCTTAAATTTTAGTAGCATAGCATTACTCTCATATAATACGGAGTAGTATGCTTTTCAAAATTTTAAGTTTAATATTATTTATCACCTTTAAGGTTTAATTAGAGAAACCCCCCCTCCCCCCCCCCCCCCCACACACACACACACACACACACACTCCGCTTGGATAAAATTATAACTATCCCTAAAAACACCACACATACACACACACTCCGCTTGGATAAAATTATAACTATCCCTAAAAACAAATTAAAAGTACTCACAAACTGTCTAAAGAGTCCATCTACCAGGTATTTACAAATTTCTCAATTTTTATAAGTTATTTTTTTAAATCTATTTGAACAATTTTCATAGTTCTTCAGAGTATTTTTTGAAACTTTCATGATTTTTCACGGCTATGAAATATTTTTTTCAAAATTTTGACAATTCCTTGAACCATATTCACGTTTCTTTTCGCAAAAATTATATTTTTATTTGATGTCTTATATAGGGTATAAATTGTTTTCAAATTTATGCAAGTTTTAATTGGAAGAGGAAGAGATGGGTCTTTATGCCAGCCCGAACATCATTTTAATCTTCTACAAAACTGAGTAAGGATAGTGATATGTACAAAATTATCAGGTCAAAGCCAAACTACTCCACCTCAGCAAGGGGATGCCAAGTCATCCAGAAAGGGTGCTCGCTTCATAACTATCCCGTGTCGTCCAACCAAGACCACCTAGTGCGGGCCCATTGCCCGGGCTTACGATATGGGTTTATTCCACGGTATGCGCAGCCCAGGCTCGTAACATTACTTGCCCTACAAGTTTCCAGGCAGTTTTCTATCTCAGCTAGAAGACTAACGAAAAGTGCAAGTTGTTTCCTAATCCGCTTAGGAAACCCCCATGATTGGTGTTAATCAATTGTAATTAGATTGAGTCTCCTGATCAGATTACTTACCTTCTACGAGCGGTCTCTTACAACTATAAAAGGGATCACTCGCCCTCATTGAAGGGGATCGCATTCTTACTCTATAGAATCGCTATTTCTATGCAATATTCGAATTCTGCCCGGCCGGTCTCTGGTAGCTCCAAGCTATTGTTGGTTTACCAAAGACCCCCGGCGACTTTCACAACATAGTGCAAGTGCTCTAACACACAACGTGGACGTAGGTCTCCTAGTTAACGGGGCCGAACCACACTCAAATCTCTCTTGTTTACCTCTTAGTTTCTCCAACCAAATTTTGGCGTCATCAGTTTGGCACTATCTATGGGAACTGACAAATCTTCTCAGAAAAACAAATCACTTAACTGATTGTCATGCCTCCAAAGAAGGGTAAGAAGACTGCCCCAACAGGTCAGGCAGACTTACAGGCCGGGCAATTGGCCGCCTCTATGACTTCCGAGCAGATCACCGCGGCTCTTGCGCAACTCCTAGAGGGCCAGCGGCAAACTTAGCAGCAGATCGAAGCCCTGCTGGCCCGACAGGACAAACACCCTCAAGCCGAGGATCAACTCGAGAACGATGTACGTGATAGCATGCCCGTATAGCCCTAGTATCCCCTCCGGCTCAGCGGTGATCCAGGAACGATGAGCGTAGTCGTGGTCTCGAGCAGACCTGGCAACGTGCCCAGGCCAAGCCAAGCCAGGCGGGAGATGCCAGAGAGATTATCAATAGCTAGCGCGCCGCTAGAAGGGAGGGACAAGAATAAACGGCCCGAGAACACCCGGTCAGGAGCTGTGGAGAACTTAGGCACATGATTACTCGGAGTCGGAGTCATGCCCCGTCCCTACGCACAACGCACTTTGAAGAAGAGGCTTCGTCATCCGACCCAACCTACCGCACGGATACGGTGAGGGAGACCGGGAGGGAGGACGTCAAAGCCCAAATCAACGACCTGCAACAACAAATTGAGAAGTTGAGTCGCAGGCTGGGGTGTGACTACACCAACACTGAAACCGAGTCACCCATTACTGTTCAGATCACAGGTTTCCCCGTTCCTCGCAAAATCAAGCAACCGCATCTCGATTATTATGATGGTTCGGGGAGCCTAGTCGATCATGTCCGAACGTACAAGGCCCAGATGGCTTTGGTCAGCAACGCCGATGAACTACTCAGCCTAGCCTTTCCCAACACCCTCAAAAGCACAGCCGCACAGTGGTTCCACGCACTAAAATCCAGAACAGTCGACAATTTCAAGGCACTCAGCAAGCTCTTCGTCAGCTAGTTTGTGGGGATGCTCGACCGATCACAGTCAGACACCCAATTGCTGGCCATCAACCAGCGCAAGGAAGAATCCCCACTACAAGAAAAAAAAAATGCTATTTATGTCACTTTTAAATTTTTTTTAGGTCACTTACATATCGAGTGACATAATTATTTCTCATGTGTGCTTTTTATGTCACTTTTTAAATATTTATGTCACTTTTTGTAAAAAGTGACATAAAAACTATATTATTTATGTTAGTTTTTATAAAAGTGACATAAATAATAACGTTTTTATGTCACTTTTAAAAGTGACATAAAAACGTTATTATTTATGTCACTTTTTAAAAACCGACATAAAAAAAATGCGGTGGCAATTTTGTAAATAAAATATTTTATTTTTATGTCATTTTATGTAAAAAAAAAAAAGTGACATAAACATAATAAAAGTGACATAAAATGAAAAGATTTTGCAGGGCTAAAGCCA
Organism: Hydrangea macrophylla; assembly: GCA_033977485.1. NCBI lineage: Eukaryota > Viridiplantae > Streptophyta > Magnoliopsida > Cornales > Hydrangeaceae > Hydrangea > Hydrangea macrophylla. The sequence continues at coordinate 32,490,758 of CM066999.1, read as the reverse complement.
AGCGCGCAGTAGGATCAAATTGTCAATCTATGTTTTTTTATTCACAAACCTTTCTTCATTCCCCAAACCTCTCCAATCTCTCTCGTCGCAGCTCTTCCTCCACCACCACGCCGCCGTCTGCTCCACGTCGGAACAGCCGCCTGCTCCACGCCGGAACCACCGCCTCCTCCTCCTTCTCTCAGTCACCGCTGTATCCTCCTCCTCTCAGCCATACCGCTGCCTTCTTTTCCTCTCCAGGTTTCTCTCTCTCTCTCTCTCTCTCTCTCTCTCTCTCTCTCTCTCTCTTCTCTCTAGTGGAAACCCTCGGTCACTCCCCCCTTTTTCTCTCTCGCAGTCGCCCCCGCCACCAACACGCCGTAACCCAAACCCTAGTCCCAACCCCAACCCTTTGCATCATTGCGTCGCCGCCGTAGCCTTCTTCGTTGGCAGTCTCTCGCGCAGATCTCCATCACTCTTACCATCGCCTATGTCATCGTGTGACCGAATGGCTCCAGCTCTGGATTCGGCTCCAGCTCCAACTCTAGCTCCTACCTGAATGTCAATTTCTCTCCTCTACGACTTTGTTTGATTCACCTTTTGATTTGGGGTTTCCTTCGTATGAGTGTTTGGACCACTGTGGTCAATATTTTCATATTTCTATTGTCTCTAATTTCATATGGCTTTTCATGATGCTATGTTTTCATATAGTTTTTCTCTTATAATATTTTCATACTCTGATTTCATATGTTCTCAAGAGTGCTAATTGTTTGAATGTGATTGATTTTGAACAGGTCAAGATGGTGGTAAATGTATGGGGTTAACATATGGTCGACTGAAGTAAGTGATTTTAACATTGCTTTCATTTCCAAATTTGGGGATTGTTGCTCCTTTTGCCATTTTCTTTAGACTAACTTGTTCCTTAGTTTTTGCAATAGAAATGGTAAAACTAAAGGTTGCTGAAGATCTCAGATTCCTCCTAGTTTTGAAAATTGATTCGGTGAAGTTGACTTCTAATGCTTGATGTAGTTGCTATAGAATTTTGAAGGTGATAGAAACTAAACTAAGCTTGCTTTGATACTATCTGCATCTGAAGTGATTTGAAAATTTAGAATTCTAGTTCTTCTATTTAGAAGTCTACAATATTTTCTTTGATGCAATTTTTTTAATGGTAAAAAAATTGATGATCACACGCCATGTTATGCTATAGGCTCTCCACCTTATTACAAAATTTTCCAGTATGTGAACTCTTCTCAGATAACCCTTTGTCTTGCTTGTATAATTGCATAGAAATGAGAAATAGAAAAGATAATGGTAATAAATCCTCTTGCTTGGAGCTTTCATTTTTTCATGAATTTACTGCATACGTTTCTTGAGTCATTGTCTTTAGCTATGCTTCTAGCTCAAGACTTGGGAGTTGTAGTTTGCTCTCGTTGTTTTTATACATGTCCACTTAAGCTTAGTGTTGAATATTGACAAGACTCTCCCAACTGGTCCCTTATAAACATGGCTTCAAAATTCATGTCTAATGGTTTCATTTTTGAAGGTTTTGTAATTAAACTGTTTATACGGTTATACTTGTGTTCTCCTGAAGAACACTATAGAAAGTAATGCTTATACCACTATGTAATAGCAGATTATTGCATGTGCATGTGTATTGACGAGTATTAGTATGTAGGCTCTACTTCCAACCGATACCCAAGGGTTGGATTTGTATATTTTGCTATAGTTTGGATGGTTTATCAGTATGGAAGTGGTTGAAAATTTCTTTTCTAAGCAGGCCATGGTAGTTGTTTTGAATTGACAAACGTTTACTCTGACTTCTTATATAAAACTTACCAGACTGTCTCTTTTCTTAACATTGAGTGTATTATTTGTACAATAAGAAATTCTAAAGTATTAGCTAATACTACGAGTTGCAATGTTAACACTCTGTTATCGTTCATTGTTAAAAATCACAATTAATTATAAGATCCATGAAGGTCCTGATGCGAGAGAAAATAGGAGTGGTCTTTCTGGAATGGACGAAGGCTACACAATAGATCATGTTGTTGAGTTTGGAAAACTGATTACCTTATTCAGTGCTCCAGACTATTCTCAGTTTCAGGTATCTTCTAACTTTTTGTATGCTCTTTGTCGTCAATTCCAACAATAAGTCTTTCCTTCAGCTACATGAGGTATGTTTGTAGCTTATGATGGCTTTGTTGCTGTGATTTTACTATTTCCTATATCCTTTCAACATCACATATTATATGACAAAGTTCTATATCCGTTTGCTTAACTCTTCTATTTTCCTTATATGGTTAACGCTAGAATTACATGCGAGTTGTTCATTTCAAGTCATTAGTGTGCTTGAAGAGAATTGAGTTCTATAAGTTCTTCTACTTGAGCTTAAACAAAGAAATGATGTACCAAATGGTTGTGACTTTGAAAACCACTTTGCTTTTAGAAAGAAAAAAAAAACACCTTACTCGCAGTAAATTATTTTGGTGCTATTGCTACACTTTTGAAATCCATTTACTCTCAAATTATTCCCTAAAACATGTTGGATGTATTTAACTCTAAATTCAAGGTCAAGGGCAATATGGTTAAGTAGTTAAAATTTTACACTTTTGAGATGTTGCCAACTTGCGACCAAACTTCATATGTAGTTGCACTTCGTAATTCAAAAGCACTTCTAAAAACCAAACTTCATAATTGCTATAAAGGCTGAAATGGATAGCAGCCATTGGTGGGACTAAAATTTGGTCGTGTAACATTATCCAAAGCTGTGGTAGGATGTATTAACTAGCTTATTGTACTCTTATGCTTTGGATTTAGGTGATAAGGAAGGTTTTGCTTATGTAATAGTCAAACCAATAGTTGAACTTGGGTAGACAAGGAGTGGCATAAAATGAGTGTTATACAAAAGCTTCTGACTTATAATGGACATGTGCTGAAGCAGTTAATCATCCGTAATCATAGTCCATGCCGTACAAGTAATAGAAGATCTATAAACTTACTAATCAAATGGGCTTGTTGACCTGTGGTATTAAGTCATGATATTATTTCTTGTATCCTATACTTTCTTTCTTCTTTGGTTGATTTTAGACCATTTTGATTTACTGTTTCTTGAACGACTGTAATAGGATGTCGAGTTTGAGTCACCTAATGCAAAGAAACAAGTTCGAGGATTAGCAAAGAAATCAAGGGCTGTAGAGGTCCACAATCTCTCAGAGAGGGTCTGTACTCCTGATATAGGGGTATATTACAACTGTTGATGCATTGGCTTCTTTTTAGACCTCCTTTTGTTTAATATTATAATTTTGAATAGATTCATTTTTTTTAAGACTTTTTCCTTGATGGGTCTTACATTGCATCTCCTGCAAAGATGTCGAGATGGGATAAATGAAAAAAATGAAGACCTTGCAAGAACTTATACCTCGTTGCAACAAGGTTGCTGGAATTGTATTGTTTTTTTTCGTTACATTTGTTGTGAAACCAGTGTTCTAAAACTCGGCCTAGGCGGCCCCCCACCGCCCAGAGTTTTGCCTAGGCGTTTGTAAAATCGCCTAATTTACTAGGTGGGGTCCTAAGCGGTCCTATGCGGGACTACACGGCTAGGTGTATAATGTATGTAGTTTGTTGGTAAGCACCTATTTAAATTACATTGTTGATAATGTGACTTTTTTTAATATTAAAATTGTCTCTGTATTATTAATTTTGCTTTAAAATAATTTTTCCGCCTAGGCGCCTAACTAGTCCCCTAGGCGCTAGGCCCTCTCCACCGCCCGACTAGCGCCTAGCGAGTTTTAGAACATTGCTAACCAAGTTTGATGTATGTAGCTAGTTGATTGATTCTTAATCATAGCCTTTTGTGGTGTTCCAAAACTATATTTTGACCCAGGTTCTTAAAAGAGACGACCTTCCTTTATCAAGAGAGATTGGTGAAGAACTGATTATAAATGCCATCTATAAACAATAATAAAGAAAGGTATGCACCTTGGCCGAATTTGTGGATAATTGACTTTTACTTGAACTCATATGGTTATTCATTTTTAGGATGATCCCTCACAAGACCAAGCGCGAAGCCGTTGCACTTGCTCGTTTGAAGGTTTAGGTTGAACGTACACATGGTTCTCGGAGACATGTTTTTTAATTTTTTGTTGATTGATAGATAGGAATAGATGGAATGGAATTGATTGGTTGTAATAATATATTAATTAATTATTGAGTATTAATTTAGTTGTTGGAATTGATTACTGAGCCGCATTTAGTTTTATACAGGGTGGTAATATTGATATATGCAATCACCATTTTTTTTAAAAAAAATTTGGAAACATTTATGTCACTTTTAAGAAAACCCACATAAATAAAAAGCATTTATGTCAATTTTATAAAGTATTTATGTCACTTTTAAAGTTTTTATGTCACTTTTAAAGTATTTATGTTACTTTTAAGACTTTGATGTAATAATTTTGTTTGGTATTTATGTCACTTTTCTACTTTTATGTCGCTTTAGGTTAAAAATAACATAAATAAAATTGTATTTATGTCACTTTTAAGTATGCATGTCACTTTTATTAACATATATGTTGGTATTATGAAACATTTATGTCACTTTTATAAAACATTCATGTCACTTTTAAAACATTTATGTCGCCTTCATTTATGTCACTTTTTACTGAAAAAAAAAAGTGACATAAATACCTATTTATGTCACTTTTTAAGTGACATAAAAAGTCTTTTTCCTTGTAGTGCCCTAAAAGATTATGTCGACCGTTTCAATCAGCAAAAGCTTCAAATCCGTAACCTAAATGAAACGGTCGTCATCACAGCCTTCTGCTCTGGGGTTCAACACACCAAGGTTGCCACGTCATTCCACCATGACCGACCGGCCATCCTGGTTGAACTCTCGAAAAGGGTTAGAAAATACATCGACACAGAAGAGTTCCTGAAGTCTAAACGTATCAACTTCGCAGGAGATGAGTCCCAAAATCCAAACGAAAACGTGAGGGTTCTGAGAAGGGCTTGGGAAAGAAGCCGAAGCAGGACCAACAGAGGGGCGGTCGGGATCAGGCCCCGATTGCCTTCACACCTCTTTCTCGGCCTATCCAAGAAGTCATGGTCACCGTCGAGGCTCAGCGGCTGTTCAAATAACCGACAAAGCTTAAGAGCCGGCCAAAGAAGAGAAATCGGGACAAGTACTGCCGGTACCACAATGATCATGGCCACAACACAGAGGACTGCTTTAAGTTAATGATTTCCATTGAGAAGTTGATCGAGCAGGGTCACCTCACCGAGTTTTTCACCATAGATAGACAACCTCGGCTAGACACCCGAGCTCCCGAGCAGCCGCAACCCCTCGATCATATCAACATGATCTCTGGAGGAACATTAGGCGGAGGGGACTCATAGTTGGCCAGAAATAGGCATGCTCGGGCATCTCGAGCAGATGTCATACATATCCAATCAACCAACTCCTCATCGACCGATGTGCTGACATTCTCATTCGACGATATAAAGGACTTGCACTACCCCCACGACGATCCACTAGTGGTGACACTCTCCATAGCCAATTATATGTAAAGAGGGTGTTAGTGGACATAGGTAGCTCCTTGGACATTTTGTTCATCTCAGCTTTTGATCAATTAGGGATATCAAGGGATAGGCTCTCACTGGTGGCCACTCCCTTGGTCGGGTTTAACGGTTCAAGCACACAACCGCTCGGTATGATCAAGCTACCAGTCTTGATGGGAACCTACTTTAGCAAGTCTCAGCGATGGCAAATTTTGTAGTTGTAGAGGCTCTATCCGCATATAATGTCATTCTTGAGAGGCTGACACTCAATAAAGCCAAGGTCGTTGTGTCGACATACAGCCGGGTTGTTAAGTTCCTAACCCCCTAGGGTTCGGAAAGCCTAAGAGGAGACCAAGCAACCGCCCAGAGTTGTTATGTTAGCTCCCTGCGCAGAGAGGCCATTACAGAGATGCTGAATGTTTAGGAGATGGATCCGGGGGAAGCCAGGGACGGGGTAGGCCCGGTAGAGGACCTAAATCAAGTGGTGCTAGACCACGAGTTCTCCAACCGGTCCATCAGCATTGGCACTCTCCTGGAACCATGTCTCAAAGAAAAGTTAACCAATTTCTGAGAGAGAACCAAGACGTCTTCGCCTGGTGCCACGAAGACATACTAGGGATAGATCCTCGGGTCATATCCCACCGTCTCAACGTTGACCCGAGTTCCCGGTCGGTCAAGCAGAAGAGAAGAGGCATGGCTCCCAAAAGGCAGGAAGCAGTACGCAAGTAAATCGGATAACTTCTCAGAGCGAAGTCCATTAGGGAAGTACAATAGCCCGACTGGTTAGCCAATGTGGTACTAGTCAAGAAGAGTAACAGGAAGTGGAGGATGTGCGTGGACTTCACCGACCTGAACAAAACTTGTCCCAAGGACTACTATCCACTACCTATGATAGACCTCCTTGTGGACTCCACGGCCAGTCATTCGTTCCTCTCCTTCATGGATGCCTACTCGGGATACAATCAGATCAACATGTATCCCGGGGATGAAGAGAAGACATCGTTCGTCGCCGACCAGGGGATATATATGTTACAAGGTGATGCCCTTTAGCCTTAAAAATGCCAGGGCAACTTATCAATGCCTGGTCAATTACATGTTCAAAGATTTGATCAGGAAATTAATGGAGGTGTACATCGACGACCTCTTGGTCAAAAGCCGAGACGAGTCTGTCCATCTTGAGCATTTATTCGGGGCCTTCAGCATCTTGAGAAAATACTGGATGAGGTTGAACCCGACTAAGTGCACATTTGGAGTCTCGTCCGGGAAGTTCCTGGGACATTTAGTCAACAGGCGGGGAATCGAGGCGAACCTCAAAAAAATTCGGGCTATCATCAACATGTTGTCGCCCAGGTCAACCAAAGAAGTCCAGAGTCTAGCCGGGTGGGTGGCCGTACTGAATAGATTCGTTTCCCGAGCTATCGACCGGTGCCTGCCGTTCTTTAAGATCCTCCGCAAAGCATTTCAATGAACGGAAAAGTGTGGAGTGGCGTTTCAGGATCTCAAGAGGTACCTGACATCGCCTCCTCTGCTCTCAATGCCCATACCAAACAAGGAGTTGTTCCTATACTTGGCAGTATTACCCTCGGTAGTAAGCTCGACACTCATCTAAGAAGCGCACGGGATATAATTCCCAATTTATTATACAAGTCGGGCGCTCCAGGGCGCAGAAAGCAGGTACTCCCGCATCAAGAAGCTCGCTTTCACCCTTATCACCTCTGCCTGGAGACTCCACCCATACTTTCAGGCCCATGTCATTGTTGTTCTCACAGATCAGCCATTGAGCCTGATTCTCAGTTAGCCTGAAACGTCAGGGAGGCTAATTAAGTGGGCATTGGAGTTAGAGGAATTTGATGTGGTCTATAGACCCCGGACGAGAATCAAAGGATAGGACGTAGCAGATTTTCTCGTAGAGTTCACATATCTAGAGGATCCAATTTAGGAGCTCACCCCGCCCGGATTACTGCCCAGCTTACAACCTGGTACCCCGACCTGGGTACTCTACGTGGACGGGTCCTCCAACAAACATAGCAATGGAGCAGGGATCATTCTGACCACCCTCGATGGAATCCAACTGGAGTATGCACTAAGGTTCGTGTTCCAGGCATCCAATAATGAGGTCGAGTATGAATCTTTGTTGGTCGGGCTGCAATTAGCCAACTCGATGGGCGCACAGCAAATTAAGGGGTACAATGACTCCCAGCTCGTGGTCAATCAAGTCAATCAGGAGTATGAAGCTCAAGAAGACAACATGGTATCCTACCTAGCCCTCGTCTGCATAGTCTCAAAGAAGCTTAAGGGGCTCTCTATTACACAGATCTTGAGGGAAGAGAATACGAGGGTGAACCGATTATCTCGCCTTGTTTCATCCTCTAAGTTGGACCTACTTGGGATAAGGATAGAATACTTACCCGAGCCCAGTGTGGCCAACTCAGGAGGCATGGAGGTCAAACCGGTCGCTTTATGGCCCAGCTGGATGGATCCGATCGTGATGTTCCTCACAACTGGTGGCTTATTGGACGGAAAAGATGAAGCCTGATGGGTAAACTAACAGGCAGCCAGATATCACCTCGTCGATGGTGTGCTCTATAAAAGGGGGTTCTCTATCCCCTATCTCCGATGCGTTCACCCCGCCCAGGTTCAAGGAATCTTATATGAAATCCACGAGGGGGTGTGTGGAAGCCATGTTGAAGGTCTGGCGCTTTCTCGCAAAGCTCTGTTGCAAGGGTACTACTGTCCGACGATTGCTCGGGACTCTCGGGAGTACGTCAAAAGGTGTGACAAGTGTTAGAGGCATGCCAATATGATCAACCGCCCGGCACAGCTCCAAACTCCAATCTCCAGCCCCTGGCCGTTTGCTCAGTGGGGCATTGATATCGTTGATCCCCTTCCTATGGAAAAAGGCCAAGTCAAATTCGCCGTAATTACTATGGACTATTTTACCAAGTGGGCAGAAGCTGAGCCCTTGGCAACAATCACCGAGAAAAAGATAGAAGGCTTCGTCAAAAGAAACATTCTTAGCAGGTTCGACATACCTCAGGTACTAGTCACTGACAACGGAAGACGGTTCGACACACCGGTATTCAGGCAGTTTTGTTCGAGTTACGGAATATCAAATCACTACTCTTCTCCCGAGCATCCTCAAGCCAATGGACAGGCCAAAGTGACGAGCTGAACAATTTTGCAGTCCATTAAAACAAGGCTTGAAATGACAAAGGGCTCTGGGCAGAAGAACTACCGACCCTTCTGTGGGCCTATCGTACCACTTCCTGAGCAGCAACATGGGAGACTCCGTTCTCACTTACCTATGGCTTTGAGGCAGTGGTCCCCATAGAAATCGGACTGCCAACGTACCGGGTGGCTAACTTTAGCGAGCAAGGTAACGATGAAGCTCTCAAAGGAGAGCTCGACCTCAATGAAGAGAAAAGAGACTGGGCGTATCTGAAGGTAGCAGCCTATACGCAGCGGGTTTCTCGATACTTCAACAACAAAGTCAGGCACCACAGTTTCCAAGTGGGAGACCTAGTCCTTAAGGCAGTAAACCAATCTACCAAGACCCCGAGTCATGGGAAGTTGGGTCCAAACTGAGAAGGACCCTACAGGGCGACCCGAGTCAACCGCCCGGGAACCTACTGGTTGTAAACTCTGGACGAACAAGACCTGTCTCACCCTTGGAACGTGCAACACCTCCGCAAATACTTTAAATGAAGTATGGCTCAATGTTAGGAACTTTGTAGCTCTTTTCAAGCAGTTTTATCCATATATTGAATAAAAGTCTTTTTTCCAAATAGTTCTTTACCCACTGTTCCATCAAAGCAAAAGACCTCGAGATCACACCCGAGGCACCCATAAAGACCTTAGGATTACACCTGAGGCACCCAAAAAAGACCTCAGGATCACGCCAGAGGCACCAGTTTCACTTAGGCCCTGAACCTACGATAGGGGGCAAATCACCCTAGGTGGCTAATGATAGCAAACTTCAAAAAGACCCCAGAACTACCAACGTTTCGGGTCAATTCCCTATGGTCACTCCCTCCACCAACGCTCGCCTTGGAAAAAGCTTGGGTGGAAGGGGACACTGGACTAAAATAGGAAATCACACCGAGCACTAGCAGGACCTGGAATCCCAAAACATTCCTAAGTACCTACAGTGCCCAAAGAAACCGTCCGCGCAATAACAGGACCAAAATCCTACACTATACCGAACTGGACCTTCAAACCACCAAGCCGTCAATGGTTTGGGAGGTTTGAGAGTACAGTTCCATAGAAGACCAAGTGTTCTCCACCAGTCACAATCCTAAAACTTTTGCTAAGGCAGGTGATCTCGTCAAAATCAAGATGAAAAGTATGCTTTACTTTCTTAAGATTTGTAGTGTGGAAGTAAAGGTCGAACCCACAGAGGTTGTTTATTTTTATCCTTCAATTAATAAAATCTAAATCTATTTAGTTATTGAAAAACGGAAGTTTGATTGGTTGTGAATTTAACTACTACTATTAATTAAACTATGAAATTAAACTATGAATTTATGGAAATAAAATATGAGATTGAATCTAAGTAAACTTTTCCAAAATTCAAGATTGTTTAAAATATGCATGGATGAGATCTAGGATTGCAAATCCACCACTAACTATGCATCGGAGGTCTATACTTCCTATTTAAGTTCTATGTTTGGATAGTCACGATCTATCGTAGCTACAAGCCCAATAGTATCAATAAGAGGATATCGCTAGTTTAATCTAAGCATAACTCATCTTCGGTTCATATGAATTATCTACCTATAACTAGGGTGTAGCATAACTCATCTTTCCTAGGCATGAATTATAAAAGATGTAAATATCACAATCACATAAGCATTATTGTATGTAAATACTCTTATTAATCACAGAAATCAAAGAATATTGAGTTCAATAAGGATAAGGAAAAATCTAAGACAAGAATAGATCCAAAATACTCTTGATTATTATCATTAAAAACTGATTATATATAAATAATCCACCAACATACAATTACTATCCAATTCATAAATTCCTAAAATAAGAAAGCATAGAATTCCCCCTTTACATAGCTAGGGTTTCATTGAAACCCTAGAATAGGAGTTTAGTTGAGCATGATTGATGAAAGCATGAAGGTTGAGTTGATGGTTGCCATCAGAGACCTTCAAGCTAGATCTTCTCCTCCTCTTGCCTTCAAAGTTGATGTATGAATGAATGTGTAACCCCTTAATTGATGTAGAATGAGATATATATATATAGTTTTAGAGAGATTAGGAAGGTTTTGCTAAACCTAATCTGACTAAAACTGCTGTAAATTGCTTTATGGACGTAATTAGGCAATTTCATCCGCACTGGGGTCTTTAGCACTTAAAAATATGCGTTTTACTTTTTCTGCACGGATCGCGCGAGCGGGCCGCTTGAGCGCGATTCAAGAAGGTCGTGCGAGCGATATGCAGGATTCTCACGCGAGCGGGTTGCTCAAGCGAATTGGCTTTTTCTACTTCTTTCTTCTTACTTTTTCACCCCATTTAACCTGGAATCCATACTTTCTTCTAAAACCTGACAAAAGGTGGAAAACGGAGTAAAATTTTACAAAAACAGGATAAAAGCAGCTAACAAATGTGAATTAAGGCGTATAATTAGGATTTATTCTCTCCCGGTCAGCAGGGTTTTGGCAAGGCTTACAACCGATCGGACACAGGCAATTATAAACACAGGCATACAAGTACAAGGATATAGACAACAATTTCTACAAAAGATAACCTCAGAGGGCCTTTTCATTGCTTATTAAAAATATGTACAATGCCTGGGGGGCAGTTATAGTAGCCTCCAAAAAAAAAACAACTATATATATAAAAGACAGATACAAGATCAGGAGCTAGGGGTCGTGCACAACTACAACCTCCTCAGTCTCTTCAGCCTCCCTGCCCGGCGTAGCTTCCTCGGCCAGTGTGCCCTCAGCAGCAGTACCCTCATCGGCGATGGGCTGCCCGTCCCAATAGTCGGAGTCCATCCCTTCGTAGGTTGAGATGTCCCACTCGGGATGGTCTCGGGCCAGCCTTTTTTTAGGTCCTTATAGACCTGAAAGAAGCCGTCGTCAAGGGCCTCCTCGGTAGACCCTTCAGCCGCCGCCGCGGATAAGGCCTTCTCTCAGGCCTCTGCCCCCGCCAGACTGGCCTGGGCTATCTCCAGGTCCGCTAAGGCGGTCGCCAGCACTACCTGTACTGCTCCCAAACTCAGAGCCAAGCCCTTGACCTTGTCCTTCTCCACGGCCATGGCTGTCTCCTTAGCCTCCAAAGCTGCCCACTCTTGTGATATGGCATCCTCAGCAGTTACGGCCCTCCCAGCCAAGGTGGGCAGGAAGACCTCGGCTCTAGCAGCCATGAAACTAACCTGTAGAAAGCATGCATAAACCAGTCGGTTATTATCATACACAAGGTGAAAGAGTAGTGGGGGAGAATTACTTACGAAGTGGGAGAGGTTGTACAGCCACCCCTGGAAACCCTGGGGAGACATGTTGGCACACATCTCCACCTGGCTTGGGAGGAGACCCGGCCTGATCCTCTCACGGATCTCCGCTGACTCCCCTAGTAGCGTCTCGGATGGTAAATCCACCCCGGGATCAGTGTCCTACACCACCACCACTCGGGGGACCGACATCTCCCCCGGTTCCTGGTGAGCCGTCAGTCCATGCCTTAGCCGCTTGAGCGGGCGATCGCTACAAGCGACCGGTCTTTTCCCCCTCTCTGCCATTCGAGCAGCAGCTATAACTTGTCGGGCCTTCAACGTCTCAAGGTCTCTCCTCGAGCCCATCTCTGTAAAAAGAAGAATCATGCTATGAGTAACCAAAAAAAATAGCAAAGATAACCAAGTAGACAAATTAACCCGAGCGACAAGAGCTCACCAGGAATTATTGGAGGAAAGACAGGTGCCTCAACAGGCTATCCGATTCGTAGGTCACCTTCTGATCTCCTGTCTGGGTAAACATGTTCCAGACATTTGTGGGTAGGTCCGTTAAGCCCCTTATCTTATCCTGGCACTCCTCGAGGATGCTGGGTGGATCAGTAAACCCCACTGCCAAACAAAACACGAAACAGTTAGCTCGATAATTGCAACAAAAGCAAAAAAGGAAAGAAAATTGGTACGGGCTTATTCCTCAACTTCCCCGCCCAGGAAGTTCTCAATTGAATCCCTGGGCCCTCCTCACAGAACCCAGGGGTGGATGCTTGGAAGAATTTTTTCTTCCACCCTTTGTTGTTGCTCAGGCAGTTGATAATAATCTTCCTCCCTGCCGAGCTGCCAGAGAGAAGAAGCCGGCCGCCCCATGTAGCGGGAACAGCCGGTGGGTCCACAGAAACTCCTATAGGATGGGCCCGTACCTAAAGACTTGGGGCCAAAGAGAAATGGACCCCATCAGGAATCTCCAACCTTTTAGGACCAGCTGCCCGGGAGCGATCCTGAGATAGATCAAGACATCCCGGGCAACCGGATGGAGGGTGATGCGAAGGCCAACCAGGAAGGCATCTTCATAAAGGGTCATGAACCCCGATCGGTATATCTAGGCATCTCCAGCAAGCGCGGTCAAGGAACAAGGATCAGGAATACTGTATTTATCCCTGATCTGCTCCATGTCAGTGGTGACCAGGCTAGTAGAGATGAACTCACAGACGAATGCTACTTCTGGACTGCTCTGGGTCGGCGCCTCATCGCCCGAGCCTCAAGAGACAAAGAATACTGGGGTCTCCTGACCCGCCTCATTGTCCGACACCCAGATAGGGATCATACCCTCACTATGTTGACCAAACGGAGCTGCGGAATGAGGGTCTAAGCTTGTGTCAGGGGTCCTTGATCGCAATTGTTCGTCCTTCGACCGAGAAGACAAGTCAAAACCTGAATGACACATCTCTAAAGCTCCTGTGACTGAGCGAGGGAGTAGCTGGCAACCTATGTAGGGGTCAGGGACTCCAAGTCTAAGATATAGGGGGACAGGGTTAAAGCCTAATAGGCAGAGTGTACAAGGCCTTTAGCGTCAGGGAGTACTCGATTAAAACCACCGTTGGACACTCCGATCGGTTCAAGTGTTCTGTCACACCGCCTAATCTAATGAAAAAATAGAACCTAAGGAAGAAGAAATCCCACTCCCTCGCAAGCCCTAGTGAATTCCTATCCTCCAACCTAACTTGGGAATGAAAAGAAGAGTAGGAGAAGAGAGTACAGTGAATTATAAAGCCAGGAAAGCGAAGACTTACACAAATCAAGTACAGAAAAGAGCTCGGGAGGCTTGACCAGGGGCTTTCACTCTTACACCGCTGTAGACACCCCATTTTGTCGGCTATCAAATTTAGGAGACCCATAGCATGGTGGTTCATGATGATCGAAAGGACTCAAAAGGACTCCTGGAAGTTGGTTCTATCTCTCATAATGCTCATAAAGTGATGCAAATGACCAAAATGCCCCTAAAAGCCCAAACACTCCGGATCTGGACCAATGTTCTGGAAGCACGCTATGTCATATGAAAAGTAGTAAAATGAGTTTTAAAGAAAAATCAGGTAAAATCGTCAGCTCTCAGAAACCCCCGGAAGTCCCGACAAGTCCCTGTTGACCGGTTTGACCTAGGTTTGACAAGGGTTTGACCAAAATATCCAAATTCTCTAGAAAGTTCCAAGATTATTCTAGATCAAGTGAAGAGTACTAAAATGAGTTTTAAAAGAAAATCAAATAAAAACGTCAGCTCCTGGGAACTCCCAGAGGTTCCCAGAACTTCCTAGAGATCCCTGGTTTGACCAGTTTGACCAAAAGTTGACTCAAAAATTGGAGCACCGTACCATTTTTCAAACTTTTTTTACGAATACTAGAGGTCAATTGCTTTCCAACGGTATAACGCACGTAATTTCTGGATTTAAAACGAATTTACTATGAATTTTTGAAGATAAAAAAGACGATCAAATCAACTTTTATCGCGAATACCGCAAAACTTTTCAAAGTGACCAATCTCCGAACTATTGTTTATGAAAAGTAGACTCCATTACCTTTCCAACGGTATATCACAACCTCGGTTTGGAGTTCGTATGCATTTGTTTGTGAATTTCGGACGAAATAGGGCCTTTTCGCGAATACCGAAACCTCTGGGGGCATAAACAGCATTATTTGGACGTTTAAGGAGCAGTGCCGCTGCGACACTGGCCCACTATCACCGCGGTATAGGCCCAGTGCCACCACGACACTCTCTCCCAGTACAGTCCATTTTTGTAATTTTATTTGGGGGTCCAAATTGATTAATTAAAAACCAAAACGACTTAGTTTCTTGTTCATAGATGTTTGGGACCAATGTTAGCACTCTTTAAATCCCAAACTCCCCCCAAATTGGCCTATATAAACCCCCTTTGACTTCTCATTTTGCGGGTGGCAAATACAAGTTTATAGAAGTTAAAGAGAGAAAGTTGTAGAGATAAGGTTAGGATAGAAATAAAGAGAGCTTCCTCCTTTGATTTTTCAATAAGAAGTGAGTTCCTAACCTTGTTTTGACTTCATTACTACTCTTTACTTCACATTCAATACACCCAACCCCCATTTTTGTGAGATTTTATGAGATAGGAAGCTACTTCCATGTCCAAATGTCCATATATGAGTGAAACACCAAGCTACAAGTCCAACATATCATTGAATATCATCTATTGATTGTTTATTTGCTTGTTTATATACAATGTTCATCTTTTCTTACCTCATTTCTTTTTTTTATTTTTATTTATTTTACTTACTATCTCATCATCATCTAAATGATGACATAGTGTTGAGGTGAGTGAATTCTTATGGATAGTAGCTCTTGACCTGATAGGTGATGATTCCAACTTCAATACTTCCAAAGTATTCTTGAAGTTATGCTCAAATGAAAACAAATCTCTCGAACAATCTTGAAAGTTCTTGACTTGAGTTTGATGTTGATATTCCAAGAGGTTATAATCTCCATTTGATGTTAAAAATATGCTTTCAAAACCACTATTTCAAAACCCCTCTAAAACCCCAATATTTGGATTTCAAGAAATAAACCTTGTTTTCTCAAAAATCTTCAAAATAGTGAGTTATTCAAATTCAAAATAATTTTCTAAGTCCAATACTCAATGAGTGATTACAAGACTACTTGGAAAGTCTTCCTAACTCATTAGAGAACACCCGTGATTTTTGGTTTGATCTAAAAACACTTGGAAGGGTTCCATTTTGGTCCAAACATTACATCCAGACAATCTATTTTTGCTGTCACAACAGCTACGTTGACTTTCAACTTATTTTTTAGAAAACGTTTCCAAAATGAGTGGTCCCAACACATTTTTCCCTTGCACTTCAGTGTCTTAGGGAACTTTCTATATAATATGGGCCTCTGGATGCTTTGTTAATTTTCTAAGATTTTTTCTACATTTCAGTCAACAATACGGACTCTGTTTCTGAGCAACCTCTCTTGTTTATATGATTTATCTCAATTTATAATAGTTATTGTAGTTTGGCTTCTTGATATGTGTTCTAGACACAATAAAGATTATCTCCAAAAAAAATCATGAACTAAAAACATTTCAAACCTCAGTTTTCCATTTTTACAAAATCAACTCACTATTATGTCCACTATTCACGCAAGCATGTTTTATTTTAGTTCTTTAATTAGATGTTCACATGCAATCCAAATTAGCTCATATCTTAGGAAGTAGTCCATACTAAATTTGTACACATCCTATAATAACATCCTTCATTCATTCATGCATATATTTAGATTTCTAAATCACTTTAGCAAATCCATGAACACAAACACGCTACAACCTTTGCACAATCTAGGATCATACATTGCATCCATGCAAGATTTGGAGTTTTAGTTGTTAGGAAACTGCGTTCCCAGAATCCGTTGACAGTGGGTATAAGTTGGTACTGCAAAAAATTTCATGAAATCTATAATAACCCTACAAAGGCGGAACTAGGGTTACCTTGAACTGCAAAATTGGATTGCTGTAGTAGACGAATCGAGAACACGGGCTCGATAACAGCTCCCGATCTTCTACCATATTCCTTTGCTGCCAGAATATCGAACTGAGTGTGGGCTCTTTCGAAATCCTTTTAGTTTTCTGCTCTTCCCTCTTTACGTTCTATTTTCTATTCCCAGTTATAGCACTCTCTTTGATTGCTGTGACGATTCAATCCTGATCACATTGATCCGACAAAGATGTGTTCGTCAGGAGGATCAAACGATCTCCGATTTACTTGAATTTTTAACAGCAGCTCCGTCTCGACGTCAGGAACGTTATGTTAAAAATTCAGCAACTTTCGATCAGTATCGAGCAGTCCAAAGCTCTTTTAGTGAGCGTTGTCCGACGCTAGCGATCTACACTCCTATGTCTCTTGAATGCTCACAGAGACTAGGGTTTGGTGGAAACCCTTCTAGAAGAAAGCTAGGAGGTCAAGGGAAGCTTAGAATATGAAATCATGCAACCTGAGCGAAGAGCCAAGGCAGCATATATATAGGCTACGATAGGGACCATAAGAAGTCAATAAGGAATAGGCTTCCTTATGGAATTAGGAAACCCTAATTCGAACTGAATCAGATTCCTATTTCCATAAATTATAATTCATACCACTAAAGAATTATAATTGCACTCCTACCCTTATCTCAAAAATATATTTCGAGCTCCATGTTATTAAATGCTTATTATCTCCTCATGTTAAGATTACAGATATCCATTAATTAAATATAATTACTGACAATCATATTTAATTAATTTCTTAAAATTCCTTGAGATCCTCTACTTAACTTATCTGATATGTCGGATACAAAATCCACCTGCAGGGTTTGAAATAATCAAAACTTATAAGCTTTCTCAAGGGGATATCATCAATCCCAAAATTGAGACATGGATTCCATCATTAATTAATATCCACCACACAATTATTATTGCCACCCAATCCAATGAGATATTGACCCATTTAAGGATCTCACCCTTTTAGGGATCAAAGTATAAATATCAAATGTACGTATCTATAAATTAAATTAGGATTTAGAGCATAAGCACTCATAATAGCCATGAGGTATTAATTATCTTATAAGTCAGTATAAAGATAATTACCCCAAGTCGGTCCTGTTTAATACACAAAATGTACCAGCATGGTGAGTTGAAACTATACCGTTTCCCGCAGTCAAGACAAACCTACTACAACACCATGCTGCAGTACTACCGATGGTGTGTCCAATCCCATCTAAGACTGTAAACCAAAATCTTACATTCTATAATATCTGATGGCCTGATCTTCCGTGTGTAAGCCGAACTCTACACACCAAACCACCTACTATATAGAATGAGAGACACACATTAAATAAATAATATAATACAAACATTGCCCACACAGATTCTCATAAAAAATGGATTAACTGATTTTATTAAATGAATAATAAATCAACTACATAAAGCATGGCTTTTAGTATATATCCCTAACAATCTCCCACTTAGACTCAAAGCCATGAAGTGACACACCTCACTCCAACTAATGGCTCTACCTCCTAGGGTAAACACATATCCTGAGGTAGACTTTCTGGAATCCCTATCAGACATGAAATCAGAATCTGTGTACCCAATGGGTACAAGACTGTCTGCTTGGTAAACTAACATATAGTCTCGAGTCCTTTTCAGGTACTTGAGAATATTTTTCACCGCAGTCCAATGTTCTTGCCCTGGATTAGACTGATATCTACTAACCATGCCAACAGCAAAGCAGATGTCAGGTCTAGTACATAGCATAGCATACATTAGCCTTCCTACTGCCGAGGCATAAGGAATTGCCTTCATCTTCTCTATCTCATCAGGTGTCTTAGGACATTGATCCTTAGATAGAGTAATTCCGTGTCTGAAGGGAAGGAATCCCTTCTTGGAATCTTGCATGCTAAAGCTTGCAAGAATATTGTCAATATAAGTGCCTTGTGACAAGCCCAACATCCTATTCTTGCGATCTCGCATAAGCTTGATCCCTAGGATGTGACTGGCTTCTCCCAAGTCCTTCATATCGAATTGACTGGATAACCATACCCTTACAGAAGATAATACCCCCACATCGTTTCCGATTAGCAAGATATCATCCACATATAGTACTAAGAACACCACCACTCTTCCATCATGTTTCTTGTACACACAAGATTCATCCGCACATTGATCAAAACCAAAAGACTTGATTGCTTGATCAAAGCGGATATTTCAAGACCTAGATGCCTGCTTAAGTCCATAAATGGACTTTTTAAGCTTGCATAACATGTGTTCTTGGCCCTTCGCAATGAACCCGTCTGGTTGCATCATATAGATGCACTCGTCAAGATTTCCATTTAGAAATGCTGTCTTGACATCCATTTGCCAAATTTCATAATCGAAATGTGCAGCAATGGATAAGAGAATCCGGATAGACTTCAGCATTGCCACCGGCGAAAAAGTTTCCTCACAATCGATTCCTTCTTTTTGAGTGAACCCTTTCGCAACAAGCCTTGCTTTAAAGGTTTCCACCTTACCATCTGCTCCTCTCTTCTTCTTATAGATCCACTTACATCCAATGGGTTTTATTTCATTGGGTGGTTCTACAAGATCCCAGACTTGATTGGAGTACATGGACTCCATTTCAGACTTCATAGCCTTTTGCCAAAGATCTGCATCTGTAACAACCTGCATTTCCACTTAATTTAAAATTCATGTCCATATTTAATTTATTTGTATTTGCATTGGCATATTTAAATTTCAGTTAGCATTGTCTGCTTTTATTTTAATTTCAGTCACATGTTTGGAATATTAATTTCTTATCTAATTCACATTTAAATTACTTTTGGGGTCAAACTGCGATTATGTGAAATTTAGCAACACCTGTATTAAATTTCAAATCTGTATTTCAAAAACGGTGGAAATGTTCTCTTTTATTTCAAGCTGTATTTTTATGAAACCAGAAAATCACTTCCTACGTTAAAATGAATTTTCTGTATTTCTGTGGTGAACACAGCGCCACTAAAATACCAGTTTACTTTCAAAACTGTCCGCGCTGTGCTAAACTTGCACCGTTTTTGGACATGACGTAAAGTTTGACATGGCTCATGCTTTATTTCTATTAATGGCAAGTGATCATTGCCTTAGGCATTGTTTGGGAATGCTTTGTGTGTATGTGTATATCTTATGCCAAAAGCCAAATTTCCCAAACACTTCTACTTAGGCCCCTATTACTCTAACTTGACCCTTGGTGAAGCATTGGAGTTATATCAGTGTGTATTTACGTATGTATAGCTGTGTATATTGTGTATATTGTGTATATAGTTAATTAGGAAATCAATTGAATTTGTAGAGTGTAGGAGACACAACTTGGGCTCCAAGTTCCTCAATTGGCTCTCTTTATATGTTCATTACATACACACAATCTGCACAATTTCAATTGCAGAGAGAGAGTTGAGAGGAATACACAGTGAGTTCTTCAAAAATTTTAGAGAGAGAGGAGCTCAATCACCATAGCTAGAGCTTGAAGTGGATTTCTTGTATCTTGATTCTTTCTCAACACACACTTCATCTTATATCACAGTGAGTATTTTAAACTCACTCCTAATGTAATTCATGCTTAATTACTACTTGTATGTATGTATTTGTATATCACCATTGATGATTTCCCGTATGAACACCAAACCAGACCAAACCAAACCAAACCAAACCAAGCCTTGTGTCCCAATCAATTGGGGTCGGCTATATGAATCCTTTTTCTCCATTCTGCACGATCAAGAGCTATATGCTCATTTAAATTATATATATTCATATCTTGTTGCACTACATATTCCCAAGTCAGTCTAGGTCTACCTCTCCCTCTAACCATTCCAGGCACTACGATCTTATCACTCTTTCGCACAGGTGCATCTACAGGTCTTCGTTGCACATGGCCGAACCATCTAAGTCTATTCTCCCTCAACTTGTCCTCAATATGTGTCACTCCTACAGTCTCTCGGATGTACTCATTTCTAATTCTATCTTTCCTAGTCCTACCACACATCCATCTTAGCATCCTCATCTCCGCTACACGCACTTTGTTAATGTGTTGTTTCTTAGTTGCCCAACACTCTGTCCCGTACAGCATAGCTGGCCTAATAGCTGTCCTATAAAATTTTCCTTTCAATTTTGCTGGTATTCTCCGATCACATAATACTCCAGAAGCACTCCTCCACTTAAGCCAGCCCACTTTAATTCTATGGGTCACGTCATCACCAATCTCTCCGTCTCTACTGATTATTGAACCTAGATAGCGAAAGTGTTCCCTCTTTGGGATCTCATGATCTTCGATCTTCACTGCTTCGTTGTCTCTACTTCCACTGTTGCTAAAAGTACATTCCATGTATTCTGTTTTCGTCCTACTTATCTTTAGCCCCATAGTCTCCAGTGCTTCTCTCCAAGCTTCTAGTTTAGTGTTGAGTCCCCTTTTAGTCTCATCAACCAAGACAATATCATCTGCGAACAACATACACCATGGGACATCATCTTGAATGTGTCTAGTCAATTCATCCATAATTAGGGCGAACAAATAAGGGCTCAAGGCCGACCCCTGGTGCAGGCCTACGGTAATTGGGAATTCGCTTGTTTCTCCGGCTGGTGATCTAATTGTAGTAACCGCTTCATCATACATATCCTTCACCACGTCAATATAACCCTTAGTCACTCCTTTCTTCTCTAGCACCCACCAAATTAAATCTCAAGGCACCCTATCATAAGCTTTCTCTAAATCAATAAAAACCATATGTAGATCTTTTTTCTTCTCTCTATACTTTTCCATTAGTCTTCTAAGTAAATAAATTGCTTCCATAGTTGATCTCCCAGGCATAAATCCAAACTGATTTTCTGACACTGATGTTGCGCCTCTTAAGCGATGCTCCATCACTCTCTCCCATAGCTTCATAGTATGGCTCATCAACTTAATACCTCTATAGTTGTTGCATTGTTGTACATCTCCTTTACTCTTATATATAGGCACTAGGATGCTCTTCCTCCAGTCATCAGGCATTTTTCTAGTCATTAAAATCCTATTAAAAACTTTTGTAAGCCAAGATGCCCCCACATCTCCCAAGCATTTCCAAACCTCAATGGGGATCACATCTGGTCCTAAGGCCTTGTTGGGTTTCATCTTCTTCAAAGCAAAATCCACCTCAAACTTCCTTATTCTCCGATAGAATCTGTATTCTCTAGTTTCATCGTAACTTCCAGTTTCTTCTTCCATTATGTTATCCATATGTTTTTCATTCAGTAACTTCTCAAAATAGCTCTTCCACCTCTCCTTAATCTCTTCGTCGTTCACTAATACCCTAGAGTCATCGCTTTTTATACACTTAACCTGATTAATGTCTCTTGTTTTCCTTTCTCTCGACTTAGCAAGCTTATAAATACATTTTTCTCCCTCTCTAGTGTCTAGTTTGGTGTAGAAGGCGTCATAGGCTTCCATTTTAGCAACTCTGACTGTCCTTTTAACCTCCTTATTTGCACATTTATAGCTTTTGAAGTGTTCCTCACTTCTATCATTTTGCCACTTCTTAAAGCAATCCTTTTTGGTTTTTACTGCAGCTTGTACCTTTTCATTCCACCACCAAGTATCTTTAGAAGCCAACCCTCTTCCCTTCGACTCTCCGAGGACCTCCTTCGATATTCTCGTGATGCACCTTATCATTCTATCCCACATAGTATTGCTTCCATCTTCCAATTTCCAAGGTGCTTCTGCATACATTCTCTCTTGGAATATTGCTAGTTTTTCGCCTTTAAGGTTCCACCACCTAGTTCGTGGGTTTATAGGGTCTTTTCTAGTATGACATTGTCCTTTAATATGGATATCTAAAATAGTAAGTCTATGTTAAGATGTTAAACACTCTCCTGGGATGACCTTACAGTCTTTACATGCTAAGCGGTATGCCTTTCTCATAAGGAACAAATCGATCTGGCTTCTATTAGATCCACTCTTAAAGGTTATCAAGTGTTCTTCCCTCTTTTTAAAAAATGTATTTGCTACTACAAGATCATATGCTACTGCGAAATCTAAAATGCTCACCCCTGCCTCGTTCTGATCTCCAAAACCATACCCCCCATGCACCCTCTCATATCCAGTTCTATCTTTGCCTACATGGCCATTAAAATCTCCACCTACAATTATCTTCTCTCCTCCCGGTATTTCTTGCATTAAAGCGTCCAACTCATCCCAGAATTGTCTTTTAGTGTGATCATCCAATCCTACTTGGGGCGCGTATGCACTAAACACATTAATTATATCCACTCCAACTACCAGTTTGATAAGCAATATTCTGTCTCCTTTCCTCGTGACTGTCACAACTTTATCCTTGAGGTTCTTGTCAACCACGATTCCGACACCATTTCTATGCCTATCTTTCCCTGTATAGAATATCTTATACCCGGTCTTTTCTACCTCCTTAGCTTTCTCTCCAACCCACTTTGTTTCTTGTAAACATACTACATTAACCTTCCTTCTAATCATAGTGTCTACTAGTTCCATAGCTTTACCTGTTAAGGTTCCTATATTCCAAGTTGCTAACCTAAGCCTATAGTTCTGGACTAGCTTCTTTACCCGCGGTGGCCCAGAAGAGCGTGCGAACCCTTGCTTATTTAACACCGCACCCGGGCGTCGATGCGGCGCCCCTTGCACATTTTTCGAAACACCTGAAGGCAGGCGCAACACGTCGTTTAAAGGGAACGCCCTAGCATTTACACGAGTATTCATATTTGGATTCATATCATAAGGATCCGACGGTTTTTTTTTTACGTGCTGGCTGTCGAGCTACCTAACGCACTAACCCTCCTCTTTTATCCGGGCTTGGGACCGGCAGTGTTGAAACAACCCAGGCAGAGTTTCCCGTATGAACACCATAGTTTGAAAAATCAAGATTTTGCAAACTAAATCAAAATCTGTTTTCACAGATAATAATGAAAGATTATGTTATATATAGACTATGTTTAAAGTATTGGGGCTTAATTCATTCACATGAGAAAGTATATTAGAAAATAAGTTTTGACATGTTTTAGTTCTTCATAAAATTGGAGAGTTATAATTTGAATCATGTTAAATTGATGATGGATTCTTAACCCTTGTGAAAAACCGAAGAGAACCATATACTATATGACCTATATACTTACAGATTGAAAATGGGTCAATTTAGACCCTGTTTTGCTGAAACAGAGTAGTTTCTGCGGGGAAGAAGAAGCCTCAGCTTCATCTCACGCCACGATCACGCATGCGAGAATCGCGCGAGCGGCCCGCGCGAGCGACCCCTCGCGCGATCCTTGCTTCCCCAGGCAGACAGAAGAGTTTATATATATAAAGTAAAATTTAGGCAGGTCGCGCGAGCGAGGGTCGCGCGAGAATCCCTTTGCGCGATCGATCCGCGCGCGCGACCCTGTCTTTTTCAGGCAGACAGAAAAGTTTATATGAAAAATAAAAATTGGGCCTATCGCGCGAGCGGCTCGCGCGAGGGACTTTTCGCGCGAGCGGCCCGCGCGCGCGAAGTCAGGCAGTTTCTGTTTTTGTCTGTTTCCTGTTAAAGGACTGTTTGGTTCAACCTTTTAGTACCGTTAAGGTTCTGTTTGGGATATTTAGTTAATCAGAACTCTATTGGTTATGTTTAAATGATTAAAGTAATGAATTGCAAGTTATTAATCCCCGTACGCATGTTGTATTTATATTTAAGTGAATCGCCGCATGTTTAAGGTTTATGACATACACGTGGGGTCAGTGGTACATGCATGTGGGTGTCAGTCTGTGTGGAAAAGAGTAATGGTAGTGTGGAAAGAGTATGAGTTTGTGGTTGTGGTTGAGTTTGTGGTTGTGGTTGTGGTTGTGGTTGAGTTTGTGGAGAGGGTATCTTTGAAATACGACAGTGGCAAATATGGACACTCCCTGACGCCCATGGAAGCGTTAAAGTGTGTGACGCCGAACTTGGACACTCACTGGCACCCATGGTAGTGTTAAAGTGTGGCCTACGGACACTCCCTAATACTCGAGTCTGGATACTGCGTGAGGGGTTGCCCCGGTATTTGCATGGCGGTTAGGGTATTCAAAGTGTGAGGCATTGGACACTCCCTGGTACCCCGGACCAAAGTGTGAGGCAAACTGGACACTCCCTGGCCCCCCGTTGCTAAAGTGTGGCTATCTTAGTGTTTCAAAGATACCAGGAGTAAGATAGTGGGTTGTCGGGTTTTGTCGAGAGAAAAGAGTCGGCAAGATGAGTGTGGTGCATTGTTCTCATACACGGTCCCATCTGTGTAAATTTACCTTTTAAATAATGTTGTGGTTGTTTTCTAAACGAGCTCTTTATCTTATATATAAACTTGTGGATTTAAATTAGAATTGGAAAAATGGTAAATGAGTATGTTTTACATTTAAAGTCCTGTTTTTAATACTCACCAGCTTCTTGAAGCTGACGACGTTGATGCGTCCTGGACATTCGTATTCAGGCTTTTCAGGTTATAACCAGGAGGAGTCGTACGACTACGCTAATTGAGAATGGCTGCTTTTGGAATGAGAAAACCGTTTATTGATTATATGTTTTAAGTTATGAACTGTTTTGTTTTATAAGGATGATTGTAACAGACACTAAGTTATTGTTTTATTTTAAGGCGGTATGTGCCTTAGTTGCCCCCGTATTGTAATATGTAATAAGTTAGAAAATTTTTGTAAGCCTTGATTGCTTTACTCTGATTATTATTATGTTTGTTGTTCGACGTTTGGGACGAAATCGATCCTTCAAACTGTCGCGACCTACGGGTCCATAAAGGAAATTAAACGCTTTCCTTATTTATGCTACGTCGGGGCGTGACAGCATCTTTATCTTGGAGTGCTTCATTGTAGTTACAGGGGTCGGTACCTTGTTCATCAGGGACCCGGTCATAAGACTCTCCCAAGAACATATACCGGTCAGGTTGAATAATAACCCTCCCACTACGACGAGGCACAATCCGTGTCTGTGCATCACTGATATTTCGTTGTGAAGATTCTGAACCTAATACACCATTATCTACACGTTGTACTGGTTCAGGAACCTGCGTGTTAATGGTTGGTTCGGGA
This sequence comes from Hydrangea macrophylla, assembly GCA_033977485.1. Lineage (NCBI taxonomy): Eukaryota > Viridiplantae > Streptophyta > Magnoliopsida > Cornales > Hydrangeaceae > Hydrangea > Hydrangea macrophylla. The sequence goes on along the minus strand of CM066999.1, from coordinate 32,465,144 downwards.
TCTACACGAGTTTCGATAATCCTCCCACTACGACGTGGTAATGGAATATCGATAACTCTTTCTTGTGGTGTTTCTTCTCGTACCGTTGGTATCGAAGAAGTATATGTCGGTGTCTTTCCTCTCATTTCCTCTAGAACAATACGGCTTCTGGGCTTGTGGTCCATAACATAGTCCTCTTCTAACAATATGGAATTGGTGCTAACAATAACCTTCTGATCCTTAGGACTATAAAACAGACCACCTTTAGTTCCTCTTGGATACCCAACAAAGAAACATACTTCTGTTCTTGATTCCAACTTTTCTGCGTTCCCTTTCAGCACATGTGCTGGACTACCCCAGATCCGAACATGCCGCAGACTAGGCTTTCGCCCAGTCCACAATTCCGTGGGAGTAGTAGGTACTGACTTAGAAGGTACCAAGTTTAGAATGTATGCAGTTGTCTCTAACGCATGTCCCCAAAAGGAAATTGGTAAATCCGAATAACTCATCATAGATCTTACCATGTCCATGAGAGTCTTGTTCCTTCTTTCTGCTACACCGTTCTGCTGAGGCATACGGGGTGCAGACAATTGGGATGTAATCCCTTGCTCCAATAAGTATTCCCTAAACTCTCCCAAGAGGTACTCTCCACCATGATCAGATTGTAGTGTCTTGATACATTTACCTAGACGCTTCTCCGTTTCAGCCTTGAAGTCTTTGAATTTCTCAAAGCATTCAGACTTACGCCGCATCAAATAAATGTACCCATACCTTGAGTAATCATCGATGAAAGTGACAAAGTACTCAAATCCCCCTCTTGCTTGGACAGTCATAGGACCACACAAATCAGAGTGAACCAATTCCAATGGCTCTTTAGCTCTATAGCCCTTGGCCGAGAATGGCCTCTTGGTCATTTTACCTTCCAAGCAGGATTCACAGACTGGAAGTGCCTCCACTTCCAATGAGCCTAATGGCTCATTTTGAACCTGTCTTTGAATCCTTTTCAAATTAATATGACCAAGGCGTAAGTGCCAAAGATGCGTTTGGTTCATCCTCGAAGGTTCTTTTCTCTTAAATGGCAAACTATTTGTGTTATTCAATTCATTAAGTTGCAGTATAGGAGAGATAGGATTTATAATATAAAGATCATCCACCAATTGACCAGAACAAATAAAACGTTTATTTTCTTTAATAACTACTACTTTATTAAAATGAACTGAATATCCATTCTTTACTAAACTAGAAATTGAAACTAAATTCCTTCTAATAGAAGGTACATAAAAGCAATTTCTTAATATTAAAATTCTATCTCTACCAAAACTAAGATGTAGATCTCCTACTGCAACTACTGCTACTCTCGTAGCATTTCCCATATATAGATAAATCTCTCCATCACTGAGCTGCCTGGTTCCCTGGAACCCCTGCAAAGAATTGCATAAATGATCAGTGGCTCCCGTATCTACACACCAGGTACCGGTAGATCGGACCGCTAAACACGATTCAACAACTAGTAAATGAGATTTACCTTGATTGTTCTGTCTGGCGAGATAAACTAGACATTGCTTCTTCCAGTGTCCTGGCTGCTTGCAAACAAAACATTTTCCTTTAGGTTTTCCCGGTTGTCCTCGTGGCCTTTGGATTGGCGGAGGACCCGCGGCCTTCTTTTGAGCCTTTTTCATTTTCTTCTTGCCTTTCGGCTTTGAAGCAGAACCTTTCTCAAACACAAGAGCACTCCCTAACTTTCTGTTGAGACCCTCAGCTGCCTGGAGTTCTTTAAGCAGCTCCGCCAAGGTATATTTAAATTTATTCATGTTGTAATTGAGGCGGAATTGCTTAAAAGACTCTGGCAGTGACTGGAGTACGATATCGACCTGGGTTTCCCCGTCGATTGTAGCTCCAAGGACCTCTAGTTCATTAAGAAGAGATATCATCTTAAGAACATGATCCCTTACAGGCGTCCCCTCAGCTATGGTTGTGTTCATCAAGTCTTTCATAGCAACCTGCCTAGCAGCACGACTTTGATCCCCGAACATCTCTCGGAGGCTCTCCATCATGTCATAGGCACTGATCATTGACTGATGCTGATGTTGCAGAACATTTGACATGGAAGCCAAAATGTAACACCACGCCATCTCATCAGCCTTGACCCATTTCTTGTGAGCCTGGGTTTCCTCAGCGGTTGCCCCCTCACCAGGTTGCTCAGGACATTCTTGAGTAAGCACAAACTTGTACTCTTCAGCAGTTAACACAATATCCAAATTCCTTTTCCAGTCTATATAGTTTGGTCCAGTAAGTTTGTTTTCTTTAAGTATAACAGCAAGTGGATTGAAAGTACCCATTTGAAAGCCTGAGAATCACATAACATAAATAATTACGTTTGGACAAAATTTACTATGGATTCGAGTTAAAAATATTGGTTCCCTCTACCATATTTGAAAGGAATCCGCCAGCAACCTGATACACCGCGAATAGTATGACTCGATGGGAAGCCATATACTATCCATCATTTGTTCATATAGACAATTGCCTTTTAATTTTACTATCCAGACAATGTACTTTGCCTAATAAAATTAAACTGCTGACTTGCTTTGGTCCTATAAATAATAACAGTGACTCAGATGGAGAGGATATTATTATTTATAGCTAAGTGTATACCATCACTTAATTCTAGGTCAAGAGTTCTGTGAGGAACACCTCTGATGGAGAGGTGACCCACACCAACAATCACCCAAAACATTCTTTTAAAGAATTTTGTACTGATGATTCCATGATCAACTACATCCGATGGGGAGGATGACACTAGAGCCATCACATAAAATTAATCATATCATCTACAAACCAGTGATGGAGACCATGGGATTTATACTTGATAAATTCCCTCTCCCACTTAGAATTTTTAAAAAAATTTGAGGGTTATAATTTTTTAGAAAAACTTTTAATTTAATTAATAAAAAATAATGGAATACTTGAAAAGGATTAATTCATCCTTACTTGTGAAACCCACATGTGTAGATAATAAAATTATTCTATTCTCATGATTTTAGAAAATAAGTACTTATGTTTTCAAATTATGGAATTAGTTTTATTTCTAAATACACATGTAGTTGTCCATCATTTTAAATTAATATAAATTAAACATGCAGCTAGACATCTGAAATAGGTCTAGGAACAATTATCCATGTTGTCCTATTCATTAAACATGAAACAATAATAATCATTCAATCACACATAAATAAGGAAACCACAATAAAATAGGAATCCCACTATTATGGTCAAGCTGCAACTCTTGTGAAGAAATCTTCATGGAACCCGATTAGCTCTATGTCGCAACTACGCAACTGCCTTCCAAAACTGTTTTCTGAAATAGCCTCCAGAAATTGCCTCTAGATTGCTTTCTGAAACTGCTTGTAAACTATCTTCACGAACTGTCTTCACGGATTTACTTGAGATATATTACACAAACCCTATGCCTCCATAAAGGAGTTCACATGCTATTTCTTTGCAGTAAATTAACCACAGATCAATCAAGCGTGGGATCCAAGACACACAAATCCTATGCCTCCATAAAGGAGTTCACATGCTATATTAAAACAGCAAAATTAACCACGGATAAAACTATCGTGGGATCCAATCACACAAAATCAGTGACCATAATAGTGGAATAAGAACGCTGCAAAACAAGGGTTAGCACAGCTCTACGTTCTATCCATCCATCAAAACACGCATAAGATCTGTTTTATTGGACAACATGGTTGCGCCCAACCCATACGCAGAATCAACGTTGCTCTGATACCACTGTTAGGAAATTGCGTTCCCAGAATCCGTTGACAGTGGGTATAAGTTGGTACTGCAAAAAATTTCATGAAATCTATAATAACCCTACAAAGGCGGAACTAGGGTTACCTTGAACTGCAAAATTGGATTGCTGTAGTAGACGAATCGAGAACACGGGCTCGATAACAGCTCACGATCTTCTATCGTATTCCTTTGCTGCCAGAATATCGAACTGAGTGTGGGCTCTTTCGAAATCCTTTTAGGTTTCTGCTCTTCCCTCTTTACGTTCTATTTTCTATTCCCAGTTATAACACTCTCTTTGATTGCTGTGACGATTCAATCCTGATCACATTGATCCGACAAAGATGTGTTCGTCAGGAGGATCAAACGATCTCCGATTTACTTGAATTTTTAACAGCAGCTCCGTCTCGACGTCAGGAACGTTGTGTAACAAAATTCAGCAACTTTCGATCAGTATCGAGCAGTCCGAAGCTATTTTAGTGAGCGTTGTCCGACGCTAGCGATCTACACTCCTATGTCTCTTGAATGCTCACAGAGACTAGGGTTTGGTAGAAACCCTTCTAGAAGAAAGCTAGGAGGTCAAGGGAAGCTTAGAATATGAAATCATGAAACGTGAGAGAAGAACCAATGCAGCATATATATAGGCTACGATAGGGACCATAAGAAGTCAATAAGGAATAGGCTTCCTTATGGAATTAGGAAACCCTAATTCGAACTGAATCAGATTCCTATTTCCATAAATTATAATTCATACCACTAAAGAATTATAATTGCACTCCTACCCTTATCTCAAAAATATACTTTGAGCTCCATGTTATTAAATGCTTATTATCTCCTCATGTTAAGATTATAGATATCCATTAATTAAATATAATTACTGACAATCATATTTAATTAATTTCTTAAAATTCCTTGAGATCCTCTACTTAACTTATCTGATATGTCGGATACAAAATCCACCTGCAGGGTTTGACATAATCAAAACTTATAAGCTTTCTCAAGGGGATATCATCAATCCCAAAATTGAGACATGAATTCCATCATTAATTAATATCCACCACACAATTAATATTGCCACCCAATCCAATGAGATATTGACCCATTTAAGGATCTCACCCTTTTAGGGATCAAAGTATAAATATCAAATGTACGTATCTATAAATTAAATTAAGATTTAGAGCATAAGCACTCATAATAGCCATGAGGTATTAATTATCTTATAAGTCAGTATAAAGATAATTACCCCAAGTCGGTCCTGTTTAATACACAAAATGTACTAGCATGGTGAGTTGAAACTATACCGTTTCCCGCAGTCAAGACAAACCTACTACAACACCATGCTGCAGTCCTACCGATGGTGTGTCCAATCCCATCTAAGACTGTAAACCAAAATCTTGCATTCTATAATATCTGATGGCCTGATCTTCCGTGTGTAAGCCGAACTCTACACACCAAACCACCTACTATATAGAATGAGAGACACACATTAAATAAATAATATAATACAAACATTGCCCACACAGATTCTCATAAAAAATGGATTAACTGATTTTATTAAATGAATAATAAATCAACTACATAAAGCATGGCTTTTAGTATATATCCCTAACAATAGTGACTCTTAATCTAAGAGGATTATAAGGAATTAACTTGATCATACGTTCATGCTTCCCCTTTCGATCTAATCATCCTTTCTCATCCATCCCGAGGATTGAGAGGCTTCTTTTCTCAAAGATTAACACGCATTATACTAGCTTAGTGAGCATATTTTGATTTCTTTGTTTATTTGTTTCAAAAACAATCCATGTCCCCTCTTAGATTAGGAAAACTTGATTACTTGATACATGATTAGACGATTGTTTCTAGGTTTGTTTGTGTAATTTTTCACATGTGCATTGTGTGGTATTTGGCTTAGATCTTATGAATGATATCTTATCTTTAGATTTTCCATTTCAAAATTCTTATGTGATGTAACATACTATCATTGTATTAATTGTCGAACCAAGCATTGTAAAAGATGATCATTTGGATGCTAATTAAGGCCCATTGAAATGTGGGGCGAGTTGAGGCTGTTTTAGTCGCGACAAAGGCTCCTTCCTCTCTAGTACCAAAACCCTGAGCCAAGTTCTTTGATTATGAAGGGCCGGTACCCTTTATACATTTGGGTGAGTCAAAAATTAGGTTTCTTGGTTCCTTAAAGACCAAGTGGCGACTCGGTATATGTTCAATGAATTTCAAAACAAAAGGAAAATTAATTTCGAAACCCCGCCGGAAACAAAAACGGAACGGGGGTGGACTCCCGGAGGCCGCGTGTCCACAATCTAGCGACTCTGCTGGGAATTTTTATTTAAAAAAAAAAACAAAATAATACAAAGGTTTGACTCGTAAGAAGCATCCTTAAAATCATCTTTTTACTGTGTCTGGTTCACCGCATTGCACTTCTGCATTTCCCCCTCCGACTGTGTCTGAAACGCGGCGTTAACATTGTTCAGGTCTTGCTGTGCCAGGGCACAACTCACCGTTGATACTGTACCTTCCAAGGTATATCAAAAAGAGTAAAAACTCCCATACTGTCTCTTTGACGGTATGTTGGAACTCTCATCAACGAACCCTCTTTGACTAAACCCAGCCTTTGCATATAGATTTCTGTAAAACCTTTCATGGGACTGTTCATTTATCTTTTCAGATAGGACAATGTGATATAACTATTGTATGCCATGGTGGGATTGCCTACGCGGTGTAGATGCTTATGTGGCATAGAATAGAACCTCTTTCTTATGATTCCCAAGGCAATCACTCACATGTGATTACATTGAGGTTACATGCCTAGGGACCATGACAAGTATGTCTGCTCTATGTTCACAAAGATATACTCCGCAAACCTTGTTTGTTGGTCCAAAGATATAGGAGTATGAAAACTTGCTAGACAGTATGATCACCATCATCATCTGCCAAGATATACCAGTTTCCCCCAGAAACTCTATCCAAATCTCCCAGATTTCCTAGAAACACCAGTTTCTCCCAGAAACTTTGTCTAAAATTTCCAAAAATACCCAGATATACCAGTTTCTCCAAGAAACTTTTCCCAAATTTCCTAAAAAAAATCCAAGTATGGCAATTTCTCCCCGAAACCCTGTCTAAATTTCCCATAAATTCCCAAAACACCAGTTCTCACAGAATCTCTATCCGTCTGATTTTTTGTGTATTTGCATGTGTTTGTTTCTTTGTGCCCTCAACTACATCTTGGTCTGATTTCCCTTGAGATGCGTAGGCAGCTCACGCAGAGCGCGACCAGCACTAGCCCCAGTATCATCTTCTTTTCATTTTTGCAACGCATTTATCCTAAATCTTTTAGCCTCCAAAAGATTTGTCTCTTCAAAGCTAAGGCGAGAGCGGCATGCGTTGCTTTGCAAGTTCATGCCAAAGAGGGGCAAACTGTAGATACCTCATTTTTTTGGTTATTGGATTTAGGACACCCATAGCTTGGTGGTTCACGATGATCGAAAGGACTCAAAAGAACTCCTGGAAGTTGGTTCTATCTCTCAAAATGCTCAGAAAGTGGTACAAATGACCAAAATACCCCTAAAAGCCCAAACACTCCCAGATCTGGACCAAATGTTTTGAAAATACGCTACGTCCTATGAAAAGTAGTAAAATGAGCTTTAAAGAAAAATCAGGTAAAATCGTCAGCTCCCAGAAACCCCCGGAGGTCTAGGAAGTTCCCAGAAAGTCCATGTTGACCGGTTTGACCCAGGTTTGACCATGTTTGACCAAAATCATCCAAATTCTCCAGAAAGTTCTGAGATCAATCTAGGTCACTAAAATGAGTTTTAAAAGAAAATCAAACGAAAACATTGGCTCTTGGGTGCTCCCAGATGTTTCCAGAACTTCTTGGAGATCCCTGGTTTGACTAGTTTGACCAAAAGTTGACTCAAAAATTGGAGCATCGTACTATTTTTCAAATATTTTTCATGAATACTAGAGGTCTATTGCTTTCCAACAGTATATCGCACGTAATTTTTGGATTTAAAACGAATTTATTTTGAATTTTCGAATGTGAAAAGGACGATCAAATCAGCTTTTGTCGCGAATACCGCAAAACTTTTCAAAGTGATCTATCTTCGAACTATTTTTTTTTATGAAAAGTAGACTCCATTACCTTTCCAACGGTATATCACAATCTCAGTTTGGAGTTCGTATGCATTTTTTGTGAATTTCGGACGAAATAGGGCCTTTTCGTAAATACCGAAACCTCTGGGGGCATAAACAGCATTATCTGAACGTCTGAGAAGCAGTGCTGCCGCGGCACTGGCCACTGCAACCGCGACATAGGTCTAGTGCCGTCGCGACATTCTCCCCCAGAACAGTCCATTTTTGTAATTTTATTTGGGGGTCCAAATTGATTAATTGAAAACCAAAACGATGTAGTTTCTTGTTCACATATATTTGGGACCAATGGGAGCACTCTTTAAATCCCAAACTCCCCCCAAATTAGCCTATATAATCCCCCCTTGACTTCTCATTTTGGGGGTGGCAAATACAAGTTTATAGAAGTTATAGAGAAAAAGTTGTAGAGATAAGGTTAGGATAGAAAGAAAGAGAGCTTCCTCATTTGATTTTTCAATAAGAAAGTGAGTCTCTAACCTTGTTTTGACTTCATTACTCCTCTTTACTTCACATTCAATACACCCAATCACCATTTTTGTGAGCTTTTATGAGATAGGAAGCTACTTCCATGTCCAAATGTCCATATATGAGTGAAACTCCAAGCTACAAGTCCAATATATCGTTGAATATTATCTATTGATTGTTTGTTTGCTTGTTCATATACAATGTTCATCTCTTCTTACCTCATTTCTTTTCTTTTTTTTCTTTATTTTACTTACTAGTTCATCATCATCTAAATGATGATATGGTGTTCAGGTGAGTGAATCCTTATGGATAGTAGCTCTTGACCTCAAAAACATGTTTGATAGGTGATGATTCCAACTTCAATACTTCCAAAGTATTCTTGAAGTTATGCTCAAATGAAAACAAATCTCTCCAACAATCTTGGAAGTTCTTGACTTGAGTTTGACGTTGATATTCTAAGAGGTTATAATCTCCATTTGATGTTGAAAATATGCCTTCAAAATCCCTATTTCAAAACCCCTCTAAAACCCCAATATTTGGATTTCAAGAAATAAACCTTGATTTCTCAAAAATCTTCATAACAGTGAGTTATTCAACTTCAAAATAATATTCTGAGTTCAATACTCAATGGGTGATTACAAGACCACTTGGAAAGTCTTCCTAACTCATTAGAGAACACCCATGATTTTTGGTTTGATCTAAAAACACTTGGAAGGGTTCCAGTTTGGTCCAAACATTACATCCAGACATTCTGTTTTTGCTATTACAACAGCTACGTTGACTTTCAACTTGTTGTTCAGAAAACGTTTCCAAAAGGAGTGGCCCCAACTCATTTTTACCTTGAACTTCAGTGTCTTAGGAAACTTTCTGTATAATATGGGCCTCTAGATGTTTTTTTTCATTTTCTAAGATTTTTCTACATTTCAATCGACAATACGGACTCTGTTTCTGAGCAACCTCTCTTTTTCATATGATTTATCTCAATCTGTAATAGTTATTGTAGTTTGGCTTCTTGATATGTGTTCTAGACACAATAAAGATTATCTCCATAAAAAATTATGAACTAAAAACATTTAACCTCACTTTTCCATTTTTATAAAATCAACTCATTGCTCTGTCCACTATTCACAGCAAGCATGTTTTATTTTAATTCTTTGATTAGATGTTCACATGTAATCCAAATTAGCTCATATCTTAGGAAGTAGTCCATACTACATTTATACACATCTTATAATAACATCCTTCATTCATTCATGCATATATTTAGATTTCTAAATCACTTTAGCAAATCCATGAACACAAACACACTACAACCTTTGAACATTCTAGGAACATACATTGCATCCATGCAAGATTTGGAGTTTTAGTGACTCTTAATCTAAGAGGATTATAAGGAATGAACTTGATCATACGTTCATGTTTCCCCTTTCGATCTAATCATCCTTTCTCATCCGTCCCGAGGATTGAGAGGTCTTCTTTTCTCAAAGATTTACACGCATCATACTAACTTACTAAGCATATTTTTGATTTCTTTGTTTATTTGTTTCAAGAACAATCTATGTCCCCTCTTAGATTATGAAAACTTGATTACTTGATACATGATTAGACAAATTTTTCTAGGTTTGTTTGTGTGATTTTTCACCTTTGCATTGTGTGGTATTTGGCTTAGATCTTATGAATGATATCTTATCTTTAGATTTTTCATTTCAAAATTCTTATATGATGTAATATACTATCATAGTATTAATTGTCGAATCAAGCATAGTAAATGATGATTATTTGCATGCTAATTGAGGCCCGTCGAAAGGCAGGGTGAGTTGAGGGTGTTTTAGTCCTGATAAAGGCTCCTTCCTCTCTCGTACCAAAACCTCGAGCCAAGTTCTTTGGTTATGAAGGATCGGTACCCTTTATCCATTTAGGTGAATCAAAAATTAGGTTTCTTAGTTCCTTAAAGACCAAGTGGCGACTCTGTATCTATTTTCTTTTTTGTTTTTGTTTTTGATACTGACTCTGTATCTATTTTCAACAGACTTTTCTTTTCATTTCTTCAATCAATTTCAAAATAAAAGGAAAATCAATTCTGAAACCCCGCCGGAAACAAAAACGGAACGGGGGTGGACTCCCGGAGGCCGCGTATCCACTACCGCTCGGTAGTCTCTATCTCTGGACAGCAAGAACAACAGAAATAAATAAGTGACCTTATATATGCAGCATGTATGGTCCAGATCAAATCAGATCCAACAGCCAGAAAATTTTCCCGCCTAAATCATCCAATAGCTATCTCCTTGGGCACGTGATGTGATGCCCCAAAAGGCGCATGCATTAAATGCACGACGTGATGGTTCAATTACGATGCAACTATTCGGTTACACTTACACCGACCTCGTTGGATCCTGACCAGACCAATCACTCCTTGACATGTGGCACCTACTGACCCCAGGTTCCCAAGGCAACTGTTCGGTCCAACCCTGACTGACCAAGTCGGTGGGTCCAGCCCCGAGTAATATCCCAAGTAGAGTCCTGAACAGTTTACTGAATGGCACAGATTTCTGATCTTCATCCGGTGGAGCATCGTATCAACTTTGAAAATGGGGGGCAGCTGAAATGTACAAAAATATCAAGTCAAAGCCAAACTACGCCACCTCAGCAAGGGGATGCCAAATCATCCGGAAAGGGCACTCGCTACATAACTATCCTGTGTCGTCCAGCCAAGATCGCCCGGTGCAGGCCCATAGCCCGGGCTTACGGTATGGGCTTATTCCACGGTATGCGTAGCCCAGGCGCTTAACATTACTTGCCCAACAAGTTTCCAGGCAGTTTTCTATCTTAGCTAGAAGACTAATGGAAAGTGCAAGTTGTTTCCTAATCCGCTTAGGAAGCCCCCATGATTGGTGTTAATCAATTGTAATTAGATTGAGTTTCCTAATCAGATTACTTACCTTATACGAGCGGTCTCTTACACCTATAAAAGGGACCACTGACCCCATTAAAGGGGATCGCATTCTTACTCTATTAAATCGCTATTTCAATACGGCTTGTGAATTTTGCCCGGCCGATCTCTGGTAGATCCAAGGTATTATTGGTTCACCAAAGACCCCCGGCGACTTTCACAACATATTATAAGAGCTCTGACACACAACGTGGACGTAGGTCTCCTAGTTAACGGGGTCGAACCACACTCAAATCTCTCTTGTTTTCCTCTTACTTTCTCCAAATTATGGCATCATTAGGTAGTTTAAACCGGGGAGGTGGTGTTCGGTCAAACCTCAATCTTCAAACCCAAGGGGAAAAATATTCTTAGGTCAAACCTCTGTGGTAGATGATATTAACCCAAAATTTTATATCCTAAATTTAGTTCCCAACCGTGGTGGTAAGACCACTTAAACAATTTCAATCATAATTTATGCAATTGATTCTGTAACAACCTGAAATTTCCATTTAATTTAATTGCGATACCGTATTCACTATTTTTTTTAATTTGTATTTCTTACTTTTATTTTATCAACAAATCCTTATTTGGGGTCAAACTATAATTTTTATAAATTCAGGAGTACCTGTGTTGAATTTCAAAATTGTATTTCAAAACGGTGAAATTATTTATTTTTTACTCAAGCTGTATTTTTATATAACTGTAAAAACTATTTCTTACGATTATATAATTTTTTTGTATTTTGGTGGTGATCACCGCGCCACGAAAATACTAGTTTATGTCGATAGCTGTCCGCGCTGCTTTGATCTCCCACAATTTGGGAATCTCCACCAATCAAGACTTGACACTTGTTTTAATTTCATTTAATCCAACCAATGTTTATCTTGGGATTGTTTGAGAATGCATCTGGTGTGTGAGTTAAATTAGTGCCATAAGCTATTTTCCCAAACACTTAAATAAATTCCTAGATTAGTTGCTTATGCCTTGTTTGGCTATGCTTATTTTGAGTGTATTAATGTTGGGCCTAAAGCTAGAATTCCCAAACAACTAACATTTGACCCCTAGTAGTCTAATTTGCCTCTTCAGATTGTGTTGGAGTGTATATACATATGTATATATGTGCTATGTATAATTTATATTTATGTACTTAGCTAATTAAAACTATTTTGTTGAGTTAAGCATAAGGAGCTTGGCCCCCAAGTTCAAAATTCTATAGATACTCTCATACACTCTCACACAACACACACTTTTGGGTATTCAAAACTGAATTAGAGAGTTTAAGGGAGAGAGAAGAAGACTTATAGAATTTTACAGAGAGAGAAAGCTCTCATACTCCATAGCTTGAGGCTTTGATTTTGTGTTCTTATTTGGTTATTCTTTCTCAACCAACTCGTCATCACCAATCACACTGAGTATTTCTAACTCACTTAGAATGTATTTCATTGCTTAATCTCTGCTTATATATGAATAATTGTAAAACCACCACTGTTGACTTTGTATGAAAGATTGAGCTTGAGAATCATGATTATTCAACCTTAACTAAAATCTATTTTGATAGTTGAAAATGAAAGATTACAGTCCCTAGAGGTTGTATTTAAAGTATTAAAGCTTAATTCATTCGTATATGAAAGTATATTAGAATTGAAGTTTTGTCACCTCTCGATTTGTTAAAAAATTTGAGAGATACGATTGAAATTAGTTAAAACCGATCGCGTATTTACCATCCTTGCAGAAAATGGAGAGAACCATATATTACAAGTCATGTTTGCATTCGAATTTAAAAATGGGTCAAAAATAGGCTTTAAATTCGCAACAGGGGAAAACTGCTAATGCCAATCGATTGGCATGTTTACCAATCGATTGGTATGATTACCAATCGATTGGGATCATTACCAATCAATTGGCATGTTTACCAATCGATTGGAATGTATACAAATCGATTGGCATGTTTACCAATCGATTGGAATGTATACCAATCAATTTAAACTTTTGCCAATCGATTGGCATTTTTCAGCACTGACGACTTTTAGTAAAATAGCCATAACTTCCTCTAGAAAACTCGAAAATGTGCACCATTTGAATCGTTGGAAACTAGAATCAAAGACCTTTATTTTGATATGTATTTAATCCACAAAAATTATAACTCATTTTTTAGGGCAATGCTTCAAAGTAAACCCACTTGTGTTTTAGTATCGATAAAAGCGTATAAAAGTATTCTTTGATGAATTCACTGGATGTTTCATATAAGATTTGATTTCTTCTCGTATATCCATGGTTATCATTCCCAGTACTTTACATTTCTATATTAAGTCACATGTCATTCATGTGGAGTCAGTCGTACATGCATGGTGAGTGATGGTCAGTGTAGAAAAGAGTATATGGTTGAGATTGTGTTGTGGACACTCCCTGGTAATTGTGTACCAAAGTGTGATGTTTTGAGATTGCGGCTAGAGTATCTTTGAAATGTGACAATGACAAAATTGGACACTCCCTGGCGCCCATGGTAGCGCTAAAGTGTGTGACGCCAAACTTGGACATTCCCTGGCACCCATAGTAGTGCTATAGTGTGGCCTACGGACACTCCCTGGTACCCAAGTCTGGATACTGCGTGAGGTTTCTCCAGTATTTGCGAGGCGGATTAGGTACTTAAGTGTAAGGCATTGGACACTCCCTGGTACCCCGTACTAAAGTGTGAGGTAAACTGGACACTCCCTGGTACCCCATTACTAAAGTGTGGTCATCTTAGTGTTTCAAAGATACTGGTATGAGAGACTTGGGTATTTGTGTTGTCGAGAGAAAAGAGTCGGTAAGATGAGAATGGTGGTATTGGTCTTATGCACGGTCACGTGTTTTATGAACCAAATTTTATAATGCAATTCTTACTGTTTTATCAATTGAAATCATTGCGATGATTAACCCTTTGATTAATGAAATTGAAAAATGGCAAAATAGTAAATGAGTATGTTTTGCATTCGAGCAGATGTTTTTAAAACACACCAGCTTCTCAAAGCTAATGACGTTGATGCGTCCTGGACATTCGTGTCTAGGCTTTTCAGGTTATAATCAGGAGGGACCATATGACTATGCTAATTGAGAAAGACTGCTTATGAAGAGAAACTGTTTATCATTATATTTTATTTTAAGTCATGAACTAGTTTTGTAATAAGGATGACTGTAATAGATGTTAGATATTATTTTATTTCAAGGCGGTCTGTGCCTTTAGGTGGTCCCGTGCTGTAATATTTATTAAGTTGGAAAATTTTTGTAAACCTTGATTGCTCTACTCTAACTTATGGTTTTATGTTGTTCGACGTTTGGGACGGATTCGATCCTTCAAATTGTCGCGACCTATGGGTCCATAAAGGAAATTAAACTCTTTCCATATTTATGCTACGTTGGGGTGTGACAGGATTTAGTGGTATCAGTGCCAGGTTATCTAGTTTAACCAGGCTCGGTTATTCACGCCACAGATTAGTGACATAGATTAACTTTAGGCTGTTACTAAGCTATACAATCAAGTTAAGTCGAGTCTGATTTACCAAATTTAGGTTTACCGAACAACCAGGTTTCAGTTTTTAGTTGGTTAGCACCGATTGTTCTTAGTTCAGAACTCGAAATCCAGGTTGGTTTCATCATAGAGACGATTGTACAATTTTGTCACATCGACAAGAATGTTAGCAGTCACCAAATATCCTTGGACTTATCCGTTTAGAAATTAGCTAAGTTGGTTATGACATATGAAGTCCATATCGGCAGATAAGTAGCCGAGTTCCTAAGAAGTTGGGGTAAGCCAAAGCCCTCATGAATAGCTTAGGCATTGACGAACTTCCTGAGTCAAATCTCAGAAACATCAGCATAGCCTACGGCCCAGGGTTTGGAAGGAGAATAAGGATAAAAATACGATCTCTTTGCTATTAGATTGTCTTAGCTCGAATACGTGTTTGGTGTATTAAGTATACTTGAATTATATTATGTATACTTGGATTTTAATTGTATACTTATGTTGTAGTATGAGTATATTATATAGTAATATTAACCCATTAGGTTGGACCTGTGTGTAGGAGCATAGATGACCGAGTCGCACCAGGCAACCGAGAACCAATCAAACTGGCAATCCCAACTGATATCCCCAAAAGTCGATCCCACTGGCTTGGTCGGGTCACTTATTCTAAGCTTATGGGAGATGGGTGATAGAGTCACCGTGGGTCAGTTAGGAGATCATCTATATGAGCATTTCCTTGCGAAATCATCTAAACTACAACAAGGCAAAAGGAAGTTCCAAGAGATGGTGACTCCATTTGAGAACAAGGGTACAGGTAGACCAAGCAGCCTCTGTGCTAATTGCAACCTACTAGGTCACATTTGGTATGATTGCAATGAAACTCAATGGATAGAACACGGCAGTCTAAGTCATCTCTGTAAGGAAAAGTATACACCAAAAGCAGAGAAGAAGAATTAAATGGAAAACCAAACCTCAGGTTTGTTTTAACTGCCAGATGCCCGGGCATTTTGCCAAAAGATGTGCTTTACCCAAGAGGATAACACAATGCTTTAACTATGGCCCCTCCCAGTCATTTGGCTCAAGACTACAAGGCACCTAAGCGCATCGCTCATCAGAATATAGTCTGTTATAACTGTGGTGAACCTGGTCACATTAGCAAGTACTGCACTGCCCCAAAAGAGTGACTTATGGTCAATGGGGTCAGACTCGCTTGAATGTTATTATTCCTGATGCCGCTGGATATGATGAAACTATTTATGAAGAAGGGAATTATGGAGAAGAACAGCCCGAT
The DNA here is from genome assembly GCA_033977485.1 of Hydrangea macrophylla. Taxonomy (NCBI): domain Eukaryota; kingdom Viridiplantae; phylum Streptophyta; class Magnoliopsida; order Cornales; family Hydrangeaceae; genus Hydrangea; species Hydrangea macrophylla. Next base: position 32,449,016 of record CM066999.1, on the reverse strand, counting down.
CAGCAGACGGTGGAAGGTACATTAACTTTGTTTAACTCTCAAGTTAAAGTTTTATTTGATATGGGTGCTGCACTTTCGTTCATATCTGCTAAGACTATTCGGAGATTGGGTATCCTACCCCATCGTTTACAGAAAGCTTTGAGGGCTACCTCACCATTAGGAGCCATGATCAAATTAGGACATATGTGCAAGGAATGTCCCCTACGACTAGGAGATCGTGAGATCCCTGTAAGGTTGATTGTTCTGTAGATGAAAGAGTTTGACATAGTCCTAGGAATGGATTGGCTCTCTCAGAACCAAGCAAAGTTGGATTGTGCGAGGAAGAGAATTACATTCTCCGACAATGGGAATCAATCCTTTGATTTCCAATGAACCCTTCGGGAGATATATTCCTCACGAGATGTTTAGCTAACATCGAAGTCGTCAGTACAGAGATGATAGCATCATCTATACCTGTAGTCAAGGACTTCGATGAAGTATTTCAAGACATTTCTGGTTTACCGCCTGAGAGAAGTATAGAGTTCTGTATTGAGCTTATACTAGGCACTGCACCAATCACAAAGGTCCCCTACAGAATGGCCCCTACTGAATTGTCAAAATTGAAAGAACAAGTTTAAGATTTAGAGAATCTGGGTTTTGTACGTCCAAGTACATCACCTTGGGGAGCACCAGTGTTATTCGGCTGTGTATCGACTACAGAGAATTAAACCGAGTGACTATCAAGAATAAGTATCCCTTACCGAGGATCGATGATTTGTTTGATCAACTACAGAGAGCTACAACATTCTCCAAGATAGACCTACGGTCGGGATATCATCAGTTGAGGGTTACAGAAGGAAGACATACCTAAGACTGCGTTTAGAACTCAATATAGTCATTATGAGTTTTTGGTAATGCCGTTTGGAATGACGAATGCCCCAGCAGTGTTTATGGATCTGATGAACAGAGTGTTCAAACCTTATTTGGATCAGTTTGTCATCATCTTCATAGATGATATCTTGATCTATTCTAAGTCAGCAAAAGAACACGAGAAACATCTACGGATTATGATGTAGACGCTGAAGGATCACCAGTTGTATGCCAAATTCAGTAAGTGTGAATTCTGGTTGCAAGAAGTGAAATTTTTGGGACACATGGTGTCATCTCAAGGGATTGTTGTGGATTCATCCAAGATAGATGCTGTGTCAAATTGGGTTAGGCCAGGCAACCCTATGAAAGTTAGGAGTTTCCTTGGACTAGCAGGCTATTATTAGAGATTTGTCGAGGGATTCTCTAAGATAGCCGCACCATTAAACGGATTGACCAAGAAAGCTCAGAAGTTTGAATGGGCAGAGAAGCATGAATGTGCCTTTCTAGAATTGAAAGAGAGACTCACCATTGCACCAGTACTAGTTATACCCAAGCCTGATGAGAAGTTTACTATCTTTAGTGACGCGTTATATCAAGGATTGGGGTGTGTACTTATGCAAGATGGTAAAGTTATCGAATATGGATCTAGACAGCCAAGCCGAACGAATTAAACTACCCCACTCATGATTTGGAATTGGCAGCAGTAGTATTTGCACTCAAAATTTGGAGACATTATCTCTACGATGAGAAGTTTGATTTGTTCTCCGATCACAAGAGTCTGAAATATTTGTTCACACAAAAAGAGTTGAACATGAGGCAATGCCAATGGATGGAGTTGATTAAAGATTATGACTTCAGGTTAGAATATCACCATGGTAAAGCTAATGTGGTCGTTGATGCTTTGAGTCGACAAACTTGTGAGACAATCGCCTCTTTGATGGTGAGAGAATGGGGAGTATTGGAGACGTTGGCTGAGTTTGATGTGCAGGATACCAAGGAAGGAGAAGGGAAACTATTTGGATGTCTTGTCCTACGGCCCATTCTTATTGACCGTATCATCGAAGTATAGAAAGAATATGAGACGTTTCGGACATGGTTTATAAAGATGTCGAAAAAGGATACGGCCGAATAGAAGGTAGGAAGTGATGGAGGATACAGATGCAGAGATAGATTATGTGTACCAGATCGTGGAGATTTGAGAAATGATATTCTGGGAGAAGCACATAAGTCAAGATATACAATCCACCTGGGAGGAACGAAAATGTATAAGGATTTGAAGAGAAATTTCTGGTGGAAAGGTATGAAGAAGGACGTGGCCAAATTTGTATCTAAGTGTTTGACGTGTCAACAACTCAAAGTCGAATATCAGAGGCCCTTGGGATTGTTGAAACCCTTACCTATTCCAGGTTGGAAGTGGGAGCACAACACCATGGATTTTGTAGTGGGATTGCCCCGGTCTCAATAGAATCATGACGCCATTTTGGGTAGTTGTGGATCGACTAACGAAGTCGGCACATTTTATTACTTATAGTATAACATACCCGGTAGAAAAGATGAGCCGGATGTACATACAACAAGTTGTGCGATTTCACGGTGCACCTGTGTCGATTGTGTCAGACCGCGATGCACGTTTCACTTCTCAATTTTGGGAAAGTCTGCAGGAAGCTATGGGAATCTCGCTCAAGATGAGTATTGTTTTTCACCCTCAAATAGATGGGCAGACCGAGCGTGTTAATCAAATTATGGAGGATATGCTTAGGGCTTGTGTCATCGATTTTGAAGAATCTTAGGAGACACACTTGCCTTTGGTCGAATTTACATAATAACAATATCTACCACACGAGTATCGGGATGGCTCCGTTCAAAGTATTGCACGGACGACCGTGTCGTTCTCCATTGTGTTGGGCAGAGGTCAGAATCACAGAGTTGTTGGGACTAGATTGGTTAGAAAAACCAACAAAGAGATTTCTCTGGTCAAAGAAAGGATGAAAATCGCGCAGAGTAGGTATAAGAGTTATGCCGATCGACGCCGAAAAGATTTAGAATTCAGTATCAGAGATCACGTACTTCTTAAGGTTTCACAGACTAGAAGAGTAGTACGCTTTGGTCTCAAGAGAGAGAAGTTAGCCCCACGTTTCATCGGACCATTCAAAATTCCGGATCGCATTGGGGAAGTGGCTTATCGACTCGCACTGCCACCAAAGATGTCAGGGGTTTTCAATGTATTTCATGTGAGTGTGCTGAGAAAATACATACGAGATTCCTCACATGTGGTTAGTTTCGATGATATGGAGACGAGTCATAACGTTTCTTATAAGGAGAGGCCTGTGAGAATTTTGGACCAGAAATAAGGATATCCCGTTGGTGAAGGTTCAGTGGAATCACCACGACGAGAATGAAGCCTCGTGGGAAGTTGAAGCTGAAATAAGGAAGAAGTACCCAGAGTTGTTTCATGACTAGTTAGTCTTGATTTCGCGGACGAAATCCTGTTTAAGGGAGGAAGGATGTAACAACCTGAAATTTCCATTTAATTTAATTGCGATTCTGTATTCACTTTTTTTTAATTTGTATTTCTTACTTTTATTTTATCAGCAAATCCATATTTGGGGTCAAACTATAATTTCTATAAATTCAGGAGTACCTGTGTTGAATTTCAAAATTGTATTTCAAAACGGTGAAATTATTTACTTTTGACTCAAGTTGTATTTTTACATAACTGGAAAAACTATTTCTTACGTTTATATAATTTTTTTTGTATTTTTGTGGTGATCACCGCGCCGCGAAAATACCTGTTTATGTCGAAAGCTGTCCGCGCCGCTTTGATCTCCCACAATTTGGGAATATCCATCAATCAAGGCTTGACACTTGCTTTAATTTCATTTAATCCAACCAATGTTTGTTTTGGGGTTATTTGGGAATGCATCTAGTGTGTGAGTTAAATTAGTGCCATAAGCTATTTTCCCAAACACTTAAATAAATTCCTAGATTAGTTGTTTATGCCTTGTTTGGCTATGCTTATTTTGAGTGTATTAATGTTGCGCCTAAAGCTAGAATTCCCAAACAACTAACATTTGACCCCTAGTAGCCTAATTTGCCTCTTCAAATTGTGTTGGAGTGTATATACGTATGTATATATGTGCTATGTATAATTTATATTTATGTATTTAGCTAATTAAAACTATTTTGTTAAGTTAAGCATAAGAAGCTTGGCCCCCTAGTTCAAAATTCCATAGATACTCTCATACACTCTCACACAACACGCACTTCTGGGTATTCAAAACTGAATTAGAGAGTTCCAGGGAGAGAGAAGAAGACATATAGAATTTTATAGAGAGAGAAAGCTCTCATCCTCCATAGCTTGAGGTTTTAATTGGGTGTTCTTATTTGGTTATTCTTTCTCAACCAACTCTTCATCACCAATCACAGTGAGTATTTCTAACTCACTTAGAATGTATTTCATTACTTAATCTCTGCTTATATATGAATAATTGTAAAACCACCATTGTTGACTTTGTATGAAAGATTGAGCTTGAGAATCATGATAATTCAACCTTAACTAAAATCTGTTTTGATAGATGAAAATGAAAGATTACAGTCCCTAGAGGTTGTATTTAAAGTATTAGAGCTTAATTCATTCGTATATGAAAGTATATTAGAATTGAAGTTTTGTCACCTCTCGATTTTTCAAAAAATTCGAGAGATACAATTGAAATTAGTAAAAACCGATCGTGTATTCATGATCCTTGCGGAAAAATGGAGAGAACCATATATTACAAGTCATGTTTGCATTCGGATTTGAAAATGGGCCAAAAATAAGCTTTAAATTCGTAATAGGGGAGAAACTGCTGATGGCAATCGATGGCATGTTTACCAATCGATTGGAACTTTTGCCAATCGATTGACATTTTTCAACATTGACGACTTTTAGTAAAACAGCCATAACTTCCTCTAGAAAACTCGAAAACACGCACCATTTGAACTCAAAGACCTTTATTTTGATATATATTTCATCCACAAAAAGTATATCTCATTTTTTAGGGCATTGCTTCAAAGTAGACCCACTTGTGTTTTAGTATCGATAAAAGCGTATAAAAGTATTCTTTCATGAATTCACTGGTTGTTTCATATAAGATTTGATTTCTTCTCGTATATCCATGGTTATCGTTCCCAGTACTTTATATTTCTGTATTAAGTCACATGGCATTCATGTGGAGTCAGTCGTACATGTATGGTGAGTGATGGTCAATGTGGAAAAGAGTATGTGGTTGAGATTGTGTTGTGGACACTCCCTAGTAATTGTGTACCAAAGTGTGATGTTTTGAGATTGCGACTAGAGTATCTTTGAAATGCGACGGTGACAAAACTGGACCCTCCTTGGCGCCCATTGTAGCACTAAAGTGTGTGACGCCGAACTTAGACATTCCCTGGCACCCATGGTAGTGCTAAAGTGTGGCCTACGGACACTCCCTGGTACCCGAGTCTGGATACTGCGTGAGGTTTCTCCAGTATTTGCGAGGCGGATTAGGTACTAAAGTGTGAGGCATTAGACACTCCCTGGTACCCCGTACTAAAGTGTGAGGCAAACTGGACACCTCCTGGTACCCCGTTACTAAAATGTGGTCATCTTAGTGTTTCAAAGATACTGGTGTGAGAGATTTGGGTATTTTGTGTTGTCGAGAGAAAAGAGCCGGTAAGATGAGAATGGTGGTATTGGTCTCATGCACGGTCACATGTTTTACGAACCAAAGTCTATAATGCGATTCTTACTGTTTTATCAATTGAATTCATTGCGATGATTAACCCGTTGATTAATGAAATTGAAAAATGGAAAATAGTAAATGAGTATGTTTTGCATTCGAGCAGATGTTTTTAATACTCACCAGCTTCTCGAAGTTGACGACGTTGATGCGTCCTGGACATTCGTGTCCAGGCTTTTCAGGTTATAATTAGGAGGAACCATATGACTATGCTAATTGAGAAAGACTGCTTATGAAGAGAAACTGTTTATCATTATCTTTTGTTTTAAGTCATGAATTAGTTGTGTAATAAGGATGACTATAGTAGATGTTAGATATTATTTTGTTTCAAGGCGGTCTGTGCCTTTAGGTGATCCCGTGCTGTACTATTTATTAAGTTAGAAAATTTTTGTAAACCTTGATTGCTCTACTCTGATTTATGGTTTTATGTTATTCGATATTTGGGACGGATTCGATCCTTCAAACTGTTGCGACCTACGGGTCCATAAAGAAAATTAAACGCTTTCCATATTTATGCTACGTCGGAGCGTGACAGATTCATAATAAATTTCATCCCTAACCTTAAAGAGTAATGTCATACTTTCCAAACTTTGTATCCTAAATGTAGGTAATAGCATATGTGGTAGTGGGGACATCTTCAAAAAAAGATGGGATCAGTTCAACGACATCCCATAAAAATCAAGTGGGTTCAGTGTGCATGTGTTAACCAAATATACGTGGGAGACAAATTTGAGAAGTCAACCTTCAATTCCTTGAAAAAATATTGGTTGTAATAGTGACAACATATCATTGTGCCTACGTGCATGGTGTCACCAATCAATCAGTTTCTCCTCATTTTCCAAGTAGGCATCGAGAGAAATTATTCAGTTAAACCCTCTCTGTCAGTGTGTACATATGGTGTGATATATTAATCTGTACTATACATGTACTCCCTCTTTTCAAGAGATCGTGATAATTTTTCTATTAACTACTTATCATAATCTCTTAAAAATGGAATAAGTGTATGGTCTAAATTTAAGAGTTACATGATATGATCCTCACACTAAGTAATTTCTTCAAAGAGGTCAATTTATTAGTGACACTACATAAATATAGGGACGTGGTATACCGTTGTAATACCAATAGTGTCTCCTGGATGTATACATGCATGATTGCAAAGAAATTGTTCATGATATTCATATGACTTTGATATGGTAAAACCAAAGTAGGATTTCATTGGTGGGGTCCACTTTAACGACCTATGGAATCCATATGACACGACTTTTCTATCTAGAATACTATGCAACTATCCCATCAAAAAAAGAATGCTGTGCAACTATGAAATGAGAGTTTGGCAGTATGGTGAAAACGTATGGTGGGAGTGATTATTTGACCTTGGAACTTTTAATTCATTTTGTTTGATATATTATGAGATAAGACTGGGGAACCAAACGTGTACATGTTTGTCAATACAATAAAATTTATTTTTTGAGAAAAAAAATAAGAAAAGGATTCTTTTAGATAGACTAGACTAATAGCTTACCGACAGATCTATATATATTAATGTTATACTAACTTTGTTGGCTACATCAACATGTGTCATTGTGTAAATTCATGAGGGAAAAAGCTTAAAAGCTCAAAACGCGTAATCACGATTCAGAAAATTCAACTAATTAGGTCCTAGTGAATGTGCCAAGCCAACTGAAACCTTAGGCTCTGTTTTTAACCTTTGCATACCTTTCAGGTGCATTTTTGGTTTGCAAAATTGCCTATTTTGTACAAGTTGTTCTATTTTTTATATTAAAAATAAATGACTCTAAAATCGTAAATCAATAGGTAATTTAATTTGATTTAATATATTGTTTGGTATTTTTGTTAATAGGAAATGCATTGCCATAACAAACAAAGAAAATTTAAAACAATTATCCCAATCCAACAAATGGAAAATCGGCAGCAAGGAAAGCCTAATTTGCAACCAAGGGCGAATCTATGTGTAAGGGAAGGGACTCAAGCTCAACCTAGAATTTTTATAAATGGAAGAGTAATACTTAAAAATAAATATAAAAAAATCATTCACAGTTAAGCTCCCCTTCTCTTGTAAAATTGTCATACTAAACCACCCTACAAATGCGAAGTTAGGACTTTATTTTCCATTCACACTTCTCAGATTCTTTAGTGTCCCTCTTAGGTTTTTGTGCTAATTTTGATATCATTAGCTTATATCATCTAGACAAAATATACTCAAAATATTTATAAATAGACCAAATAAAAAAATATATTGGGGGTAGCCCTCGTAAAATTCTACCTCTATCAAGTCCCCCCTGATTTAATTTTTTAGATCCGCCCCTGTTCGCAACCTACCCCTTGCCCATTAACTGTAGATATGCATGCAGTGGTGGCGCAGGCATGAACAGGGGCTTAGAATTAATAGGCTTCGAGAGCAGCACCCCGATGGGTTAATTTTTGGATCTAGCTTTAATGCCCCTGCGTGCAAATTATTACTTTTATTTATTTATTTATTTATTTTTATAGTAAGGGCTTATTGTTGATAGTAATTTTTAAAACATGGAATGTGTTGAGCTAAACTGAAAGTGAGAAGAAAATTTGGTTGAGCCAAATATTTAAGATGTGCTAAATTACAATTGTGTCAATAAATAACATAAAAAAAATTTCATTTCAATTTGTCATAGGGTGTGTGTGATAACCCAATTAAGTGTTAAAAATGAAAACTTTCAGCACTTATTATATTTTAGTGCGTTTGATACTGTACCATTTAATCGAAAAAGCTGTCAAAAAACCACTGAAAACTTTAAGTAAAAATTTTTTACTGAAAATAATCACTAAATGCAGTCTATTCCGATACTTGAAACACTGTTTTCAGTATTGCAAGCTCAATCGCTTAAAATTTTCAGTACTTAAAATTCAGCACTTAATTTTCAATTTTGTCAAACGGGCCCTTAGTTGGATTACTATTGGGCCAGCATATATTACTTATAAAATTACAATCCAATGTATTTTTTCGGGGGCATTGTAGAAATCACATAATTTGTTGGGAGGTAATCTTAATAAACTTTGAAATTTTAATAAACTATATATGTATACAATTTTAAAATTTTTGAAAAACTTGAGATAGGGGTGGGTAAACAGTTCGGTTTACCGAATAAATTAACCAAATTGATCTAGAATATCCATTACGATTTGGATATTTCAATTATAAATTTCGGTTTGGTTATCGGTAATCCAAAAGAAAACGGAACCGTACCAAACTTAAAAATCGAGCTAATATTAATATATCATTAAAATGTATTTTATATAATTATATAATAAAAATAAAAGTATCTTTAAAATTGGAAACAAAAGGAAAATATATTTTCTTTGCCAAATAAAAATAAAAGGAAAAAACTTAACTTGTGAGAAAAGGTTAAAAAATAGTTATTTTGGACTATTTTTTTTATAATTCAGTTATCTGAAATAAAACCAAACTAACTAATATTTCGGTTAATCAGACCGAAATAACTGATGTAGAAATCAGTCAATTTTGGTACTAAATTTAGAAAATCGAACTGAATTTTGTGAATTTTAACTGAACAGACCGAACGCCTACCCTTATTTGAAAGAGTTGTATCCCCGCTGGCCCCTCCTACATCCGTTGTTGTATGAATTTAATACATATGCGTGTATATGTAAATGTAGCACATATATGGATGATGACTACTAAAGAGATAGATAAGATAAAGATTTTTGTTTAGTACTATTATGCACTATATAAGGGGAGGCAGTGATCCCCCAACCCATAAATCCCTATCCCATAAGACTCGAATCTATAAGTACTACCTATAGGTGGGATGAAATTCCTTATTATTGGGTCGTCCCTTAGACTCAGAGGAGAAAGATTTATCATGACTTAACGAATATATAAGATGCGAATTTTTTCTATCTTGAACTAAGATATTTCAAGTTTTGGAAAAAAATAAGCTTATTTGAGTTTTGAACAACCGAACACTTTTTGATGGGCTAATATGTAATGAGAGCATTTTTGCTTACCCAATTTTGGTTTACCATTGCTCACTCAGACCTTCACTAGGTAACATGCATCCCATTTCAATAGTTTTGTTGATTGTATAGGGGCAAAATGAGAATGAAATAGAACATATGTCATCCAATAAAAGCTTAGGTGAACAATGATAAACCAAAAAAAGGGTGAGCAAAATTGTTCTCATATATAATGGGCTCATTCTTTGTGACTTAATTCGCAATTTTATGAACATCCGCATCACTAAATATTTTACTGCATACAATCTGTTTGCTTATAATTAATTCTTAAACTTAGGGCTTCATGAACGCACAATGACTGGTGAGTTATTTAAAATAGTTAGAAAAATGCTATGATTTTCCAATTTAAAATATTTTAAATGCCATAGAAGTGAAACCACATGTAATAATATGTGATACCATAATTACTGACATATAATACCATCCTCAAACTATTTAGAACCCAAAATCTGAAATTCAATTTTAGAACTATAGCATTACTATTTAAACTTGTAGGTGGTTCTGAATCAGGTTGTGTCTGTTTTCTTTCCGGAGGAATGGGTATGTTCTTATATGGGTAATTTTTAGGACACAATTTTCATATAACTTTTACATAATTTTCTAAAAAATGTGTCTATCTCTCTCCTGTGTCACTGTAGGGTCCAGTAACATCACAAAAGAGAGATAAACACGTCTTTTAAAAAGATTATGTGAAAATTGTGTCCAAAAATTACTCTTCCTCCACATCACAAAAAACATCTGACTATTTTATTTTATTTAAAGGAAAAGGAGAATAGATAGTGTGCAATACAAATAAAGTTTGGAAGTCCAACAAAAATAGTAATTGCTATAGTACAACCATAATCAAATAAGAAGACTATATACTAGAATTTAGAAGACATGGGAGAATTTCATAGTACAACCATCATACCACTAAATCATGGATACAATATTTTAAGACTTGATACAATTTTTTTTCCAGAAAGAACTTGGATACAATTTTTTAGGGCAAATTACACTGACCTTCCTTGAGGTATTTGATAATTGTAGGGAGTTCTCTTGTATTTTCAAAAATTATGCTCATCTCTCTTCTATTTTGAAAATGACTATTAGACCCTTGGACAAATCATCAAAAAAATTATCCACTACCTTTTAAGAAAAAATAAAAAATTTAACAATTATGAAAAAAAAAAATTTAAATCATCAACAAATTTTCATTATATACCAAATCAAGCTTTTACTAAATTTTTTTTAAAAAAATTTCAACAGTAAAATTTAAGAAAACCTAAAAATTATCAACAAAATTATCTACTATCACTTTAAAATGAAAAGAATAATAACAACAATGAAAAAAAAAACATCAACAATGAAAAAAAAATGAACAGTTATATTGTATTTTAGTCTACTTTATATTTTTTAAATTTTGAACTTGCTTCCCACATTGTGAATAAGCTGCTCCAATGGAACTTAATTAGTATAGGCCTTGCTTGTAAGGGCATTGCCCTAGTGTGTGTATATATATATAAGACTCCACTGAGCATGTGTTTTTTTTTTTTAAATGCAATATAACTATTCATTTTTTAAAAAAAAAAATTGTTGATGTTTTTTTTTTTCATTATTGTTTTTATTCTTTTCATTTAAAAGTAGTAATAGATAATTTTGTTGATGATTTTTTATGTTTTTAAATTATTATTGATATTTATAAATAAAAGAGTAATGCTACCCTTGTCAAATTTTTTTCCCAAAAGTGATTTCCAACACATGTGACAGTGGACCCATTTAATTTTAATTGATTGTGATGTTAAAGTGGTTCAATTGTGGTCCCACTTCAACATCATTTGGGATGAAAATTTGGGAAGCATCGTATTACTTTAAATAAATGTTCTAATATCTTTCACCTACTATTTGGACAAAAAAAGGTTAAATGGCTTAAATTAAAAAACTGAATCTGTAAACTATTTTAAGTTATGCTAAAGATTACAAAACCTAAATTTGAAATTTAAAAAAAAAAAAAAATTCAAGCTGCAAATTTTTAGAAAGTTAGGGCTAAATAAATCTAAATCTGTAAAATTATCTAATGTATATACGGAGTATAATTTTATCTAATGCGCGCGCACGCACACACACAGTCCCACAAATACACACACACATGTACATATATATATATATTTATATAATTGAGATAAAGGGTAAATTGGTAATCTTACACTCAAAAAGTAGGTAGAGTAAGTGTTATTTTTCAAATTAGAAAAAAAAATTCCAATAATTATCATATACCTCAAAGGAGATCAATGTAATTTGCCCAAATTTTTAAGATTTAAACAAATAACTATAGATATAATATTTTGAAACATGGATATAATATTTTTTTTAAGGCTTGAACAAAAATACAATAGACACCACTTTTGTGACTATGGGTACAATTTTTTTGTGTGTTTTGCACTTGGCTTTATCTCGACCATAAATTTTGGTAGTAAATATGATACAACCATACAACTTTAAATCATATAATAAAATTCTGTGCTTGACATGCAAAAGTAACAAGTAGTAGTAAGTACATAATTTAATAAATACGCAGCCAGTGCACGTGGCATACAGAATGATTGGCCTCTATGCTCCCAATGATGTGACTTAGGGTGCTTTTAATGGAAATGATTTCGATACAGTTGGGTTCGGTACTGTGTAAATTGTCTCTCAGCACAGTATGACAGTTTGCATAATATTTGTTTAGGTAGATTACACTAATCTCTCCAGAGGTATTTGACAATTACAAGGCTCTTTATTTTTTAAAAAAATTACTCATCTCTCTTCTATTTTAGAATTGGCTGTTATACTCTTAGACAAATCATCAAAAAAATTATCCACTATCTTTCAAAAATAAAAAAATAATAATAATAAATAACAATTATGAATTTTTTTTTTAAATCATTAACAAAATTTCAATATATACCAAATCAAGTTTTTACTAAATTTTTTAAAATATATATAAACAGTAAATTTAAAAAACATAAAAATCATCAACAAAATTATCTATTACCACTTTAAAATGAAAAGAATAATAACAATAATGAAAAAAAAATAATAGTTTTAAAAAAAATTGAGTAGTTATATTGTATTTTTTTTATGTGCTTTATATTTTTTAAAATTGTGAACTTGTTCTGAATATTGTGAATGAGCTGCTCCAATGATACTTAATTAGTACACACCTTGCATGGGCATTGCCCTAGTGTGTATATATAAGACTCCATTGAGCATGTTTTTTTTTTTAATAAAGCAGACAAAAATGTAATATAACTATTCATTTTTTTAAAAAATTTATTGATGTTTTTTTTTTTCCATTATTGTTATTATTCTTTTCATTTTAAAGTGGTAATACATAATTTTGTTAATATGTTTTTAAATTATTATTGATATTTATAAATAAAAGAGTAATACTACGCTTCCCAAATTTCTTTCCAAAAAGTGTTTCTCAATACATATGGCAGTGGACCCGGATGATTTTGATTGGTTGTGATGTTAAAGTAGTTCAACTGTGATCCCACTTCAAAATCATTTGGGATAAAATTTTGGGAAGCATAGTATTACTCTAAATAAACATTCTAATATCTTTCATCTACTACTTGAACAAAAAGTTAAATAGCTTAATATTAAAAAAAAAAAAAAAACTAAATCTGCAAACTATTGTAAGTTAGGCTAAAGATTACAAAACCTAAATATGAAATTTTTTATAATTTTTTTTTCGAGTTGCAAATTTTTATAAAGTTGGGGATAAATACTATAAATCTAAATCTGTAAATTTGCTAGTTTATATATAATTTTATCTAATGCGCGCGCACACTCACACTCACACAAATACACACACATATGTACATACAAATATATATATATATATATAATGAGATAAGGGGTAAAGTGGTAATATTGCACTCAAAAAGTAGGTAGAAGGGAGGTGAGTGTTATTTTCCAAACTAGAGAGGAGGTCCCTGTAATTATCATATCAGTAATGATAAACTCACTTCCTTAACCAAACCCTCAACCACATTCAGCAGATTATGTTCCTTGATTCTAGTGTGTCCTGTGTAGAATTCATGTGGAACCCACCAGAATTAAAGGCAATCAATGGTTAGGATGTGCTGAATGTGGTTGAGAGTGTGGTTGAAGTAGTGAGTGTATCATTACTCTTATCATATACCTCAAGGGAGATTAGTGTAATTTGTCCTATTTTTTAAAATACTATTTTTTTTTTAATAAAAAAATTAATTAAAATATTATACAAACTGTGAAAGACATAGTATATACACCACCAAACCAACTGTGCCGAAATCATTTCTCTTTTAAATGCTTTGTGTGAAACACTCCACTTCTTCCAAATTAGATACCTCGTGGAGCATTTTTTCATTTTTTTTTTTCCAACTAAAGATTTGGACACAAATGATAGTGAAAGAATATTATGTGGCAGAGTTCGTACCTTTTTGTTCTTTGTGTGGCAGATAATTCTGTTACATTGACAGTTTTCCACTGGTGTTGATGTAATTTATTTATAGAGTGTTTGTGCCCAAATCTTTACTCTCTTTTTTTCACTATCACCATATTAATTGACATGTGTCATATGGCATCTCTATAATTTACCTTTATTTTATCAATACTATTAGTGAATGAAACATGAATGAGACACATACTAACGTAATAGAGAGATAAATAATGAGTGAACAAATAGTGATTTGGATAGCAATCGATTTGTTCGATACTGCTGATTTGCGAGAAAGTATAACCATTTTAGTATATTACCTCGTCGGATTCCACTTTGTCAAAAAACATAACCCCCTCCCCCAAAAAAAAAAAAATTAAAAAAAAAAAAAAAGGAAAAGTAAAAGATAAACTTCAAATAAGAAATTGGTCAATGGTAAGTTTGACAATGGAAACCATGAAAATCACATACAAAAAGAGAAAATTAGGTCACCCAAAAGTCGCATTAGTGCAAGGATTGGTACCAATGAGTACAATGACAGGTTTTTCAGCCAAAAAAAAACGAGTACAATGACAGGTCTCTAATACTACTATTTATTCCCTTTTTACCCCTTGGGAGACTAAGTAAGAACAAATTAATACCCACAAAGCTACATTTGGCTTTGGTTAAATATCTATCACTCCTTCATATGACTAAAAAAACAATACTATGATTAATTTATTACATTATTTTTCTTGGATTTTAATTGTTCTTCATTTTCTTTTGCCTACACTTGGATTTTTAACCTTGGTTTGATCTTTCCCCCAAGATTAGTTCATGTCCAAAGAGGTTCCCAATCACCAAAACTAAAGCTTGGGCTTTCAAATGGCTGTTGTTGCAAGATGGGTTCTTGAGATTGTGTCATTTGCATGCAAAGTAAGGACACTAAATCAGCTTGCTGGCCTTGCATGTTCATGAGCTCAGCTTGTGCCTTGGCTAATTCTGTTTGGAGCTCACTAACTTGCTTTTGAAGCTGATAAATCGCTCCTGCGCATCCATAAATAGGGTCTCTAATCCTAGCATTTGCTTCGTACACCATGCTACTCACAGCATCTGCTCTCTGAGACTCCGGAAGTTCCTGAAAAAAAAAAAAATTTAATTGTGGTTATCTGTAATTAGATTGGCACAGAGTTAAGGATCTATTTTGGAATGTATGAAATATGATTAGGTTTTATCTTGTTCAATATTATATTAGTATTTTTTTTCTTAAAACCATACCAAGTGATTTGAGAAAGAACCTGTTTTGGTAGCACTTTTTAATCGGATACAAACTTCTACCTATTTTTACGAAATATGTAGAACAAGTTCTTTTATAAGCGATTGAACAGTCTTTTGCAGCTCCTAATTAAACAACCCATACATGTTGTGCCAAAATGAAAGTCCTTTTGCTTCCTTTTTCATTCTTGTCAACCTAGGACAATTGCTGGATGATAAAATTTATATATCAAGTTTAGGGATTATTTAGGAGTACCTGCTATTTTGACCTTCTAGTATAAATTGTTTTGAACATTAGAGTAGGCCAAAGTCAACTTATTTAACCTTCATATATGCAAAGGGGTGGAGCCCATTCACCAAATACACAGGACTTCTGTGCAATTTGAGTTAATTTTTCTTTTTTTGTGAGATAATAATTAAAGTATAGCCTGCTTTATTTGGAAAAATAAGGCCTCTGATTGGATGATGTAAAAAGTTATCCACTTGAAATACAAACTTAACTTTTTCCCCTTTTCCACTCCTTTTACCCTTAATTGTTTTTTTTTTTTTTTTTTTTTTTTTGGTAATCAAGGGTGTTCGGCCCAGCTTGCGTGCATCTCGACTAATCCCCGAGGTCCTGGAGTCACCGGGTGAATTCCCTAGTGGTCACGTTCCTCATGACTCGAACACTAAACCTCTTGAGTAGTACACCTAAGAAGCTTTTACCACTTGGCCACGAGAGATGTGGTTAAAGGCCATAATTGTTAAAGGCCATAAAAATTAGTGAAATTCAATCTAGGGAGCCAATTAAACAACTCATTCTTACTAAATGTGACATCCAAATACTACACAAGAAGATAGTGTGTTGTATTGTATTGTGCAATCACAATAGGAAACCGTTTGGCACAGCTTCTGCTTTTACGATTCCATTACGAAGAAACTGGTTTTAGCCATTGCAAGTTTCTGTGATTTACTCACACTTTCTTTGATTCAAAATCGCAAAATCTAGTATGCCAATCAATTCTATTTTAGTTTTTGGAATTCCGTAATCACTTATGAACTCCAAAAGTTGCTTCTACTACTTCCAACTGCAAATTTAAGTGATTTACTCGCATTTGTTTCCGACCGAATCACAAAATCTGATTTTAGCTTTTAGAATTCCATAATCACTTTTGGACCCCAACCTTTGTTTCCAGATGGGACCCAAACCATAATGTGAACTCAAACCTTCAAAAGCTCAAAAATTGGGCATTAATTAATTTAATTACCTGCAACAATTTGATGATATTGCTAGCTCCAAAGACTCTGTGGGCTATGGTGAACTTGAGTGGCTCTGTGGGTGGAAAGTATGGAGCCAAAACGCACTTCTCGACACATCGGCGCCGGAGAATCTTGCAAGCAGCACATGGGCTTAGAATCACTGGTGGTGGAGGAGGAGAGAGAGTGGCATTGTAACTAATTGGTGGGGTAGAAGATGAAGTAGATGTTGAAGGAGAGTATGAGAGAGAAGATGAAACAATAGTAGTAATGGGCATTGAGCTGGTGGCCCTGTCACTGCATTCCATCTTTGAGAGAGAGAGAGAGAGTTGAAGGAGAGGAGAGAGAAAGGAGGGGAGGGGGGAAGGAATTGGAGATTTGTGAAGTGGTTTGGATTTGAGTACCAAAAGCAGAGGATTTATACAGAGTGGGAAAGAGAGCAAATTTAGTGTGACGTCAGTGTGAGGTCATCCGAAACAATAGTGTGAAATATGTTATTACGTGGCTGCGCCGAGTTTAATAAATGTGTAAAATGATTTTGACCATTTTAATCCTATATCTACAAGGCCATAAATGTAATTGGGCGTTTATAGTTGTTGATATTTTGTTTTATTATTTTTATTTTATTTTGAGCACTTTTGAATTGATTATAAGTAAGGGCGGAGTCAATATTTTATTCAAGTAGGGGTACACATTTATATGGGTTGAACAACATCCAATTTTTTATTTCTTTTTTGCAAAAATAAAACAAAAAATTAATAATTTTAAGTTTTAAAATTTGTGTGGTTGTTTTGTGGATTCATTTTCATTTTAGTGGGTTGAGATTAAAATATAACTATTGAAAGACAAACGATTCTCTCTGCATAACTCTTTTCATTCTCATATGTTTAATTATTTTTGTTTTTTTACTCGTAGCTTCACTTATAAAACAAAAAATTCTTGGTATATTCTTAAGGGTTTGTTTGGTTCTTGAATTTAGTGAGAGAAAAGAAAGAAAATATAGAGCAAAATATTTTCTTTTGTTTGGTTAATAAGGAAAATGAGAAAATAGGAAAGAAAAGAGAATTAGTTGAGAAATAAATTGAATGTTGTGAGTCACTCCCTTCGTTTATTCATAGATTACAATAATTTTTTCAAAAGTTTAAAACTTATGATGTTATTTAAGCATGAAGGAAAATTAAAGGGAAAACACAAAGGGAATTACTAGTTTTCCTTTTTCTTTTTCTTTTTCTTTTCTTTTATTTTCCTCACGAAAACTATGAACCTAATGAATAGATCTATAAGGACTTAAATAAATTAGGTTAATTGAATAAATAAGATGTTAATTCTTTGGGTAAGAATTTAAGGATTAAAGTGAAATTTAGATTAGTAAATAGAAAAATAAGATCGGCACAAATGCATATATTAGAAACGTTGAGGGGCACAACGCATATAATATAAAAGACAAAGGGTAAAAGTATAATTTTAAAATTTTGATATCTAAGATTAATAACTTTGAGTCTTATTTTAAGCAATGTTTTGTGGGCTATGAAGGTTTTTGTTCCCAATAAGCAGGAGTTCTTACTTGGATGTCACCAAAATACAGACAACCTGTTAGAAGTAAGAGTAATATGCCATGCTTCTCAATCAAATGAAGCTACTAGTAAAAAAACGAAAAGAATTGTTTTGTGGGCGATATTTGTGTGAAATTTTGTGTGGGTCTTGTAATATTAGACCCACATAAAATTTCACTTAAAACAATCCTGACCCTTGATTTCGGTTTCACGTAAAACAATTTTGACCCTTGATTTCGGTGGTTCGCGTTACGTAAAACAATCCTGACCCTTGATTTCGGTGGCTCCCGTACGGGAGCTATCGAAATCACGGGAGCCACCGAAATCAAGGGTCATGATTGTTTTACGTGAAATTTTGTGTTGGTCTAGCATTATTGAAATTCTAAATTTTCATTTCAAATGATGTGGCAGTGGGATCACTGTAGGGTCACTTCAACATTCTCCAATTATAATCCAATAGGTCCACTGCCATATCATTTGAGATGTGAATTTAAAATTTAGATTGAGAAAGAATATATAGCATTACTCTAAAAACATTAACAGGAGATCTATGTAGACTTGTTGCTAAAAGAGGGATTTTTGATACTTTCTCAAACTTGTTGAACTAAGGATGTTAACAAAATCGACTGGACTGATCAAACCGATTGGCTCGGTCATTTTTCATTAAAATAATACAATATAAAAACTAACCAAGCACAAAAAATACCCCAAAAATGACAAAATCGACCGAATCAAAACTTATTAGTCAGTATTAAAACTGAACCGAACCGAACCGAACCGAACCAATGATACTCTATGTTAAACTAGAATTTAACCCGGTTCCACCAAACCACTGTTGAACACCCAGTGGCTAGTGTTTTTTTTTTCTTGGATAATTAGATATCAGTCAACATTTTGTATGAAATTTAAAAGTTAATCTACTAGAGTACTTTTAAAAAATTTAAAAAAATATCAACAACACTAAAATAATAATAAAATTTTAAAAAGTTATCAAAAAAAAAACTTTAAATTATTCTTTTTTTTAATAGTTATTTTGTATTTTAGTCGACTTTTTATTTTTAACGTTTTGAACTTGCACCAAAACGTTTGAAGACTTGCTCTCAACGTTGTGAAAAGTTGCACCCAATTTTTAAACTGGCTGCTCTATGCGTTTGGAAGAGTAGCTCCCAACGTTTCAAAGAGTTGCTACCACCTATATAAAGAATTGCTCCAAAATGCCATATAAAATTTGATGACTTTTTATTTTACAAAAAAAATTGATATTTTTCCAATTTTAAAATAGTAATAGATTAACTTTTAATTTTACACATAAAAAGAACTGAAATGCAATTATCCCTTTTTTTTTTTTTGTGGCTAAAACCCAGTGTCTAGGTATAAAGTACTTACATTTGCCAAAAAATTTTGCTACACATCCAACACTTTGTGATTAGAGGTATTTTTCATCACCAAATTAAAGAACTATAGCATCAATTACCTACCGATATAAATTAAAATGCATAACATCAATTAATCATAAAAACATAACTCTATATATATATATATATTCTAGAATCAATTGAAATATGAATTTAGTGATGACAAATATGTGCGGTTAAAGCTGAAAAAAATGGTTCTTATTCTATTAAGCGTATTCAATGAAAAAAAAATTAAAGCACGTACCACTCAATATCAAAACAAACTAGTGATATGACTTTCAAAGTTTTGTATTAAATTTTGTAAATTTTTTTTTTATTGAAAATAGTAGCAATTTTATAAATCAGATACCAAAAGTTCCTGGATGAAATGAGGAAAATCCCCCATCCAAACCCCTAAGCACAGAAGCAAACTTTGCTAAACCATGGACAACCCCATTACAAGCACGTCGAACGTGAGAAATGGAAAAACACTCATCCTACGAAGCCTGTCACGAGTAACACATGAGATATGACCAAAAGACGCCAAATCTTACTCCTTTCCACACAAACCATGAATAGCCACACTAGAGTCCACTGAGAAGCCTGTAAATTAATGCCATTCCAACTCCCTAACTATCCGAAAAACAACAAGACACTGCTGTCAACAGATCCAGCATCCCACCCACAAAGCCAGTGAGAGCCCACACCGCCAATCCATTCGTATTCAGAAGAACAACACCCATACCCATGGCATTCACGTTTGCAAACACAATTGCGCATCCACATTAAGCTTGAACGTGCCCTCCACTGGAGGGATCCACCAGGCGGCAGGCCCCTCCCGTATTGCAGTCCCAGCCACACCCTCCACCCTATGAAGTTTGTACTGAGCTTCATTGTACTCAGATAAAAATTCCTCAACAGAAAAGATTACCTTATCCAGCTCAAAACGGACACCCTCCATAACCATTTGTTCCGACTACACCAAATATGCCAAGCACCAACAAAGAATTTGAGCCTAATATCTTCCCTTTCATGAAGTAGCACACGCTCCACGCAATCCTTAAATCGCAAGCCCAAACCTTTAACTCTCATATCGCTAGGGAAAAGATCATACCAAACATCCCGAGATTTGAAGCAACCACTTAAAATATGAGTGACCAACTTAGACTCCACGCCACACAAAATGCACCTCGCATCAACCACAATCTTACGCCTTCTAAGGACTTCATTATAAGGGAGAAAACCTTTAATTGCATGCCAAACAAAGTGTTTAATCTTGTTAGGTAACTCAAAGATGGTCCCATGGAAAATTTGGCTCATCACTAGAATTTCCAACACCACTATATTTCAAACATCTAGCAACATGATAGGAAAAATGAACCAAAAAAGCACCCTTCTTATCCCAATGCCAAATAAGAGAATCATCAAAACTGTCCTCTGTGAGGGGGATACTAAGCACAATTTCGGCTTCATGTGGCAGAAAAATATCCCACACTAAGGCTTCATTCCATTTTCACTCGGCAGGGTCAATGAGTTCCCGCACCTATCCTTCTTCAAAATTGATTGCAAAGAAGAGCAAGGTGTGAACGAGTACGGAATTGGTAGCCACAGATCAACTCCAATTTAATGGTTCTTCCATTACCTACATGTCAGCGAACCCCACATCTAAGGATATCTTTCACCCCCCAAATACTTCTCCACGCATACGAAGGATAAAAATCCATACCCGTTTCTAGAATGGTACAATTAGGAAAATATTTAACTTTGAAAATTTTATAAAAATAAAGAATCACGGTTGTGCAGAAGGCGACAGGCTTGCTTTGCCAACATGCCTTTGTTAAAACATTCTAAATCACAAAAACCGAGGCCCCCAAACGTTTTAGCTTCACACACCGAGTCCCAGTTGTTGGAAAATTTGAATGATAAATTAGCTTTTAGTTGAATGGATTATTTGGTAATGCCAAACAGACCCTTAGTCGAATGGATGTGACTGTTGACGAATAGCCTTCTTTTGAAAGGTTGTGACTGTTGACGAACAGTCTCCTACAATCTATATATACGGGTCTTATTCATTCATTTAGAGTAAGAAATTAATAGAAGATTTTATATTAGTTCATATATACATTGTTAGAGTTTATCAAGTGTCTGAGAGAGTACAAACACAAGTATGGTTCACTGGAACCTTATTATTTGAAATGCTTCTATAGTAAGGGGAAGATCATTGTATCCTGGGAGACAAATGCCGCAAATCCGTGAGCACCAATGCGGGGCATGAATTGTCTTAAGTACATAGTGTCAAACACTAGACTCGATCTATTGTCCATTTTTTTTTTATCTATACCAGGTTCTGTTTTATTTAGAGTATTTACTTATTGCAGTATTGTCGGTTCTTTAGATCAGATTTATACTTTAGACACTTTGTTGGTATCTTTCATCTATCATGTTTGTATAAATCTGTGTTTTTAAAGCTATACTCTCTTTTCTAAAATGAAACCGGAACCGCACTAAACTATTTATTATAAGTTGCTATTTACGATAGTCTCGTTTATGTCAAATAGTGTTCCTTCCTGATATTTAGTTCACTCTTATACATATATCGTTTATGTAGATATAGAATGTATTGAGTTTCGATATTATTGAAAAGGTAAGAGCCAATTTTATATAGGTATATAATATATAGACAAGTCATTTACTTATGATATTCTGTTTGTATTTGGTTTGGCCTGATTCATGGTATATTTGCTTTAATCATATCATGTAGTGAAGTTTTTCATATTTTTCAAGATACTATATTTGATATTATGTATATGTTTCAATGTTAATAAGTGGATTGTTTGTCAAAAAATAAGTGACAGTTAATTTGTTTAGTTCATCTTTTTCCACATTGACGGTGTCATCATTCACAAGTAAAAATTGTTGTGAGTGAATTACTTGGTGTTGAATTTGTTTATGAAGGGAAAAATGAACTGCGAACTATTAATTGGTGCATTTGGCACATGTTCAAATTTCAAGTTCGCTGGCATCTTTTATTACAAAATGGATTGGTAACTTTTAATGCATGGTGATCCCACACGAACAGTGAGTTCGTATAGTTATATACATTTTCTAAAAACTCTGCACTGTTTCAATACAGTTGTGTCTATTCAATCTATATTTATAAATAAAATAAATAAATAAGCGAAAACTGGTTCTTATTTAAGTCTTTTAAATCAAGTTTTTGCTTTCTGGTTTATTGATATGGTTTTGGAATATTTCTTTTAAATTGAACATTTTGTGGTGTCAGAAGTAGGTACCAATGATATCTATTGAGAATAGTTGCTTGGGTACTAATGACATCTGTTCAAAATTTGATTCAAAAAATTTTGTATCCTGAATGCATAATAGTAAATCAAGAAATACATGCTTAACGTTTGCTTAATGTTCAAACACGGTATATTAGTCAGTGTACATGCTTGAAAATTTTAAAGGCTCGTGAAATTGAGAATTTTGATCATGATAAAACAAAACTATGTGATCTTAGAAATTTTTCTAAATGTGGGGATATCAGTAATATTTTTGTGCTTACAAAGATCATACATATCGTCATGTGCATTATCTTTGCATGTTATGTAAACATTAGTTGTATACGTGTACCTACTATATATGTGGAAGACAGCGACCCAACCATTGGGATATATTTATTTATGAAAAGGTGCAAGTCTTGTGGACATGCTCATCTCGTCAAGTCATTTAGAGTAAGAAATTAATTGAAGATTTTATATTAGTTCATAAATACATTGTTAGAGTTTATCAAGTGTCTGAGAGAGTACAAACACAAGTATGGTTCGCTGGAACCTTATTATTTGAAGTGCTTCTATAGTAAGGGGGAGATCGTTGTATCCTGGGAGACAAATGCCGCAAATCTGTGAGCACCAATGCGGGGCATAAATTGTCTTAAGGACATAGTGTCAAACACTAGACTCGATCTATTGTCCATTTTTCATCTATACCAGGTTCTGTTTTATTTACAATATTTACTTATTGCAGTATTGTCTATTCTTTACATCAGATTTATACATCCCAATTTATTTTGAATAACACCAGTTGGCCCAGTGAATTTTCCTCTTATCATCATATTGTCCCCACCAGAATCTCGCCAAAATACAGGTAATATTGATATATGTAGCACTCAACAGCTTAAAACAACTCATGGCATAACTCGGGATAGCTTGGGCCACCGATTTGATAAGCACTTCCCTACCACATCGTGATAGGAACTTCTCATTACAGCCCTTAACCCTGTGCTGAATCTTGTACCGAATAGAATAAAAAATTTGTTTCCTTGACTTGCCCACTAATGAAGGCAAACCAAGATACTTTTCATGTTGTCAGGCCACTTGGACTCCCAGCAAACTAGTATGACAATCTCGAACATCCATCTTCATATTCAGACTAAAATAGATGCTTGACTTTTCGACATTAACCTTTTGTCTTGAGGAATCCTCATAGCACCTGATGACATCCCAAATCGCTTGACAATTCTCCATCGTGGCTCTGGAAAAAAGCAAGCTATCGTCAACAAAGAAAAGATTGGAAATCTTAGGGCTATTCCTACTAATTCCAATCCCTTGAAGTTTACCTTGTAAGAGACTGATTCAACTACACCCAGAACAAGAGACATCCACATATCCGCAAAGCTCAAAGCTACAAGCACCCCTCGTAAAAAATTCTACTCAACACGATCGTAAGCCTTATTCATGTCAAGTGTGAAAGCCATAGCCCCTACCTTACCGTTTGATATTTTTTTTAAGATGGTACATAACTTCAAAGGCCACAAGCACATTGTCCTTGATAAGTATACCCAACAAAAGTAGATTGATAGTGAGAGACAATACGTGGTAAAATAGGCTTGAGTCTATTAGCAAGAACCTTCAAAATAACATTTAGTAGGACATAACATAAGCTAATCGGTCGAAAATAAAAAACTTTGGTGGATTTTGAATCTTGGGAATTAAAACAATATGAGTACCATTGAGATTGGGAGGCAAAGAACCTAACTGGAAATACGATTTGACTGTAGTAACAACATAAAAAAGCACAATGTGCCAAAACTTTTGAAACAATAAAGGAGACATACCATCCAGGCTCGACGCCTTATTCGGGTGCATTTGGAAAAGTGCTTTTTTAACTTTTGCATCTGTCACTTCACCTTGGAGGCCAAGATTCATAACATCAGTAATCTTCCTCTCCAAAGGCCGCAAGGCTTCCAAAAAATTTGACAGGCTAGAAGTTGTGAAAATAGTCTGAAAATAATCAAAAACCTAAATTTGGACAAACGACTCATCTTCACACCACTCTCCGGTAGGGAGCTCAAAACCTTTAATAAAATTTCTTTGCTTTCTCTGGGAGGCCTTTTTATAAATAAAAAATTAAAAATAAATGTTGTGTTCCTGTCTCCATGCTGAAGCCAACAAACTCGAGATCTCTGTCTCCAAAGAATTTCTTCCCTCTCTAATAGTGCATTAATCTCATGCGCAAGCACTTTACATCGATCCACCGAAGAGGCATTCCCCGTTGCACCTTTTAAGATACGAAGCTCCTCACTCTTAGCCTTAATTTACTTCTGCACATTGCCGAAGGTTACATGATTCCACCGAGATAAATTCTTACCACAATGACAAATTTTCTCCATAATTTCTTATCCTCTACCCTCCTCCCTCCAAGCATCAAAAATAACCTCACTACAATATCCCTCATGTTTTATCCATATTTCCTCAAATCAGAACATTCTATGGGCCCTCTGATGTTGTCTATTAATAACCCATTGTGGATATCGCAGTTAACCATGCTTTTTAAACTTTTTCAAATTTCAAATTCAAATACGAGTCGCCACTTAATTTTTTAAAGGAGAATTTAGAAACCATTTTAAAAGCAAACTGATCTTTTGGAAACCAGAGTTTTTAGGTCCGGGATTATGGAATGAGAAGGGAAGGAGTCCGGTGAACTAAAACACTCCCTTCCATCCTATCTCGCGATAGGCCTCTACTCAACATCCTTTTTAATCGAACTATTAATCTAAGCATGCCCTCAATTAATACATATATATACACACATTTCAAAAGCATGTTGAAAAGGGTATAAAATTGCTAATGATAAAAGATATACAAAACCACGTAATTCAAATAGCAAGCAAGATGACATACAAATAGGGAACAAGAAAACTAACCCGGGATCCAGTCGCAAATATTAAACGTGCAATGCATACGAATAAAGAGAAAACCTAGAAAAAGGGACTCTAACACATAAGGCAAATCCTAATCTAACGTGTCGCGCGTGGAGTCAAAAATTAATAAAAATCAAGAAATAAAATAAATTGAAGAAAGTCAAGAAATCATACCTCAATAGCGCTACAAAACTAAGGATTAGTTCACATGCCTTAATCAAGATATAATGTCAAATGCTAAATACATATCTAAACTTCTAGCTTAAATCTATCAATCATGGAAAGAATTAACATAATCATGAATTCCGTCTAACTAGTTGGAAACACAACATCTATATAGATATACAAGTCTCAACTAGGATCCAATGTAATATCTATATAGAGATGGTATAATCCCAACATGATAATAAGGAACCCATAGTTGTGTTCAACTAAGTTTAATTAAATGCAACTTAAGCCAATAATTAGTCCTAATCCTAAGTATCAATATACATGGATGAATGCATGGACATAAACAAGAATGAGTTCTGAATTTTTCATCAATTTGGATCACTTAACCTCTGGGATTAAGTTCAATTGGTCATAATTAAAGTATATTTCATACCTTAGGTCATATAAAAGATATTTGGATCATCATTAGTAAGTTTTATTAAAGTTGTAACAGAGTTTCAAAATTTACTGAGAGCAGATCAGACTTTAAAAAACAGAAAAATCATATTTCTAATGGTTTGATCTTAATGATTTTTGAGTATATTGTTCCTCTGTGAGTCTAGTTTCTAACTCAAAAAGAAAATCAAAGATCAAACGATTCAATCTCTGGAGATTGGGCAAAAACCAGATATCACTCAGAACTTTACGACTCTCTGTCCAGAGTTTTTGTATGATTTTCTAAAAATAGCAAATAAATCAGAATCACTTTGATCTTTTTGGGGATCTTATTGACACAGTAAACTTCATAGAAAAATTTATTGAAGTCAAAAAGGGTTGATTAAGGCTCTGATCTACTTAGTTTAAAATAGACTTATTGTTCTGAAATTTTGGACAGAGAGTAACTAGTTTATGAATCTTAAGATCAAACCAACCTAACTATAAAATTTCATCAAAACAAAAATCCTAGTGATACAGATATGAGTCATGAACACTCTCCAATTGGTCTCATTCAATTCCCATAGACCATGATTTAATTAAAAATCTTTGATCATAGTGAGTTCATGAATTCACTGCATCAATACCAACATCTAAGTCACAAAAGTTATCAAGTCATTCCCTCTCTCGATTGATGATCCTTGAGGGATATAAACTTATTATATCCTATTCTCCTTTCAAATTAATGGTCATTGGAGACTAAATAAGACCAAATCCACATAAACCTTCATAGGAATTATGGAAAGAATTCCATGAGATTTTATGTTGAAGGATCCAAGTCATGAATTAAAACTTGAACCCAACACTCATGTGTGGTTGTAACCATGATCTACCTCATTTCCATATAAATCATAAGATCATAGAAAATAAGGGATCAATCATAAGGGAAACAAATGAGACATTTGAAGGTCTCATGAATCTCAAGAGAAAGATGTAAGCAAAAGAAATAGAATCAAAGTTTAGTTGGTGATCCAAATTAAGTTTCAATTTATTTGATCTTAAATCCAAGGCTTATTTAAATCCAAATCAATGAAAAACAAATGAAGATCAATCATAATTATAGTGGTGTGTGATGAAATGAGGTAAGAAGAGACTTTTTGAAAATGTGTAAAAGTCCTAGATCTATGAATTGTGATTAAACTTAGAGACAAACTAAATTAAGATTAGAAGATTACCTCTAGAAATCCTCATATTTTTCTTGGTTTGATAGAGATCTTCAATGTTCTCCAAGCTCTTCATCAAGTTCTTCAAACCTTCTTAAATGGCTTCCCTTCAATCCTCTTAATTATACTCTCAAGTGTATATCAATTATCTAACCAAAGTGTCTTTCCAAATTGTTTCACACCCAACCCATGAGAGAAAATGGGTTTATGTAGACTTTTACTTCCTTGGTGGCTAAGATAAGGATAGATATGTCAATTTTAATGAGTTAGAAATAAAAGAATATTCTTTGGCATCTCTAACTCTCTATGACACTTCTATGTAATTCTAAGGAACTTGAAAGGCATTTTAGTTGGGTAGAATAAATGAATATTCTAGAGTATCTCTCATCTTCAAAGCACACGGGACACTTTCTTTTATTATTTTTCTTTTCTTATATATATATATATATATAAATACATTTTTCATTTGAAATTCTTTTTCTTTCTCTTTTTTTTTCATTTTCTTTGATAAAAACAAAACAAAATCCATTTTTATTATATTTTCAGACTGATTGTATTGTACACCCAAAAATTCTCCTCTCTCTCTCTCTCTCTCTCTCTCTCTCTCTCTCTCTCTCCCTTAAAAATGTTATCGAGACTGAAGAACCTTTCAAAGAGCTTGAATCACTTTAAAGATCTTCGAATTCCTTCAGACATTTGTCGTCATCGGTTTTTTAGAGGTAATCATCCCCCGAATTCAACGATTGGTCAAAATTGGGATGTCTACACCCATCTAATTGTAGCAAAATTGGATTATGATCAGACACTGAGCTAACGAGATGTACGGCCATAGAACTCGGGAATAACAGGATCCAAAATTCAGAGACAAACCATCTATCAAGACGCTCCTGAATAAAACCTGCATCCTCCCGATTGTTTCTCCAAGTAAAAATATTCCCCCGGAACCGCACCTCTGAAAGTTTACAATGATCAAATGTTTAACGAAAATTTTGCATGCCATTACAATTTGGTAACCTCCCACCTTCCTTCTCCTAACTAACAAGGATCTCGTTGAAATCTCCTCCGACCACCCATCGAAGAGAGGAATTTTCCTTAAGACTACGAAGAAGGTTCCATGAAAACATACGTTTTCCAGACTCTGGATGTTTGTAAAAGCCAGTAAACTACCAAACATTCGAGCTATCACCTCCATTAACCTCAACATGAATATGAAACCAAGAGAAACTAAAAATCATGGCAGAAATGTCAGTCTTCCACCACAAAGCCAAGCCACCACTCTTACCAATACTACCCACTATAATACAACCCCCATGACCAAAAGGGTGGCGTAATCTTTCCATTCGTTTAACAGAGATCTTAGTTTCCATCAAGAAAACCAAGTTGGGTTTTTCAGAAAGTATAAGCTTTCGCATAGCACGAACTGTCTATGGGTTCCCGATCCCACGACAGTTCTAACAGAAGGGATTTATTGGGTTAGGTGGAACTGTTTAGCATCCACCACCTCTGGTAAAGCACTTGTACCTTTGGTAGACACAGTATCTACATTAGACGACTTCTTACATTTTAACCTCTTTGAGAGAAAGAACACCCTCTTTATTGAGGCTACGCTTTAAGTTATTCAACTTGAAACTTTCTAACTCACTTGATTTCTCTGCCTCCTTGCATGAATCGATCTACATTGTTGATTGATTTTGTTTACTCCATCCTCTTTTCTTTGGATTAGTACCCGTACTCGACTCCCGGTTATTGTTGCTTGTCCTAACAGATTTTCCTTTAGCTAACTGCATTTCACGCTCTCCTGACTGCCAACAGGATTGTCTCAACTATCCTCACAATCCGTCGAAGCCTGCTGGTTGGGAAAAGCGCCAAAGGCATCTCCAGCACCTCAGGTTTGAAATAGCCAAATCAATCTCCTTCTCTGCCCGACTGATCAGCAAGTTCACATGGAGCCTATCATCGGTACCAACATCATTGGGAACTCTATTTGGTAAATCTAAGTCCGCCCAGTCCACCTGCGTAGATCCACTCAAATTGGACTCATCTCTAAGTTGACCATCATTACCAAATTCTCCAATGCTGTGACGAATGGCATCTATAGCCCTCATAGACCCCCCCCCCCCCCCCCCCCGTACGAAGCCACACTCCATATTGGAGGTCCTTACGATTTTTAGCGCTCTCTCCCACAAATTCATCACACTCTCTTCTTCATGGCCGATGTACCCACACACAAAGTAGAACATTGGATGCCTCTCATACTAGAAGTTGATCCATATTTGTTCACCATTGATACACACCTGAGCACCACACTATAAGGCCCGTCTGAAGTTTATACGCATCCTGACCCATAAGAATTCACCATATGCCCTTCCAAGATCATCAGTATCCACAAAGAGGACCTCACCAGCCCTAACCTTAAGTTTACGTCCAAACTCCTCAGTCATCCCACCTAGGGGAAGATCGTGGATTTGCGCCCACATATCTACTATATCGAATGTTATTTGCTTGAGTAGTAGTGTAGGATCAATACACCTAAGTGCCAAAAGAAGATTATCGAAATTCCAACGCTCGTTATTGAGGATCCGTTGCTTATCGCACACATTATTGAACGTAAAGTAGAACCTATTATCCCCAAGAACCCTAGTAGACCATCCCTTGCCTTTCCATAAGTTCTGTAGCATAGCCTTCATGGCCTCAACATTGACTAATCGAGATGAACACACCATGGTCAATAGACTTGTCTCATTTACCACATCTTTATAATTATCCGTAAACCCTAGATGGTTTCCTCCTTACAAAATTTGCCAGTACCATATTCTACATCCTTTTCTTAATATCTACATCCATGGCAAACACTAGTTGTGGAGAAACACCAAAGGCAAGCAAGACAGATCAGAAACCTATGATCCTTCCACAAAGATTGAACTCCCAAGGGAGACATCCCCTCTAGAACCCTACTTTCTGAAGAACCCTAGTATTCGAGGGACTGGCTGTTGTTTCTGTTTAAATTTTGTATTAAATTTAGTTCCAAACACACATGACAATGGTACCACATTTAATAATGACCGGATTAGCAGGGCGGAGCTATGTTATGGCCCGAGGTGGCCACGGCCCCTGCAAAGTTTTTTAAAACTTTGATTATGCATATGTTATTTGTAGAACTTTAGAATTAATCTATATTTTGGCCCCTCCAAAGTACTAAGTTTTGGAAAGAATAACTTATGCTTCCTGAGCGGGAGTGAACAGGTCCTAATTACATGCCTTAATTCACATTTGTTAGCACTTTTTATCCTATTTTTGTGTATTTTGACTTGGTTTTCTATTTTATGTCAGGTTTTAGAAGAAAGAGAGAGTTCCAGGCTAATAAGGGTGTGAAAACCAAACAAAAGAAGCATAAAAAGCCACCTTGTGCGAGCAGTTCGCTCGCGCGATATTCCAGAATTGCGCTTATGCGGCCCGCTCGCACGACCTATAGAAAAACCAATGTTGCGTATTTTTGCGTGCTGAAGACCCCTACGCAAACGGAATTTCCTAATTATGTCCAGAAACGTAAATAAAGTAGTTTTAATGCGATTAGGTTTAGGAAAGATTTCAAAACTTGCTCTAAATATATATATATCATGTTTTAAGTAAAATTGGGGGTTACACAACATTATACACATCCTTCCATAACGAAAACTTCAGTCATTGAAGAGGGAGAAGCAATTAGAAGAAGAAGAAGACCAAGGATTCTCATGGCCTCCTCCATCAACCTCTTGCCATTCATCGATTATATGGCCGCTTAGACCAAGATCTAGGGTTTCAATGAAACCCTAATGTTTTTCTTTTAGATTTATTATGTATGGATGATGATTACATGTTTCGAGAATTTTGAATAATAAAATCGTACTTCTATTGATTAAATCATTGCTTTCAAAGTTTATTCTTGTCTTAGATCTATTTTGAATGTGATGTGCTCAATGATCTATATTTGTTGTGCTTGTAGGGATTATTTACATGTAATAGTGCTTATTTGAATTATAATATCAAGTAGTCGAATAGTTCATGCCTAGGGAAGACAACGTGTGCCACAACCCTAATTTAGTGTGAGACACTTCGTGTCAACCGAAGATGAATTATGTTGATGCTTGAATCGCAGTTATTTTCTTGATGGAGGAATTGGGCTTATAGCTACAATTCCCATTATCATCCAACATAATAATCTAATTGAAGGCATAATATCCTTATTATGAGACTAGTGGTGGATTTACAATCCTAGGTTCAATACACCTATTTATCAAAACAATCTTTAATTGCTTTCATAGTTTAGATTTATTTTCATCGTTGTTAGTTTAATTAAAATCAAAATCATAATTCTGTTTTCTTAATTAACTAGGTTTAGATTTTAAAATTAAAGTGCTTTAATATTTCAATCTTTGTGGGTTCGACCTCTACTTCCACACTACAAATCTTTTAAAGTAGAGTTTACTTTTTATCTTGATTTTGACAAGATCACTTCCCAAGTATGAATCCAAAATTTAAATATTTTGTCAGCTGTATCAAATGCATGTAGTGGCATGTTGTACTTTCAATCGTTGCCAAAGCATTTGGTACAATTGTTATGCTATTTGGGAACCAACTTTGGGATTCAAATTTTGGAAAGCATACCATTACTCTTTTCAAAAGTGGTTCAAGCATATATACTCTCATTCTTGTAAAGCACAAGTCCAAGGATTATAGTACGCGAAAATATTTTAACTACAAAACTTCCCAACTCTCAACCAAGACAAAAATCGTTACATTGTAAAATTGTAAGCTTTATGATACAAAAAATTATACTCCAAAATTTGTATAAATAAGTCCAAAAAAATTTGCCTCGAGTTACCCTATTTGTTAGTCGACTTTGTAACTCAGGCCGCCCAAGTGCAAATTCATGTCTCCACCCCTACAGACCAGCTAATTTTTAGTCAAAGTTGTTCCACACTTAACGATAGTCGAACAAACTGTTGGCCCAAATATGGAAACCTTAGAGAGGGGGTGAATAAGGTTTTAGTGGAAATTAATACTTTTAGAAGTTAATAGCAAATTAAACAAAATCTCAAACACAAATGTAAAAAGATAAAGGAAGAGATACAAACAAACCAATTTTTCAAGTGGTTCGGCAATCGCACCCCGCGGCCTACTTCCACCCCTCAAGAACACCTCTTGAGGATTTCACTATCTCAATCTTCTTTTGGTGAAGTTCAAACCCTTACAATCTCTTCCAATTGAAGAATCACCTCTTCACTTGGACAAGGGTTACATCAACCCTCAATACAACCTTCTTTTGAATAGAATTGTTACAAGAAAAGAAACTCTCTCAATAGAGTGGATAAATACATATTTTGGCTCACAATGAATGCTCTCAAGATATACAATTGAAGACTAGAGCAATAGTATTTATGATCTCACCAAACTAGGGCTCAATAAAGTAGATGTTATAAATTCAGTTCAATTAGATTGATCAAGAGGTATTAATGAAGTTCAAATACATGTATTTATAGCTTCCCCAAGAGATTCAACCGTTGGAAGTGGTTGGGAGCAATAAATGCATCATTAATGAAGTTAACTAGCAGTTACTGTGTTTTTCGCAGTAGCTTAGTCGACTGGATAAAATAGGACAGTCGACTGATGTTTGAAAACATTTAGAAATACAATAAGATCAGTCGACTGCGTCGGGAGGTCAGTCGACTGGATTTCAGTTTGATAACAAGTCTGTTCAACCTCGTCGACTGAACAGTCGACTAGTACCTTCAGTCGACTGAATCGAGAGAGCAGTCGACTGCTTTTATGCAATTCCAAAAGATTTGTTGGGTTTAAAGGTTGGTTCCTTTATGAAATGAATTGAGCCCCTAAGAATGATGTTCACATAGATAAATTGCTTTACATAGAGACCTAGAAAAGATTAGAAACAATATCTTCACATTATAATTCTTCAATAAGCTAGAATCCTTTGGGCAAAAGTTCTTCAAATCTCTATGTGTGGAGATTGTTCATGATCAGTGGATATTCCAGGAATTTATGATTTTCTTTCTGCATACTTAAACCATTTGAGACCATTAGAAATGCAACTTAACTGTTTGTTAATCATCAAAACCATGGAATAAAACCTTGGGGCTAACAATCTCCCCCTTTTTGATGATGACAAACTACTAGTTGCCTACGGTAAAAGGAATGAAGATAATTCTATTTATCACATGAATAGAAATCAAATTTTTCAAAAAATTGCTTGTTGCAATCAATCAATTAATAACTAAAACTCATAATCATCACACATGGCAAAAATTATAAGATCACACATGGAAACATGGCAACTATTTCTCCCCCTTTGGACATCATTAAAAGAAGAAAGGAGTCAAAGCTCCCCCTAAATTGATGCAAGGGTGTAGGAGATGTGTCGGGAATCACCGGATAAAACATTTAGCATCATTTTCCCGAGCGAGAAAGGAGTGATTAAAATTTTTAAAACAAAATCATAAATTGAGTAAAAAAATTTTGCATATACATAGGAAATTGTATTGACTTTCAACAGAGATATGTCCAAAAGGAATACAACATATACATACTACCAAAAGAAAATATCAAACCATCCAAGTCAAAGAAACTACAAAAGTTGGAAGTCAAAAGAAGTGTAAGTCTAGAGTTAGCCAAAAACTAATTTAACCATCTATCTATCCATGAACCCCATCCATTATCTCAAGAAGGACAAAATCAAATACCCAAGCGAGTCCGGATCACTTGAATCTCCTCACGAGCATCATCAAGAGAGGACTGGAGAGACGCGAGACAACGATCAAGAAGCGCCTGAGTAGCAGCAGTCGAGGTGCGCAAGGTGTCTAGAGAACCGCCTATCTAAAAAACATCGGCTCGTAAGGACTCGATAGCTCGTTGATGTGTCTCGATAGCCTGCTGCTGCGAGGATGAGAAAGAGGCCTGGAGAGTCTCAAAAGCCTGAGAGTGAAAGGTAGAGAGAGATGAGATGGAGGTCGAGAGGCTCAACACCTGAGCAGAAATAATGGATAACTGTTCCATGACATCAGAAGGTGGTGAATCAGTATGCGTAATAGGTGGAGGAGCAGGAGCAGAAGACGAAGATGGAGCAGAGGATGAAGGAGGAGGAGGTGTGGTAGACTGAGGATCAGAGAGGTGAGGGACAGGTGGAGGAACAACAGGGGGATCAGGAATACCTTGGGAATAAAAGCATTACCTACGAGTTTGTATCCCATTAGGGATAGAATAGTGGAGGAATAGAAATCAGTAGGAGCAGGGTCGTGACGATCAAGTTCGTCTTCCAAAGGAACCTTGAAGTGTTGAAAAACAGAGGTTAAAGCAAAACCATAGGGCAGAGAACTAGTTTTAGATTTCTTTTGGCATTCGCCAATGTGGCTACAAATGAGATACGGAAGGTCAAAGGGTTTGTTTTCAAGAATGCACCAAATTAGAAAGACATCTAAAAAAGAGACTGAATCCCGGCCCCCGGCACGGGGTAGAATAGTATAGGTGAGAAGGTGGTGGATAAGACGAGCCTCAAAAGTTAGGGCAGAAGCTTTAGGCTTCGCCGGGTAAGACAACTCATTGTTGCCGATGATGAGACAGCAAGCAGTGATAGGGTCGAACCCATGCCCTTCATTCCAAGTATTTAAATTATATTCTCTAATATCACCATGCGAAATGTGAAGAATAACAGATACGGAATCAGGATTAAGGCTGATACGGACACCACGGACAAAAGAGAAAAAAGTGTCTGTGCGATGTCCAAGAGTCATATTACAGTAGAATTCTTTAACAAGAGTAGGATAGCACGGTTGTTTTAAACTAGTAAAGAGATGCCATTTCAAACGTTCCATTAAAAATCCTAGACGAAGATTTGCGGATTTAGAAAAAGGAATAGGGAGAATCTTACCAAAAACCACATGTCGGTGAGAGAAAACCTCGTCAAAGCTTTCTTGTTACTCTTGCGTAGGAAAGCGCTTGGCTTTAGTCACCGGAGGAGCAGAGGAGGGCCCACCAGCGAGAGTCTTACGCTTGGGTTTGGGAGCCATGAGGGATGACAGAGAGTAGCAAGAGAGAGAGATAGAGGCACAGAGAGAGAGGGAAGGATAAAAGGGCGACAATGGTGGTTAAGAAGAACGATAGAGATAACTAAAAAAGTGAGGATAAGTGGTGAGGATGAGAGAGAATATAGAAGATGAGAGAGAAGGAGGAAAGAAATCACAGAAAGAGAAGAGAGACAAAAACTGAAAAGAATGAACTGGTATATATATAGAAAACGAAGGCTTAGTCGACTGATACGCGTGTGTAGTCGACTCTACTCCAAATTAGGGCAAGAAAATTTGGGGCAAACAGAGGTCCAGTCGACTAATTCGCAGGTACATTCGACTGTATTCCAAAATAGGGCAAGAAAATTTTGGGACCACGAGGTGTAGTCAACTCCGCAGTCGACTAAAGTGGGCTGAAGACAAGAAAGTGCAAAAATAGTCGACGCCACAGTCGACTGATGAGGGCAGAAAAAGAAAGTAAAAAATAGATAGATGTTCAGTCGACGCCACAGCCGACTGAGAAGAGAAGAACCAAGATACTGCAGAATTGGACACAGATTCAGTCGACGGGGACGGGAGTCCAGTCGACTGCTTCCGACAAAAAAGCACTAAAGAGAGAAAAAGCAAGTTAAAAGGCTTAGAGGGTGAATTTTAAGTCAAATCACACAAACGAGACAAGCCTAATTCCCTTCTTATAATACAAAAGCGTTCTTCAGGAAGAGGTTTGGTGAAAATATCGGCCCATTGATGATCGGTGTCGATGAAAACAAGATCGACATCCCCTTTTTGAACATGATCGCGAATAAAATGATGACGGATCGCAATGTGTTTAGTCCTTGAGTGTTGGATGGGATTTTTGTACAAACATATGGCACTAGTATTATCACAATTGATAGGAATATGATCAAAGTAGAGTCCAAAATCTTCTAATTGTTGTTTCATATAAAGCGCTTGAGCACAACAACTACCGGCGGCTATATATTCGGCTTCGGCCGTAGATAGAGCTACCGAATTTTGTTTCTTACGAGACCATGAAACAAGTGAGTGTCCTAAGAAATGACATGTACCACTAGTACTTTTGCGATCTAATTTACAACCAGCAAAATCCGCATCCGAAAAGCTTGTTAATTCAAAAGAAGTATTTTTAGGATACCAAAGACCTAAGTTTATAGTACCAAGAAGATAACGAAAAATACGTTTAACCGCAATAACATGTGATTCCTTAGGTGAAGCTTGAAATCTAGCATAAAGACAAACACTAAACATGATGTCTGGTCTACTTGCAGTGAGATACAATAAACTACCAATCATACCCCGATAAAGCTTATAATCTACAGGCTTGCCGGCTTCATCTTTATCAAGTTTCAAAGTAGAACTCATAGGAGTTTGAAACACTTTACTTCCTTCCAGTCCAAATCTTTTCAAAAGATCTTTAATATACTTGGATTGATTTATAAAAATGCCATCCTTAAGTTGTTTTATTTGAAGTCCAAGAAAGAAGTTAAGCTCCCCCATCAAACTCATTTCAAATCATTTTGCATACATGATGCAAATTCTTCACACATCTTTTCATTTGTAGCTCCAAAAATAATATCATCCACGTAAATTTAAACAAGCAAAATATCTTTATTTGAGGTTTTAACGAAAAGGGTAGTATCAATTTTTCCTTGTTTAAAACCAAGATCAATAAGATATTTATTTAATCTATCATACCAAGCACGTGGAGCTTGTTTTAAACCATACAAAGCTTTTGTTAGTTTAAAGACATGATCGGGAAGATGTGGATCTTCAAAACCTGGGGGTTGTTTGACATAGACTTCCTCGGATATAAAACCATTTAGAAAAGCACTTTTCACATCCATTTGAAAAAGTTTGAAATTTTTATGGCAAGCAAAGGCAAGAAGCATCCTAATAGCTTCTAGTCTAGCTACGGGAGCATAAGTCTCCTCGTAGTCTATACCTTCTTCTTGATTGTAGCCTTGGGCAACTAATCTAGCATTGTTTCTCACAACAATGCCGGACTCATCCATTATATTTCGAAAAACCCATTTTGTTCCAATTATAGTATGATCATTAGGTCTAGGAACAAGAGTCCAAACTTCATTTCTCTCAAATTGATTAAGCTCTTCTTGCATAGCCAAGATCCAATATTCATCGTTCTCGGCTTCATCAAAATTCTTAGGTTCAATTTGAGATAGAAATGCTAAGTTATTACAAATATTTTTAAGAGATGATCTTATAGCTACACCTTGACTAGGATCTCGTAGGATTTGATCAATAGGATGATTAGGCACGTTTTTCCATTCAAAAGGAAGATCGCTTCTTGCTTCCACTCTAGGTGGTTCAATGGAAAGAGGTGCTTCTTCTTTAGAGTTTCCAAGAGGTAGAGAGTTTGAAGCATTGTTTTCAACATCATTTGAAACATCCTTTAAAACAACATTTTCATCATCCAAGATTTTTTTAAAAGGATTTGCTTCATCAAAAACAACGTGCATTGATTCTTCTACAACCAATGTCCTTTTATTAAAAACTCTATAGGCTTTGCTAATTTGTGAATATTCAAGAAAAATGCCTTCATCCGATTTAGCATCAAATTTTCCTAGGTTATCCTTAGTATTCAAGATAAAGCATTTACATCCAAAAACTTTGAAATAACTTATGTTAGGCTTTCTTCCTTTCCAAAGCTCATATGGGGTCTTATTGATCTTGTTTCTAATGACCACACGATTAGTGATATAACATGAAGTGCTAGTGGCCTCGGTCCAAAAGTACTTTGGTAAAGAAAATTCGTTTAACATGGTTCTTGCCATTTCTTGAAGAGATCTATTTTTCCTCTCAACAACCCCATTTTGTTGAGGAGTTCTAGGTGCCGAAAAATTGTGACCAAAACCATTTTGTTCACAAAATGAAGTAATCTCATTATTGTCAAATTCTCGGCCTCTATCACTTCTTATGTTGTTAATCACGTAACCTTTTTCATTTTGAACTCGTTTACAAAAGTTAACAAAGATAGAATAAGCTTCATCCTTATGTGCAATAAAGAACACCCAAGTTAATCTAGAGAAATCATCAACAATGACAAAGGCATAGACTTTGCCACTCATGCTAGCAACTCGATTGGGACCAAATAAATACATATGAAGTAATTCAAGAGGTCTACAAGTGGAAATATCCTTTTTCTTTTTAAAAGAAGTTTTGATTTGCTTTCCAAGTTGACAAGCATCACAAACTTTATCTTTAACAAATTTTGTTTTAGGCAAACCTTTAACCAATTCATTTTTGGATAAGTTTGAAAGTAAATCAATGCTAGCATGGCCCAATCTTCTATGTCAAAGCCAACTTGTTTCATTCAAAGCGGCAAAACATTTAACATCTTGAGAAGAAATATCATCAAAATTAATCGTATACACATTGTCTTCTCTATAAGCAATAAACAAAATTTTATCACTACTAGCATATTTAATCATGCAATAATTTGATTCAAACACAACTTGAAAGCCTTTATTACACAATTGACTAATGCTAAGAAAATTATGTTTAAGCCCTTCTACTAGAAGTACATTTTCAATAGTTAAGGAGGAATTCTTACCAATATTACCTATACCAATGATCTTTCCTTTAGAGTTGTCTCCGAATGTGACATTCCCTCCATCCTTTGGAGAAAGAGATGAGAACTTGGATTTGTCTCCGGTCATATGTCTTGAGCAACCGCTATCCAAGAACCATTTATCCTTGCTAGAGGATTTAAGGCAAACCTACAATACAAACTTAAGTGATCCTTTTTGCTACCCAATATTCGTTGGGTCCAACTTTGTTAGCAAAGGGAGGTGTTGTTCCCTTTTTAATCCATACCATTTTGATTTTTCTCTTGTTTGGACACTTGTAGTTTACATGTCCTTTCCTTAAGCAATAGTGGCATGTAACATTAGGATTGGAAATACTTGAGGAATTTTCTTTAACAAAGATGTTTTGATGTGAGCTTTTCACTTGATTCTTGTTAGAGCTAGTGGAGGTACTTTTTGAAAACAAGTTATTGTATTTCTTTTCTTTAAAGGTAGGATTGAATCCTAAACCGGCTTTTTCAAAGACACACCTTTGTTTTTCCAAAAGCATATTTAGATTTTGTTCCCCAAGAGTGAATTTTGCTAAAGTTTTATTTAAATCCTCCACTTGCTTTTTCAAGTCCTCATTTTCTTTCTTTAAAAGACTTGAAGAAGAATCATTTGATGAAGACTCTTCTTTTTCTTTTCTCAATAAATCATTTTGAGATTTTAGATCAATTAGAGCTTCATTCTCTTTTCTCAATAGGTCATTTTGAATTTTCAAATCACTTAATTCATTTGAGAGTAATGAAAAATTCTTTTTAAGAGAGACATACTTTGCTCCCAAGTTTTCCAATTCTTGATGTAACTCCTCAAATGCATTTTGGAGTTCATCATATTTTTTAGAATCAAAGCAAGTATCAGGAGTGGGATCATCTACCTCACTCAAGTGAGCCATTAGACAAATATTTGCCACTTCTTCCTCACTTGAGTCATCATTTGACGAGTCGCTATCGGAGTCGTCCCAAGTAGCCTTCATTGCCCTTTTCTTGGTTTTCTTAAAGTTTTTCTTCAACAATGGACAATCGGCCTTAACATGACCCGGCTTCTTGCATTTGAAGCATATAATTGGCTCCTTTTTGGTTTCTATCACTTTAGGAGTTCTTCTAGTGAAGTTCTTATCCTTCTTCAAGAATCTTTTGAACTTTCTTGTGATCATAGCCATCTCATCATCTTCATCGCTATCACAATCCTTTTCATTATCGTGAGATGTTTTGAGAGCTATGTTCTTCTTTTTGTCTTCCTTGTCAAAAACCGCCAATTCCATTTCGTGGGTAACGAGAGAGCCCAAGAGTTGCTCCAATGAGAGTGTTGAGAGTTCCTTGACTTCTCGAATTGCCATCACTTTAGGTTGCCAATGCTTTGGAAGAGACCTAAGCAATTTCTCAATCATTTCTTCATTAGTATACGTTTTACCAAGACTTTTCAAGCTATTGATAATTATAGAGAAACGAGTAAACATTTCACTTATGGTTTCATTTGATGACATTTTAAACATTTCACATGTTTAAACAAGAAGATTTATTTTTGATTTCTTCACTTGATTAGTACCTTCATGAGCAACCTCAAGTTTATCCCAAATTTCCTTTGCGGATTCGCAAGAAGAAATTCTATTATACTCATTAGGGTCTAATCCACAATATAAAATATTCATCGCATTTGCGTTCATCTTAATAAGTCTTTTATCAATATCGTTGTATTCCTCAATAGTTTTCTCAATTTCAACATTGTTTACAATCTTGGTGGGAATGTGAGGTCCATTCACAACAAGTTGCCAAAGATCAAAATCTTGAGCAATCATATAGATTCTCATACGATTTTTCCAATAAGCATAGTTGGAACCATTAAAATAAGGAGGTCTATTTGAAGATTGTCCCTCACTATAGATGATAGTGGTGGTAGTGGTTTCCATTTGATCTTTAACTCAAATATGTAAAAATACTTAAGCCGAGGCTTTGATACCAATTGTTGGCCCAAATATGGAAACCTTAGAGAGGGGGTGAATAAGGTTTTAGTGGAAATTAATACTTTTAGAAGTTAATAGCAAATTAAACAAAATCTCAAACACAAATGTAAAAAGATAAAGGAAGAGATACAAACAAACCAATTTTTCAAGTGGTTCGGCAATCGCACCCCGCGGCCTACTTCCACCCCTCAAGAACACCTCTTGAGGATTTCAC
Organism: Hydrangea macrophylla; assembly: GCA_033977485.1. Classification (NCBI taxonomy): domain Eukaryota; kingdom Viridiplantae; phylum Streptophyta; class Magnoliopsida; order Cornales; family Hydrangeaceae; genus Hydrangea; species Hydrangea macrophylla. The sequence continues at coordinate 32,407,648 of CM066999.1, read as the reverse complement.
TATCTCAATCTTCTTTTGGTGAAGATCAAACCCTTACAATCTCTTCCAATTGAAGAATCACCTCTTCACTTGGACAAGGGTTACATCAACCCTCAATACAACCTTCTTTTGAATAGAATTGTTACAAGAAAAGAAACTCTCTCAATAGAGTGGATAAATACATATTTTGGCTCACAATGAATGCTCTCAAGATATACAATTGAAGACTAGAGCAATAGTATTTATGATCTCACCAAACTAGGGCTCAATAAAGTAGATGTTATAAATTCAGTTCAATTAGATTGATCAAGAGGTATTAATGAAGTTCAAATACATGTATTTATAGCTTCCCCAAGAGATTCAACCGTTGGAAGTGGTTGGGAGCAATAAATGCATCATTAATGAAGTTAACTAGCAGTTACTGTGTTTTTCGCAGTAGCTTAGTCGACTGGATAAAATAGGACAGTCGACTGATGTTTGAAAACATTTAGAAATACAATAAGATCAGTCGACTGCGTCGGGAGGTCAGTCGACTGGATTTCAGTTTGATAACAAGTTTGTTCAACCTCGTCGACTGAACAGTCGACTAGTACCTTCAGTTGACTGAATCGAGAGAGCAGTCGACTGCTTTTATGCAATTCCAAAAGATTTGTTGGGTTTAAAGGTTGGTTCCTTTATGAAATGAATTGAGCCCCTAAGAATGATGTTCACATAGATAAATTGCTTTACATAGAGACCTAGAAAAGATTAGAAACAATATCTTCACATTATAATTCTTCAATAAGCTAGAATCCTTTGGGCAAAAGTTCTTCAAATCTCTATGTGTGGAGATTGTTCATGATCAGTGGATATTCCAGGAATTTATGATTTTCTTTCTGCATACTTAAACAATTTGAGACCATTAGAAATGCAACTTAACTGTTTGTTAATCATCAAAACCATGGAATAAAACCTTGGGGCTAACACAAACTCATTTTATTTAGAAGTTATTTTTTGTAGTCCTATTGTTACATATGTTGGGATACAATAAAACCATGGCATTACTCATTACAATATAAATAAAAAAATTAGTCTACATTTGAAGTATTAGAAATCTAATTAGGTTAAGGTTTCTTTAAAATTTAACTTGAATTTCAAATTTTAATCTTCCAAATTTACAATTCTAGCACTTAAACATATTTTCTACTACATTTGCAGTCCTAAAAATCTTTTAACATTGAAATTTTCAATTTTATCAAGCTAGCCTTAAATTCAGAATCTGTAAAAACCGTCATGTTTGAAATCACCTTTAAAATTTTATTTTCTAATAAAATTGATGCGAATTGAAGTAAATATTACAACAAAAAATCAAATTCAAAAAAATGAAAAACATAATTCGAACATTTATATTCGAATTGAATTTGCTCTAAACATTGCACAGTATTTTGGTCAAAATCCTAGATAAACCACTGCAACAAACATAACTTTTTGTGGCACATAGTATTTGTGGTACAACTAATGTGCCACAAAAGGCAATTATCTGCGGTGCACGATTGATTTTGTGACGCTAATCAGAGCGTTATAAATAAAATGGCAAAGATAGTCAAAATGCCTTATTTGTGGCGCATAAAAGCGTCGGAAATAGTTGCATGGTCATTTGAGGCGCGCAAATTGCGCCAGAAATAATTGCATGGTCATTTGTGGCGCATGTGTTACGCCGAAAAATAATTGTGTGGTTATTTGTGGCTGGTGAAGTGCGCCAAAAATAAAAATCTTATTATTTCTAAAATTTCAGCCCGGGTTTTAGCTCCATTATTTTGCCCTAATTCTAAAAATTTCCCAAACCACAAACCTAAAGCCACTATCGATCGGCTCCATTACTTTGCCTAAACCAGTCACCACCATCGGTCGCAGTCTTCTTCGCCACCATCATCGGTCGCCGTCGTCGCCGATTGCCTCCGCCGTTGCTGGTTATCTGAAGGAATGTAGGTCCCTCTCTCTCTCTCTCTCTCTCTCTCTCTCTCTCTCTCTCTCTCGTACACACACATATACACGAACACACACACACACACACACATATATACACACAGATATGGCATGTTCTAGTAGTTTGAAACCTTGTTTTAGGGATTGAATGTCAATTTCTCAACTAATGAAACCTAAGTATATGAATAAAGAATTATGTACCAAAAAGGAATTGGTTTATGAAAAGAATAAAGCTTTGGGCAGAAAAGTTTACAAAATAAATTCTACTAACAAGGTGGAATGTCTAGTTGGAAGGGTGGGATCCAGCGGTATCAACCCCTAGTTTGTGGGTTAAAGCTGCTAGGTCTCACCCTACCAACTAGACATTCCACCTTATTAGTGGATTTTGTGTGTAAGCTTTTGTGCCCAAACCTTTATTATTAAATGTGAATTAATTAATAGTGTAAAATCATAAGTCCCGTTGTATTAGCCAATTAAATAATTAGGTGAGCAATGAGTGAGCAAGATTTGAGTGAGCAAAAATTATCTGTCACAGTCTTATGTAAATATGTGTATGTTTGTGTGTGTCAAGGTGCACTTGATATAATGTGGTAAGGCTAGCAAGTAGGAACATTATGTGGATTAAATCTTTGACTCATGTTGAGATGCATTAACCGAATTTGCTATAAGCAAGAAACCGGCCAGTCGAAAAGTTGGACTCATTTATGTCAAAACTCAAAAGTATTTAAGCAGTACTTTATGTAACCACCAAGTCTTTAGATTAAAAGTGTGTCTAAAAGTAAACTAATAGTCCGACTAAGTGGATTATACTATTGTTGGTAAGCTCTTTCAACAGTCCTCTTAATTTATCTCAACTTCAAATTTTTGCTTGTAGTCGTCATCACTAACGGCCGTTATGATTGCATGAAAAGGATCAAGTTTAGATGCACTCTTATTTCTCTATTCATTTTCTTTTATCGAGTAAGGCTTCAGTGCGCACTGAGAAAGCGTACTGAGTGAACGCATTGGACTTTTAAGTCTAAAAAAATTCCGGGATGCTCCACTGACTCGTGCCCCATCCTGCCGCTCACTAACCCGTGGTTTTTTTAGGCTTAAAAGCCCAGTACATTCACCCCAGTGCACACTAAAGCCAGACTCTTCTTTTATTATATGTTAGTTATACAAAGAGCTTGTTTTTAGAGTGCTTTAAAAGCAAGCTTGCATGGTGGACTCCTTATCTAAGAGTAAAAGAGTAATGTTATACTCCCAAATTCTAATCTTAAATTTCAATTTTAAATGTTGTGGCAATGGACCCACAAATAATAATGAAGGGATCGCTTCAACATCCTCCAATCAAAATTAGTGAACCCACTACCACATCATTTGGGATGAGAATTTGATATTAGAATTTGAGAAGTATAACTATTTTTTTTTTGGTAAAGAAAGTATAACATTACTCCTAATAAAATGGTCTACAAAACAGCAAAAGCTGATTCAGTTATGAACCAAGAATCGGTTTTTAATTATTCTTAAGGGTAATTTTTGGGACACAACTTTCATACAACTTTCACACAACTTCTTAAAAGATGTGTCTATCTCTCTCTTGTGATGTCACTGTAAAAGATGTGTCTATCTCTCTCTAGTATCACTGTAGGGTCTAGTGACATCACAAGAGAGAGATAGACACATCTTTTAAGAAGATTGTGTGAAAGTTGTATGAAAGTTGTGTCCCAAGAATTACTCTATTCTTAAACAACCTGATTTCCGTGATGAACAAAAATCAATCTAAAAATTATCCTAATTTTTAGAAATTGACCTATAAGGTGGCCCTTTATTTCGTTTATCAAAATCTGTACGAGATTTTTAATGCCATGTTTGACATCGTTTTTTAACGCAAATTTGGGCTTACATAAACGTGCTTGTAGGACCAAAAATACATATATTAGTAGGCTTCAACAAATTTTAAAAAGCACAAAAAATTGATTTTGCTAAAAAAAAACAAAAAAAAAGTCCAGAGGTGCTTCAATCTAATCATGATGAAGGAAACATTTTTTTAATTTAATAAATTTGTTTAATTTTCACAGTGCCCTTGTGACTAGGGCTTTGCATCTCCCTAAACTCGAAAAACCACAACTAATCCAAACGGCCAAATGATACACAATTTATAAGGTCTATTTGTGCCCCCAAAAAAAAGTTTCAATAACATGCATGGTCTAATTGTGGAGGAAAAGTTTTTTCAATTTATGTACAACATTGTAGATGGAAAGGTGAAAATAAAAGATAATGTTTACCAATCAAATTCCATACCTTACATGAAATGTTTATAAAAGAAATACTATTTTTCAAAAAATTAAATATCAATCAAACCTAGGCCTGCTTTTCAGACATAATGGATTGGAATGGAAATGACATTTTTTAGAGGAAAAAAATTTCAAAATTTTCGAAACAAAAATGGCATTTCCAATGCTAATTCCGAATTTTCGTGATTTTTATAATCCATTCTGATTTTCGAATTTTGGAATTTTTTGGAATCAGAATTTTATGGATTTCTTTGAAAGATTTTGGAATTTTCTAAGGGGGAAAAAAAACAAAACAAAACAAAAAACGAAACAAAAATCAACATATCGTTGTTTTAAATGTTGATTAGTAGATTTTTTTGTAAATTTAATTTTAGTACAAAAGTTTTAAAATTATATTCAAACCGTTATGAGTCGTAGAGTATATATGTACTAGTAATAACTCGTGCCCGTGGGCACAAAGCAAAAAAAAAAAAGAAGAAGAAGAAGAGGAAGAAGAAAAAAGGGGAAAAAAATGCAATACTTTAAAATTTTCAAATCTTTTGTGTAAAATTGTACAGGTCATTCAAAGCCACATGCTATTTAGTACTAACCCGTGCCCGTGGGCACGAAGCGGGAAAAAAAAAATCAATACTTTAAAAGATCTGAGATATGATTGGAATTTTAAGTGAAGAAAACATTGGTTCCAATATTAAATATATCATTAACTTAATTTAGCTAAATATATTTAGTCCAACATTGTATGAATATTCTAAGTATAATTAATGTTTATTCATAGAGACTTCCCCCGTGCCCGAGGGCACGAAGTGAAAACCAAAAAAAACAAAAAACAAAAAAACAAAGACTTTTTCTAAGCTTATGGAAAGAAATAGAAAAGGAAAGCAAATCTTTTGTGATTATTTATAATTAGCCCATATTTGGGAAGCAGCATTACTCATTTCACTAATTAGCCCAATAGACTATATCAAACTGATAGAACTAATCAAATGACCTATAAAAAGGGTGGAACTAATCAAACTGGTAGCAAAATTTACAATCATAGTGCTGGAAAAAATCCATTTTCTAGATAGACAATAAATATAACAAATACGCTTCCTAGATTTTTAAAAAAAAAAGTGCAAGTGAGAATACATTTCTTGAGACTTGAATTATGAAATCCATTGTTAAAAATCACTTCATAAACTTCAACTTTATGTGATTTTTCACTCATATTATATCAGTTTGATTAGTTTTATGAAAGTCAATTGATCAGAGTCATGGAAAGGAAAAAAGAAAAACCTATAAAAAAAAATAAACTCTATGAATATATGTATGATATGGGAAGTTTATATTCCAATATTTCTATTTTGAAAAAATCAGTCCACTGATTTAGTTTATCTCCCAAGATTTGTGTTTTGTATTTATTATTAGATATGTATATATTCAAATTCAAATTAATTTAGGCAATTCCTTTTTGCTAAAAAAAAAAACAGTCTAATGATTTAGTTTTACCCAAGATTTGTGTTTTGTATTTACTGAAGTTGACAATTTGGATATTGACATGTATTTATTCAAATTCAAATTAATTTATGGAATTCCTTTTTAATTTAGAGTTTTAATAGGATACAATGCAATATTTAATAGGATTAACTATTTTTGGTGGACAATCAATCCGACGGTCTGAAATATCTAAACTTGTGTCAATGGTCAAGATTAAAAATTGCTAACTTGAAAGGGACCCACACTGCTCTATCTTATTATATAGATATACAATTTATATACCATAAAAGAAAGTCGGAATATTTTGGAAAATATGGAATTTTTAGAACTTCCAAATCCATTCCCATATCAATCCGATTTTTATTTGGGTAAATTATAAACAAATCCTTAATTAAAGCAAACAAAAGTCTAAAGGAGCCGGTTTTTTTTTTTTTTGGAATTTGTCAAAAGTCCCTCTCATAAGCACGTGGCCAAACATTGCCCCAAACATTTCAGCCACTCACACCGTGTGAGTGGTTGTACAATAGCATTCCTCAATTCAAAAAATATTTTAAAACTTTAACCTTCTATAACTTTTGATCTACAACTCCATTTTTTACAAATTTTATACCGCTGTAAACGTGTCGACGAGAGCTACAAAACTAGTACCATTGTTGATATGTTTTGAGCATTTTTTTTTTTTTCAATTTGAAGAAATTTTGAAAAAAATAGAGTTTTGTGAAATTTCACAAAACTACTTTTGTGAAATTTCACAAAAGTAGTTTTGTGAAATTTTCAGTTACACAAGGCATGTAAGATTTTGATTTTTTTTTTTTTGCTCAAAATATATCAACAATGGTACTAGTTTTGTAGCTATCGTCGATACGATTCCAACGGTATAAAATTTGAGAAAAATGGAGTTGTATATCAAAAGTTATGGAGATTTTGTCCTTTTGTCAAAGAACAGAGACTTTTGATTAAATGCATATATTGAAGGTACTTTTTGTTAAATTTTTAGCTGACAAGGGATATATCTCTAACTCTCCCTTTTTATTTTTCCTGAGTTTCCAAATTTGGATTACTTTTATGGTGCCAAAATCATAATTTTTGGATCAGAATCTCCGTTCTAACTTGTACCTCTAATTAAGAGTAATACTACATCTACAATGAATTCCACAACGTATTCCACACAACCATGGATTGTTAGTTGTGGAATTCATTGTGAATGTAGCATTTTTGCCTAATTAAACCTAATTGGACCAAAAGAATGCCACGTTTTATGGTGCCAAAATCATAATTTTTTAAAAAAAAAAAAATTTCGTCCGGAAAAAAAAAATATGAATATGCCACGTTGTTGAATTAACTCAGCCCTGTCGGGTGCCGACTTTTTACCGAGGAAAATGACCGATCAGATATGACCATATTAGTACTCCACAGCATATGCTTTCAATTTCAACTACCAAAAGAGTCAAAGACAACTGTGTAGTGACGTGGCGATCAATTGACAACAACAACTAGGGTTTATGATTAAGAGATCAAAGAAATATCAAATATACACAGAGGTGGTTAATGGTTGGGTGAAACTTGTGCAAAACGAGAATATAACACACTCTCTCTCTCTCTCTCTCTCTCTCTAAAAAGTCCCTAAAGATTGACCTTGCAATATGGACATGATAACCCCTATTTTTCTACCTTGTGCTAGAGATGTTGGTCTCATAGTTGTAGTGGAAGTAGTTGGGGGAATTTTTAGTCTCTTTTAGTCTTTTCTCTATTTTTCTAACAACTAGTAAAAACTAAACATCAAAAGAGAAGTAGATAGTAGTAAATGATGACTCTTTCTTTTTTCTAATTTTATTCTTCTAAAAAGACTTGGGATCTAGTTTATAAAACTGAAAATTTTAGTTCTGAATTTAAAGTACTGAAAATTTTAAGCGATTGAATTTATAATACTGAAACCATTGTTTTGAATACTTAAATAGACTGCATTCAGTGATTATTTTTAATAGAATTTTTTACTTAAAGTTTTCAGTGGTGTTTGGCTAATTTTTCAATTAAGTCATTGAGGGGGGATCACAAATAGGGAATAAAATAAGGGACAGTTAGATATATCCCTTGTCAACTCAAAATTTAATAAAAAGTACCTTCAATATCTGCATTTAATCAAAAGTCCCTGATCTTTGACAAAAGGACAAGAATGACATGCACCCAAACATTTCCCATATTTTTCCCACTCCGCCCAATTTTCACGTGCCATGCTTTTGCAGCCACTCATACGGTATGAGCACTGTACCGTATGATCTTCTAAATTCAAAAAATATTTTGCAACTTTAAATCTCCATAACTTTTGACATACAACTCCATTTTTCTCAAATTTTATACCGTTGTAATCGTGTCAACGAGAGCTACAAAACTAGTACCATCGTTGATATGTTTTGAGCAAAAAAATCAAAATCAAAATCTTACATGCCTTGTGTAACTGAAAATTTCACAAAATTTTCACAAAACTACTTTTGTGAAATTTTACAAAACTCTATTTTTTTCAAAATTTCTTCAAATTGAAAAAAAAATTTGCTCAAAACATATCAACAATGGTACTAGTTTTGTAGCTCTCGTCGACACGATTCCAGCGGTATAAAATTTGTAAAAAAAATGGAGTTGTAGATCAAAAGTTATGGAGGTTTAAAGTTTTGAAATATTTTTTTAATTGAGGAATGCTATTGTACAGCCACTCACACCACGTGAGTGGCTGGGAAGTTTGGGGGGGTGGGCACGTGGGCTCTTGGTCACCAAATTCCTACCATTGCCTTACAAGGACTTTTGAATAAAGACAAAAAAAACGGCCACTTAATACTTTTTGGCCCTTTAATTAAGGATTTGGTCATAATTTTCCCATAAATTAAAAAATAATTGTATTTAGATATAGCATTTAATTCCAGTTTCAATTATGGCGTTAATTTAGGAATTTGTTACTATCTTTATTGTTTTAGTTTGCCTATTTAAAGGCGTAGGGTTCTCAGTTATGGTTAGACTTGAATGAATTGAATATTGATATTATCTCATTCTCTGGTTTTCTTCGTCTTCTCTCTGTCTTCTCCCTCTTTCTCGGTCTCTTTCTCACTCTTCTTTCTCTTTCTATATTCTCTTCCCTCTAGTTCTACATCAATTGGTATCAGAGCTAAATTCCTGGTTCATGTTCTTTGTATTTTTGCTCCAACCAAACAGGCCTTAATAACTTGCAGTGCTCATCATCTTCCACCCAGACCCACCGCCATCATCACCAATCCATTCTCTAACCACACCACTGTGTATCTGCACCCAAACAGTCCCTAGACCTCATACCTATTCCATGAAACAGTCACCAGTTTCTAAACGCATTAACACCATTGTCCAGAGTCCTGAAATAATTTTTTTTTTCATCACATTCTGACCAATACCAATCCGATCAACCAACCTCACGGTCATTACCTTAGCCACCAAGCAACCCCTAGGCCCAAACCAGACCCTACCCAAGCAAATACAAACCACCACCGAATTCACAACAAAGCCCAAAATTTTTGAGATTTTTAGAAAACACCCTAAAACTTCAGGAAAAAAAAAACACGAGACCCACCTCTAAGAAGTTCCAGCAGTTTCACAAATCACCCAAGGAGTTCTAGAATCACCATGTGCTTGCTAAGCTCTTGTGTAAGCACTATAAATGCTACGTTGGATCTTGGTAAGATATGTATTCCCTCTCTTGAAAATTTTGATTGCTATTGTATTGTAAGGTAAATCATTATAAACTTGCATATGAGTACACCTTTGAACCTAATCATCACATTCTTTGTCTTTGACATGGCCAGTCGCAACTTTGCATGCGTTCAAACCAACACAAACGTGAGAACTTAAAACATTGATAAAGCAATTAACGAAAGCATTCAAAAACTTATCAATTCAATGGATCGATTTTGTGAGCGTGTTCACACTTCGGTATATAAACTTGACAACACTTTAGATAAATGCTGAAATGAATTAGGAATTTGCCCTCCTCCCTGTCCTACTTGTTGGTCAGAACGTCACACTAGCACTTTTCAAACAGTTCTTAAGTGTGGCAATGCGTTGTGTACAATCACCATTGATGACGGCAGTTCAATGAACGTGATTTCTAGGCGAGGGATTACCAAGATGAAACTTACACCTAAACCATACCCACAACCTTTTAATGTAGTGCGGGATGACGAGACTTCCCTTTTAGTCTCAGAGCGGTGTTTGGTGCCTATCCAAATGGGAGTGCACTCTTGTGAGGTATGGTGGGATGTGTTACCCATGAATGTTGCTCATAATGTGCTTGGTCTCCCTTGGATTAATGAGGTAGATGCGCTTTATAATGAAAAAGAAGACACCTATCGTTTTAGGCATGGTGGTAAAATCCTTCAATTAAATCCTGGTAAACCTATTAAGAAAAATTGTGAACCTAAGTAAGAATCTTCCCAACAACCACCTGAAAAACAAACATGCCAACTCCTGACTGAAAAAAAAATTGTATAAGAAAGGTAAGGATCCAAGGCTTGTGTCACCTTTAATACCCAAAACTAATTTCCAGATCCCGTCTAAACCCACTGTTTACCTACCATCTGAGGTTACTCAACCATCACCAGGTTTGCAAGATGGGACACTTAATGACCTCCCACTTGAATCACCACCTCTACCGGCCAACCCGCCCACTCTTGCTTTAGTCCTAGAAGCTCAATTGCCTAATATTCCAAACTATCAACTAGACCTTACAGAGCATATTAATAACACTTTGGTCAATTTGGTCTTGTGATCGTAATCTTTTTGTGAGTGTCCCAAATTGTTCACCACACCTATCCATTGACCTTTTCATGTACCCCATGATTTTGGACATTCAACATTCGTTGTTTCTTTTGCCTCCTACTTGCAGATTGTTTGTTGATATTACACGTGAGATTGCATTATGTAATGATCATTCTCTACTTGCTACTCATGTTGATCGTAGGATCCTCGCATTTAATGAAGGAAACTTTGTTAAGGTTCATGTGCGCCTGAAATGTTAAACATGCATGCCTACCCTCCATTTCTTATTATTCTTCTACTGAGCCCTAATGCATATTTTATTAATTTATCTACTGCACTGCATGTGAATCGAATTTTCAATGTAGATGACGTGTTACTTTACCGAGATACCTTTGAGCTTGTTGTTTAATTCTACAGGTGTTCTTATTACAAGTTGTGCTACAAGTACCTCATTCTATAGCAGCAACGTTCCGACATCAATGACATGTGAATCACAGAGGATAAGCTTTATCATCCTAATCCTATTTTGGAGTAGTACAATAGCTTTTTACTCTCTGGAGGAGAGTCTTCTCAGTCGAGGAGAAATGATGGGGGATCACAAAGAAGGAATAAAATAAATTAGGAAATAATTGCATTTAGATATAGCATTTAATTCCAGTTTCAATTATGGCGTTAATTTAGGAATTTGTTACTATCTTTATTGTTTTAGTTTGCCTATTTAAAGGCATAGGGTTCTCAATTATGGTCAGACTTGAATGAATTGAATATTGATATTATCTCCCTCTCTGGTTTTCTTCGCCTTATCTCTGTCTTCTCCCTCTTTCTCGGTCTATTTCTCACTCTTTTTTCTCTTTCTATATTCTCTTCCCTCTAGTTCTACATCAGTCGTACATTATCAAACGCACTGGTATAAAAAAAAATACCACTTAATTGGTTGTCAAACATACCCTTAATAGTAACTTTTACTAAGTTGTTATTGGTATACCCGCATGTATGCGGCTACACTACTTAGGCTGTATATATATTTCACAATATCCAAAAAGATAGTATAAAATTTTTGTATTTAAAAAATTATTCAGTTTGCTTTGAAGGTGTGAGAAAATTGTGTTAGATATTATTTAAATATTGAGAGAGAGAGAGAGAGAGAGAGAGAGAGAGAGGGTGCTCGCGGCTCGGCTCGATAAAAGCTAGATTTGACTCGACTCGACTCGATGATAAACGAGTCAAGCTCAAGCTTGAGCAGGATGTCAACTCTTACAGCTCAGCTCAAGTACAGCCCTAGCCTCCATTATTAAGTATCCAATGCGCCACAAATGCTATATTTATCAACGGCGCGTGAGATTTGAATCACAAATAGTATATTATTTGTTGCGTGTTGACTGTGCAACAAACAATATGCCCAAATTTAATGTGGTAGTATTTGCGACGTGAAGTATGCGCCACAAATACTATAAGCAAATTTTGTTTACAATATTTATGACGCAACAAGTACACCACAAATTCTACCTGCGAAATTTAAATTTTGATTTTGATTTTTTTTTTTTGCTTTTTTTTATTTAATTATTTTTCTTATTGTATACCTACTACAATATCAATAAATTTGTAATCATAAATATAAATAGACTTAATGCACACAAAGTAGCCATTCACATACAATTTGAGAAAATAAATCCAATATTTGAATATATATATATATATATACAATACTGCGTCACAGATACTTACTTTTTGTAGCGTGTTAGTTGCGCGATAAATATTGTGCGTCGGAAAAAAGTAGATTTGTTATAGTAGGTGTAAAGAAAAATTTTGTTTAGTATATTTAGTTATTAAAAATTTCGTTCCCCTTAAGTTTCGTAACTTTTCGGCTCGGTCAAAAATGCAGTCTATCTTTTACGGCCCGCATCAGTATAACAATAGGGGTGGCAATTTTCGACATGACACGGCAACCCGACACGAAAATAAACGGGTTTTGGTGACCCGTATAAGGGCACGGGTCATAAACGAGTCGACCCGTTTGACACGATTAATAAACGGGTTGAAGCGGGTCAACCCGTCTAACCCGTTTGACCCGATTAAGTATTTAAGTGCAGTTGGGGCATTTTTTTTTTTAGTTTTAAAAATAATTTTTAATAATCTGGAAGTCTAAAATAAAAGTAATATAAAAAAAAATTTAAAAATTATTTTTTTAAAAAAATTATTATTTTTTTTTTTGAGAGAAAAAAAAATGTTTAAAATATATATAGATATATATAAACTAAAATTGTTTTTTTTTTGCTAAAAAAAAAATGAGTCGTTACCAACTTACCAAACAAGTAAATTTATATATAATAATTAATAACTAATGTAATAAAAAAATAATAATTAATAACTAATAAGGGACGAAGGAAGCTGGAGCTTGGAAGCATTCATGCATCAAGCATTGCATGAAAAATAAAAATAAAAAATAATTAAAAAAAAAAAAAAAAGGGTGGAAGCCAGCTAGGATTGGTGGATTGGGAGGGAGACAAATTAGTCAATTAGATAAATATAGCAAGTGAAGAAATTTTTTTATACTGTTAATAAAAACAATATTTCTTCTTATTCAGTTTGTGTGGATGTGCTTGGGTGTTAAGTTTATAATAGTTAGATATTGTTATATTTGTAGTATTTTGGTATTTAAGATGTACGTGTTAATAATTGATACATTTGATGGAAGACTTGTTTGTGTTCTTAGTAGAGCTGTAAGCTTGTTTCGAATAGCCGAACCGAGCTAACCAATTGGGTTTCTTAAATTACTTACAACTAAAAAATTGATCTGATCGCCAAAATTGGCAAAATAGATCGAACCGACCACTTCAGTTGGTTTTCAAAACATGAAAAAAAAAAATCGAAAATAAAAAAATAAAAATTCAATTTGAACTGATCCGATCCGAACCGAACTGAACTGAACCGATGACACCCTACACGGGTTAAATGGGTGACCCGTATATGACCTGGCACGATTATAACCCGACACGATTATGACACGTTAAGAATGACACGATTATAACCCGACACGACAATGACCCGACACGATAATGACCCGACACAACCCGATTGCCACCCCTATATAAAAAGCCATATCTTTTACCTCGTAAAACGTGACGCTTGTCAGCTGCACGAGCCTGCGTCACATTAACCTGCGGACCTAGCTACAACTAAAGTTTCTACAATAAGGATTATTTGTAGATTTATAAATAGATCGAATTTTTAATTTTACTTTTTGCTAAGTTATAAATAGATAGATTAATAGATTAATTAACAGATAGATAAATTGGTGGAGAATTGTATTCTAGACAATTCACCTCTTTGAAATGATAAGACGTAGGGAATGAAATGTATCGAATTAGGATCTTTATTTCTAGCACAATGCTATGTTACATTCTTTTTTTTGGCGCATATTTTGTAGTGTATATTTTAAGATGTTATTGGTCATATATATGCTATGTAAATAAACTTCCACATGTATTGACCAATCATATCAAATACATTATTCAACTCGTTTGCTTCTTGTAATGCCCCTGTTTGTTTCAGTTTTAAATAAGCTGAGAAGTTATAATCTCAAAAGTATCTAAAATTATGCTTTTGATAAGTTGGTTTGTTTTCCAATTTTAAGTTATTTTCTGCTTAATATAAGTTTGTACGTTAAATCATGTTTGGTGTAACTTAAACTTATAATAAACTATAAAATAATACAAAAAAAGTCAACTTACAAGCAGCAACAAACATCCCCAATGTCTCAAGAAAAGACTATCTATCTCTCCGCAAAAATCTCTAGCGATAACTTAAGTGATGACTAAATTTAACTTAACTATTTACCCTCAATTAATACATATATAATGATAGTTTGGTACTCCCACCGTCTCAAATTATTGGGCACTTTTGGGGAATCTAACTTTTTAAGGGAACATCATTTATTACACTGTTCTCAAGTTTAAATATTCTTAGTTTCCAACTTTACCCTTAATTTAGTTTTCCTATAAACTAAGATTTGGGGGAATTGTGAAAAAAGAAGTGGCAAAATAGAAAAGATAAAAATTTGGTGCGTTGACTTTTCAAAATGGACAAGCATTTTGGGACAACCCAAAATAGAAAGAGTGTCCAGCAATTTAGTACGGAGGGAGTATATCCTTGCAAACGATATTATACGTATAAACACACATTGATTTATAATTGAGATTTATCAAAATAATAAGTTAGTTCTCGGGATTGTGACTTGCATTATTGCTTCGTATCTAGCTATCTATCTTGATTACGAGACTAGTCACATTCAATGAGTCTATAAGGAACACCAAAGTCCACAAAATGATGATAAATATTAAGCACCATTTTCAACTAATGATACTTGTATATTGGATTCTTTTTAAAATTTGGTTCTCCAATTATGAGGTTGCACCATGAATATATATAGATACTCTCCTTCCTCATCAAATAACTAATACACATATATGGTTATAATAATTTCATGTTTTCTCCTTGTTGCTTTCAGTGACACTATAATGCTTTTTTTTTTTTTTTACATCATTTCAATTTTTAGTTGGCATTATGATCATTTATTGTAATATTTCAAATTTAAATTGCTTATTGTACCTAATGGCGGGATTGCAATTTCAACTAATTAACCAACCAAGATTTGGCCCCTTGTAGAATTACATATCTACCTCTTCTAAAATCATTACTCTCTCTCTCTCTCTCTCTCTCTCTCTCTCTCTCTCTCTCTCTCTCTCTCTCTCTCTCTCTCTCTCTCACACACACACACACACACACACACACAAGTGCACACACTTCAGGGGTACATTTGAAGTAATATATATATATATATATAAGCAAATTAAAAAGAAAAGTTGATGGAGTGGGACCTTATTTTACTATATTAAACTCCGTTAATTCAAGAATGATTCTTGATAGATCAACCAGCTTAGATTAATTAAGTTATAATATTTGATTGACTGAAATACTGAATTCACTTCATGTTAGATTAGTATTACTTAAACTAAAGTCATTATCACTAATACTCCCTCAGTTCCAAATTGCTGAACACAATGATTACACTTTTGTCAAACTTTTATACTCTAACTTTCTAAGTTTGCCCCTCATAAATCCATTTAGATTAGTTAGAGGTTTGAAAAATGAAAGGGCAACACAATAAAGATTCAAAATTTATTGTGTTGACTTTTCAATATGGACTAACATTATAGGACAACCCAAAATAAAAAGTGTGCCTAATAATTTGGAATAGAGGGAGTATATAATCTAAATGCTACAAGATTCGGTGTTTAACCTAAGGCCAATAATAAATAATTCAGGTATTACAAAAGAGTCAACTTTAGTAAATAGTAGGATTTGGCCCAAACAATACATTGGGATTGAAATAAATTTCAAGAATTCTAGAAGCACTTTTTTAATTAGTAGAAAAAAGTGGGGGTGTAGATTCTAGCTAGAGAGAGAATGCATATAGTACAGAGAAGAAATAATTACTTCACCTCCCCTGATATTGGTCAAAACTACACTGGCCTCCCCTCTATTAATCACTTACCAAAAGTAAAGTGTAATTTTTTTGAGATAATTATTTTGATATCCCTTCAGGTACAACAAGTATACAAGGATCTCCCTTGTAATAACTTTGTATTTTTTTAATTTTTACTTTGACCGATAATTGGTTGATTTTTGCAAGAATTGGATTTTCAGTGTTTTTGTTAAAACCAAAAGACTTAGGTCTTGCATGGTAACGTTGTGGTTTTTAGTTTTCAGTTAATATTAACGTTGTGATTTTTAGTTTTCAGTTTTTGTTTTCATTAACTGAAAACTAAAAACCACAACGTTACCATGCTGGGCCCTAAACTACCTATGTAAATTCCTATGTGACTTTTAGAAGTCCTATTAAATGTGGCCCACTAGCCTTCTATGTTAGTTGAACTCCATTAACTATTTAGCTAATAGAAGATTGCCCCAATTAATATATATGTATATATATATATATATAAAAGATATACGTTATTAATTGTTGAGAGAACCAATAATTGAATAGTTCATCTTTCAACAGTTATTAAATAAATGACTTTTTATATTTTAAGGAAATATTTGTAAAAGTCATTACGTAATCCAAGACCGTCTTTATGACAGTCATTAATAGGGCCTCTTCTCTCCTCTATAAAAGGTACACCCTACCCCTTGAAAGTTAACCTTAATCAATTACAGAAATAAGGGTGTGCATAATTGAGAAACAGAGAGAAGAAGAAGAAGCCTAGAGTAAAGTTTAATCTAAGGGGTTCCAATTTCTTCTCTACCAATTTCAATGGCGAATAACGGTATGTGAAATTACATTTTAATTCTTAAGGTGTATTATATTCAAGATCTTGGCATATAAAATTATTTTCACATGATAGTTTCTATCAATTAAATTCTATCAGTTGGTATCAGAGCCATGTTTTGGATATACACATCTTAGAATAAAAGTTTTGAGTATTGAATCATATCTCAATGTCGTTCAAATTGTTTTAACAATCTTGATATGTTCTACAAATCCACATAATATGATATATGCATGTCCGTGTATATATATATATATATATATCACAGATTCGTGGTGTTGCTCATGTTAACGCATGTTCGTTGGCATATCATGGTTTATATTACATGCTGATTGTTCATACCTACTTCAAGTGTAGTCCTTTTCAGTTTCATTATATGATGATTGGTTTCTATATATGCAAAATATTATATCAGAATATATTTTAGTGTTGGATGGTCATTTTTGCTAAGAAATGGAATTAGACAGTGGGTTATTTTCAATCATGAACAAGACTTTTGTGAGTATATGTTGAGAAAATTTGGGTTACACATATATGTTTGGATATTTGTATGACCTACACAAATTTGGTCATCAAATCCTATTTTTATTTCTTTATTGTTTAATGGCAGTATATTCAAGTTTTTTCTCTATTTAGTTTTTACTTAAAGTTTTAGAGTTATTGCTAAATATTTGTCATTGAATAGATTTCAATCACATGAAAGAGGGCATGAATTGAAGTTATTAATATTATTGTTTTATTAAATTAGTGATTGAGTAAATAAATGACAATTTAGCAATTAAATAATAACTCTAATAAAAGTGATAGAAAATATACAATTTTAGAGTTATTACTTAAAGTAATCATTGAACAGAAAATTCAATTACATAAAAGGAAAAATCAGAAATTACTGTTATTTTTATTAAAATTAGTAATTGAATTTGTAAATGATGACTTTAGCAATTAAATAAATAACTCTAATAAAAGGTTAGAGAATATTATTAGTTAGTTTTATTTTCATAGGTTTATTAACTTGGTAGTTGCCAAAGTGACCTAGATTAGTGAGCCTTATGAATATAAAACTACATTAAAGATTAGTCAAATAAGAGTGACATAAAATACAATAATATTCTCAATGGCAGTCATAGTTGGGAGATTGGGGCTAGCCCAAAGGAGACTCACTTTCAACTAACTATGAACTGGATAGGGTAATGTAATTTGTGTTACTGAGTAGTTTTAGAATTGGATACCCAAAGGTAACATGACTAACTATTAGGTGACATAAATTACATTAGACCTATATAGGTGATAATATTTTGCACCTATAGAGTGGACACTAGATATGCTATGGTTTCGCCCAAAGGATAAACTGTAGTGATGTCAATAGTTCATCTATTTAGAATTTATCATTCTATACTAAAGATAGACTCAAGGCCTTAACGTGAGCATTGTCCTATTTCAGTGACTGTTCCCACTTTGTTACACTCTCATGCATCTAGCATTCCAATTCTTAATGGGTCAAATTTTACGGAATGGTATGAACAAGTCCAATTCACACTAGGTGTGTTAGATCTTGACATGGCACTGTTGGTTGACAAACCTGAGGAAGTTACTGCTGACAGTACTGCAGTACAGGTTGACATTATGAAAGCCTGGGAAAGATTGAACAGACTTAGTCTTATGTTTCTGAGGATGACCATAGCTAATAACATTAAGACTTCTCTTCCTCAAACTAATAGTGCATTGGAACTGTTGACTGCTGTCAAAGAATGTTTTAAATCAGCAGATAAGTCACTAGTAGACACACTTATGGCAGAATTAACTACTGTCAAATATGATGGTAATAGAGGAGTTCAAGAACATATCCTCTATATGACTGACAAAGCTGCAAAATTAGGAGCAATAGGAATGCAAGTGGATGAATCCTTCTTAGTACAGTTTATTCTCAACTCACTCCCTTCTCAGTTCGGCCCATTCAAAATTCACTATAATACTCATAAAGACAAATGGAATTTGAATGAGTTGACTAGTATGTGTATTCAAGTGGAAGTGAGGTTAAGGCAAGAAGAACCCCACTCTGTGCTAGTTGTAACTCATGAATCTAAAAAGAAAGGAAAGTTTGTGAAAGGAAAGAGGATTCCACCAAAGAAAGGAGATGGACCTGGGAAAAGTAGCCAGGGCCATGGAAAGTTTATTGTCACTTATTATTTTTGTGGCAAGAAAGGTCATGTGAAGAAGGACTGCAGCAAGCGTAAAGCTTGGTTCGAAAAGAGAGGTATCAATATTTCTTTTGTATGTTATGAATCAAATCTTGCTGAAGTTCCTTCTAATACTTGGTGGATTGACTCTGGGGCCTCAACTCACATAACAAATTCAATGCAGGGATTCCTTACAACCTAGAACCTGAAAGAAAGTGAACGATTCATCTATATGGGGAACCGTCTCAAAGTGGAAGTGGTATTTGTTGGAACCTACCGCCTACTCTTGGAGACGGGTCATCAGATGGATCTTATGGACACTTTTTATGTACCTTCGATTTCTAGGAATTTGGTTTCTCTATCCAGATTAGATGTTGCTGGATATTCTGTTTTATTTGGTTGTGCGAAACTTAGTTTAATGTATAACTCTATTATGGTTGGTTCTGGTATTTTATATGACGGTCTTTATAAAATTTCCTTGAATCATGAGTTTGCACAATCTTTAATAGCCCTGCATTCGAATGTTGGTTCAAAATGAGGTCTAATTAATGAAAACTCTTCAATCTTGTGGCATAAAAGACTGGGGCATATCTCCAGGGATAGAATTGAGAGATTGGTGAAAACTGGGATTTTGGATAACCTAGACTTCACTGATTTTCAAGTGTGTGTGGAATGCATTAAGGGAAAGCAAACCAAACACACTAAGAAAAGTGCCACAAGAAGTACTAAGCTTCTTGAGATAATTCGTACAGATATTTGTGGACCACTCTCCATTCCATGTTTTGCTGGAGAAAAATACTTTATCACCTTTATAGATGATTTTTCTCGCTATGGTTATGTATATCTAATACATGAAAAGTCTCAGGCTGTTGACATCCTTAAGGTATTCATTACTGAGGTCGAGAGGCAGTTAGATAGAAAGGTTAAAATAGTGAGATCTGATCGAGGTGGTGAGTTCTATGGTATATATGATGAGACAGGTCAAAATCCTGGCCCATTTGCCAAATTTCTTGAAAAGCATGGCATTTGTGCTCAATACACAATGCCAGGTATGCCACAGCAGAATGGAGTTGCTGAAAGGCGTAATCGTACACTTTTGGATATGGTTAGGAGTATGATGAGTTTTTCAACTGTACCTGATTCATTGTGGGGTGAAGCATTAAAGACTGTAATGTATATCTTGAATAGGGTTCCTAGTAAGGCTGTCCCAACAACTCCTTTTGAGTTGTGGACTGGTAGGAAGCCTAGTTTGAGACATTTACATGGTTGGGGTTGTCCAGCAGAAGCAAGGATCTTCAACCCACATGAGAAAAAGTTAGATTCAAGGACCATATCTGGATATTTCATTGGTTATCCAGATAAGTCCAAAGGGTACAAATTTTATTGTCCTAACCATAGTACGAGGATTGTGGAAACCGGTAATGCCAGATTCTTAGAGAATGACGAAGTTAGTGGGAGTGATGAATCAAGAAAACTTAATCTTGAGGAACTAAGAGTGGATATCCCACCACCTTTCCTCCTCGAGAAATTGTTGTTCCTCAAGCTATTCAACCAGTTGAGGGAAATGAACAACATAATGGAAATGATTCACCACTTCATAAGGTTGTTACCATTGAAAATAATGTAGTATCACCACAACCGACAGTTCTGAGGAAATCTCAGAGGGAAAGAAAACCTGCCATTTCAGATGATTATGTGGTATATCTACAAGAATCTGATTTTGATATTGGGATTAATAAGGATCCGGTTTCATTTTCACAAGCCATGGAAGTGATAATTCTAGTAAATGGATCGATGCTATGAATGAAGAGTTGAAATCAATGGACCAGAATGGTATCTAGGATCTCGTTGAATTGCCTAATAATTGTAAGAAAGTCGGCTGTAAATGGGTCTTGAAGACCAAACGCGACGCTAAAGGCAATATCGAGAGATATAAGGCCAGACTTGTAGCTAAAGGTTTCACTCAGAAAGAAGGCATTGATATAGAGAGATCTTCTCTCCGGTATCTAAGAAGGACTCATTTAGAATTATCATGGCACTTGTAGCTCATTATGATCTAGAGTTACATCATATGGATGTGAAAACTGCCTTTTTAAATGGAAATTTGGATGAGGATATCTACATGAAACAACCTGAAGGGTTCACAAAGAAAGGAAAAGAACATTTGGCTTGCAAATTAAAGAAATCCATTTACAGTCTTAAACAAGCTTCCAGGCAATGGTATATAAAGTTTAATGATACCATTATTGATTTTGAATTTAAGGAAAACACTGTTGATCAGTGTATTTATCTAAAGATCAATTGGAGCAAGTTTATCTTTTTGGTCTTATATGTGGATGATATTTTGTTAGCCAGTAGTGATCTTGGTTTGTTACACGAAACCAAGGAGTATCTTTCTAAGTGCTTTAAGATGGTTGATATGGGTGAGGCATCCTATGCCATTGGCATAGAGATCTTTAGGGATCGATCTCGAGGATTGCTAGGGCTGTCTCAGAAAGGTTATATCAATCGAATCTTGGAAAGATTTAATATTTAGCTATGTTCAGTCAGTGATGCACCAATCATGAAAGGTGACAAGTTAAATGAAAGTCAGTGCCCTATGAATGACTTAGAAAAGGAATAAATGAAGAAAGTTCCATATGCATAAGCTATGGGGAGCTTAATGTATGCTCAGACTTGTATCAGACCGGATATTAGCTTTGCAGTTGGAATGTTAGGTATGTATCAAAGTAATCCAGGAATGGAACACTGGAAAGCAGCAAAGAAAGTTATGCGATATCTTCAAGGGACGAAGGATTATATGCTCACATATAGGAGATCAGATCAGTTAGAAGTGATTGGGTACTCAGACTCGGATTTTGGTGGTTGCTTAGATAGCAAAAAGTCCACATTAGGCTTTGTGTTTCTGCTAGCTGGTGGAGCAATCTCGTGGAAAAGTGTGAAGCAGTCCATTATTGCTTCATATATCCACGATGGAGGCCGAGTTTGTGGCATGTTTTGAGGCTACGAGTCATGCTTTATGGTTGCGGAATACATTTCAGGACTTGGTGTTGTTGACTCTATTGCCAAGCTGCTGAAAATTTATTGTGACAATACCGCAGCAGTTTTCTTCTCTAAGAATGGAAAGTATTCTAGTGGTTTCAAGCACATGGAACTTAAGTACTTGTTTGTTAGAGAAAGAGTCCAGAAACAGCAAGTGTCAATTGAAAATTTGAGCACTACTCTTATGATTGTTGATCCATTGACTAAGGGATTACCTCCAAAGACATATAAAGAACATGTTGTAAGGATGGGTCTTTTGAGTAATCAATGATGTAAATGATGGATATTTCAGTTGTAGTGTAATTGACACTTATGCGCAATTAAAGTTTGTTTCTGTTATTTTCTGTTTTCAATTATGTGTGCACAATTTATGTTTTATTGTTTGATAAACAGGAAATGTCTTAACAAGACACATTACATGGGCATTACAGAATAATAGACTAAGGTTAGTACAGGTTATTAATGGCGTGGTGCATGGAAGGGAATACGACATAAATGTTGTACAACCGCTATGACTCACATTGATAGTCTATGCTAATCTTAGTATAACAGTAAATGACAGTTTAGGTGTATTGGCTAATTATGGAAATTTGTGATCACATTAAAGTTTTATATGTGGAATCCAACTAAGTCAAGTATCATAATCGGTCTAGTGGACCAAGTGGGAGAATGTAAATTCTTATGTGACTTTTAGAAGTCCTATTAAATATGGCCCACTAACCTTCTATGTTAATTAGTTGAACTCCATTAACTATTTAGCCAATAGAAGTTTGCCCCAATTAATATGTATGTATGTATGTATGTATGTATGTATGTATATATATATATAAGATATACGTTATTAATTGTTGAGAGAACCAATGATTGAATGGTTCATCTTTCAACAGTTATTAAATAAGAGACTTTTCATATTTTAAGAAAATATTTATGAAAGTCATTACGTATTCCAAGACCGTCTTTATTACAGTCATTAATAGGCCATCTTCTCTCCTCTATAAAAGGTACACCTTACCCCTTGAAAGTTAACCTCAATCAATTACAGAAATAAGGGTGTGCATAATTGAGAGACAGAGAGAAGAAGAAGAAGCCTAGAGTAAAGTTTAATCTAAGGGATTCTAATTTCTTCTCTACCAATTTCAATGGCGAATAACGGTATGTGAAATTACATTTTAATTCTTAAGGTGTATTATATTCAAGATCTTGGCATATAAAATTATTTTCGCATGATAGTTTCTATCAATTAAATTCTAACAACCTATCCTTACAAAAACTATAAATATATATATATATATAAAAAAAATTAAAAATTAAAAAATTTAAAAAAAGAAGCCCGACCTTGTAATTTGTGTGCACATAAAGATCTAGACCATTCATTTTTGTGGGTTCCATGTGTACATGAATGGACCCCACCAAAATGAATGGCCCAAATTTTTATGTGCACATTTTATATTCACATAGCATTAGCTAATGTTGAATGTATATATAACTCCTCAATGCAAGCAGATAGGCGTAGAAAATGATTATTTTTGTAATTTGTATAGCTCTCATTTTTATGAGTAATGTTAGGTGCACTTAAATGGGACACCTATATAATACACCTGCTGATGTGGATTTCTAAAATTATATATCAATTATCAAACAAATTTTAAATTAATTTCAAATCTTCATCAGCAGGTGGATAACTAAGGTGCACAAAATCGGAATACTCAACATTTTTCCTTTTTTTTTGGGTAGAAAAAGAAAGGTTTGGTAACTCAAACAATGTCACACTATATCAAAATGTATTAATGAATGCACAATTAATAGACCAGACATTCCAAACAATGTTTTAAACAACCTTAATATATTAACAATGAAGATAACGACACTGCTAATTACCGAATTAATGAGCGCAGCTCATTGAACTAATTACAGCTTAAGTGATAAAGAAAGCCTAAATTAGTCAAGAAAATGTGGTACAATGAAAGTGATTATATTTACCTTAAAAAAAAACACTAGCCACTTGTCTCATCCACGTGGCTGTCTCTTCATGGCGTCCAGTAATAGAAAACAAATAAGCTAACGATAAGATCCAGTGGTCATTGCATAGTTGGACTTCAATTTGCTGGGTCTCACACGGTTTCTCACATTCTTCCATATGACTTCTAAGGAAGTCATATTGAATCATATACAGATTATAAATA
The DNA here is from genome assembly GCA_033977485.1 of Hydrangea macrophylla. Classification (NCBI taxonomy): domain Eukaryota; kingdom Viridiplantae; phylum Streptophyta; class Magnoliopsida; order Cornales; family Hydrangeaceae; genus Hydrangea; species Hydrangea macrophylla. The sequence continues at coordinate 32,383,445 of CM066999.1, read as the reverse complement.
TATATACATTAATATATGTGTGTGTGTAATAGTATTATGTTTTTTTTTTTTTTTTTTTAAATAGAGAAGAAAGGTTTTTTCCACACCAATACCATCAGACGACTTAACGTAGAATTTTAGCAAAATATATTACTTTAGTGCCTTTGTTTTCAATGGGTCCACAAGAGACTTTTTTTTTTTTTGTTCATTTAAACATATGTACTGGTATAGGTACAATGTTATGGCATTCCCAAATTTGTGAGTATCTATTAGTATATATTTCAAAATTTGGTTCCAATCACTTGGGTAGTGGAATCACGTTAAACTCGGTAGAAAAATTTAAACTTCATTATTAGTTGTTTTGGATGGCTCCACTGTTTCATGGAATTATAGCATTACTTCTTTTAAAAATGAAAAAGGTTAAGTACACCAAAATTAGTCACGTAAACTCAGGTATACACTAAGGTATTAATGACAATTTTGAAACTAAACATAAATTTTTGTCTTTCTATTTTCTTTGAAGAAGATTTTAATTGTCCATATCACCCGGTGAGAGTTTTGGTGATTTTTTTTGGTGTCTCGTTCATTACTCTTGAAAATAAAGTGGATTAGTGTTTTCATTACCATATATATATCCATATATATATTCAGAGCCCTTCTAATGAGGGATCTCTCATTTTAATAAAGTGATGACTTCTATTCTCGGCCGTTGGATTGTGTTTTCATTATATTAAGGATACTTCTGTCATTTCACTGGCGTGACTTGGATAAAATGACAATCCAACGGCCACAACAGAAGTTCTCACTTTATTAAAATGAAAGATCTCACGTCAGGATTCTGTAGAGATATTTGTACATTTATATAGCATGATGTAATTGAGAGAGACATATGTATGGTTTCCATAGTCTTTGCTTGAAAATGTGAATGCTCAACACTGTTCTCTATGTCAACTATGGAATTGAGGGTTGGATGCCATTTATTCTCCTACCCCCAACCATTTATTTCTCCTACCCCCAACATAAGGGGTAAGCCCCAAGTTAATTGTGAAGGTTGATGTCCTATTCAAAGGCCTTTTATATCTTAGCTAGTGGTTTTCATATAAGAATTCAAACTTTTTGTCTTTGTGTTCTTGTTCTCCAGATACCCAAATAAGATATGGCTAGACTTGCTTTAATGAATATGAACACAATACTTGAGAACACTTTAAAGTTTACCAACTGTGATGAACATACATAGCATTCAATAGAATAACAAAAGGGGCAATGAGTGTAGTGGACTAATTAATAGATAAAGAAGCAGACATAGACTTACAAACACATGCATACACACACACTTGATGTGCCCCATCCCTATGCAACCTTAAAAAAAAAAAAAAGTAGAGGTGTCAAACGGGTCACCTGTCGTCGCGTGGCGGCCAACAACGCCCGGGCTGCCCCCATCAAGGTTCACGGGCCTTGCAATGCCGGCACAATATATATTGAATAAATGTGTATACATACTAATTTTGTTTAATATAATATATATGTATATATTTTAAGTATTATATATATATATACATAATATATATATATATATACACAATTTAGGTGTTATTCGAATCTGTGTCGACGTCTTAGGCGGATCGGATATTGCAAAATCATATCCGGTCCATTTCTTTAACATAACATATAGATCCGGATCTAAATATAAATCTGCAAAAGTGATTAGATCCGTTAAAAAGTGCCGGATCCAGCCTAGATCCAATCTGTTAACAGCCCTACTTTCAAGTCACTTTATTACATTACAAATCGAGAGGAAGATATAGTTGAAAATAAACATAGGTCATAATGGTAGGTATAGAAGAGACAAAGATAAATACTGAAAATACAAAAATCTACTTCGAAGAAAAGTTTATTCCATGTTTATTCAAAAGTGGTGACTTTAACTACTATAATACAAGAAGGCTGGTATACCGAGTATTGACAATTCTACATTCACCTATATATATATATATATATAGAGATATATATACCCTCCATATTCCTTCTAGACTTATTGTTTTTCTTTTTCCTTTTTTATTTTTAGCTAGACGAGGACAAATTCCTTCAAATGCATATGTCCTCCACCATTTTGCATTCACCACCGTCATTTTTTGGATGGATTAGTAGGATTACTAACATCGTTGTAAGAAAGTAGGACATAAGACAAATTGCGAATACGTGTACTGATCCAGCAACACACATACTAAATAAATTAGTACAATCAAAGACTGATTTTATAAAGGGCTGGAGTGGGCTATACCCCCTCCACAATTTTGGAGGAAAAAAAAATTATAAAAATAAAAATACTAATTTTTTTATAATGTGCAATTAGCCCTCCCAAATTTTTTTTTTAAAAAAAATAAATAAAGTATGAATAAAATATTGACCAGTTGTAATTCAACGCACGTTAAATATTCGTTCCATTATTTTTTTTTTATATAACTTCTCAATGGCCTTACTTAATTTTCAAATTACAATGAGTGAGATCAAACCTTATCATTAAAAAATAAACAAAATAAATAAAAAAAATTGATATACAAAAAATCTTACCCATAAATGTAAATATGTAAACCAAAAGAAAATTTACCTCGAGGGCGCTACCCTTGACCCCCTAGGGTCGGCCCTGAGGGGAAGCGGCACACACGACCGCGTAGGGCCCCCTTTTAGGCAGGACTCACTCTAAAAAAATACTAACTCAAATTCATATTTAAGTAATCAATAAATAATATTTGTAATATTTATGCTAATATACAGAGGGCCCCCGTTTAGAAGTTCGAGTAGGACCCTCAAAATCTCAGGGCCGGCTGGAGCCCCCGTATAGATCCATCACTATGCATACATCCGATCGATCCCAATCCCCCCTAATTTAAAATCTCGGCACCGCCCTTGAGGACAACCTTCCTTGAGAGTTTCGAATGTTGACCTCTCATAGGAAGGCTAAAAGCTCTGGACAATTTGCATAGTTGCGCGTAACTACCCTCTATTATTTGTTTCAAGGTAAAATATTTTTTTTAAGTATTTCATTTTTTGTCAATATTTCACGATTTTTTTTTTTTTTTGAAAAAAAGTAGTTTAAAATGTTGAAAATGATTTACGGAAAACAAATATGCACGGAGTTCCTTACATCATTTTTCTGAAGGAAGAGGAGGATGGTGTGTGCACGTGTGTGATAGAAACGAAGGATTCAGTAGTGTGATAACAATAAATAAATAAGCAGGAAAATTAAATTTTAAAAAAAATATTTACTACTATAAACATACACTTATTTCTCAAATCTAAGGTTCCTTGCCCCTTAAATCCATCCTTGGTTTTGAGGGACTGGAAGGGTAATGTTTGTGTCTTGGTCAGGTTTTCAGACGTTGGGTTATATTTCTGGCCCACCCTGACAAGTATGCTGAGTTTTACTTTGGGCTTTTGGCACCTAATTTTGGGTGCATTTGATGGTCTGGTGCTCATCGTCGTATGGCTTGTAATTGTTTGTTTGTAATGTTATGCTTTCTAAATTTATGTTAAATTTGATTTTCAAATATTTTATGATCTATACTTATACAATGACTTGTTATATCACCGATTAATGTAACCGCTTATGATATAACTGTTAAAATATTTGAAAAGCATAGAATTATTCAATTTGCTGAGATTGGTGTTAAATGCATGGTTGTTAGATGGGATATATATTACCAAGAAGAGCCTTGGGGAGCCTTAGCAGTGGAAATTTCTTTGCTTCAATTCAGGTATTTCTGATCTTATAAAACGCGGAATTGCCTACAAAATGTCAAAAGTACCAAGAGAGAATGGGTTGAGTAATGTTAATGGTTCTTAATTTTGTATCTCAAATGTAGTTCTTAATATATATATATATATATATATATATATGTAATATAAAATTTTGTGAGTACTCACACTTCTTTCTTTCTGGCTTTTTTTTTTTAATTTGATTTCCTTTTTTATTTAGAAGAAAAAAAGACAAAAACATAGAGAAAATAATCGATAAATAGTTTTCATTGTCTTATTAAGTAAACATAGTTTAAATAATTTAAAATATAAAAATTTTAACTTTTTTTTTAATGTACGGTGATTAATTGGTAGCTATTTTAAGACGAATAGTTCTAGGCGTCTGAAATTTGAAATTCAAAGCAAGCTCGCAAATGCTTTAATTGATGCATTATATGATGATTATGCAGTGGTAGGCGTACCACATATCACTGATAAAATTGATAAATTATTTAGGGTGCATTTGATAAAATTGAAAATTAAGTGTTAAATTTTAAGTATTGAAAATTTTAAGCGATTGAATTTACAGTACTAAAAACAATTTTTTAAGTACTAAAATAAATTTGCATTCAGTGATTATTTTCAGTAGAAATTTTTCACTTAAAGATTTCAGTAATTTTTTGGCTACTTTTTCAATTAAGTGATTCGTTATCAACGCACTGAAGCAAAATAAGTGCTGAAAGTTTTTATTTTCACTACTTAATTAAGTTATCAAACATTCCCTTAAAATCAAATTTCATATTCAAATTTGGGAAGCATGACATTACTCTTTCAGACAAGTATTCCTATTTCATATGACAGTTTTCCAATTCTTGGTCAGAAGAACCCAAATACGTCTATCAAGAGCAATACTATGCTTCTCAAATTTGTATCGCAACTGTGATTACAAACACATTGATAGTGGACCAATTGATTTTCTTTGGAAACATAGCAATACTCGGATGGATTTCCTTGAGAGCCAACAAATAGATGTCTAGTATAGAAGGAGTTGAGACACCACATTCAAACCAGTCCAGAGAAACTCTGAGTCACAATTCCTAAGAAAGTTTTTTTTTTTTTTCTTTGCACGTAAATCCAGGAGCTGGGAAGAATAAGTGGGTTACGTACTATAATAAATCATTAGGATATAATGAGTAATCAATAATGCTAAGTATACACACTTTTTGACACACTGTGTTTTAAATGCATGTACCTTGTGTTGTTTGAATTTTTTACACTTTTCTGTGCACCACTTATACAACACAGGGTACATGTATTTAAAGTTGTGTGTCAAAAAGTGTGTGCGTGTAGTAGTACTCATGAGTACTACTTGGGACACAATCATTCACAAATTTTTTGGAAGACAACCCAAAAAACTATGAATAGTTGTGTCCCAAGTATTACTCGGATATAATATACATCCTAATTTAATACTAAAAAATATTGTAATCAGATTTCAAAATGTAATCAAGTCCCATTATGATATCTCTACAAACTGACATATTAAAAATCAAGTACAGAACTTTTGGGATTGGCGCCAACTCGCACATCCAAGATCTGTGAGAGCAGGGGCGGATTTAGACAATTAATATAGGGGGGGCTTAATAGAGGTTTGTTCGGGGGTTCGGGGGCAGCGCCCCCGAAAAAAAAATTTTTGGACCTATTTATACATATTTTGTGTATATTTTGTGTAGATGATATAAATTAATGCTAAAAAAATTAACCCAAAAACATAGGAGGGAAGAGGGATTTTATAATTAGCACAAAAATATAAGAGAAAGGGGGCTTAGTATGACAATTTTATAATATTAGGGGGGGCTAATTGTATTTTTCAGGGGGGGCTAATTGTAAAATTTTTTTTTTTTTAGTGCAAGTGTACAATTTTTTCAAAACCTAGGGGGGGCTTGAGCCCCCCCTTGTACCTCATTACATCCGCCCCTGTGTGAGAGTATGCCCACAAAAATGCAAGAGAAATCCAACCAACAATTACGTGGTTCACTCAAGATTAGGCTACATCTACAAATTATTTTATTATGCTCTAGGTTTGAAAAGAGAACATTAGAGAATACATTGGTAATTAAACCAATTTCATATCAATCCAAGAGGTTTTTCCAAATGGGATTTGGTGCCAGTCTTCCCCGCTCCCGCTTGAGTGAGCTTCTCCATGGACAAGAAAACCTTCTTGCGCGAGCGAACCTCCACGTTCGACTTTCCAAACTCCAACCTCGGTCGTGTTACTTTCCAGTGAATCGTGAGGGCTTAGGGGGACAACCCACCCATTCTTGTTTCCTCTAGAAAAACCTATCTTTGCGTGTGAATATCAGTTATGTGTTCATGCCCTCGCAAGTGGGGCACCTCGCTCGAGCGAGCTCACTTGATATGAGCAATCGTGGGACGACTCCGACAAAATCAAGCTAAACCCAAACTCATCAAGAACTTTTTTATGACCAAAAAAAAAAAAGATAGCACTACATATTTAACCAAATGAAAAACTCATACCACGTATTACTAGAAAACAGTAATCTAATAGTATTAATATTCTCCCATTCCTATGCATAGAGGAAAAAAGATTGTCCCTGGAGGCCTATCCCCCGATTAACTTGCTCCCCTCTCCACCATTTTTGAAATTAATTACCTCGACTACCTCTGTGGTCCTCCCTACATCACTAAGGGCTAGCTCCAAGAATTCCATTATACGTGTGTGTGTGTGTGTGTGTGTGTGTGTGTGTGTGTGTGTGTGTGTGTGTGTGTGTTTGTTTGTATATATGTATTAACGATCAGACCTAGTTTCTTTGTTTTGCTTCAATTTCCGCAAGAAGTCCCAAACCATCCTCAAGTCTATCATCTCTGCTATTATCACTGTGTCATATACCCATAGGTTACTTTGTGACAATTTTTTCTTTCAAGATCCATGTGTTTTGAAGAGCAAGATTGCTTTTTCAAGCATTTCTACCCCCATAGCTTCATAGTGTTGCCCACATTTTCATCCTTGAAAAACAACCCACGATCAAGGTGGAATAGCTTACTTCATCTATACGCATCTGTTATGAACCCACAAGGTAGAACTCATCTTTGAAAATCGGCTTGCAAGGGGCAGGTGCCTAGGAGTTAATAAACCACCAATCAATCCCATAATTAATCGACGTGGGACATGATCCTAACACCTCTCAGTCAGTCAATAAGTAGTCAATAAGTACTAGTAGGCCTCATCAAGCTTCCTATCTTAAAGAGGGTTGTGAATAAATGGTGAAGCTTACACTGGTCATCTTCAAGCCTTCCCAACAAAATTTCCTGCTATGCATTGTCCATTGATCATAATATGTATTATATTATATGTTAAAGCATCTCCAACAAGCTAGCTAAAATAAGTTTTAGCCAAATATAGAGAAAGACCCTTCCAAAATATCATCTCCAACAGACTAGCTAGTTGGCTAGCTATTGTGTATATTAGCTATCAAGGAAGCCAAATTTGGAGCTCCAAGTTGATTTCGGAATCTCAAGAGAGAAATTTTTGAAATCTCCATTGATACAAATCTCAACGGTGAAAACAGAATGAAGTAAAATAACAATTTCAAATGGAGTGTAGTGTACAAGTTGACTCCCAAAAGAGTACCTAAAGAAAATAGAGAGAATGGATCTTTTTACCTAAATTTAACTAGTCCTCTTGAAAATCTCACCCTCTTTCATCTTCCTAATAGAATATACAAGCTTCATGCATCTTTCCTTCCTTGCAATGTGATACGATCTTACAATAACAAAGAAAAACGGAGAAAAGATGAGAATTATGCCATTTCGAAAGGGCGAGACCTCCGTTTGATTCTAATGGAGGAGAACCTGACCTTCACAAGTTAGATAGACTAACATGCTTGAACAAAATACTTTTCTTCTTCTCATTTCATTAACTTAACTTACATATATAGGCAATAACAACCCACTATTAATCACACCTCCTACATATTAGGACCTCTAGCTATAAGATAGGAACCACTAAACAAGCAACTTAAAGGACCGTATGCAGTGATATGTGGGGCACGGATCCAAAGAAAAAAAGAAAAAGAAAAAAAAATTGAAATTATTACAAAAGCTTTGTCAGTCATACCATATTCAGTGATATGTGGCAATACCAATCACTAAAATGTACAGTATATAGTATAACTATTTAACCCTTTGTGTTACAAATTTTGATTCAAATTTGTGTAAAATAGCATCATTCATCAATTTCAATTACCATCAAATAGGAGTAAACAACATCTATAAGATGAGTATGCATCACATCTAATTGCATTAAAGTACTTAACAATAGATTCAAAATGGTACCATGGAATCTCTAGCTAAACAAATAAATAAGTAAATGGTACAAAAACCAAAAAGTGGAGCCCACAATTACTTCTTTTTTTTGTGTGTGGAAAACAAAACTTTTATTAAAGAAATCCAAGCACAAGTGCTTGGACCAAACTCCTGATTACCATCATCGCACAAAGGACCGCCCAACACATGTGAACACCTCGTACACATGTACAACCCCTAAACTTTTACCAAAAAATGACCTCAAAAAAAAAAAAAGCCAAAATATTATAACGCGGGATGTACGATAAATCCTAAATTGGATGTACTAAAGAAGATCGCTACTTTGAGCACGTGAATAAGAGAAGGTTAAAATTCTTCAATAGATTTCCAACTTAGTAACCATCATCACTTGGGTTACCAATTGCAAAATTATTGCAGTTTATTCCTTAATGCAACCACAGCTGTAACTCGCATAACAACTACAAGAGCAGTACCTCTACCTTTTTTTCTTTATCTATTTTCTGAACAGCAAACTTTATTCATAGGAATCCAAACATACAAAAGAGGGAATATCACATGGCAATTACAACCTTGGAAGCCCCAAAGATACCCCAAAGGTAAGTAAAAACATAATGGACTTTTTAAGTCAGCACATTTTACAAACACCTTCAAAGCAATCAAAACCACATCCTGACCATGGCCTTTTAGACCATCAAACTCCCAACAAAAACACAAAACAACAGCCAAAATACAATATAACTCAAAAATCCAACAAAAGGTGGATGCACAATATACAAAACCCAATGTAATCAGCACAATCCACTCAGTAGTTCAAAAGCCAAGTGAAACAAACAACCCACCTTCCAAAAAACTATGGATGCATCAGACCACTATTGAAATCCCAAAGAAATAAAATTGATGAGTGTTAGAATTAGTTTTATTAGCTTTAGGGTAGTTTAGTCTTTTCTTTTATATTAGGGTAATACTGTATACCTAGATATTCAATTTTTATTGCCTCTTCTATTCTATTATATTCATTCATTCAGTTTTTGTGTTATGAAAAACTCTAGCTCTCTTTTCTCTTTCCCTTTGTTGTTTTCTTGATTATTTAATATATTCACATGTTTTTTTCGGATGATTCTGGTTCGTTGTTGGATTTCTCGCTGATTCGGATTCGTATTTAGATCTCGCACTGCTTTGCACTCATTTTTGGATCTGTCACTGATTCTGGTTCGTTTGTTTTGTGTTTTTGGATCTGTCTTTGATTTTGGGTTCGCTTGTTTTGTGTTATTTAATTGCTTCGTTTTCGTAATGGCTACTGAACGTGATGATTCGCTTCAAGCGATTAGTGTTAAACTCGATGGCAAGAATTTTGCATATTGGAATTATGTGATGAAAAAATTTTTGAAGGGGAAGAAGATGTGGGGTTATATCAATGAGGATTTTAGTAAACCTACGAATGAAAATGCTGATAAATTTGCAGAATTGCTAGATGTTTGGGACACAAATAATTCAAAAATCATTACTTGGATCAACAACTCCGTTGCTCCCTCAATAGGTATGCAGTTGGCAAAGTTTGAATATGTAAAGGAGGTGTGGGATCATTTGGCTAAATTATTTACACAGTCCAATTTTGCGAAAAGGTACCAATTAGAGTGTGATATTCGTGCCCTTGAACAAAAAAATTTGAGTATTCAAGAGTTCTATTCTACAATGACAGATCTTTGGGATCAGTTAGCTCTCATGGAGTCACCCGAATTGCGGGCCTTTGCACCATATATCGCTAGTAGGGAGGAACAACGTCTGGTTCAGTTTTTGATGGCTCTACGTGAAGATTTTGAGGGCCTTCGTGGGTCCATTCTCCATCGTAGCCCACTTCCGTCCGTTGATTCTGTTGTCCATGAGTTAGTAGTCAAGGAAATACGTCTCAAGACACAGACTGGAAAGGGAATTCTCCCCGACTCTACTCCGTCTGTTTTAGCAGCCCCTTTTCGACCACAGTCCAACAATCAGAATAAGCCTTACTCGAGAGTTGGTAGTGATGTATGCAGCTACTGTAAGGAGAAGGGTCATTGGAAGGCTCAGTGTCCTAGGTTGGGTCGTGCAAACCAGCCCAATAGGAGCAATCAGCCCTCACATGGTCGACCACCACAACAACAGCAACCTCAATCTTCTCATTGGAAATCTGACAACCAATCTCAGCAGCGTTCATATAGGCCTCCACAGCCTACCACTGCAGTAGTTGTACCACCATCAGACTCATTTGGACCCGGTTCCCCTTCCCCATCCACTCCGTCCATAACCTCCCTTGCTGACCAATTTCAGAAGTTCTTTGCCACACAGCCACATGCTATGGCCACCTCTTCACTAGGTATGTCTTCAGGTATGTCTTCAGGTATGTCCTCAGGTATTTGGGTTTTAGACTCTGGAGCTTCTAATCATATGTCGCCTGACTTGTCGTCTTTTGCTTCCTTATGTCCTGCTTTCTCTTTGCCTGTTATGACTGCTGATGGTACTCCCATGCCATTAGCAGGTGTTGGGTCTGTTGTCACACCTCATGTATCTCTCCCTAGTGTTTACCACATTCCTAAACTTACTATGAACCTTGTTTCTGTTGGTCAACTTTGTGATGCAGGTTATTTAGTCTCTTTTTCTTCTACTTTTTGTCATGTGCAGGATCCGCAGTCTCAGACGCTAATTGGGACAGGCCATAGGCAAGGGAGATTATACATCTTGGACAAGATCAATGTACCAGTGGTTGCAGCTTCTAGTGTTGACTTGTCATCCTTTCGTTTGAGTTCATCTTCGTCTAGTTTTTATTTATGGCATTCTCGCCTTGGTCATGTGTCAGCCTCTCGTTTAAAATATTTAGCTTCTACAGGAAAATTAGGAGATTTACAAACTCATGACATTTCTGATTGTAGTGGTTGTAAACTGGCAAAATTTTCCGCTTTACCATTTAATAGAAGTATTTCTTATTCTCTTGCACCATTTGATTTAGTTCATTCTGATGTGTGGGGACCCTCTCCTGTTACTACAAGAGGATGGTCGCGATATTATGTATCATTTATTGATGATTGCACTCGTTACTGTTGGGTTTATCTTATGAAACGTCGTTCAGACTTCTTTGATATTTACAATACCTTTCGTGCTTTTGTTAAAACTCAACATTCTACTGTCATAAAATGTTTTAGATGTGATTTAGGTGGAGAGTATACCTATCATAAATTTCGTGAGTTGCTTGCTTTAGATGGAACTATTCACCAGTCCTCTTGTACAGACACTCCTGAGCAAAATGGTGTTGCTGAAAGGAAACATCGGCATATTGTTGAAACTGCTTGCTCTCTTTTATTATCTGCATATGTCCCTAGTGATTTTTGGGGAGAGGCTGTCCTTACTGCTGTCAATCTAATTAATAAAATTGTGTCCTCTCACTGCTCAGGTCTGTCACCTTTTGAAAAATTATATGGGCATGCTCCTGATTATTCTTCCTTAAAGGTGTTTGGTTGTACTTGTTTTGTCCTTCGACCTCATGTAGAGCGTACCAAATTGTCACCTAAGTCTGCTATTTGTCTTTTTCTAGGTTATGGTGAGGGTCAGAAGGGATATCGTTGCTTTGACCCACTTACTAAGAAACTATATGTCTCTCGTCATGTCGTGTTTCTCGAGCACATACCCTTCTTTTCTATTCCTGATAATCATCATGAGTTGAGTAAATCTGATCTCATCCATCTTGACCCATTCTCTGATGATACCGATAGTGTGCCCTCTCAAGCCCCATGCACCACTGATATTGTCTCACCTCATGGTTCTACTTCTACTGATACTGGTACCTTGCCGCTTGATGCTACCTCCCTTCCAGAGGCCACCCAAGCACCTACTGAGACTGTGGAACCTCCTCACTATCCTGCTCGCACTCGTAAGTCTACTCAATCACTTGATTTTGTTTATTCTTGTTATTCGGATTCTTTTGCTTCATTTTTAGCTTCAGTTCATGTTCTCTCTGAGCCTCTGTCCTATAAAGAGGCAGCTCTTGATCCTCTTTGGCAACATGCTATGGCAGAGGAACTCTCAGCATTGTATAAGACAGACACTTGGAGTTTGGTTCCCTTACCTTCTGGCAAGAGCGCTATTGGTTCTCGTTGGGTTTATAAAATCAAAACCAAGTCAGATGGGTCTGTTGAGCGGTACAAAGCAAGATTGATTGCCAAGGGTTTTTCCCAGCAGTATGGTATGGATTACGAGGAGACTTTTGCTCTTGTTGCTAAAATGACTACTGTTCGTACTCTTATTGTAGTTGCTTCTATTCGTCAGTGGCATATAACTCAGATGGATGTTAAAAATGCCTTCTTGAATGGAGACCTCCAAGAGGAGGTTTATATGGTTCCTCCTCCGGGTGTTCCTCATGGTCCTGGTAAAGTTTGCAGGCTTAAAAAAGCCTTATATGGTCTTAAACAAGTCCCTCGAGCTTGGTTTGAGAAGTTTTCCACAGTGATTACCTCATTTGAGTTTTCCCCGAGTGAGTATGATTCAGCTCTCTTTATTAGGTGTACCACTGTTGGTCGTATTATGCTTTCTTTGTTTGTTGATGATATGATTATTATTGGTGATGATGTTGATGGGATTGTAGTGTTGAAGTCTGAATTAGATCGTTGTTTTGAAATGAAGGACTTAGGTCCACTACGTTATTTTTTGGGGATTGAAGTAGCCTATTCTCCAAAAGGTTATCTTCTTTCTCAGTCTAAGTATACAGGTGACATTCTTGAGCGTGCTCGTCTCACTGATAATAAGATTGTTGATACCCCTTTGGAGCTTAATGTTCGTCTTTCCCCTTCTGATGGCGTTCCTTTGCCTGATCCTACCTTATATCGCACTATTGTTGGTAGTTTGGTTTATCTTACTATTACTCGTCCGGATATTGCTCATGTTGTTCATGTTGTTAGTCAGTTTGTTACTTCCCCTACTACAGTTCATTGGGCTGCTGTTCATTGTATTTTGAGGTACTTGAGGGGCACTAGGTTTCAAAGTCTTTTACTTTCTTCATCATCTTCCTTGGAGCTGCGTGCGTACTCTGATGCTGATTGGGCCAGTGATCCTATAGATCACAAGTCTGTTACTGGATTTTGTATATTTTTTGGTGATTCTCTCATTTCTTGGAAGAGCAAGAAGCACGATGTTGTTGCTGTGTCTTCCACAGAAGCTGAGTATCATGCTATGGCTTCGACTACCCGTGAGCTTATTTGGTTACGCCGACTACTTACAGATATGGGTGTCTCCCTTCCTCGCCCTTCACCTATGTATTGTGATAATAAGAGTGCTATTCAGATTGCCCACAATTCCGTTTTCCATGAGAGGACCAAGCATATAGAGATTGATTGTCACATTACTCGTCATCACCTTAAGCATGGAGCTATCACTTTGCCTTTTGTTTCTTCTTCCGCACAGATTGCTGATTTGTTTACAAAGTCACATCCGATTCAGCGTTTTCATTTTTTAGTTGGCAAACTCTCTATGCTTTTAGCTGCAACATCGTGAGTTTGAGGAGGGGTGTTAGAATTAGTTTTATTAGCTTTAGGGTAGTTTAGTCTTTTCTTTTATATTAGGGTAATACTGTATACCTAGATATTCTATTATTATTGCCTCTTCTATTCTATTCTATTCATTCATTCAGTTTTCGTGTTATGAAAAACTCCAGCTCTCTTTTCTCTTTCCCTTTGGTGTTTTCTTGATTATTTAATATATTCACAATGAGAACCCCAAATCTCAAGCAAGAACTCTATATTTGAGTAAGTATGCATACATATTTATATATATATAAATATATAAATTAGTCCTCTTCACTTTATACATGTACATACAAACAAGACCTCCAGGCCTCGGGGGATTAGTCGAGGTGCGCGCAAACTGGCCCGGACACCCCCGATTACCAAAAAAAAAAAAAAACAAGACCTCTACATTTGATTAAGTATGCATATATAATATACTCCCTCCGTCCCAATTTGTGAGTCATGTATTCTATTTTGGATGTCCTAAAATTAGTGTGCACTTTCCTAACTTGGTATACAATTTTTGCTTACTTTCCAAAACTACCCTTCATTGAAATCTATGCCAAGACCAAACTAAAAAAATAGTTGCAATGATTAGGGGCAATTGTGGAAAGTAGGTGTAGATTCTTCTTGTCCCCTTAATAAGTTGAATTCCCAAAACATAGACTCACAAAATAGGACAGAGGGAGTATATACAGAACACTTCTAGTAAGGACGCCCTTACTTTATTAAGTTAATGACTTCTATCCCTGCCATTAGATCGAGTTTTCATTAAGGGTACCGTTGTCGTTTCGACAACGAAAACGACAATGGTACCCTTAATGAAAATTCGATCTAACGGCAGGGACTGAAGTCATTAACTTAATAAAGTAAATGCGTCCTTCTGAATATATATATATATACAAAGCCAAACCAATCAATTCTCTATACATGTATTTACCTACTAACATGTAGATACAGAGAGATGGGAGCAGACGGAGAGACAAAGAAACTAAAATCAAATCTGGAAACTAGAAAGTAGAAATCTGAAACATGAGATCAATCTAGAGCTTGTTGCTATTTGAGAGTGACAAAAAGAGTGAGAACCTGGGAAAGGGAGGCAGCGATCGGAATGGTCCGGCGGCAGTATGGGAATGGTCCGGCGTCGACGATGGGAGTAATCCGCTGGAGTAAAGAGGGAGATGGAGAGAGCAGAGTATCGAAGAAACACAGAGAGACGCATGAGGAAGGGGGAGGAAAGTAATTTTTGGGGAAAAAATTAGGGTAAATTTCAGAAACACCCCCTGTATTATGACTCATTTGTACTAATACCCTCTGTACTATTAAACTGAACATAGTGACCCCTGAACTATCATAAGGACTTACATGTCTAACATTATTAAAAGAAAATAAGAAATTACTTATATACCCCTGGTTATATTACATATACCTAAACGTTTCTCACTAGTTTTATATATACTAATCTTTTATAATTGACTGAAATTCTTCTCTCACGTATCAGACGAAGACGACAATGAAGAAACCGTAGAAAGCTAGGGTTTCAATCCTTTACTATGTTATCAGTTATCTGAGTCAGTAGAGATGAATTAAAAGGGTTTCAATCCTTTAGTGCTGTAGAAGCACACTACTTGTTGATTCAAATCGGTTGAGAAGTAACTTGACCATGTACTCTCCATTTGTTTCTGAAAGATAAATAACATATAAAAATTCACAGACAGCAATATATGCATATATGCACATCAATATATACATAGACACTAATATATGGTTAATGTCCAATTTTCAAACAAACTAAAATTCTCTACATGATTTCAAACCAAAATTCTGTTTTTGAGGTTGGTCATCAAAGACTAACAATTTCTAAGGTTAGTCATCAAATTTCAGTCGTTAGCTCATGTACTAGATTAACAATTTCAAACAAATCAATACCCAATTTCAACCAACATTCTGTCTTTAGCTCATGATTTCAAATGTGTATATATAAACACACATTTGAAACTAGCATATATAAACACACATGCACAGATCGTGAGAGAGAGAGAGAGAGAGAGAGAGAGAGAGAGAGTTAATACCCATTTTCAAATAAATCAAAACTTTATACACAATTTCATACCAACATACATATATGTGTATATATATGTTTATACATACACATACATAGATCAATCGAGAGAGAGAGAGAGAGATCTAGAGCAAAGTCAGAGTCAATACCTTTCTCCGTTATACATACACATACACATACACCTTTCTTTCTTATTTCACCAGTTAACGTGCAATCTGAAATATTTGGAGCTTTCTGAATCTCAGAGATCACTTTGGTCGTCTACATTTCGAAAAGTTTATGAGCTCCCGAATCGTCAAATTTTCTCTCTCGTATAATCTCTGATGTAATAGAAAGAGGGATTGCAGATTTCGAAAGGAAAAAGAAGCAAGAGATAGCCTTGGTTGAAAAAGAGATGGAACTCTCAGCTAAGGCATTCTAGAGAGAGAGACATCCAACTGGGTCTCAATTGGGTGTGTAGTGTATCCAACTCTTAAGTTTATGAAGAGTTTATAAGGGCAAAATGGTTCATGGATTCAAGAATTTGTGTCATGTGTTTGGAACATGTTCAACAGCCTCTAATTTTTGCATGATACACAAACAGAAGGGTTAGGTTGGTCAAGTACATATACCTCAAGGGTTCACTATGTTCAATTTAATAGTACAGGGGGTATTAGTACAAATAGGTCATAGTACAGGGGGTGTTTATAAAAGTTAGCCAAAAAATTAGGTCTCTTTTTGGTTAAGTGTTATTTGTGACACAATAAGTGTGTGACAAATAATGAAACTTTTATTTGTGATGCACATGCAGCGTGAGAAATAATAAATTTTTTATTTGTGACGTGTACATGTGTCACAAATAATCCTAGCAATTGGTCAACTACATTTGTGACGGCTACAGGTGCGCCAGAAATACAAACAAAAATGCACATCAATAAATGTCATTTTTGTGATGCGTTTGTGCGCCACAAATAATGCGCGTCACGAAAATGTAATTTGTTGTAGTGATTCTACATCCGAAAGCAAGAAAAATGTCCACCAGAAAAAGGCTATATACCACCATAGAAAAACACGTTATGCTACCTCGGATGTGTGTTCACAAGTAGTGTTGGATGACTAAGTTCGAAAGAGATGTACATAAATTTTGGTCCATTTGGATTACACGACAAAGTTTTCTCTTGAGGACAAGAGCAGAATTTAAGGGGGAAGGATTGTTATATTCACAAAATTTTCTATAAAAAAAATGTATAATTAGTTTAATATTTGGTATGGCTAGTGGGTAAAACAAAAGTGGTGTAGTCCTGTGTTGGTGGGTATCCTAAGTAGGTGGTTAGTGGGATAGATAGTGGGATAGTGATTTCATCTATATTTCCTTCTCTATTCAAGCCACTGATGTTAAGAATATAGAAGTTTAAACCCATTTTGTGATAGTTTATACTCCGTATAACCTTTAGAGGTTGATTACCCTCTAAGTAATCATTTGGAGGTACAGTTGCCTTGATTCAATCATTCTCTCATGTTTTTTCTATTTAATTTTAATTTTCCAAGTTAGAACCTTTTAGGTTTGTAACATAATACTACTTAACCATTATGTTGTAGTGACAGGCTTTTATAAATAAGATAGAGAATTTTTGAGGTACTTTGGTATATACTATCCCATTAATGAGAATGAGTTATTTGAACGGATTGACATTTAAGGACCCATATATAAATAATGGACCCCTGAATGGAATGGTATGGACCCACTCAAGTAATCCATTTTTATTTGCTGGAGGTTGCCACATCAGCATGACATGGGTACTTTTAAGTTACCTGAAAAATTTCTCAAACAAGAGACCTATTTTTTTTCCTAAAAAAGACAAGAGACCCATTTTAGAGCATCTCCAACATAGTAGTTATTTTACTTTAAAATAAAGTAGCTGGGCAGAGGGAGTTGTACATGCTCAGCAAACTAGCTACACGGATAGTTATTTTCAACATTTAGCTAATTTACTAAACAAATTTATCTAGCCAAGAATGAGTCTCTATATTCTCTCTTCAAATCTCAATCTTTGGATCTTTCATTATTCAATTGGCACAAATCTCAACCATAGAAAATATAACAAAGTGAGACTATAGATAAAATAAATAGCACTGCTGGAATTGTAAATTAAATAATAGATAGCTAAAATAATTTTTTAACTAAAGTAGTTGACTATAAATAATTTTACTGCCAAAGATACTCTTACATAGGTTTGTAAATTTGACACATTTGGTTCAACAATCCAATAGAATCCTCTAGTTCACTTTTCCAAATAATATCCATTAATCGAAATGTTAAGAGTAATGCTAGGTACATTTAATGGGACACCTAAACTATCCATTTGTTGATACAGATTTCCAAAACTATTCATTAGTTACCAAACAAAGTTTCAATTAATTTCAAAACTACCACAACACATTAACAGGTAGATAATTTAGGTGTCTCGCATAGGTATATCTAGCATTACTCATATGTTAATCATATCAGGGAAAACACAAGTTTAGTAGCATCACTATAGATTAAGATATCTCTCTACGTTAAGGCAATACATTATGGCATGGGGTAGGTGAGAGAGACTCGAGAGAGGGGAGTATCCCCAGTAGCATTTTGTGGGTTGTACTTTGGGCAGGATGCATGTGGGTGTTGTAGGACAACAATTTTCTTTCTTTAAAAAGAAAAAAGGGAAAATAATGTGATCTCGCAGCACCACATGGGGTGCTCCCGAGGATCCACAGCGAGAGAGGAAGGCATTGAGTGTGGTTTTACACATACACTGAGAGAGAGAGAGAGAGAGAGAGAGAGAGAGAGAGAGAGAGAGAGAGAATATGGTCTAAGACGATTGAGAAAGATGAGAAAGAAGACTATGTTACGTCGTCGTTTTGGAGTGGTATTTGGGTTCTCCATATATACGATAACATTTTCGAGCTGATGAGATCACATTACTACTGTTTAATCTCTCCCACACAAGACAACGAACGGCCAGCAAAGAAATTGCGTAGGAGGAATCGGTTCGTTACATACATTTTTTTTTCGGATATGAGGACAAATCCCCAACCTGTCCTCCACGACTTCAAGATCAGTACCTATTGTTGTTTTTATCATAGTAGAATAGAGGGCAATCCCCGGGCGCGTGCACCAATCCCACAACGCACGTACTCGATAAATCAGGGAGGTAAGTTAGCGGTAAGATCTGAACCCACACTAAGTTGGACATTGTCCATATTGAGATTCATCCTTCCAACTAACTTACTTAGAGAGGCTAAAAGCCCTGGCCAAATCCCTTATATTTTATCCATGTGAAGTCTCGAACCCAAGACCAAGGGGTTCGTTATATGCATATATCTATATAATAAGGGAGGAAGGTCTTTGTCTTCCCCCAAGATAAAAACAAAGAAGGGCTGAGATTTAATCTTACCAAAGACAAAGAACGGTCCAGATCATCCCAAACAAAACTCACCCATCGGCACATGTGCCATCTCCTCATTTTGAATTTCAAAACTCCACTCACCACTCTATATCTCTCTCTCTCTCTCTCACTAATTATTTCCCCTCTCTCTCTCTCTCTCAAAACAGTCCTCTCTTACACACAACACAATCCCTAAACTTCTCTCCCTTTCCAATCAGACGTTCTCACCAGTGAAGGCGTCACTGATTTAACGTCAGAGGTGAGGCCGCCGTTGGAGGTGAGACCGTAGTTGAACGGCGGTAGTCTTCCATCTCCATTTTCCCTTTGGTTTCAAAATGACAGTTCTTAAATTTCTATCATGTTTTCCACACTCCATTTTCTCACTTTTCTGTACCAGCTCTAGCATGTTTAGTAGATGTTAACTCCTTTTATTTTTTGGTCAGAATTCATGTTACTCTTTGCTTAATTTGGTTGTCCTGGATTTGGGTCTATTTGTATGTTTTGGTTCTTGGATTCTCCAGCCGCCGCCCACAGAACTAGCCACCATCACAGTGAGTTGGCTATGCATTGTATAACATGCCTCTTGGCTATTTTCCCTATTGTTAATTTAACATTCTGAGTTTTGTTATTTTCCCTATGATCTTAGATTGATGATAAATGAGATTGATTTTACTGCAAATTTTTGGGTTTATTTTTTATTAGTATATTTTACTGCAAATTTTTGGGTTTATTTTTTATAAGTGTATTTTCTTATCAGTCCTCTCCCAAGGCGTCCTTAGACAAATGTGTTGAGAATTTATGGAATCTTATCAGGTTATTCTTTTGGCTCTTTGTTTATCAATTTCATTGGTTCACTTCATAGTGACTAACCATAGATAGTTTGTCTTCATTCTAAGACTGACATCCTCTTAATTTCTATTCATTAAGCGTGTTATATTAGTCGTTCTCTCTGTGTCAACCTAGTGATTTCAGGTATCTGTGAGTTCAATGCTACTTTATCATTGAGTTCAAATGCTACCTTAATTCATTAGTTTGTGCAAGGACCTTCTTTTCAGTTTACTTTATGAAAAAAAATCATTCTTTTCAGCTCTGTTTTGTGTTTTCCGAAAAGGAGAAAACTTATGACAAAGGTTTGTATGAGTCACAAGCATTTGTGTCATTCTCATCTTTGCCGTCTCATACTCTTCTTTGGTCGGAGCATTCTCAGAGTTGGTATGCCCCAAATTTTGGAGCTTATTTATTTGCAAATAAAACGTAAACCACGGGCATTGTTTGATTCAAGACTTTGGGGAAATTTAAATTACATTGTTGTTGATTACTCCGTTTGTTTGTTAAGGAGCTACACACAAATAAAATAAGTTACTTTGGTAATATGGAGTAGCTCTTGCTAAATGGTAGTTTGCTCCCAGCTTGCTAATGATATTTTTAATTTATTTCAATGGGTTCTTCTTAGTTGTTTATTTGCATATCTTGAGATGTAAGAAGACCCAAGTGTGATCTTTACATTTTATTTTGGGTTTGTTCCCTAGAAGGCATATAACAAAGTAGAGCATAAAAAATTTACCACAGTTTTTGTAAACGTTATACAATTGGTGAGTAAGTTAAACTGATCATTTTTTACTTAGAAATTTTCTTTCCTTCTTTTTTAAAATTTTCATTTATTTTTTTTATACTGCCCTTGAGGACGGTGTTATATAGGAAATTAGTTCTTGATCGAAATCTCGCATGGTAAGAATTTGGTAGTGGCTTTAGCCACGGGCAATACCCCCAATGCTGTGAACATTGCATCAATGCTTCTTTTTTTCTTTTTCTTTTTTTCCTGATTTTTTCTGAGCATAATATAGAAGAAACCCAAATAGACTACGAAAAAAAAAGGAGCAGTGCTATGGTTCCCAAATTTCATTATAGTGGGGACCATTGAGTTTTTGTTGGAAGTTGTATTAGGTAGTACAACTATCAAAGCATGAGTAATGCTATGCTTCCCAAATCTAAATCACAAATTCACATCTCAAATGATGTGGCAGTGGGTCCACTGAATTTTGATTGGAGGATGTTGAAGTGAGCCCATAGTGGTCCTATTGCCACATCATTTGAGATGTGAATTTAGGAAGCATAACATTACTCTCAAAATATTTGTGTACCTAATTTGGGAACCAATGCATTTTTTAAAAAAGAAAGGTGATTTTACCATGATTAACCATGCTCTGTTTTTTAGTCCTTGCAGTTCAAATTTTTGTTTTTAAATGTTTTTTTGGTACAGGTGGTTATAGAACCTTGATTGACCATACTCGGACTTTAATGCTAAAGGGTGTTGGATTGTTTGCCAATCCTCCATAGTGACAATGGGAGCCAAGGTACTCTCCATATAACCCACCAATCAGTGTCTTCCTATTTGATTTTATTAATCTGTAATCACTTCTACAAATGTTTTGAATCTTTTTTTTCTTTTTTCTCATCAAAATGCTTTGAAATAGTTGGGCATGGAATGGTAGATGGTTGGAATTTTGAAACAGAGTTCCTTATTATCAAAAAGGTGCTAAAAAATTTATATGCACTTGAAATTTAAAAAAAAAAAAAAAGTTATATATTGTAAAGCTGAATTGTAAAACTGTTACACGGTGAACAAAGCATCAAAATTTCAGTCTTTGGGAATTGAAATATTTTGTGAAAACAGTAAGAAGAATTAGAAAGAGAGAGAACATTAAAAATATAAATGTGTGAAGATACAATACAAGCATGTATAGTCAAGAAACTTTGTATAAGTTGTAACTAATTTTGAGCAATATTGTTTATTATGTTGTAGGCGGATATTATACCCCCCGTGTCGTTGGGGAGACGTGGAAATGTGAGAGTGAAAAATATTCCATATTACAATGCTCAAGTCACACAATGAGTTATATTTGTCTACTTGGTAATATTCTCTCTTTTTGTTTCTTAAATACACAAATGGTGGTTCTAACATTTGCAGAGTGATTCTAAAGTTTGTATGCATAGTTAGAGCATCCACACTGGGTATAGCAAACTTAAGACTGATGTTTGCTAAGTTTAGTGTACCGATCAAATACACTCGCAATGGTTTTGTGTTCAAACGGCAAGTAAAAGGCCGTGTGAGATATCAAACGGCATACATTGTGCCGTGTGAGAGTAGGCGGCACAATGTGTGCCGCGTGATATCTCACGGCTTCCCATGTGCCGTTTGTCGCCCAACGGCTCTCTACCAACGGCTATCCTTGTATACCCAACGGATCTCTACCAACGGCAATCCTTGTATATTTCTATATATATAGATGATATGAGAGTTGTCAAATATGTATCTATGTTAATTTTTTTTTTCTACATTAAATCTATGTGTGTTCAAGTCTTTTACATTCAAGCATTCAAGCATTTAATCTATATGTGTTCAACGGATGTGTCTTTATTTTTTGTATTAAATTCAAGCATTCAATTTATCTGTCTTTATTATTATTTATTAGTACAAACATTCAAGATCTATACTCTTATTTGTTTTGAAACTAATTATATTATTTTGAAAATATAAATAAAAAAAAGGGAAAAAAATCCTTTGTTTATTTTTATTTACTAAAATAATAAAGTCTCTATTTGACTTATTTGTATATATTCAAAGTGTGCATGATGCATCGTTTTTTTTGGAAAAAAGCCTACCGAACATCATTCAATAAACACTGCACAACGTGAACCACAAGAACAACAGTCGATTGAAGACGCCGCACGTGTTGTCGACGACAACCCGCACGCTTCCGATGGAAAACTACGATCAACAAACAAGGTCATAGGTTCAAAATGCGCGGCAATTTGAAGAGTGTGCATTCGTTCTACATCCGTCTTTCAGACTTCCCACAAATCAAAGCTGTTATTGACCTTGCTGGATGGTCTCGCCTACTCGCGTTGGATATGCCAAATTCTGATCAACGTTTAGTGGAATCAGTTGTCGAGCGGTGGTGGGACACGACTCACACGTTTCATTTGCCATTAGTTGAGCTAGGCATAACTCCGTACGATTTCACTTTTATGACAGGTACGTACATCCCATGAATTTCTATATTATTTGTGATGATTTTGTAAAAGCATTTAATTACACTGGCCGGTATAATAAAAAATTAGTATGTTTGCAGGCATTACTATTGGCGAGGGTGTTCCATTGCCTCCATATGACGATGCACCATACGCGGATGCGTCATCCACTATTGACCGTTATTTTTCTGCTGCATCGTTTGATAAGTACAATTCACGTGCGCTAAATTTGTCCGATGTTAGAGACTATCTTGATGCTGCTATTGCATATCTTAAGGCTGATGGAATGCTTGATCCTATTGTCATTGGTAGAGCATTCCTAATCTACACTATGGGTGCTGTGTTTTTCCCAAATGGGAATTCTACGATTCCTGTTGGATGGATAGCCTATGTAGATGATGTGAGCAAGGTTGCCGAATATGATTGGGGGTCTACCATATTGGCCCGTATATACTATGCGCTTGACATATGTTGTAGACGTGATATAAAAAGTGTGGACTGCTTTTGGGAGTGGTTGGAGTACCAGGCGATGAAGTTTCATTGCCTTCTGAACTAAAACGGTATGTGTTTACCCTCGTCGTACTGGTATCATATTTGGGTAAAACCTTCAATATTTGGTAACATTTGTCGAACGTAAAAGGCTTGCTCTGTGAAGTCTGGTAATCTTCACGTGCACGATTAATCTGAAAAATCAACAGCAATCATATATTAATAATGTAATTTTTAGCAACAAGTCGCAAACCACTGAAAATGAATAATGTATACAAGTTACCCAATCAAGTTCATTTGAGCCGCTTCCATGACTTGATGCATAAGCGTGTGCTATCTTAGATGTGTAAACCATGACTGCTCCTGAAATTGTTGAAAACCGTGTTTGGAGACTACCGCCAGCACGCTTAATCACAACTTCTGGATTTGCATTGTAATCCTCTTCGATAGTGCTCCAGAATGTTGTACCCGGCTGACTGTTGCCAACTATTGGATTTGTGCTTACCTTAACGTACGATTGATATAGCAACTCATCTTCGTGCGGTTTCATGTTTGGGGTTCTAGTTCTTCCTGACATTGTTAAAACAAAGTAAATTTGACAGAATTTGGTTTGCTATTTAAAACTGGAAGAAAACTTATTTTGTTGAGGGGGGCAATTTGCTCATATTTATAAACTGTCTTCAGCTCAGTGTTGCTACATATTGTTTCTTAAATTCGACCGTTTTTTTTGTGCCGTTGGAAATTTTCAATTTCCCGTTTAATTTTAATGTCGTTGGGGACATACGGCACAAAAGAAGTCGCGAGGCATATTGGGAGTTTACACGGCACACATTGTGACGTTTAATATCACACGGCTTACATAATGCCGCCCAACTTTCACACGGCACAATATGTGCCGCCCAGCTTTCACACGGCGCAATATGTGCCGTTTAGCTCCTACAATAGCTGAACTTAGCGCTACATTAAACTTAAGTTTCTTAAGTTTCAGTGTTGTACGCTATTGTAGGATCGACCCATTGCAAGCGTACCCCATCCACACTACGCTTAAGTTTGTTGTATACTCCACCCACTGTGGATGCTCTTAGGGTGTATATGTCCCAACTCAATTCATTAATTTTTTCAGAGTAAGTAGGTTTCTTGGAACAATTATGGTTCCCAAATATTGTTTAATATTTTTGGCATTTAAGATGTAGAATTTTGTATCTGCAATGACACTTATGAAAACCCTTTTCTGTTTGAGTAGTGGTTCATCTTTGGGCAGTGCCCCTATGTGCATGCTATTTAGTTAATCAATAGTTGACTTACTTATTAAAGTCTTTTCTCCCACGTTTTCACTTTTCTTTGCTTAGATGAGTTCGGTTGTAGTTGATGTAAAATTATAACAGGCTAACAAAATTTGAATCCTCTTAGTACAACGCGTTTCTAAAGGGTCATTCCAATGTTATGACTGGTTAATAAATTGCATGTTAACAAGGTTTAATGTTGAAATAACAAAGTAGACTGTCAATTTTTGTTTTTTTATGTTAATTTTACACATTAAAACCAATTTTTTACTGCTCATTTTAGACTTAAAAGCCCTTATTTATTTATTTATTTATTTTTTAAATTTTGGTAGTGCCCTCGGGCACGGACAATAACTAGTATATATATAATACATAATTACATGTATAGTATCAATGCTATTATAGAGAGAGGCCTTGGGATTCTCGATCGTGCGCGGCTTGGAGCAGCACTTGCGTGGCACTGATAGGACCATCAGATAATTTTTTTTTACATCTTTAAAAATTAAAAAATACTTCATCTTTCCCAATTTTTGAGTTCACCTTTGGGAACTCAACTTATTAATGGGACAAAAAGAATCTACACCTACTTTTTGAAATTGCCCGTAATCATTATAATAATTTTTTTAATTTTGTATTAGTATAAATTTCAAAGAAGAATGATTTAAAAAAGTAATTAAAAATTGTATACCAATTTAAGAAAATGAACACTAATTTCGATAAATCCAAAATGGAATAGAGAGACTAACATTTCTGTGTTATCAGAAGAGAAGAGGAGAAGAGATGGAAGAGGAGGTGGTGAAGCTGAAGCCTATAGAAGCAACTCCGGAGACATTCGAAGAGTTCGGCCAAGTCATTGAGTCTTCGCCGGACGGCGATGAGTTTGGACCTCGAGACGCACACTTAGATCTCACTCGAGGAATCCCAAGGTCTCTTATCCTCTCTCCCTCTCTTACAAATCACTCTATTTTCTCTCTCCTAGGGTTTTTGTCTGACAACTTCGATTTTAAACAGTCTCAATTGAAATTTTATGCAGGGTTTGTGACTATCACTCAGATTTTGTGTTTTTTTCTTATAGTTTTCCCAATATACTGATATACGATTGCTGATTTGAAACTCGCTTAATGAATTTCTAGGTTAACTTGGATGTCTTGGTTAATCTTCAAATTTCATTGCCTCTAATTGTTTTTTTTTGGTCTTAATTTCATCAAAAACTATTTTTAGTTCCAAATTCGGCCAACTATGCTAGTAGTGTTTAAGAAAGTTTCATTTGAATGTATGTAGGGAAATGATACAACCCAAAAAAAAAAAAAAAATTTTTTTGGTAAATCTATGTAGTGATGTTTCCAGTAATACTATAGAGTTTTGAAGTTGGGTATTTTCATGTTCATCATCATACAATATGTACTTGTTCAAGCCCTCCACTTGATTCTATCCCCCCAAAATCTACCTGTTTGCGAATCCTAAAATAGGACCTGGCTCAAATCAAGTCTCAATTTATCTAGTTCTTATCTAGTTTTATGAAAACCATTTTTATGTTTTTAAGCTAGGCCACTGATTCCTATGTAACCATAAAGCAGCTACATACACTCTAAACTATTAGAACACGAAACAATTA
This sequence comes from Hydrangea macrophylla, assembly GCA_033977485.1. Lineage (NCBI taxonomy): Eukaryota > Viridiplantae > Streptophyta > Magnoliopsida > Cornales > Hydrangeaceae > Hydrangea > Hydrangea macrophylla. Next base: position 32,356,971 of record CM066999.1, on the reverse strand, counting down.
GAACTAGTTCTTTTCTGAACCACAGACCAGTTCTTGTATCAGCCAAACAGCCTCCCCACCGATAAGAGATGGGACACCATGTAGTAGAGGGACTAGTTGAGTGCTCAAAGATTAAAAATGTCTGATGAATATACAAGAACTCGTGACCCTTCACAAACTACATTAAGAACCTCGTCTTTTGGTAACCTTAGGAGCTCTTTGGAAAGGCTAAGAACTGTTCCTTAGTTCATAAGTGAACAGGATCTTTTTTATACACTAGTGTTTGGTAGATGAACTTTACTTGAGTAGGAGTTCATACCCGATCTAAAATCACTCTTAAAAGATGTTACTTGTCTGACAACATGATATTGATTTCTGAAAAACTAGATTGCAAATGTGAGTGGGACTAAATCTTATCTTATTTTATGCATTCCCAAACAGAACCTTAACTTACTATGCAGTCTAGACCTGTACTACCTTTTATAGCTACTACAATCAAATTTTCTGGATTTTACTTTATTGGGTAGTTCATGGTTGTATTTCCGCATTGTCAGGTTCTACGTAATGCATCTTGAAAATCGACCGCTCAAGTTCTCTACAATAACTCACCATGCAAGCGTGACCCAGTGCCTTGGCTCAATCGGTGGTCACGTTTGGTATCTGGGAGTTGCTAAGTCATCGCTCGTCGATTCAAGTGAAATTAAGGACGACAAGGGTGTGACTGCTAAGCAGTCACATTGCGGTCATTCTTATGTCCCACCTGCTGTGAGTGATGTACGTGTTTTCAGAATTACAGGTCCCAAGTTTCTGAAGCTGAATCGGGGTACATGGCATGCCGGGCCTTTGTTCATACCTGAGACTATGGACTTCTACAATCTAGAATTGAGTAATACCAATGTGAGCACTTCTCTCCATCACCCCCTCCACTCATTTTCATAATTTGTTACTCTAATAACTTCTCGAAGATGAATTCAGATGGCTACTTATTTATATTGGTGTCCTCATACAAGAAGGATTACAGAGAAAAGGAAGGCGTAAGAGTATATGGATTGAGACCTGTTAGTTCATATGACTGACGTAAAAATTTGCGTGATATCTAGTGTATAATTAGTCTGAGTAAGTTGAATAAACAGTTGAAATATTTCCCAAAAACTAAAACTCCATTTGTTTTGATGTGAAATGTTTTCCGGAAAACATTTTACTCCGAAACAAACGGAGCGTAAGTAAATAATAAGTTAATTCCTTGCTGGATAGATCATGTGTGTCTGTACTCCTATGTTTCTGCTGAGCGTTTTATTCTGTTAATTTTCGCTCTTTTGTGTTGAAACTACTTTCTTCTTGCATTATGTTTTAACTTTGATATCCTCTTGATGGTTAATTTTGTTTTGCATCACTTTTCGCTTCCACTGGAAAATATGTGTTATAATCAGGGCACCGAGGTGAAAGGTTAAGCTTTTCTTATTCTTCTTTCTTCTGTCTGCAGAGATAAAATTGCTTAATTTGTGGTCCGTTTGGGAGATTATTGAGAGTAGAGATTGTAGAAGTCGTATCTTTAGGTTAGCTGAGTTTCAGATAATTGTACCTTCTTTCACTACCCTTTGCTTACTCTTCTTTTCCTCTGCCTACAGAGGTCAAATTGCATTATTTGTGCTCTGCATGGGAGATTTTTGAGAGTTTAGATTGTGAAGGACATATCTTTAGGGTAATTGATTCCACTATTTCTTCCAAATCTCCTTTCACTAATTGAGAGTTTAGATTGTGAAGGACATATCTTTAGGGTAATTGATTCCACTATTTCTTCCAAATCTCCTTTCACTAAATTTCAGATAAATGGTTTAATGCGATGAAATCAAATTGCTAATGACTATCCAAATTTATATAATAAAGGGGTAATTATAGATACACTCCATGAAGTTAGCGCATTTTTCAGTTTGTCCCAAGTAGTTTCAAACTTCTCACTATTACCCCTTGGCCCTTGTAGTTTGGACTAATGTGTTGCCATTAGTAACTGTCTTAAATTTAATGAGATAGAGGTGCGCATAATTTTTTTTTATTTTTTATTTTTGAATTAAGCATTTTATGGTTAGCGCATTTTACAATGCAGCATTGGTATAGCGACTAAGCATTTTTTAGATTTGAGTGTAATAGGCTTCAAGTTCAACCCTAAGCTCAACAAGGACCAAAGTGATATAATAGGTTAAATTCTTAGATTGATTTGCATTTATGGAAGAAGATTAATAATCATGCCTAGAGGATTCAATAACAACCAAAGGATCTTTTGGATTTGTGAATTTAGATAAGAAAATGGATAGAGAATCTAAAGAAAATTAACTTCTTTGTTGTATACTAGAGGTGTAATTGGTTGGTTTCGGTCGGGGATTTCTCTATTTTTGGGACCGACCGAAAGGTTTGGATTAGTAATGTTGAGCACCAAACTGACCAATTGGAATTCGGTTTGGTTCGGTTCCGAGGTGCTTTGGTTTCGGTCGGGGTGGCTCGGTTTAAGAACAGAAATCAGTTTCAAACTTCCAATTCCAAAGTACAGGAAAGGAAACCATATATTTGCTCAGTAGGAAAAAATAAAAAAAATAATAATAAAAATAAATAAAATAAATTCCTCCATAATGTAATGTAAATCCTCCAAAAATCAAACAAGCAGATCAACACAACACAACTCAAAGCAAGATTTTTGGACAGTAATCAAGGTAAAGAAATTAGATTAGGGAAGAATGTTAAAAAATACATAAAATCTCCAAAAAAAAAAAAATTCAAATTCAAATAGCAAGCGATTGTTCACTCGAATTAATACATACATACATTTACGATGTGTATATCCAAGCAATTGTGGTGCACTGGTGGTTAATCCAAGCAATTCACAGAGAGAGAGAGAGAGAGAGAGAGAGAGAGAGAGAGAGAGAGAGAGAGAGAGAGAGAGAGAGAGTTTGTATATATATATAGACTTCTCATGAGAGAGTCCTCACTTTGTTAAAGTGAGAACTTCTATTTACAGTCGTTTGATCCCCTTTTCATTAAGGGTGGTGTAGTAATTTCACAGACTGAAGAGGGGACTGCATATATATATTTATTGAGAGAGAGAGAGAGAGAGAGAGAGAGAGAGAGAGTAGGAGAGTGAGGGAATCGGCGGCGATGAAGGGCGGACAGTGGTGGCGTGCGACTTAAGTGGTGGCGGTGTCAGGCAGAGGCGGTGGTGGCGTGGTAGCGAGCTGCTAGGGTTTTGTTAGACCCCAATCTGAGGTGAGGGATAGATAGAAAGTGAGTGATTACGGTGGTGTCAAGTGGTGTCGAGTGGTGGCTTGAGGGAGGGCTAGGGTTAGGAAGTTTCGAGAGGTTGATTGAGGGCCAGGAGGATGAAGAAGAGATATGAGATTAGGGTTTTCAAGGGAATATTTATATAAATGTGTATGGATAGCTATGTGAGAGGCCATATGTATAGCTTTCGGTTGGTCCGATTGGTTTCGGCCAATAATTTCCAAGACCGTGAACCGACCGAAATTTCAATATTTTAAATCTCAGAACCGCGGACTGACCATCTCATTAAATAACCGACCAACACCGTGTAAATCAATCGATTTACCATACAAAACTAGAGAAACGGAACATACTGTGAAAATTAAGGTAGAAATATGTAATTTTACAAGTTACTTCCAAGTCCATTATCTTTTTTGAATTTTCTTTTTAAGTTTTTGAATTTTTATTTTATTTTATGGAATGTTCTTAATTTAAAAAATAAACATAAAGCAGCTGATAATTTCTTGTGGTGAATGTGCTTGAAATGCTACAAAATCAGGAGCACATTTGACATGATTTGCATGTGTGTGCAGGTGGTGGATCACACAACACACAACTTCAAGAAGGAAAATGGAGTCGCTTTCCTGTTTGATGATGAAAAATAACCTCTCTCTGTATCTGAACCATTTCCGATACTTCTCATGTACTTATAAAACTAAATCCAACCGTGTATGTACATTGTACAGTGTTAAAAATGCCATTTTCCTCTTTAAACTTTTTGCCTCTTATATTCAAATGTTAAAACTCAATTTTCTTCTCTCTCTCTCTTTTCTTTTTTTTTTTTTTTGCTGAAGGCAAAGCACCTACAGGCGTCACGCACACACGGGGGGGGGGGGGCAAAGTCCCCTAAGGGAAGACTCCAAGAGGAGTCGAACTCTCCCACTCCAAGAGGAGAGAGGGAACGGGTACCAACTGGGCTACTAGGCCCTTGGTTAAAACTCAATTTTCTGGTTGGAGTTCTGCTTACCTAACTTATTGCATTTCAAGATACAAATTCACTTCTCAGTCTGTGTGCAAACCCCTTCTTTCTGAGTTCTGATGTTACCTCCTTTTGTGATATTCCGTGACATCCTTGTTATAGAATTTGGATTGATCTCCTTCTTCGTTTTCCTCCTTTTCTTGAAGTCTATGATGTATATACATATAGAAAACTGTGTGAATATTTAGTTACAAGAATGAATTTTTGTGTTCTTTTGCACCTATTATTTGGTCTTTGTATGATTTTGTGAACACTGGTGAGTTCGGAATGACAAACTTCTTCGTCTATTATAATTACATACAATCTTATCATCAACTTATTTTTAAGACACATTCTAATACTAAGTTTACTTTTTCACAAAGGTGAGTTTTACTTCTTAAGTCCTTATTGCTTTGTTAGATGAGTACATGATCTTGGTGGTGATGGAACCCCAGCTCCTCAACTTGTACACCAAATAACTCACTGTCTCACTCTATAATATTTCTATTTGCATCTCTTTTCCTCTTTTGTTTTTCTTTTCTATCTTTATACCCAAAATATACCACCGAAAGTACATGGGAATTGTTATTGTCACTCCATCATTGAACCAAGACACTCTATGGTACCTCTCTCAGAGCATGTGGTACCATGTACGCAATGCATGACATACATGGTGCCACATGCTTTAAGAGTGGTACCATGGAGTGTCTTGGTTCAATGATGGAGTGGCAATAGCATCACCCAAATACATTTACTGCAAAATAAAATAAATAAATAAATATATATAGTAAAAATAATAAAAATAAAAAAAATAATAAAAAAAGGCCACTTTTGTACCAAACGAAGCATTTTACTGATGCCAACATTTATATGATTTCCCGAAAACCAGGAGCCCAGTTTGCATCAGATTCTGTATTTCCTCCTGTATGAGATGCAGTCCAAACAAGTAGATTGTACAAGACAGAGACTACAACATTGCTTTCCGGCTTTCCCATAGAACTGGCACTGAACACATATCACAAGATGCCTATAATTGCATTATAACCTACAGGGAAGAAGAGGCTTATACATGAAGACTATTATACTAAATTACTTTTTCCACCAAGATTTCCCAATAATCCTTTTGTTCTCCCTTAGATTTTGTTTGGTTCTTGGATTTAGTGAGTGAGAGGGGGGAAGCATAGAGGAAAACTTTTTCCTTTGGTTGGTTAATAAGGAAAACAACGAGGAAAATAGAGAGAGAGAGAGAGAGAGAGAGAGAGAGAGAATTACTAGATAGATAAATTCAACATTTTGAATGTTGCGAGTCATTTTCCTCTCTTTATTCATAACTAGCATCACATCGATATGGTGTTTTGCTGGATATATACAAGAACAACTTTCTAGGCCTTCCAACGATATGGATATCTACACACAAATACAAGAGAAAAAAATAGAAATGAAATTTCACTCACTAAACTTTCTTCTGGGGGTGTGAGCTTTACTGTACACAACCATAACATCCTTTGTCATGGTGCTGGGCCCTGGGGCAGTAGCAAGAACTCTCTTCAGTTTCTTCTGCCCATTTTTCTACTATATATACCTGCAAAAAGGGGAAAGAAACACTCTAAGCAAAAGAGCAACTGAGCAAATCAAAGGATCAAATTCACAAGACTACATTAACTCTCACAATCTTGAAAAAACATTTGTATGGATTTATTGTGTTATTAGACGTATCTTGCTTACAGCTAATGAAGTTTTACTTGCAGTAATGCATCTTTCCAAATATATCCCTATTCTCTAACCAATCACAAAAATAAAAATAAAATAAAATAAAAAAGGGCAAATTACACTTTACACCCCTGTAGTTTGGATGTAATGTCATTTTAGTCCCTACAATTTCAATTTTTTGTCAATCTGGTCCTTATAGTTTCAGTTTAGGTTCAATGTAGTCCATTCGTAAAAATTTCATACAATTTTTGACAGAAATAGGTCATCCAATGCACAAGTGAGGTATTATTAGGGGCATAATGGTAAATTTACTAAGAGAAATTACACTTTACAGACCTATATTGAACCTAAAACTGTCAAAAATTTTAAGAAAAATTGATGAATGGACTACATTGAACGTAAACAAAAACTATAAGTACCAAATTGACAAAATTGAACTGACAGGACCAAAATGACATTACAACCAAACTACAAGGGTACGACATGTAATATACCCAAAAAGAAGAAGAAGAAGAAGGTAAATATTGCATGAGAGTAATATTTACCTTCTTCTTCTTCTTCTTTTTGGGTATATTACATGTTGTACCCTTGACATTACAACCAAACTACAAGGGTATATTACATGTCGTACCCTTGACATTACAACCAAACTACAAGGGTATGGCATGTAATATACCCAAAAAGAAGAAGAAGAAGAAGGTAAATATTGCATGAGAGTAATATTTGGGGCACTAACAAATTTCACTAACACTCACACCCGCACTCTCTCTCTCTCCTAGTAGCACTATGGGATCCCACAGTGCCACTAGGAGAGAGATAGAGTATGGGTGTAAGTGTTAGTGAAATTTGTTAGAGCCCCTAGCATTGTTGATTGTACAATGTCTTTCTAATGGCATCTAAAGAAGACAGAGTTTGTCACCAAGTAGAATAACTAATACCAGATTTTTCACAAAACCAGTTCCAATATATTTCTACGACCTAACCTGACAATTTTAACGCACAGAAGCACCAATACCCTTCCCTCCCACAGGTGGTGTACGTGTGCTCTCACTGTTAGAAGTCAAATATATAAGGTAGTCTGTTCAAAGATATAAAAAGTTTCTCAGAGACCTTTTGTGAGATTGTCTGTGAGTTGGACTCGGAAACTAGTGTGTCTACATCCCATGTGTCCAAAGCATAAAAAAATACAGAACACCTAGGAAGCACCGCCACTTCTAAGAAGGTAACATGTCGCTTGTCGTATCGTGTCCGTGTGTCGGACACGACACGTCACGGAAACTTTTCCTGGAGTGTCGACGTGCAATTTTTTTAGGATTTTGTCGTGTCGATGTGTCCGTGTCGTATCGTATCCGTGTTAGTGTGTCCATGTCCGTGCTTCATAGCATAACACTATTAACACCTCCTCACTAAAAAAGGATACTATGACTGGTTTTGTCAGGTGCATCCCCTTTTGTTTTCCTTTTCCTTTAATCCCTTCTTGTGGCTGAGTGGGACTTCAGTAGTGATAAAATTACAACTTTTAGTTGGAAAGACGAATGTCATAAATCGTGCAAAACAATAATGTGACCAAGGAAATAGCATTTCAAGCTCTGATATTGCAGGTTGCGATTATGTAATAATGTGAAAACATCAAGAATTTAATAGTCTACTGCCATGCACAAAGACACAATGTACATGTACGTACATACAAACACGCACACACCCAAGAAAGAGCTAGGCACAGGCTCCGGAAGTTGTAATTGAAAAGATAGCTAATCATGATTAAGATATACCACAACTTCAGAGGTGATATAATATCCGCCAATGCAGATAATATAAAGGAGACAGCAATGATGAGGAAATGAAAATACAACCAATCACCAAGTTCACAAGGAAGAAACCAAATAATCAAACAATAAGATTGGGTGATTCAGATCATGCTAGGATACGCAGAGCTGATTGCAAAAACCATCACCTCTGTGAGCGTGCGCGTGCGTGTGTTTTGTGTAGTAAGGGCAACTTTGATGGACAACAATATTATGTCCTCACCTCAATAGTATTTAGTGAACCTTCATGAGGTTTAAGATGGACTCACATGAGGCTGATATCCATTGGGTAGCTCCCCAGAACTCTCAAGAATGTTGCAAACTCCTGCCAAATAGTTAAGACCTGAGATAATCAGTGATTAAAAGCAAAATCATAGTTCGGACTATGCTTGTTTCAAGAAATTCCACCTTTAAATGCCTTAGTGCATTTTGGGAATTGGTGTCTGCCATTGATGCTTCAAAGTCCACATAGAAGAGGTAGTCGAAGTACCTGTCCAATTCATACCATACATTAATTTCCCGCGTACAAATATTTAGCAAACACCACTTCAATCGAACTTTATTGATGAAAAAAAAGTAACTCAAAGAAAAAGAGGAAAAAGAAACAGTCCTATATTATATTTGTCACACGGACTTCGGAGATCCATTGCTACTTCCAACAGGTGATCGGAGGGGCTGCTTGCGCTGGGGGCGGCTCTCAATCTGAACAAAAACCAACCCGGGCAGTTAGAAAAGCATCAACCGCAAATCAACTCTCACAAATAGTTTCAAGAGACAAACATTCAATGGAATATAGCATAATCACCTTTTTAAGGTTGATATCTCTCATGGAAAAGACAGCAAGTGCCTTGAAAAGCATACCTGGCCCTTCCTCCAGGGAGAAAACAATGCTGGTCTGCGAGATGATAAAGACAATTACTAACTTAGTACTAAGAGGATATTTCATTACTGTTCCAAATAGGTCATATTTTTGTATCTTGTCAATGAGCGTGGTTGTTAGAATAGGTCGATTCACGAGTCAATACATACAATTATACGAGTATATTCGAGTTTCATTCAACTCGAACCGATTCACGATTCCAATACAATTCATCATTCGCGATTTTGAACATAGAAGTTTTAAGTGGGGAGGTTTCAACATTTTGAGCCTAGATATTACATGAAAAATTGTGTTAAGCCGTTATTCTGTTCATTTTAAGCATTGTACATCTACTTTTATATGTATACTAATATGAGATTGTTTATTTTCCAGGAGAAAAAAAAAAAGAGTCTTTCTTCGGCGAATCGATTCGCAATTCCATTCACGAATTGACAACCATGTCAATGACAACTATGCACTAATATTGGAGGGGGGGTACCTTGAATGGCCTATCAGTTCCTGGAATAATAGGTTCTCTTGCCAGCATTAAAAAGCGAGTTATATTATCTGTATCATCCTGCACATAGGAAAATTGATCCACCTAAAAAGCATGAATTTTACCAAATTCCAAATTCAGTGGCCCGCCAAAAGAAATACAGACCTGAATGTCTGGAGCAAGAATATTCAGATTGTAGATGCTTGCAGCGCTAGAACTAGCAACGGCACATGTGTCTTTGAGCTTATGGAGAGCAACAAACTACGCGTGCAGTAGTAAAAGCAATCAAGTTAAACAAGGTACTAGTTACACAATAGGAAGCACATACACGCCTAAAAAGTTTATGTATCTTGGCATCTTACCTTCACAACCAATAATGCTACTTACATTACCACGCCTACGTAGATTCAGGAGGTATTATTTTCTCTGTCTTTACAATGCTATGTCATACTTTATTTTCGACCTTCCGTGTCACCTTTCCCTATCGCCCTGTATCTATGTCATGTACCCTGCGGTGCCTCTAAGGACACTATTTATCAGTAGGTGTTCCTTCAAAATAAACCACACATTACATTGTGTAGAAATTTCTTTTTCTAAAATCCCCATGTACTTCTGACATGGAAATAACAAATTATATAGTCCAAGTGGCTTGAACAAAGTGTTTCATATAGGTGAGAAATTTCATGCCCTAAGTGCGCCAGTAAGGAGCCCGTTTGGATTGGTTGTGGCTTTTGCGTTTAGGCAGAAGCAGAAGCCCTAATTACAATGGTACCATGGGCTTTCGCATTGAGGCAGAAGCGGAAGCCCTAATTACAATGGCACCATGGGGGTTAAGAAAATTTCATTAAACTCCAAATCTGCTTCTTGATGCATGTTTGGATGGAAGCACTTTTGAGGTTGCTGCAGCCAAAACAAGATTTTCGGGCTCTAAAGTGCTTAAAATTTATCCAAACAATATAATATATGTGTTTTGGGTCCCCGTAAGCATGTTTGGGGCTTTGCGCATAAACGTGTATTTGAGAAGTGATTCCAAGCATGGCCTAAACATGTTAGAGGGGCTGGGAATATAACCATATTCACTCGTCTTAATTGGTTATCTATTGGCGGAACAATCGAGAAACACATTTCCCTTTTAAACTTGCAGCAACAGCAAACTCAAACCCGCTTTCACTTTCTGGAAAAATAAAAATTAAAAATTAAAAATTAGAAAAATAAAAAATAAAAATTCCAATGTACCTGTGCAGCGGCTGCTGTGTCATCCACGGCTTCTCTGATCACTCCCAACTTTGTCAGTGTGTTCTCACACTGAGCAAGAGCCTGAATCATCAGTAATATCATTACTCAATAGAAAAAGATTTAATAGGATATTTTTTTAAGTCCCACAATTGATTAAAACATGAAAAAATGTGAATGTTTACATACCTGTGGATGGCTAAGAGCCCTCGTAAGATCTTCTATTCTAACACCATGATTGGCTAGCAAGCAATGCCTAACGGAAAGCTTCACTTCACCAACGATGTGTAATCTGTGACGGAGTAGAAGATCATAGTTTCGGTGGATGCTGCCCCCAAGAGAATTCTCAATAGGCAAAACTGCTCTGTCAACTATCCATTGTTCAACAGCCTGGGGGGGGGGGGGGGGGGGGGTGAGAAAAAAAATCAACGGGCCGAAATAGAAGGTTTCAGCTTCTTTCACATTCAAATAAATCGAGATGAGAAAGCAGTTAAATGGTTTCAACTTTCAAGTGACATGACAGTGATATTAGTAAACTGCTAAACTTATACTTTTGTAGCAGTGCAAATATATCCATTTAATTACTTGACCACCTTAAGAAATAAGATAAACATATTACTTAAAAAAAAAAAAGAAAGGTTTAAGATTGATAAAAATCGTTCCTAACTCTTAGGTTAGAAATATATATCTATTCAAGAACCAATCCTAATTATGAACGCTTAATCTTTTGCTTATGATTCATAATAAGTTCATGGTTTTGTTTTTTTTTCCAGAGTCAACTGAGTTATTATGATGAATGTTTAACATAAGAAACTATAACGATTTCTAGTAATTAAGGTCTGTTTTACCACTTACATTTCAAATTAAGGATAATGCTCTATACACAATGATTACCCAGTCCACTAAAGTGTTACGCAAGCTAAACCTATTTGAAGTACAAGTACAATCCAAAAATCCCCTTCAATAATTCAAGTTCTTATTTGATGTCATAACAGCATTTTCTTTTCCAGAAAATTTCATTTCATAACCCCTCCATCCGTATCAACTTATTTCCATCTAATCTCATAATAAGCCCGCCCACCCATGAAGCATTTTAGAGCCTTCAAGCAACAGCCAACAGAACACAAAAATAGAATGCAAAATAGATGGTGTCAATCTTGAGTAAGCATAATGAATTTTTTTTTTTGGTATTCACCAGAAATGCAACGTCAAATTGTTCACAAGGGACTGTTTCACAATTTGGGTATGCTTTCTCAGCTGCAGATTCACTGTATGCACCACTAACTCCCTGAAATCAAATAGGAAACATACACAAATTATATTATAATATATGTATATTATATAATTTTATATTATCTATTACTATTATAAAGAAAAAGAGAGTAGTACCAATTGTAAGAGAGGAGTACCAATTGTATTTTTCTTGTAGCCTTTATTTACAATAAAACCGAGCATATTTTACTAAGAAAATTGTAAACAAAATGGTACTAATTTGTCGTAAAAATTACCAAACAAAACCAATTAAAAACTACCAATACTACACACACACACAAAAAAAAAAAAAATAATAATAATAATAATAATAATAATAATAATAATAATAATAAATAAATAAATAAAATTCTTCATTCTTCTATTTTTTTTCTCTCCAAACATAAGAGCGAGTGCCCCTACTAGTGTATATAAAGCCAAATAAAAGCAAAATAAAAATTGTTCATATATTGAAATAGAAAAAAGCAAAACACCATTTGATTAACAATCTCATGCCTGGTATGCAACCCGAATTTGAGATCCGTCCCGGACCAAATTTGATAAATCAGATACAGATAAAGGCCCTGCAATATACTCAAAAACCCAAATTAATTAACAATAAAAGGGAATAAATTAACAATTAAACAAACAAAAAAATTCAATCCTGGTTTGGCAGCTGAGAAGTAGTAGAAAAAGAAAAACAATAAAACTTCAAAATAATAACATTCCGCCACTTTCTCGGCAACAAAACAGAAATTCCTTACTCGGATGAAATTGCGAGTATGTGGAACCGGATTGAGTATAAGGTGAGTCATTGTAAATCTTATGAAGATCAAATCCTCCAGCTCTGTTCCCATCTCTATCGCTCTCTCCTTTATTATAGTTGTCCCCTGAGGCTGAAACTGAAACCCTAATTGTCGATTTCTGGGTCGTAATCGAACCGTTTCTCGATCGAATTCCGGTGGTTTTTGGTCCTGAATGGTGGTCCGTGAAACTGAGAAGTGAGTGGGAGAGAGATGGGGACGAAGGTCCGAAGGGAAGTGGTGTTGTTGCCATTGTGAATCTGTGGTTGAAGTAAAAGAGGAGTTGAGAGAGAGAGAGAGAGAGAGAGTGGAGTGTGAGGAGAAAGGTGGTGGTGGTGGTGGTTTTGTTGTGATGGGTTGGCGCAACTGCCGCTCAGTAACCGAAACGTGTCGTTGACTCGTTGGCCAGACTCTTAAGTAAATTGTACTCCAGCCCAGCTTTTCGAACTCGAGACGAACTTTAAGAGTTGTCATCCTGTTCAAGTTTGAGCTTGACTCGTTTATTATTGAGCCGAGCCGAGCCGAGCCAAGTCAAGCCGAGCTGAGCCTAGCCTAACCTACCTGTTATCGAACCGAGCCACGAATCGTTATTGAGCAACTCAACTCGTGTACACCCCCTATAGCAAGTTTAAGTTGTCAATCAAAATTCATAGATAAAATAATTACTTGGTACGTGAATTTTGAAATATGCACATTATAATATGTTAATATTCTTTCAATATTAAATACTTTACATTATACATATATTATATTTTTATAATTATCATAAATATAATATTCTTTTAATTTTAAATACTTTGCATTTTACATATATTAAAATTTTATAATTATCATATATATATAATTAAACAAGTCCTTATCAAACCTATTAAAAATATTTTTCACGAGCCTTAATTGAACTGTACGCGAGCCTTATCGAGCCGAGCCCATGTGTGCTCAAGTTTGGCTCGTTTATTAAACAGGCGTTGTATTCAAGCTTGAGTTTGGCTCGTTTATTATACGAGCTGAGCCGAGCCGAGCTATTATCGAGCCGAGCCACAAGCCCTTATTGAGCGGCTTAGCTCGTGTACACCCCTACTCCTCCGTAATGGGGCCGACCCGATACTTCACTATTTGAGAGACACATAGAGAAAGAGTAAATATAATTAGGGATTTTTTGTGTGTGTGTGTGTGGGGGGGGTGGGGGGGGGGGGGGGGGGGGGGGAGGGGGGAGGCTCTTTTTATCTCTTACAATTGTACTCTCTTTGTCCCATTTTTTTGAGTCTTATAATCTATTTTGGGATGTCTCAAAATTAGTGTTCATCTTCTTAAATTGGTATATAATTTTTATTTACTTTTCAAAACTACCCTCCCTTGAAATCTACACCAAGACAAAATTAAAAAAAAAAAAAAAAAATTATTATACTCCCTTCGTCCCATTATTTGAGTCCCACTTTTGGAACCCAACTATTTAAGGGAACAAAAATAATCTACACCTACTTTTCAAAATTGCCCCTAATCAATGTAATCATTACATTAATTTTTTTATTGTCTTCGTGTAGATTTCAATGAGGGGTAGTTTTGAAAAGTAAGTAAAACATGTATATCAATTTAGAAAAGTGGACAATAAATTTGGAACATCCCAAAATAGAATAGTGAACTCAAAAAATGGGGCAGAGGTAGTAATGATTAGGGACAATTGTGAAAAGTATGTATATATTCTTTTTATCTCCTTAAAAAGTTGAGTTCCCAAAAGTAGGCTCAAAAAATGAGACAGATTGATGTAAAAATTAAGAAAAATTACACAATATGGCAAGCTCTCATTACACTTTATAATAGATAATCTATACCAATATATCTATACTAATATATAAAGTCAAATGTAGGGGGTATCCAACCCTTTTTTATTGTATCTCATATTTATACTTTTATAATGGGAAAGGGAGGAGTATCAATTGCATTTTTTTTATACCTTATATTTACAATTAAATCAACTATATCTTACTAAGAAAATAAAAATAAAAGGGTACTAATTTGTCATAGAAATTAATTATCAAAACAAAACCAAATAAAAACTTCCCAAAATTGCTTTAAAAACTACAAACTGCTACCCAAATAAAAAAAGCCCTTCCAAAATTCTTTATTTTTTATTATTTATTTTTTCTATCCACACTACTAGTTTACACAAAACCAATATGCTTTTATTGACAGGATAAAATTTAAAAAATACAAAAATGTCATTTGCACATTCTCCAAACAAAACCCAAACATTGATATATATATATATATATATACAGAGTGCAATTTTGCTCACCCAAAATTGCTCATATTTTGCCTTTCTATAAGCTAATGCAGTGGGGCTTAATACTTTACACTATTAATTAATTCACATTTAATCACGAGTCCCACTACATTTAATGGAAGAGGAGGGTGAGCAAAAGTGAGTAATTTTTAGAGGAGAATTGTTATTTCCACTCCATTATTGAACCGATGCACCCCATGGTACCACTATCAGAGCATGTGATATCATGTATGTAATGCATGGCATGCATGTACCACATGCTTTAAAAATAGTACCATAAAGTGTCTTGGTTCAATGATAGAGTGGCAATAACATCACCCTTTTTAGAGTAAGCAAAATGTATTATGATATACAATACATAATTAACCCACTCCACCACCTCTCATAATTGTCCTAGCCAACCAAAACTACCCGACATCGGCGACATGAAACAATCTATACTAATATATAAATTGAGAAGTAGGGATACCACAAATATTTTATCTAAAAAATAAATTTACAAAAATGATAATATGATATTTTGATAGAAAAAAATTCACATATAAAGGAAAAACTACCATAATGATACTCAAGAAACTACTTTTAACTTCCTCTCTTATCTTATTTCATTCTCTCTCCATTCAGAGAGCGAGTAGGCCCCAACTGATCGTCACTGTATTGCAGATGGAAGGCGAACAAGCGTCTCTGAGATAGCGAATGGAAGGGTCAATCAAATACAGTAATACACAGTGATGAAATTGAACACACAATGACAATCTCGGGTCCACTTACTTTCCTCTCTCTTCTAGAAAAAAATTGTTTTTTCCCCCTTTACTTTTTTTTTTCTCAAAACTAACATTCATTAATAAAAACCAAATATTACAAAGACCACAATACAAACATCAAACAGAAAAAAAAAGGAAAAAACAGAGAAGCAAAACAACTAAAGGAACAATAGAAAGGGAAGCATAAGCGACCACAGAACACTCCGTTAGCTGCACGAAAACACCACCATTGTGTCATGAGGGCCGCTGCGGCGAGAAGACCTGAACCCAGGGCAACTTCAATCTTGTAGATGGTATAGACCACCTTAAGAAAGAAGATGGCACAAAGCCAAGCCCAAACAAGTGAAGAAACTTCACCAAAGGGGGCAACCAAAGTTGCTAGAAAAGTTTCCATGGTAGCAAAGACTTAACCATGGAAAGTTGCACAGCGGTAGAAGAGAGCTCCAAAGCCACCAATCAAGTCCCAATGAAGACCAAAAAGCCAATCTACTGTTCCAAGACTGGTCTGACCTACATCTATCATCTTGAACTCAAAGAAATGCCTGACAGAAATAGAAAAAGAAACAAGACAAGAACAAAGAAAGAGGGAAGGAGATTCCCTAAACATCCCCCACAAAGGAAGGGGACAACTTCACACTGGAAGTGGAAAGGCCAAACGGGGCTTTATAGGAAACAGGACAAAAAAGAGTGAAGGGAAGAAGAAGATCGAGAAGCAAGACTGGTTGAAACAAAGGGGAGAGTGGAGAAGGAGAAGAAAGTGTGAGGCGGCTGCTAAGTTAAGCCAAACCCATCTCTACTCTCTCTCTCTAGGAAAGTCCTAGAGAGAGAAGCTCCTCTACCGCCTCATGGAAAAAAATCGTTTTTTTCCCATTTACTTTCCTTAGACAGTAGATGGTTCTCCAATATCTTGAGATAATTTTATAATGTCTTTGGTAATCGAACTCTGTGAATCTATTTGATTTGTGGAAAGTTGAAGAATGATGTTATTAGAGTTTTGCTTGGTAGCATGGAAATTGGGGGCTTAGAATTTGATGATGCCAAAAATTGGTAAGCAAGATTTATGCAAGAAGACAGCAAAGAAAAGTTTGTGTGTGGTTCGGCCCCGTTAATGAGATGACCTACGTCCACGTGCGCGTCTAAGCGCTTCTCACTACCAGATCACCGGCAGGGCTGGTGAGCCGACAAAGATGGGCGACACTACCAGTAATACCGGCCGGGTGTATGCGTATAAGTGGTGAGTTCTCTAGCGAGTAAGTATCTGCTTAGAGAAGTAGATTTTCGGATCCCTCTAAGGAGGATAGGTGGGCTCTTTTATAGATGCAAGAGTCCCCCCTTACACGGTAAGTTTACTAGATTAGGAAGCCTAATCTAATCGCAATAGATTTGTACAATGTTAGGAGAGTTTCCTAAGTGGTTTAGGCAACCACTGATTCTTTCTTGATAGAGTCATGGCCGTATAAGGCAACTATGAGAGATGCCATATACTCCGCGCCTACCAGGGAGTCACTGCGCCTCGTTCTCGAGCTGCCGAGTATCCCGGACGGTTATAGCCGAACACCTCGGAAGTGTGGGCTCCATGCTCCCACTCCGAACTAACCGGGCTATCCGCTGACCACGTGGCGGTGGGACAAAACTGAATATTTCTGGACGTATCAGCTGCCCCCCATTTTCAAAGTTGAGATGACGCCTTGCCAGATGAAATTTGGAAATTAAGAATGTCTTCCAGATACCGACCGGGAAAGGACTGGGACCCCTATCGAAACCGGGCCGGTTTGTAATGACTCGTCGGTATATCGACCGAGCTGCGGCCCTGCAGGACCGGGACCCCGTCGCCACGTGTCCACTAGTTACAGGTCTGTTTCGGATCCAAAGCTGCCAGTTTAGAAGTAACCGAATCGTCCAGGTGGCAACCGAACCATCACGTCGTGCATTCAATGCTCACGCTTTTTGAGACGACGCCCCACGTGCCCGAAATGACAGTTTCGACGGGAGAGCATGTCAGCCATCCGATCAAATTTGATCCTAACCGTTCGCGACACTTACATAAGGAGCACCTATTCAACCTGCTTCTTACTGCAAATCGTCAATTAAATTGCCCGAGCAAAACACTTCGAGTTCCTTCTTCTCCGCTATTCTTGTTCTTCAAGCTTTCATTCCTATCGAATGGCTTCTCATATTGATCTGTCGTTTGATGAAGGGCTTAGGGCCTTCCGAGAGGATTGCCAAATTCCAGACGACATTGTGGTCTGCCCGTATATTGAGGGGGAGGAAGTAACCTTTCCCTTCGTCCTAATCAGCAGCTATTTGCTGCTTATCGTGGGACTACGCTTCCCCCTCCCGGTCTCTTTCTGTGACCTGCTTTCAGGGGTTGTGCATTCCGCTCCACAAATGCCGCCCAAATGTCGCCCGCCTCCTTTGGGGGGTATCAGTTTTGAACGAGCGGCTTAGGTTGTTCCTTCGTTCCGTCGACGTCGTCAGGTGTTACATCCTGGGCATCGACCACGGAGGCCCTTACTTCCGCGCCAGGACAGAGGGAAGGGACCTTATCCAAGGTCTGGACTTCCCGAACAAGAACTGGCAGCTGTACCCTTGGGTTGTGGTCGCCGGCAATTGGCTGGAGGATGCCGCTCTCTGCCGTCCTGCAGCCTTTGATCCCGACCTCTGCAAACAGACTTTTGCTGCCTCCCGCGGCATTGCCCCTACCGCTGATGACATGGAGGCAATTGACCGAGCTATCGAGGCCGGCCTGTCGTTCTCTGATTTGGTCGGGGGACCTGCGGAGGGAGCGGGCGTCGGACCTTCCTCTGTGGCTCCTGCCCCCGCAGCTTCTGGGTCGCGCCGCTATACCCGTTCCATGGCTACCGACCCGCGTGCCACCGGCAGGGCAGGCCCATCCGAGGGGCCGGTAACTCTGTCCACCAGCAGTGATTCCGCCTCATCTGAGGACGCAAGCCCGCCACCTGGACCGTCCAGGAAGGGAAAAGAAAAAGAAGTTGGTGAGGGGTCTCCACCTCTACCAAAGAAAAGTCGGGTGGGCCCCCCGGTCGTGCCTAGCTCTTGGACCGGCCTTTCCCTCGCTAACCTGGAGGGTCGTCTCCAGGAGGTGGAAAAGATGGGCGACGAGCTGCAGATGGATTCCGCCTTGCGAGGGGTGGTCTTCCATGCCCTGGAGCTCACCGTAGAGGGGCTGGTGGCGAGGGTGACGGCCTTGGAGGAGGAGGTCAAGGCTCTGAAGGACAAAGGGACTTGAAGGCCTCTCTCTTCTTTCTCCTTTTTTTCTTCCTTTTTTTTTTTTTAAACCGGGAAGGCTATTATAAATGCCCCCGCGCTTTGTACAGTTCACATTCCATAGCAATAAAATGGTCCTCGAGGCCACCTCTTTCTCTCACTATGCTTCTTTAACTGTTTACTGACTCTGCGCTACACTGGGCAGCTAATGCCCGGCCGGTGTATGAATGTGAATGTGCCCGAGTTGCGGCAACCCGGGCTCGGATCACCGCTGCTCTGCCCCAACCAATTGTTAGTCAAGTTAGAACTTGACAAGGGTAATGTGATCGTAACCGAACCAATTGCGGGCTGACTAAACCGTCGCATCACGCAATTAATGCGCGCGCCTTTTGAGGCGACTCTTCACGTGACCGAAGCGGCAGTTTGGGCGGGAAATCTCCTGGACCGCTGGATCCGTTCTGATCTTGGCCGTTCAGGGCCTTTATATAAGGAGTAGTTGCCTCATTTCTTGCATCCCTTATCTTCCACTTTCCGCTTTCTTTCTTCTCCCCCCTGTCCTTTTTCACTTCGGAGTGAGGCTGGAGAGAACGAATCTGGTGAGGTTCGAACGGGAGTGGGATTTCTTTCTCCTTAGATTTTGTGCGTTCTTTGAGTCGGGTGGAACTTTAACACATCTGATCCGAGCGGGTGTTCCTTGCGCTGTTTTGGGAGAGTGTTACTTGGTGCTGAGGAGTGCCTACTCATTACCATTCAGGTTAGTAACTCTGCCCCCCCTGTATATCAGGCTTGGGGTTCCCGATCCATACGCAGGTCGTAGTTTGCATCTGCCCCTTTCCGTCGGAGTGCCAGAGATGGAACACTCCGGCTTCAACTCTGCGTCGAGATCGGAGAGTGAACAGTATCAGTCAGGATCCCCCGGTGCCAGTCGGGACCGGCTTTCTGAGTCCCTGACCGATCGTCAAAGCGGGGACAGTGAGTCTACTCAGGAGGCCCCTGTTGCCTCCGTCTCGAGGGGTTCGGGCGATGAGTTTCCCAGGGGAACTGATCGTATAGTTTTTGCCTGTGAGTCCACCCTTTCTTCGTTGCGTTCCCAAGACCTTCTCCGGTTCAAAGAGAGGTACTCTCTTCCTGACGGTTGTGCCCTAGCTGTAAACCCCGGCGGCGCGCACCTTTATCAGCCTGGGTTCGTCACCTTGTTTGAGGATGCCATGATGGCGGGCCTCCGATTGCCCCTCCACCGCGTCGCCCGGGATGTGCTGATCTATCTCGATATCGCTCCCGGGCAATTGGCCCCCAATGGATGGAGATTCCTGATGGGGTGTATATCGTTGTGGCCTCAGGTGTTCGGGTACGAGCTTACCCTCCACGAGTTTCTTTGGGCCCACCGACCATTCCCTGTGCACCGGGAAGTGGGGTTTTTCTCCTTTTCTGCCCGTCCGGGCAGGAAAATTATCGGCAGATGCCCTAGCAACAACAAGGGGTGGAAGGGCAAGTTCTTCCAAGTGTCCACCCTTCGTCTTTGTGACATGGCCCCGGGGACCCAGCTGAGGACATCCTGGGCTGGGGAGTTGAGGGGTAAGACCACCCTTTCGTGTTCGTCCGTTCTTTCGGTTTTTAGGAACACAATGGCTTGCTAACTGACTTCATTTCTCTGTGCATAGCTGGCTCGACAGAACCTCCCGAAATCTCCAAACTGTGCCAGGCCAGGATCTGGATCCTAGCAGAGTTGCCCACCAGTGTTTGGAACATATTATCCCGAATAGGGGACTTTGTTGAGACCTATTCCCCTGAGGAACCCGTTCCAGCCCCCAGCTTTTCGCCCATCATTCCTGGTGAGTATCCTGGCTACATTATGCGTTAACCATGCATTTTTTCTTTTCTTGTACTTCTGACCGTGCGACCTTGGTTTCTGCAGAAATGGCCCCCAAGCGCAATTTGGACCAGCTGCGGGAGAGAAAAGCTGCCGCCGCCGCCAGTACTGTCGCTCGGGCGGCAATCGCCCAAGGAAAGAGGCCAGCCGCCGAGGCCCTGGGCGGCGAGCGCCCGCTCAGGCGTATTCGCCACGGGACGACTAACCGTCCCGACCCTGTGGGGACGTCGGCTCCCCATAGGCCGGCTGTTGATGAGCCCGTGCCCAGGGCTGATATTCCGTCAGGTCTGCCCCTGGGCGGTCCTGATGAGGTCCGGGAAAGGCTGAAATCCGTCCTTGTCCCAAGCCAGGTGGAAGCATGCGCCGGGCTATCTCCCCAAGGCTTTCAAGGGTGGCTGTATAGCATATCCCATCTGGTAAGTATTCTGTCCCCCTTCAAACATTGGCCTGCTCCCCTTTTAAACATTGGCCTAACTGATTTTCATCCTCTTGCCACAGGTTGGCTGCATGGCCGCGGGATCCGAGTCCGTCCTGTCCTCTCTAACCGAGAAAGTCGACGCTGTCGAAGCCGCCCTTTCAAAGGAGCGGAAAGAGCTGCAAGTAGCTAAAGCCGCCTTGGCCGTCGAGACGAGCAAGACAAAGTCATTGGCCTTGAGTTTGGGTGCGGTTCAGGCGGACCTGGCAGCGGCTTTGGCCGAACTGGAGGTTTCCAGGGCCCTTACTGCGGCAGCTGAAGCCCAGGCAAAGGCGGCGGCTGAGACACCAGCTGCAGGGGCCTTGGAGGGCACTTTTGATGACGGCTTCTTCCAGGGCTATGACGATCTGAAGCGGCGGGTAGCCCGGGATCACCCCGAATGGGCCCTTTTGGCCTACGAGGGGATTGACTCGGATTACTGGGATATCAGTGAAGATCCCATAGCCAGTGATGCTCCTGCGGTTGGTGAAAACCCTGAGGCCATTGCTGGAGCCACAGAACTCGCCCCGGGCGGGGACATGGGGGACGAAGGACTTGCCGTGCCAAGGGAGCAGACCGGGGAGACCGAGGATGTAGTCAATGTGGAAGACTGACTCCCCGGTTTCTTCTTGTTGTTTTTATTTTATTGCTTGTAGTTCTTTTTTTATGTTTCGGGGAGGCCACTACAACTGCCCCCCAGGCTTTGTACATCTGTTTTAATTAATGAAAAGGCCCCTGAGGTCATCCTTCTATTAATTTTGTTGTACTGTGCTTTACCTTTTGCTAGTATCCGTATGGCTTTGGCCAACCTAACATCTGCCTTAGCAAATGCTTTAGGACCGTAACCCACGGAACACCTAGTCGAACAATTCAATTCCCTGTTTTAGCCTCAATTCCCTTTACCCCCTGCCCCCCAAGCATTTTGCTAAGGCGGGAGTATGGGAGTGCGGGAGTAAGTAGCCGTAGGGAACCGACCTGGACCATGGGTGGTTGCAGGAGCTTTTGAATCTTGCCATCGTCGGCCGCCTAGGGGCTTGGCCCCGTCGCCGGCTGGTCCTGGGCAAAACTTAGTTAATTTCCTGTTTGTAGGTCTAGTACCCTTTTGTCCCCGACTTTCTTGCGAAGGCGGGGGCATGCAGAGGAGTGACCATAGGAAACCGACCTGGAACATGGGTGGTTGCAGGAGCTTTTGAATCTTGCCATCGTCGGCCGCCTAGGGGCTTGGCCCCGTCGTCGGCTGGACCTGGGCAAAACTTAGTTAATTTCCTGTTTGTAGGTCTAGTACCCTTTTGTCCCCGACTTTCTTGCGAAGGCGGGGGCATGCAGAGGGGCGACCATAGGAAACCGACCTGGAACATGGGTGGTTGCAGGAGCTTTTGAAGCTTGCCATCGTCGGCCACCTAAGGGCTTGGTCCCGTCGTCGGCTGGACCTAGGCAAAACTTAATTAATTTCCTGTTTGTAGGTCTAGTACCCTTTTGTCCCCGACTTTCTTGCGAAGGCGGGGGCATGCAGAGGGGCAACCATAGGAAACCGACCTGGAACATGGGTGGTTGCAGGGTCCTTTAGCGCCTGGGTTCGGAGCCCGAGGTCTTTTTAGTGCCTCGGGGTTAGGCCCGAGGTCTTTTTAGTGCCTCGGGGTTAGGCCCGAGGTCTTTTTTGCACGGCGTAAATTCTCGAAATAAACTTTATTCACTTTATTTAGAAAATGCCAATCTGTTATAGTTGCCCAATCGGGGCTACACAAAAAGAACTTGTCCTATAGTACTAGATACCCGTAGTCAGATGCTACTGAGAATACTTGCGGAGGTGTTGCACGTTCCAGGGATGACTGAGATCGTGCCCGTCCATGTTCTGTAGCCAGTAGGTTCCCGGTCGGTTGACCCGAGTCACAATATACGGTCCTTCCCAGTTTGCTCCCAACTTCCCATGGCTTGGGACTCGGGTAGACTGGTTCACTGCCTTAAGGACAAGGTCCCCGATTTGAAAGCTACGATGCTTTACCTTGCTATTATAATACCTCGAGACCCTTTGCTTGTAAGCTGCCACCCTGAGATAGGCCTGGTCTCTTCTTTCTTCGACCAGGTCTAGTTCCGTCCTGAGGGCTTCTCCATTACCTTGGTCATTAAAGGTAGCAACCCGGTACGATGGCAGCCCAAGCTCGGTGGGGACTACCGCCTCAAAACCATAAGTTAAAGAAAATGGGGTTTCGCCCATAGCTGCCCGGGGTGTGGTGCGGTAGGCCCACAGAAGGGCTGGGAGTTCTTCAGCCTACAAGCCTTTGGCGCCTTCCAGCTTTGTCTTAATCGACTGCAGGATCGTGCGGTTGGTCACCTCGGCCTGACCATTAGCCTGTGGATGCTCGGGAGAAGAGTAACGATTCAGTATCCCATAGCCCGAGCAGAACTGTCTAAAGATGGGTGTATCAAATTGTCTTCCATTGTCGCTGATCAGGACTCGTGGAATACCGAACCTGCTAAGGATATTTTTCTCCATAAAATGCTCCATTTTGCGCTCGGTTATCGTTGCCAGGGGCTCGGCCTCCGCCCACTTGGTGAAGTAGTCAACGGCTATCACAGCAAACTTAACCTGCCCTTTTCCCATTGGTAAGGGACCAACAATGTCGATCCCCCATTGGGCAAATGGCCAAGGACTATGTAACGGGGTCTGAAGTTCTCCCGGTTGGTTCATCATGGGAGAGTACCGTTGGCACTTATCACACCTTCGAACGTACTCCTGCGAATCCCGGGCCATGGTTGGCCAATAGTATCCTTGTAGTAGGGCCTTTCTCGAGAGTACCCGACCCCCTACATGGTTCCCGCACACGCCTTCATGAATTTCGTACAGTATTGCTTGAACTTGCGTAGGATGAACACAGCGGAGGTACGGAATGGTGAACCCCCTCTTATATAGGACACCGTTGAGAACATGGTATCGTGCCGCCCGGTATTTGACCCGCCTTGCTTCCTTTTTTTCATCCGGCAGCCTTCCTGTTGTCAAGAAAGTCACGATTGGATCCATCCAACTGGGTCCCAGAGTGACCGGGTCGACCTCCATGCCCTCTGAGTTGATCACACTTGGCTCGGGTAAGAATTGTATCCTTATCCCGGGTAAGTCTGACTCAGCTGACGAAGCGAGGCGAGCTAGCCTATCAGCTCGAGTGTTTTCCTCTCTAGGTATCCGATTGATGCGGAATCCTCGGAGCTGATTGGAAACTGCTCGGACGAGGGCCAAGTAGGCGATCATGTTATCTTCTCGTGCTTTGTATTCTTGGTTTACTTGATTGACCATGAGCTGGGAGTCACTGTAGCCTTGGACCTGCTGTGCACTCATTGAGACGGCCAGTTGTAACCCGACCAAAAGAGCTTCGTACTCGGCCTCGTTGTTGGAGGCACGAAACCCAAATCTTAAAGCATATTCAAGCTGGATGCCATCGGGGGTAGTCAGGATGATTCCGGCTCCACTACCTTGCTGGTTTGAAGAGCCATCGACATGTAATACCTAAGTGGGGATGCCGGCGAGCAATCCGGGCGGTAATGCCTGAGGCTCAGGTTCCTCGACCGGATCCTCTGGATACGTAAACTTGACTAGAAAATCAGCGACGGCTTGTCCCTTGATTGCCGTCCGGGGTCGATAAGTTACCTCAAACTCTTCCAGTTCCAAAGCCCACTTAACGAGCCTCCCGGATGTGTCTGGCCGAGAGAGAATTTTGCGGAGAGGCTGATCGGTCAGTACTACAATAGCATGGGCCTGGAAGTACGGTCGGAGCCTTCGGGCTGAGGTAATGAGGGCGAAGGTCAACTTCTCGATATGGGAATACCGGCTTTCCGCACCTTGCAACGCCCGGCTGGTGTAGTACACTGGGAACTGTATCCCGTGCTCTTCCCGGATGAGTGTCGAGCTAACCGCCGATTGTGACACCGTTAGGTACAGGAAAAGTTCCTCTCCAGCTGTAGGTGTTGACAATAGAGGAGGAGAGGCCAGGTATTTCTTGAGTTCCTGGAATGCCTCCTCGCACTCCTCCGTCCATTGAAAAGCTTTGCGGAGAATTTTGAAGAACGGCATGCACCGATCAGTTGCTCTGGACACGAATCTGTTCAGTGCGGCCACCCGTCCGGCTAAGCTCTAAACTTCTTTTGTTGATTTAGGTGACCGCATGTTGATGATAGCTTGGATTTTGTCGGGGTTTGCTTAGATTCCCCGTCTGCTGACTAGATGACCGAGGAATTTCCCGGACGAAACCCCAAAGGTGCATTTGGCCGGGTTCAACCTCATCCTGAATTTTCTCAAAATGCTGAAGGCCCCGGCCAGATGCTCAAGGTGATCGGGCTCATCCCGGCTCTTGACCAGGAGATCGTCCACGTACACTTCCATGGACTTTCCGATGAGGTCTCTGAACATGAAGTTGACCAGGCGCTGGTATGTAGCCCCGGCATTCTTGAGGCCGAAAGGCATAACTCTGTAACAGTACGTGCCTTGGTCGGTGATGAACGCCGTCTTCTCCTCATCCCCGGGGTACATGTTGATCTGATTATACCCCGAGTAGGCGTCCATGAACGAGAGGAGCGAGTGGCCTGCCGTCGAGTCGACAAGGAGGTCTATCCTAGGCAACGGATAACAGTCCTTGGGACATGCCTTGTTGAGGTCAGTGAAGTCCACACACATCCTCCACTTGCCATTGCTCTTCTTGACCAGGACAACATTGGCCAGCCAATCGGGGTAGTGGACCTCCCGAATGGAGTTAGCTTTTAGGAGCTTTCCGACCTCCTCGCTCACTGCCGCTTGTCTCTCGGACGCCATGCCCCTCCGTTTCTGCTTCACCGGGCGGCAGTCCGGGCTGACGTTGAGATGATGGGACATCACTCGGGGATCAATCCCTGGCATGTCCTCATGACTCCAAGCGAAAACGTCCTGGTTTTGCCTCAGGAATTGGGTCAACTTTTCCTTCAAGGTAGGCTCCAGTAGTGCTCCTATATTGACCGTGCGATCTGGGTGTTCTGGATCTAGCACAACCTGCTCCAATTATTCCATAGGCCCTATCACATCCCTCTGGTCCCGAGGGTCCATTTCTTGGATGTTCAGCGTTTCGGTGACTGTCCCCCGGCGCAACGAGCTAACATAACAACTTCGAGCCGTGGTCTGGTCTCCTCGCAAGCATCCGGGTCCTTGAGCAGTTGGGAACTTTACGGTTAAGCTGTATGTGGAGACAACTGCTCGGGCCCTATTGAGGGTCGGCCTTCCGAGGATGACGTTGTAGGCCGAGGGAGCCTCCACTATCACGAAATTAGTCAGTATGGAAACCTGCTGCGGGTAGGTCCCCATGAGAACTGGGAGCTCGATCGTATCGAGCGGTTGAGTGCTGGAGCCGTTGAATCCAACCAGGGGAGTAGCAACCGGCCGGAGCCGATCCCGGGAGATCCCGAGTTGGTCGAATGCCGCTGTAAACATTATGTCGGACGAGCTACCTATGTCAACCAGTACCCTCTGGACTATATAGTTAGCTATAGAAAGCGTTACTACTAGCGGGTCATCATGGGGGCAGTGGAGGCCCTGTACATCATCGGACGAGAACGTCAGAACATCGGTTGGTGAGGAGCCGGTGGATTGGACCTGCCATACCTCCGCTCGGGATGCTCGGGAATGCCTCTTCTGTGCCGACTAAGAATCACCTCCGCCAGACGTTCCTCCGGAGATCACGTTAATGTGGCCGAGTGGTGGAGGGGGCTGACCGGGAGCTTGGGCTTCCTGTCGGGGCCGTCTGTCCATTGTGACAAACTCGGCAAGATGCCCCTGCTCGATCAGCTTCTCGATTGCTATCTTTAACTTGAAGCAATCCTCCGTTTCATGGCCGTGATCCTTATGATAACGACAAAACTTCTCCCGATTTCTCTTACCGGGCGGGGCTCTGAGTTTAGCTGGCTGCGGAAGCAGCCTCTGTGCCTCTGCGGCGACCATCACCTCATGTATAGGTCGGGACAGGGGTGTAAAAGCCGTTAGGGGCTGATCTCTAGCACTTCTTTGATCTTGCTTCGGCTTCTTTCCCGGACCCTTCTCTGATCCCTCGCGCTTGCGCTTGGCTTTTGGGGATTCATCTCCCGCCTGGCCGGCGCGTTTTGCTTTCAAAAACTCTTCGGTGTCTATATACTTTCCAACTCTTTTCGAGAGTTCCACCAGGGTTGCTGGTCGGTTGCGATGAAAAGACGTGGCCACCTTGGTGTGTTGAACTCCTGAACAGAAGGCCATGATTGCGGCCGTCTCGTTGAGGTTGCGGATCAGGAGCCTCTGCTGGTTGAAACGGTCCACATACTCCTTTAAAGATTCACCCTATTGTTGCTTGACGGCTAGCAGCTGGGTATCTGGTTGGGATCGGTCTAGCATCCCGACAAACTGGCTGATGAAGAGTTTGCTGAGGGCTTTGAAGTTGTCAATCGTCCGAGGCTTCAGGGCATGGAACCACTGTGTGGCTGATCCCTTGAGAGTACTAGGGAAGGCCAGACACAGCAGGTCGTCTATCGTAGTGACCAGTGCCATCTGCGCCTTATAAGTGCGGATGTGGTCCACCAGACTCCCCTTGCCGTCATATGAGCTGAGGTGAGGGGATTTGAACTTCTGTGGAATTGGAAATTGCGTCACCCGGGTAGTATAGGGCGACTCCGTTTCTGTATTTGTGAGGTCGTGGCCGGATTTGCGGTTCAGCCTCTCAATCTGCTGCTGCAACTCCTCAACCTGGGCTTTGACGTCTGTGTGCCCGGTCCTCCTTTCTGTGTCCGAGTGGTAGGTAGGGTCGGATGACGAGGCCTCATCCTCAAAGCGCGTCGACCTCGGGGATAACACTCGGCTGTGGGTCCGGGATAGTCTATGCCTAAGATCCCCCCGGCTCAGGACGGGTGGATCATTGACCGACTCCCGGGCTTTACGTCCGGGCGCTTCTCCCCTCGCAGCTCGTCTCCGCTCAATGAGGATCCTGGCATCCTCCACTCGGCGCGCTCGGCGAGGAATGTACCGAGGTCCTCTCTGCGAGCGCTTAGTAGCATGGCTACGTTCTCCCTCTGGATAACGTTCGCGATCTGGTTGGGACACTAGAGCAGATCGGGTTTTTTCGCGCGTTCGAACGGGCCCTTGGCTGGGAGCGCTCTTTTCAGGCCGCTTCTCCGACGAAGGGCCTTTCTCATGGTCCCCAACCGCCTTTTCGTGCTAGGCCATAAGCGCCTCTATTTGCTGTTGTGTCCGGATCTGACCTTCCAAGAGCTGTTCCAGCGCCGCTGTAACATGTTCGGTGGTCATGGAGGTTGCCCGAGGCTCGATCTGCAGGTCCTCCTGACCGGCTGAATCGACGGTCTTCTTGCCCTTCTTCGGCGGCATGTCGATCAGTCAAAGATTTTTGTTGATGAGGAAACTGTGTCGATTTCCCACAGACGGCGCCAAGCTGATGATGCCAAAAATTGGTAAGCAAGATTTATGCAAGAAGACAGCAAAGAAAAGTTTGTGTGTGGTTCGGCCCCGTTAATGAGATGACCTACGTCCACGTGCGCGTCTAAGCGCTTCTCACTACCAGATCACCGGCAGGCCTGGTGAGCCGACAAAGATGGGCGACACTACCAGTAATATCGGCCGGGTGTATGCGTGTAAGTGGTGAGTTCTCTAGCGAGTAAGTATCTGCTTAGAGAAGTAGATTTTCGGATCCCTCTAAGGAGGATAGGTGGGCTCTTTTATAGATGCAAGAGTCCCCCCTTACACGGTAAGTTTACTAGATTAGGAAGCCTAATCTAATCGCAATAGATTTGTACAATGTTAGGAGAGTTTCCTAAGTGGTTTAGGCAACCACTGATTCTTTCTTGATAGAGTCATGGCTGTATAAGGCAACTATGAGAGATGCCATATACTCCGCGCCTACCGGGGAGTCACTGTGCCTCGTTCCCGAGCTGCCGAGTATCCCGGACGGTTATAGCCGAACACCTCGGAAGTGTGGGCTCCATGCTCCCACTCTGGACTAACCGGGCTATCCGCTGACCACGTGGCGGTGGGACAAAACTGAATATTTCTGGACGTATCAGAATTGGTGTGCATAATTGGACAAAAATGGAAGCAACTTCTTTTTTTTTTTTTTGATAACAAATTGGAAGCAACTTTGACTTTATATTTTTCTCTTTTTGCACTATTCCAATTTCCATGTCCATAAAGGGATTTCAAACAACCAAATGCACCATCAGTGATTATACTCTCCCACTAATTTATTCATTCGATCAATTTGATTAATCCTTACCAAATTGATTGCCTTTCTCGATTTAAGAACTACATTTTTTTTTTTGAAAAATTCACACTAAAACTGTTGAATTTTTATTTCTATTTAATACAATTGTTAAATTATTTGGGAATCAAACTTTGAATTGAAATTTGAGAAGCATAATAAGTCTTTAAAGATTGATCCTTATCAAAGAGCACTCATTTACTTATGTTCACTTTAGAGTACAAGGCATGTGCAACGTGCTATATTTTTGCACGTAGTTGGATTCATCTAAATATGCATTAGTTCTATGTATATAATAATTGTAAGTTTATGGGTGATTTTCTTCAATCTCAAGCTAATTATTATACACCTAATTGTCAATTTCGAGCCAAGGGTTTCTAGTCTCTAGTTGCACGTCCCCATCCAGGGCTTTGTCCCCTTGATTCTTCATAGGGGTTTTGTCTTTTCTACTTTTTACCTTTTGATCATGGCTGATAACATAGAAAATCTTCTCTCACAGTTGACAATCATGCAGGAGGAAGGGACAGAAGTTGTGGTGGATAATGATAGTGGTTTAGGTTTGATATTGATCCAAAGATAAGTCTTATGCGCTCTTTGTTAACCTTTCGACCAATTACGATGGAAGCTATGCAGAGAGTGATGTTGTCAAAATCAAGTTCTTATTTAATCCTATTAAAAACGTAGTATTTTGAAAGTAGGGTGTCGAGTCCACAGGGATTGCAAGGCAACAAAGCTTGTTGGGCGCTTAATAACCAATTATAATGCAAGGAGCAATTAACAAACTAAGAAACAAAATTGAGTCTTTACGACTTTGAGATTAGTTCAATTTGTATAAGATTTTACTACAATGACTATTTAGAAAAAGAGAAAATAAACTTTGAATAAAGCTAAGTTTAATTGACAATTGGGGGTTTTGTAAATGGAGAAATTGAGGTTGGGGAGCATTCCCCCACCTTGGACCAAACAACACATGACTTTCATACTTGTAGCACATTCTAGAGTAGAAAATCCCATTGTGACAAACTATCAAACATGTGGTAATCAACCAACATGCTAGATAGATGTTATAATGCAATACATAGGTATATGGTTAGAGTTTAGAGATTTAACAACTTCCAATGCTTGACATTAGAGGTGGGGTCTCAAGACGTCAAACCATACAACCATGAACTCTAGAAATGCTACAAAATGTGAGAGTTCTACAATAAAATACACTTGGGTCCAATGGTGGGTTTATGATCCCCAACCTACATGTTTTAGCTACTCATAATCATAATGACAACAATATTAAAGAGAGGGGAAGAGGAAGTATACCAACTAGAGAAATCCACAATAAATACCATCTAAATTCCAAGATATTTTTCAACCAAAAGCTTCCAAGTATTTAGTACATTTACACTCTCTTCTCTCTAATACTAAAATGGAAGAAAAATGTGGTAGATGAGGAGTAATGAGGGAGAGGGATGAGAGGATTTAGAGAGAGAGAGCTTACAACTAAAAAAATTAAGCAAAATACAAGCTAACCCTAACAAAAATCTATCTCTAACTATATATACTATCCACACAAAAATGGCAAACTTGTAATAAAAAGGGAGGAGAATTCAGCATTCGCGGATCAATCGCTTTATAAGGGCGGATCCGCCTTTCATATGGGGAATTACTGGTTTCTCGAGAAGACGCGGATCGATCCGCTCTTCTAGTCGGATCGATCCATTTCGGGCTCATTGTCG
Source organism: Hydrangea macrophylla (assembly GCA_033977485.1). Lineage (NCBI taxonomy): Eukaryota > Viridiplantae > Streptophyta > Magnoliopsida > Cornales > Hydrangeaceae > Hydrangea > Hydrangea macrophylla. The sequence goes on along the minus strand of CM066999.1, from coordinate 32,325,995 downwards.
CAGAATGTCACAAGAAGATCGCGGATCGATCCCTTCTCAATGGCAGATCGATCCACTCTTTTTGAAACTGATAGTAATTCCTTAAGAAACACGCGGGTCGATCCCCTCAAAAGTGCGGATCGATCCGCCCTTCCTGAAATCTCTTCCTTTCGCCTTTTTACTACATGAATGCTACAAGGGTTAGGTTTCACTTCACCCAAGCTTGAAAAACCTACAAGAAAGAGATCTTTATTAGCTCAGCAAGAGTAACAACAAGAACAATCAAAAGCACAATTTATCCATTAAATCTCCGGTTTAAGTAACGATTCGTGTCCACTACGCGTGTAACAACCTGCATTTTCATTTAATCTTAAATTGACATTTCCATAATTAATTTGTATTTGCATTGTCATATTTAAAATCAATATGTATTGTCTGTTGTTATTAATTATAATTCTCATATTTGGAATCTTATTACTTGTCTAAATTCATATTGAAATTCTTATTGGGGTCAAACTGCAATTTCTATAAATTTAGCAATACCTGTGTTGGATTTTAAACCTGTATTTCAAAACGGTGGAAATATTCTTCTTTTAACTCAAACTGTATTTTTATAAAACCGGAAAATCGATTCTTACACTAAAATGAATTTTCTGTATTTTTGTGGTGATCACCGCGCCCCAAAAATACTAGTTTAATTTCAAAACTGTCCGCACTGCGATGATCTCCCACAATATGGGATACTCCACCAAGCATGAAGTGACACATGCTTTATTCCATTTATGGCAAGTAATGATTGATGGTGCCTTGTTTGGATAGTACATTAGTGCATGTGAAATTTTTATGCCAAAAGCCTAATTGCCAAACACCCCACTTGACCCCTAGTACTCTATATGACCCCTACAATCCCATCTCCTCCAGATTGTATAATCTGTAGGTGTGTATCCTATATACGTATACACATATTGGTGTAATTAATATTAAGAAAATAAAATTAGTTTGTTGAGTACTTGAGGTTGAACTTGGAGGCCAAGTCTTGATTTTGGGAATTCTATATAACTCTCACATACTCTCTCTATTCACACACTTTCTGCACAACACTAGATACACAGAGGGTTGAGAGAAAATTACTCAGTGGTTTTACAGATTTTAGAGAGAGAGAGTAGAAGCTTGATCATCCAAAGCTTGCAAGCCCAATTGGATTCTTTATTTACTTCTTTTTCTCAACACACCACTTCAATCTTTATCACAGTGAGTATTTTAAAACTCACTCCAATTGTAATTCGTGTTCAATTACTGTTTATATGTATGTGTATGTTAATCTCCATTGATGACTTACGTTTGAAACTTGAAACTTGAAAAATATGGATGTTCCAAACTTAACCAAAATTCATTTTCTGAATGAAATATGAAAGATTATGGTATGTAGAGTATACGGTTGTAATATTAGAGCTTAATTTGTTTGTATCGCGACGTATGATTAAAACGAAGTTTCCGTCAACTCTCAATTTTTCGTAAAATTTGAGAGCTACAGATCGATTCAAGTAAAATTGATCATAGATTTTTAATCCTTGCGAAAAATAGAAGAAAATCATATATTACATGTCCTATTTACTTCCAAATTGCGAAATGGGTCAAAAGACCCCTTAATTTCTGAAACAGGGGAAAACCAGCGAAGAAGACAAAGCTTCTGCCTGAACTCGCACGTGCGATTACGCAAGCAAGGGTCACACGAGCGGCCCACGCGCGCGAGGTGGGTGATTCTAGGCAGAAGGAAAAGTTTTATAAAAGAAAATTTGAAAAAGGGCAAATCGGGCGAGCGATCGGTGCGCGCGAGCTGTGTATTTTCAGGTAGAAAGAAAAGATTTTAAAAAGAAAATGAAAAATAGGCATATCGCGCGAGCGGCCCGCAAATGTGACTTTGGACAGTTTCTGATTTTTGCTTGTTTTATGTTAAGGAACTGTTTGTGTCACGCCCCGGAACGGCAAAAATAGAGAAAAATAAATTTCCTTTTTGGGTCCATAAGGAATGACAGGTGAAAGTCACTAATAATCCATACAACACAGTACTAGTCCAAAAGAACAGCAACTGTAAACAACTGAGAATAACACACAGTGCTAACTACTACAAAAAATATCAGAGTGTGGTCCACAGGATCACAACAGGTCTGGAGACAACAAATGCCTAAGTACCCGTTAACTAAAGATTCAACAGAACAACCGAAATGTAATCTAACTATAACATCTTCAGTCTTCAACTGGCATAAGGATAATCCTCCCTGGCGTAACCATCATCGGTGGGGCCTTCCTCTGGATAATAGTCATCAGTGTACTGGTCATTACCTGCAGAATAAGGGGCAGGATATTCTGGACAGGGAAAGTCCAAGCAATAAAAGGCCATCAGCTTACTGAGAGCTGAGTGAGCATAAACTAACAAGGTACCAGTTATCTGAAATAAACACAAGCTTATGAAAATACGAGTTAACATCTTATTATATCCCTATCTTGTTTCTTTAGTCATCCTTGTAAACCGACCCTTAACGTCTTGTTAATCGAATACCGAACTCAACATATTCTGATTTTCATGAACAGACTCAATCGTTTAACTCTAGGGATACACCCTTATTCTGTCCATCGCTTTTAAGAGCAATATATCCTGCTCACCGCATGTCATGGACTCCACGTCAGTCTGTCCCTAGCTTTTAAGAACAATGGTCCTGTTCACCGCATTTCAGGGATATAACGATTCGAACAAGGCATATCAATCTATTGCCACGACTCAACGTCATCTACTAGTGATCCCAGCTCACCGCTTTTAAGAACAATGATCCTGTTCACCGCTTTTAAGAGCATCTCATAGATCATCCAGTCTATCTTGAAACTTCTTAGTCCAGCTCACTGCTTTTAAGAACCATGTATCTGGTTCACCGCTTTTAAGAGCCTATCATGACCAATCGTCCATCCACGTACCATTCCCAGAACTTACCAAACCTACTTACGTTCCATTCTACATTGACACATGATAACTCCCAATGTGGCCTGACTACTCGGATTAAAAGAAATCGGATATCAAACTCATATCAAAATCAACACGTCACCCACGTCTTCATATTCCTTTTTATTTATTCATTATCCATAAATCTTTGGTGTCACATTACTCCTATCTAACCCATAGTCGTATAATGGAATTCCGAATTAGAAATCGAACAACTAAACCTCTTATATAATAAATAGGCAAAGGAAACCATGTTCTGATCATGCCAATCGATTGGTACAGAGGTTCAATCGATTGGGACAAAAAGTTATACCAATCGATTGAGAAATATGGCAATCGATTGGAATGTCAATCGATTAGAATCCTATTCAATCGATTGGGATGCCAATCGATTAGAATCCTATCCAATCGATTGGGATACGACTTGTAGTAACCCGTGTTTTCATGTTTAAATTGACGATTTAGACTTCGTGTGCGATTTTAGCGAAAATTGGTCACAGGGGTATTTTGGTCATTTTTTCAATTTTATAAGTCATGAACTAAAAATATATTTTTTTTGGGAAAAGTTGCGTGAGATTAAATGATTTGGTATTCATGTTGGAAGTTAAGATTTTTCGAGTTATATTTAAAATTAAATCTAATATTTTCTCTTTTAATTTTAACAGTAGCAGAATTTTGTTTTCAGATTTTTGTTAGGAAAACGAAGGAAATTTAAGATTCTGCCCGCGATGTCTCAAGCAAAACTTGATTCTGCACACTTTTCGTCTAATGCAATTTTCTCAGATTCTGCACCGTTTGGGCAGAAAATGAGGATTTCAGTAGCAGTTTTTAGAATGCTACCAATTAATTAGAAGTTAGTGGATTGTTAGGCCAATGTCTCTAAGTGGAGTTATAGGTGCATTAGTGTATGTTTACATCATCTTGCATATTCCTTATAAACTACCAACTAATTAGAAGTTAGTGGATTGTTAGGCCAATGTCTCTAAGTGGAGTTATAGGTGCATTAGTGTATGTTTACATCATCTTGCATATTCCTTATAAACTACCAATTAATTAGAAGATAGTGGGTTGTTAGGCCATTATGCTTGGTTATTTATACACTAATATTAGTGGAGTTATAGGTGCATTAGTGTATGTTTACATCATCTTGCATATTCCTTATAAACTACCAATTAATTAGAAGTTAGTGGTTAATAAGTGGATTGTTAGGTCATTGTCGCCAAGTGGAAGCTTGGCTATTTATACACTCACATACTCTCTCAAACACACACATTCTACACTTCTAGCATAGAGAGCTTGAAAGAGTCACACATAGAGAGATTTATATATATATATATATACACAATTATAGATATACATACACCTCGAGTTAGAAGAAGAAGAAGAAGAAGAGAAGTGTTTGGGAGCTGCTCAACATCATTTATAGGTACCGGGTTGTGTACAATATGCTTTCTAAATTCTCCGGAGTATTTCTTTGTTATCTCTACTTGTACTCTTTTTGCAGTTATGTTGTGTTTTCATTTGGAATCAATGAGTATGTGTTTATTGCTAAGTGCTATGGGACTAAAGGGTCATGAGCAAGGAGCACCTACCAACAGTCCAACAGGCCTCAGGGACCGACGTACTGGAGACGGGTGAGGTGAGGTGAGGTGTCTCTTGCTATGTGATCAAGAGGAACCTGGTATGATGCTATTGGTATGAGCGTTTGGGTATTGTGAGCAGTTGGGTTGTGAGACTGGTCAATTGATTTGATGTCGTTCTATGTATTTGATTGTCATTATCCTTTTGAGCCTTTATTATTCATGTCATATTGTATACTTCCCGGTATAGTTTTTAGATGCAGGCAGTGCCGGTAACCGAAGCCTAGAAGGGAGATAAGGTTAAGGATGATATAGGAGATCCGTGGAGAATATGGACCTGCTGGGAGTTTTAAAGAAATTTTGTATTTTTATTTTAAAGAATCAAGTGTGATTTATTTAATTTTTCAATGGAAATACGCTTATTTTTGCGGGGCGCCACAAATGGTATCAGAGCCTGTCCCCAGCCGGAAATGTAGGACTAAGTCAAGGTTAGATAGTCTACATCGCCTGGGAGGAGTCAGAGAAGGTTGAAAAAAAAAAAAATTTTGTTATTTTATAAAACAAAATATGCTATATTTGTTTTAAACATTATTTTAAGAAACTTATGAAGTTATTTACCAAATGCTTTTATCTCTAGATTTCGGGACGAAATCTCTATTAAGGAGGGTAGATTGTAGTAACCCGTGTTTTCATGTTTAAATTGACGATTTAGACTTCGTGTGCGATTTTAGCGAAAATTGGTCACAGGGGTATTTTGGTCATTTTTTCAATTTTATAAGTCATGAACTAAAAATATATTTTTTTTGGGAAAAGTTGCGTGAGATTAAATGATTTGGTATTCATGTTGGAAGTTAAGATTTTTCGAGTTATATTTAAAATTAAATCTAATATTTTCTCTTTTAATTTTAACAGTAGCAGAATTTTGTTTTCAGATTTTTGTTAGGAAAACGAAGGAAATTTAAGATTCTGCCCGCGATGTCTCAAGCAAAACTTGATTCTGCACACTTTTCGTCTAATGCAATTTTCTCAGATTCTGCACCGTTTGGGCAGAAAATGAGGATTTCAGTAGCAGTTTTTAGAATGCTACCAATTAATTAGAAGTTAGTGGATTGTTAGGCCAATGTCTCTAAGTGGAGTTATAGGTGCATTAGTGTATGTTTACATCATCTTGCATATTCCTTATAAACTACCAACTAATTAGAAGTTAGTGGATTGTTAGGCCAATGTCTCTAAGTGGAGTTATAGGTGCATTAGTGTATGTTTACATCATCTTGCATATTCCTTATAAACTACCAATTAATTAGAAGATAGTGGGTTGTTAGGCCATTATGCTTGGTTATTTATACACTAATATTAGTGGAGTTATAGGTGCATTAGTGTATGTTTACATCATCTTGCATATTCCTTATAAACTACCAATTAATTAGAAGTTAGTGGTTAATAAGTGGATTGTTAGGTCATTGTCTCCAAGTGGAAGCTTGGCTATTTATACACTCAAATACTCTCTCAAACACACACATTCTACACTTCTAGCATAGAGAGCTTGAGAGTCACATAGAGAGAGATTTATATATATATACACAATTATAGATATACATACACCTCGAGTTAGAAGAAGAAGAAGAAGAAGAGAAGTGTTTGGGAGTTGCTCAACATCATTTATAGGTACCGGGTTGTGTACAATATGCTTTCTAAATTCTCCGGAGTATTTCTTTGTTATCTCTACTTGTACTCTTTTTGCAGTTATGTTGTGTTTTCATTTGGAATCAATGAGTATGTGTTTATTGCTAAGTGCTATGGGACTAAAGGGTCATGAGCAAGGAGCACCTACCAACAGTCCAACAGGCCTCAGGGACCGACGTACTGGAGACGGGTGAGGTGAGGTGAGGTGTCTCTTGCTATGTGATCAAGAGGAACCTGGTATGATGCTATTGGTATGAGCGTTTGGGTATTGTGAGCAGTTGGGTTGTGAGACTGGTCAATTGATTTGATGTCGTTCTATGTATTTGATTGTCATTATCCTTTTGAGCCTTTATTATTCATGTCATATTGTATACTTCCCGGTATAGTTTTTAGATGCAGGCAGTGCCGGTAACCGAAGCCTAGAAGGGAGATAAGGTTAAGGATGATATAGGAGATCCGTGGAGAATATGGACCTGCTGGGAGTTTTAAAGAAATTTTGTATTTTTATTTTAAAGAATCAAGTGTGATTTATTTAATTTTTCAATGGAAATACGCTTATTTTTGCGGGGCGTCACACGACTGATGTCAATCGATTGAGATTATGCCAATTGATTGGTACTACGTCTTCTCCAGCAGATTGTAAAAATAGCATAATTAAATGTAGAAGTCATACTTTTATCACATCTAAAGGTCATAACAACTTGTACATACATCAAATAAAGTGACCAAGTGAGTTAGGACTCACCTAGGGTGCGTTTGGGTGTGTAAGTCTTGAATACTCAAGCTTTTCCTCTCTCTCTTCCTTATCTTTCTCTGTCCAGCCTTCTCTCTCTCTGTCTCTTCCTTTCTTCTTCTTTCTGATTCTCTTTCTTCTTCTCCTCTTCTTCAAGTTGCCAAGGTCAGTGTGTATGTGTATAGATATAGAAATATAGATAGATATATGTATGTATATATCTCAAGAGGTATGTCTCTCTCTCTCAAGGCTGCCAAAATGACCCAAGGCCATAAATGAACGAGTATATATAGGGGTTAAGAGTGCCACACGTTTAAAGCTCAAGAAAAGAAGAAAATATGTCTCAGCTTATGTCAATCGATTAGGACACAAGTCAATCGATTGGGAACAGATATTTGTAGTCAATCGATTGGAATAATGTCAATCGATTGGGATGAATGACAATCGATTGGGATATTGACACGTAATCACCTTTAGTCGGTTGAATGTCAATCGATTGGAATAATGTCAATCGATTGGTATCTGAAAAGTGTCAATCGATTGGGAATTTAAAGGCAATCGATTAGTATCCAAATTACACCAAATGAAAGTTTAAGGTTATACAAGTATAGAAATGAAATACCAGGTCTTATTAATATACCAAAATACAGGGTATTACAGTTTGGGTGATGTTTCATGGACTTTTAAAGCTCTGTTTGAGTAATTTACTAAAATAGAAACCTATTTGGTTATGTTTGGACTATTGAAATGACGTATTACGACTTAACAATCCCTGCACGTACGTTGTTCCTATAATTCATCACTTTACTTTTGTTTAAGGTTTCATGACATACATGTGGAGTCAGTTGTATATGCATGGTATGTGGTTGCTAGTGTGGAAAAGAGTGTGTGGCTGAGATTGTGTTGTGGACACTCCTTAGTAATTGTGTACCAAAGTGTGACATGTTGAGATTGCGGTGAGAGTATCTTTGTAATGCGACGGTGGCAAAATTGGACACTCCTTGATGCCCATGGTAGCATTAAAGTGTGTAACGCCGAACTTGGACATTTCCTGGCACCCATGGTAGTGCTAAAGTGTGGCCTATGGACACTCCCTCGTACCCGAGTCTGGATACTGCGTGAGGTTACCTCCGGTATTTGCGAGGCGGATTAGGTACTAAAGTGTGAGGCATTGGACACTCCCTGGTACCCCGTACTAAAGTGTGAGGCAAACTGGACACTCCCTGGTACCCCTGTGCTAAAGTGTGGCTATCGGAGTATTTCAAGGATACTGGTGTGAGATAGTGGGTTATTGTGTTTGTTGAGAAAAAAGAGTCGGTAAGATGAGATGGTGCATTGTTTTTCATACACGGTCACATATATGTGAATTAAAGCTTTTAAATGATATTGTGGTTGTTTTCTAAAAGTGAACTTCTTACTTTAATGTAAACTTGTTGAATTAAATGGGAAAATTGAAAATGGTAAATGAGTATGTTTTACATTTAAAGTTATGTTTTTAATACTCACTAGCTTCTTGAAGCTGACGACGATACGTCCTGGACATTCGTGTCTAGGCTTTTCAGGTTTTGAGTAAGCGGAACATTACAACTATGCAAACTGAGAACAACTGCTGGAAAGAGAATTTACTTTACATGTTGAACTATTTGGATAACTGTAATAGATGTTAAGTTATTGTTTTGATTTAAGGTGGTTTGTGCCTTTAGAGACCCCGTGCTGTAATAACTATTAAGTTAGAAAAATATTGTAAGCCTTGATTGCTCTGCTCTGATTTTTGTCTATTAATGCTGTTCAACGATTGGGATGGAATCGATCCTTCAAACTGTCGCGACCTACGGGTCCATAAAGGAAATTAAATGCTTTCCTTATTTATGCTACGTCGGGACGTGACAAAGCGAAAAAATCATGAAGTTCAAAATGCAATATTGGACACGAATCACACCGCCCAACTAGCATGTTGCTAGTCTCTTAACAACCAAGCTAAATACCAAGAGATTTAAGAATAACCTTGCACAACAATTTATTTAAAATGAAAGATAAACCGTTTTCGTGGGGAACACGATTGCATTGAGCGTATGCAACAAGCCGTTAAACCTCTAGGTTACCCGTAGAGGCGGAGTGTTGTCTCCGGAGGGTTCTTGGAATGATACCCACAAACACTTTGTTTCCTCAAGATAGTTGCCCACTATCTAACGCTGACACTCAACATAGTCCCAAAAATTTTCAAAAGATATTAGCACATGACACGCAAATCCAAAAGGTCTCAAACTATCAAGGTTATTAGATAAACTTCATTAAGCTCAATCTTGGATACGTGTGTGGTGTGAAGTGCATAACTACAAACTATCAAGAAGATGGCAATGCTTTCATAATCCGAATTTTGTTCAAAACACGCTTCAACTCAATTCTCATCGGTATTACACTCTAGAAATGAATCGCTCGAAATGGGTAATACACTCGGGGCATGCGGGCAAACAGAGTAATGGAAATGGATACCAAAGCCACCCACATGCCAATAATGAAAAACATAAGCGTGAAAAATGAGTAACAATTAATCTCATGAAAGATACCATTCACAAGAGGATGTGAAACACTCTAACTACTTGTCATGATAGTCTCAAACTCCGAATCACAAAAATTGAGAATCAACTAGGACCTTGAGTGAGTTGTAAAGTGAAAAAATGTTATGAGGTGAAGGACAAGGGGAAATTAAATGAGATGTTTGGGTACAAACTTGGGATTTATTGGAATGCATGGATACAAATAACCACAAGGGATGAATTATCCACAAAAATTTCTTTGAAGCTCACGAAGAGAAGTACAATTGAGTATGGAGCTTTTTTTTTTTTGAACTTCTTTTCCTCTCTTTGTACTCTCATAACAACAAGCTTCATTCTCTTTTACAATCTTACAAACACGATCTCATGCAAAGACATCCCACAAATATAATTCAAATGCGGATATGGAAGGTATATGGTCAAGTGAAGGAAGGGTGTGTGTGGTTGAAGCTAGAAATGGTGAAAAGGAGGTCCTACAATCAATTCTTGGGGGAGATATGATTCTTTGTTCTCCACTACGATGACAAGCAGGCATGAGTTTGTATTCCACAAAATGATTTCTTTAATGAACAGTCAAACCAAGAAGATGAGATTATCTACGCCTTTTGTATGTTTTTCAAAAATAGAGAATTGAAGTATATAACACTCAATAATGGAGAAAAGGGATCTAAAGCTCATAAAGGTGACGTCTCCACATATGTTTCAACGATTTTCGGATAACAATTACATTAAACACCATCCTAACACAAGTAGTCCTGTAACGTGCTTGAAAATCCAAGATTTAAACTTCATGAAATTCACTATAATCAAGATAGTAATAGAACTAATGGGATTAACAAGTGTCACATACTAAAATCGGAAGAAGACTTCAAGGCGAGCGTCATCGCTCGGCATTAGAATGGGGCAACTATACTAAAGTCATTGGAAATATGGGATGAGGCAAATATATATATATATATTTTAGATTGCGATGCGAAGAGCTAGTAGTTAGCTCTCACACCCCCCAACTAGGACCAAACATTGTCCTCAATGAAACTATAAAGTACGGGGGGAAGAACAAAATTACTGGAAGCAACCAAGGTGAGCATGTGGTAAAAACTGTGTCTGCGATGTTAGAATCAACAAAGAAAGAGAAGTAAGAGAAGAAAAGGCATTTGACATGGCACAATAGCAAAGCAATAAGCACAAGCCAAAAGTCAAATAAAAGCAAGTCCACTAACATCCATACTAAGTCAATAAAACCCAAGAACATAAAACAACACTATCATCCAAACACATAAGTACAACTCCAAATCCACCGAAAGAAAAAAAAAACATAACACCACCCTAGCATAAGCAAAATAAATTCCCTAACTGGACATCAAGCACTCCCCCCAACTAATCCTCATCATCTCCGTCGCCGCCATAATAGGGGTCCAAACCACCAGCGCCACCATAAGAGCCTAGGCCGCCAGCTCCACCATACGTACCAGAACCACCAGCGCCGCCATACGCACCAGAACCACCAGCGCTGCCATACGAGCCTGGGCCGCCTGCGCCGCCATAAGGGTTGCAGATGTAGTCTGGGACATCAGCGTTCGGGTATTGCATCTGGAACGAGTCGGTCTGGAAGCGCATCAGCATGCTAAAATCACGCTAATAGCTCATAATGAAATGATCAAACTCCCCCCTCAAGCTGCGTAAATCACTGTGTGCGCCCCGGATCTCCTCACCCTGCTACTGCTGCTCGGTACTCAAAGCCTCGAAGCACCTGTGCAACTCAACCATACCATATGCGGGCACCACCTCCTCCTCCTCCTCTGCTTGGACTCTCAACGGTCCCTCCTCCACCCTGGCTCTCTTGGACGCGGACCTAACCTACACGTCGCTATGAGCTAGGGTCGTCCCATTGACTAGGGACGGCGCAGCTTTGAGAACATCATATGCCAAGGCTGTGCACCCATGTGAGATGTAGAGCCGGGTAACAAGGGTCGCGAAAGGAAGGCTAGCAGTGGTGACAGTGTCGTTCGACACCGCGACCATATGAGAGATAATAAGGCTCGCAAAGTCAACATGGGTGGCGGGGTTAGTGATAGCATGCAAGAGGGTACCGTGGTCCCTCATGACAGTCTTGTGGCGAGTGGGCCACACTGCAGCGGTGAAAATGATATTGTGGTAGCGGTAAAGCTTGGTGAAGGTAGATGGGGCAATCTGTTCCCCGATCCACTCGGTCTGTCGGCCCGTGAACCGGGTGGCAATGATATCTAGGTCAGGCCTCTGCTCCAAGTCGTCTAGTAAGGCACGGGGTCCTCCACATGAGGAACCCCCATGAAAACGGCTAAGGTAGCTGGGGAGACCGGGATACGAACACCCCAAACATACGACTCAAAGGTGCGGGGGCCAGTGGTGACCAGGCTCGCAAAGAAAACCCGGACCCATGTCTCGTTATACCTGCCCGAATGCTTTAACTGAGGGAGCCATTGGCGGTCCCTAAAGATCTGAGCCACATCGGTAGGGAAATCAAAGATAGCAATGGGTTGCTCAGGGAGGATGGACTTCTTAACCTTAAAGAAACTCTCAAACCATTTCTTTTCGATTTTTTATCAGAAATTGTCATAGCCTCGAGCCGGGGTGCACTCGGTTCGGTTATACTTAAGGGGGTTCACCATTGTTCCTGAAAAAAAAAACACAAGGAGCAAGCACACTGAATAAGACGATAAATAAAATGCATAAAAGTGTGCAATGCTCAGGCAATGGGCCATGTGACACCGATGGTACATGTACGGACATCCCATGGACGTGACAATTCAGGTAAAAAGAATGAAATGCCCAAAAAGACGTTAGGCACGGGGCCCAGACAAAATGCACGTGAAATTATCACGAACGCACGTGTACGATCGTCGTGCACTTGCACGACAGTGCATGGTGTGACAACAATATGCCAACGGCCGTGAAATCAATGATGACAACCACACATAAGAATTGAAACATGCATATGAAATGAGGAAATATGAACAATGCATGTGAAAATGATGAAAAAGCACATGTGGATTTGGCCAATGCCCTAAGGAATGTCATTGTGGCCTTTTATCGAACACCTTGTGGGCAGAGGAGGTATGCTCAGTGATTAACAAGATTGGATGCATGAAACTAACCCAAACAAGCCACAATGTGGCTTAAGCATGAAGAGCATTCAAGATGTATGAGAGAACAATCCAAAATATAAAAAAATAGAAGAGAAAACAAGCCCTAAGGTTGATTGTTCGAAAAAGTGAGCAAAGGGAGAAATAACCCGACTTAGGGTGCAATCACAACTTAAACATGAAAATAAATCGATGGGAGTTGTTAGAATCATTACCTTGGATGGATGTCTTAAAGATCTTGAAGATGAATGAACATAAGGGGGGAGTTGGAGAAGTATTGGGCAATGGCACTTGAGAGGATTTGAGAGAAGCTTTGAAAAATTGCTAAGGAAAATGAGAAGTTTTCTAGATTTAAACCATCTCTGCTTCTCGCGGATCGATCCGAAAAGAGGTCAGATCAATCCGGCCTTTTAAAACAATTTTATTGTACCTTTTAAAAAACGCGGATCGATCCGCTTGAAACGCCGGATCGATCCATTTAAGAATTTTGGAAGCAGTATGTCCTTTCAAAAATGCGGATCGATCCGTTCATATTAGCCGGATCGATCCATTTTCAAAATACTCTCGCAGTTTACTCTCTCAAAAACACGGATCGATCCGCCTATAATGCCCGGATCAATCCATTTTGGAAATTTCCTAGCAGAATGTGCCCCCAAAACCGCGGATCAATCCCCTCAAAATGGCTTATCGATCCGCCTTTTCTCAAATTGCACAATAACTTCCCCAGAAACACGCGGATCGATCCCCCAAGAATTCGGATCGATCCGCACTTCAGCTTCTTCACTCTTAATCTTTGTAAACTTTTATTAAGTGAAGGATGACCAAAATGGATGCAATGGACATTACCAAGAACAAAAATTATGCAAAGAATGAAACTTAGGGCATACAAAAAAATGGAGTATAGCTCACGAGAGCTTACTCTACCCCAACATTGGGGTCTTCCAAAAGAATTGACACCAACTCAGAGTCAAAACCTTCAAGAAAAGGCTTCAGCCGTTGCCCATTAACCTTAGAAATGGTCCTATTCTTGAGATCTTTGATTTCCACGGCTTCGTGGGGATAAACTTTATGTACCATGTAAGGGCCAAACCAACGGGATTGCAACTTACCCGAGAAAATGTGGAGCCATGAATCGTACAATAGCACTTTGTTACCAACAACGAATTGTTTCCGGACAATCCGTTTATCGTGAAAAGCTTTAACACGTGCTTTGTACGCTTTAGAACTCTCGTAAAGTTCTCCTCGAATTTCCTCCAACTCATTGAGTTGGAGCTTCCGTGTCACACCCCAATCCACCCCCGATGGATTAGGACACGTGTAACAAGAGTAACCGCACCCAAAACACACACTAATTAGAAAGAAAATGTGAATAAACCACTTGAAAGAATTCTATTGTGACAAAATAGCCCCCAAGGGCAAAATGGTCATTAATAAAGTATGTAAAATTTTTATACCAAAAGTTATATTTTTGAGTCCCGGTTCCAACGCAACAAACGGTGCACAAATTCAAATTTTCTAGAAAAAGTTATGCACGTTTCCGTAAAAGCGGACGTACTGTGAAAAAAATTACAAGCGGATCGATCCCTTCATAAGGGCCGGATCGATCCATTTATATGATCCACTAGCAGAATGTCCCTGGAGAAGGCCGGATCGATCCCTTCACAAACGCGGATCAATCCGCGACCTTCAGAACAGGCCCTGCTGCTAAATTTTGCTGTCAAACAAGTTTCCAACTTACCAATTCATAACCAAAACCCATGGAAACCATATGAAACTTTGGAAAACATTTCCACACTCTCCCAAGCATTTTTAATCTCAAGTTAAGCATGAATCACTCATTCACATTCATCATTTAATCAAATCAATCATGAACTCATTTCATTTGATCCAAAACAAACTTTTTCAACTTAAAAACTCAATTCTTATCCAAAATACATGAAACTTGCTGGGGATAAACTCAATGATACAACTAACATTATGAACACTAAGGACGCATGTTTAAGACACTAGGGACACATCCGGACTTGCCGAGATGGTCAAATCCATTACTTTCACCACACTTGAGCAAAACAAGAGATATTACACATTAGTTCCCAAATTCACTTTCAACTACCAAAATATAAGGTTTAGGATGCTAACTCTTTTTCCACAACCCAAGTATGAATATTAACATAAATTTACATCATTCCACAAGTTGCAAAGGAGTTCACAAGCTTAAGATCCCAAATCTCTCTCATCTCTCCCAATGTGCGTCATTTCCTCTCCGGATAAGACTCCGAACTGCGGTGGTTGTTATGTACCACAACAGAAATAGGAAAACGGTTTTCTTAAGCAATTTGCTTAGTGAGCATTCTAACATGATTTTATGTTTAACACGTGCAATGCTACAATTAACACATAAAACATAAATGTAGTCGCCGAGTTACCGTTATATGGTTCATTCAGACCCGAAGACCTCCCTTAGTCCCGTGGCCACTTCCATTCCTTGGACTTCCGTATTTATCGGATTCTTCCTCTTCACCACCCTTATTACTCCCAACAATGAACCATTTTCCCGGTGCTCATTGACTACCACATAGACATATAAGCACATATACATGTATCAACACATAATTCTCATAAAATTGATATAAAATTATCAATCCCACAATATCATAGCTTCTAAACAAGGATTAATATCTCTAACACCACTTGAAGCCTTGAACACATTAAACACAATCATTTTTAGGCTAGAAAACTCACCTTATTCACAGATTTTACCCAAATCCAAGCTAGAGGTGTGCTGAATTTCACCAATTCTAGCTCAATTCCTACACCACAATGAATCCTACAAGAATTCGGTAGACGACGTCTCACCGTTAAGAATGAACTACCAAAATCCAGCGAATTAAACATAAATTAAGCGTATAGAAATGTTCGTCTCACCTCCACGAGTCCGAAAACGGCTTCGGTTTGCGAATCCGACGAACGGCGGCGAGGGAACGACGAGATTACGACGTCGGCGTCTCGTCTCCGTCTTCTCTCCCGAGTTCTCTCTTTCTTTTTCTTTGATTCTGCTGTAAATTGAGAGACTCTCTCAATCTTGACACCTCATATGCATGTATGTGAGGTGTCCCAACCTCAATTTTCCTCTTTTTCATTTACACCCCCAAAATTTCTTAAGTTCTTATTATGAACTCCCCCAAACATTCCATTAACTACCCAATTACTCATAAGTGTTTGTCTACATTCCGTATGGGTCCCAATGTGGGTCCCACATATTTTGTGAAATTGCTATCACACCTACTAATTTTACATCTTTTTCATTTATACCCTTATAACACCAAATACTACACATAAATCCATATGTAATATGAAAGCATATAAGCAAATATTCATATAAACACATAAAATGCATTTAATCATTTAAAATGCAACTTACCATTGTACCCTTCGCTGGGTTTCATTTCAATACCTGTCCCACCTCACTGGGGACTTTTCCAACTAGTGTCCCTCTCTGAACACTTTTTTTTTTACATGGGCGAGTCCAAGCCTCCCCTTAATCCGTTTATACACTAATTATACTAATTAATGCATATTAACACAATAATTAACCCGTTCTCCGGGTACGGGTGTTACATTCCGCCTCTCACCACTCTCATCAACGTCAAAGTTGAGCTTTTTAATAGCCCAATAAGCACGGTGCTCAATCTCGACGGGTAAGTGGCATGCATTCCCGTAAACTAGCCGGTAGGGGGACATACCTAAATTCGTCTTATAGGCCATCCTATACGCCCAAATCACATCGGTTAGCCTAGAAGACCAATCCTTTTTCGACGGATCAACCGTTTTCTCAAGAATCCCTTAATTTCACGATTAGCCAATTCGTCTTGGCCATTTGTTTGTGGGTGATAAGTGGTGGAAACCTTATGGGTGACGCCATATTGCTCCATTAACCGGGCGAATGGGGAGTTACAAAAGTGCACTCCTTGATCGCTAATCAAGGCTTTGGGAGTCCCGAATCGCAATAAGATATGTTCTTTTTAAAATTTCAAAACCACTTTGTGGTCATTGATTCGGGTTGCTATGGCTTTCACCCACTTGGTGACGTAATCAACTGCCACCAAGATGTACTCAAAGCTATCGGATTTAGGGAAGGGACCCATGAAATCTATCCCTTAACAGTCAAAAACTTCAATGGTAAGGATGGGGTTTAGAGGCATGGAGTTCCTCTTAGTGACTCGACCAAGTAATTGGCATCGAGGGTATGCCTTCAAATAGGCATGCGCATCTTTGAAGATCGTGGGCCAATAAAAACCACTATGGAAGACTTTGAACGCGGTCTTCTGTGAAGAGAAATGACCCCCACATGCTTGGTCATGGCAAAAAGACAATATAATTGGTATCTCATCATTAGGCACACATCGCCTAACAATTTGATCGACACAATATTTGAAAACATAAGGATCATCGTAGAAGAACGATCGTGTCGTCGATATTAGACTCTCTCAGTCTTGAGTAGACCAATCTTGAGGCAACCCTCCCGTGACAAGGAAATTCACCACGTCTGCACACCACGAGAGAGTAGAGACCTTGAGCAATTGCTCATTCAGAAAGCATTCTTGGATAGGAATGGGGTCTATATGATTGTGATCAAACGTCAAATGTGATAAATGATCGGCGACAACGTTTTTCACCCCTTTCTTGTCCTTTATGGAAAGGTCAAATTCTTGTAGTAGTAAGATCTAACGAATAAGTCGTGCTTTAGTATCCTTCTTAGAGAAAAGATACTTTAGAGCGGCATGATTGGTAAAACAAGTAATCGGCGATCCCACTATATAAGACCGGAATTTCTCGAGAGCAAATACTATGGCGAACAACTCTTTCTTCGTCGTGGAGTAGTTGAATTGCACACTATCTAATGTACGGCTCACATAGTAAATGACATGGGGCTTTTTGTCTTTCCTTTGCCCCAAAATGGCTCCGATAGCGTAGTCACTCGTATCGCACATCAATTTGAATGGAAGGCTCCATTCGGGAGGTTGCATAATTGATGCGGAAGTGAGAATGCCTTGAGATTCTCAAATGCCTCTTGACAATCTTAGGACCACTCAAATGGGACGTTTTTAGCTAAGAGGAGACACAACGGTCTAGAGATCGTGCTAAAGTCCTTTCTAAATCTACGATAGAAGCCCGCGTGGCCCAAAAATGACCTAATGTCTTTGAGGTTCCTTGGAGGGGGGGGGGGTTGGAAATGATATCTATTTTGTCTTTGTCAACTTGCATTCCCTTGCTAGACACAATGTGGCCTAACACAATCCCTTGTTTCACCATGAAGTGGCACTTCTCCCAGTTAAGAACGAGATTCTTTTCTATACATCTCTTGAGAACCTTTTCAAGATTCCCAAGGCATTCATCGAATGTATCTCCAAAGACTGTGAAGTCATCCATGAAGACTTCCAAAAACTTCTCCACCATATCACTGAAGATACTAAGCATGCACCTTTGAAAGGTCGCCGGTGTATTACAAAGTCCGAACGGTATCCTCCGATCGGCAAACGTGCCAAAGGGGTAAGTGAAGGTGTTTTCTCTTGGTCTTTGGGGGCTATTTCTATTTGATTGTACCCTGAGTAACCGGCTAGGAAGCAGTAGTGATTATGGCCCACTACTCTTTCTAGGACTTGATCAAGAAAGGGCGAGGGGAAATGGTCCTTTCTAGTGACCGAATTCAACTTCCTATAATCAATACAAACACGCTACCCCGTGATGGCTCTAGTGGGCACCAACTCTTCACTCTTATTCTTAATAACGGTGATCCCCGACTTCTTAGGGACCACTTGGGTAGGGCTCACCCACTCACTATCGAAAATGGGATAGATTATCCCCACATCCAACCACTTGATGACCTCGGTCATCACCACCTCTTTCATATTAGGATTAAGCCTCCTTTGCATTTGACGTGAAGGCTTGGCTTCATCCTCTAGATAAATCTTGTGGGTGCAAATCTTCAAAGAAATGCTCCTCAAGTCCGCTACACACCACCCAATAGCACTTTTATGTTCCTTCAAAACCTTCATCAATTTCCCTTCTTGACAAGGGTCAAGCTGGGAAGATACTACTACCAGAAAACTCTTGTCCTCTCCCAAAAAGGCATACTTGAGCTCACTTGGCAAGGTTTTGAGCTCAAGTTTTGGTGTGACTATATTGGATGGCAGAGGAAAAGTATCCCTCGGAGGTAGTCTTTCAAAATTAGAGGTCCACATGGCCTCTCCTAAGATTTTTTCAACATCCAAATCTTTCTCAACCACAACTTTCCCTTCACTCATCTCTGTTTCCCTCCCAAACTCATGATCATACTCAACAAGGGTGTTATCAATAGCTAAGCATTTTTAATATGCTCGAGAATAGCTATATTATCATCACTAATACATGCATATTAAGAGAAGGAATGATGCAAGAATCATTAGCACTTATAGTACCGGAAATATAAAAAAAAATCCTACACCAACGAGTCAACAAGACAGATTTCATAAATATCATCACCATGTTCCTCATCAAGATCCAGTTGCTTAAAGAGTGAGAAGATGTTCACATCCATAGTCATATTTCCAAAAGTTAAGCACATGAGACCATTCCTACTATTAATTAATGCATTAACAGTAGCAAGGAACGGCCGCCCTAAGATGATTGGAATTTGTGATTGCTCATTGATAACGGGTTGTGTGTCAAGCACGATAAAGTCCACCGGATAGTAGAAATTACCCACCTGGACTATAACATCTTCTATAATGCCCCGTGGCATCTTAACAGACCTATCGGCCATTTATAAGGTGACACAGGTCTTCTTAAGCTCTCCTAAGCCTAGTTAGACATACACTGAATAGGGGAAAAGATTCACACTAGCACCCAAATCAAGGAGTGCTCTATCTATGTGGTGTTGTCCAATCACACATGCTATAGTAGGGCAATCGGGGTCCTTGTATTTGGGTGGAACCTCGTTAAGAATAACGGAGCTCGCATGTGCGGCCATGTAGGCACTCTTTTTGACATTAAGCTTTCTTTTAACTGTGCAAAGATCTTTGAGGAATTTGGCATAGGCCGGAACTTGTTTAATTGCCTCTAAAAGGGGGATATTAATTTCAAATTTA
The DNA here is from genome assembly GCA_033977485.1 of Hydrangea macrophylla. Classification (NCBI taxonomy): domain Eukaryota; kingdom Viridiplantae; phylum Streptophyta; class Magnoliopsida; order Cornales; family Hydrangeaceae; genus Hydrangea; species Hydrangea macrophylla. The sequence goes on along the minus strand of CM066999.1, from coordinate 32,306,221 downwards.
TTAAACAATTCCAAAAAGTCATTATTTTTGGTGTTCTTGACCTTCTTTTTTAACCTTTGAAGAAATGGTGGGGAGGGATTAAAAAATTCTTAGTTCATGAAGTCGGGGGCTTTAGAGAAGTCCCCATCCAATTCGACCACATTTGAGATCAAAGTGTCCCCACTATCAAGTTTGGCCTCCTCCCCAATTGGATTGTTGCTAATTGGTGGTTCTTGGGGAGGCTTTTGGACCTTGTTATCCATGACCTTACCACTTCGAAGTGTGGTGATTCCTTTTAAGTGCTCCACGGGGCCATTGGGGTTTGAGGCCTTACCATTCGTTTGTCCGTTGGGATTTTGGAATGGTTGTGAGGGAAGTTTTCCCTTGTCCACAACTTGTTTATTTTGAAGCAATTGGGCCAACTGAGCTTGTAAAGCTTGCATTGATTGAGCATGTGATGATTGCATCGCTTGTATGGACTGCTCAAGTTGGCTCATTCTTTGGGCCAAGCCATGGTTAGGATCCTCAAAGTATTTCTTGTGAGGGGGCACATAAGGAGGTGGTGGATGTTGTGCCCCTTGATTTTGGCCAAAAGTAGGACCTTGAGGTTGAGCTGTGGGTGGACCAAAATTTTGAGTAGCATAAGGTGGTGGGGGTGGTTGATGCGGGCAATACGGTTGTTGGGGAACATGGGGAGCTACAGTCACCCCTTTGTTGCTATTGTAGTTAAGTCCTGGTGCACTCCACCTCCCGGGAGGATTGTAAGCATCATTCTAGGAAGGATTATACCTAGGCCTGATGTTCATCCCAAGAGCACAATCTTGCTCCAAGGCTTGTTTTTGGAGGATAGGAAGAGCGGGGCACTCGTTGGTTGAGTGCTCCGGGTCATAACAATGGTAACAATGAGATGGATTGTTCGGGGTAATAATCGGAGGAGGAGTGATGGGGATAGTGCTCTTTTGTGATTCCAAGGCTTCCACTTTTCTAGTGAGTTCAGAAATGGGATCGACCTCACTTGACACCTGATAGAGATTATGATTCAATGGAGCTACAGTGGCCGACAACGTTTGGTCATAGGGGTTAGATGTACCCCACCCGCGAGAAGTCTCATAAACATATTCAAGATGAGCCTCGGCTTGTTCGGCCTCAAGAGTCAAGAAACTCCCGGCACACATAGTTTCAATTAATTGTTTGGTGTTGGGTTGTAACCCCCCATAATAAATGGAAATTTGACAGAATTTGTCAAAACCATGGTGCGGGCATTTCCTAAGGAGATCCTTGAATCTCAACCAACTCTCAGCGAAGGTCTCGTGTTCTCCTTGGGAGAAATTTTGAATTTGTTTGATCAATGCTTGTGTTTTGTGCATAGGAAAAAACTCTTTATAGAATTGTTTTTGGAGTTCCGGCCATGAGCCTATAGAATTTGGAGGTAGGGTCACTAACTAATCTTTAGTCCTATCCTTGAGTGAGAACGTGATCAATTAGAGCCTTATGAGCTCGGGTGTGCATCTTTGTTGTTCAAATGTTCCACATATATCCTCGTACTCCCTAATATGCTTATAGGGATCCTCATTCTCTCACCCATGGAAGTTGGGCAAGAGATTGATCATTCCGGGCTTGAAACGGAACACTCCCACATTATACGGGAATGTTATGCAAGATGGGGATGATATGGTCTTGGGTTGGAGATAGTCCCCGATCGTTCTCCCGAAATGTTGATCCATGGGAGGCGGTGGATAGTGTTGTTGGAACGGAGGTGGTGGATGCGGCGGGTAAGCTGGACGTATGTGAGGAGGTACGGGGTTATGTTGACCGCATTGTTCCCAACGGAATCCATCAGGATTCACACTAGAGGTGGCAAAAGTCGCATGATATGTGGGTGTGTCCCAATCAAGGTCTTGATGACCAAACATGGAAGAATGCGGAGAATTCGGGGGTGAGAGGTCATGCGGCTAAGGGCTTGCTTGGGACGGCAGAGGCTGCCTAAATGAACCACTACCACTACCACTCGAACTCGAACTAGCATTATTTGGATTAGAGAAGGGATTAGTCATACCTTGATTGCTCAGGTTGGACATTATAGTAGATTGTCAATTCGCACTTAAAGGCTACTCCTTCAAAGGTAATCAACAAGAAAACAAACAAGTTTAAAAGCAAAAAGCACGATAATTAGAAACTAAGCAACCTAAGGTTGTTGCCAATTTCAATCCCCGGCAACGGCGCCATTTTGATGTTGTCAAAATCAAGTTCTTATTTAACCCTCTTAAAAACGTAGTATGTTGGAAATAGGGTGTCGAGTCCACAGGGAACGCAAGGCAACAAAGCTTGTTGGGCGTTTAATAACCAATTATAATGCGAGGAGCAATTAACAAACTAAGAAATAAAATTGAGTCTTTACAACTTTGAGATTAGTTCAATTTGTATAAGATTATACTACAATTACTATTTAGAAAAAGAGAAAATAAACTTTGAATAAAGCTAAGTTTAATTGATAATTGGGGGTTTTGTAAATGGAGAAATTGAGGTTAGGGAGCATTCCCCCACCTTGGACCAAACAACACATGACTTTCATACTTGTAGCACATTCTAGAGTAGAAAATTCTATTGTGACAAACTATCAAACATGTGGTAGTCAACCAACCTGCTAGATAGATGTTCTAATGTAATACATTGGTATATGGTTAGAGTTTAGAGATTTAACAACTTCCAATGCTTGACATTGGAGGTGGGATCTCAAGACATCAAACCATACACCAATGAACTCTAGAAATGCTACAAAATGTGAGAGTTCTACAATAAAACACACTTGGGTCCAATGGTGGGTTTATGATCCCTAACCTACATGATTTAGCTACTCATAATCATAATGACAACAATATTAAAGAGAGGGGAAGAGGAAGTATACCAACTAGAGAAATCCACAATAAATGTCATCTAAATTCTAAGATGTTCTTCAACCAAAAGCTTCCAAGTATTTAATACATTTATACTCTCTTCTCTCTAATACTAAAATGGAAGGAAATTATGGTAGATGAGGAGTAATGAGGGAGAGGGATGAGAGGATTTAGAGAGAGAGAGAGCTTACAACTAAAAAAACTAAGTAAAATACAAGCTAACCCTAACAAAAATCTATCTCTAACTATATACACTATCCACACAAAAATGGCAAACTTGTAATAAAAAGGGAGGAGAATTCAGCATTCGCGGATTGATCCCTTTATAAGGGCGGATCGATCTACCTTTCATCTGGGGAATTACTGGTTTCTCGAGAAGGCGTGGATCGATCCGCTCTTCTAGCCGGATTGATCCATTTCGGGCTCATTATCGCAGAATGTCACAAGAAGATCGCGGATTGATCCCTTCTCAATGGTGGATCGATCCGCTGTTTTTGAAACTGATAGTAATTCCTTAAGAAACACGCGGATCGATCCCCTCAAAAGTGCGGATCGATCCGCCCTTCCTAAAATCTCTTCTTTCCCCTTTTTACTACATGAATGCTACAAGGGTTAGATTTCACTTCACCCAAGCTTGCAAAACCTACAAGAAAGAGATCTTTATTAGCTCAGCGAGAGTAACAACAAGAACAATCAAAAGCACAATTTATCCATTAAATCTCCGGTTTAAGTAACGATTCGTGTTCACTAAGCGAAAAAATTATGAAGTTCAAAATACAATATTGGACACGAATCAGAGAGTTCTTGTTATTTCATGGAAAATAAAGGGATTTGAAATCAGGTTTTTGAGTCAAAATAAATTTCTATTTGTATTTGCTTCAAAAAATGATACGAAAAGGATTTTGCTTAGAGAACCATGGAACTTTGATAGCCATCTGCTTGCCTATGTGAAGTTGATATCAACAACCCGCTAGTTAGGATTAAGTTTGAAGAGGTTTCCATGTGGGTCGAAATCCACAACCTACCTCTCGCTTGCAGGAAAAAGGATGTGGGTGTGCTAGTTGGTGCATGCATGAGGAGTGTTTTGCAAGTGGATGTGGATGGGGATGGACGTGCATGGGGGGAGTGCTTACGTGTTAGGGTTTGACTCAAAATTGAGAAACCATTGCGCCGACTGTTCAAACTTTTATGGAATGGCCAATCTATTTGTGTATGCCTAAAATATGAACATCTCCCGTCCATATGATATGCTTGTGGAAGGATAGGGCATTCAGAAAGGGTATGCCCGATTACAGCATTTCAAGATTTGTGCAATAATACAAACCAGTTACAGTATAGGCTATGGATTAGGGCTTCGATGGAGAGCAAGGTTACTTTTAATGATAGTTGGGACACAAGCGGATTCACTCCTGATGAGAAGAAGAAGAATAGGCCTGATTCAGATTTTGATGACAATCCTTTGGTGTAACCCAGTCAGAAGAGGCTACTAGACAACCCAATTGACAATATGACTGATCTTACCTTAAGGGGGGACGACTGCAGCCAAAGCCACGGATGAGATGTCGAGGAAAGACCAGCTGCCTATTTTGGATGTCTATAGCAAGGATACTCTTGCTATGGCCATTATAGAGCATAGTGAAAAAATATTTGGGGCTGCAGAAAAGGGCGCTACTAACACTTTGCTTACAAGAAGGGCCAGAGGCTGGAAGTGGGTGGTTCGGGTGGGGGTGCCAAGTGATGTAAATATGTCAGCGAGTAAAGGGAATTTGGTACACAAACAATCTGCACAGGTCGATGGGGGTCGAAACTTTGTTGGAGTCAAGGAAAAGAGCTAAGGCAAGGCTGGTGATGGATGTTGATTCTTCCAATTGTCAGGGGGTGGCTGGGACGCAGCTCCACCAGGACCAATGAGTCTTTTATCATGGAACTGTCGTGGGCTTGGGAACCCTCGAGCAGTTAGGCCCCTCCAAAAGCTTGTGTGGATTGAAGCTCGTAACATTGTCTTCTTAATGGAGACACGGATGTTTAGTGATCATATGAAAATGATTAGTCACTTTGTTGGTTTCAAAATTGTCTTTATGTTAGTTCTATGGGTCGTAATAGAGGTGTAGCTTTATTATGGCATGAGCATATCGTTGTGACTTTGCTCAGTATGTCCAAATACCATACTGATGTTGTGGTTGAGGAGGTCGATAGGGATAAGTGGTGGAGATTTATCGGTTTTTATGGACATCCCGAGCATTCGAAAAGATATCTCACATGGAACCTTCTCAAGTCTCTAAAATCTACGATAAATCTGCCCTGGCTTGTTGGGGGAGATTTCAATAAAGTTTTGTACTCTTGGGAAAAGGAAAGGGGGAACCCTATTAATTTTATGGTAGTGGGTCTCTTTCGTGAAGCACTTGACTTTTGTGAATTACATGATCTTAACTACCGAGGTGCCCCGTTTACTTAGCAAAATGGTCATTTTTGGTCCAATTTTATCCAGGAGACTATTAACCGGTTTGTGGCATTAGTGGGGTGGAGTCACTTCTTCCCGAATGCTAAAGTTTTTCATCTTATTGTACCATTCTCTGACTACATTCCCATTTTGGTGCTGGAGGGTTGAGAGATAATCGCAGGTTGTCAAACGGTTTCAGTTTAAGGCGATGTGGGTGAAGCATGAGCAATATGATGAGATTGTTTCAAATGTATGGGGGCAGGAGGATTCGACTGGGAGCATTATGGAAAAGGTTTCAAGATGTAGTACACAACTAGCAACGTGGAACAAAAGCACATTTGGTAATATTCAGAAAACCTACGTGTGAAACAAGAAGCGTTGAAAAATCTCAAGAACTCTCTGATCCAATGTAAAGATATGGTGGCAGAACGTGCTCTTTCAAACGAGATTAACATTCTTTTTTAGCAAGAAGAGATTCTTTGGAAACAGAGGTCTCGTGTGACATGGCTTAAAGAGGGCGACCGGAACACTTCTTTCTTCCATAAAAGGCCTCACAACGACGGAAAAGGAATTTTATTGATGGACTTATGAATTCGAGTAGAAATTGGTGCGCCGAAGAGGAATCACTCAAGAGTATTGTTGTGAATTATTTTTGGGAGATTTTTGGTACTTCGAACCCTAGTAATTTTGATTCTATTCTTGACTGTGTGAACCCCTACATTACATAAGACATGAATAGACGGTTCCTTTTTCTTGTGACTAAAGAGGAGGGTGAGGTATCACTTTTTTAGATGGGCCCCACGAAAGCTCCAGGCCTTGATGGGATGTGTGCACTTTTTTACCAACGGTATTGGCATATTGTGGGGCTTGATGTGTTTGGTTTGGTCAAGACTTTTTGATGAGGATTCCCTTCCGAAAAATATTAATCACACTCATATTGTACTAATTTCGAATGTGAAGGATCCAAAATTTATTTCTCAATTCCATCCTATTAGCCTTTGCAATGTGGTGTATAAGATCATCTCCAAAGTCCTTGCTAACTGTCTTAAAGTAATTCTATCGGGCATCATTTCTCAAAATCAAAGTGCATTTGTTTTGGGCCGCCTACTTACGGATAATGTGTTGATTGCCTTTGAGGTAATTCATATTCTTAAATCGAAAACAAGAGGTTAAGTGCACCACATGGCCTTCAAATTAGACATGAGTAAAACATATGACAGGTGGGAGGTTCTTTCTTCGGGAGGTTATGAAGCGTTTGGGATTTCATGAAGTTTAGGTTGGTCGTATCATGGAGTGTGTTCAACTGGTCACATATTCGGTTACTGTCAGTAGAAGTCTTACTGAGTATATTAGACCCACACGGGGTATTCTCCAAGGTGATCCTCTTTCACTGTATTTGTTCATCATGTGCATTGATGTTCTGTCCGCTTTATTAAACAAGGCTAAGGATCACAAAATTATTGATAGCCTTCTTTTTTGTCGTTCTTCCGAAGAGGAGTGTTCAAGGCTTTTGTATACAATTTAAACGTATAAAGCGGCATCGGGGCAGAAGTTAAACATTGACAAATCTTATGTTTTCTTTAGTCCTAACACCCCGGAGGGTCAATGTGAAAAGATCAAAACAGTCTTGGGTGTGGACTCATTAGCGTTACATGAAAAATATTTGGGACTTCCGTCTCTGATTGGGCGGTCCAAGAAATAGATATTTGGCTCCATTCACAATCAAGTTTTTCAGAAAGTTAAGGGGTGGAATGAGAGATTTCTGTTTAAGGACGGTCGGGATATCCTTATCAAGGCAGTGGCCCAAGCCATCCCCACGTATCCCATGTTATGCTTTAAACTCCCCACCACTCTCCTAAATGATATTGCAGCTAGTTTGGCTCGATTTTGGTGGGAAAGCTCAGGTGAGAAGAAGAAGATTCATTAGGTTTTATAGGAAAAACTGTGTCGTCCAAAAGCGTGTGGGGGATTGGGTTTTCGAGATTTGGAAGGGTTCAACCAAGCTTTACTTTCCAAGCAAATTTGGAGGATCCTTTAACGGTCAAATTCGCTTATTGCTCAAGTTTTCAAAGCCCGGTATTTTCCACAGGGGATATTTTGAGTGCAAGGATTGGTTCTTGTCCTTCTTTTTCTTGGAAAAGCATTTGGGGGTCTATCCAATTAATCCGCTAGGGACTGAGATGGCGGGTAGGAGATGGCTCGACTATCAAGATTGTCTCCAACCCTTTGATGCCCACTCCATTTTCTTTTAAGCTATGCTCCCCCCTCACTGGTTCAATAAAGATCTCCCTGGTTTCATATCTTATTGACCCGATCTCAAAGGGATAGAAAGTGAACTTAATTAAAGAGATTTTTCTTGAGCATGAGGTAGAAACTATCCTTCGCATCCCTATCCATCCAAATGCAGCAGTGGATAGACTGATTTGGCATTGAGAGGATATGGGTGTACTCACAGTCCGATTGGTGTACTGTTTGGGGCTCCAATAGAAAATGTTGGCCGCCAATGTGGGTTCTTCTTCTACAACAAACGGTTACAGATGGCAAATGCTTTGGAAGCTCCTGGTTTCCACAAAGGTTAGGTGTTTTCGTTGGGCTGCCTTAAAAGATATTCTTCCATGCACGATGAATTTGGTAAGGAAAAGAGTCCCGGCTGATACAAGTGCTTTCGGTGTGGGGAGTTGGAGACGGTTTCCCATGTGCTTAATCATTGTTGGTTCGCAAGGATGTTTGGGGCCCATTATTTGAGCATAGCCTGGTTACCCAGGGTAGGATGGTGTGATTTGGGGATTGGTTCGATGATGTGTTGGCCGGGGAAGATTTGGATCGGGCCACTATGTTTTTTATCACTGCTTGGTCAATATGGACCCATCGTAACAAGACTTTGTTAGAGGGTGTCACTGCAACGGCTGATAAGGTGGTTTTCCTTGTAAGCCAATTCTCGACTGAATTCATGGAGGCTACCCATGTGGAGACTGTGTTGAAGCCGACCACCATGGATCGGTGGAAGCCGCTAGCTCATCCCAATCTTAAACTCATTGTCGATGGTGCCTGTTTTGTAGATGTTTCAAGAGGAGGCATCGGTGCCATTATCCAAGACATTAGAGGTAATTTGATGTTTGGCTTGTCCTTATTTTGTCATGGTAGTTTGGATGCATCGTCAATGGAAGCTATGGTTGTTTTAAAGGCGACAGTTGATGCGGGTTTTACGACTTTTGAGGTGGAGTCTGATGCACAAGCTATTGTTTCTCACTTGAAGTCCACGGAGTTGTGTCTTACCCCTTATGGACATTTGATTGAGGAAAAAAAATTGGTTCTGAATGGATTGGACTCTTTTTCGGTGTCACACGTGAAGAGAAATGGAAACAAAGTCGCTCATGAGCTCGCGTGTCATGCCGAGACCCATAAAGATTCTTTGATTTTTTACGCAGATGTTCCTTTTTTATTTTCAGTCTTTCGTTGATTCTTTCGTTGATGATGATGTTAATTCCATTCACTTTTCTTTTTGAATGAACTGCTCCTTAATTTTATCAAAGAATAAAAATGAAAAAATTGTCAAAATATTTTTAATTAATTAAGTTTAATAATACATAACAACTACAATGCCTTGCACACGCAACGTGTGTGCCTCAACTGCTAGTAGATATGTATTAGATTAGATAACTGTCCCTTGGCCCGTGGGTGTAAGACGATCAGTTCAGCCAGAATTTTTTTTTTTTTTTTTTTTTAGTTTTTTCTGAAGTATAAAAAATGATTGAATAGTTTTGGTTCGATTGATTTTTTTCGATTTTTTGTCGGTTCAGTCGAAATGTAAGCTATGTGTATTTTGCAAAAAAAAAAATGATGATTCAAATCCATGGAGTCACTTTCCTTACGCCCTTATTTGGCCCATCTACAACTACGAGAAATTATTCAGTGAGCCCGTCATGCAAAATTAGCATGCTGATGGTGTGACCATTTAATTCCAATCGCCCAGTTGTCCCTTCCTTCTGGGAGATCATAACAAGTGGTTATCAAATATAAAATTTGAAATTTCACTAACCACTTGTCAAGATTTCCCTAAAAAGAGAGAATAAGTGACTGGTTGGAATTAAATAATCACACCGCGTTAGCATGCTGACGTGGCGTGACAGGCCCACTAAATAACTTCTCTACAACTACAAGTGGAGGAGCTAAAAGTGTAGTAATCCTCCAAAGATGTAAGCCATAAAATTTTCTCATTGAGGTCATTTATCAACTAATTGTAGTGTTAGGATTTTAATTTTGTCCCACATTGGTCAAGCATGACTTTCTCATATGTATATTATTAGCTATTGGGCACCTTTTTCTTACAAGACAGCTTCAAGGGTGGGTTCTACTTCTACCTGAGCGTTCGTACCATTTGCCATCAGTGTTGAGCACATTTGAGTAGTGAGTGCGAGTTCAGCTACTAGTATAGTGGGTTGCAGCTTCGCAGTCTCCTTCAAAAAAAAAAAAAAAAAAAACGATTACCTGGCCAGGCTAATATAAGTGTGCCCCGTCCCACAAGAGTGAAGCCGCTACCGAAGTCAATTACAAAGTATGGTGGTATGTTAGGATCCTAATTCTCCTACATTAGTTTAAGGGTAAATATTATTGACCTCCTCTGGGGTTTGGTCTAATGTCAGAAATTTTCTCTGAGTTTTGAATAATATTATTGACTTCCCCTTATTTTTAACACTTTGTATCATTAACCTCCCTTGGCTGTGGATGAAATCATGTGATATTAGCAAAATTTTAATGGTGAGCTAACATGGTTGTCCGTACTTTTGACTAATTGACCAAAAATAAGTTCACTAGATGTGTCAAAGGACATAAATGCCCTCAAATTGGATATTTTACTGATTAATATGCCCACACCTTGAAATCTCTAATGTGAAAGTATTTATGTCATTTCACACAAGTTTGTGAACTTATTTTGGTCAATTAGTCAATAACAAGAGAACTAATGTTATTTGACCTTTAAAATTTGTTGATATCACAAGATTTTGTCCACTACTGTTAAAGAATGGAGGCCAGTGATACAAAATTTGAAAAATAAGGGAAGTTCATGATATTATTCAAAACCCAGGGAAGGTCTCTGATTTACCCTCAGTTTAACTATGTGCCTGATCATTTTTTGTATATTAGCTCTTAGACACTCTCTCATTATAAGCTACTCCCTCCGTCCCATATTTTGAGTCCACCTTTGAAAACTCAACTTATTCAAGGGACAAAAAAATTCTACACCTACCTTCTACAATTGCCCGTAATTATTACAATAATTTTTTTTGTTTTGTCTTAGTGTAGATTTCAAGGAAGAGTAGTTTTGGAAAGTAAATAAAACTTATATACCAATGGGAAAATTACACGTTAGTCTATTAAACTATACACCTATTTTTAATTGGGTCCATAAACTTATTTTTTTTTCAATTGGATCCTTGAAATTCAAAATTTCATTCAATCAGACCCAAATTCTAGCATTGTTAGCTTATATTATTAGAAATTGTCACGTATATTACGTGTAATGCTTATCTATCACATGTTAGGTTAAGAAAAATACGTGAGATTGTGAATAGTGCAAAAAATTGCATTCAATCAGATCCGAAATCGCGTTCAATCAAATTCGAAAACACATTCGACTAGATCCAAAATCGCATTCAATCATACCTAAAATCGCATAATTTTTTAGCCATCCGCAGTCTCACATGCTTGTCTTAACCTAAAATATGACAGGTAAGCATTACGCGCAACGTACATGACAATTTCTAATAATTTAAGCTAACAATGTTAGAATTTGGGTCTGATTAAATGAATTTTTGAAATTCAAGGACCTAATTGAAAAAAATAATAATTTATAGACCCAATTAAAAATAGGTGTATAATTTGATGGACTAAAGTATAATTTGCCCTATACTAATTTAGGAAAATGAATACTTATTTTGAAACATCCCAAAATAAAATACAGGACTCAAATTATGGGACAAATGAAGTAGTTTTCAAGGCCCGAGGGTTTGTATCATGTATTTTCGTCGTCGTAATAAAGCAATCACCTTATTCAATCATTGTCAAGATAATGTCGGTCTTCAATCTACCCTTTTGAGCACCATCCATACGTGGAACAACCATTGGATAATTGATTATTTTTTCAAGTTTCAACATTATGCTTTGTAATGATATGATTCTCAAAATTGATTCCAAATTGATCTGACAATAAGATCACTTATAACAACTTCCAAATTTAGGCGGTTTTACTATAATTTAATGTAATCATTTTGTTGTAGTAGTTGAAAAGCAAATATTGGATACAAATAGGGTGTGTTTCGGCCGCAACGGATCGGAAACACCCCTTTCGAAAAAAATTCTAAAATTTTTGGAAGTCAAAAATGCATTCCGAATTCCGTTCCGAAATTTCGAAAATTCCAAAATTATTTCCGATTCTGAAATTTCGGAAATTTCGGAATTTTGGGAATTTTCGGAATTTCATAAGATTCGGAATTTTTCGGAATGTTTTCAGAATTTTTCGAAATATTCGGAATTCAAGCTTAATGGGATTTCACTTGAGACTTGTAGGCCTTTTATAGAAGCACATCACATCCCATTTTTTTGTGTTTTTTCGATGTGGGGTGAACACAATTTTCGAAATATTTCGGAATATTTTCGAAAAAGTTTCGGAAAATACAATTTCAAAATATATTCGAAATTTTTTCGGAACATTTCGGAATATTTTCGAAAAAGTTTCAGAAAATACAATTTCGGAATATTTTCGGAAATTTTTCAGAATTTTCAGAATTTTCGAAATTCTAAAAACAATTCCGATTCCGATCCAATTTTTTTTCGGAATTTTCGGAATTCGGAAATTCGGAATTCGGAATGCAGATCTAGTTGCCAAAATAGAAATTTTTCGGATCGAAATCGGAATCGGATTTTCCGTTCCAAATGACACCCCTAGATACAAATTTGAAACAGTATCATAATTTCTTTATTTTACACGAAGAAATCATTAGTTATTATCATCGCATACTGACCCTCCGATTTTTTATCTTCATAAATTTGAGAGGTGACCTTTCAAATCTTTTTTTAACAATGCTACAAGCACTGAAAAAGTGCACGAATGATCGGTGCCCTTCATTTTAGCGGGCCCCACGTGTACAAGGCAAGAGGCCCACCAAAATAGAAAACACCGATCATTCGATGTACTATTTCGGTGCACTTTTTCGGTGCCCCAAAACTTATCTTTTTTATACTATAATTGGAAAGATATCTTTTTTCCCCAAAACCAGGGGGGTTAAAATTGACCCACTCACTTAGACGTGACTCTTGCTCCAGCTGATGCGAGATATAAAAGGGTGGCCAAAATAATTAGGGTAATTATACGAACCTTCTCCGAGGTTTGGTAAAATTACATTGACCTCCCTTCTATATTGTAAAATGACATAGACCTCCATTGAGGTTTAAATTTTCATTACACACCTCTCTTTAAATTGCAAAATTTACAGAGACCTCCCTTCTTAATTTGCTAACGCCGAAAATACTCATAGTTATCTCTCTCTCTCTCTCTCTCTCTCTCTCTCTCTCTCTCTCTACTGTATATACGTATATCATACATACTAGGGGTGCAACTTGGAACAGAGATTCTGATTCCGCCCATTTCATTATGAAAATTTTCAATTTTGGAAACTAAAATGTATTTCGGAATTCCGAAAAAAAAAATTGGAACGGAATCGGAATTGATTTGAGATTTTCGAAAATTCCAAAAATATATTTTCTGAAAATTTTCCGAACATTTCTAAAATTTTCAGAATTTTTTCCGAAATATTCCAAACTTACCTTACATTTGTCACACATCAGTTAGAATAGAAGGCAAGATAATGAAGGTGAATTTGTAAATTAGACCCAAGCAAGTACCACATTAGTCCCAAGCTTGCGTCGAAAAATTCTGAAAATTTCCCGAAAATTTCTAAAATATTCAGAATTCCAAAAATTCCAAAATTTCCGAATCGAAAATGAAAATGAGATTTCCGAAATTTCGGAATAGGAATCGGAAGGACTTATGAAAATTACAAAATTTCAGAATTTTTTCCGAAAGGCTATTCCGATCTACTCCGTCCGAAACACCCCCCTAATACATACATACCATATACAGACCATGCATACATACATACATACACACCATATATACATACATATTTGTGTACATATAGCCATTGAACACATATATATATACATAGATACTTGTATACATCTTTGAGGTTGGTTTGGTATTTTAGGTTTAGATCTTAGGTTTTTAGAATAAATTGATTTTGGGTTTAAATCTTAGGAACAAATTAGTTTTTGGAACATTGATTTTGGGTTAAATTTTTTTATTTTTTGTACAAATTCATATTCACACATATACATATATATATACATGTCCATTTATTATGTATATACTTGTATATCTATATCTATATATATATACACACACAGGAGAGAGAGAGAGAGAGAGAGAGAGAGAGAGAGAGAGAGAGAGGTGTAATTTAGTAAAATGGTAAACAAAATAAGGGTAAAATAGTAAATTCATGCTAGAGGGGAGGTGTGTGTAATTTGCAATATAAAGGAGAGGTCGGTGTAATTTCGCCAAACCATAGGCGAGGTCCGTGTAATTAACCCAAATAATATTAAATGACTACATGTGGATTGAGAAACTAGCAAATTTAGAAGAAAAAAAATTCCCATTAAATTAAGAAAGATTTAGTGGAAAATAATCTCATTCTACCAATGTTTGTTGTAATAGACCCACCAATTGGTACTTCCCAATGAGAGACCCTATAATTGTAAATGTTGTTAGAGATTAGTCCAAATTTTCCTATTTTAAAATTATTAGATGTATTTTCTACCCTTACCTATATATACAGAACCGTATATAAGAAATATATACAGATATTAGGGAAGTATTTCAGTTACACAAAATCCCATTGATTAGGGATATCTTTTTGGAAATAGCAAAATCCCATAATTGTAGGATTCATATTATACACATCTTGTGGTTTGATATCTCACCATTCCATGTTCATCTAATATTCATTCATCAGACAGTGAACACACAATCTGTTATTGCAAGTTATTGAAGAATGTATCTAAATTAGTATGATTTTCATAATATGTTCACACTAGATGTTTAGAGTTTGTAGTATAATTTGACAGTGCAAAAGTTCACACTGTATATATATAATGTTTAGAGTTTATAGTGTAATTTGACAGTGCAAAAGTGCAAAAGTTCATACTAATCTACCCCTAACCTATATATATAATGCTGATATGTATATTTTGGTCAAACTCAATCCCATAAATCTTGCATATATTTTGGAAAGTTACTAAATCTTGCATATATTTTGGAAAGTTACTAAATCTTGCATATATTTTAGGAATTAAGTTACTAAATGCCATGATTGTAGGGCTTTATACTTTAGAATTTGTGTAATATTACACATATTTGTTTTAATTTCGTATTTCACCATTCTTGGGTGATCTAACAGTCATTCATCACCATCACCAAAAAAAAAATTTGTGTTAAATTTCACACTAGAATGAATCTAAGTGTTAAATTTCACACTCATATTCGAGTTATTCAACAAAAGGAACACCGTCTTATCACAAATTCATTTGCACATTCATTTTACACTGACTACAATATTTCATTGACATCATAATTTTCATTCACATAGTATACAATTTTTCACCATAACATGTGAAACCAAGAACATGAGTGTTAAATTTTACACTACAACCTTTTGAACCATATCCTTTGAACTACAACATAGTATACAGTTTCACATCACAACTTTTGAAGCAAGAACAAGAGTGTTAAATTTTACACTACAACCTTTTGGACCACAACCTTTGAACCACAACATAATATACAATCGGGTTCCATTGTATAGACTGAAAGTGAGCAGATCCGGTATTGCCATTGTTGTTGAAACCCAGAAAGCTTCCAAGCATCATAAGTCAAAACATCAACCGTGTTCGAAACAACCACCAAAATCGAATCGGGCTAGTACTTCGCAAGTTGGGGCACAATAATCGAGAACATGGCCTTGTTCCTCTGTATCAAGTTCAGCCTGGAATCGCCGGGGTTCTACCTAGCGTTGGCGGTGACGAAACAGAGAGCGAATCCGACGGTGATCTTGGTCCTCAAGTAGTCCACATTGGCCATGATCTTGGTCCTCGGGAGGAACGCGACAATGTGTTAGAGATTGAGCATCTCGCCGCAGAGTTTATCTGGATTGCGTCGACTAGCGTGAGGTCGTCGGAGAGGTCTTGTGTGAGGATGGTCTGAGCTATAGCCTGAGCTTTCTTCCCTAAACAGAGAGAGAGAGAGAGAGAGAGAGAGAGAGAGAGAGAGAGAGAGAAGGAGATGCATATAGAATGTGATTTCTTCTCATTTAGGTATTTGGGATTTGAATTTTGAAAACCCCTAAAATAGTTGGGGTTATTAATTGCAGTTTTGAATGGGAAATGGAAATGGTAGTTTGGTCCGAATTTGTGGTGTGGACTTCAGACTAAAACGTTTCATAGGTTGGGCCTATTGCAAGAAACCTAGAGTAAAATGGGCATTATACTAATTAACTCTTAAATTAAGGGTGGAGTTAAATACACCCATATTTTTGCTATGTACACTCATCCCACTTTAGATTTATGCATTTTTTTGATAAATTTGTATTGTTTTATTATTTAAAAAAAATTAAACAAAGAAATGTGAGTGTACATAGCAAAAATATGGGTGTATTTAGCCCCACCCTAAATTAATAGTGAGTGCATTCCCCCCCCCCTCTCTCCAAAGTAGAAGTGGGGTCACACTGCTAGGCCACAAGGGTACACCTTTTGACTACTATGCTTGGCGTTGATTAAAGTGAACAATAAAATGCTATTCAAATAGCCAAATACCATTTTGGTACTCAAAATACATTTCTACCAATACATTTTACGATACTACAAAATGCTAATGGCGAGATATGTGGCACATGTACCATGTAAATAACCTTGTACTAGTGAACCAATCACATTTTAGAATAATAATAATAAAAAAATGTACCTACTACCTAGTAAGTAGTATCTTTCTCAATTGTATATACTTTCATTTTTGCCTTTGATAGTGATATCTCACTAAGAGAAGTTTTTCTTACGTGGCTATTTATGATGGCCACAATGATTTTTCTATTACTATATAACGTAGAAAAAATCCAAATCATAGTTAACAAATCATCATGATAATTTGTTATCTTGCAGAACTACTTTATAAATTTGAGGTGATCCCACTCAATTGGACGAGATATTAAGGACTCAGCATGGTAACGTTTCCTGTTTTCAGTTTTTAGTTTTTTAAAACGAAAATCAGTGTTTTTTTTTTCTTCAGACAATGAAAACATAAAACATGTTTGTTAACATTGTTGATTCAAAAATAAAAATAAATTAAAATTTTTATATTTAAAAAAAAAAAACACACGTTTGGCAACAGTGTGACGTCAAATCTAATTTATAAAATATGCTTCTTCAAAATACATGTTCAAACACAAAAATGCTATTTAGATGAGAATACTTTTTTTGAACATGACTAACATATCTACTACTGACCATGCTAATATAATACGTCCTAATGGTTTTGGCTGTATGGACCTAGTGGTTTGGGCTACACCATATATCCCAATTTTTTTTATCCTAACAAGTTGTAATTAGATAGTAATGAGTTAGTACAGTAATGAGTTAGAACAATCAAGAGTTAGATTGGTCAGGGAAACATGCTAAAGAAAGAAAGTAAGTAAATCTAACAATTCCAGTCTGGCTAACCGAAAAACCAAGTGACCTAGGATGATGCCAGTTCACGATGGTAACAAGTTCGAAAACTCGTCATTTACAATAGTAGGTATATACAACAGTAATAATAATAGCAGTAAAGACTGGAAAGTAAATATAACCGTTCTAGTCTGGCTGACCGGAAAACCAAGTGATCTAGGACGATGCCAGTTCACGATAGTGACAAGTCTGAAGACTCGTTAGTTACAATAGTAGATATATACAACAGTAATAATAAAAAGCAGTAAATACAGAAAAGCAAATCTAACAGTTCTAGTCCGGTTAATCGGAAAACAAGTGATCTCAGATGATGCTATAGTTCATGATGGTGACCAGACGATCAATGGTCGATGTTGTTTCACAATGGTGAAGGATGAAGAACCTACCTGTGGGGTTCACCCCAATGCAAATGTGGCTTTGGAAGTCCAAGTATTTATTTATTTACATTCTTGTTTTTATTACATTGGATTTACAGAGGAAAACGAAAGAAAAGAATCAAGAATCATATTTTAAAAGTTATAAAAAAAAATAGACCGAAGAGACGTGAATCGAGTTTTGACTCGCAATCGGCTTGAACGGACGTTGCAGTTGGGTCCAGAAAGGTTGAAATAGTCAAAAAGCCTGTAGGTCGGGCTAGAATAGTTCTGGGCTGAGCTAAGTGGGACTCGCGGGGGGTCAGAATCTAACTGAAAGGCTGAAAACAAATTATAAAAGATGACTCAAAAGTTGTAATTTTGTAATTTTGAGCTCACTAGTACGTCCAGGACAGCCGAATTAGCTAAGAATTAGTGCCCGTTCGTCGAAAACTAGACCTGGAGTGGCGAAAAACTAGTAAAAATGGAAAGTGGGCCCAAGAGGTACTACGTTAGCGTTAACTGGCCAGTCAACACCACGTGGCATGCCGTGAATGGCTGGTCAAAGCTGACTGGCAGTGATGTGGCTTGATAATGTGGCAATCAATGCCACATAGCAGTCTATGAATGGTCAGTTAATGTTGAGTTGGCACTGATGTAACAGTCTACGTAGCAGTCAACTGCCATATATTAGTCGGTGATTGGTCAGTCAATGCACACGTGATGCTGACATGGCAGGACATGTGCTTGTCAACTACCATGCACCAGCTTCTGGTTGGTCAGTCAACTGATGACTGTGCACTGACATGGCTTGTTGATTGGATAGTCAACGGACACGTGCATCTTCTAATTCGCTGGTTGAAAGCTGACTCAGCTTGCTGATTGGGCAGTCAAAGGACACGTGGCTGCTTCTGAGTTTGCGCTGATTGTACTGGTTATGCATGGAGGTGTGACGGTAAACTGTAGACGGAGGAGGTCTTCTTAGACGTCGTGTCTAGTGGCGCCAGAATCGTCTGGGTTGGACGATTGGGATGGTGGTGGTGGCAACCGGTGGCGATGACGAAGGTGGCTGGTGGGTGGCCTAGACAATAGAGGCGGCACGTAGGGCTCTGTGGGACCTGATTTAGACACATGGCCAATTGGTTTATCTAGGAAAGGCGCAGTTGATAGTGGTGGCGGTGACAAAAGTGGATGAGGTATAGGCTCCGTTTAGTTGGTTTTTCAGAAAGCTGGGTGGTGGTTTAGGGCTTGTTTGGTTGTGCTTGATTTTAGGGGGTTTTCTAGGCTTCCTTTTGAGCCGTGGTTGGACTTTGTGGATGAGTAATGATGTGAGGGTGTTTTGTTTTTGAGTAGTTGTGGCAGTGGTGGTGTTGGCGATGGTATATAGAGGTGGTGGGGGTGTTTGGCTAGTTTGCCAAACTAGGCCTAGAATGAGAAGAAGAAAAAGGTGTTTCCCAAACAAAGCCTTGGAGAGGAAGGAGAGGGGCTGCCCTTGTGTGGCTAAATGAGAGGGAAACCCCTCATTTTATAAAGAAACCCCGCATTTTATAAAGAAACCCTACATCTGGTTGATGAGCTGTGGGTTTATAAACAAGTTCGATTTGACGTCCAGTCATCCCAAACTCTGACACGTTGACTTCTAACTCAAATCGGCACTGTTTATTGACTTTTGAGAGATCCGGAATGCAATACATTTGCATCGGCGTTGTTTACGGTGTCGATTTGACCTCTAGGGCTCCTGGTTGGACTCTATAACTCTTTTCCTCGATTCATGTGCCTGGTGGGCCCCCTGCGACAGTCAGTCTTTTTTTTGGGTCTGGGGAAAAATGTCTACAATATGTTTTGACAGATAATATTAATATTATTTAATATTATCTGTCAACTTTAAACTGCCATAACTCACTCGTTTTCAAAACAGATGCATCCTAAGTTCAAATTAGTGTCACATCATATCTATTAACATATATAAAAGAGTGAATACCTCCTTTTGCGTGCCAATTTGCAATTGATTTGGCAATATTTGGTATTTGGTCAATTTGTTTGCACTTTTCAGTAATTTATCATTCCAAGTATGGATTGTATCAACATGGTTGTCAATAATTGCGGCTGGCTAATTGGATTTTAGCAACTTGCTTTTGAGTAATTAACTTATGCACTATAATTTACATATAAGGCAACAAAAGTCCTAAAATTATGGAGAAGGAAATTATTTCTATACACAAGATAAATTTTAAAATTAGAGGAGAAGGAATCAATTTGTAAATAATTATTAAGAAGGCAAATTGATTTGGCTACTATGTCAATTCCAAATTTGCTTATACTTTTTGGTCATTTGAAATGAGGAATTGTGGAAATTGCAGTTGTTTGAATTTTTCAAGTGATGATATGTATTAGAAATTACATGTAGTTCAATAAAAGTGTTTTAATTATGAACAAGGAAATTATCTTTAAGTGAAGACAACTTTTAAAATTAAGGAGGAGGAAATATTTTATGAATAATTATTAGAAGGGCAAATTGATTTTGCCAAATTGGTCATTTTCGAATTTGTTTAATATCGTTTGGTCATTTAAAATGTGTATTGCGACTGGAGGTATTAACAAATTGTATATAAGCATAGACAAACTTGCTGATACAAAAAAGGTTGTCTCATTACCACATGTGTTGAGAACAACATTTGGGATACAAAAAACTATCTTTACATGGAAGAAAAATTTTAAAATTAAGAAGAAGTAAATAATTATTAATAGAGTACTATGTGAATAGTATATGAGCACTATTCTTAAAGGTTGTCCCACTACCACATGTATTGGGAACAACATTTAGGATACAAAATTTGAAAACCATATTATTACTCGAGAGACAATAATAGACAATCAAAGGAAAAAAAAACCCACCAAATTTTACAAAAAAGCATGACGGTAATTAAATTGTAAAAGCTCATTCAATGGGGGGATAGAATGAGTTGTTAGTTTAGTTAAGTCATTACACAATTAAAAGTAATATTAAATACGATTATATTTTTAAAAAATGGCATTATTTTGTGATTAATATAATTAATAACAGTATACTCCCAATTAATTATGTTCTTTCTTTTACAATTTCAGTATTATATGAATATCATTAACTCCCAAATTTGGATGATTTTGATTTATAAATGTTTTAACAATTGTAATACATTAATTCAACTACAGTCATGACCATTTAATTCTTGTAACAAGTTGCTGTAAAGGCCACAACTATCAAAGCATTTAAGAACTAACTTTAACCATGCGTTCCCTCGAGCCAGTCTATTAATTTTAAGATTGTATAATAGTTAACATAGAATAAAAGATTTACCAAAAAACATTTATATTATAATCATATCTTTTTAATAATGGCTCTAATAGATTAATTGTTAAGATTTGGCACAGCTATCAAATTATTTGAGAATCAAATTTAACCATGTGTTCCCTCGAGACATCGTATTTTGTATAGAAGTTAACATAGAATAAAATATTGACTAAAAATCATTTTATATTTATAATCAGTTGTTTTTAACGACTCTATATTCTAATAGATTAATTGTAAAGATTTGCTATGTGTCATACAATATTCTATTTTTGTTTGTAATATTTTATACAAATGGGATAGCACATGACACAACCATATGTTGTAAGTATTAGAGTTAGCTAATATAATTAGTTTTATTTATATTTAGCTTTAGGGTAGTTTAGTCTTTTACTTTATACTAGGGTATATCTAGATATACTATTATTCTCTCTTCTTTTTGTATTGTATTCATTCATTCAGTTTTGTGTGTTATGAGAAACTCTAGCTCTCTTTTCTCTTTTCTCTTTGTTGTTATCTTTATTTGATATATTCACATGGTATCAGAGCAGGTTCGAATCTCATCCACGTTTTTGTATCGTTTTTGGATTTCTCGCTGATTCAGATTCGTTTTTGGATCTCGCACTGATTCGCGTTCATTTTTGGATCTGTCGCTGATTCTGGTTCGTTTGTTTTGTGTTATTTAATTGTTTCGTTTTCGTAATGGCTACTGAACGCGATGATTCGCTCCAAGCGATTAGTGTTAAACTCGATGGCAAGAATTTTGCTTATTGGAATTATGTGATGAAAAATTTTCTGAAGGGGAAGAAGATGTGGGGTTATATCAATGGGGATTTTAGTAAACCTATGAATGAAAAGACTGATAAATTTGCAGAATTACTAGATGTTTGGGAAACAAACAATTCAAAAATCAGTACTTGGATCAACAACTCCGTTGCTCCCTCGATAGGTATACAATTGGAAAAGTTTGAATATGCAAAGGAGGTGTGGGATCATTTGGCTAAACTGTTTACACAGTCCAATTTTGCAAAAAGGTACCAATTAGAGAGTGATATTCGTGCCCTTGAAAAAAAAAATTTGAGTATTCAGGAGTTCTATTCTACAATGACAGATCTTTGGGATCAGTTGGCTCTCATGGAGTCGCTTGAATTGCGGGCGTTTGCACCATATATCGCTAGTAGGGAGGAACAACATCTGGTTCAGTTTTTGATGGCTCTACGTGATGATTTTGAGGGCCTTCGTGGGTCCATTCTCCATCGTAGCCCACTTCCGTCAGTTGATTCTGTTGTCCATGAGTTAGTAGCCGAGGAAATACGTCTTAAGACTCAGTCTGGAAAGGGAATTCTCCCCGACTCTACTCCATCTGTTTTAGCAGCCCCTTTTCGACCACCATCAAACAATCAGAATAAGCCTTACTCGAGAGTTGGTAGTGATGTATGCAGCTACTGTAAGGAGAAGGGTCATTGGAAGGCTCAGTGTCCTAGGTTGGGTCGTGCAAACCAGCCCTCCAATAGTCGACCACCACAACAACAGCAACCTCAGCCTTCTCATTGGAAATCTGACAACCAATCTCAGCAGCGTTCGTATAGGCCTCCACAGCCTAACACTGCAGCAGTTGTACCACCATCAGACTCATTTGGACCCGGTTCCCCTTCCCCATCCACTCCATCCATGACCTCCCTTGCTGAGCAATTTTAGAAGTTCCTTGCCACACAGCCACATGCTATGGCCACCTCTTCACTAGGTATGTCTTCCGGTATGTCCTCAGGTATTTGGGTCTTAGACTCTGTAGCTTCTAATCATATGTCACCTGATTTGTCATCTTTTGCTTCCTTATGTCCTGTTTCCTCTTTGCCTGTTATGACTGCTGATGGTACTCCCATGCCATTAATAGGTGTTGGGTCTGTTGTCACACCTCATGTATCTCTCTCTAGTGTTTACCACATTCCCAAACTTACTATGAATCTTGTTTCTGTTGGTCAGCTTTGTGATGCAGGTTACTTAGTCTCTTTTTCTTCTACTTTTTGTCATGTGTAGGATCCGCAGTCTCAGACGCTGATTGGGATAGTCCATAGGCAAGGGGGATTATACATCTTGGATAAGCTCAATGTACCAGTGGTTGCAGCTTCTAGTGTTGATTTGTCATCCTTTCGTTTGAGTTCATCTTCGTCTAGTTTTTATTTATGGCATTCTCGCCTTGGTCATGTTTCAGCCTCTCGTTTAAAATATTTAGCTTCTACAGGAAAATCAGGAGATTTAAAAACTCATGACATTTCTGATTGTAGTGGTTGTAAACTGGCAAAATTTTCCGCTTTACCATTTAATAGAAGTATTTCTTATTCTCTTGCACCATTTGATTTAGTTCATTCTGATGTATGGGGACCCTCTCCTGTTACTACAAGAGGGGGGTCTCAATATTATGTATCATTTATTGATGATTGCACTCGTTACTGTTGGGTTTATCTTATGAAATACCGTTCAGACTTCTTTGATATTTACAATACCTTTCGTGCTTTTGTTAAAACTCAACATTCTGCTGTCATCAAATGTTTTAGATGTGATTTAGGTGGAGAGTATACCTATCATAAATTTTGCGAGTTGCTTGCTTTAGATGGAACTATTCACCAGTCCTCTTGTACAGACACTCCTGAGCAAAATGGTGTTGCTGAAAGGAAATATCGGCATATTGTTGAAACTGCTCGATCTCTTTTATTATCTGCATATGTCCCTAGTGATTTTTGGGGAGAGGCTGTCCTTACTCCTGTCAATCTAATTAATAAAATTCCGTCCTCTCACTGTTCAGGTCTGTCACCTTTTGAAAAATTGTATGGGCATGGTCCTGATTATTCTTCCTTAAAGGTGTTTGGCTGCACTTGTTTTGTCCTTCGACCTCATGTAGAGCGTACCAAATTGTCACCTAAGTCTGCTATTTGTGTTTTTCTAGGTTATGGTGAGGGTCAGAAGGGATATCGTTGCTTTGACCCAGTTAGTAAGAAACTATATGTATCTCGTCATGTTGTGTTTCTCGAGCACATACCCTTCTTTTCTATTCCTGATAATCATCATGAGTTTACTAAATCTGATCTCATCCATCTTGACCCATTCTCTGATGATACTGATAGTGTGCCCTCTCAAGCCCCATGCACCACTGATATTGTCTCACCTCATGGTTCTACTTCTGCTGATACTGGTACCTTGCCGCTTGATGCTACCTCCCTTCCAGAGGCCACCCAAGCACCTACTGAGACTGTGGAACCTCCTCGCTATCCTGCTCGCGCTCGTAAGTCCACTCAATCACCTGGTTTTGTTTATTCTTGTTATTTGGATTCTTTTGCTTCATTTTTAGCTTCAGTTCATGATCTCTCTGAGCCTCTGTCCTATAAAGAGGCAGCTCTTGATCCTCTTTGGCAATAGGCTATGGCAGAGGAACTCTCAGCATTGTATAAGACAGACACTTGGAGTTTGGTTCCCTTACCTTCTGGTAAGAGCGCTATTGGTTCTCGTTGGGTTTATAAAATTAAAACCAAGTCAGATGGGTCTGTTGAGCAGTACAAAGCAAGATTGGTTGCCAAGGGTTTCTCCCAACAGTATGGTATGGATTACGAGGAGACTTTTGCTCCTGTTGCTAAAATGACTACTGTTCGTACTCTTATTGTAGTTGCTTCTATTCGTCAGTGGCATATAACTCAGATGGATGTTAAAAATGCTTTCTTGAATGGAGACCTCCAAGAGGAGGTTTATATGGTTCCTCCTCCGGGTGTTCCTCATGGTCCTGGTGAAGTTTGTAGGCTATATGGTCTTAAACAAGCCCCTCGAGCTTGGTTTGAGAAGTTTTCCACAGTGATTACCTCATTTGGGTTTTCCCCGAGTGAGTATGATTCAGCTCTCTTTATTAGGTGTACCACTGTTGGTCGTATTATGCTTTCTTTGTATGCTGATGATATGATTATTACTGGTGATGATGTTGATGGGATTGCAGTGTTGAAGTCTGAATTGGCTCGTTGTTTTGAAATGAAGGACTTAGGTCCACTACGTTATTTTTTGGGGATTGAAGTAGCATGTTCTCCAAAAGGTTATCTTCTTTCTTAGTCTATGTATACAGGTGACATTCTTGAGCGTGCTCGCCTCACTGATAATAAGTGTCACAGCCCGGTCCCACAATAGCGGAACCGAAGCCCGTGGCACGCCACCGAGGCTAAACCAATTCATTAACGTTCCCAAAAATTAGGTTTGAAGAACACACGCAGCGGAAAACAAAACACATTTTCAAAACCAGAGGTTCAGTCGACTGCTCAGTCGACTTCTCAGTCGACTGCTCAGTCGACGGAGTTAGGCAGGGATTTAAATGTCAATTCCAGTCGACTGATACTGGTGGTCCAGTCGACTGCTGAGGGGTCCAGTCGACTGCTGAGGGGTCCAGTCGACTGCTTTTGTTAAAATAAGAAGCAGTAGCTAACAGACACAGGGGTTCAGTCGACTGCTCAGTCGACTGCTCCCCTGGCAGCAGCCCAATCTGCAGAAATTCAAGTTTTAAAAGCTTTCTAACCAACACCAAAGATCAATCATTCAATTCAAACTTAGTCCAAAGTAATTCTAGCTGTATTAAAGCATTACCAAACATAATTACAACATGTTATAGTCTATTACAACGTTCTAGATCCGTTCTATCATACTAAGTTAAACATGGTTTAAAACAACCAAAATCTTATTACAACATTTCTATTATTCCAAAACTACAAGATTATCTTTTAAGTTGCCTCACCAGCGAACTCCCAACCCACGTGCTCACTTCTGTGATTCCTCGCCAGCATTTACACCTGAAATGGTTATTTGAATAACCACACATATTTCGATTTGTTTAAGCTAATGCTTAGTGAATAAAACAACATATGCACATGAATGATAAACATGTCCGCATTCACATCTCTACAATTCATACTAGTCGCCGGAGACTCACGTGCCCGTCCATATTCCCAATCCGCGACTCCTCGCCAATAAGTCCACGCGAAAGGGTAAGACCCACGATTCTTTTCTTCAATCGTGCGACCTTAATGCCTATATCGGCTCCACAAAATGGCACGGTGACCACGTGCTCCTTCTGACCCACATAAGCAACTTAACATGCTCAAATACATATCACCATACTCGCGGTAATTAAAACATATCACCGTGCTATTGAGCCTACTTATCAATATAAATGCCCAATATGAACTACACAATATATCTCTAAAAATTAATACATGCTATTCATACAAAACATGAATACATGTCAAGAAATCATTCCAAAACATAGTTGAATCACTCACCTCCGATTTACGCACTTATAATACGATCCAAAGAAAACCCGTGCACAAAGAACGTGCAGAAGTCCGTCTAGTACAATTCCTATGGATCAGAATTCCATTTATCAACTTTTATGAAAAATTCTAGAAAACAACTTTTCGGAAAACTTGGCCAAACAAGCCCTAACATATATCAAAACGAAGCTCTTACCTCGAGGAGCTCGAATATGAAATATGGGAGAAACCAGACTGACGGAAGGTCGTCGTTTGGCGTCGCAAAGCTCTAAGCTTCAAAATCTCTCTTTAGCCCCCTTTTGGCCTCCTTTTAGAATTAGGTTAAAAACTTATGAAAAACCTAAGTTCATCACTTCCTATATATAGGCAACATTCTCGGGGAATTACGTTTACCTCCCCACGAGTTTTCAAAACTCTAAATCAGTCTCTGAAACTTTCTATACAACTTATTCTTAGCTTTATAAGTAAAACTTCAAAATTATAAAAGTTTTCGACTAAGTTTCGTTTGGTCGCTAAAACGCGAATTTCTATATGACGTTTCCGAAGTTGCTAATTAGCCTACCAAATTTATAGCGTGTTCATTCGTCCTCACCAGGATACTAAATCTAACATCAGAAATATATTCTAAGCCAGAAAATAATACAGATATTGAAATACACAGGTAAACATTTATTTTCAGATAAACATTTAAAGTGTTCCACAGTGACCGTCTCACACTCGGAGAGATGTCACAAACAATAACTCTTCAATCACAACAGTCTCAAAGGGTTCTCTAATACAGACACCCAAATCAACTCGTGAGTCAAAACTCACTCAACCATGTGTCATAAGACACGCCACATCACATTATCATGCATGACAATGTAAGGCAAATGCAATAACACAAATGCGGGTGTTATAATACTCTCCCCCTTAAAAGAAGTTTGTCCCCAAACTTATACCTCAAGTCTCGAAAAGGTGCGGATACTGAGTACGCATCTCATCTTCTATCTCCCACGTCATCTCTTCCGTAGTTTGGCTACGCCATAACACTTTCACTTTCGCTAGTACTTTATTTCGTAAGACTTGATCCTTTCGATCCAAGATCTCTACCGGATATGCGACATACGTCAAATCACTCTGAATCTCATCCGATGTCGGAGTCATCACTTGATCTCTATCTTCCACTAATTGTTTGCGTAACAACGATACATGGAACACGTTATGAACTTGAGCATACTCGCTCGGCAAGTTCAAACGATAAGCTACGGGTCCAACCTTTCCAATGATTTCAAAAGGTCCTACATATCTCGGATTGAGTTTCCCGTATCTACCAAATCTGGTTATTCCCTTTGAAGGTGACACCTTCAAATACACCAAGTCTCCCACATCAAATTCCAACGGCCGTCTGCGCTTGTCGGCATAACTCTTGTACCTACTCTGGGCTGTCAGTAACCGTTGTCTAATTACTTTTATCTTATCCGTCGTTTCTTGTACAATTTTCGGCCCTTCAATCTTTCTTTCTCCCACCTCTGTCCAACTAATTGGGGAACGACATACACGACCATATAAAGCTTCATAAGGAGCCATCCCAATACTCGACTGAAAACTGTTATTATATGCGAACTCAATCAACGGCAAATGGTCTTCCCAGTCGCCCTGAAAATCAAGTACACATAGCCTAAGCATGTCTTCCAAAATCTGGATTACTCTTTCTGATTGACCATCGGTCTGAGGATGAAAAGCTGTACTAAAGTGCAATTTGGTACCCATTGCTTCTTGCAAGGCTCTCCAAAACTTCGATGTAAAACTACTATCCCTATCCGAAACGATAGAAACTGGGATACCATGTAGTCTCACAATTTCACGAATATACAACTTAGCTAACGGTATCGGCTTAGTTGTTCGAAGTGGTAGGAAGTGCGACGACTTCGTCAAACGGTCAACAATCACCCAAATAATAGTGTTCGATCTCTTCGATCTCGGAAACCCACTAACAAAGTCCATTGTTATGTGTTCCCATTTCCACTCGGCTATCGGTAACGGTTGTAATAATCCCGAGGGTACTTGGCGTTCGGCCTTTACTTGTTGACAACTAGTACAACGTGAAACATATCGTGCTATTTCCCTCTTCATTCCCGGCCACCAATAAACATGTCTCAAATCTCTATACATCTTGGTGCTTCCCGGGTGAACGGTATACTTCGTGTTGTGTGCTTCCTCTAGGATGTTCCGTTTCAACTCTTTCTCACTAGGTACACAAATTCTACCCCTCAATCTCAACACATTGTTCTCAAACGTGAATCCCGGTTGTTTGCCCATTGGAATCTCATCACAAATCTTCTTCAAAGCCACGTCTTGAAGTTGTTTCTCCGTGATCTCGTGAATCAAGAGTGGTTGTGCCACCATTGTCGACATCAAACTACTTTCAATCCTCGGAATCACCTCAAGCTCCAAATTATCCATATCTCTTATCAATTCTTTCTGAGATGTCAAATCTGATGCGGTATTGGTTGGTACCTTACGACTAAGAGCATCGGCGACAACGTTCGCTTTGCCCGGATGATACTGAATTGACAAGTCATAGTCTTTCATCAACTCTAACCATCTCCTTTGCCTCATGTTCAAATCTCGCTGTGTAAACAAGTACTTCAAACTCTTGTGATCCGTATAGATCTCACATTTCTCCCCGTATAGGTAATGACGCCAAATCTTCAATGCAAAAATCACGGCGGCCAATTCTAGATCATGTGTTGGATAATTCTTCTCGTGCGGTCTAAGTTGTCTCGATGCATACGCAATAACTTTATCACCCTGCATAAGAACGCAACCTAAACCTCTATATGAAGCATCACTGTAAATGATAAACCCTTCAGTCCCTGACGGAACGGCTAATATTGGTGCTTTCACTAGTCGGCTCTTCAACTCTTGAAAACTTTCTTCACATTCTGGACTCCAAACAAAAGCAATATCTTTCCTCATTAACTGTGTCATCGGCATTGCTATACGCGAAAAGTCTTTTACAAATCTCCGATAGTACCCAGCTAATCCTAGAAAACTTCTGATGTCTGTCACATTCGTTGGTCTCACCCAGTTGGTAACTGCTTCTATCTTCTGAGGGTCTACAGAAATTCCCTTTGCCGACACTATATGTCCAAGGAAAGCTATCTCGGTCAACCAAAACTCACACTTCTTCAATTTGCCGAATAATCTCTTTTCACGCAATCGTTGTAAAGCTAATCGCAAATGATGCTCGTGATCTTCCACGCTTTTGGAGTAGATTAGGATGTCATCTATGAACACGATAACGAACTCGTCTAAATAATCTTTGAAAACACGGTTCATCAAGTCCATGAAAGCAGCTGGTGCATTAGTCACTCCAAACGGCATGACCAAAAATTCAAAGTGACCATATCGAGTCCTGAAAGCTGTCTTCTCAACATCTTCCTCTTTGACTTTCAACTGATGGTAACCGGATCTCAAGTCAATCTTTGAAAATACTTGCGCTCCTTGTAACTGATCAAATAAGTCATCTATTCGTGGCAACGGATACTTGTTCTTGACGGTCAACTTGTTCAATTCCCGGTAGTCGATGCACATACGCATTGTTCCATCTTTCTTCTTCACAAACAAGACTGGAGCTCCCCATGGTGAAACACTCGGTCGGATAAAACCCTTCTCCAACAGTTCTTCTAACTGAACTTTCAGTTCTTTCAACTCTATTGGTGCCATCCGGTACGGTGCTTTGGATACCGGTTGTGACCCTGGTACTACTTCTATTGTGAACTCAAGCTCTCTTTCAATCAATACGTCGGGTAACTCATCGGGAAAAACATCTGGAAATTCTCGAACTACTGAAATGTCTTCTATTAGTGGTCCAAGAACTCTCGTGTCGACAATTGAACATAAGAAACCCGAACAACCCTTCTTTAACATCTTACTTGCTTGAATCGCCGATATCAAGTACGGCGGTACGATCACTCCCTTACCCTGAAAAGTAAACTCTTCTCGCCCTGACGGATAGAAACTAACCCGTTTCTGTTCACAATCGATTCTGGCTTGATTAACCGACAACCAATCCATACCCAAGATAACATCAAAGTAGTTCACCGTCAACGGAATCAAATCAACGCTCAAGACTTTATCACCTATCTTGATCTCACATGACTTGAATATCGAAGAAGTAACTAGCGGTTCACTACTAGGCAATGATACACACAATTCATATCCTAGCGGTTCTGACTTAACAGTTAAATGCTTAACAAAGTCACGTGATACAAATGAATGCGTTGAACCAGAATCCATAAGTATACGTGCAGGATACGAACAAATAGGAAGAATACCTGATACGACGGTATCATCCGTATTCCCCGGCCTGAGTTGGAAGTATCGTCCTTGTTGTTGTGCGACTCCTTTCCCTTTATCCACTCGAGGTTCTATTCTTGATCCGCTTGGCACACTCGATGCCCCGGTACTCATTCCCGGTTGTCTCTTACTCGGGCAATTCTTCGCTATGTGTCCCAGTTGTCCACAGTCAAAACATTTTCCCCTCATCTCTGGGTTGTAGCTCTTGGCATTTGAGGTTGTGTTTGGTGTAGTTGAATTTGCGTTCAAAGGACAATTCCTAGACACATGCCCCAATCGTTTACAATAAAAGCAAGTGATCAATTGATGGCAGGTTCCTCTGTGTCGCACGTTACATGTTGAACACAACGGTCTCGAGTCCCCCATGAACGTACTCCCTCCTTGGCTACTCATATGCGATCCCGAACCTTGTGTAAACGGTTTCTTCGCATTCCCTTGACTCTTACCCCTATTGTCATTTGACCTCTTTCCTTGTTGCCCTTGTCGATATCTGTCGACACTTTTCTCAGCAATCCGAGCAGCTTCCTCAACGAGAGAAACGGTCGGGTGTTGTAACATATCCACACGGCCACGGATATTCTCTCTAAGCCCTTCCTCGAACTTACGAGCTTTATCCCTATCGGTTGGAACAGTAGTCTTCCCAAATCGTAACAAAGCATTGAAACGAGAAACATACTCACCCACGGTCATATCTCCCTGAACCAAACTTGCAAACTCTTGACGTTTCTGAGTATAAGCAGATTGCGGGAAGAAACGTTTGTTGAATTCCTCTTTAAATACTTCCCACGTGGTTGGCTTCCCTTGTTCAAGTACGTTGTTCCACCAATCCAATGCTTCGCCCATCAACGTATCGGATGCGCACAAAATTTTCTCCTCATCGGTACATATTACCTGACGGAAATGTCTTTCCATGTCCATCATCCAATGATCGGCCAAGTCTATGTCGACTTGTCCATGATACAAGGTCGGTTTCCGTTTATGAAACTGTTCTACGATTGTGTGTTGAGGTCGCGGTGTCGATGGTGCATTGACATAACGAATTTCCACTTGTGGAGGCTGAACGTTCATCTGTTCCCTTTCACTTACCGCTTGTATGAAACTTCCCACCATATTCACTATTTGGTCCATCCGCGAATGCGGTGACAATTCTCTTGGTGGATCAGCCATAACGTTTCAAATATTTCCCCTGTTGAGTTCAATGCATAATGACCATGCATGCTATGCCACAATATAGATATATGTGCACAGTTCATCACAATCAACAAATGCAAATGCATGAAGCATTTCTACAATGATAACAATTATCTTTACAATTACACACTCCACTCGACGTCGCTCAGCATATATAACGTCACTCGTTCCCAAGGCTCTAAACCTAATGCTCTGATACCACTAAATGTCACAGCCCGGTCCCACAATAGCGGAACCGAAGCCCGTGGCACGCCACCGAGGCTAAACCAATTCATTAACGTTCCCAAAAATTAGGTTTGAAGAACACACGCAGCGGAAAACAAAACACATTTTCAAAACCAGAGGTTCAGTCGACTGCTCAGTCGACTTCTCAGTCGACTGCTCAGTCGACGGAGTTAGGCAGGGATTTAAATGTCAATTCCAGTCGACTGATACTGGTGGTCCAGTCGACTGCTGAGGGGTCCAGTCGACTGCTGAGGGGTCCAGTCGACTGCTTTTGTTAAAATAAGAAGCAGTAGCTAACAGACACAGGGGTTCAGTCGACTGCTCAGTCGACTGCTCCCCTGGCAGCAGCCCAATCTGCAGAAATTCAAGTTTTAAAAGCTTTCTAACCAACACCAAAGATCAATCATTCAATTCAAACTTAGTCCAAAGTAATTCTAGCTGTATTAAAGCATTACCAAACATAATTACAACATGTTATAGTCTATTACAACGTTCTAGATCCGTTCTATCATACTAAGTTAAACATGGTTTAAAACAACCAAAATCTTATTACAACATTTCTATTATTCCAAAACTACAAGATTATCTTTTAAGTTGCCTCACCAGCGAACTCCCAACCCACGTGCTCACTTCTGTGATTCCTCGCCAGCATTTACACCTGAAATGGTTATTTGAATAACCACACATATTTCGATTTGTTTAAGCTAATGCTTAGTGAATAAAACAACATATGCACATGAATGATAAACATGTCCGCATTCACATCTCTACAATTCATACTAGTCGCCGGAGACTCACGTGCCCGTCCATATTCCCAATCCGCGACTCCTCGCCAATAAGTCCACGCGAAAGGGTAAGACCCACGATTCTTTTCTTCAATCGTGCGACCTTAATGCCTATATCGGCTCCACAAAATGGCACGGTGACCACGTGCTCCTTCTGACCCACATAAGCAACTTAACATGCTCAAATACATATCACCATACTCGCGGTAATTAAAACATATCACCGTGCTATTGAGCCTACTTATCAATATAAATGCCCAATATGAACTACACAATATATCTCTAAAAATTAATACATGCTATTCATACAAAACATGAATACATGTCAAGAAATCATTCCAAAACATAGTTGAATCACTCACCTCCGATTTACGCACTTATAATACGATCCAAAGAAAACCCGTGCACAAAGAACGTGCAGAAGTCCGTCTAGTACAATTCCTATGGATCAGAATTCCATTTATCAACTTTTATGAAAAATTCTAGAAAACAACTTTTCGGAAAACTTGGCCAAACAAGCCCTAACATATATCAAAACGAAGCTCTTACCTCGAGGAGCTCGAATATGAAATATGGGAGAAACCAGACTGACGGAAGGTCGTCGTTTGGCGTCGCAAAGCTCTAAGCTTCAAAATCTCTCTTTAGCCCCCTTTTGGCCTCCTTTTAGAATTAGGTTAAAAACTTATGAAAAACCTAAGTTCATCACTTCCTATATATAGGCAACATTCTCGGGGAATTACGTTTACCTCCCCACGAGTTTTCAAAACTCTAAATCAGTCTCTGAAACTTTCTATACAACTTATTCTTAGCTTTATAAGTAAAACTTCAAAATTATAAAAGTTTTCGACTAAGTTTCGTTTGGTCGCTAAAACGCGAATTTCTATATGACGTTTCCGAAGTTGCTAATTAGCCTACCAAATTTATAGCGTGTTCATTCGTCCTCACCAGGATACTAAATCTAACATCAGAAATATATTCTAAGCCAGAAAATAATACAGATATTGAAA
Organism: Hydrangea macrophylla; assembly: GCA_033977485.1. NCBI lineage: Eukaryota > Viridiplantae > Streptophyta > Magnoliopsida > Cornales > Hydrangeaceae > Hydrangea > Hydrangea macrophylla. The sequence continues at coordinate 32,272,549 of CM066999.1, read as the reverse complement.
TACACAGGTAAACATTTATTTTCAGATAAACATTTAAAGTGTTCCACAGTGACCGTCTCACACTCGGAGAGATGTCACAAACAATAACTCTTCAATCACAACAGTCTCAAAGGGTTCTCTAATACAGACACCCAAATCAACTCGTGAGTCAAAACTCACTCAACCATGTGTCATAAGACACGCCACATCACATTATCATGCATGACAATGTAAGGCAAATGCAATAACACAAATGCGGGTGTTATAATAAGATTATTGATACCCCTTTGGAGCTTAATGTTCGTCTTTCCCCTTCTGATGGCGTTCCTTTGCCTGATCCTACCTTATATCGCACTATTGTTGGTAGCGTGGTTTATCTTACTGTTACTCGTCCGGATATTGCTCATGCTGTTCATGTTGTTAGTCAGTTTGTTACTTCCCCTACTACAGTTCATTGGGCTGCTGTTCATCGTATTTTGAGGTACTTGAGGGGCACTCGGTTTCAAAGTCTTTTACTTTCGTCATCTTCTTCATTGGAGCTGCGTGCATACTCTGATGCTGATTGGGCCGGTAATCCTACAGATCGCAAGTCTGTTACTGGATTTTGTATATTTTTGGGTGATTCTCTCATTTCTTGGAAGAGTAAGAAGCAAGATGTTGTTGCTGTGTCTTCCACAGAAGCTGAGTATCGTGCTATGGCTTCGACCACCCGTGAGGTTATTTGGTTACGCCGGCTACTTACAGATATGGGTCTCTCTCTTCCTCGCCCTTCACCTATATATTGTGATAATCAGAGTGCTATTCAGATTGCTCACAATTCAGTTTTCCATGAGAGGACCAAGCATATAGAGATTGATTGTCACATTACTCGTCATCATCTTAAGCATGGAGCTATCACTTTGCCTTTTGTTTCTTCTTCCGCGCAGATTGCTGATTTGTTTACAAAGTCTCATCCGATTCAGCGTTTTCGTTTTTTAGTTGGCAAACTCTCTATGCTTCTAGCTGCAGCATCGTGAGTTTGAGGGGGGTATTAGAGTTAGCTAATATAATTAGTTTTATTTATATTTAGCTTTAGGGTAGTTTAGTCTTTTACTTTATATTAGGGTATACCTAGATATACTATTATTCTCTCTTCTTTTTGTATTGTATTCATTCATTCAGTTTTGTGTGTTATGAGAAACTCTAGCTCTCTTTTCTCTTTTCTCTTTGTTGTTATCTTTATTTGATATATTCACAGTAAGGAGAGATAATGCTACCAAACCATTTAAGAACCAAATTTAGAAGTAAAATGTGAAAATCCTAAATTTAAGAATTATGCCATTAATTTTTGAATGAATGAATGAATTATGCCATTAATTTAACTCCAATTGGCCCGTGCCTTGCAGGTGCCATATGCCACCTAGTCATACAAAAAGTGAGAAAAATTTATCTAATAGGACAGCACTTTTATTTTTCTTTCTCAAAAACTAAAATTTCAATAATGATAACCAAACTTGAAAAAGAAAATCAAACAAACAACAAAAATACAGAAAAACACAGCATGAAAAAGTAAAACAATCAAGTGTACAATAGATAATGAAGCATAAGCGACCACAGAAAACACTCCGCCAGTTGCACGAGCAAGCCATCACTGTGCCACAAGGATGGCCACTAGGGGCGGCAATTCAGACCCAAATCCGCGAATCTGCCCAAATCCATCCGTTGTAAATGGCTTCCAGTTGGCAGACTCACACACATGCCAGGGGTGGCACAGGCCCCCCCTAGACTTTTGGAATTTACATAATCACATGTAAAGTTTTGCAGATTTTAGAAATAGACTCTCCTAAAATTCACGCAGCCCCCCCCCCCTGTACTTTTAAAAAGTGTAGATTTTCATACAATATTTTATAGGATTTAGACACAGGTCAGGCCCTCTGAACTTTTGAAAATTCTAGATTTATATGTAATATATTACAGGTTTTAGAAATAAGCCCCCTAAAATTACATGATTTACCCCAAACTAAGGGTGTTAAACTAATTCTACAGTTTTACACATAATTGTGTATGGTTAAACCCAAAAAAATTTGCATCAGAGGCGTTGTCCCCAAACCTTCGTATAGTTTAGGCCTCTCCTGACCAAAAATCCTGAATCTGCTCCTAAAATCATGAATCTGCTCCTGCCAGTTGGCTAATTTTTGGGCACGGGTCAGAGAACTTGAAGTCCTTTTACAGTCAGGTTGGACATGGGTGAGATGCGGATGCCGATGAATTCCTTTTACGAGCCAAACCACCTCCTCTTTCAGAGAAGCCACGGAACCCCAACTCTCGTCTCTCTCTAGACTATTATCTGCGATTGCAATGGTGAGCAAATAGCTATAATATATTATATCCTTTAAATTGCTCATGAAATCTATAATATCCTTTAAATCTATAATATCCCCATGAAATCTAATAATATCCTTTAAATTGCATCAAGCAAATAGCTAGACTTTCCTATACTTGTCTCTTCATTTAATTTAATGTTTACTCTGAGAGAGAGAGAGAGAGAGAGAGAGAGAGAGAGAGAGTACACTATGAATTAAGGCGCACACTTTGGTACGTTTGGGTGGTTTGGGTGTATATACACCCAAACCAATCTCATCCATTGGATGTAAGATTCTCCCCTTCTTAGCCGTCCACGTGTACAAGCCCATTTGAGAACAAAACCATAGTGGTTTTGTACTATTTTTTCTCTCTCTCTCTTCACTCCCAGTAGCAGGTAACTCTCTCTCTCTTTCTCTCTCTCTCTCTCTCTCTCTATGTTTTTGCTTGTATATGTATAGGCAAAGGGGTGAGGGTGATGTTATGTCACAGTAGGGAGATGAGTCAGTGATGAGAATGTTTGGTTTGATTGGGTCATGGATGAAATGAAAATTGGGAGGGAAGAGAGAGAGAGAGAGAGAGAGAGAGAGAGAGAGAGAGAGAATCAACCGAGCCTTAAACCCTTAGGTGAGCTGCTCCTATTTTTACTCTTTCTGCAATTTATTTGTGTACACAGAGACAATTTAGGTAAAGAAAACAGAACCTTAAGCTTAGCCATGGCCGTCTGCCATTAAAGCTTCCATTAAAGCTTGATTTTTTGACCACCATCAAAACTCATGAAACTTATGTCAAAAGGTTTGTATCAGCTCCCTTATAACCCCCTAAGAACAGTTTTTCCAAATTCTTAGCCAATCGTCACGAATTTGTAATTTTTTCATAGACCCACTTCACGGTTTTATCCAAAATTCGTGTTATTTAATAAAATTTGGGACACCAAACGAAATTATATGGACAGGGCTCGTTGAGATGATCAATTTTCATATAGGACTTGCATTATTTCGTTGAGAAATGATCTAGTTGTGAGTGTTTCATTTCTTACACCTAAACAAGACATTCCTGGGGGTCTCTGTTTCAGTATAACGAAATGAAGAAGATGGGTTAGAGATATTATAATATGGAGCACTATAATTAATGTGTATGGTATAAATTGTTCTATGATTAGAAATTGTTGTTCCATGATCATGAATTGTTGTTCCATGAACACAAATTGTTATTCCCTGATCAGTAATTGTTCCTCCATTTAAAATTATTATTCCGTGATCAGTAAATGTTGTTCTATTATCAGTAACTATTGTTCCATGATTAAAAATTGTGGTTCCATGATCAGTAATTGTTGTTCTATAAGCACAAATTGTTGTTCTATGATTAAAAATTATTGTTCCAATATCAGAAATTCTTGCTCCGTGATCATAAATTGTTGTTCCATAATCATGAATTGTTGATCCATGATCAATAACTATTGTTCCATAAACTTACATTGTTGTTCAATGATTAGAAATTATTATTTCATGATCAGTAACTGTTATTCTATTATCAGAAATTCGATATTATCAACCTATTCATGCTTCTACATGATTTAAGAAAGAGGTAAACAAAAAGGACTTGTCGAGAACTTACCCAGATTGTTGTTCTATGATCTGTAATTGTTGTTCCATTATTAGAAATTATTGACCTATTATCATGAACGGTTGTTCCGGGATTACAAACTGTTGTTCCATTATCAGTAACCGTTGTTCCAATGATTAGAAATTGTTGTTCCATGAACATAAATTGTTGTTCCAATATTAGAAATTGTTGTTCCAAGATCAGTAATTGTTGTTCCACTATTATAAATTGTCCCCTTCATAACAAACACATCATAGGAGAGAGAGAGAGAGAGACGCCGAGAAAGAAGAAGAGAAATGTAATTGTCTCCGAGAAACATGAAAGAGAAAATATGTGCATAACAACAAGCAAACTACACACATTGCATGTGCTAAAGCAGTGAAGGTGTGGAGGATAGTGCATACCTACGCAGCTACGCTTACACATGTATGTGAAAAGGACTTAAGAAGAAGAAAAAAAAACGTGCAAACCACGCTTCCACATGCATGTGTGGAGAATAGCGCATACCTACGCTTCCACATGCATACGAAAAGGACTTAAGAAGAAAGGAAACGTACAAACCACACTCAAACTCATAGGAAAAACATGAATTCTAAGTACAAGTAATCATAAAAAGCTCATGAAACTCATAGCAATCATGATTCGATCTATCATTAATTTATATCCACCACACAATCAATATTGTCACCCAATCCAATGAGATATTAACCCATTTAAGGATCTCATCCTTTCAGGGATCAAAGTATAAATATTAAATGTACGTGTTTGTAAATTAACTTAGGATTTAGAGCATAAGCACTCATAATAGCCATGAGGTATTGATTATCTTATAAGGCAGTATAAAGATAATTACCCCAAGTCGGTCCCGTTTAATACATAAAGTGTACTAGCATAGTGAGTTAAAACTATACCGTTTCCCGCAGTCAAGACAAACCTACTACAATACCATGCTGCAATCCTACTAATGGTGTGTCCAATCCCATCTAAGACTGTAAACCAAAATCATACATTCGACAAGATCTGATTGTCTGATCTTCCGTGTGTAAGCCGAACTCTACACACCAAACCACATACTATGTAGAATGAAAGACACACATGCATAATATTAAATAAACAATATAATACAAACATTGCACACACAGATTCTCATAAAAATGGAATAACTGGTTTTATTGAATGAATAATAAATCAACTCCATACAGCATGACGTTGAGTATATATCCCTAACAATCTCTCACTTAGACTCAAATCCATGAAGCGACACACCTCACTCCTATCCCTTCCACGTGATATCAAAAGTCTTAGCCAGTAAGCTCTTGGTGAAAGGATCTGCCAGGTTATTTGCTGATGCTATCTTGGTCACTTCAACATTACCTCTTTGCACGATCTCTCGTATCAGGTGATACTTACGCTCAATGTGTTCTTTTTAAGCTTCAATGCAGATGGGCATTCGACCGGTCGAATGGGCCCGCTCGACTGGTCGAATGACCCTGTTTCTGCATCCTTTGTTTTACAAGTTTGCCACTCTGAAGGTTTTTTTGTATAAATATCCCATTATAACTCGTTTTGGAGGGGGAGACCTAAAATTACAGCAGCTTAGATACTCTCTCTTGACCCCTTTGTATTTCTCTAGGTCTCTTTGTTTTAGTTTGTTCATAGACTAGTTAGATTTAGGGCTTATAAGTGAGATTGTGAGAGACTCTTCAACTTTCAAGTGTGGTTAGCCTTATTGGAGCATTTATTGAAGTTTTCATTGGTCTTTCTCTCTCTCTTGAAGTAGTTGCTTGCATTAGTGGCGATGTCCTTCTACTCCTGTGATATTATTATTAATGTTTACATAGTTAGATCCATGTGTAGCTAGTTTTCTTGAGAGTCTAAAGGTTTTTTGGATCTTCTTGAGTGATTGAAGAATGTTGGGTTTGTAATATGTTTGTTTCTTTACTTCCATTGTCATGCAATCGGGGTCATTGAATCTATATTACCAATCCAACATTTGCCCTTAGTCTCCTCAAGCTTTCATATTTCATAGTGGGGTTGACAACCCACATGTTTGATTGTTAGCCCCCAAGAAACTTTGTTCACTTGAGAAGCCCCCTCCAAATCCCCAAGACTTATCCTTGTGTGACCCAAGGTTGGTAGCATGACCCCTAGCCCTTTACCTCTTTAGTAAATCAAACTCATTGTTCTAGCTTGCTCATTATAGTTAATTTTCACTCGCTGTTTTATTAGTTAACTTAATTAGTTACCGTTCTTACTTTAGTTCAAGTGCATGTTAGTTCTGGTCTTAGAGTTTGATACCCTCAAAACAACTATCTTTTCCTTCTTTTTAGTTACTGTAGTAGTGTATTTGAGTCCCGAATCTATAATCTCCCGGACTAGTCCCACAGAAGATAATACCCCCACATCGTTTTCGATTAGCAAGATATCATCCACATATAGTACTAAGAACACCACCACACTTCCATCATGTTTCTTGTACACACAGGATTCATAGGACCACACAAATCAGAGTGAACCAGTTCTAACGACTCTTTTGCTCTATAGCACTTGGCCGAGAACGGCCTCTTGGTCATTTTACCTTCCAAGGAGGATTCATAGTCTAGAAGTGCCTCCACAACGATTGACTACGGTCACGTGAGAGTGTGTGTTTTCGCTATATGCAACGTTAAAGTGAGAAAAGGCCCGGAATATTGGGTCCGATGCGATGGTGATTAAGTACTTGACATACCGGCGACTAGTTTTATCGTTGTGTTGCTTATATATTGCATATGCACATTTCATACTCCATGGCATAGTTAAAGTATTCACTAAGCGTAAGCTTAAAACAAAACTATTTTCTGTGTGGTTATTGAATAACCACCGCAGGTACGGATCGTGACGAGGAACGCAAGTGATCGGGAATTCGGGGGAAGAGTTATGTTGTTTATATGTTCATAAGTTGTAATTATGTTAGTCTTGGTGGAGTTGGAACTCATGTTTGTAATATAGTATTTGTAAATGCTTTTGTTGGAAGAACAAGATGTATTTTGGATTCCAAACTTCTTCTATAAGTTGTAAAATGTTAAGCACCAACTTTTAATGCTTTAGAATGTGATTTGGAAACTTGTTAATATGTCGGGTGCTCTCCCATTGAGTGTAAGTGTTGAGCTCTTGGACTCTTGTGTGTAATATGAACTTGAGATTGAGTTGGGAATCATGTTGGAGAATGTTGTGCTTGTAAAATGGGACTTGTTTTCAACTTGAATTGCAAAAGAGTTGTATTTTGGTTTGAATAAGTGTTTTGATAGGGTATTGAATTCATTTGCAACTAGTTTCTATATGCTCATACAAGTTTTTGACAAAAATAAGAATTTGGTTGCTTGATTTGTCCAAATGAGGTTGAGTTTATAATCTATAAGATGTTAATGGTGTTTTCACATGTTTGGTTAATGTTAGAGGAGTTTTAATAGGTGTTTGAAATGTATTTCCAAAGTTCCAACAAGGTTGGTTTAAGTTTGGGTATGTTTAGACTTGAAAACGGGGGTTTTAGCAGCAGGGAAAACACTTCTGCAGACTCCGGATCGATCCGGGTCTCTGCAGATCGATCCGGGGCATCCAGGGGAGCAGAAAATGAGATTCTGCTAAATCTGGATCGATCCGGTTTTGGGGGGATCGATCCGCTTTTCTGTTTCCATCCTGACAGCTTTTACGGAAACGGACATAACTCTCTCCAAAAAATTTGGATTCGTGCGCCATTTTTTGCATTGGAGCCGGGACTTAAAGACCTATCTTTTGGTATAAAATTTACTATACTTTATTAATGACCATTTGCTATACTTTATAAAAATTTCCATGCATCGTCAAATATTGTTCTATCGATCGTAAAATGTTGTTCTATTTTAATCAAATATTGTTCCATGGACCGTCAAATGTTATTCCAGATCATCAAATGTTGTTCCGTGCAAATCAAATATTGTTCCATTGACCATCAAATGTTGTTCCATAGCATCAAATGTTGTTCCGTGCAAATCAAATGTTGTTCCATGCATCGTCAAATGTTGTTCTATCGATCATAAAATATTGTTCTATTTTAATCAAATGTTGTTCCATGGACCGTCAAATGTTGTACCGTCAAATGTTGTTCCAGATCATCAAATGTTGTTCCGTGCAAATCAAATGTTGTTCCATGGACCGTCAAATATTGTTCCGTTTGCATCAAATGTTGTTCCGTGCAAATCAAATGATGTTCCATGCATTGTCAAATGTTGTTCTATCGATCGTAAAATGCTGTTCTATTTTAATCAAATGTTGTTCCATGGACCGTCAAATGTTGTTCCAGATCATCAAATGTTATTCCGTGCAAATCAAATGTTGTTCCATGGACCGTCAAATGTTGTTCCGTTTACATCAAATGTTGTTCCGTGCAAATCAAATGATGTTCCATGCATTGTCAAATGTTGTTCTATCGTTCGTAAAATGTTGTTCTATTTTAATCAAATGTTGTTCCATAGACCGACAAATATTGTTCCAGATCATCAAATGTTGTTCCGCGCAAATCAAATGTTGTTCCATGCACCGTCAAATGTTGTTCCATAGCATCAAATGTTGTTCCGTGCAAATCAAATGTTGTTCCATGCATCGTCAAATGTTGTTCTATCGTTCGTAAAATGTTGTTCTATTTTAATCAGACGTTGTTCCATAGACCGTCAAATGTTGTTCCAGATCATCAAATGTTGTTCCGCGCAAATCAAATGTTGTTCCATAGCATCAAATGTTGTTCCGTGCAAATCAAATGTTGTTCCATGCATCGTCAAATGTTGTTCTATCGTTCATAAAATGTTGTTCTATTTTTATCAAATGTTGTTCCATGAACTGTCAAATGTTGTTCCAGATCATCAAATGTAGTTCCGTGCAAATCAAATGTTGTTCATGGACAGTCAAACGTTGTTCCAGAGCATCAAATGTTGTTCCGTGCAAATCAAATGTTGTTCCAAGGATCGTCAAATGTTGTTCCATTTGCATCAAATGTTGTTCCGGCTTTCCTGGTCAATGTCATTGAATTTTGATAAGTGGATTATATTTCAGGTATGCAGGTTGATGATGAGATGAACAGGCAAGGAAAGTTATATGATCAATGCGATGTAATATGTTTTTTGGTTGTACCTGCAGTGACTCAGATTTTACGTAATTAAAGCAACTACCTGCCTTAAATTTCATTATTAAGTACCAAGTAGGTATACCAACTGAAAGCTTTCAACATTAATTTTATGGAGAGAACAAGTTTATCTATTGATAGAACAAACATAACATGCCTTTGGAACAACTCTTAATGTTGTTTCAAGAACAAAGTTGTGTTGAGGATTAGATATGACTGAGATTTAATGTAATTAAAGAAACTACCTACCCATAATTAATCACTCGTACTTATACATCAAAAGTCAAATTGCTGATATTGTCAAAGATTTTATACATAAATATAAATTTCTTAACTTTGTGCCTTGTGGAGTGGACAAGTTTCTCTTAACTGAAGTTGAAGTAGTGTTGGAGATTAATATGACTGAGATTTAATGTAATTAAAGCAACTTCCTACCTTAAATCTTGTAATTATTAAGTATTACATCAAGTAGGTATATGAACTGAAAGCTTCCAACATTAATTTTGTGGAGGGAACGAGTTTCTTGATTGCTGGAACAAGCTTAACATGTTTTTTGAACAACTCTTTATGGTCCTTGGAACAAAGTTGTGTTGGGGAATTAATATGGTTGCAATTTAAAATAATTTATGCAACTACATACCCATAATAAATCACTCATGCTTATACATCAAAAATAAAATTTTATGATATTGTACAAGATTTAATACATAAATGTAAATCTCTTGCATGATTGGCACACAAATCAATCCACGGAGAATAACTATTTGTAACATGGAACAATTATTTCTCACCACAGAACAAACAAGTAAAATGGAACAACATTTCATGGGATAGAACAATCGTTCCTGATCAAAGAACAAGCATTACTTTAGAACCGGCCATAGTAGGTTTCCCTCGCATTTATTGCGCGTCAGACAGCCATCACTGCGTCAGACAACCATCACTTCATCCCCAGCTTTTTCTTTTCCCTCCACTCCAAGCTTGACAAGTGGCAAAGTGGTTTGGGGTATATACACCCAAAACCACCAAACGCACCAAAGTGTTCTCCATGAATTAAAGACTCTGATGCACAATTTCTCTGCTTCAGACCTGTGCTTCGCGTTTCTCTCTCCTTTCTTGACTTTGTTTTTTTTTTGGTTGTTTTTGGTGCTTTTGTTTCTAAACGCTTACAAATTACATATATGTAGGTTTATATATACAGATTATATAGGCATTAAAAATATATATAATATATGTATATATATACATGAACAGAGTACGACGCTGGTGGTTTTTTTTTATTTTTAACATGGGTCATTACAGATCAACCTGAACCAGATTAAACCCAATCGACTATTGACCCGCCATGTGCGGGTGTTTTACGGGTCTCACTCATATATGACCCAACCCACTATTGATTGGCCCAAACCCGCTCATTTGCCACTTCAAACCACCGCATAGAGAAATCTAAAATTTTAACTTTCTAGTAATAGAGATCACCCAAAGAAAGAAGATGTCACAAAGTCAAGGCCAAACAAATAAAAAACTTCACCAAAGAGCACTTGATTGTTGTGCCTTAACGTCTTTTAGTGTTGTGGTTAGGAATATCACAACACTCAAGTGTTGTCCAATGAATAAAAGGTACACTTGAAAAGTTTGTGTTTAAAGTAAATTGATTTTTCAAAAAAAACTCTAAAATTAGGATATTGGGAGTAATGTTTAGTACCACTCCAGGTTACCACTGATTTTTATTCCTAGGTGACCAAGCAGTAATATGTAAGATAAGAAGGACAAAATAAAAAATTAATTAATTAATTAATAAAAATACATACTCGTTTTTCTTAACTTGTGAAATAGACTATTCTGGCATACAAATGCATGAAAAATAAAAGAGTACTCTAATCCATCTGAAGTTGAACAAAACTTGAAATCCTTCTTTTACAAAGAAATAGTTGCAATAAAACTACTCTTGATAGTACTGCATTTAAAAACCTAAGATCTGGGCTTTTCCTTCTTCTCCTTGAAGAGAGCCAGAAGTGATACACCAGACACCTTCACAACCTTGAATCTTACTCCGGGAATATCTCCAACTGCATGCCTCTTTCGTCCAAAACCGGCAATCAACACTCCATCCTGCACCAATTCATGTGATAGGAACAAGTTAAGCATGCGTAGAGAAATTAATATGATGAATATGTAAATATATATATACAAACATATATATATATATATATATAAATACATATGTGGGCTTGCAATCCTACTAATGGGGTACCGTTGTGTTTAATTTTAAATGGACAAAAAGAAAGTCTCCAACACCAATTAAAATAAGGGAAGTAATGTAATTTGACAATAAAGCTATTAAATACTCGCCACATTATTTTCACACGTAATTTCTCCCTACACCAACATTTTGCAATGAAGAGGTGTACATGTAGCATCTCATGTTGTGCATCTAGTATGTCATATATAAGTATACAAAATTATTAATTTTTACATCCTTGATTAGCAAGTAGCAACATATTCTCAATAATGGAAGCATGTAGTATGTTATATTATATATATATATATACGGTCAGGCTCTAGGGTGAACCGGATAGAGTGAACATACCCAGTGAATATTTTTTTTTGCCTGAAAAACCCGCGGGCTGCTCCACTGACCCATTGACCCGCGCGCACCCCAGCAACCAGCAGGTTTTTTTAGGCAAAATAAAATATTCACTGGGTATGTTTACTCTACCCGATTCACCCTAGAGCCGGACTGTGTATATATATATACAAAGACGCAAGTGCACATGTAAGTAGCAACATGTTCTAAACAATGGAGTTAATGAGATGCTACATGTACACATCTTCACTGCATAATGTGGGTGTAGCGAGAAATTAGATGGGTGCACTTAGCAGCTCTCTTTACAATGAGAGAGCCAACTTTTGCAAATTCCCTCCCTTTAATGAGGTGATAAGGACTTTTTTGTCCATTTGAATAATAAATACTTTCAAATGTAAGCATAATCATATAACTAGAGTGTCCAGCTAGGATACTTATCTCCAGCCATGTGGTTACAGCACGATTGATACGAATGAACTCCTCTTGATCACGAAGAAACTTCCACGACCCTCACACTATATTGTATGGTGAAGGTTGAATATGGGTTTAGCATAAAATATGTGCATATATGACTTGTACGATAGAAAATGAAACTTTGTTCTTTGATCATCTATGTTTATTAATGATTCAAATTTAGTGATTATTACTAAACCTATATATAAAACATACACATATATTTTGTACGGCCTATTGCCGATATACAGCAATGTTGAAGGTATTGCTAATGGACTTTGATTGTCATATGATTTTATAATATTTATTATTGTATTATTTTATGATATTAAATATATATACATATATATGTTCCGATTTTAAAACACTAAGAACACACACGGCTTGTTCAAGGCAATACTGTTACTTTAAAAGTCTATAACTTAGTCATATTTGTTAAATGATTCCAAACTTTTTTAAAATTTCAGTTGGATCAAAGGTGTTTTAAAATTTTATGGCTTAATTCAAAAATTTTAAATTAAATGCTCTTGGATCCCACATTCTGGTTTACAATATTTGGACCCATGAAAAAAAAAAATCACGCTGAACAGTGAATCTTTTGTACCAGTACTGTTACGTTATTCCTAAAAAAAAAAAAATTTCACCATTAGAGGATGATAGGATCTTAGTCATATTGACAATCTGACCCTAATTTTGTATAAAAATTTAAGTTAGATCCATAAGATTTTGAATATTTACGTACAGTTTGGTCAGACATCTTTAAGTCACGAACTTTAGGCTCCCCAAAACTATGTCTATTAATACTTTGGGCATACAGCCTCAGAGTTAGATGATTGGGCCTGATTTGGATATTTAAATTTTTTCGCTAAAGTTCTGAAATTTACAAAAAATGCCCTCTAAGATTTTTAATACTACGTTGCCCTTGATTTATACTTATGAGTTTTATTGCACTATTCAACCACTATTACATGAATTTGAGTTTTCTAATGCTTTATACATGTGACCTAAGGACATGTTTGTTCTCTATATTTGTGCACATTATTAGTTATGTATGTAGATTAATTTTTATATGCACATGATTAGAAAATTATAAATGTTCATGAGCATTGAGGTTTTGGTTCATGATTAAGACATTTTGAGGCATGATTTTAGTTATGGTCACATCAAGTACACAATTGTAATTTTTGTAACTCAATAAGGCTGTGTAATCTATTTAAATGAAAAATGGCATATTGAAGTTAGATTGCATTGTTTTAAGAATAGCCACAGCATCTTAAAATGATACAATTAGTGATCCTTAAAATTTTGATCATATATAGACTAAATTGATTGTTGCTTTCCATTATTGTAATTAAGTTATTACAAGTGATTAATTGGCTCCACGGGGAGTTAGTCACTTTACACAACTTAATTAGAATAAGATAGTGAATTAGGATGTTAAGAAAGTTAAATTCCCTAAACCCACAGGTATGGGATTTTTCATTCTTAATGTGTGCCGATCTACTAGTCTTATTATAAAGTTAAAGTTGTATCTAATGCATTATGCAACCTCTACCCACAGGAAGGTCTGGATTTTTGCTTATTGAATTTAACATTGGTTAATTCAATTTATAGTATTGTTTCAAAGCATTGATGCATGTTGTTCTTTATAAATTGCAGTTTCTTGTACTTCCTTATTTAATGATTTTACTCGTATTCCGTTCCTTGACGGTAACAATTTTTCGGATTGGAAAGACCAAGTCCTTCTAACATTGGGGTGTATGGATCTCAATTTGGCAATCCGTGTGGAAGAACCACCCAAACCCACAGATTCGAGTTCCGCTGCAGAGAAAAATGCCTATGAGCAGTGGGAGCGATCCAATCGCTTAAGTCTGATGCTCATAATGGCCCATGTTGGCAAGAGCATTAGGGGTTCTATCCCACCGTGTACTAAGGTCAAGGACTACATGAAGGCTATTGAAGAGCAATTTGCTAATTCTGACAAGGCATTAGCAACCACCTTGATGCATAAGTTATCGGGCATGAAAGAACGATTCAAAAAATGTGCGTGAACATATAATGGAGATGAGAGACATCTCTGCTCAATTGAAATCCCTTGAGATTGAGATATCTGAGTCATTCCTTGTCCACTTCATACTTAATTCTCTCCCTCCTGAGTATGGACCATTCAAGATCTCTTATAACGCACATAAGACAAAATGGCCCGTTAATGAACTTCTCATGATGTGTGTTCAAGAGGAGGAGAGGATGAAGCATGAAAAGGTAGAAAGTGCACATTTCATGACACATGCAAAGGGACAATGGAAGAAAGGCAAAGGTGTTCCACAAAAGAAGGATAGTAAAATGGCATTCAAAAAACATGGAAACAAGGGTGCCTGCTTCTTTTGCAAGAAAATGGGACATAAGAAGAAAGATTAAGTACAAAAATTGGCTCATAAAGAAAGGTAATTTCACATCTCTTGTGTGCTATGAATCTAATTATATTAATACTCATAAAAATGATTAGTGGATTGATTTGGGTACTATAATTCACGTTTCGAATACCATGCAGGGTTTTCTCAGCCTAAGGAAACTGATGGGAAGTGAACAAGGCATCTATTCAGGAAATGGGATGCGTTCGCATGTCGAGGCTGTGCGAACATTCAAACTCATCCTGAAAAATGACTTTATTTTTAGGCCTCGAAAATACCTTTTATGTCCCTTATTTTTCTAGAAATTTAGTTTCTATAGCTAAATTAGCTTCATTAGGATTTGAATTTAGTTTTGTTGGTTTGAAATTTTCTTTGGTTAAAGACTCTGCTATTGTAGGTTTTGGGAATTTGAATAATGGTTTATATAAACTATGTTTGGATTATGCTTATGAGCAAAGTCTTTTAACCTTACAGGATGATGTTGGTATTAAACGAAAAATAAATGATGAGACCTCCTCTACATTATGGCGTAGGAGATTGGGACACATCTCCATACAAAGAATCAAAAGGTTGGTTAATGATGGAGTCCTAAAGACTCTTGATTTCTCTAACTTTGGTACTTGTGTGGATTGCATAAAGGGAAAGCAAACCAAAAAGTCTAATAAAGGTGCCAAGAGGAGTGAAGATGTTCTTGGAATTATACACACGGATATTTGTGGACCATTCACACCCTCTTGTCTAAATGGTCAAAGATATTTTATCACATTTATTGATGACTATTCACATTTTATGTATCTCTACCTTCTTTTTGACAAATCTAAGGCCCTAGATGCCTTTAAGGTGTACAAGAAGGAAGTAGAGAAACAATTAGACAAAAGTATTAAGATTGTAAGATCTGATAGGGGTGGAGAATATTATGGTAGGTACACAGATAAGGGACAAAGATCGGGTCCATTTGCAAATTTTCTTAAGGAAGAAGGCATTGTTGCTCAATATACTATGCCTGGCACACCTCAACAAAATGGGGTTGCAGAAAGGCGAAACCGTACCCTTATGGATATGGTGAGGAGTATGTGTAACAACTCTAACCTTCATTTATTTCTGACACGACTGGATATGTGTTCTCTGAAGAGTACGTCCAAGCGCAGACGGTCGCGTCGAGTAAAACCGGTAAAACCGAGTCGTTTTCCCAAGGGACGGAAATTGAGGAAAGAAACCTAGATTGTGTCCTAAAGAAAATAAAAGATGATTTCTTATAGAGTGGAGATTCTAACAGCCCTATTGAATTTAAATAAATAAAAGGAAAAAATTAAAGTGAAGCGATAACTTAACTAGATAGAACTAAAAAGAAAACAAACTGTAATTTGAAATTAAATCTGAAAAAGAGTTGGGAGTATGTGAGTCCACAAAGTATCAGCCACTACCATGATTTAACAAAAACAAACAATTGGGATTTTCTTCTTTTGGTATTCCATAATTCGAAATTGATTAAGTAAAATATTGTAGACACTAAGTATGTGAATTTCACATTCTTAGTGGTTCAACGATCTCATTTATTTACGAAAGACTGGAATTAAACTAACTAACTCTATGAGCAATGATAAACAAATCGAGTATAAGATAATTGACATGTTCATCAAAAGTGTTCATTAAGTTAATTAATCAAAAGAGCTCTTATTTCAAAATCATATTACAATTTGAACTTAAAAAGATCAATTTGGACTTAGTTTCTGAAACAAAAGTTACTGGAATACAAAAAGGAGTCAACCCAAGTCATAAACATACCAATCGATTGATATTATTGTCAATCAATTGGTATGAAATGGCTTCCAATCGATTGGTTAAAATACCAATCGATTGGCTTGGAATCTATGTCAATCGATTGGACTCTGCATCCAATTGATTGACATTGATTCTTTCACAGAATCATGGCAGTGTGCTGGGAATAATGTTTCTTCACATTATTCCCAACTAGTATTCTACTCGAGCATACTTAGGACTGCATATATAAATAAACTGAAAAGTGGGATCAATCATTTTCATGAATTAAATTTATGAACTAAAGATCTTGAAATCAAACTAAAAGTAAAATGGGATTCACAATCAAACAATTCCTAAAGCAACTAGAAGCAAGAAAGAAACCTGAACTTGAGACTGATTTGAAAATATTAGAACTTCAACGTGTACTCATTCAAAAACCGAGAAAAAAATTGGAGAAATCCCTATAAAACAATACGAAATCAGCCAACCCTTGACCCTTCTAACTCCTCTCTATATATAGTATCATATCCATGAGCTGAGGGCGTCTAGGTTCACTCTGTAACGGTTGGTCGTCGTCCTAATTTGCTGAGATCTTGCACCATTAACGCAGATTGATTTCCAACTTTCGTCAATCGATTGACAAATATATCAATCGATTGACATATTTTCATAATCAATCGATTGGTATTATTATCAATCGATTGATATACATCCAATCGATTGATAATAATACCAATCGATTGATTATGAAAATATGTCAATCGATTGATATGATGTCAATCGATTGATATCCAAACTTCATCTTCTTATTTCTTGATTTGTTCCTTTCAACTTGTTTATTCATTCTAACTTCAGAACCTGCATTCAAAGAGCTAAACACAACAACATACCACAAAAATACATCATTGTGTAAAGAAATGAATTAAAACACAAATGCAAGTAGAGCTAGAGAAATGAGATTAAATCCAGTCAATTTTTACTCTTTATTGAGCTAATATTAAGCAAATATCAGTTCTCATCATGACCCCCAACTAGCGCTTTGCTAGTCTCTAGCAATGAAGCGGAATTAGCGCGAACTAAGACGAACAACAATTGACGTTACAGTTTTATTGAGCTAAAACAAAAAGAGAAATCCTAACTCACTGTCGCAGGAATCGCGGTTGCATTTAGCGTTTGCAACAAGCCTTTGAACCCTTAGGTTTACCCTAATGGACGAGTTGTGTCTCGTGAGGGTTTTTAGAGAATTTACCCACAAAATTCAAATGTCAAACTTTCTAAACTCATCAAATAAATTTCTCCTTTATGTAAAAGAATTCTGGTTAACAAAGTCATAAATTCATTTATCATGCTATGGAAATAAACAACATGTTACAAAGTAACTATTCAAGTCAAGACTACATCCACAGCCTTTATATATCCAAGTGTGTGTGTGTGGAGTTGACAACTACAATTGAAATCTTTATCTCAGAATTATTTGGATTGAACATGTTCAAGATTTCATAGTTTCAACTCAATTCTCACACGGTTTATGCTCAAGATAAAAATCACTCTGAAACTGGCGTAAAATTATGCACTCATAGTATGAAGCTCAAATGAGTAAATGTAGAGGTAATCGAGCATGCTTACATACTATACTCTGAAGAACGCTTATTTTGAGGTGCATGAGTCTCATGAATAGAATACCAATTACTGCAGGAGCGATCTACTGTGGAAAACTCATTTCATACTCGAGATTTATTAAAGTTATCTAGAATCTTTAGGACTTGTGACAGAAATATGAAGAAGGGTAAAAGATGGCGAAGTGTGAAAATGGATTCAAGCATGTGACATGGTAATATCAACTTCACTTCATTTTTTTTATTTTTGAATTACTTCTTCTTTTCCTCCTTTAGTTAATCACACCAAACCGTCACATGCTCGATTATCAATATATGATTTGAAATAGAGGCATTGATTTGTGATAGGTAAGTGGGAATTTGGACTTTCTTGGGTGGTGAGGTGAGAAATCGATGGCCTAAATCATCTCCTAAACACTTTTAACTTATCTCGAGTATTTCCTGAGTTTTAGGTTAGTAAATCCTGAACGTTCTCCTTAAGCATTAGCCAAATGAAACAAGAATGAGACTCTCAACGAGATAAAAGTGTATTTCAAGAATTGACACGAGTTTTTGTGATTAACCCTCAGAATAAAAGAATAGCTCGAAACTCACTAGGGTTTAAAGTTTTACTATTAATCCAATCACATGTCAATCGTATTTCACTCTAATTCAAAGATTCTTTCGTGATTGTCAACTCGTGCAAATACTTTCAGGATATATTCATGTTATGAACGTAAAACCATATTAGCGACAAAGTAACATGTAATCAAAGTCCATAATATGACAAGAAAGACATGAATGCATCATTGCACAATGAAATTAGCTAGGAGAAACGAGGTTTTGAAAGTTAGAAGCTTTTCATTTTTTTTTTTTTTTAATTTATAGAACTGAAAGAAAATCAAATAAACATGGAAATTCTAATATTAAAACAGGTGTGCATTTTATTTATAGAACTGAAAGAAAATCAAATAAACATGGAAATTCTAATATTAAAACAGGTGTGCATTTTAAATTCAAGAATACACAGGTGAATATCTACTCCTACCCCCAACTGAAATCAACATTGTCCACAATGGAAGTATTTCAATTAGAAGATATCACCTGATTCACGCATTTCAGTACACATCCGCGAATTCACCTGGTTCAATAAACCAATCTCCACAAACAACCAAGATAAAAAAATTCATGGATAATAATCGAGAGTATAGACAAAGGAAACACAATCCATGAGCAAACAGAACTATCTGTATAGTAATGTCAAAAGTCTAATGCAGTCCATGTACAGATATAAAACCAAAAATCATCATCCCATCCCAAATATCCAACCAACCAAAATCTAGTATCCACAAAGGTACCAAAATATCCACAAATCCAAACAAAAATAAACACAAAAGAGCGAAACAGAGATAACGTAAAACCATGATGCTCATACGCTCCTCAATATCAATCCTGGGGCTCCAAAGATGGTGGATCACTAGAAGTCAGAGGCATATCATCATGAGAAGGATCAGCAATGTCACGGACACCCTCAGAAGCTGCCGGGTCACTCGCAGCTGGTGTGGGGTCAGCAGCTGGAGGGGGTGGCGGTGGGGGTGTCTCCGATAAAATCTGTACCGAAGGTATTGATGTTGGATCCGAAGAAGGGGCGGCAGACAGAGGTGGGGCTGATGCCGATCGCAGAGACTGCTCAATACCTAATAACATCAAAGTCTGCTCCATCTGGCTACCCAGCAGCTCGAGTCTTGCTTGAACAGAATCACGATCAAACGACATCTGAGTGGCCATCAATAATTGCTGTGCAGTGAGCTCTCTAACCATCCCCTGAAGCTGTACTCTCGCATCTCTCTCCTCAACAATAAGACCGTAAACAGTCTGGAGAGAAACTGGAGCAGACGTGGATGTTGTGGGGGGCTCACGTTTTCTCAACTCATACTGACCCTCAGCCGCAGTCGGCGTCCCTGGGTCATCCTCCTCAGACTCAACTACAATTGTATCCTGACCCTCCGCCTCAGGCGTCCCTGGGTCCTCGTCTTCTTCCTCAGACGAAAAATCTCTCATCTTTATCTTCTTTTGATTACTGCTCTCTCCCATTTTCACTTTTCCTTTTGATAATTTTTTAAATTGTGCTGCTGATCGTCTCGCAGCAGATTCACCAAAAACTCCAATTTTTGACTTCTGCAAAGTCTCTCCTGCTGGTACCTCCAATCCTGCCTCCTCACACACTCTATGGATTACCCAAGCACCTTTGAGGTACTGGGCCTTACTAGGATGATGTGTGGGCTCAATGAAGAACTCAATGAAGAGTCTGGCAAGGCAAATCGGTAAGCCAGTCCCAATAGCATAAAGGACTCGTGCGTACCACCCACCAAAATCCAATTTGTATGTCGTGGGAAGGATATAGCTGCAGAGGGCCAAATGGAGTAGGTGATAATCCATTGTCAGATTGTGATCGTCGAACACTGTAATCCCCGTATATTTCTTGATTTTTTCGCCTGAAATCTCAGTAGCAACAGTGTCAAATGAAGGGAAAGGACGGTCCGCATAAATAGGGTATAGGTGATCTGGCACCTCAGTAATACCCAAAGGTCTGGCCACTGTAGTGGGGCTAAACTCGATCTGGCGGCCTTGAACACAAGAAAAATATGTGTATGGAACATTTGGGGCTTTAACCATACTCGCACAGGCTGATCGAATCCAAGAAGCATACACTTTCTTTTGAATTGTAAGGACGGGCAACTAGCTTGGAAGTGAACACAACCGAGTAAGATAGAATGGTGGCTTGTCATCGCTCCAAATATTTTCAAACTGTCACTCAACCATGACATCTCTGGTTTTGAAATATTTCACAAACCAGGTATTTTCCTTATCGTTCCTAAACCCGTGAGCCAGTGGTGGGTCAGGAATATCAAGTGAAACTGATTTTTCTGGGTGGGGCCCGCTGTCTTTCGGCTTAGGAGCCATAAGAGCTGAAGATGACAACAAAACAGAGGGTTAGTATGAGAAAAGAAAGACTCTGCCTCTCTGTTTATGTCAATCGATTGACATAAATTGTCAATCGATTGAAGATCAATTCCACTCGATTGAACCCTAATGTCAATCGATTGATATCAGATATCAATCGATTGACATCAGCGACAGAAGGGGGCTGCCCACAACAAGGTCTCACGTCCCCCTTTCAAGAATTTTAATGGTTTTATAACCATGAGGGGCACCCTCTATCCTTTAAGATCAAGATTTTAAGGAAAAGAGAGGTTATGGGTTTGGGGGTTACCTCGATCAAAACCGTGGCAAAAACCGCACCCACAGATGATTGAGGATGAGATAGATGATGATGTGATGATGAAGATGTTGAGGATATTGTCTTGAAATAACCCCCCCCCCCTTCTCTCTCTGTCTGCGCGACGACATTGGCGATGGAGATGGAGTGAGCGACGGTGGTGGTGAGAAATGAGGATGATGATGGTGATAATGAAGAGGATGGGGAGTGAATGGGGAGGGTTGTCTCACACGCCCAAAATCGCCTGAGCTCTCCCTCTCTCTTGTTAATTTTGACTGAAATGAGGGAGAGGGAGGTGAACATGCTTTACGTCTGGAAGCGTTGTCAATTGATTGACCATAGATGTCAATCGATTGAAAAAAAAAACCTTCAATCGATTGACATTAGAGATCAATCGATTGATATAATAAATTCATGGGAACCCAATTGCTCTACATGTAATCACCCCCAACTGTTTAAGAATGCATTTCCAAGGTATAAGGCATGACTTCAAGCATCCAAATAGGGAAAATACTCACCAAACACACAAGTAGGAAGAATCTATTCCAACAAAACATCAATTTATTGCTCAAATTGGATTATTATCCTCCAAAGATACAATATCCTGGATGAAAGACAAACAAACAAAAAGAAAGAAAAACAAGAACAATGTCTGTCTTATTCACTGGTTGCGGGAGCTAAGCAAAAATCACTTCTGATCAGATTCTGGAGAAGATAGGTCTTTTCCTTCAGCATAATCCATGAAATATTCCACGACTTCTCCATCCGAATCGATTTGAAGGTCTTCCAGAATTTCTCGAACTGCGCACAATAAATCCCAGGTATTCATTTTAGCAATTGCTACATTAGGGGAATCTGGGTACGAGCTGGACAGCGGAGTGAAAGTTGGCCTTTCTTGTTCCATCTATTCTGGGGTTCCTGGAGATCGGACCCCATGGTACAGCAAATGTGGCAGGAAGTGCAATGGATTCATCCTATAGCCAACAAAAAGACAGAATAAACAAAAAGAAGACAGAAATAGAGAAGCACACAAACAAAAGAAAAAGATTATACAACAACATAAGAATCTCGAATTCTCAAGAAGAATAATCAGGATCATCCAGTTGGATGGTCTTCGATTCTGGTTAGAACCTCTCCAAAAATAGCTTTAAACGATGCCCATTGACTTTAAATGCATTACCATTCTTGGTGTTAATAATTTCCACTGCCCCGTGAGGAAAAACTTCTTTGACAATAAAAGGTCCTATCCATCTCAATCTCAACTTACCAGGAAAAAGATGAAGCTTCGAATCATAAAGTAACACTTTCTATCCTGGTTCAAGCTTCTTTCTCAGGATCGATCGATCATGCTTAGCTTTTAACTTTGACTTATATGTTCGAGCACGATCATATGCATTATTCCTGATCTCTTCCAATTCATTGAGTTGTAGCTTCCTCAATGTACCACTTTCGTGGATATCAAAATTTAGCAGTCTAGTGGCCCAGTATGTCTTATGCTCCAGTTCCACAGGTAAATGGCAAGCTTTTCCATAAATCAGCCTATAGGGAGACATTCCAAGATTTGTCTTATACGCCGTCCTGTATGCCCATAGAGCATCAGTTAGACGTGACGACCAATCTTTTCTGTTGATGTTAACAGTCTTTTCTAGGATATGTTTGATTTCCCTATTAGCTAGCTCTGCTTGACCATTTGACTGTGGGTGATATGACAAAGCAATCTTATGGTTAACCCCATATTTTTTCATCAGTGCCTCAAAAGGCTTATTGCAGAAATTGGTTCCACGATCGCTAATCATGGCTTTCGGTGTTCCGAATCTTGACAGAATATTCTCTTTTAAGAATGAGATCACTGTTCTGTGATCACTTTTTCTTGTCGGAATGGCCTCAACCCACTTAGACACGTATTCAACCGCCAAAAGAATGTATTCGTAATGAGAGGATGGCGGGAATGGTCCCATGAAATCGATACCCCAGCAATCAAAAATTTTGATAGTGATGATCGGGGTCATCGGCATTTCATTTCTCTTAGACAAGCTCCCTAACATTTTACATCTAGCACATGCTCTACAGAATGCAAAAGAGTCTTTAAAAACAGTCGGCCAGTAGAAACCACTGCTAAAAATCTTTTGAGCAGTTTTCTGAGCTGAAAAATGGCCACCACAGGCTTCCGAGTGGCAGGAAGCTAAAATCTGAGAAATATCTTCTTCAGGGACACATCGCCTAATTACTTGATCCGCACAGTACTTAAACAAGTACGGATCATCAAAGTAAAACCATTTTGCGATGGATAGAAATCTTTTTCTGTCAGGGGTGGACCAATGAGACGGAGTTTCCCCTGTTGCCAGGTAATTGACAATGTCAGCATACCAAGGCAAACTAGTTGCAGAAAAAAGTTGTTCATCTGGGAAAGATTCACGGATCGGGATGGATTGTGAGGAATTGTCTTCAAACGTCAATCGGGAGAGGTGATCAGCTACTACGTTTTCTACCCCCTTTTTATCTTTGATAATTAAATCAAATTCTTGGAGCAGGAGAATCCAGCGTATTAATCGATGTTTGGTATCCTTTTTGGATAGCAGATACTTCAATGCAGCATGATCAGTGAAGCAAATGATCTGTGAGCCAATGAGATATTGCCTGAATTTTTCCAGTGCGAATACAATTGCCAGCAACTGTTTTTCGGTAGTAGAGTAATTTCGTTGAGCTCCATCAAGGGTTCTCCTAGCATAGTAGATCACAGTAGGTCTCTTGTCCTTCCTTTTCCCTAATACAGCTCTAATCGCTGTGTCACTTGCATCACACATCAACTCAAAAGGAAGATTCCAATCCGGAGATTGCATTATCGGAGCTGTCGTGAGGTGATGTTTGAGTTTATCAAAGGATTCCTGGCACTCACTATTCCACTCAAATGGTTAGTCCTTAACAAGGAGTCGGCACAGTGGCCTAGATACAGCACTGAAGTCCTTAATAAACCTCCGATAAAAACCGGCGTGACCCAGAAATGATCGAATGTCTTTTACTGTGGTAGGGACAGGGAGATTAGAAATTATGTCAATCTTAGCCTTATCGACCTGTTTTCCCTTGGCAGAGACTATATGCCCTAATACAATTCCTTTTGTCACCATGAAGTGACATTTTTCCCAATTGAGGACCAAGTTCTTTTCATCACATCTTTTCAGAACTTTCTGGAGATTTCCTAAACAGTCATCAAAACCACTTCCAAATACGGAGAAATCATCTATGAAAACTTCCATGATCTTTTCAACCATATCGCTAAATATGCTCAGCATACACCCTGAAATGTTGCAGGTGCATTGCATAGGCCAAATGGCATCCGGCGATATGCGAATGTTCCAAACGGACAGGTGAACGTGGTTTTTTCTTGATCGGTAGGATCAATTTCAATCTGGTTGTAACCACTATAACCGTCCAGGAAGCAGTAGAATTGGTGACCCGCTACTCTTTCAAGCATTTGATCCATGAAAGGCAATGGGAAATGATCCTTTCAAGTCACCGCATTCAATCTTCTGTAGTCAATACACATGCGCCAGCTAGTGGTCACACATGTAGGCACCAATTCTCCTTCTTTATTCTCTACCACAGTAATGCCAGCTTTCTTTGGCACTACTTGAGTCGGACTTACCCAAGGACTATCCGAGATCGGATAAATCACCCCAACATCTAACAATTTCAAAACTTCCTTCTTCACTACCTCTTGCATGTTTGGGTTTAGACGCCTTTGCATTTGACGACATGGTTTGGTATCTTCCTCTTGGTAAATCTTGTGGGTGCATATGGATGGACTAATTCCTCTTAGATCAGCAACGGTCCATCCTAACGCACTCCTGTGTTGCTTGAGCAACTTGATAAGTTTACCTTCCTGTTCTAGATTCAAAACGGATGAAATTATCACAGGAAAGGTCTTCTCTTCTCCCAGAAACACATATTTTAATTCTTTTGGGAGCTCCTTCAAATCTAACTCTGGAAATTGCAGGTTTGACGGCACTGCCAATTTTGTCTTTGGTGGTAATTGTTCGTATTGAGCCGTCCACATTGCCCTTGCAACTTCCTCTTCCATAACTTCCAATACTGCACAAATCTGGCTCTTCATCTCATCTTGTGGAGTGTATCTATCCAATTCATAACATGAGTTAGTAATAACGGACTCCACGGGATCAGAGTGAGCAGTTGAATCAAAGCAATCTTGAATTACCGATTCCACCCAATTTACTTCTTCTTCCTCATCATCAAAATCTTCAATTTTGGGGTTTGAAAAAATCTTGATATTCAATGTCATGTTCCCAAAAACAACGGTCATAATTCCACTCCTTACTTTAATCGTCGCATCAATTGTCACGTGGAAAGGACGTCCAAAGATTACCAGAATCTGAGATTTAGCATTGTAAACTGGTTCAGTGTCTAAAACAACAAAGTCAACAGGAAAGACAAAAGTGTCTATTTGGACTAAGACATCCTCCAGAACTCCTCGCGGATATTTAATTGATCGGTCTGCAAGTTGGAGAGTAATCCGAATGGGTTTAAGTTCTCCCAACCCTAGCTGTTGGTAAACAGTGTAAGGTAAGAGATTAACACTTGATCCTAAATCAAGCAGTGCATTGTTCACTTTCTTTTGACCAATTATGCAAGAAACCGTTGGTGTGCCTGGATCCTTGTACTTGAGAGGCAAGTCATGTTTTAAAATTGCACTCGCCTGGCATGCCAAGTAAGCACTCTTCTTCACACTTTGCTTCCTTTTTACAGTGTACAAGTCTTTTAAGAACTTGGCATAGGCCGGTACTTGTTTAATCGCATCAAGGAATGGGAGATTGATCTTCACTTGCTTGAATAACTCCAAAAACTCCTGACTTTTGGTTTCTTGTTGAGGTTTCTTCAATCTCTGAGGATATGGTGCCGGAAAAGGGCATTTGGGTGCTTCCTCAAGGAGAGGTTCTTTTCCGGGCCTTCTCTTTATTTCAGTATCCTCAGGAGCTATTGTTTCGGGCTCAACTGTTTTGCCCTCTCTTCCTTCTTCCACCAATTCTTCTTCATTCTCTACCTCTTCTTCATTACTAACTACAGGTTGTGAGGGAAAAGAGACTTTCTCAATTTCCTTTCCACTTCTCAATACAGTTACAGCCTTGGCCTCTTCGTGTGGTCCAGATCCCGAGGGTCCTGTACCCGAGTGTTGGCCTTTAGGATTTGGCTCTGGTTGTGCATGGAACATTGTTCGTTCTCAATCCCCTTGCTGGGCAGCTAACCTCTCTACACTTGTATTGAGTTTACTCATTAGCTGCATCATTTGTTGCATCATGAGTGTATTAGGATCCTCCTGTGCCTTCTTATGAGGTGGCACATAGGTGTTAGATGAGGTTTGGTTGTTGCCCCCCTAATTGTAGTTGATCTAAGGTGAGTGATTTTGTTGATATTGATTCTGGTGATACCCTTGATTTTGTTGATAGGCAGGAGGAAGTTGGTAACCCTGTTGGTACCCTTGATTTTGAGGTCAGTACTGATTTCCTTTGTTCAGTTTCCACTGTAGAGATGGGTTTGTTGCGGCGGCACTGTTTCTTTGATCAAAACCAGGGTGACTCCACCTATCATTGGGATTGAATCGACCAGGGGCATTTACAGCGTGTACCTCTACTGGACTCTGTTCTTGATAAACAGGGTATATTTGGCAATGTTGAGAGGTATGCCCCATTTGTAGACAACTAGAACATGATTCTTCAGAAGCGAACTGTATCACTGGATCCTTCTTCGCTTCTAAAACTTCCAACTTACGAGCCAGTTGCTCGTATTTCTCCATTAAGCCATCTTCCGCTTTCAGCTGATAAATACTCTTTTTACTTGAACTCGAACTGGTCTGAGTTCTAGTCACTTGAGTTTCCCATTCTGGTGCATGTTCGGCTAACCATTCGAAATGAGCTTCTGCTTGGTCGGCATTTTTGCTCATAATCTCACCGTCACTCGTAGTTTCTACGAGTTTCTTTGACTTTGGACTAAGGCCATCATAGAAGAAGCTTATTGTTCGCCACTTCTCAAAACCATGATGTGGGCAGAGCAGTAACAAATCCTTGAAACGCTCCCATGCCTCAGCGAAAGTTTCTTCTTCTTTTTGATTATACATCTTGATTTGTCTCAAGATGTCATTCGTTAATCGATTAGGGATGAACTTTTTGAGAAAGGCTTCATGAATTGCTGCCCAAGTCGAAATAGAATTCAGTTTGAGCGATAATAACCATGACTTTGCTTTGTCCTTCAAGGTAAAGGGAAAAAGCTTTAATCGGATTATATCACTCGGGCAAGTCTGATCTGTGAAAGTGCCAGAAACGTCCTCGAAATCTCAAATATGCAAGTATGCCTTCTCTTTCTCCATCCCGTGAAATGTGGGTAAAAGTTGAATCATCCCATTACGAAAATGGAATGTACCCGTGTGTGGGGGGATGCAGATACAAGAAGGTGTGGCTGTTCGATCAGGAGCCAAGAGTTCTCGTAAAGGACGTTGACCGTCATCAATGAGGTCATGTCTATTTTCTCCTTGTTGGCTCTCTGTGTCAGACATTGAGTTAGAAATAGACGGGGTAAAAATGGGATTATTAGCACTATTGATGGAATCTTCAAATAGATTTGTGATGAAAGCTTCAGTGGAGTCAAAGGACATAGAAGGATACAAGCAATACAGCTCGTGTTCTGAAGAACAAAAAGAAAAAGAAAGATAGAAATGGGAAAAGACAAGATCGGATCAATCGAAAGGTTCTGGCCTTTGTTACCGTCCCCGGCAACGGCGCCAAAAACTTGACACGACTTGATATGTGTTCTCTGAAGAGTACGTCTAAGCGCAGACGGTCGCGTCAAGTAAAACCGGTAAAACCGAGTCGTTTTCCCAAGGGACGGAAATTGAGGAAAGAAACCTAGATTGTGTCCTAAAGAAAATAAAAGATGATTTCTTATAGAGTGGAGATTCTAACAGCCCTATTGAATTTAAATAAATAAAAGAAACAAATTAAAGTGAAGCGATAACTTAACTAGATAGAACTAAAAAGAAAACAAACTGTAATTTGAAATTAAATCTGAAAAAGAGTTGGGAGTATGTGAGTCCACAAAGTACCAGCCACTACCATGATTTAACAAAAACAAACAATTGGGATTTTCTTCTTTTGGTATTCCATAATTCGAAATTGATTAAGTAAAATATTGTAGACACTAAGTATGTAAATTTCACATTCTTAGTGGTTCAACGATCTCACTTATTTATGAAAGACTGGAATTAAACTAACTAACTCTATGAGCAATGATAAACAAATCGAGTATAAGATAATTGACATGTTCATCAAAAGTGTTAATTAAGTTAATTAATCAAAAGAGCTCTTATTTCAAAATCAGATTGCAATTTGAACTTAAAAAGATCAATTTGGACTTAGTTTCTGAAACAAAAGTTACTGGAATACAAAAAAGAGTCAACCCAAGTCATAAACATACCAATCGATTGATATTATTGTCAATCGATTGGTATGAAATGGCTTCCAATCGATTGGTTAAAATATCAATCGATTGGCTTGGAATCTATGTCAATCGATTGGACTCTGCATCCAATCGATTGACATTGATTCTTTCACAGAATCATGGCAGTGTGCTGGGAACAATGTTTCTTCACATTATTCCCAACCAGTATTCTACTCGAGCATACTTAGGACTGCATAAATATAAATAAACTGAAAAGTGGGATCAATCATTTTCATGAATTAAATTTATGAACTAAAGATCTTGAAATCAAACTAAAAGTAAAATGGGATTCACAATCAAACAATTCCTAAAGCAACTAGAAGCAAGAAAGAAACCTGAACTTGAGACTGATTTGAAAATATTAGAACTTCAACGTGTACTCATTCAAAAACCGAGAAAAAAAATTGGAGAAATCCCTACAAAACAATACAAAATCAGCCAACCCTTGACCCTTCTAACTCCTCTCTATATATAGTATCATATCCACGAGCTGAGGGCGTCTAGGTTCACTCTGTAACGGTTGGTCGTCGTCCTAATTTGCTGAGATCTTGCACCATTAACGCAGATTGATTTCCAACTTTCGTCAATCGATTGACAAATATATCAATCGATTGATATACATCCAATCGATTGATAATAATACCAATCGATTGATTATGAAAATATGTCAATCGATTGATATGATGTCAATCGATTGATATCCAAACTTCATCTTCTTATTTCTTGATTTGTTCCTTTCAGCTTGTTTATTCATTCTAACTTCAGAACCTGCATTCAAAGAGCTAAACACAACAACATACCACAAAAATACATCATTGTGTAAAGAAATGAATTAAAACACAAATGCAAGTAGAGCTAGAGAAATGGGATTAAATCCAGTCAATTTTTACTCTTTATCAAGCTAACATTAAGCAAATATCAGCTCTCATCAATTTCTGTGGAGTGAAGCCCTAAAGACAGCAGTGTACATTCTGAATAGGGTTCCATCTAAGGTTGTCCCTAAGACACCAATCGAATTATGGAAAGTATGGAAGCCTAGTCTGAGACATTTGCACATATGGGGTTGTCCAACTGAAGTAAGGGTTTACAATCCACAATTAAATAAATTGGACCCCAGAACAATCAATGGATATTTCATTGGCTATGCAGAGAATTCTAATGGTTATAGGTTTTATTGTCCTTCTCATACACCTAGATTTGTTGAAGCTAGAAATGCAAAGTTTATTGAGGATGTTGACAATAGTAGGAGTATTGTTACTCGAAAAATAAACTAGGAAGAATCACGGGATTCAGATACAATGCCTGTGAATAAAGATGGACTAGTAATTTTTCAAGAAGGTCACACAGATATTCTTGAAGAACAACCAGTCCCACTACAACAAGTCCATTTGACACCACCACAAGAGGAACATGTCAACTAAGAGCCTACGACTCAAAACTTACATAATGTAGAGCCTAATACAGGATCTACAAAATGTAGGTTAGACTGTGGAGTTGAGGAGATCTTCAAGGACCAAAAGGTCAGCAAATTCTGGTGATTACTTTATGTACCTCGTTGAGTCTGACTTTGATTTTGGACTTAATGATGATCCCATTTCATTTACACAAGCTATGAATGAGGAAAACTCTAAATATTGGTATGATGCCATGAAGGTGGTGATGGAATCAATGGCTAAAACTTACATAATGTAGAGCCTAATACAGGATCTACAAAATGTAGGTTAGACTGTGGAGTTGAGGAGATCTTCAAGGACCAAAAGGTCAGCAAATTCTGGTGATTACTTTGTGTACCTCGTTGAGTCTGACTTTGATTTTGGACTTAATGATGATCCCATTTCATTTACACAAGCTATGAATGAGGAAAACTCTAAATATTGGTATGATGCCATGAAGGTGGTGATGGAATCAATGGCTAAAAATCAAGTTTGGGATATCATGGAATTACTTAAAGGAGTCAAGGATGTTGGTTGTAAATGGGTCTATAAGAATAAGAAGGACTCAAATGGCAACGTTGAACAATATAAGGCCAGACTCGTAGCCAAAGGTTTCACTCAAAGAAAAGGCATTGATTATCATGATACCTTCTCTCCGGTTTCAAAGAAGGACTCATTTAGAACAATCATGGCAATAGTAGCTCAATTTGATTTAGAGTTACACCAAATGGATGTGAAAACTGCGCTTTTAAATGGGGATCTTGAGGAAGAAGTGTACATGAAGTAGCCCTATGGATTTTGTTCTAATAAAGATGATCACTTAGTTTGCAAGTTAAAGAAATCCATATATGGACTAAAGCAAGCCTCCCGACAATGGTATTTCAAGTTCCACAACGTTATCACGTCATATGGTTTCATTGAAAATGTTGTAGATAACTGCATATACCTTAAGGTTAGTGGGAGTAAGTACATTTTCTTAGTACTATATGTGATGACATTTTAGTTACAGCTAATGATTTGGGTTTATTACATCAAACTAAACAATTTTTTTCTCAAAACTTTGAGATGAAGGATGTGGGTGAAGCTTCATATGTCATTAGCATAGAGATTCATAGAGACAGATCTCAAAACACATTAGAATTGTCTTATAGAGCCTACATTGAAAAAGTTTTGAAGAGATTCAGAATGTTTGATTGTAAGCCCAATGCAGCACCTATCTTGAAGGGTGACAAATTCAGTTTAGATCAGTGTCCGAAAAATGAATTGGAATAGGAACAAATGGAGAGTACTCCCTATGCATCTGCGGTTGGCAGCTTAATGCATGCACAGGTTTGTATAAGGCATGACATTGCATTTGCAGTAAGGATGTTAGGTAGATATCAAAGTAATCCAGGAACAGAACATTGGAATGCTACAAAGAAAGTCTTGAGGTACTTACAAGGAACAAAGGACCACATGCTTACTTATAGACATGTTGACTTTCTGGTAGTGGTTGGATATTCAGACTCGGACTTCACGGGTTGTCAAAATTCAAGAAAGTCCACTTCAGGTTATGTCTTTCTGCTCACAGGAGTTGCTATTTCATGGAAAAGTGCCAAACAGACGATAGTTGCATCGTCTACTATGGAGGCAGAGTTTATAACGTGCTTTAAAGCAAGTTCATAGGCTATCTGGTTACGGAATTTTATCACAGGAATTCAAGTATTGGATTCAATATCTAAGCCAGTAAGAATTTACTGTGATAATTTGGCTGCAGTTTTCTATTCTAAGAATAACAAGAGTGGCAGTCGAAGCAAGCATATAGACATAAAGTATCTTGCTGTTAGAGAGAGAGTGAAGAAGCAAGAAGTCGTCATTGAGCATACTAGTTTAGATCTGATGGTTACAGATCCCATGACAAAAAGGCTCTCAATAAAGATTTATTCCACTCATGTAGAGCACATGGGATTACTTAGCTCATTTCAGGCTTGATTTAGGTTTATTTTATTGACATTATGTTTCTCATTAATAAAGGCATTGTTTGTTTTGCGCATTTCAGTGTTAGCCTTTATATTAAAGTCCGTTGGGACTTTTGGACCCACAATGACTTATAGGAAGTCATTCATAAAGTATATATACCACATAAAGTTATAGAGAGAGTTGTACATTGTAATACACGGAATGAAGTATTCCTTGACTGGGTTATGACCACCGTGATTCATGTATTATGTCTCTCAAATAAAGTTTCGGTAATTTTGGTTCATGATCATGATTAAGTATCAACTTATCACCAAGAGATCATACAGTGTATTATGTGTGCCAAGTAGGAGAATGTAAATGTAATTTGTGGCCCACATATATATTTTATTAGATAAATATCATATATAAATATTATAATTATCCTGTTTTGACATAGTCATCTCTTTGGTGATAAGATATGAGATAACAACCCAATCTCATCTCTATATAATATATTTTAAGTGGTATTAGGGATTGCCCCAACTTCCTTGATGGTAGAAAGTTGATGTGCATTTAAATACATGGGTAAGCCTATCTATAAATACAAAGGCCCGTGACAACCATCGTTATAGACTCATTATAAAGAACGATAGGTTGGAAACCCATATCCAACCTTCACCATATAATATAGTGTGAGGGTCGTGGAAGTTTCTTCGTGATCAAGAGGAGTTCGTTCTCTATAATGAATCTATAACGATGGTTGCCACAGGCCTTTGTATTTATAGATAGGCTGGGACCCTTACCCATGTGTTCAAATGCACAACAACTTCCTACCATCAAGGAAGTTGGGGCAATCCCTAATACCACTTAAAATATATTCTGTAGAGATGAGATTGGGTTGTTATCTCATATCTTATCACCAAAGAGATAACTATGTCAAAACATGATAATTATAATATTTATATATATAATATTCATCTAATAAAATATATATGTAGGTCACATATTACGTTTACATCAAATACATAGTAGATTAGCATTTCCCATATAAATATACACACACACCCTATATACTAAATCTTTTCATCCCAATTAGCAAGCAGTAACATGTTTTCAACTGATATGTATATAAAGGAATGTGACTCTTCCTTCCCCAGAAAACTTACATTTTCCTCAATATAGTTTAAACAACCATCATTAGGTACGAATTCAACAATCTTCTACCCATTCTTAATTAGCTGAACACGAGCACGTTTTCTGATAGTAGAGTTTGGCTGTTAATTAGCTTCAATGCCACTGCAAAAAGTCAATAATATGTTAAGTTTCTCATTCAACTGAGTCAAAAATTCATAATTATTGCCAAGGACAAGAAAAGGCATATAAGGTAAGGACCCTGCCCACAACAAAGCTTTGTTGGCAAAAATTGGGTGGCAGATCCTCTCAGATGCTAACAAACCTTGGGTTCATCCTTTAAAGGGTAAACATCTCCACAACTCTTCTTTCCTTCAAGATTCCAAGAAACCAAACTCGTCTTGGGTGTGGCAAGGTATTTCCAGCTCTATTCCAACTTTGGTGAAAGGCACTTGCCAGCTGATTGGTAAAGGCCTCGAGACGAACATTTGGGAAGACCCGTGGATCCCTTCCATGTCACGACCCATCCCTCTAACGTGTGGAACAGACATATGGCATGCCACCAAGGCTCATCCAATGCATCAAATAATAACACACAGCGAAAAACAACTTAAAAACAACCTTGAGTATATAAAACTTTAGGATACATTACCCTCCGAGTTGTAAAATCCGCATAAAATTGAAAACACAATTATATTTGAATCGAATGATTTTATGTTAAAAGGGGTCCCAAAGGTACCCTAAGAACCAATCAAAACATTTCAAAAATTTCCAGAAAGGATCGAAAAAGATTTTTGGCAGGGGGGTATCTCTACCGGTCGAACGACCCTCTTCGACCGGTCGAATGACCCTTTAGCAGAATCCTTACCAATGCTGCAGAATTTTCTAAGGATCAAACAACCTCCACTCCAACCCTTCTATCAAACATACTTGTAATTGATTTAACACTTCACCATCCATACTAGGCTTTTAATAACATCTTTTAGGCATGATAACCTACGAAAAGAAATAATAACGGAACAAGCTAAGGCTTGTTTGGCATAAAACATAAAAGTTCTATTACATTCCTCCGAAACGCTAAATTTACCAGTTAGGCTTTCAAAACACAAATCCATGAGTTCAGATTCATTACAACAAAACCAAAAGGACTTTTGCTACATGTTACAACCTTATAAATCCATTCCAAAGCTTAAAAGTGTAGTCTCAAGTCCTAACTTCCAAAATGTACATTTTCGACAAAGGAATGGAACACAAAACATATACAAAGTGATTCAACCCCATCATCCCCGTGGTCTCACTCTTCGCGCTTCTTCTTTCATTTCTTCTTGTCACCTGCAATGGAGTAAAGCTTAACTGCTCAGCTATATGCTGAGTGCAGAATTCTAAACATATGCTTATATGACAATTCATGTTCTAAAAATTTGAAACACATCAAAATAGTCGCTAGGGTGAATAGTATGTTTCCATCCAGTAAATGAAACCGATGTCATGGAAGGCATACCTCTCCTACGCACCTCGTACACCGGTTGGGCCTTCCTCCATACCAGGTACCGTATCCAGGTTGGGCCTTCCTCCATACCAGACACCACACTATCAAACGTTAAAATCCTCAGACTTCGAGGAGCGTACCCCCGGACGAAATTGCACTAAACTCCCCTTTGACCCACATAACACATAACATACTTATATAAACATTTGTACGTGCTTTTATCGCATTTCTATGTACATAATTAACGGGTATACATAATACATGAATTTCTCCTGGATCCAAAATATCAAGTCCGATGATTAAAACATGAAATTTCCTATAATTCATAGACTTAGAATTCATACATCATGCGAACGTCCTATAGTTTTGAAGGATGAACTAGGAGATCGATTAAACGTCAGATTTCAAATTTTAAGCAATTCCTACAAGTTTACATGTGTTTACCCCAAAATTCTAACATTAGGATTTTTATAAAAACCTAACCAAACATGTCCTAATATATATCAAAATGTAGGTCTTACCTCCACGAGTTCAAATCTTGAATTTGGAAAAAAAAAATAGACGGACGAAAGGTCACCGATCGTCGTCTCAAAGCCCGTAGCAACCAATCTCCTTTCTCTCTCCTCTCGCAAGATATTATATAGGTTATGTATCAAATGACAATTTCATCCTTTTCTATATATAGGCAAACTTTGCGGAAATAGAGTTTACCTCTCCACGAGTTTCCCCAAACTCATATTCAATTTCTAAAACTTCGCAAACTTCCACTTTATTACTTCACGAGTAAAATTTATAAATTTCAAAAGTTTTTGACTAAGTCTCGTTTGGGTCCAAAAATACGTCCGAAAACTAGATTCTGTTGAATCTCTACACAACCTACCTTTTATTTAACATGTCACTAACGTTCTCACCATAGTTCTCAAAATGATATCTAATAGTATCACAATTATCATAATTTACTCTACACATGTATAATTCACTATTCATAGAATACCAGATAAGTCAAATAACATTTAAAATACATAAATGTCATTTACTCGTGCCAACGCAAAATGAATTATCATGTTCCCGTGTCCACAATGATACCTTCCGTTGACTCACAGTCAACTTATCTCAAATTATCAATGAACACTAATAGTTCCACAATTTATCACAATGCCATTTAAAAACCTATAAGTTTTGGAACGTGTGTGACAACTCTCCCATCCAAAAAGGAAGTATGTCCTCAAACTTATACCTCATACATCAAACATGTGTGGATGCTCATTCTTCATTTCTTCCTCACTCTCCCATGTAGCCTCTTCAACCGTGTGACTACGCCATAGTACTTTTACCATCGAAATTGTCTTAGTTCTCAAGATTTGCTCCTTCCGGTCTAGTATCTCTACTGGATGCTCTATGTAACTCAAGTCTTCTTGAATTTGTAATGGTTCGGGTACTATAATTTTACTCGTATCTGTCATACATCATCTTAGCATCGATACGTGAAATGCATTGTGCACATGTTCCAACTCTGTTGATAAGGCTAAACGGTAAGCCACTGGCCCTACCCTCTCTAGGATCTCAAAAGATCCTACGAATCGCGGGTTAAGCTTTCCCATCTGTGACGCCCCGATTTTCATTACCAAAAATAAAAGAAATATTTACATTAAAATTGTAAATAGCCAAGTGTATTTTAAAACAAAAAAAAATATTTACACTTGAGTGTCCAAAAATTACAATTTAATTCGTTTACACGGCTAGGTCCCAAATAACTCCAACCCACACGGTACTCTAATGTACTCCAATTTGACTGCTACCAATGGTACCTGCATCTAAAATAACACACGGGGAAGTATACAATATGACAGGAATAATAAGGGCTCAAAAGTACAATGAACAACCACAACGGATCAATAAAATAGACCAATCACTCAATCCACCCGTTCACACAATTTACCCGCTCACCCACAAGAGCATTATACCAGGTTCCTCTTGGTAACATAGCAATAAGAGACACCAACCTCACCTCACCCGTCACCATTCCTCGGTCCCTGAGGCCTGTTGGATCTTGGTAGGTGCTCATTGCTCATGTACCCTTTAGTTCCATAGTATTAACCAAAATAATATGTTAATATTATTTAACCAAAAAGACATGGATTTCAATAAAAAGACAACTTAAATCAAAGAGAGTACAAATAGGGATGACAAGGAAAATACTCCGGAGATTTAAGAGCATATTGTACACAACCCCGTACCTTAAAAATGATGTTGAGCAATTCCCGAACTCTACATATTTTCTGCTTCATTTTTTGTTAGGAAAACGAATGAAATTTAAGGTTCTGCCCGCATTGTCCCAAGTAAAACTCGATTCTGCACACTTTTCGTCTAATGCAATTTTCTCAGATTTTGCACCGTTTGGGCAGAAAATGAGGATTACAGTAGCAGAAAAAGTATATTAGAAATTCAATCTAATATTTTCTCTTTTAATTTTAACAGTAGCAGAATTTTGTTTTCAGATTTTTGTTAGGAAAACAAATGAAATTTAAGGTTCTGCCCGCGTTGTCCCAAGTAAAACTCGATTCTGCACACTTTTCGTCTAATGCAATTTTCTCAGATTCTGCACCGTTTGGACAGAAAACGAGGATTTCAGTAGCAGTTTTTAGAATGCTATTAGTTATGTTTAAAATGATTAAGGCAATGAATTACGAATTTTCAATCCCCGTACGCGTATTATTTCTTTAATTCTGTGAATTCCTTTATGTTTAAAGTTTGATGACATTCATGTGGAGTCAGTTGTACATGCATGGTGAGTGTTGGTAGTGTGTAAAAGAGTAATGATAGTGTGGAAAAGAGTAATGATTGTGTGGAAAGAGTATGAGTTTGAGTTGTGGTTGTGGTTGTGGTTGTGGTTGTAATTGTGGCTGTGGTTATGGTTGTGGTTGTGGATGTGATTGTGGTTGGAGTTGAAAAAGAGGATGAGGGTGTCTTTGAAATGCGAAGGTGGCAAAAATGGACACTCCCTGACGCCCATGGAAGCGTTAAAGTGTGTGAAGCCGAACTTGGACACTCACTGGCACCCATGGAAGTGCTAAAGTGTGGCCTATAGACACTCCCTGAATGACTCGAGTCTGGATACCTGTGTGGGGGTTGCCCCGGTATTTGCATGGCGGTTAGGGTATTCAAAGTGTGAGGCATTGGACACTCCCTGGTACCCCGGACCAAAGTGTGAGGCAAACTGGACACTCCCTGGCGCCCCGTTGCTAAAGTGTGGCTATCTTAGTATTTCAAAGATACCAGGAGTAGGATAGAGGGTTGTTGGGTTTTGTCGAGAGAAAAGAGTCGGTTAGATGAGATGGTGCATTGTTCTCATACACGGTCACATATGTGTGAATTTATCTTTTAATTATTGTTGTGGTTGTTTTTCTAACAAGCTCTTTATCATAAATATAAACTTGTGGTATTTAAATGGAAATGGGAAAAAGGTAAATGGGCATGTTTTTACATTCAAAGCTATGTTTTTAATACTCACCAGCTTCTTGAAGCTGACGGCGTTGATGCATCCTGGACATTCGTGTCCAGGCTTTGCAGGTAATAATCAGGATGAACCGTATGACTATGCTATTTGAGATCAGTTGCTGAGAAGAGAATTTATTTTTATATGCTTATTGTTTATGTGCATTTAAGATATGATTTGGTTTTGTAATAAGGATGACTGTAATAGACTTTAAGTTATTGTTTTATTTCAAGGCGGTCTGTGCCTTAGTTAACCCCGTACCATAGGATGTAATAAGTTAGAAAATTTTTATAAGCCTTGAGCCTTGATTGCCCTACTCTGATTAATGGTTTTATGTTGTTCGACGTTTGGGACGGAATCGATCCTTCAAACTGTCGCGACCTACGGGTCCATAAAGGAAATTAAACGCTTTCCATATTTATGCTACGTCGGGGCGTGACACCATCTTTCCAAATCGAACAATGTCTTTCGAAGATGATACTCACAAGTATACAAAGGCTCCTACCTTGAATGTCATCGGTCGTCGGTTAGAGTCCCCATAACTCTTATAACGGCTTTGAGCTACCTTAAGTCGCTCCTGAATCAATTTCACCTTCTCGGTAGTCATTTGCACCATCTCAGGTCCTAGTAATCTTCTTTCTCCAACCTCGGTCCAACAAACTGGTGATCGACACTTATGCCCATACAACGCCTCGTAAGGTGCCATTCTAATACTCGATTGAAATTCGTTGTTATACGCGAATTCAATTAATGATAAGTGCTTCTCCCAGTCACTCCCAAAGTCTACGACACAAAGTCTCAACATGTCTTCCAAGGTCTGAATCGTCCGCTCTGACTGTCCATCGGTCTGAGAATGAAATGCGGTACTGAAACTTAACTTTGTACCCATAGCTTCTTGCAGCCTACCCCAAAACCTCGACTTAAAGCTACTATCATGATCTGACACAATCACTGCTAGAACCTTGTGTAGCCTCATAATCTCTTCCACATACAATTCTGCTAACCTTGAAGGCTTAGTCGTCTTGATCGGTAAAAAATGAGCTGATTTCGTCAATCTATCAACTATAACCCAAATCTTGTCGTTCTTATTAGAAGATCGCAGAAATCCTGAAACAAAATCCATCGTGATCTCATCCCATTTTCACTCCGACACTAGTAGTGGCTGCAATAGACCTGCAGGTAATTGTTTCTCTGCTTTCACCTGTTGACATGCCGAACACTCAGAAACATACTTAGCGACTTCACGCTTCATACCTTTCCACCAGAAGTTTTCTCTCAAGTTCCTGTACATTTTATTGCTTCCCGGGTGTACTGAATATCTAGTACTATGTGCTTCCTCTAGAATCCTCTCTTTTAAGCCTTTCACATTCAGTACACATAACCGACTTCCAAGTTTCAACGTTCCGTATTCTAATACGAAATCAGGTCACTTTCCCAAGGGTGTCTCATCTCTCATTTTGCACATGTACACATCATGAACCTATTCTCTCTTGATCTCATCAATAATATTAGGGTGTGCTATGATCGCCATCATTAAGTCACCATTGGTTTTTGGAATTACATCCAACTCTAAACGTTCCATTTCCCTTACTAGTTCTTTCTGTTGTGTTAGCTCGTCGGCTAAGTTCCTTGGCGTCTTCCAGCTTAACGCGTCGGCTACTACATTAGCCTTCCCCGGATGATACTCTACAGAAAGATCATAATCCTTCATCAACTCTAACCATCTTTGCTGCCTCATATTCAGGTCTCGTTGAGTGAAAATATGCTTCAAACTCTTGTGGTTTGTGAAGATCTCACACTTTTACTCATATAGGTAGTGTCTCTAAATTTTCAAAGCATGAATCACTGCGGCTAACTCAAAGTCGTGAGTAGGATAGTTAACCTCATGCGTCTTCAACTGTCTAGAAGCATAGGCAATTACTTTACCTCCTTGTATAAGCACACATCCTAAACCCTAATGTGAAGCATCACTATAAACTACGAATTCTTCGATTCTAGATGGTATCATCAATATCGGTGATCTCGTCAAACGCGACTTCAACTCTTGGAAATTGTCTTCACATTCCTGACTCCATTCAAAAGTAATACCCTTTTTCATTAACTTTGTCATCGGCAATGAAATCTTCGAGAAATTTGCTATGAAACGGAGGGTACTATCCTGCTAATCCCAAGAAACTTCGAATTTCAGATACGAATGTCGGCCTCTACCAATTGGATACAGCTTGTACCTTGTGAGGATCAACTGAAACTCCATTCTTATTGATCATGTGACCAAGAAAAGTAATACTAGATAAACAGAACTCGCATTTCTTAAATTTACCAAACAGTTGCTTCTCTCGCAGTCTCTGCAAAATAAGTCTCAAGTGGTTATCATGTTCTATCTCACTCGGAGAGTAGATAAGAATGTCGTTGATAAACACTATCACGAAGTCGTCCAGATAGTTTTGAAGACTCGGTTCATAAGATCCATAAATGCGGTTGGTGCATTTGTAACCCCAAATGGCATAACTAGGAATTCATAATGTCCATAGCGTGTTTTGAAAGCTGTTTTCTCAACATCCTCGACCTTCACCTTTAGCTAATGATTGCCCGATCTCAAATATAT
Organism: Hydrangea macrophylla; assembly: GCA_033977485.1. Lineage (NCBI taxonomy): Eukaryota > Viridiplantae > Streptophyta > Magnoliopsida > Cornales > Hydrangeaceae > Hydrangea > Hydrangea macrophylla. The sequence goes on along the minus strand of CM066999.1, from coordinate 32,231,809 downwards.
CTTGGAAATACTTGTGCTCCACAAAGTTGATCGAATAAGTCATCGATTCTTGGTAATGGATACTTGTTCTTGATTGTCAGTTTGTTCAACTCTCGATAATCCACACACATACGCATTGAACCGTCTTTTTTCTTCACAAATAACACTGGAGCTCCCCATGACGATATGCTAGGTCAAATGAAACCTTTGTCAAGTAGTTCTTGTAGTTGAACCTTCAGCTCTTTCAGTTCTATGGGTGCCATTCTATACGGTGCCTTGGATACAGGTCTTGCGTCTGGCATAATCTCAATAGTAAACCTAATCTCTCTCTTAATCAGAATGTCTGGCAAGTCATTAGGAAATACATCTGAATATTCTCGCACTATCAGAATGTCTCCTATTTTCAATTCACTTGCTGTCGTGTCAGTCACTGAACACAAAAATCCCTGACATCCCTTCCTCAACAACTTACCTGCTTAGATGGCTAAAATCAAATACGGCGGCGGTGTAACTCCACTCCATTTGAAGCAAAAGTCCCCATGTGCCGGTGATGGAAAATTAACTTCTTTCTGTTCACAGTCTATCGTGGCTAGGTAACCAATCCATTCCTAAGATCACGTCAAAGTGGTTCACCACGATAGGTATAAGGTCTACTGTCATTGACTTCTCACCCAGTTGGATATCACAGTTCTTGTATACCGTAGATGTCGCTATCGGCTTACTAAGAGGTATGGCCACAGATAATTCATATCCTAATGGTGCAGATTTAATATTCAAATGTTCAACAAAATCATGCAATACAAATGAATGCGTAGATCCTGAGTCAACAAGTATGCGTGCTAAGTGCGAACATACAAGCACCATACCTGAGACCACTGTCTCTGAAGCAGTCATGTCTCCCGGGTTCATCTAAAATACTCTCCCCTGACGTTGCTCTATTCTCTGGCCCCCATCATTGGACTGTCTAGGCTTCGAACCAATGGAACCCATAGAACTAGCGCCTTACTGAGAATGCTTCCTCGGACAATCCTTTGTTCGATGCCCAATGGTACCACAATTGAAACATTTAATCTGCAAAGCTGGTATAAAATTTACATTGTTCGTCCCTTGGGTTTTGTTCAGAAAGTTTGTCATAAAGCATCAGCTAATTTATGGTCGATTGCAAAGTGTGCACAACGGTATATTACTTGGTGTCCTCCTCATATTACCAAAGCTAGATCCAGAGCCTCGTACAAACGGCTTCTTGAAAGATCTGCCTTGGTTTCGGTCTCCTCCCTCATAACCTCGTTTGCCTTGCTGATTCTGTCTCAATCTTTCTATTCCACTCTCGGCTACAAGTGTCGTTTGTTACACTGCTACCGCAGTCGAGTGCTCATAGGTCTCTACTCTCAAATGGATATTTTTCCTCAAACCTTCTTTGAATTTCCTTGCCCTATCTTCCTCCTCTGGTACTGAACCCTTGCCAAATCTTAGCAATGCATTGTACTTGGAAGTATATTCGATTACAGTCATATCTCCCTGCTTCAGGTTATCAAATTCTCACTTCTTTGCATTATAAGCGGCGATTGAACTCTGCCTTAAACCCTTCCCAAGTAATCGGTGCTCCTTGATCTAGCACATTTACCCACCAATTCTGGGCTTCACCCTTCAGTACGTCACTTGCGTTCTCCATTTTCTCCCTATCAGTCATCGGAATAGATCGAAAGATTCTTTCCATGTCCATGATCTAATGTTCTGCGAGCGTTGGGTCGAGTGTCCCATGAAATTCTATCGGTTTCTTCCGAGCAAACTGTTTGGATACTGATCTCATACCCCTATTTTCAGGCCCATGCACCACAGCTATCGGTGCTGGTTCCAATGGAGGTGTTGGAGGCAAACACTCCGCTATATTCCTGATCATGTCTCTCATATTTCCCATCATTTCTACCATTTGATTCATACGTCGATTGTGTGGCGACAGATCTCGCTCTTCGTCACTCATGATGTTATAATCCTGTAATTCTTAGTGCATAAACACTATGCATGTATGAAAATATATATATATATATATATAACCATGTATGTGCAACAACATACATTTGCATCAAGCATCTCTGCAATATGTGGGTGCAATCTAGATTATGCGTCAAAAGCGCTCAACACTCCACTCGTTGTCAAACGTTCCCAAAGTTTTGTTACCTCTAGCTCTCATACCAATAAATGTCATGACCTATCTCGCTAACGTGTGGAATAGACATATGGCATGCCACCAAGGCTCATCCAATGCATCAAATAACAACACGCAGTAGAAAACAACTTAAAAACAACCTTGAGTATATAAAAATTTAGGAAACATTACCCTCTGAGTTGTAAAATCCGCGTAAAATTGAAAACGTAATTATATTTCAAATCGAATGATTTTATGTTAAAAGGGGTCCCAAAGGTACCCTAAGAACCAATCAAAACATTTCAAAAAATTTCAGAAGGTATCGAAAAAGATTTCTGGCAGGGGGTATCTCTACCGGTTGAACGACCCCCTTCGACCGGTCGAATGACCCTTTAGCAGAATCCTTACCAATGCTGCAGAATTTGCTAAGGATCAAACAACCTCCACTCCAACCTTTCTATCAAACATACTTGTAATTGATTTAATACTTCACCATCCATACTAGGCTTTTAATAACATCTTTTAGGCATGATAAACTACAAAAAGAAATAATAACGGAACAAACTAAGGCTTGTTTGGCATAAAACATAAAAGTTCTATTACATTCCTCCGAAATGCTAAATTTACCAGTTAGGCTTTCAAAACACAAATCCATGAGTTCAGATTCATTACAACAAAACCAAAAGGACTTTTGCTACATGTTACAACCTTATAAATCCATTCCAAAGCTTAAAAGTGTAGTCTTAAGTCCTAACTTCCAAAATGTACATTTTCGACAAAGGAATGGAACACAAAACATATACAAAGTGATTCAACCCCATCGTCCCCGTGGTCTCACTCTTCGCGCTTCTTATTTCCTTTCTTCTTGTCACCTGTAATGGAGTAAAGCTCAACTGCTCAGCTATATGCTAAGTGTAGAATTCGAAACATATGCTTATATGACAATTCATGTTCTAAACATTTGAAACACATCAAAATAGTCGCTAGGGTGAATAGTATGTTTCCATCCAGTAAATGAAACTGATGCCGTGGAAGGCATACCTCTCCCACGCACCCCGTACACTGGTTGGGCCTTCCTCCATACCAGGTACCATATCTTGGTTAGGCCTTCCTCCATACCAGACACCACACTATCAGACGTTAAAACCCTCAGACTTCGAGGAGCTTACCCCCGGACAGAATTGCACTAAACTCCCCTTTGACCCACATAACACATAACATGCTCATATAAACATGTGTACGTGCTTTTATCACATTTCTACGTGCATAATTAACGGACATACATAATACATGAATTTCGCCCAGATCCAAAATATCAAGTTCGATGATTAAAACATAGAATTTCCTATAATTCATAGGCTTAGAATTCATACCTCGTGCGAACGTCCTATAGTTTTGAAGGATGAACTAGGATCGATTAAACGTCGGATTTCGAATTTCATGCAATTCCTATAAGTTTACATGCGTTTACCCCAAAATTCTAACATTAGGATTTTTATAAAAACCTAACCAAACATGTCCTAATATATATATATATATATATCAAAACGTGGGTCTTACCTCCCCGAGTTCAAATCTCAAATTTGGAGAAAAACAGACGGACAAAAGATCGCCGATCGTCATCGCAAAGCCCATGGCAACCAATCTCCTTTCTCTCTCCTCTCTCAAGATATTATACAGGTTTTGTATCAAATGACAATTTCATCCTTTTCTATATATAGGCAAACTTTGCGAAAATAGAGTTTACCTCCCCACGAGTTTCCCCAAACTCTTATTCAATTTCTGAAACTTTGCATACGTCCACTTTATTACTTCACGAGTAAAATTTATAAATTTCAGAAGTTTTTGACTAAGCCTCGTTTGGGTCCAAAAATACGTCCGAAAACTAGATTCTGTGGAATCTCTACACAAACTACCTTTTATTTAACGTGTTACTCACGTTCTTCCCACGGTTCTCAAAATGATATCTAACAGTATCACACTTATCATAATTTACTCTACATAGTTATAATTCACTATTCATGGAATACCAGATAAGTCAAATAACATTTAAAATACATAAATGTCATTTACTCGTGCCAATGTAAAATGAATTACCATGTTCCCGTGTCCTCACTGACACCTTCCGTTGACTCACAGTCAACTCATCTCAGATTATCAATGAACACTAATAGTTCCACAATTTACCACAATGCCATTTAAAAACCTATAATTTTTGGAACGGGTGTGACATTCCCTCCCTAATTTAAAGCCAATTTGCAAGCTTCCAATCTGGCCCGACATCACCACGGTTGACGAGCTTATCACGGGTAACGGCAATGAATGGAACCTCTTTCTCCTAAATTGCTTCTTCTCGGCTTCGTCTATTGAAGCCATTACTTGTATCAGTTTACCCACAGGTAGAGACCGAGATAAGTTGATCTGGACCCTAAAACTAAAGGGGTCTTTATGGCAAAATTAGCGTACCTGACAGACCAGTAAAATAGGTTTGGGGCTGCTTCTAATTTCCCTCCTCGATCCAGGCTTAGTCTCTGGAATGCAAAACTTCATAAGCGACACAAAGTGTTTTTATGGAAAGTAGCCTCCTTGGCTATTCCAAACAGAACCACTCTCACCAGGAGGATGCCCATTAATAACTTGTCTTGCCCTCTCTGCATCCACCCATCGGAATCCATTGAGCATATCTTCTTGGGCTGCAATGTTGCAAGATTCATTTGGCGCTCTTCAAAGTAGCCTCTGGACCTCACCGTGTTTGAGCCGCTTGGTATTAGAACCTAGATCATTGAGATCCTCAATCCCTCTCTTGCTCTCAGCATTCTTGCTCAGAGGTGATCGAGTTCACTATTTTTGCGACAGTGGCTATGGAACAAATCTGGAGACTCTGAAATAAAGTTCTCCACAAAGGATCCACGGTTGATCTTTTTTCTTGGAAGTTTTGTGTGGATCACTTGGTTTTGGAACACTGGGTTACTCATAATAGTCCTAGAACCTCCCCTCCCCCTGAAAGATGGATTCCCCCTCCTAGTGGCTAGTTCAAAGCCAACTTCGACGTGGCCATTTGGCCAAACCATTCATTTGTTGCGGTTATTTTGCGTGATGAATTTGGCAAGACCATTCACATCCATACTGCGGATAGCTCCAGTTCGAACCCTCTTTTTGCGGAGGCCAATGCAGACTGCCTCGCCCTAAAGAAAGTGTCTTGTCTGGGCATTAATTGTTTGGTTCTTGAGGGTAACTCTCTGCTTGTGTGTTCCTTATTGCAGGATGGGACTTTCACCCCCGATTGGGCCATTGATTCTCTCAGTTTGGAAGGTAGAAGACTTCTGGGAAGTGCCTTTGATTCTTGGCATGTTCGGAAAATTCATAGATCGGAAAATTTAGTTGCTCACAATGTAGCCCAATGGGCATCTAATTCTTCCTTTTTTGGATCCATCCCGGTTGATAACATTCCCCTCTCTGTGTTTGAGGAATGGAATCAAGGGGGTTTGTGATTTTCTTTCTTGTTGTTCAGTTTTTTCTTTTCTTTTAATGACTTGTCTTTAGCAAAAAAAAAAGGTAAGGACCCTACAAAAGGCTTTTTCTATTCATTTCCTAAATTAGACTTGTTATAAGTCTTGTCGGCCCACCTTTGCCGCCTGCGCGGTGGGACTTCAGTTAACGACCAGCTCCCATTCCCTGAGTCTTCCTACATGACACAATTTTCTTTTTTAAAACCAAAAACTATTTACAGTGAGTCTGCAAATAATTCACATCCTAAAGCCCACATGAAAATAAATAAATAAATGACTCGAAAGTTCATAGCTTGGTGTCAAATCATGAAATCTCTAGGATTATGACATTGATTCACTCAAAAAATCAAAGGTATGCCACAAATGAGACTTTACTAGTCACATTAAGATCCTATAATACAAACTCTGAACTAGAATATAGAATGTAGAAGATAACTCAAGTCTGCACACATGCATATTTGATATTCCACTCCTTCAAAACACTCCTAATATACTAAGGACTTGTATTCCTTACTTGTCATAATCCTAGAGATATTAGTTGTTGCTTAACGCCTAAAACCCAATAACCAAAACCCAAGACAATCAAGTTTTGTATCATAAACTCGAGGTTCTGCCAAGAAGATAATAAAAATGATGTCTAAGATTTTTTGTGGCTAGTGCATATGCACACAACTCAGAACCTAGTCAAGTGCAGAGTCTGTATCATAGAATTCATTTTCTGGCAAACATAATATAGAAAGACATAGTGTTTCAATCTTCCATTTCTTTTTCACCGCTTTCAGCAACCAAAGTATGGATAAAGATTCAAAAGCATTGCCTAAATGCAAGAGGCAAGAGAACACTGCACTCATAATTGTATTAAGTTGCATAGTTAATCTTCATCAAGAAAGACAAGGAAATAAGCAAATTGGGTAAAATTCTACCACAAGTGTCTATGCAATGCATTTAGAAAATCTATGTAATATAGGAGGAACTTTTTTGCTTGCTAAGACAATTTGGACCCTCTAATGTGTTCCTATATAAGGGTCCAAAATTGTTCTCACTCTTCACCACTTCCTTAAATTTATATTTTGAAATAGGGTAAAATGCATTTTGCATCCTCAAATTATACCCTGTTTGGCACGTTGGTCTCTATACAAATTTTTTTCGCATTTGAGTCCTTCAACTAATATTTTGTGGCAGTTTGCCCTCTCTGTCACTTTTAGCGGCACCAAAAATGATGCTAAAAGTGACGGAGGGGGCAAAATGCCACAAAATATTAGAAAATTTATTTAGGGACCAAAGTGCCAAACAAAGTATAATTTGAGAGTACAAAATGCATTTAACCCTTTGAAATATTTTCAACTCTCCCACACTTTTACACCTTTTGCATTTCACTGTCCCTCTCTCAACACTATCTTTCTAGCTAAACTAAATACGTATCTAAACATTGATATTATAAAAATAATTTTTATAAAAATATGATTAATAAACCTTTTTTTTTCTTTTTCTTTTTTTTTTTGTTAGGAGAGAAATATACCAACAAGAACACTATAAGCCTTTTTGGGTTACCCTTGAATTGAATTGTTCCAAAAATATTTCCTATAACATTCCCATAATAGACCTTCATAATCTAGAATGGTAAAAAAAATGTAATTATCTTCCGAGTAATGACATGGAACCACTTTCATTAATGATGGGACCACTTAGACATCGTCCAATCAAAATTCAGCGGTTCATTGTCACATCATTTAGGATGTGAATTTGATAAGCATAACATTACTCATCTTCAAAAACATGCTTAGCTCAAATTCAAAGCTCTGGACTATTGGCATGGAGGCTTTCGTTTAATTTACATTTGAATCCAACGTTTTAACATAATACTAGTTCTCACAGTCCAATTCTCATATGCACACATATAAATAAATAAATATATATATATACAGATTATATGAAGCCCTAGATTATATTTGTGTGATAGGTTGGGACTTGGGCCGAAATACTTAAAATACGGATCCAGAATTGGACTTCCTAATTTGGGCTGGGCCAATGTCCAATTAAACCCAGCTTTATGGAGTTTGTTGACCACATTGGATTATGGGCTTGGACTGATCATTTTTTAGCTCAAAATATGGCCTTATTTGAGCTTCAAAAGTTTTTTGACACTTATAACAATGAATGATTCTTAACAACAAAAAAATTACGAGCTTGATTATGTTGTCAAAGTGATTATGTGTTTGTTGTAGATTTGGATGCCTTGGAATAGTGTTTGGTGGTTTCAATTTTTGTGACCATATTTGTACCAATATTTTATCATTCCAACGCAAACGTGAAGAGAAACCGAGAGTAACCAATGACTGGTTAGTCTCGTGGTAAGGAGTTCGTTTAACTTTGCTCAATGTTTGAGTTCGAATCTCCCCCACAGTCGGTTAGTGGGGCTAAACTTAGGTGCTACACCAAGGTGCTGGTGGTGGGTCTCATGCTTCGGCTCCAACATAGGTGTGATGGAGACCTTTGCAGATCAGTCCTATGTGTTAGGGCCCAAGAGAGCATTTTTGCTCACCCAAAAAATGGTACAACAATGCTCATCCAAGCATCCCATTGGCCAATGCAGTGGGACCTAGGATTAAACAATTTGCATTGGCCAATGGGATGTTTGGGTGAGCATTGGTGTACCATTTTTTGGGTGAGTAAAAGTATTTTCTAGGGCCCAATGCTCCTTGGCAGAATTGTGGGGTAACATACCTACATTTTCATTTTTCTTACCTGAGACAGAGAAAGAGAAATCGAGAGTCGCGTCTGAATAAGGATAATCTGGTAATTCAATTTGAATGTGTGGAGTTTAGCATAACAGCTAATTGTTAATAACTAGCATTGCTAGAGATGCTTTTAGTGCCTAAATTTCTGATTGTGTAATACCCTGAATTTCTGGATAGTATTAATAAATAAACTTCATTTCCATATAAGTATATAAACTTTTCTTTTCATTTGGTGAGGTTTAAATACCAATCGATTGCCTTTATTCCTAATCGATTAACACTTTTTGATACCAATCGATTGACATATTCCTAATTGATTGCCATTATACTGACCAAAAGTAATGACGTGGCAACATCCCAATCGATTGCCTTCAAATATCTATTGTCAATCGATTGAGTTATGTCCCAATCTATTGGCATAAGCTGAGACAAGTTTTCTTCTTTGCTTGAGATTTAAACGTGTGGCACTCTCATAACTCTATATATATGAGTTCATTCTTGGCCTTGGAACAGTTTTCAGACCTTGAAAGAGAGAGAGAGAGAGTTGTTATTTATACATATATTCATATATCTATATCTATTTATATAGATATACACTATAGATATACATCCATACACACACTCTCTCTTGGCAAGAGAAGAAGAAGAAGAAGGAGAAGAAGAGAAGAAAAAGGAGAGACAGAGAGAGAGCTGGATAGAGAAGAAAGAGAGAGAAGAAGAAATAGAGAGAGAGAGAGAGAGAGAGAGAGAGAGCTTGAGTTTCAAAGCTCACACAAGCCAAACACACCCTTGGTGAGTTCCTAACTCACTTGGTCCCTTTATGTGATGTTTTTACAAGTTATTATGAAGCTTAGATGTGTTAACTACATGATTTTTACGTTTATATATGTTGTTGTTACAATCTGCTGGTAAAGATGAAGTACCAATCAATTGGCATAATTACCAATCGATTGCCATCAGTCTGGCCCAATCGATTGGATAAAAATCCAATTAATTGACATCCCAATTGATTGCCAATGTTAGCAATCGATTGACATTATTTCAGACCGAATCGATTACCATGATTCTTAATCGATTGTTATAGTTTTTATCCCAATCGATTGGACCTTATATCAATTGATTGGTATGAGAAGAACATGGATTCTTTTGATTGTTTATTATATAAGAGGTTCGATAGTTCGTTTCTCGATTTGGATTTCTGTTATGCGATTTTGGGCGGATCTGGGAAAATGTGACAACATAGATAAGTATGATTAAGAATAATGGATTAATAAAAGGACATGAGATATTATGCGGTTCATGTATGAGTTCGATATCCGTTTCTTTTGATCATAGTAGTCAGGCCTCATAGGGAATTTGTCATGTGTCGATATTAGAATGTAACTCAAGTAGGTTTGGTAAGTTCTGGGAATGGTATGTGGACAGACGTTTGGTTATGATATGCTCTTAAAAGCCGATGAACTAATAAATGTTCTTAAAAGGCGGTGAGCTGGAAAGTATGGTAGATGATGTTGAGTCGTGGCAATAGATGATATGCCTTGTTCGAAATGTTATGTCCCTGAAATGTGGTGAATAGGATACATTGTTCTTAAAAGCTGGGGACGGACTGACGTGGAGTCCATGACATGCGGTGAGCATGATATATTGCTATTAAAAGCGATGGACGGAATAAGGGTGTATCCCTAAAGTTAAATGATGGAGTCTGTTCCATTCAGTCAGGATATGTTAATATCGATCTTCGAGTAACAAGACGATAAGGTTTGGTTTATGAGGTTGAATAAAGGAACAAGATATTATTATTATTATTATTGATCGGGAGAGAACTAATCCTATTTATACGCCTTAACGAGCATTTGTTAGTACTTTTTATCCTGTTTTGTATATTTTTACTTCGTTTTCTATTTTCTGACAGGTTTTGGAAGAAATCAAGTATATCAGGCTAAACAGGGTGAAAAAGCACAAAAAAAGAAGCTGAAAAAGCCAAGTCGCGAGCGCGAGCCGCGCGCGCGAAAAATAGAGAATCACTCGCGCGAAAGTCCCAGAATCGCTCGCGCGATCCGCGCGCGCGAGGTACCAAATGTCGCGCTCGCGCGACCCGCTCGCGCGATATGTGTAAAAATCAAAGTTGCGTATTTTAGTGTACTGAAGACTCCTGTGTAAACGAAACTGCTGAACGACGTCTAGACTGTAAATTACATCAGTTTCAGTTCGTTTCGGGTTAGGAAGGCTTCCAAAACTTGTTGTAAATCTATATATACCCTATTTTATCATAATTAAAGGGTTAGACATTGTTAGACATTATTAGCAATTATTATACACACATACTTCCAGCCATTGAAGGGAGGGAAGTAAGGAGAAGAAGAAGAAGACCAAGGGTTTCCATGGCCTCCTCCATCAAACTCTTGCCATCTATCACTTCCATGGACGGCTAGATCATAGATCTAGGGTTTCAATGAAGCCCTAGACGAGTAATAGGGTTTTATTTATGTTTTTATTTTAGTTTATTATGTATGGATGACAGTCACATGTTAGAGGATTTTTATAAATAAATCAAAATTCTAGTGATTAAATCATTGCTTTCAGAATTTATTCTTGTCTTAGATCTATTTTGACTGTGATGTGCTCAACGATCTATTCTTGCTGTGCTTGTTTAGATTGTTTACATGTGATGGTGCTTTATTGATTTGTGCTATCAAGTATCCGAATAGTCCATGCCTAGGTTAGACGGATTAGATCGCAACCCTAGTTTAGTGTGGGATAATTCGTGCTAACCGAAGATGGATTATGTTGGTGCTTGAACCATGAATATCTTCTTGTCGGAGGAATTGGGCTTGTAGCTACAATTCCCCATTATCATCCAATGTAATAAGCTAAAGTAATTCATAAATATTCCTATTATGAAGCTAGTGGTGGATTTGCAATCCTAGGTTTCCTTAAAACATTATTTAAAACAACTTTAATTGCTTTCATAGTTTAGATTTATTTTTATTGTTATTAGTTTAATTAAATTCAAATCAAAATCCGTTTTTATAATTAATTAGATTTAGGTTCTAAAATTAAAACACGGTAGTTAATCAATCTCTGTGGGTTCGACCTTTACTTCCACACTGCAAATCTTTTGAAAAGTAAAGAATACTTTTATATCTTGATACTGACAACATCAAATTTTTGGCGCCGTTGCCGGGGATTGCGTTACTACCGTTAATTTTATAATCTTAGTTTAGTTAATTTGTAAATATTAGGTTAGTTTTTATTTTTTATTTTCCGTTTTGTTTTTAGTTACTAACTTGTTCTTTTATTTTGTAGTCAACGTTTCCGAGTGGAGTAGCTAATTACATCAAAGGAGCTTACACAAATAAAATAAATAAAAATTACGTAAATTGCTCGCTTTAATTTCGCTTTAAACCACTGTAAGTCAGGGCGCTGAGACGCACTATTTGCATTAGTTTAGGGTGAATTGCACTGCATTAGCTAGGAAACCCGGGGCGCTGGGCTTGACGCGGTCATTGCATTACAGGATAATATTCATGCATCACATTAGTTGAGTGCTTGCTTGTCGTCTTATTTGCGTGATTGCTATTTGTTTTTTTTGTTTTGTTGAGTCAGTTTTTGTTCTTAGTTTAATTTCTTTTAGTTTATGTTAGGTACACGTTCAAATAAATCGGAATTAAAACCTTTTGACGCTGAACTTGAACGTACTTTAAGAGTTAATAAGTCTTCAAACTTAGCTTCTGGAACAAGGTTTTTAATAGACGACGATTTGACACCAAAACCAACGTCGTTATTTGAATCCGAAATACGTAGTACTCTTACAAGACTAAAGAAACCACGTTTTCATAACATAGAACCAATTAAAATGGCAGACATTGGAAATAATAACGATAACAATCAAAACAACGGAGCTAATATGAATAATCCTAATATACCGCCACCTCCTCCACTTAAAGATTATTTTATTCCTACGACTTACACGCCACAAACATGTATTGATTTACCGGAGGCGATAGCATCTCACTTTGAGATAAAGTCGTCTACGATCTCGCTACTTTCGTCTTTCCATGGTCGTCTAAATGAAGATCCATATAAACACTTAGGAGATTTTTAGGATATATGCTCTACTTTGAAAATTCAAAATCTTACTGATGATGAATTGAAATTACGGCTCTTTCCATTCTCGTTAAAAGATAAAGCTAAATACTGGCTCCAATCTTTGGAGCCAAACACAATTAAGACATGGGAAGCCCTACACACCGCATTCTTACAGAAGTTTTTTCCTATTATGCGTACGAATCAAATAAGGAAATCTATCACTAATTTTGTAATGCAAGATGGGGAAACACTTTATGACACATGGGAAAAATTTAAAGAATTATTACGCTCGTGTCCACATCATCAGGTTCCTAAGTGGCAACTTGTGCAGGTCTTCTACGAGGGACTTATTCCCTCTGTCCGTAACACTGTCGATGCCGTTTGTGCGGGAACTTTCCTACACAAAAGCGCCGACGAGGCCTGGAAAATTTTTGAAACTTTAAGCGAGAACTCGATGCATCAAGCTGTGTCGGTACGTTCGGAAGGATATCTTCCTCCAACCAAACGAGAGGTGAAGTTTGAGTCGAGTCATTCTATTGAATTTCAAGAATTATCTAAAAAACTTGACCGACTTATGACAATGAATCAAATGACAACCCCACCCGCTCATGAAATCTGTGCATTATGTTCCGATCCTTCACATTCGATACTTACATGTCCATCGGCAAGTCAATTTCCGGAATTTGTGGAGCAACACATTAATTCTATTCAACAATACCCACGAAATAATTATAATTCGATTAATAATAATCCGGATGCGCCATGGAGAAACCATCCTAACTTCTCGTGGAAAAATAACAATAATAATCCTAATGAGGCGACTAATTTTCCTAATGCGTATCGACCTCAGTTTCAACCTAACCAATACCAACAACCGCCTCCTAATGCGAATCCTTCAAGGGGTAACATTTTTGAGGAAAAGGTGTTGGCATCCCTTAAGAATATTGAAACTCAAGTCCAAGCACAAGCACAAATAGTGCACTCTCATACACAATCCATTGCGAAGCTTGAATCCCAAATGGGACAACTAGCTACTGCGGTGAGTCGTAGAAACGAGGGGACATTGCCTAGTCAAACAATTCAAAACCCTAAAGGACAATATGAGGTTAAGGGGTCGAGTGAACAAGTAAACGTCGTATCAACTAGGATGACTATTCGGGAAGAGGAAGGTGTTGAACTTTCGAATGAGAATGTGAAAGATGTGCATACTAACTCGAATAAGATGGGTGAGGATGTGGATAAAAATAAAAAAGATAAAGAACCGGTCCCAACGAACTATATTCCGAGAATGCCATATCCACCTAATAATGAGGGACCATCACATTTGCCCAAGAAAGGGTCAAAAATGGAAGATATACTCGAGGTATTTAAACAAGTTAAAATCAATATTCGATTCCTCGATGCTATTAAACAAATTCCCGCTTATGCTAAATGTCTAAAAGACCTTTGTACTCAGAAGCGCAAAATACGCAGTCATACTCCTAAAAAGGTCTTCCTCACGGAAAAAGTAAGTTCTATTTTTCAACACGCTCCTCCAAAGTATAAGGATCCTGGTACGCCAACAATTTCATGTGTCATAGGTGACACTATCATTCATAGGGCTCTCCTTGACTTAGGAGCTAGTGTTAACCTCTTACCTTATCATGTCTACAAACAATTAGGACTAGGTGAACTTAAACCTACGGCCGCTACTATTCAATTAGCGGATCGTTCTGTCAAAGTACCTAGAGGAATCGTCGAGGACGTCCTAGTAAAAGTTTATCAATGTTTTTATCCTGTTGATTTTATGGTCCTTGACACCGAACCGGTGCTAGATAATAGAAAATACACTCCTGTTATTCTTGGTCGTCCTTTCTTAGCTACGGCCAATGCACGTGTCAATTGTAGAACAGGGGTGATGAAAGTGTCGTTCGGGAATATAAAATTAAAATTAAACGTGTTTAATGCTGTCGATTAACCTCCTAAAGATGACGATTACCTATGTGAGGCGGAAGGTGAGGTAAGACGGAATATTGAGCCTAACAAAGCAATAAATGTGAGTAACGACAAAGATATAGCGGATGATGAGTGGATGAACCCTAATACCTCGGACCCTAATGCTGGATCTACTCGAAAGGTAAGAAATCGATTTGAACATACTGACAAACCGTCAATTGAATTAATTCGAAGCGACGTAATTTCTGCTTACCATCGAGTTCTACCTGACATCCTTAGGGGTACAAAATCCGAGTTACAGCCTCCGTAAGTCTTGAGCTAGAACGGTCTAGCTGAAGACGTAAAAGTTAGCGCTACTTGGGAGGCAACCCAAGCTTTATTTCGTTCGTTTTTCTTATTTTTGGTCGTTTTTGAGTCTGTTTGAGTCTGTTTTGGACATTCTGGACAGGTTTGGGGGTTGGAATTAATTTATTTTAATATTATATACATAATTTTAGCTAAAAAATGGAAAACACCGAAATCGCGCGCGCGGCCCGCTCGCGCGAGACGTCGCTCGCGCGGCCCGCTCGCGCGAGAATGTGCCTTAGTGTTTTTTCTTTCGTTTTCTTTATATGAGCCCTCAGGTTCTCCTCGCGCCTGATGTCGCGGGCGCGAGGTAGCTCGCGGGCGCGAGAATTTAAAAAAAAAAAAAAAAAATTGGGATTCGCGCGCGCGACGTCCGCTCGCGCGACTCCCCATTTTTCTGACATTTTCTTTTGTCTTCTATATCTTCCTCCCACACTTGTCGCACAGTTTTTACTTTTCTGTTTTTGTTTCTTAGGTACTTTTAGATCGAGTCTTTGATTGTTTTCATAATTCTGGTTATGTTTTTTTTTTTTTTTTTTCCTTTTATAGCTTATTTTCGTGTTGTCTTCATAGTTTTGTTTTTTTTTCTTATAGTTTCTTTAGTTTCGTTTAGCTTAGTTATAATCCTTTTAGTTGTTTTTATTATGTTGTTTGTTTAATTTTCTTTTGTTCAGAATTAACAGGTAACATTGAACTTTATAGCCATATTCCTTTGTGTTCACCTGTTCTATGCTTGTCAAGATCGAGGTACTATCGTTCCTTCCTTATGTACTCTCCTTTCTTTCATTTTATTATTTCATTGGGGACAATGAAAGGTTTAGGTTTGAGGGTATGCACACATGCACATTATTTTATGCAAAATTTTAAAAAAAAAAATTTCAATAAGTGTGTTTAAATAAATGATGATTACCGATGTTTTTGCAATATCAATTTGATACTTTTTGATAGAGAACTATGATTGTTATAGAATGGTAAACAAGAGAAGATGTAATTAAATATTTGCTGAAGTCATGATATAATGTTTTAGGTCATGTATTGTTTGGAATCGTAGTTTTATATCATAGATTTGCACATAAACTTTTGCACTGCACGTAGTCATTGGAATACATGTTGGTTGTGAACTATAATATGATTCGGATTTCTAGATAACACATGGTGGAGACTAAGCCCAGTGAGCTTTTGAGCCTATCTTTTCTTTTTAGAGGGTTATAAATACATCTTGTGTTTGTCGAATTTCATTGAAATAGCGCATCTACTTGTTGTTTAGTCTCAATATTCTTGTTTTGGTTGAGAGTCAAGTTAAAATATTTGTTACCATGCTAAATAATCTTCCATTGTAAACATTGAAGAACCGTATTATCCTAGGAAATGATTTTAGGCCTTCTTTGTTTACTACCGGTCGATAAAAGATAAAATTTCCTTAGTTCGCCCTTTGAGCCGTTAAAATGCCATTTCTTTCTTTGATTACCATTATCCTTGTTTTTGCTCCGACTTGACAAACTCGGAGTTCACTACTGAGAGATTTGTCACCTTTTAGTAGTGTTAAGGTGATGTGTTGAAAAGGAAGAAGAAAATAAGATGCTATTGGGGTAGTTGCTTGGTATTCGATGAATAATCATTTGAGAAGCAAGAAAAGGAAAAGGAAAAAAGAAATATTTTGAAAAATAAAGAAGAGGAAGGTTGAAAAGAAAAGAGAAAGAAAAGATGAAAGTTGGTAGAAGAGATGAATGAAAGAAATCGAACATGCCTTACAATGCCATTATGAGATAAAACTACCTAAAAAATCCTTTCTATCCTTTTTCATTGCCTGAGCCACATTACAACCTTTAAAAAGTCCTGTTTGATCCTAGGAAACATGGTTTGGATATGAAAACGATGGGAGTGGGATTAAAACATGGTAATGACTAATTTTTCTTGATTGTTGGACTACTATTCTTTCCTATTATGCATCTTTTTCGAGTCATATGTGAGCATTTCTTGTTTTGAAAATATATTTCCTTTACTCACATATATTAGAAAAATTACACCTGTTTCTGAGTGTTTCATTTGAGAGTGTAATTGACATTGTGAGATTCGTAGTCAAGACATAGTTAGATGGTCATCCGAGTTATATTCCAAGTTCATGACATACGCGTGTTCATTTTACTACCATATCACACACGTGCAATCTTATGAGGAACTCTATTGATTCGTACATTGCATGTGCTTGAGATTATTTTTCATCATGTAGGTGAACGTTGGATTCCGTTTCTTCTTGTTCGTTATTCTATTTCAAATCATTGTGTTATAATAAGGAGTATTGAATATTATGTTCTTTAGTTTTAATAAAACTTTTTAAATTTACAAGTTAATAAATATGGTTGTGGGTGACTTGTTGATGAGAACCCTCACGAGACTTCACTCGTCCGACTAGGGACACCTAGAGGTTTAAAAGGCTTGTTGCATATGCTAAATGCAATCGTGATCCATGCGAAAATGGAGTAGTATGTTATTAGTAGTTAGTGTTTATTTTAGTTTTGCTCGAGGACTAGCAAAATGTAGGTTTGGGGGTGTGATCGGGAGAGAACTAATCCTATTTATACGCCTTAACGAGCATTTGTTAGTACTTTTTATCCTGTTTTTGTATATTTTTACTTCGTTTTCTATTTTCTGACAGGTTTTGGAAGAAATCAAGTATATCAGGCTAAACAGGGTGAAAAAGCACAAAGAAAGAAGCTGAAAAAGCCAAGTCGCGCGCGCGAAAAACAGAGAATCGCTCGCGCGACCCGCTCGCGCGAAAGTCCCAGAATCGCTCGCGCGATCCGCGCGCGCGAGGTACCAAATGTCGCGCTCGCGCGACCCGCTCGCGCGATATGTGTAAAAATCAAAGTTGCGTATTTCAGTGTACTGAAGACTCCTGTGTAAACGAAACTGCTGAACGACGTCTAGACTGTAAATTACATCAGTTTCAGTTCGTTTCGGGTTAGGAAGGCTTCCAAAACTTGTTGTAAATCTATATATACTCTATTTTATCATAATTAAAGGGTTAGACATTGTTAGACATTGTTAGACATTATTAGCAATTATTATACACACATACTTTCAGCCATTGAAGGGAGGGAAGCAAGGAGAAGAAGAAGAAGACCAAGGGTTTCCATGGCCTCCTCCATCAAACTCTTGCCATCTATCACTTCCATGGACGGCTAGATCATAGATCTAGGGTTTCAATGAAGCCCTAGACGAGTAATAGGGTTTTATTTATGTTTTTATTTTAGTTTATTATGTATGGATGACAGTCACATGTTAGAGGATTTTTATAAATAAATCGAACTTCTAGTGATTAAATCATTGCTTTCAGAATTTATTCTTGTCTTAGATCTATTTTGACTGTGATGTGCTCAACGATCTATTCTTGCTGTGCTTGTTTAGATTGTTTACATGTGATGGTGCTTTATTGATTTGTGCTATCAAGTATCCGAATAGTCCATGCCTAGGTTAGACGGATTAGATCGCAACCCTAGTTTAGTGTGGGATAATTCGTGCTAACCGAAGATGGATTATGTTGGTGCTTGAACCATGAATATCTTCTTGTCGGAGGAATTGGGCTTGTAGCTACAATTCCCCATTATCATCCAATGTAATAAGCTAAAGTAATTCATAAATATTCCTATTATGAAGCTAGTGGTGGATTTGCAATCCTAGGTTTCCTTAAAACATTATTTAAAACAACTTTAATTGCTTTCATAGTTTAGATTTATTTTTATTGTTATTAGTTTAATTAAATTCAAATCAAAATCCGTTTTTATAATTAATTAGATTTAGGTTCTAAAATTAAAACACGGTAGTTAATCAATCTCTGTGGGTTCGACCTTTACTTCCACACTGCAAATCTTTTGAAAAGTAAAGAATACTTTTATATCTTGATACTGACAACATCAATTATAGTAAGACGTTAACTCGTGTTTTCATAAGCTTGTGTTTACTTTAGATAAATAGTACCTTGTTAGTTTATACTCACTCAGCTCTCAGTAAGTTGATGGCCTTTATTGCATGGACCTTTCCCCATCCAGACTATCCTGTACCTCATTTTACAAGTGACGAAGTCTACAACAATAGTTCTTATCCAGGAGGAGAATACACCGAGGGTGGCCCCACTGATGATGGTTAGACCAGGGAGGACTATAACGATGATGTTTACGCCAGTTGAAGAACTGGAGATAGTTTATGTTATTTCTGTTTAGTTGTTTTGTTATATTTGGTACTTGGGCATATATTGTTTTCAATCCTTAAATATTTTTCACTGTAGCTCTGCTGTTGTAATAACTCTGATGTTGGTAATATAATAGGTTTCCTTTATATTACTGTGGGTTGTTCTTTCTTATTCTATTATCTAGAACTGCGTGATGTGGAAGTTTAGTGACATTCACCAGTCATTCCCTATGGACCCATAAAGGAAATTTATTTTTCTCTATTTATGTCGTACCGGGGCGTGATAGGATTTTTGGTATCAGAGCCCTAGGTTTGTGATACTTTCGTTCACTACCTATTCCACACCATTTGGACCTAGTACGTTAAGATTTCCTTGAGATAAGATATGTGTTTAAGATAAGTTCGTCTTTTTGATGATGGATAGTCTCTTTGCAGGATAGCATGGATCCAGAGTTTTATCAGTTTATTACCGATGCTTATGGAGGACACGTGATCCATGGGATACCGTGGAGCCAGCTGACCCAGAGTTTTATCGTGAACGAGTGTGCTAGATAGCTAGTCGACATTTGGAAGAAGACATGTGGAGAGCACTTTATGTGACCTGGAGTATTCACCCAACACAGATGCGTATGGATGCTTACCATTCTGTGAGAGTTGGCAGAGACATTTGTCAGGAGATATTACGGTTGGTTCGGAGTAAGCCAGAGATGGATGAGATTGAGTTAAGAGCCATTTTAGTCGTCCCACCAGAGCCTGTAGTTGTACCAGCACTGGTACCCAATGTACCAGTTTTGGAGCCTGAGCCAATTCAGGATGAGGAGGATCCAGAGCCAGAGGACGAGCATCCCGACGAGTATATTGACGAGGATGGAGAGGAGGAGCCGATAGACGACGTGGACCCAACAGAGGATGAGCATCTGGTCGACGCGGATGATGATGAGCCGGAGGATGATCCGAAGGAGCCAAAGTTTGAGCCAGAAGATCCAGCATAAGACCTAGAGGCCGTGGAGGTAGACCTAGAGGTGGAGGCCGGTGTAGTAGTTGAGGACGTGGCCGATGAGGAGATCATTGTACCAGAGGCACCCATTATGCATCAGATACCGGCCAGACCTATTATGTATATGGTAGCCATGGCCAATATAGCAGTAGGATGGATAGCCAAGATGGTAGCCCAGCCAGCAGGTTTTTCTATAGGAGAGGTAGCGATAGCAAGAGCTCTTGATATAGCTGATGGATTCGCCGTAGTAGTAGTCGAGGTCGCCAACCAGGCAATAGCAGACGCGACGGTGGATGCTGATGTAGAGGTAATAGAGGATTAGGTTATTGGAGTGATAGTTGGAGATCTTGTCGCACCAGTTCAGGATGATCCACTCGTGGAGATGGATATCGATTTGGAGGATGAGGTGCCACCAGCAGGATCAGATGCTGACGACCTTTGAGTCAGGGTCTGCTTATGTTTTTGTTAGATTATATCAAGACATGTTGTCCACCAGATTTTTGGGAGCTTGAGAGATAGCTAATTGACCATAGCTTTGTATAGTATGAGTAGTTGTAGTTGGAATAGTTAACCTTAGTACTGTTTTCTCTTTGTCCCACGTGGTACACAGTTTGACTAGTGTGTACTATACGGTACATCTTTTGATTTATATAAGCAGTACTTTGTTATTGATCATGTGGTTGCTTTGATGTGTTGTTTTTAGAACTGTTCTTTCTTGTTGCTTCTTACCCTATTTTGTTTTCGTTTCTGCGAGAAGACTTTTAGTTGATAGTTGTATCTCTTATAGGCAATACTCGTTATCATCATGGTAGGACCCTTGAGAAATCACCAAGCGTGAATTGGAGCACCTATTCCGGAAGGAATGGACCCGTCGAGAATTTTTGAAGCATTCATGCAGAGAATGGAGCATGTAGGTGATACCTACAACAATGCTAAAAATCAACGACCTATCCAACCCCCAGTTACACCATTTCAGCAAAGGCAAACAGGGGACAAGTTGTTAGCAAATTTTCGTGGGTTACATCCTGAGAAGTTTGATGGACTAACAGAACCATGGAAAGTCGAGCAATGGATAAGGAAAATGGAGCTGGTCTTTGAAGAATTGGAGTGCAACGAGTAGGAGAAACATCGCCTTGCTACGTTTTAGCTCACTTATGCCACCGCAGATTGGAGGGAAGCTGAATGAGCCACTATAGGAATAAACACTGCAAGAGCAATGTCTTGGGAAACATTCAAGATTTCTAGAGAAGTATTTTCCAGAAGTTGAAAAGGATCAACAAGAGAAGAATTTTTTGAGCCTAGTTCAAGGAGATTGGACGGTAAGAGAATATACTACATAATTCGAGCAACTATCTCGATTCGCCCAACATATGATCGATACACCATAGAAGAAAGTGAAAAGATTTCACCAGGGACTAAATCCCATCTTCGCCATATGATGATTGGTCACCTGAACCAGAGTTTTGAAGGACTGGTCAGACTTGCTGTAAGTCTAGAGAAGGATGCATATCCATTATAGCGACCACAGATGAGTCGACCCCAGCCATCAAGGAACTTCCAACAGAGGAATTTTCAGGAACAGCCACCGAGAAATACCTAAGGGTGGAGACCACGGGAAAATTTTAAAGGCAACAAGAGAACCTAGGAAGAAGCCAGGAAACCCTAGCAAAGTTATCTTCGACCCCAGTCGTATCAACAGCGAGGATCACAACCTCAAGCGCTGCTAACAGCCCCGCCGCACAACAGTGGAGGATGTTTTAACTGTGGAACCTAGGACATATTGCAAGGAACTACACTATCCACAGATCTAATCGCAGGCCAAATATTGTCTGTCGTAACTGTAATAAGTCAGGGCATAGGAGCAGGAATTGTCGTGCACCACGAGGAGGATACTATGGGGCACCAATTCAAGGGATACAAGGACCCCCATATCAGACAAGAATGAATGCAATAATCCCAGGAGAAGCAGGTTTCAATGCCGATGAACAATAGCATTTGGAAGGTACGCTTGTACTCTTTCATAGTCCAGTTAAAGTCTTATTTGATACTGGAGCGCAAGTTCTTTTATTGATGTAAAGATTGTGCGTCAGTTAGGTTTAAAACTCCAGATACTTGAGCCAGCTCTTCATGCTGTGTCACCTTTGGGAGTGACTGTTAAGCTGGATAAAGTATGTAAGGATTGTCCACTAACTTTAGGAGATAGGAATCTTCCAGCAGACTTGGTAGTTCTATCGATGTCAGAATTCGACATTATCCTAGGGATGGATTGGTTGACTAAGTACAATGCCAATTTGGACTGCCCTACTAGGACGATTGTGTTTCTGATACTAGGATATCCGACGATTAGATTTCATTATCAGCCGACGATCAATGTGTTCTTAACAAGTGGATTGGCTACAATCGGGAGCGCGAATACAGAACTCAAGATGGATCAGATTCCTACTATACAAGACTTTCAGGATGTATTTTAGGATATTAAAGGACTTCCACCGAAAAGAGATATAAACTTTTGTGTGGAACAAATACCTAGTACGTTGTCGATATCTAAGACTCCATATAGGATGGCACCAACTGAGATGTTGGAACTAAAGAAGCAAGTCCAGGAACTTGAAGATTTAGGGTTTGTTCATCCGAGCACATCACCTTAGGGAGCACCAGCTATATTTGTAAAGAAGAAGGAAGGGACATTTCGGCTCTTTATGGACTACTGGGAGTTGAACAAAGCTACGATCAAGAATAAATATCTACTACCTCGGATAGACGACCTATTCGACCAATTGCAAGGATCAAGGATTTTCTCTAAAATCGATCTATGATCCAGATATCATCAACTTTTGGTTCGACTAGAGGATGTGTCAAAACTGCGTTCAGGACGAGGTACGGGCATTATGAGTTTCTGGTTATGCCTTTCGGATTAACGAACGCTCTAGTAGTATTCATAAACTTAATGAATAGAGTATTCAAGCCATATCTGGATAAATTCATTAATATATTCATCGATGATATTTTAATCTACTCAAGGACGGAAGAAGACCACAAATACCACTTGCAGATTGCTTTATAGATGCTTCAAGATAATAAGTTGTATGCAAAGTTCAACAAGTGTGAATTTTGGCTATGGAAAGTCAAATTCTTGGGACATGTTATATCTCAAGATGGTATTTTAGCAGACTCATCTAAGATCGATGCAGTCTTAAGCTGGAATAGACTAACTAATGCTACAGAGGTTAGAAGTTTTCTCAGTTTAGCAGGATATTACAGAAGATTTGTAGAAGGATTCTCCAAGCTAGCAGGACCTTTGACAAATTTGACGAAGAAGGAAATAAAGTACGAATGGACAGATAAGCATGAGGGTGCATTCCAGGAGTTATAAGAAAGATTGACTTCTGTACCGGTACTTGCAATACCTAGGAGTGGAGAAATATATGTGATCTATAGTGATGCATCGCACCAAGGACTTGGTTGTGTGCTTATGCAGGACGGGAATGTCATTGCATATGGATCAAGACAGTTGAAAGTACATGAGAAGAATTATCCTATGCATGATCTAGAATTAGCAGCAATAGTGTTTGCATTAAAGATTTGGAGACACTATCTCTATGGAGAAAAGTTTGATCTATTTTCTGATCATAAGAGTTTGAAGTATGTGTTCTCTCAGAAGGAGTTGAACATGCGACAACGAAGATGGATGGAGTTAACCAAGGACTATGACTTATCGTTACAATACCATCTAGGTAAAGCGAATGTTGTGGCAGATGCTTTGAGTCGTAAACCCCAACTAGTAATCGATGCATTACTAATTCAAGAATGGAAAACATTAGAAGTGTTAGCAGGAGAAGTTTGACAATAGTGTTTGCATTAAAGATTTGGAGACACTATCTCTATGGAGAGAAGTTTGATTTGTTTTCCGATCATAAGAGTTTGAAGTATTTGTTCTCTCAGAAGGAGTTGAACATGCGACAACGAAGATGGATGGAGTTACTCAAGGACTATGAGTTTTTGTTACAATACCATCTAGGTAAAGCGAATGTTGTGGCAGATGCTTTGAGTCATAAACCTCAACTAGTAATCGCTGCATTACTAATTCGAGAATGGAAAGCATTAGAAGTGTTAGATGAATTCAAGCTTCAACCAGTGGAACCAATGGAAAGACAGCATTTTGGATGTTTGATGGTACAACCAACTTTGATCAGTCGCGTCATAGAAGCTCAACAGACGATGGAAGATTTAAAGTTATGGTTCGCCAAGATGTCAGCCAAGGAACCAGAGATCTGGAGTATCGGTACAGACGGAGCCTTACAATGTAAAGGTAGACTCTATGTACCTGACGAAGAAAATCTCTGGAAAGAAATATTAGATGAAGCACATAAGTCACGGATGACTATTCATCCGGGAGGTACGAAGATGTACAAGGATCTGAAGAGGAATTTCTGGTGGAAAAGAATGAAGAGAGAAATAGCTGAGTATGTATCTCAATGGCTTACTTGTAAACAAGTAAAGGCAGAACATCAGAAACCACCTGGACTTCTATACCCATTACCGATTCCTCAATAGAAATGGGAACACATCACTATGGATTTTGTGGTAGAATTGCCGAAGTCACAACAAAACCATGATGCTATTTGGGTAATCGTGGATCGTTTACAAAGACAGTACATTTTAT
The DNA here is from genome assembly GCA_033977485.1 of Hydrangea macrophylla. Classification (NCBI taxonomy): domain Eukaryota; kingdom Viridiplantae; phylum Streptophyta; class Magnoliopsida; order Cornales; family Hydrangeaceae; genus Hydrangea; species Hydrangea macrophylla. The sequence goes on along the minus strand of CM066999.1, from coordinate 32,207,220 downwards.
CGCGTACAGTATGACGTATCCAGTAGAACGTTTGAGCTGGATGTATCTGCAAAACATAGTATGGTTACACGGAGTACCTGTTTCTATAGTGTCAGATCGAGATTCGTGCTTTACTGCTAAATTTTGGAAGAGTCTCCAAACAACGATAGGAACAACACTAAACTTGAGTTCAGCTTTTCACCCATATAGATGGACAGACTGAACGAGTTAATCAAGTAATGGAGGACATGTTACGCACTTGTGTCATTGATTTTGAGAATTCTTGGGAGACACACTTACCTTTGATTGAGTTCGCCTACAATAACAATTATCATTCAAACATAGGAATGGCGTCGTTCAAAGCTTTGTACGGAAGACCCTGCCGACCGCCGCTTTGTTGGACCGAAGTCGGAGATACTCAACTTTTTGGGCCAGAAATGGTACGAGAAACAAGTGAGAAGATCCAGATAGTACGTGAGAAGATGAAGACAGCTTAGACCCGACACAAGAGTTATGCTGACAAGCAACGTAAAGACTTAGAGTTTGCTGTTGGAGATCACGTGCTACTCAAGGTTTCACCTGTTTGAGGCATCGTCAGATTCGGTCAGAAAAGGGGCAAGTTATCGCTGCGATTCATCGGACCATTCGAGATTCTAGAACGTGTTGGGAAAGTTGCCTATCAACTTGCGTTGCCACTGAAGATGTCAGGAGTGCACAACGTTTTCTACATCAGTATGCTTAGAAAGTGTGCCCACAACCCAACACACGAGATCAACTTCGAGGATATTGAAGTCAACGACAATGTTACGTTCGACGAAGGACCGGTTTGCATTTTAGATCGAGGAGTGAAGAAGCTCAGGAACAAGGAGATTCTACTAGTCAAGATTCAGTGGAAGCATCATGATGAAGGAGAAGCTTCGTGGGAGCTAGAGTCAGAAATACGATAGAAGTTTCCGTTTTTGTTCTAGACCTCGTTTGTTTTCGATTTCGAGGACGAAATTTTTTGTTGAATGGTGGATGATGTAATACCTGAATTTATGGAGAGTATTAATAAATAAACTCCATTTCCATATACTTATATAAAATTTTCTTTTCATTAGTGAGGTTTAGATACAATCGATTGCATTTGTTCCCAATCGATTGACACTTTTTGTAACACCCGTTCCCGGAGAAAAAGGTTAACTATCTCGTAATATGCATTAATTAATATTAATTAGTGTATATGGTGGATTAAGGGGAGGCTTGGACTCGCCCATGGAAAAAAGTCCCCAGTGAGGAGGGACAGGTACTGTAGTGGGACCCAATGAAGGGTTAAGGAATAATTTGCATTTTTAAATGATTAAATGCATTTTATATGATTACATGGATATTTGCTAAGTTGCTTGCATATTATATTGTTGTATGTTAGCATTGGATATTAGTTTGGACACCCAAATAAGGGTATAAATGAAAAAGGATTCACAATTAGTAGGTGCGATAGCAACTTCAAAAAATATTGGGACCACGGATGGGACCCATACGAGACTTAGACAAATACCCATTTAGATAATTGGGTAGTTAATGAATGTTTGGGGGATTTCATAATAGAGATTGGGGAATTGTGGGGAGGTAAAGAGGAATAGTGGTCATGAGTCATCACTTGGGTTGATTTGGAAGAGACAAGTGTGTCTCTTGAGTTTAAAACTCTCAAGAAATTACAGAAATTCTAAGGACAAGAGAGAGAGCTGGAGATATAAACAAGAAAATGTCTTTGTAGCCGTCTCGACGCCATTTCGTCGCTGTTTCTTCGCCGTCGGTACACCGTTTCGCGAACCAAAGTCGTATTCGAAATCGTGGAGGTGAGAGGATCGTTTATATACCTTTCTTTTTCAGTTTCGTTGATGTTTTTCCACAACCCTCTTTGAGGTGATGATACATATACGTGATATTTATATGTAGAATTATCACCGGAGATAACTAGAGCTAGAATTTACAAGAAAATTGGGGTTTCTAGACTTTAATTGGAGCAATTTGTGAGGTGAGTGACTCTAATCCATGGGCTGAATGTATTATTGTGTTTAATGTTACAAGTTATGGTGTATTATGTTGAATATGATGTTCATATCTTGAATTATATTGGTTAAAGCATGATAGTGTAAATTGGAAGCTTAACATGCTTAATTTTGCAAAAATTGTCATACTTGAGATGATTATGTGATTATGTGTTATGTGGGTTGAAGGAAGCCTTATGTTTATTCACCGTGGATTTATTCCATAATAAGGAGGTGTGGAAAAACCCAACGGTGTAAAGGTACTCACCACACTAACTGTGTAAAGGTGTGTGAGTGACAACCCAGCTGTGGAAGGATATGTGAGATGGTGTGAATTGGAGGTGCTATATGCACATAAGGGCAAAAGGCAAGAGCGACGTCACGGTGAATTGATATTTGGTCTTTTGGAGACTAAATGGCATGTTGATTGTTGATTTGTGCATTGGATATGACATTACATTCATACATGTGATTAGTTTTACTCACTAAGAGAAAGCTTAAACAAATATTATTTTCTGTTATGGTTATTGAATAACCACTGCAGGTGCGGAATGAGAAGAGGAGAGGAAATGACCGGCACGTCGGGTTTGGGCTTGGGAGTTGTAAATATATGTGTGGTCATGTTCATATGGCTAGATGTTCAAGCTTCCTAATGTAACTTCCATTTTGGAGATGTATGAACAACTTATGTTTTGGAAAACTTTGTAATATGTCAAGATCAATTTAGTGTTGGTTGTGTTTTGTGATGTGAGTTGCACTTGCAAGTCACAAGTCATGTATGTTGTAAGGGACTTTGGGAGTTAAGTAACTCTTGATGTAAATCAAACTTGGTTTCTCTTGTTTGGGTGTTTATGCACATGTTGGGGTAAAAATGGGGATTAGATGTATGCTTGAGCTCCTAGTTGGAGCATTATAAGTTCTATGTATGTGAATAGCTAATCATATGGTTACAATGTTTTGCAAACTCTTTTGATGTTTGGTAATTCTTGGGAGTGCTTTCCAAATGATTTTGGATGTTTCCATATGGGTTGGATTGATGGAAGTGGGGTGTTTTGATGGTTGTATCACATTTGAGTATGTTTTGAAATGGTTTAAAACTTTCCATGAAGTTTAATTTGGAGTGGGAATTAGGCTTAGTTTGGCCCCCACGTTGTGCTTCTCCTTTTTTAAAGCATAATTTAATGTTAATTCATTTGGTAATTAATTTATGAGCTTTGCAAAAATTGAACTTAGGGCTTTTTTGGAGGGAGCTTTTAAAAGCCCAAGGTTGCTTTTTGGTTTCATGATGTCTTTTTAAAGAGTAGTGTGCCACTTGTATAAAATTATCAAAGAACTTAGTAATAAATTTCATAAGCTCCTTTTAAAAAGCCACATGGGGGCCAAACTAAGCCTTAATCCATGTGACTTGGGAATGTTTTTAACTTCCAAACTAGAGTGTTATAGCAGCAAGTTTTGTTTTTGCAACAGCAAAATATAATCTGCAGAAAGTTGGACTGAGCAAACTCTGTGCAGAATGGATTCTGCAGAAGTTGGACTAGGCGAACTCTGCATTGGGTTAAGCAAACTCTAGGCAGAATGGTTTCTGCAGAAAGTTGGATTGAGCAAACTCTACTCTGGGTTGAGCGAACTCTTGGCAGAATGACCAAGTACTTGAGTGTTAGACAATCCAAGATTAAAATGAACATAACTTGGTCTAGGAAGTTCTTATTCACGCGTCGTTTTCAACATTGAATTCTTTCATTAGAAAGCTACCTTTTGAGATGAAAACTCGATAAAAGTTTAAAATGACCATTTTACCCTTGGGGTTAATTACATGCAAATGAGTTTTATTAAGAGTTTAAAAGAGAATTTAAACTTGATTTATGTTATATTCATTGGGAACGTTCTTTAGTGGCATTGTTACACGTGTCCTAATCCGCCCGAGGCGGGTTGGGGTGTGACACTTTTTGATACCAATCGATTGACATATTTCCAATTGATTGCCATTATACCGACTAAAAGTAATGACGTGACAACATCCCAATCGATTGCCATCTTTTCTAATCGATTGCCTTCAAATATCTGTTGTCAATCGATCGACTTATGTCCCAATCTATTGGCATAAGCTGAGACAAATTTTCTTCTTTGCTTGAGATTTAAACGTGTGGCACTCTCACAACTCTATATATATGAGTCCATTCTTGGCCTTGGGGCAGTTTCAGACCTTAAGAGAGAGAAAGTGTGTGTTATTATTTATACATATATTCATATATCTACATCTATTTCTATAGATATACACCCACACACACACACTCTCTTGGCAAGAGAAGAAGAAGAAGAAGAAGAGAAGAAAAAGGAGATACAGAGAGAGAGCTTGACAGAGAAGAGAGAGAGAGCTTGAGTTTCAAAGCTCACACAAGCCAAACACACCCTTGGTGAGCTCCTAACTCACTTGGTCCCTTTATGTGATGTTCTTACAAGTTATTATGAAACTTAGATGTGTTAAATACATGATTTTTACGTTTATGTATGTTATTTTTACAATCTGCTGGTGAAGACGAAGTGCCAATCGATTGGCATAATTACCAATCGATTGCCATCAGTCTGGACCCAATCGATTGGATAGAATTCCAATCGATTGACATCTCAATTGATTACCAATGTTAGCAATCGATTGACATTATTTTAGACCCAATCGATTGCCATGATTCTCAATCGATTATTATAGTTTTTATCCCAATCGATTGGTATGAGCAGAATATGGATTCTTTTGACTGTTTATTATATAAGAGGTTCGATAGTTCGTTTCTTGATTTGGATTTCTATTATGCGATTTTGGAAGGATTTGGGAAAATGTGACAACATAGATAAGTATGATTAATAATGGATTAATAAAAGGACGTAAGATATTATGCGGTTCATGTATGAGTTCGATATCCGTTTCTTTTAATCAGAGTAGTCAGGCCACATGGGAAATTTGTCATGTGTCGATATTAGAATGTAACTCAGGTAGGTTTGCTAAGTTCTAGGAATGGTACGTGGACGAACATTTGGTTATGATATGCTCTTAAAAGCCGGTGAACTGATAAACGTTCTTAAAAGGCGGTGAGCAGGAAAGTATGGTAGATGACACTGAGTCGTGGCAATAGATATATGCCATGTTCGAACCATTATGTCCCTGAAATGCGGTGAACAGGGTACATTGTTCTTAAAAGCTGGGGACGGACTGACGTGGAGTCCATGACATGCGGTGAGCATGATATATTGCTATTAAAAGTGATGGATGGAATAAAGGTGTATCCCTAGAGTTAAACGATTGAGTCTGTTCCATTCAGTCAGGAAATGTTAATATCGATCTTCGAGTAACAAGACGACAAGGGTTGGTTTACGAGGTTGAATAAAGGAACATGATATTATTATTATAGTAAGGCGTTAACTCGTGTTTTCATAAGCTTGTGTTTACTTCAGATAACTGGTACCTTGTTAGTTTATACTCACTCAGCTCTTAGTAAGCTGACAGCTATTGTCTGGACTTTTCCCCGTCCAGGCTGTCCTGTACCTCGTTTTACAGGTGACGAAGTCTACAACGATAGTTCCTATCCAGGAGGAGAATACACCGAGGGTGGTTCCATTGATGATGGTTATACCAAGAAGGACTATGACGCTGATGTTTACGCCAGCTGAAGACCTGGAGACAGTTTATGTTATTTCTGCTTAGTTATTTTGTTATATTTGGTGCTTGGGCATATGTTGCTTTCAAACCTTATATATTTTCCGATGTAACTGTGCTGTTGTAATAACTTTGATGTTGGTAATATAATAGGTTTCCTTTATATTACTGTGGGTTGTTCTTTCTTGTTCTGTTATCTAGAACTACATGGTGTGGAAGGTTAGTGACATTCACCAGTCATTCCCTATGGACCCATAAAGGAAATTTATTTTTCTCTATTTATGCCGTTCCGAGGCGTGACAGTTTGCATTAATTCTTAAGGTGGTGTTAGAAAAAAAAATATTTGAACAATTATATTTATTGACGTTAAACCTATAATTTATTGTTAGATAAATAGTTGGACTAATAAAAAATTTCAAAATTTTAAAGTGAAGAATTTTATAGATAACATTTACTTGTTATTTCTTTGAGCAGTTAAAAATTGTGTTCAAAATTCGTAGGAAAAAAACACTTGAGTCGAAGTAGAGAAATGAATTTTGTTGTGTTTATTATAGCTACATTGCATAGATTTATGATTTGAAAAATAAGTGAAATCAAACATTAAACTCTAAATGTATTGACATGCACCGCCAGCAAAAGGAATTGAGTTATTTGAGTAATGCTCATATTCAATAATTGTACAAATGTTAAACTTTTACAAAAGGATAATTTGGTAATTCAATTGATAAGTGTACATACTCTAAATTTTAAGGCTCTTTTCTTTAATATTAACATAACATAACATATTGATAAAATATATGTATACACACACACACACACACACACAAAGATAAAAGGGTAATTTAGTAATTAGGTTTAACAAAAGAGTAATTTGCAAAAGACATAAGGGTAATTTGGTTATTCAATTTATAATTGTACATAGTTTAAACTTTTAGGCTATTTTCTTTAACATATAGATAAAATAAAATAATATATATACACACACACACACGTATATACAAAAGGGTAATTATGAATAGCAGGAGGTTAATTTGATAATTCGATTTAACAAAAGGGTAATTTGCAAAAGGCATAAGGATAATTTGGTTATTCAATATATATATATATATATATATCATAGTACAATGCAATAATATATTTGTACACACACACACACACATACACACACACACACAGGCAATGTTCAGAAGGCAAAATGATTTTTGGCAATTTAATTTAACGAATGAAAATTCATAATTATACACACTTTAAACTTTATTGCTCTTTTCTTTAAGGTATAGTAGCAATTTACAAACGACAAAAGAGTAATTTAATAATTTATCTTATAATTTGACACACTTTAAATACATAAATAATAATAATAATAAATTATTACATGTATATATACACATCTATACAAAAAGGAAATTTACAAAAGGAAAAAATGCAATTTGTAATTCAATTTATAATTGTACACAGTTTAAACTTTAACCAAAATATACTTTGCAAAAGGCAAAATGAAAATTTTATATAATAAAAATTTTATATATATATATATATATACATATATACAGACACACAATGGTAATTACAAAAGGTAAATAGGTAATTTGGTAATTCAATTTAACAAAAGGATAATTTGTTAATACAATTTATAATTGTACATACTTTAAATACATAAATTATAATATGAATATATACATATACAAAAGGTTAATTTACAAAAATAACTTAAGGCTTGTTTGGCCCAATTCAAAGATTCCTTAATAGATGCCTTAATGCTCAAACAAGCCTCAATTTACAAAAGTAACTTAAGGCTTGTTTGGTAATTCAAAGACAAAAGGCAAAAGGGTAATTTCATAATTTAATTTATAATTTTACACACTATTGAATAGTAACTTTTGGCTTGTTTGATAATTCAAAGGTTTCTTGAAAGATGCCTTAAGGCTCAAACAAGTGTCAAATTACTATACAATAGTAACTTTGATGTAGATAGATGTGATGTACCAAATAACCAAATTAGAAATCCAAAATGACCAATGAGGCCAAATTAATTTGGAATCTTTGAAGAACATTCATTTTAAGGCTCTTTTATGATAACTAGGATAGAGGCCCGTGCAATGCACGGGTCCATCAAAATTGGAAAATAAATTAAATGTATTTATTGTTGATGCATTTATAGTTGTCACTTGAAAAAAATTAAATCAAACAATACTAAATCCTAAAAAAAAAAAAAAAAAAAAAAAAAAAAAAAAGGGAGCTTCGGCCATAGCCCCCTCAAATAAAACTCTTCAAAGCTAAAATACATGCTAGTTTTTTTTATCGCATTAGGCCCTTTTTACACTCAAATTGCTATAACTTTTGTTATATAAGTCCGTTTTTCATAAAATTTGATGTTTTGAAATCATCAAAATGAGATCCATCGAACGAGTTCAATATTGACCATGAAATACAGGGACAAAAAAAACTAAACATCAAACAAATATGAAAATTTGTATTTTTTCGCATAAATATAATAAAAACATATTTCTTTCGTACAATTGGCACCATAGATGCATAGATTTTAACAAAATACATGAAATTAAAAAAAAAATCACCCAAAAAACCCAAGAATTGATAAAGTTATGGTAGTTTAAAGTTAACAGATAATATTATCTGTTAGACACACAAATATAGATAATATTATCTGTAAAACCTCAAAATCAGGCTACAACTTAACTTTTTTCAGAAAATTTCTACTCCTATTGCGTAGATCTCAAAGAAATACATGAAATAAAAAAAAAAATCACCCAAAAAGTCTTGTTTGGGAAAAGATATGAATTGTATGAAATAATAATTTTATAAAATAAATGAATTAAATTTATTAAGTGTAAGTTATATGTGTGTAAAGCCTTATTTGGGAAAAACCAAAACAAAAAAAACAAAAACCAAAGCACAAAATCGATTTGCCAAACAAGGAACCGGAATTGTTGACTTTTGATCCAATATATGTGTGTAAAGCATTGTTTTAGAAAAATGAAAACAAAAAAACAAAAACAGAGCACAAAATGGGTTTGCCAAACATGTTAGCCGAAATTGTTAACTATTGATCCATGGATTTAGTGCTTTGTTTGGGAAAAAGTGGAAACAAACAAGACAAACAAAGCCACAACTGATTTGCCAAACAAACCCTATTAATTTTGGAGTGCCTTGTTTGGGTTTAAAAAAAAAACACAAACACAAATAAAGGCAAAATTCGGTTTGACAAACAAGGCATAGCATCTCAATGTATTAGTAAAGGCAAAATTACATATAAGGAGCAAACAATTTAAAAAATTCCAAATTAGGACAAAATTGAAATTGAAAACTACCTAAGGCTCTTTTATAGTATAGTGCTGACTAGTAATACAGCCCATGCAAGGCACGGGTGTTGGGTTTCGTCGATAAAATGCAGTGTATATTTTTTTTTTATGGGTGATGCTATTGTCATTCCATCATTGAACTAAAGCACTCCATGGTGCCATTCTTAAAGCATATGGTATCATGCATGACATGCATTGCATATATGGTACCACATGCTCTAAGAGTGGTACCATAGAGTGCCTTAGTTCAACAATGGAGTGGCAATAACAATTCCTTTTTTTTTTTATGTGTACAAGAAGGATAAATAAATTCTATTAATTCTTAAGATGGTGTTAGAAAAAATATGCAGGAACAAAAGCTTTATTAATTGACGTAACAATTTAAGGCTATTTTCTTTAACGTATGGATATTATATATATGTGTGTGTGTATACACAAATATGATAATTTACAAAAAGTAAAAGGGTAATTTGGCAATTCGATTTAATAAAAGGGTAATTTGTAAAAGGTATAAGGGTAATTTGGTTATTCAATTTGTAATTGTACACACTTTAATCTTTTAGGCTCTTTTTCTAACTTAATGTATAGATAAAATACACACACACACACACACACACACACACACAAAAGGGAAATTTCTGAAAGGCAAAAGAGTAATTTGGTAACTCGATTTAACAAAAAAGTAATTTGTAAAAGGCATAAGGGTAATTTGATTATTCAATTATATGTATATATATCATAAAATAATAAATAATATATATGCACACACGAGGGTAATTTTCATAAGGAAAAACGGTTTTTGGTAATTCAATTTAACAAAAAAAAAAATTATAATTGTAAACACTTTAAACTTTAAGGCTCTTCTATATAAGGTATAGAAGTAAAAGGGTAATTTGTGTAAGGCATAAAGATAACTTGGTTATTCAATTTATAATTTTACATACTTTTATTCAATTTCTATGTATAATAATATATTCAATATATATATATATAATAAAATAATATATGTATATATATATGCACACAAAGGTAATTTACAAAAGGCAAAAGGGTAATTTGATAATTCAATTTATAAATGTTCACAATATAAATACATAAATAATAATTAAAAATCATAATATGTATATACTTATATGGAGAGGCTCTAAAGTGAATAGGGTCGAGAGAACTTACCTAGTGAACTTGACTTTTAAACCTAAAATAACCCGCAGGTCAGCAGGGGGCGTAGGTCGGCGAGGCAACCCGCATGTTCTTTTAGGCTTAAAATCAGGTTCACTTGGTAAGTTTACTCAATCCTATTCACTTAAGAGTCTGACCATATATTTACATATCTATACACACACACAGATATACAAAAGGGTAATTTGGTAATTCAATTTAACAAAATGGTCAATTTTTAATTATACACACTTTAAAATTTAAGAAAATGGTAATTTACAAATGGCAATGGTAATTTTAATAATATAATAAAATAATATGTAAATATATACACACAACGGTAATTACAAAGAGTAATGCTATGCTTCCCAAATTTCTATCCCAAAAGTACTTCTCAAATGATGTGGCAGTGGGGCCAGGTAAAAAACTTCCGATCAAAATCCAACTGGTCCCACTACATTAGACATGGCTCCACTACCACATCATTTAAGAAGCACTTTTGGGATCGAAATTTAGAAAGCATAGCACTACTCAATTACAAAAGGCAAAAGGGTAATTTGATAATTCAATTTAAAATTGTATGCACTTTAAATACACAAATAATAATAATAATAATAATAATAATAATAATAATAATAATAATAATAATAATAATAATAATAATAATAATAATAATAATAATAATAATAATAATAATAAATCATACATAATGGTAATTTACAAAAGTAACTTAAGACTTGTTTGGTACGTAATTCATAAATTCCTTAAGAGTTGCCTTAAGGCTCAAACAAGTCGTGCCAAACACTCATTAATTTATAAAAGTAACTTAGGGCTTGTTTAAAAAAGTAACTTAAGGCTTTTTTGGTAATTCAAAGATTCCTTAAAATTTGTCTTAAGGCTCAAACAAGCCTTAATATGCAAAAAATAATTTAAGGCTTGTTTAGTAATTCAAAGATTCCTTGAAGATGCCTTAAGGCAAAAAAAATATATATATATTGCCAAACAAGCCTTAAGTTACTATTGGATAGTTACTTGATGTAGATAGATGTAATGTGAAATTACCAAATAACCAAATTAGAAATACAAAATGGCCAATAAGGCTAAATTAATTTGAAATCTTTAAAGATTCCTTTTAAGGCTCTTTTATATAATGGTGTAGAAATGGTATAGATATAGATATTGTAACATTTTACCAAAGTTAAACAACAGAAGAATAATTCAAAATCAAGTACTGTTTTACAAACTATTTGAATGTGTGGGTATAATATGTTGTTACCTAAGTAAAATTACTGTAAAAATCATTACAAAACATTGTACCTAGGTGATTTTTATAGTATTTTTGCTTAGGTAGCAAATGTTGTGCCCTGGAAAACAAAACGATGTGCCCAATATAACAAAATGTTATATATAATTTTGGTCATATGATATGACCAACCACTTGATCCTATCAGCGAATTATCCAAATAACTTAATGGACCTTCAATTCCATCCCATAATTGTCAGATAATATATTTTCAGTGCTGCTGAATCTATCATAGATTTTTTCTTCACATTGCCTCCCTTTGTAAAACATGACCAGTTTGATCTTCAATTTTCCTCAAATTACTAGGTGTGGACCTTTGGGGCCTTTATATGATACGACTAAGCAGTTTTAATCATATCGTACAACTGTTATAACAGAGTTACCAATGGGTAGTAACATGGGTGCCAATGGATAGTAACCGTAAAACCACCATAACAAAACCACTTTTTGTGGCACTCCCCACTGGCATCCTTGTTATTCCTCATTGGCACTATAATGGTTTTCTTAAGTTTTCATAGTTAATCTCATTGGCACCCCTTGTTATCACCCATTAGCAACTTATGGTGGCATTTGGGGAAACAGTTATACCTATGTCCAAAACCGGCCATCAGGATGTATAGTAGAATTTTTCAGACCTTTTCCCCTAATATTAACACACAAGAATGATGTCATGCTAAAATTGTTGGAAAGGTTAGTATTAACCATATAGTGACTGAGCTCCTTTGGGCCAAACAGGCCCTTAGAGCATCTCCAATGGTGTGTTGGGTAGGGTAACTTAAGTTAGTTTTCCCAAAAAATCACCCCCTAACGGTGTTTCCTGTATAGGAACTTAGGGGCTTGTATGCTTGTGGAGTACCCTTCCACTAAATTTTTTACCCTACAGACCAGTCGGACAACCCTCAGTCGGTGCCAACTGGTCAAAGGAATGCTGGCCAACCTTCCAGCCAGCTAAGACTGTACCAGCTAGTCCCGCAGTCGGCTGACCCTCTACCCGTTTGAAATTCCCACCCGGGCGGCACTCTCTCAGCCAGCTACCTGTTGGCTGGCTAAGCCTCCGCCGGCTAGCTCCTTTTCCCTCACTGGCTTTTCGTTAGTTGTCCCAGCTGAACCAGCATTCCCTACTCTGTTTGGTATAAAGTATTCATTTTTCCTTAAACCGTTGGAGCAACACGGTCATAAAAATAAACAATTATATTCAATGTAATATATATATACTCATCTCCTGCGAACAAAAATTAACTCAAATCCTACACAAAAACTAGCAATTTTTTTTTTAAAATTTTCAATTCATATTTTTCTTTGTAAACACAGCTAAACGTGTACGAAATTTCAACATGCGACCATTTGAGGATGGAGTTCTATGACATTCATACGTTCATGTCAGTACGAATTCTATAGTTGGGAATAATCAACCGGGATCTAAGTTTTGGAAGACAAATGCTGGAATTGATGTTGCATGGAGCGCTGGTAGTCTCCAATCACATTTATCCACAATTTCGACGACTATAATGTTGTATGCTTCAAAGATTGCACATGCTAATACATCAATTCATGGAAGCATAAAAATGAAGTTAATTGGGTAAGATGCCCATTATTTATGTTTACAATATTACTGATTTTGTAGTTAGTAACTTATTAATAAACGTGCTATATTAATTTAGATTAATCACACCCGACAAGACTACCAAGATTCTGCCAAAAAACCATTTCAATTTGACAACTGTTACTTAATATTGAAGGATCTACAAAAATTCGATCTAACTATGACTAGGATCAACATACTGAATTACCCGTATGATGGAAATGAAATAGGATCACCTACAACTCCAACTAGTGGTACTAGTAACGTCAACCATAGCGATGATTCTCATATTGACATTGAATCACCATCAAATAGGCCGAGCAGATGGAAGGCGAAAAATAGTGGCAAAAGAGAAATTAAATGATAAGGCCAATAGTGTTCCTGCCAACAGTATGGTTGTCAAGAGTGTTGAAATATTTGCTGAGCAGTATCCTAAGAGTGTGGAAAAAAAATTATCAATCAAAGGTTTGTTTCGAGTCACAAATGGAATTACTCATAAAAACTAGAGAAAAGAGATAAAGGATACAAAAAAGCATGACACCATAAAATGGAATATAAGTTATGAAAATAGGAAGAGTTAATCATGTGAATTGATACCCGCAATATGCCTATGGCTCAACAACAATTTTTTAGTATGAGATTTGTAGAGATACTACAACGTCATATGGAATGCCAACATAATTCAGGATAATCTTTAGCTCCATCATCTGCTCCCTACTAGTTATTTTAAAATTCAACTTGTGCTTTTAATTTTGATTGGATTAAATAAACTGAAATTAGCATTACTACTTATTACATCATACTTGTTATGTAGCGTGCTTTGCTCATAGATGTTCAACTAAACCAACACACAATTGGTTGTGTTTATTTCTGTCTCGCATTCGACAGTCACGTTCTAGATATTCATAAATTGTTGTGAATCGTTAGTTGAAACTCTTTCTAGTAACGTTTCAGTGCAGTCATATTCAGCCCATGCCAGGTGCAGTCACAACATTCATCCTCAATAATCATGTTGTGCAAAATAAAGCACGCTTTCATAATGACAACAAGTGCATCTTTGTTCCAAAACTTTGCTAGTTCACGTACAAATGCAAGCGAGCTTGTAGTATCCGAAATGTCTAATGGTCTAGTAGTGCTCTTAGATCGGCACTTGACACTCTTGTTTCTGAATAATCGATGCATGTTTATTCAAAAATAAATAAAACTAATTTGTTTTAAGCAACCAATGAAATTACAAAAGATTGGGTGAGCAACTAATCAAGAAATTAAAAATTAATTTGGATAAGTGTCACGCCCTGGAGTAGCAAAAATAGAAAAAAAAAATAATAATAAATTTCCTTTTTGGGTCCTTAGGGAATGACGGGTGAATGTCACTAATTATCCATACCACACAGTACTAGTCTAACTAATAAACAGTTACAATAAGCAAACTAAATATGTGATAACAGTTGTATCTATTACAAACATCAGAGTGGTCTGCAGGATCACTATAGGTCTGGAGACAACATATGCCCAAGTGTGGACACGCGGAATTCCACCACTTTGTTTATTTTTGTTTGAAATTGATTTGAAAAGAGAGAGAGAAAAGGTCTATTGAAAACAGATACAGAGTCGCCACTTGGTCTTTAAGGAACCAAGAAACCTAATTTTGACTCACCCAAACGGATAAAGGGCACCGGCCCTTCATAACCAAAGAACTTGGCTCGGGGTTTTGGTACGAGAGAGAAAGGAGCCTTTGTCGCGACTAAAACACCCTCAACTCGCCCCGTCTTTCGACGGGCCTCAATTAGCATCCAAATAATCATCTTATACTATGTATGGTTCAAAAATTAATACTATGATAGTATATTACATCACATAAGAAAATTTGAAATGGAAGATCTAAAGATAAGATATCATTCATAAGATCTATGTCAAGTATCACACAATGCAAAGTGAAAGATCACACAAAACAAATCTAGGAAAAATCATCTAATCACATATCAAGTAATAAAGTTTTCCTAATCTAAGGGGACATGAATTGTTCTTGAAACAAATAAATCAAAGAAAACAAGGATGCTTAGCAAGCTAGAATGATGCATGTTAATCTTTGAGAAGAGAAGATCTCTCAATCCCCGGGACGGATGAGAAAGGATGATTAGATCGAGGGGAAGCATGAACGTGTGATCATGATCATTCCTTATAATCTTCTTAGATTAGGAGTTACAAAAATCCCAAATCTTGCATGAATGCAATGTATGTATCTAGAATGTGCCAAGGTTGTAGTGTGTTTTGTGTTCATGGATTCCTAGAATGACTTAGAAGTCTATAATGTGTATGAATAAATGAATGAAATCATCATGGGATATGTACAAATGTATTATGAACTACTTCCTAAGACATGAGCTAATTTGGAGTGCATGTAAGCATCAAATCAAAGGGGGGAAGTAAAAGTGTGCTTGCTGTGAATAGTGGACAGAACAGTAACATGATCTTTTAGAAATTGAAAAGAGTGGTTAGGAATGTTTTTAATGCATGATTTTTTATGGAGATCTTCCTTATTGTGTCTAGAACACAACCCAAAAGGTCAATCTTTAATAACTATCACAGATTGAGAGAAATCATATAAACAATAGAGGTCACTCAGAAACAGAGTCCGTACTGTCGACTGAAATGTCAAAAAATCTTAGAAAATGAAAACAAATGATCTAGAGGCCCATTGTATACAGAAAGTTCCCTAAGACATTGAAGTTTAAGAGAAAAATAAGTTAGGACCACCCCTTTTGGAAAAGTGTTCTGTAAAACAAGTTGAAAGTAGACCAAGCTACTGTGACAGCAAAAACAGAATATCTGGAGAGAATGTTTGGATCCAAATGGACCATTTTCAAGTATTTCCAAGTCAAACCAAAAATCATGGGTGTTCTCTAATGAGTTAGGAAGACTTTCCAAGTAGTCTTACATTCATACATTGAGTATTGAACTCAAAATAATTCCATGAAGTTAAATGACTCACTGTTTTGAGGGTTTTGAAAAAAATAAGGTTTATTTCTTGAAATCAAAATGAGGGGTTTAAGAGGGGGTTTTGAAAGTATACTTCCAGAACTTGGATGAATATTCTAACCACTTGGAATATCAATTCCTAACTCATTTCAAGAACTTCCCAAGTATTTGGAAACCAAACTCAAGGATCTATGGGAGTATGATACATGAGAGGATAGATGATACATGATATGATATAGTATGATAAAAGTGGTAAAGAACATGTTCATGGGATATGGGTTCATCTAGATACAAGAGAGTGTTGCATCAAAGTGTAAAAGTCACAAAAATGACATACTGTGAATAGTGGACAGACTGTATGCATTACTTTATAACATCATAATGGGAGGCAAACATGCCTAGGAAAATGTGAGAAAAATCAGAGATCATCCTTATTGTGTCTAGAAAACAACCCAAAAAGCCAAACCTCAATAGCTATCACAGATTAAAAGCAATAAATCAGAATGTACACATGACTCAGAAACAAAAGCTGCACTGTTGACTGATTTTGTATGATTTTTCATAAATCAAAGAAATGGTTTATCATGCCCATTATATACCAAAAGTTTCCTAAGACACCCAAGTTTCATAAAAAAAATAGAAAAGATATATGTACAGTGACGAAAACATCCAGAATAAGTGCAAGAAGTCAGGTAAACATTCTGTGAGAACAAAGGCAGATTATGAATATGAACTTCTTAAATCCGAAAATAATACTTTCACATCTCTATAATTGATGAGAAAAATTGGAGACAAACTATGATGTCTTAGGAAGATTTTTCAAGTAGTTTCATTATCATAACTCAAGTATGTAATTCAAAACAAATCTTTGAATCTGAACAGCTCACTATTTTGGATCATTCTTGAAGAAAATGGATATGGGTTTTGGAATAGAGTTTGAGTTCTTGATTAGGGGTTTTGAAATAGATTTTTAAAGCATGAACTTAAATACTTGAGATGACTATGTGACCACTTAGAATCTCATCCAACCTTGAATCATCAAAGAACTCCCAATATTATTTGCACAAACATAGTTTTGTTTGAGAATATGACTTCAAGAATACATATGAATGTATTGAAGGTAGAATCATCATCCATAAAATATGTCTTTGAGGTCAAGAGCTACTATCCATAAGGATTCACTATCCTCAAACAACATGTCATCTAGATGATGATGAACAACTAAATAATCAAAGAAAATTCAAAAGAAATGAGGTTAAGAGAGAGATGAACATCAAAGTAAACAAACATTCAAATAGCAATCAATAGTTGATATTCATTGAGATATTGGACTTGTAGCTTGGTGTTTCACTCATATGTGGTGACATTTGGACATGGAAGTAGCTTCCTATCTCATAGATACTCAAGAATGGTGGTTGGAGATGATTTGAATGTGGAGTATATGAGAGGTAATGGAAGAAAATAAGATTAAAACTCACTTTGATTGGAAAAAATGGAAGAAGAAGACTACTTCTTCTCTTTCTCTCTCTATATTTCTCTAGAGTTTCTTCCTAAGCTCTCTCTAAGCTTCCATGTCTCTCCCTAAATGGAAGTAAATGGCTTCTTTTATAGGCAAAAGGGGGGTGGTAAATGGAGTTTTAAAAAGTTTAAAATGGTCTCCCATTGGTCCAAAATAAGCTGGGAACCAAAACTACGTCGTTTTGATTTCTAATATATCAAATTGGACCCCCAAAATAAATTACAAAAGTGGACTGTTCTGGGGAAGAGTGCCGCGGCGGCACTAGCCCTGTGTCACGGCGGCAGTGGGCCAGTGCCACAGTGGCACTGCTAATCCATTGTCCAGATAATGCTGTTTAGGCCCCCTGAGGTTTCGGTATTCGCGAAAAGGCCCTATTTCGTCCGAAATTCACAGAAAATGCGTATGAACTCCAAACCGAGGTTGTGATATACCGTTGGAAAGGTATTGGAGTCTATTTCCTATAAAAAAAATGTTTCGGAGTTAGGTCACTTTGAAAAGTTTTGCGGTATTTGCGATAAAAGCTGATTTGATCGCCTTTTCCACCTTCAAAAATTCATAATAAATTCGTTTTAAATCCAGAAATTATGTGCGATATACCGTTGGAAAGCTATTGACCTCTAGTATCCATGAAAAATGTTTGAAAAATGATACGATGCTACGGTTTCAAAGTCAACTTTTGGTCAAACTGGTCAAATCAGGGACCTCCAGAAAGTTCTGGGGACTTCTGGGAGCTCCCGGGAGCTGACGTTTTCATCCAATTTTCTTTTAAAACTCGTTTTAGTACTTTTCACATGATGAAGAATGATCTCAGAATTTTTGGGCGAATTTGGATGATTTTGGTCAAACCTTGGTCAAACCTCAAACCTGGTCAAACCTTGGTCAAACCAGTCAACAGGGACTTTCTGGGAACTTCCGGGACTTTCGGGGGTCTCTGGGAGCCGATGATTTCATCTAGTTTTGCTTTAAAAATCATTTTATTGCTTTTCTTACGACGTAGCATGTTTCCAGAACATTTGGTTCAAATCTGGGAGTGTTTTGGCTTTCAGGGGTATTTTGGTCATTTTGAGCATTTTGAGAGATAGAACTAATTTCCAGGAGTCCTTTTGAGTCTTTTTCGATCATTGTGAACCACCAAGCTATGGGTCTCTGTAGACACCCCAATTTTGACCGAACTATTAAACTTAGGGGGATTTACCTCTAGAAATCAATGATGAATAATGTCCCGACGATTTTCTTCAAGTTCATCGCTTCGACTTCTGAAAAGCTTCAAGTTCCCAAACCTTGCTCCTAGTACCCCTAGATTTGGCCAATCACTGACCATCTGTCTTAAGCTCACTGGATCATGGGTTACTTTCTAAAAAAAAATAGAATAGATTGAATAATAATTATTATTATTATATTTTCTAAAAATAACCTTGTTTCTTGTATTTTATTTAGATTCAAAAAGAAAAAAAAAAGAAAAAAAAAAGAAAAAAGAAAAAAATATATACTATTTGGTAACTCATATGATTAATTTAGATTTAAAATGAAAAATGTGTCTATACATATATATATATATATATAGGAAAAGGAAAATAATAAAAGAAAGTAGCCCATGTGATTTGGAGAGTTAGAGATCCCTTGGCATATTCCTTATCTAAGAAATACCCAAAAAGCCATTTGTTGGGCACTAATCTCCCATGTGCTTTGAAGATGCTCTAGTAGCCAACTTAAATGCCTTTCAAGTTTATTGGAATTACATAGAAGTGCCATGGAGAATTAGAGATGCCATAGAATATTCCTAACCCACCCCAAATTGACCTATCTACCCTTATCTTAGCCCCTAAGATAATGAAAGTCTATAAAAGAACCCATTTTCTCTCATTTAGGGGGAGACACTTGAATGGTATAGAAAAAATATTGGGAGAGCTTTAGAGGAAAGAAATATAGAGAGAGAAATTCTACCAATTATTTTACCCAAATCCCACTAAAACTCTACCCAACCATCAAATCACCATTGAAGGAGCTTGAAGCTTGAGGAAGAAGAAGAGGAAAAGCTTGAGAAACTCAACATCTCTACAAGTTTTGAGAAGATCTAGAGGTAAAGCCTTCATATATATATATATATAATAATAATTCAATCACAAGTTCTTAGATCTAGGAACTTTTCACATTTTCAAAACCTCTCTTCTTACCCCATTTCATCACACACCACCAAGAACTTGTGATTGAATCTCATGACATCTAATTAATTTGGATCTAATTAATGCCTTGGGTTTGAGATAAATTAGTTTTGAAGAAATTTGTGTTCCCAAATAAAACTTTGATTTCCTTTATTTCTACTTCATTCATAAGGTTCATGAGATCTTCTATATCTCATTGAAACTCTTTGAATTTGATTCCTTAGTTTCCTATGATCTTATGATCCATATGGAGATTAAAATGAATCATGATTTTAATCTACACATAGTTGGTGAGATGCTAGTATCAACTCATGACTAGGATCTCTTTACTATGAATCTTATGAAATTCATACTATATTCCATGGAGATTAGAGTAGATTTGTTGTTTTTAGTCTCCAATGACCATCAAATGGTAGGAGAAGTAGTTTAGTTTAAGTCCACCTCTATGGCTTAGACTAATCTCTTCCTTGGGTTTTGAGAAGTTCTCTATACTTCATCCAAAACCTACATGTATGTGTGTCTTTAGTCTCCAATGACCACCAAGTGGTAGGAGTAATGATTTGAACTCAAGTTTTGGTCCATAAGTTTGAGTTCATTGTTTGGGATTTTGTGAAGTCCATTTCATACTTCATCAAAAATCCATGAGTCTAAAGAGGTCCTTAGTCTTCAATGACCATCAAATGGTAGAAGAAATGATTTGGTTTAAGCCCAACATTATGATCTAATAGTTGAGGCCAATCAACAAAGTGGAACTAGCAAAAATAAAAACAGTGGGTTCACAAACTGTTTTTGATCAAAGATTTTTAGTTCGAAATCTAACCGTTGAAATCAAGTGAAACCAACGGGAAAGTGTCAATAACACATTGTTTTACCACTGTAATTTTTGTTTTGGTAAGACTTTATGCTTAGAATGGTTTGATCATGAGTTTTGTGAGACAACCACAATCTGTCCAGAATTTCAGAATAGTTTCAGAACAGCAAACCGGTTTTAAAATTGATAGATCAGAACTCTAACCAAATTTTCATGACCTCTAATAATTTTTTATAAGAACCTTAATGTGTTAGGAAGGTTCCCTAAAAATAATGAAGCAATTCAGATTTGTTTACTATTTTTAAAAAATCATACAAGATCTCTGGACAGAGAGTTGTAAAATCCTGAGTGAGGTCTAGTATTTTCTGTATTCCCGGAGATCTAACCGTTCAAACCTTGATTTTCTTTTTGGGTTAGAAACTAGACTCACAGAGGCATAACATATCCAAAAATCATTCAGATCTAACCATTGGAAGTATTTTATTTCTATTTTTGAACATCTGGTCTGCTCTCTGTAATTCATAAAAACTGCTACAATTTTTGTCTAATCTTATTTATTTCAACTCAAATGGTCTCTTAATGCCTTAGGACTCAAACCATGTTTTGAATAATGATAATTTAGATTAAACCCAGAGGATTAGGGATCCAAATTAGTGAATAAATTCATATCTCATTCTTGTTCATATTCATGCATTCAATTGATACATGTTAATATTCATAAGTAGGACTTATCTCTTGTCTAAGATGAATCTAATTGAACATGACTTAGGATTAATTACTCTTTGATATTATATCTTGTCTAAGGCATGCGTACTAATCTTTGTTTTGTAGCGCATTTGAGGTACAACTTCTCATCCCTTCTCTAGTTTAATTCATTTCTTTGATTTTGAATTGATTTTCAAACTCCATGTGCGACACTTTAGACTAGGTCTTGCCTTATGTGCTTATATGTGATAGAGACCTTTTCTTAGGATTTCTATTCTTGCATGCATTGCACGTTTAATATTCGCGGCTGGATCCCGGGTATGTTTTCTAGTTCTCTATTGCATATCATGTTGTTTGCTATTTGAATTACGTGGCTTATGAATGATATTTTACCGTTAGCAATTTTACACCATTTTCAACATGCTTGTGTTATGTATACCTATATATGTATTAATTGAGGGCATGCTTAGATTAATAACTTGATTAAAAAGGATGTTGAGTAGAGGCCTATCTTGAGATAGGATGAAAGGGGGTGTTTTAGTCTGCCGGGCTCCTTCCCCTTTCATTCCATAATCCCCGGACCCAGTTTATCTTTGGTTTCGCAAAAGATCGGTTTGCTTTAAAATGGTTTCTTAATTTTTTCCTTTTAAAAATTAAGTGGCGACTCTTTGTACTTGAATTTGAAAAATTGTTTTAAAAACAAAAGTGGGCCCAAATGCCGGTATCCACAATCTGGCGACTCTGCTGGGGATCGAACCCAGAATCTCTGGTTTCGCAGACCAGAATTTTGATTTTGGGTTCACTCGAGGATTAGACTTGAAAGCATCCTTTTAATTAAATTAATTAATCTTTGTGTGCATGTTGCATTGCACTTGCATGTCTAGCTAGTCGATTGCATGGAACTATGACCTTGGAGGCTCGGGGCAACCCGGTCGGTCAAGTCATCATGGGACCGTGTGATCACCCTTGATCTCGTACCATGTTTTGGTATATGAAGCATCCTATCGGGTGTGTGTCAAGGGTCCCTTATTTGACCAAAAACCGGCCTTTTCATCATAGCTTCTATAGAACCTTTCAATCTTAGGAAATCAATTCTCGATTAGGGTTATGTGCTAGGAAGTTTTGTGTGCCCGGAAGGGATTATTTGAGATGATGAGAATACTAGCTTGATAAAAGACGTATAATCTTTTAATCACCTTTTAGCAATTTCTCCTCGTGTTCCACGACATTTGGAGAACATGCCGAACCTTGATTATAAGATTATACTTCTTATATCATGTTAGCTAAGCATCATTGACCTTGTATGCATCTGAATTCATGAAAAGTACGATGATCATCTAATCATGTGATACTACTACCCAAGAATCCGAAGTTCACTTGTTTATGACAGATTTTTGATTAAATATTATCTTTTAAAAAAAATGTGTTTTGAAAAAATCACCCTTCCAAGAAAAGGTCCAAAGTTTCATTTTCTTTTATCAAGTAAAACCCAATCATCTTTTATTGAGAAAATTTTCACATCCCCACTTTCAAAGAAGAAATCCAAAAAATCTTGGGAATCGTTTTTGGGATAAATGCTTTTCAAAATGAATTTCAAAGCAAAAAAAAATTTCATCTTTGAGGAACGTTTAACATCCTCATTTTCAAAAAAAATTCCAAGAATTGTTTTCAAAAGGATCACATCACCCAAGGAATACTTTTTAAGCGAAATCCAAAGTTTTTTCAAAAATATCCAACCTTCGAAAGGGTAATGAGGATCACAATGATAAGAGAAGTTGGCGCACTTGACATGGAGGAGGATTTTATGTGCTTATATGTTATATGTGCTAGGACTAGAATTTTCCTTTCTTTTGCATATAGAATAGGCACACACACACACTTGCATTTCATCCGTGTGTCATGTGTGCGGTGCATGCATTTAGCCACATCAAATCATCAAAGCATGTACATTTTGGCACTCTCATCATGTCAGTCAACGTCATTACATGCATGTAAAATACAGATTCAGAAAGTAATCCAATAGTTCCTCATAATCCCTTGCCTCCTGAAAATAAATTCTGCATGCGGACCTTTTACCTATGTATGTTGTTGAATTTGTAGAAAGAGTGGAACAACTAGATCCGCTAGTGAGGACACTTCTAATCTTCTTGGGTTCATCTTTCTTGATTTAGAAGAGAATATGTTTTTGCACACATGCTGTTGGGGAGTGATGAACCCAAGGTTCAAATGATTCTAGTGAGGTGATAGTGTTTGGAAATACTGCTGCTAATGCAAATATGGATGCTCTTGGGGACCCAATAATTTGAAAGTCGTCTGTGACACTCCAGTTGAGACCAAGTCGAGTCCAGTCTGTAGTCGAG
The DNA here is from genome assembly GCA_033977485.1 of Hydrangea macrophylla. Taxonomy (NCBI): domain Eukaryota; kingdom Viridiplantae; phylum Streptophyta; class Magnoliopsida; order Cornales; family Hydrangeaceae; genus Hydrangea; species Hydrangea macrophylla. Next base: position 32,183,663 of record CM066999.1, on the reverse strand, counting down.
TTATGTTAAGTTGGAGTCAAATGTCAAGTCCAGTCGAGTCTTCTGGTCAGTCTGTTATCAAGTTTGTTTGCAAGTCTTTGTCGAGTTTATTGAGTCGAGTGATGTAATCCTCTTTCCCTACTAGTTGAATAAAATCTCATTTTTCACGTGATTCAATGTGTTAAGTCATGAATGAATGGATCATTAAGCCAAAAAAAAAAATTCACTTTTTCAAACGATCATGGAAAATACTTTGTTAATAAATCTTTGCATTGAAAAGGATCCCAAGCGATCAAGCAAATTCTGTGCCAAATCCAAAGAGGAGTAGAGAATTGATTAGCTTTACTTTAAGAATTTAAAGATGCTCTTGCTTAATCTTAAAAAGATGAACTTGGAACTTGAAGCATGCTCACCATCCCCTTTTCTCAAATACCAAGCATAAAAGATGAGCTCAACCAGTCCAAAGCCATAACTTGATCCTTGATGGTAGCCAAATATTTTAAATGAACTTCTTCTTCCCAAAAAAAAAAAAAGGAGAAAAAGAAAAAAAGAAAAAGAAAAAGAAAAAGAAAAAGAAAAAGAAAAAGGAGCTCGCTAGGATGAAAACCTGAAAGGGCGCCTAGGCAAAAATTAGAGCAAAAAAAAAAAAAAAAAAAAAAAGAAAAAAAATGCGTGTTGATTTCAAAATCCGAATCTTGGCCAGTCAAAATCATGAAGAGAATAAGAGATAGTAAGGTAGAGAAAAAAAAAAAAAAAGAAAAAAAAAAGAGAACAAATAAGATTGAGAAATTCTTGAGCACTTCAAAGTACATCATTGGCACATGAATTATCTCAAGGCTTTGTGTTATTCTAAACAAAGAAAAGAAATTAGAAATGAAAAGAGAGATTTGAAAGTATCAATTAGTCTCAAAATTTTGGGAGAGACCCGATGGCTAAGAGAGCCCAAAACAATGGAGAGATATCTTTGATATTACTTCGAGAGTATGATGGAGTACGATTAAAACACGATGTATTATGAGAGTTGTAAAGATTGACTGGCTAGTGAAAAGGTGTAAAGAATCAACCGCCACAAAAAAAAAATATATATATATATAAATAAATAATAAAAAAAAAAGAGAAGAGGAAAATAAAAAAAATAAAAAAATAAAAGGGAGAAGTAGTTCATCTTCTCATCATCTTGTTCAAAAGCTGCCACAAGGAATCTGTTTCAAAAATTTGCCCAGAAAGGGCACTCATTGAACTCAAATGAAAACATGGCTCGAAAAGCCCACCAATTTTTGAAGCCTTATTCTTTCAAGACCTCCAGAATCGATGAACTACGTTTTTGACCTGATTCCCACTCGGGGATACGTAGGCAGCCTACTCGGTTCGGTCATCACCCTCGCCATCTCATGGCATCTTTCTTTCAGGCCTTAGCCGAACTACTTTGGACCTGATTCCCGTTCGCGGATAAGTAGGCGAACCTTCCAGGGTTCTCGGTCCATAACCATCCCTAAACCATAAGCATCACCCTTTGTGCCTTTGGTTTCCTTCCTTCAAACTAGGGGCAAACTTGCGTAAGTTTGCCTAAAGCCACATATATATCGCCAAACCAGGGGCAAACTTCGTTTGCTGAAAACCACATTTAATCCCAGGAGCAATACCTCCAAGTCCTATTCAAACTAGGGGCAAACTTCGTTTGCCAAAACCCTTCTATGTCAGAGACAAATTCTCAAGTAGTCAAGTTTATTGTGAATGGATTGAAATAGAATATCTTTTATTCTATAAGCTAAAGCACTAATTTGAAGCACACTCTGGATAGGCAAAGAATTAGCAAACTCGAAAAGGGAGAATCTTCAGAGTTTAGATTTGTCGGTGAAGTACTTCCATTATAAGATAATGAATAAATGAAAGATGGGATGATACATTATTCACGAAGAAAGCACATTGATTCACAATAATACAGAGTTTGAGTCAGTCGTCTTGTGTAAATGCTTTGTCAAGTTTGTCCTCCTTTGATGAGTCAATAATGGTCTCAAATGTGTGGGTTTAAGATAATTAATAAAGATTTGAAAGGTCTCCATGAGCATCCCAGGGGCAATACAAGCATGAGTCTTAAACACTATCACAACACAATGCTAAAGTGGAAATATGAAGGGGTCCAAGGCTAGGGGCATAGGTGGCTTCCCTTTTTTTTAAAAAAAAAAAAAAATTTAAAAAAAAAAAAAAAAAAAAAAAAAAAATTCCAAGGGTCCGCAGATGCAGGGGATCATTTTCTACAGAGCCCACTTTCGTGGCAATTATCTTCGAAAGCCCATTCCTATGGCACCCACCATCATAAGCCCACTTTTGTGGCAACCCCATCATAAGCCCATTCATATGGCACCCACCATCATAAGCCCACTTTCGTGGCAACCCCATCATAAGCCCATTCATATGGCACCCTCTCATCAAAAAGCCCACTTTTATGGTAACCACCATCATAAGCCCACTTTCATGGCAACCCCATCATAAGCCCATTCATATGGCACCCTCTCATCAAAAGCCCATTTTGTGGTGACCACCATCATAAGCATGGCAACATCATCCATGCAAGCCCACCCTGGTGGCACTCTTTTAGCCAAGCCAACGTTCATGGCAACGCTCATGGCAAGTGCATTCACATAAGCCCACTTCGTGGCAAACACACCTCATAAGCCCACTTCTGTGGCAAATCCATACTCGTGATAAGCTCATCCAAACGAGTTCATTTCGATGTCAAGGTTCCTAGTACAATTCATCAGCATCATCATCAATGTCATCATCATCATCATCAAGTACTTGAGCCTTATTTGGCTCCTTTGAGTTCATGAGTCCGCATGACTCCGTGTTTGGGAAATGTGAAATCTTAATGTTAATGCGACTCCCAATCTCTGTAATTAGAAAAAGAATTTCCGAATCGACGCGATTCCTGATCTTTGAAATAAAAATGAATATCGAGTCTGCGAGACTCCCGATCTTTGAAATAGAAAATGAATTTTTGAGTCTGCGCGACTCCAGGTCTTCGGAAAATAAAATGAATTTTTGGTCTTTGAAAAGTAGAAATGAATTTTCGAGTCTGCGCGACTCCCGATAGAAAGTGAATTTTGTCCACATGACTATTCTGAAAGGAGAAAAAGAAAGGGGATTTACCCTAGCAATGCCAAGCTTCTTTTCTGCCATTTGGGGTCATTGAATCTGGAGCGATTCTGACTTTTCTGCTATCTTGGGGTCATTGAATCGGGAGCGATTCTGACTTTTCTGCTATCTTGGGGTCATTGAATCGGGAGCGATTCTGACTTTTCTGCTATCTTGGGGTCATTGAATCTGGAGCGATTCTGACTTTTCTGCTATTTGGGGTCATTGAATCTGGAGCGATTCTGACTTTTCTGCGATCATTGGGGTCATTGAATCTGGAGCGATTCTGACTTTTCTGCGATCATTGGGGTCATTGAATCTGGAGCGATTCTGACTTTTCTGCGATCATTGGGGTCATTGAATCTGGAGCGATTCTGACTTTTCTACTATTTGGGGTCATTGAATCTGGAGCGATTCTGACATTTCTGCGATCATTGGGGTCATTGAATCTGGAGCGATTCTGACTTTTCTGCGATCATTGGGGTCATTGAATCTGGAGCGATTCTGACTTTTCTGCGATCATTGGGGTCATTGAATCTGGAGCGATTCTGACTTTTCTGCTATTTGGGGTCATTGAATCTGGAGCGATTCTGACTTTTCTGCTATTTGGGGTCATTGAATCTGGAGCGATTCTGACTTTTCTGCGATCATTGGGGTCATTGAATCTGGAGCGATTCTGACTTTTCTGCTATTTGGGGTCATTGAATCTGGAGCGATTCTGACTTTTCTGCGATCATTGGGGTCATTGAATCTGGAGCGATTCTGACTTTTCTGCGATCATTGGGGTCATTGAATCTGGAGCGATTCTGACTTTTCTGCGATCATTGGGGTCATCGAATCTGGAGCGATTCTGACTTTTCTGCTATTTGGGGTCATTGAATCTGGAGCGATTCTGACTTTTCTACAAAAACATCTCATTTCTTAAAAGACATCAGAGTATAAGGCGCGAAGCGCATCTCAGCCAATCGTTATTCTCATAAAAAAAATGGCAATCACGACTTTCCTAGGATAGGACGTCATCAGCATAGAAGGATTTCAAGACAAAGGTACTTTTTGCTAACTCTGAGGAGTAGCTTTGTCCTAAGTCATTGAACCTGAAAACATAGAGCATAAATTTGCTTGAGCGTGTGCATCACGATAAGATAGGAGCATTCATCCGTGTGATTATTTACATTTGTGTGTAGTCCCTTACCCGAACTACGTCCTGGTCTGATTCCCATTGGGATACGTAGGCAGCTCGCCATCGAGCACGACCAGCACCGACCGTCTCTGCGAATGTTTTGCAACGCATTTTATTTTTACCTAAGTTCAATAGCCCGGTCAAAGGCTTGTCTTCACACAGGCTTCGACATTCACTTGTGATACGCGTTGCTTCACAAGCTTTGCCGAAGAGGGGCAAACTGTAGACACCCCAATTTTGACCGAACTATTAAACTTAGGGGGATTTACCTCTAGAAATCAATGATGAATAATGTCCCGACGATTTTCTTCAAGTTCATCGCTTCGACTTCTGAAAAGCTTCAAGTTCCCAAACCTTGCTCCTAGTACCCCTAGATTTGGCCAATCACTGACCATCTGTCTTAAGCTCACTGGATCATGGGTTACTTTCTAAAAAAAAATAGAATAGATTGAATAATAATTATTATTATTATATTTTCTAAAAATAACCTTGTTTCTTGTATTTTATTTAGATTCAAAAAGAAAAAAAAAAGAAAAAAAAAAGAAAAAAGAAAAAAATATATACTATTTGGTAACTCATATGATTAATTTAGATTTAAAATGAAAAATGTGTCTATACATATATATATATATATAGAAAAAGGAAAATAATAAAAGAAAGTAGCCCATGTGATTTGGAGAGTTAGAGATCCCTTGGCATATTCCTTATCTAAGAAATACCCAAAAAGCCATTTGTTGGGCACTAATCTCCCATGTGCTTTGAAGATGCTCTAGTAGCCAACTTAAATGCCTTTCAAGTTTATTGGAATTACATAGAAGTGCCATGGAGAATTAGAGATGCCATAGAATATTCCTAACCCACCCCAAATTGACCTATCTACCCTTATCTTAGCCCCTAAGATAATGAAAGTCTATAAAAGAACCCATTTTCTCTCATTTAGGGGGAGACACTTGAATGGTATAGAAAAAATATTGGGAGAGCTTTAGAGGAAAGAAATATAGAGAGAGAAATTCTACCAATTATTTTACCCAAATCCCACCAAAACTCTACCCAACCATCAAATCACCATTGAAGGAGCTTGAAGCTTGAGGAAGAAGAAGAGGAAAAGCTTGAGAAACTCAACATCTCTACAAGTTTTGAGAAGATCTAGAGGTAAAGCCTTCATATATATATATATATAATAATAATTCAATCACAAGTTCTTAGATCTAGGAACTTTTCACATTTTCAAAACCTCTCTTCTTACCCCATTTCATCACACACCACCAAGAACTTGTGATTGAATCTCATGACATCTAATTAATTTGGATCTAATTAATGCCTTGGGTTTGAGATAAATTAGTTTTGAAGAAATTTGTGTTCCCAAATAAAACTTTGATTTCCTTTATTTCTACTTCATTCATAAGGTTCATGAGATCTTCTATATCTCATTGAAACTCTTTGAATTTGATTCCTTAGTTTCCTATGATCTTATGATCCATATGGAGATTAAAATGAATCATGATTTTAATCTACACATAGTTGGTGAGATGCTAGTATCAACTCATGACTAGGATCTCTTTACTATGAATCTTATGAAATTCATACTATATTCCATGGAGATTAGAGTAGATTTGTTGTTTTTAGTCTCCAATGACCATCAAATGGTAGGAGAAGTAGTTTAGTTTAAGTCCACCTCTATGGCTTAGACTAATCTCTTCCTTGGGTTTTGAGAAGTTCTCTATACTTCATCCAAAACCTACATGTATGTGTGTCTTTAGTCTCCAATGACCACCAAGTGGTAGGAGTAATGATTTGAACTCAAGTTTTGATCCATAAGTTTGAGTTCATTGTTTGGGATTTTGTGAAGTCCATTTCATACTTCATCAAAAATCCATGAGTCTAAAGAGGTCCTTAGTCTTCAATGACCATCAAATGGTAGAAGAAATGATTTGGTTTAAGCCCAACATTATGATCTAATAGTTGAGGCCAATCAACAAAGTGGAACTAGCAAAAATAAAAACAGTGGGTTCACAAACTGTTTTTGATCAAAGATTTTTAGTTCGAAATCTAACCGTTGAAATCAAGTGAAACCAACGGGAAAGTGTCAATAACACATTGTTTTACCACTGTAATTTTTGTTTTGGTAAGACTTTATGCTTAGAATGGTTTGATCATGAGTTTTGTGAGACAACCACAATCTGTCCAGAATTTCAGAATAGTTTCAGAACAGCAAACCGGTTTTAAAATTGATAGATCAGAACTCTAACCAAATTTTCATGACCTCTAATAATTTTTTATAAGAACCTTAATGTGTTAGGAAGGTTCCCTAAAAATAATGAAGCAATTCAGATTTGTTTACTATTTTTAAAAAATCATACAAGATCTCTGGACAGAGAGTTGTAAAATCCTGAGTGAGGTCTAGTATTTTCTGTATTCCCGGAGATCTAACCGTTCAAACCTTGATTTTCTTTTTGGGTTAGAAACTAGACTCACAGAGGCATAACATATCCAAAAATCATTCAGATCTAACCATTGGAAGTATTTTATTTCTATTTTTGAACATCTGGTCTGCTCTCTGTAATTCATAAAAACTGCTACAATTTTTGTCTAATCTTATTTATTTCAACTCAAATGGTCTCTTAATGCCTTAGGACTCAAACCATGTTTTGAATAATGATAATTTAGATTAAACCCAGAGGATTAGGGATCCAAATTAGTGAATAAATTCATATCTCATTCTTGTTCATATTCATGCATTCAATTGATACATGTTAATATTCATAAGTAGGACTTATCTCTTGTCTAAGATGAATCTAATTGAACATGACTTAGGATTAATTACTCTTTGATATTATATCTTGTCTAAGGCATGCGTACTAATCTTTGTTTTGTAGCGCATTTGAGGTACAACTTCTCATCCCTTCTCTAGTTTAATTCATTTCTTTGATTTTGAATTGATTTTCAAACTCCATGTGCGACACTTTAGACTAGGTCTTGCCTTATGTGCTTATATGTGATAGAGACCTTTTCTTAGGATTTCTATTCTTGCATGCATTGCACGTTTAATATTCGCGGCTGGATCCCGGGTATGTTTTCTAGTTCTCTATTGCATATCATGTTGTTTGCTATTTGAATTACGTGGCTTATGAATGATATTTTACCGTTAGCAATTTTACACCATTTTCAACATGCTTGTGTTATGTATACCTATATATGTATTAATTGAGGGCATGCTTAGATTAATAACTTGATTAAAAAGGATGTTGAGTAGAGGCCTATCTTGAGATAGGATGAAAGGGGGTGTTTTAGTCTGCCGGGCTCCTTCCCCTTTCATTCCATAATCCCCGGACCCAGTTTATCTTTGGTTTCGCAAAAGATCGGTTTGCTTTAAAATGGTTTCTTAATTTTTTCCTTTTAAAAATTAAGTGGCGACTCTTTGTACTTGAATTTGAAAAATTGTTTTAAAAACAAAAGTGGGCCCAAATGCCGGTATCCACAGTCTCCTAAATCTGATAACCGACAAAATGGGGTGTCTACACCAAGTACCCATAAAACTAATAAAATCCAACCAAAATATAATGTAGGAATATAAACTACTATCTATCTTCAGATCTTCAGCTAGCGTAAGGGTATTCGTCAGCATAACAGCCTTCTCTGGCATAACCGGCATCAGTGGGGCCACCCTTTGCATAATCCAACTCCGGATAGTAGCTATCATCACCTGCATTATTAAGAACATGGTAGTCTAGACGGGGAATGTCTAGCCAATAACGGCCATCAACTTACTGAAAGCTGAGTGAATAAAAACTCACAAGGTACCAATTATATAACGTATTCACTAGTTATGAAAGTCATAAGATATAGTTATGCTAAGTAATATATTCTCTTTATTCCAACGTCGTTACTCAACCTTTATCGTCTTTTTATCCTGAGACCGATAATTGAATAACCAACATACTTTGACTGAAAGAATAGACTCAATCGTTCACCTTATATAACATATCATCATTTTGTCCATTGCTCGTTAAGGATATATACCATCCACCACATATCATGGACACCACGTTAGTCCATCCCCTGCTCGTTAAGGATATAACCCATCCACCGCATATCAGGGATACGACGCTTTAACCAATAGCATATCAAATCTATTACCACGACTCATCGATGTATACTAGTGATCCCTCATCCATCGCTCGTTAAGGATATAACTTGGATCATCTGGCTATCTTAGGACTACATGGTCTTGCTCACTTCTCATTAAGGATATAAACCATCCACCGTATGTGAAAGCATATCATGACTAGGCGTCCACGCACGTACCATTTCCAAAACTTATCAAACCTACATAAGCTCAGTACTAATACCGATACATGACAATTCCCATGTGGCCTGACTACTCTGATTGAAATGAACGAATATCGAACCCATATATGAATCGCATAGTATCTAACGTCATCATATTAATCCGTTATTCTTAATCGCACTTATCTTTGTTGTCACATTATCCCTGATCTACCCATAATCGCATAATGAAAGTCCGAATCAAGAATCGAACCTTCGAACCTCTTATAAAATAAACAAAAGGAACAATCTATGTTCTGTTAAGTTCGATCGATTGAACTCAATTCGTTCGATTGAGGAAAATAATGTTCAAGCGATCGAAGTCATTTCGATCGATTGAAAGTTCGATCGATTGAACGTTGTTCAATTGCTTGAAGGTTGTCTTCTCTAGAGGTTTTGGACAGTGAACATCCAGATGTGTTAGAGTGTGTTTAGGTCCATTAATTTATGTCCAAAACTTGTAAAAATAACATCAAACAGGTATCAAGTGAGTTTAGAACTCACCAAACTTCGTAAGGGCGTATTTAGCAAAGTGTCAAGCTTGAACTCCTCCAATGGTGGTCCTCTCTCCTTCTTTGTCTCTGTCTCTCTCTGTCTTTGTCTCCTTTTTTCTCCTTCTTCTTCTTCTCTGTCTCTCTCTCTCTCTCTCTCTCTTACAAAATATGTATATATATATACCGTATGTGTGTATATATATGTGTGTGTGTATAATATATATCAAACACAAGCACACAAACTCTCTCTCATAAATTCTGGTTTTCTAAACACTCTACACACACGAAATATACATATATATAGGAGGGAGGGAAGGGCAGGTGGCACTATTTGCATGAACTGCAGATGAAATATCCAAGTGTGTTCGATCGATCGAAGTATGCTTAATCGCTTAAAGTGATTCAGCCAATTTAGATCGATTAAAAAGGGGTTTGATCAATTAAAGTAGGGACCACATAATAAATTCAGGTCTGTAGGGTTTCGATCGATGGAACAAGGTTCGATCGCTTGAAAAAAAAAATCCTCGATCGCTTGAACTGACTTCGATGGATTGAAAGTGAAACTTCAAGGATGATCAAAGGAAATATATTAAATCTTATTGTATTAATAAATATTGAAAATACAGGGTATTATATCATCCACCACTCATTAAGGATTTCATCCTCGAATTCGAAAACAAACAAGGTCTAAACAAAAATGAAAACTTCTCACGCATCTCTGACTCTAGCTCCCACGAAGCTTCTTCTTCGTCATGATGCTTCCACTGGATCTTTACTAACGGGATTTCCTTATGAGCTTCTTGATTCTGCGATCTAGGATCCACACTAGTCCTTTATTAAACGTAACGCTGTCGTTGACTTCAATGTCCTTGAAATTAATCTCATGCATTGGGTTATGAGCACACTTTCTTAGCATTCTGATGTGAAAAACGTTGTGCACTCTTGACATCTTTGGCAACAAGGCGAGTCAATATGCAACTTTTCCAAGACATTCTAGAATCTCGAATGGTCCGATAAATCGTGGTGATAGTTTGCCTCTCTTCTGACGAAATCTTACGATGCCTCGAATAGGTGAGACCTTGAGTAGCACGTGGTCTCCAATGGCAAACTCTAAGTCTTTGCATCACTTGTCAACATAACTCTTGTGTCGGGTTGAGCTGTCTTTATCTTTTCACGTACAATCTGGATCTTCTCGCTGGTTTCTCGTACTATCTCTGGACCAAGAAGTTGAGTATCTCTGATTTCGGCCCAACATAGCGGCGATCGGCAAGGTCTTTTATACAAAGCTTCAAACGGTGCCATTCCAATGCTCGTATGGTAGCTATTATTGTAGGTAAACTCTATCAACGACAGGTGCGTTTACCAAGAAATCTTAAAATCGATAACGCGAGCGCGTAGCATATCTTCCATTACTTGATTAACTCATATATCTGTCCATCAGTCTGCGGATGAAAGGCTGAACTCAAGTTTAGTGTAGTTCCCATCGCTACTTGGAAACTCTTCCAAAACTCTACAGTAAAGCGCGAATCTCAATCTGACACTATAGAAACAGGTATTCTGTGTAATCGTACCATGTGCTGTAGATACATCTGGGTCAAACGTTCCACTGGATACGTCATATTGTAAGCAATGAAATGCGCAGTCTTTGTGAGTCAATCCACGTTTACCCAAACAACGTCGTGTTTCTACTATGACTTCGGTAAACTTACCATGAGATCTATGGTTAATTGTTCCCATTTCCATTGGGGAATCGGCAACGGCTATAGAATTCCAGGTGGTTTCTGATATTCTGCCTTCACTTGTTTACAAGTAAGACACTGACCTACACACTCAGCTATTTCTCACTTCAATCCTTCCCACCAGAAATTCCTTTTTAAGTCCTTGTACATCTTCGTACCTCCAGGATGAATAGTCATTCGTGACTTATGTGCTTCATCGAATATTTCCTTCTAGAGATTTTCTTCGTCAAGTACACAGAGTCTACCTTTACATCGTAAGGCTCCATTTGTACTCACACTCCAAACCTTTGGTTCCTTTGTTGACATCTTCGCGAGCCATAACTTCAAATCTTTTGTTGTCTATTGAGCTTCTATGATACGACTGGTCAAAGTTGGTTGTACCATAAGGCATCCAAGATGTTGTCCTTCCATTGGTTCCACTAGTTGAAGGTTGAATTTAGCTAAAACTTCCAATGCTTGCCATTCTCGGATTTATAATGCAGCGATCATATATCACTAGTCGAGGTTTACGTCTCAAAGCGTCGGCTACGACATTTGCCTTACCTGGATGTTATTGTAACGAAAAGTCATAGTCCTTAAATAACTCCATCCATCTTTGTTGTTGCATGTTCAACTCCTTCTGAGAGAACAAATACTTCAAACTCTTATGATCGAAAAATAGGTCAAACTTTTCTCTATAAAGATAATGTCTCCAAATCATTAATGCCAATACTATTGCTGCTAGTTCCAAATCAGGCGTCAGATAATTTTTTTCATGTACCTTCAATTATATTGATCCATATACAATGACATTCCCGTCCTGCATAAGCACACAACCAAGTCCATGGTGTGACGCATCACTGTAGATTATATGCCTTTCTCTACTCTTAGGTATCGTGAGTACTGGTGCAGAAGTCAATCTTTCCTTTAATATCTGAAACGCAGCCTCATGCTTATCCGTCCATTCATACTTTATCTCTTTCCTTGTCAAATTCGTCAAAGGTCCTGCTATCCTGGAAAATCCTTTGATAAATCTTCGGTAATATCCTGGTAACCCAAAAAATCTTCTAACCTCTGTCGCATTAGTTTGTCTGTTCCAACTTAAGACTGCATCAATCTTAGATGAGTCCATAGAGATATCATCTTGAGATATAACATGTCCCAAGAATTTGACCTCATGTAGCCAAAATTCACACTTGCTGAACTTTGCATACAATTTACTATCTCTGAGTGTCTGTAAAGCAATCTGTAAGTATTCCTTGTGATCCTCTTCTGTCTTTGAGTAGATCAATATGTCATCGATGAATACTATAAAGAATTGATCCAAATATGGTCTGAATACTCTATTCATCAAGTCTATAAATATGACTGGCGCATTCGTCAATCCAAAAGGCATAACTAGAATCTCATAATGCCCGTATCTTGTCCTAAACACAGTCTTTGATACATCCTCCGATCGAACCAATAGTTGATGATATCCCGAACGTAGATCGATCTTTGAAAAGATCCTTAATCCATGTAACTGGTTGATAGATCATCCATCCGAGGAAGTGGATACCCATTCTTCATCGTACCTTGTTCAACTCCCTATAGTCTATGCAGAGTCGAAGTGTTCCGTCCTTCTTCTTCACAAAACAGATGACGTACTCGGGCGAATAAAACTTAAATCCTTAAGTTCTTGAACTTGCTTCTTTAATTCCAACATCTCAGTTGGTGCCATCCTATATGGAGTCTTAGATATTAGCAGTGTGCCAGGTACTAGTTCCACACAGAAGTCTATTTCTCTCTTCGGTGGAAGTCCTTTAATATCCTGGAATATATTTACGAAATCTTGTACGATAGGAATCTGATCCATTGTGAGTTTCGTACTCGTGCTTGTACTTTTAATTATAGCCAAACCACTTGTTAGAAACATGTCGCTTGTTGACTGACAATGAAATCTGATCGTTGGACATCCAGGTATCGGAAATACAATCGTCCTGGTAGGGAAATCTAACTTGGAATCATACTTAGTAAACCAATCCATCCCTAGGATAATGTTGAACTCTGACATTGACAGAACTACTAAGTTTGCTGGAAGATTCTAATCTTCTAGAGCCAATGGGCAATCCTTACATACTTTACTCAACTTAACAGTCACTCCCAATGGTGACACGGCATTTAGTGCTCAAGTGTTTAGGAATCTAAACCCAACTGGCCCACAATCTTAACAACAATAAATGAACGTGCAGCTCCAGTATCAAATAAAGCTTTAACTGGACTATGAAAGAGTACGAGTGTACCTTCCAAATGTTGTTGCTCATTAGCATTAAAGCCTGCTTCCGTGGTAATGATGGCATTCATCGTTGTTTGATCTGGGGGTCCTTGAATTCCTTGAACTGGTGCCCTATAGTATCCTCCTCATGGTGTACAGAAATCCCTGCTCAAATGTCCTGGCTTATTATAATTGTGGCAGTTAGCATCCATCCGGTGGTTTAACTTTAGAGACTATGAAGAACTTGGTCATATGCCCTGGCTTTTCGTAGTTAAAACACCCTCCATTGTTGGTTGGCAGAGCTGTAAGTAGTGCTTGGGGCTGCGATCCTCGTTGTTGATATTGCTGGGGTCGAGGATAACTTGACTGAGGCTTCCTGGCCCCATCCCAAGTCCTCTTATTTCCTTGATAGTTACCTTGTGGTCTCCAACCCTAGGTATTTCTCGGTGACTGGTTTTGGAAGTTCCTCTGTTGGAAGTTCCTCGACGGCTAGGGTCGATTCATCTGTTGTCGCTGCACTAGATAGGTGTCCTTTTTTCCAATTCTGCAGTAAATCTGACAATCCCCTCAAACGAATGGTTCAGATGACCAACCATCATATTACTACCAATCATATTTAATTAATCTTTTAAAATTCCTTAAGATCCTCTACTTAACTTATTTGATATATCGGACACAAAATCCACCTGCAGGGTTTGACATAATCAAAACTTATAAGCTTCCTCAAGGGGATATCATCAATCCCAAAATTGAGACACGGATTCCATCATTAATTAATATCCACCACGCAATTAATTTTGTCACCCAATCCTATGAGATATTGACCCATTTAAGGATCTCACCCTTTTAGGGATTAAAGCGTAAATATCAAATGTACGTGTTTATAAACTAACTTAGGATTTAGAGCATAAGTACTCATAATATCCATGAGGTATTAATTATCTTATAAGTCAATACAAAGATAATATCCCAAGTCGGTCTCGTTTAATACACAAAGTTTACCAGCATAGTGAGTTAAAACTATACCGTTTTCCGTAGTCAAGACAAACCTACTACATTACCATGTTACAGTCCTACCGATAGTGTTTCCAATCCCGTCTAAGAATGTAAACCAAAATCTTATATTCTACAAGATCCGATAGTCTGATCTTCCGTGTGTAAGCCGAACTCTACACACCAAACCACCTACTATGTAGAATAAGAGACACACATGCACAATATTAAATAAACAATATAATGCAAACATTGCCCACATAGATTCTCATAAAAATGGAATAACTGATTTTATTAAAATAATAAATCAACTACATAAAGCATGGCTTTATTATATATCCCTAACAGCCTCATCCTCTGAAACGAAATCCATCTCCTCAAGGGGAGCATCCTCAATTGGTGCGGCAAGATCACCAACTATCACTCCAATATCCCAATCCTCAACTATCTCTACATCTACGTCCTCTGTCATCATTGCTTGATTGGTGATGTCGACGGCTTCAACAGCGAATCCATCAGCTATGTCTAATGCTCCTGCTAATGTAGCCTCTCCCATAATAAATCCAACTGGCTGTCCAACCATCTCAGCTATCCATCCTACTGCCATATCGGCCATGGTTGTCATATGTACTATAGGTCTGGCTGGTAATGCTAGCATAACGGGTATCTCCGGCACAACTACCTCCTCGTTGGGAATATCCTCTTCTACTACCTCCATAATCATGTCTCCCTCTATCACCGCATCATCATCTCCAACCACTATATCTGCATCAGGGTCCTCTAGCTCCTGTTCTAGGTCAAACTTTGGCTCCTCCGGGTCATCCTCCAGCTCATCATCATCGTCTATAGGCTCCTCCTCTGCTGGGTCCTCATCATCCATAGGCTCCTTATCTCCATCTCCGTCGATGTCCTCGTCAGGATGCTCATCCACTGGCTTTGGGTCCTCCTCTCCCTGAATTGGATCAGGTTCTGGAACTGGCATGTCAGGTACCAGTGATGGTGGGGCTGCCAGTGCTGGTGCAGCTACAGGCTCTAGTGGAACTAGCCCGGCTAAAATAGCTCACAACTCAATCTCATCTACCTCTAGCTTACTCTAAATCAATCTAGCCATCTTCTGGTATATGACTGCTCGGGTCATAGCATAGTGATACGCATCCATACGTATCTCTGTCGTGTGTGTCATGCCCACAACATAGAGACAAGTTCACATCCTCTCCTCTAAGTATCGACTAGCTATCTGGCGAATGTGGCTCTGGTATATCTCTGGTATGGCTGGCTCCACGATATCATGATGGATAACATGTCCGCCAAAAGAATCATCCACAAATAGGTAAAAATCCGGATCTATGCTAACCTACAAAGGAAACTATCTATCGTCAGGAGGACAAACTTATCTTAAACTCATATATCATCTGAGGGAATCTTAAATACTAGGACCAAATGGTGTGGAATCATTAGTAAACGAAAGTATCACAACCTAGAGCTCTGATACCAAAAATCCATGTCATACCCCGGAGCAGCAAAAATAGAGAAAAATAATTTTCCTTTTTGGGTCCATAGAGAATGATGGGTGAATGTCACTAATTATCCACACCACACAGTACTAATCCAACTAATAAACAGGAACATAAGCAAACTGAATATATGATAATAGTTGTATCCATTACAAACATCAGAGTGGTCCGTAGGATCACTACAGGTCTGGAAACAACATATGCCCAAGTGCTCGAAAACTAAAACTAATAAAATCCAACCAAAATATAAAGTAGGAATATAAACTACTATCAATCTTCAGATCTTTAGCTAGCGTAAGGGAAGTCGTCAGCGTAACAGCCTTCTCCGGCATAACCAACATTAGTGGGGCCACCCTCTGTATAATCCAACTTCGGGTAGTAGCTATTATTCCCTGCATTATTAAGAACAGGGTATTCTGGACGGGAAATGTCTAGGCAATAACGGTCGTCAGCATACTGAGAGCTGAGTGAATAGAAACTCGCAAGGTACCAAATAACGTATTCACTAGTTATGAAAGTCATAAGATATAGTTCTACTAACTAATATCTTCTCTTTATTCCAATGTTGTTACTCAACCCTTATCATCTTTTTATCTTGAGACCGATAATGACACGATAGCCAACATACTTTGACCGAAAGAATAGACTCAATCGTTCACCTTATATAACATACCTTCGTTCTGTTCATTGCTCATTAAGGATATATACAATCCACCGCATATCATGGACACCACGTCAGTCCATCCCCTACTCGTTAAGGATATAATCCATCCATCGCATATCAGGGATGCGACGCTTTGAACAACAACATATTAAATATTTTGCCACGACTCATCAATGCATACCAATGTTCTGTCATCCACGGTTCTAGTCATTGGTTCAGTCGGTACATAGTAATCTATAATTTACTTTTATTCTTCTCTTTTTATTTTTTTTCTTCTATTTTTATTTTTTTTCTTCTATATAGATGGGTCGATATTTTTCTGAAAAAGTCTCAATAAGAATTCCAATTTTATTGTATGAATGCAACATTTTTTTAAATAACAAAATAAGATAAATAACAACGAATAAACGAGTTCTTTTTGAATCTGCATCTTTAAGTGACTCAATAGGACCGATTTACGAATCTCACACTTCTTCGAGTACCAAAGATTCAACTCAAAAGGAATCATTTTAAATAGTTAAAAAAAAAAATTATAATTGAAAAAGTTTCCTACTTTGACATCATTATTTGAATAAAGGTTTACAATAAGGACCACACATAAGAGAGAGAAATCTCTCTTTCTTTTCGAATTGAATCATGAATGATTTAAAGCTGATAGATATATCTTAGGACTACATGGTCCTGCTCACTACTCGTTAAGGATATAAACCATCCACCACATGTGAAAGCATATCATGACCAGACGTCCGCCCACATACCATTTCTAGAACTTATCAAACCTATTTAAGCTCAGTATTAATACCAATACATGACAATTCCCATGTGGCTTAACTACTTTGATTGAAATCAACAGATATCGAACCTATACATGAACTGCATAGTATCTAACGTCATTACATTAATCCATTATTCTTAATTGTACTTATCTTTATTGTCACATTATCCCTGATCCACCCATAATCGCATAATGAAAGTCTGAATCGAGAATCGAACCTTCGAACCTCTTATAAAATAAACAAAAGGAACAATCTATGTTCTGTTAAGTTCGATCGATTGAACTCAAAGGTCGTCTTCTCTAGAGGTTTTGGACAGTGAAAATCCAGATGTGTTAAGATGTGTTTAGGTCCGTTAATTTATGTCCAAAACTTGTAAAACATCATAAAACAGGTACCAAGTGAGTTTAGAACTCATCGAATTTCGTAAGGGCATGTTTGGCAAAGTGTCAAGCTTGAACTCCTCCAATTGTGGTCTTCTCTCCTTCTCTGTTTGTCTGTCTCTCTCTCTCTCTCTGTCTGTCTCTCTCTCTCTCTCTCTCTCTCTCTCTCTCTCTCTCTCTCTCCTTTTTTCTCCTCTACTTCTTCTCATTCTTCTTCTTCTTCTTCTTCTTCTTCTTCTTCTTCTTCTTCTCTCTCTCTCTCTCTCTCTCTCTCTCTCTCTCTCTCTCTCTCTCTCTCTCTCTCAGAATATGTATATATATACCATATGTGTATATATATGTGTGTGTATAATATATATCAAACACAAGCACACAAACTCTCTCTCACAAATTTTGGTTTTCTAAACACACTACACATACGAAATATACATATATATAGGAGGGAGGTTATGAGGGCAGGTGGCAATGTTTGCGTGAACTGCAGATAAAATATATAAGTGCGTTTGATCGATCAAATTATGCTCGATCGTTCGAAAGTGATTCGACCAGTTTTGATTGATTGAAAAGGGGTTCGATTGATTAAAATAGGGACCACGTAATAAATTCAAGTCAGTAAGGTTTCGATCGATTGAATAGGATTCGATCGCTTGAAGAAAGAATCCTCGATCGCTCTGACTTCGATCGATTGAAAGTGAACTTCAAGGATGATCAAATGAAATATACAGAATCTTATTGTATTAATAAAATTGAAAATACAGTGTATTACAGTAAGTAACCAATGAAACTACAAAAAGTTGAGTAATAATTGGTGCACATAAAATGTGCACATAAAGATCTGGGCCATTAATTTCGATGGATCTCTTATGTGCAGGCATGGACCCCACAGAAATGAATGGCCCAGGTCTTTATGTGCACACTTTATGTGCATATAGAATTACCCCAAAAAGTTTTGCAAAGTTGGATGAAAACTAGTGGGATGGCGAGTGGTAATATTTTTTTTTTTTACATTGTGGTCCATACATATTAGAGGGGTCAAATGGATCGGGCTGGGCTCGGTCAAAGATGGTTTGACCAGGCTTTGGGCCAGGCCGAGGCAGGCCTAGAAAGATGGCGGGCTGGGCCAAAAATGGGAGAAAGTGTGTCCCCTAGCTAGTGGGGCAGGCTAGGGGAGTTAGGTTAGGGGTGGGCTATGGGCGGGTTAGGTTGGGTCGGGCTGGTTGTTTGAATTGGTTGGGGGAGGTTTTTTTTTAAAAAGTAAAGTTATTTGAATTTAGGGGGGGAGTTTTTTGAAAAAGTAAAGTAATATTATATGTTTTAATATTTATATATGTTACTATGTTAGAATGTTCAAGAGTTTTTTGAAAAACTAAAGTAATTAATCAATGTTTATAATAAAATAATTTTTCTTAACCAAGTATAATAAAAATAAAAAATAAATATAATTTACATATCATTTATTAATGTTTTACTTAACTAAATATAACGATATGAGTAAATAATAAGAAAACCCCAAGATTGTTTGACAAAACTAAATAAATAAATAAATAATCAAACATTGAATAAGAATTAGAGATTACTTAACATTGATATAATAAAAACTAAAGATTACATAAACAATTTTAGATAATTGGATAATTTTTTAAAAAAATTTATTAAGCCGTTCACAATTTATACTCATGCGGGCCAGGAGTATTACATTTATTTTGGAAATGATTGATCTTCAATTCTTCAATCTTCAATTTTCTTCATTAACATCCAAATTTTCGATATCATGTATAACATCATCTTTGTGATCTTGAGTTCGACATTGTGCACGATCCCAATTCTCAAGCACATTAAGCAGTCCAACATCTCTGCGGATAATCGGGTTCATTATTCTCTGCGTCCAAATCCTCAATCTCATTTGGATCGCCTAAGTTTTAAAAAAATGAAAAGTTAGTGGTGGAAGTGGTGTTCTATTTTCGCAGCTCTTGAACTTGATGCCATTTTTTTCAAAAAAGGAAGGGGGGAAGAAAGACTAAATTATTTTTGGAAAAAAAAAACATGCAAAACCAAATAAATTTACCTCAACCAAGTAGAAGAAGTAGAACTATGAATAATAACAAGAGTTGAACTTGAGAAGTTCTTTTGCAAAATAAATTGCTTGATAATCTTGAATTCTTGATCACCCAACTTGTATTGTAGAACTGCTTTTGCCATCTAGAGAGCTCTTTGATAGTTGATTACTTGAATAATCAAGTAAATCAACTAGTAGAAGTACTTTCGCAAACTGAATTTAGTTTGCAAATTAAACTAGTAGAAGACACATTATATCGTGTTGGACGTGGATGTGGGCTTGAGATCAAGCCGAGGACACATTATGTTACACCCGTCCCGGGAATATATATTATTTTTAAATACATAAGTGAATTTCTAGAATTATTAATGCTGATTAATAATTGAGATGAATAGTTGATTCGAGGTCAACTGAAGGTGTCAAGTGAGGACACAGAAAGTTGGGAATTCATGAAGCTTTGAAATGATTAAAATGACATTTAAGTGATTAAATGTTATTTGACATAACTGGTATATGTGAATAGTAATTATGTCTGTGTAGTGTAATTTTTGGTAGTTTTAATCTTGATAAAGATCAATTAGAACGAACTAGAGATAACCAATAGGATGAGTTGCATAAAAGGTATGTTATCTAGAAATTTCACGAAATTAGTTTTCGGAACGTAATTATGGCGACAAACGGAACTTAGACAAAAACTTTTATAAATTATGGTTTTCACTCGTGAAGTAATAAATTAAACGTGTAAGACGTTTCGGGGAATAATTAGAAGTTTTGAGAACTTGTGGGGAGTTAAATGCAATTTTTGAGAGTCAAGCCTATATATAGAAAGTGGCAAGATATTTGTTCATTACAACTTTTTCTAAAAACCTAAGTTGAGAGCTAAAGAGGGAGATTTGGTTGCTTCGGACTTCAAGACACCAATCGACGTCCGTTTGTTCGTCAGTTTTTCACCAAATTTCATATGCGAACTCCTTGAGGTAAAAGCTTCATTTTGATAGTTGTTAGGCCTCGTTTGGCTAAGTTTTGATAAAATCATAATTCTAGAAATTTGGAAAAAACGTGTAAATACTTGTAGGTTTTGCGTATAATCAGAGATTCAGCGTAGACTTAGTCTCCTAGTACTTCTCTTGAAACTCTAGGCCCGTAGCTTGAGGTATGAATTTCTAGCCTATGTTATATAGAAAAATTTACATGTTTTGATTATCGTAGTCGAAATTGTGATTTGGACAAAATTCATGTATTAATTTTAGGCCTGCTAATTATGCACACTAATGATTGTGAAAAGCATGTCTAATTATATGTGAGCACGTTAGGTGATTATATAGGTCAGAAGGGGGGGGGGGGGGGGGACTTATACAATTTCATTCGGAGTAAGCTTCTCGATGTTTGAGAATTTAGTAGCGATAGCTACTGTGCATGGTTTAAGGCTTGGACTTGCCAGGGCACTTGGGGTGCAACAGTTGTAGGCTTGGACTAGCCACGGACATCGCAGTTTAAGACTTAGACTTGCCGCTACCGGATGAATTCGTATTTTTTCCCTAGAGACCATTTGATGTGAATTACGATGTTGAAGCATGATTTTGTCATATATCCCTATGTTAGAAATTGTGCACTCAGCATATAGCTGAGCGGTGGAGATTTACTCCATTGCAGGTGATAAGAAGAAAGGAAAGAAAAAGCGTGAGGAGTGAGGCCGTGGGAATGATAGGATCATCCTCTTGTACATGTTTTTGCTTTACATTCCAATGTTGTAAAATATGTTTTAAGGATCTAGTACTACGTTTGGTTGTAACTTGGAAACCATGGAATGATTGTATAATGTTGTATTAAGTAGTAAAACTTCTTTTGGTTATGTTGTAATGAATCCAAACTCATGGATTCACGTTTTGTTTACTTAACTTGTTGAATTTTGATTTTTAAGGAACGTTGTTAATGCTTTTATGAATCGAACTAAATGGACCTTAACTTTTTCCAACTTCGTTTTCTTTCCAATGCTTAGCATGATTTTATGCTAGTCCTTATAGTCGTGTTATGGTTCGAAAGATTGGATGGAAGTATGAGAGCTGGGGAGTTTCCAAATGTGAAGGTTGGGTGACTTTCTTGGCAAATTCTGTTGTCAAAAGAGAATTCGCCAAGGGGTCATTTAAACGGTAGAAGAGGGTCGTTCGACCGATCAACCGGTTAAATGACCCCCTGCATGAAATCTTTTTCTACCCCTTCTGAAAATTATTTAAATGTTTTGGTTGGTTCTTAGGGTACTTTTAGAGTCCCTTTCAACATTAATTCATTCGTTTCAAAATATAATTACGTTTTCACTTGTATACGGATTTTACAACTTGGAGGGTATTGTTTCCAAAAGTTTTGAATGCTCATGTTGTTTTAAGTTTCTTTTCCGCTGCTATGATTATTTTTAATGAATTTGATGAGTCATGGTGGCGTGTCATGTGTCCTATTTCCGCCCGTAGCGGGATGGTCGTGACACATTATATCGTGTCCACCCCGACCCTATAACATGTCTCGTGTTAGACATGTCCAGGCCCTTAGCAGGCCAGGCCAGGCTTTTAGCCCTCCAAAACCGGGTCAGACGCAGGCCAACCCGCCATAATTGATACATCTAACACATATATATATATATATATATGTGTATATATAGTTGTAGTATCCGGCCGTTGACAGAGAGACGTTGGAGACAAGACCAGCCCGCTAAGGCTCAACCGAAAGTGTGTTAGCCGGCTAAGACTCTGCCGACCAATGCTCAGTTGGCTCTCCTTCTGTCGGCTACTTCCAGTCGGCGCTCCTTTTGCCAGTTCAATTCGGTCGATCCAAACGATGTATTCACACCCCTCCCATTTCGGGATTTCCATCTTTCGTTTAGGAACTTAACTTAGGGTGTGTTTGATAACCCAATTAAGTGATGAAAAAGAAAATTTTCAGCACTTAATTTTTTCAGTGCGTTTGATAACGTACCACTTAATTGAAAAAACAGTAAAAAAAAAAAATCCACTAAAATGTTAAGGGAAAATTTTCTACTGAAAATTATCACTGAATGTAGTCTATTTTACTTCTTAAAACACTGTTTTGAGTATTTCAAAGACAAATCACTTAAAATTTTCAGTACCTAAATTCAGCACTTAATTTTCAGTAATTAATTTCCAGTTTATCAAACACACCCTTCATTTTATCTATACCCTATTTGTCCTATGAGCCCCTTCCTCACAAGATCTCTATAACCTATTAGCCCTCAATTCACTTGACACCTTCATTGCCGCACGAAAAGCTCAGTGCTGGTATTAGCAACACTTGGAGATCTCTTCCGACGCCATTTTTGATCGAAAAGTAGCAGCTTTTTTGTTGATTGATTTGTGTAATTTCCCCCAGTTTGTTCGTCAACCTAAAACCTATGTAAGTCAGATTTTATCATGAAAAATCTAGGGTTTTAATTACTAGTACTATTTTATTGAATGATTCAAAGTATGTTTCTAGATTTTTGATTTGGGTTTTCTATTCTTTTTCTTTGTAGCTGTATCTTTCTCACAATCTCTTTCAAAGTTATAGCGATTCAGTATTTGTTTATTGGGTTCTTGTTCAAATGCTAACTTTAACTTTCAATCAAATTAGGGTTTGTTATTCACAATTTGCATAAAGCATTTTAATATTGAAACTCACCATCTTGAATTTTATTCATTATGAAAAATGGAAATTTTCGATCATTTTCCTTTACATCTCATTCCTAGGTTGTTGTAAGTTGATATAATTGGTGAGTTTAAGCGATGGAGTACTGTATAGCATAACTACCATTTTTTCAAATGACCTAACTTAAGATGACGGACGAATGAATTTATTCAATTTCATGATTGGAAGCACAAACAGGCCTTAGGATTTTGAAATTTTGCTTCCATTGCAGTTATTTATTGTAATCATTCCCGTTTTCTGGTTCTTTCGTTCTATACATTAAATTTCTTTCTGAAATTATCTGAATGTTTTATGTTCTTCAGAATATTCATTCTTTGGTAATTATCGGTGAATAGCTGCATATGGCTTGAAGGGAAGTGAGTATATTCATTCTTACTCATTGAGGACTGATAAGGAGTTATCACAGACAACGTTAACACAAGCAGCAACCTCTTTAATCCATGTTACCGTGGTTTTGGATACGGTTAATTTTCATAGAACACTTATCTGCATTGAGTCAGCTATAGAACATGTATAATATGAGAGCTAAGTTCAATGCTTTAATCCAATTACGCCACTTATTCGCTGTCTCTCGGAACTTTGCCTCCCTACCCATCAATTCTTTTCCTCCCAAAACCCCAATTTCCAACGCCCGCATATGCTGGACCAGTGCAGCTGTAGTAGAAGAGGCACTAGAAGAAAAAATACATATAGAAGAGATAAGAGATGTACCTAAGGACTCTGCAGAAGTCTTTAGGAGATGGGGTTGTAGCGAAACTGATATATTGAAAATTTTTATTCGCCGGCCTTCTTTACGCAGCATTGACCTCACTAACCTTCAATCCAAACTCAAGTTACTTGCCAACTTGTCCATCTCAGCATCCGACCTCATCAAAATCATCAACTGTCGCCCACGCTTTCTTAATTGTCGTATAAATAATTGCTTTGATGAGCGCCTTGAATATCTTAAAAGGTTGTTTGGATCAAGGGAAGTGCTTCTAACAGCCATTGTTCGAAACCCCTCTCTCCTCACCTATGATTTCCATAACAGAATTAAACCTGTCATTGCCACATATGAAGAAATGGGTGTCAGCAGAAACGACTTGATTCCCATGCTCCTATCTCGCCCCACCTTAATTCCTCGGTCCTCATTTAATGATGAGAAGCTGGACTACATTCGCAGAACTGGGATTTCGAATGCTTCCAAGATGTATAAATATGTTGTCACCCTCATTGCCATCTCGCGCCTGGAGACGATCCGCGAGAAGATTACAAACTTTGAGAAGTTTGGGTTTTCAGACGATGAGGTTTTGGGTCTTGTGGGACGCTCTCCTCTGATATTAACATTGTCGATTGACAAAGTTCAGAGGAACATGACTTTTGTAATGGGCACAATGAAATTACCTGCCAGTGTGGTATTTGGTCATCCATTTCTGTTGTTCTCTAATTTGGAGGCTGTGTTGAAGCCGCGGGTTCTTCTCGCTGGGAAGATACAGGAAATGGGTCTTTCTCCAGATATGAAGGGGCCTGTGATGTTGACGGCATTGAGGATGAAAGAGAAGCGGTTTGTCAAGGCATTTATTAACTGTCACCCAAAGGATGTTGCCAGTGAACTGATGAAGTACTATACAAATGCAAAAGATGTCAAGCGATTGGCAGTTTCCTCAAAAAAGAACGTACACAAGGGATTCCCTTTCTGAACAATTTTGGCCACCAGGTGTTCTCAACTTTTCTCAGAATCATCTAGCTGTAATTCACAATGTGCATTTTCTTGAACTTGGTGCACTGTTGCACGCACCAGCACAACTTCTTCTTTGTTTTGTTTTTTGGTTTCGGATGTGGTGGGTGGGTAATACATTGCATTATACCAGAATTATGGTGATTAGTAGTTGTGATGCACAATTCAATTTTCTTACATAAGTTTTGCTTTTCCACTTACATCCCTTTACTATTTCATTTGAGATTGCTCTTTCACTTCACATAGGCAAACGAATTTAGTAATTTACAAGATTGGATTCCTTCCGCAAGCTATGTACTGTGACTGCTGCTTTTGCTTTTTTAAAAAAAAAAAAAAAAACAATCAATGACGGTTAATACTGCAAATAATTGGGCCCAATACCTGTTAATTTGCTTATTTTAACAGCCATTTTTTCATGCAAGAAGAGAAAATTGTAGACTGTAAAGAAGACATCACTTAATGAATATAAGGATGAATTTTAGCAAAAGGAAAAATGCATATGAGGATGAAGATAAGTATGAGTAAAGTTCTTGCCAATAACACTCTTTTTTTTTTTTAAAATTGAAAAGAGACCGGAGTCCACCTTTCTTTCTTTTCCCCCCCTAAAGCTCTATGCATGTGAGAGATTTAGATCTGAAACTGTTCGCTGGTGGGGCTCCGCCTTTGCTGCATGGAAGCTTAGATTCCACTGTACTTCTCTTATTTTGATGATTCATCTCTCTCTCTCTCTCTCTCTCTCTCTCTCTCTCTCTCTCTCTCTCTCTCTCTCTCTCTCTCTCTCTCTCTCACACACACACACACACACACACACACACACAAAGTCGTTCCCACGAGTTGATAATTTTCGTAGCTCAATTTTGTACCTTTTGTTCTGTCTCAGTTCATATCATATTTGTAGAGTTTCAATCTTTGCAAGTGACTCTATCAAAGCAAATCTGGTTTTGAGGAGTATTAATAGGAATCAGGTAATTGGACAACATGATTTGTTGTTGATTTTCAATCTTTTTGTATGGTTTCTGTGTTAATGCTGGTATGGGTGTTGAGTGTGGGATTTAATTTGAATTTGTGATTTGAATTGCAATAAGGGTTGAACTTTAGAAGAACTGTTTGATTTCGGTCGTTCAAATCCTAGGTATGTTAGGGATTTGATTGTTTAGGTTTGAGAATTTCTAGAAGTGTTCTGAGTGATGGCTGTGGAAGTATCCAGTGGAGAGAACATCGTTACTACATAAACCGCCTCCGAACGCATCTCCATTGCGAAATGCCAAATTTTTGCAGGTATAACGTACACGGTTTTTTTTTTTAATGTATTTATTCAGATGTGATCTCATGCAATTAATCTGTTCTCCTTTATATCCCCAACTATTATTACTATAACATTCTTAATTCAGTTTAGGTTTCAATGATTGAGTTGGTTTCTCAAAACAATTCTCCTTATTTAGAGGTCATGTAACATTCAGTACTACTCTTTCTGGGTTGTGAACAAAAAGTTGTGGGAAAGTTGTGGGTGAAGTAGTATTACTCTTTCTGTACAGCTATAAGCATTGCAATCACTGGTTTTATCAGTTGTGAATATGATATATAATTCTACACATTCATGAATTACGTCAAAAATCTATGTTATGTAGTTTTTCTTTAAACAGAAAATAGTGCATCAAAATTCTTCTGCAATTTGACTGGCAGTTTGAGTGATTAAGCTGCACTATTGATATCCTAACAACTCTGCTCATATTTGTTATTTTAAGTTTGATAAGTATCATTTGGTCTATACTCTATACCAAAAGTGGGTGGTTTGCTAAATTGAATAATCAATGCACCTAAGATGTCCAAAATGCATGGCAAAACCTAATTTTTAGCCAAAATAAAGAGCTGAAACTCTAAAATCCATCCCCATATCCAACATACTAGCTATCTGGATGCTATCTCCCCGGCTCTCCAGATTTGGATATCCCTCTCCAAATCTCCAACAAATTTTTTGAAGTGTGAACTGGCAATCTCAACTCTCAGAATAACAAAGTAAAGTATACAGTAAATGGAGAGTAGTGTTGGAGCTGACTCTCAAAAAGTGGCTAGCTAAAATAGAGAAGAGGAGTTTTTAGTTAAAAACTAGTTCAATTTTGCCCAAAAACTCTACTTCTATATTTTAGAGAGTCATTTTTTAAGAGTCAACTACAACATTGTTCTCCGTTTTTGCACTCTATTTTACTTTATTCTGTTTTTGATCCGTTATGATTTGTGATCATTGTACTTCAATAAATTGACCGTTAGGGATTTGGAATTGGCTCTCATGTGGGAGAGCTGGATAGCTAGTTTCCAAACTAGTATTCCCTCTGTATCATTTTATATGACTACTTTTCCTTTTTTAGTTGTCCCAAAACTAGTGATCACCGGCTATTAAATGCATATATTGCACTCACTTTCCAACATTGCCCTTCCTAAATTTGAAACCTGGAGTACTTAGTAAAGTGAAGTAAATTAGTTGTGAGGTTTATCTAAAGGGGCAAATTTGGAAGAAAAAAAAAATTTAATGCCAAATAATGCATTAGATGATGTTTGCTTAAAAAGTTGGGTATACGAAGATAGTCACATACAATGGGACTGAGGAAGTACCAGCTACTAGTTTGTTACTGACACTTTCTTTTTTTTGGGCTAAAAATAGGATTTTCTACCGTATTGGAGATGCTATTACTGTAAACTCTACACTTCTGGGATCCGTTAGATTAGATGGCAGATATTTTCATTTTATCTTTTTTCGGAACTTCACTTACTTTCTGTTTCAGAGTTTAGAGGAATTTTGTCTAAGTTTTGTTTGACTTTGCACTTATACTTAAAATAATACGTGTTTAAGTGGATAGTTCTTGTTTTTTTTCTCCCCCCTGGTTTTGGTTTGTCATTACTCTGTTGAACTTCTTAATAATTCCTGTGTCGATTACAGCATTGAGGTAGAATGTAGTCAAGATGTGTACTTGTGTAGTTTCCTAGAGGTTATCATTTGTGGGTATACTTGCATCTTTTTTATTAGTTTGTTTATGGATTACTTTGACATTTGTCTCATCAAATATATATATATATATATATATATGACAGGCTAACTTGACGATCTTGATTACTGGAGGAGCTGGATTCATTGGCTCTCATCTTGTGGACAAATTGATGGAAAATGAGAAAAATAAAAATGAGGTGATCAATTCTCTGCACAAATTTGCAGCATGTTTGATAGTGTTCAATAGTTATATATGCTAGGTTGCGACATATATGTATTTATATATGTATGTATGTGTTAGGCATGTGAATATTCTACATGAGATGCACATTGCTAGAGCAAAAGGAAAGCCACAATGCAGTTACTTATTGCATATAATAAGATCTTACTTATCAAAAAAGAAATATATAGGGACAGGATCTTAAGTGCACTGATCCAGTGCACCGGCTTTTAAGCACAAAAAAAATCCGCGGGTTGCCCTGTTGACCCGTGCCCCGTTCTATATATATATATATGTGTGTGTGTGTGTGTGTGTGGTGTATTATAAAGCTCGCATATGTGCGTAGTTTACATATTGTTATTGTACTCAGGTGATTGTTGTGGATAACTACTTCATTGGCTCAAAGGACTTACCTAAAACAGTGGATTGGTCATCCAAGTCCCAAGGTGGTGGAGCTCATCAGTCATGGTATGTTGTTCTTGTATAGTATTTTAATTTATCAGATGTCTTTGCAAGGAAACTGAACCAAGAAGCATAGGTAATTCTGGAAAGGTGATGTGTCCACCTCCTTGTCAGTTGCCACCTAGGAAGTACCAGTGCAGGTGCAAGTGTGAGTGCGAGTGTATAAACTATTAAAAAAATATGCTTTTATGTCCTATATGCTTATACGTTGTCTTTAATTTTTTTGTATTGTAATTAAGACAAATAACAAGTGTAAATAAGCAATACTTGCTTTTTGGCGTGTAATCCAAGTCTCAACATTCTTAAATTGACTCAAAAAGTGTTTTAGAATTGTGTTGAGTTCCTGTTTTTTTTAAAAGAAAAACTAGTTGGGAAAAAAAAAATGATGTCGCATCCGAGAAGAATCCATGCATGTGCAGGTGCGGGTAAGCTCGGGAGTGGATTCTTGGACCTTTAAGAAGAATTTGAGTGCTTCCTTGGTTGTCACCATGACCATAATTTAAGAAATAAATTGTTTACCCAAGACACTTGGCGGACAAATATTGGAGCCTCGTCCAACACTCTTGGAGTCACTCATTTAAGTGTCAAGAGTAATGCTACACCCACACGGGCCACATCTAATTTCACACCCAACAATACTGGCCATTGATTCCAGTAGGCTCCATGTGCGTTCCACATGGGTCCTACACGGGATCCACCAGAATTAAGGATCAGGATGTGTTGGGTGTGAAATTTGGTGTGGAATTTGATGTGGGTGTGGCATCTTTGAAGTGTCAAACCTTTCTTTTTCTATCACAAGGCAAGCATGCAATTCTCATTTTCTGATTGAGAGGACATTGATACATTTATAAACATGAAGCACAATGTAAGAGAATATTAGTATTAGGTGTGGTAGTATATCTATAAGGCTATGTTTGGTGCGCCGGAGATGGGGTCGGATAGGATAAAAATTATACTATACATCGTATGGGAAAAAAAAAAATTCAGATTTTTTTTTTCAAAATTTTTTTTTTCAATTTTTTTTTAGTTTTTTTTTTCAATTTTTATTTTTTTCAATTTTTTTTTCATATATTTTTTTCTTGATTCTATTTTTTGTCAATTTTTTTCCCAGATTTTTGTTTTCAAAATTTTCCCCCTTTTTTTTAGATTTTTTTTTTCATATTTGTTTTTTTTTTCCCAGATATGTTTTTTTTTTTTTTTTCGTTTTTTCAGAATTATTATTATTATTTTTTTTTTTGGAGTTAAAAAAATTAAAACAATAATTTAGTTATTATCCGGAACTTATATCTCGGCACGATCAAACACAAGGTTAGGATAAAACAGCTTATCCGACAGTTTTATCCAGCATAATAGCTTATTCGACAGGATTACTAATCCAGTCCGATCCTGCCTTATCCAATCCAATCTGAATCTCCTTCAACCTTCGTCTCTCGTAAAGTGTAATTCTTAATATAGAAACAAAACACAGGTGATTAGTTTTGGGGGCTCTTATCCTACAACATGAAGGTTATAGGATAGTATTGTACACCAATTTTTACCGACCGATAAAAATATTTTAGCGACCAAAAAAACTTTTAGCGACATATCTTTTTAAAATATTTCGTCGCTAAAGGTGGGGAAAAAAATTTGTCGCTAAAGGTGAAAATTTTCATCACTAAAAGAGTTTTTTTCGTCGCTAAAAGGGTACCGCGTTGTAAGTTAGCATTTCCCATTAATTTTAGTTATATACGTAAATATACACACATCAAAACAGTTAATTTATATGGTCCCATCCTCATCTCATTTATCTCCAACTACCTCTATAAGGCTTCCCAACTCCGTACTATATTTCTAAGAATATTGATGCAGCTATATGGATGATACTTGATCAAAGTTTGTTGCTTTGGGTGTAGAATTATTTACACAGTAGCCAAGTCACATAACCTTCTTAGTCTATGTTTGGTTCATGGATTTTGTGAGTGAAAGATAAGGGAAAGAAAAAGTCGAAAACAAGAAGGAAAACTAGTTCTCTCATGTTTTCCGTGTTTTACATCATGCACAGAATGACGCACAACGTTCAAAAAAAAAAAAAATTATTTCCAACTTACTACCATTTCTTTCCTATTTTACTCGTCGTTTTTCCTTTGTTATCTTTTCTTTTCCCTCACTCAATCCAAGAACCAAACAAAGCCTTAGTGATCTGTATTTGCTCCATATCCTAAGGATCATATTTCCTATAATTTCAATTCTTCTTTTCCCCTCTGAACCTGTTTTTCCTTCCTAATTTCTTGATTCTCTTTCAACATGGTGTCATCCTATAATATAGAAAATAATGAGCTATGTTTTCATGCAGATGTTACGGAGCTAAATGTTAATGGAAATTGATCAAATATACCAATATTGCTTGTCTTGGTTTGCCAATATTCTCCATATACAATCCTGTAAAGGTGTGATAAACATTATTTTACATGTCTGCTTCATTATTTCCCATTGGTGAGGTACTACACTTACTGTTCTTCAAATTTGTTTAGCCATGTTATTAGCGAACTCGTGAATTTTGAAAATATTTAAGTATTTTGATGGTTTTGGTGCCGAAGAATTGAAGCAAAAAAGAAGAAGAAAATATCGAAATAAGAGAAAGAAGATCAAGGGTCCCAATCCTATTATCTTAAAATGCAATTCAATGTAAACACAATATCAAAATTGTTTATCATCATCCATTGATTTATTACCTAAACCTAAGGCTAGGGGTGTTTACAAGTGGAGTTCATATATGTTTTAGTATTTGTTTGTGTATTCAATGAGTTTGAAATTCATGCATGAGCTTCACTTGTTTATTAGACGAGTCAAGCCTGAGCCATGCTCATTTATTTTTGAGTTTGGTTTGCTTATTAAACGAGCCTACAATTCAAGTTTGACGGATGAGCTGTAATTGGTTCAATAACTTTTTATTCAGGCTTGACATTGACTCGTATAAACGAGTTGAGGTCATGTATTCTCTAAAACTCATAATTTTATAATAAATGTATATATATATATATATATATAAGTTAGTATACAAGTCCTTTTATCAAGTCTATTCACGAGCCTCCCAATTAGCCTTATACAAACATGTTCACGAGCTTTTTCGAACAGAGTTCATTTGTGTTCAAGCTTGGTTTGTTTTCTAAATGACCTTGAAATCTAGGCTTAAGATTGGCTTGTTTATTATACGAGATAAGCCAAGCCTTCATCAAATATATTTGTGAGGGTTTGTTGAGTTGCTCATCTTGTATACAACTTCTTGTTATCAGTATGGATAATTCTGATTTGAAGTTAAATGAAACTCGAGTAAAACTTTAGGCATACCCATTTCCACAACTTCACCCCCCACAACCTTATGTGGCAACTATGTAGTGAGAATATCATATGTGAGGTTGTGTTAAATGGTGGGTTTCATCCCACTACATGATTGCCACATAAGGTTGTGGAGAGTGAGGTTGTGGAAATGGGTGTGCTTGAAGTTTTACTCGTAAAACTCAAGTAAAATAAGGGTAAAATGCATTTTGTACTCTCAAATTATAGCATGTTTGACACTTTGGTCTTTAAACAAATTTTTTTTTTTGCAGTTTGGTCCATCAACTAACATTTTATGGCAGTTTGCCCCCTTTGTCACTTTTAGTGATGGAAAAAAGTCACTTTTAGTGATGCCAAAAGTGACGCTAAAAGTGACGGAGAGGCCAAACTGCACAAAATGTTAGTTGATGGACCAAAATGTGGAAAAAAATAATAATAATAATAAATAAATAAATTATTTAGGGACTAAAGTGTCAAACATGGTATAATTTTAGGGTACAAAACGCATTTAACCTTTAAAATAATTAAAATTTTGGTTTTAGCTCGAGTCCTTATCAATTCTCCTGAGAATAGCTCGACTATCCCAAACCAAACCCCATGGGCCCCTGGTTCTTCGTTTGGTATAGTTGGACTGTAGATTGTATAATTTGTATTGCCTGTTTGGCTGTTGGGCTGCAGATTGCGTTAAACAGTGAGCTTGGGTTTGGTTTAGCTTGGGTTTGGTTTAGTTTATCAAATACTAGGGGTAACTGGAATTGGTATTTTAAAAAAATAAAATAAAATAAAATAAAAACAGATGAGTTTGTGCAATTTACCCTTTTAAAAACATGTCCGATATGCTATGAAAACAATGAAAGAATTTGTGAACATGTGTGTGAATATGTCAAGACCATAGTTATCAAAACCGGACCGAGCGGCCATTTCAACCTATTGAATCGTGAACTGACAAAGTCATCTAGTTTGGTTCTTTAGTTGAATCATTTGTGCAAATTGAACCAGTAAGAACTGGTGTGAACCAATTAAAACGGTCGAACCAGTTTGTTGAACTAGTTAAATTACATTACTTGTCTAAAAATTTACACAAACCAAAAATGGAACTTGTGTTATGACCTCTAAATCACCATGAATTTGCCAAATTTTGTTTATATGATAAGTATTTACGGACGAAAAAAAAAATGTCATATTTATTTTCTTTAATAAAATTATTTATAATCATGGTATGAAAATCATTAAGCTCCTTAACCGATCCGTAGCCAATTGGAACTTCAAATTTCGGCTTTTTGCCAATTTGGCTGCCAAATATGGCACAGTAAACAGAAGAGCACTACTACACTCAAAACACTTTTTTACCCACTTTTTGACACTCAGTTTTAAATGCATGTACCCTGTGTTGTGTAAGTGGTGCATAGAAAAGTGTGAAAAATTCAAACAACACAAGGTACATGCATTTAAAGCATAGTGGGTCAAAAAGTGTGTAAAAAAGTGTGTACCTAACATTATTGTAAACAGAAACTTTAATGACTATTGACACAAATTTGTCCATACACAGTGTGTCATTTCTCACCAACAGTAGCATTTCTCGACTACATTTTGCTCCAATGGATACGTTCAATAAAATTGACCATTTTGCCCTTCACAAAAAACACTATAAATTTGGTACTCTACCCCAAATTCAACGAACCCCAACTATTATGTTCCTCTTTCTCCTCCATGATTGTGTGTTTTTATAATGTCATATTTTATGTAAAAGTTAAACTTATATTCAACTAATCATGAAATGAATGGTAGTTTTGTAAAAAAAAAAAAAGGCATTTGGATTGGCATGTAACATTAGGACATCAATGCCAAAATATAACATTTGATACTGTAGTAATGTCAAAAAAAAAAGTAATAATAATAATAAAATAACATTGACATGCTGTAGATGCTATAAGCTCGAGATCAAACCAAAAAACTGAAATCATTTTCTAAGCCTACTTATTCATTATAAAAAATGTACACTCTAGTAAACCTACAAAATGTACACTAGTAAACCTACATTAAAAATTGATTCTTTTGCCATGTGTAAGAAGCTGCTTAGAAAAGTTTAGAACCGATTCTGTAATTTCTCTGATTCACAAGTGAATTAATTTTACAAATTTAAATGTTAGGTAAATATCTTTTTGTGTGCATTGTAGACTGTGCTAATCTAAAATACTTCTTAAAGTGGGTTTTTTATCAAGCCAACATGATGTTGATTTTAATATAAAAATCATATATAAATAAGAATGAGACTTTACCGAGGGTCCAAGTCCTGTTTTGTGTATTCCCAAACTGGCCATCAATGGATAGACATTTTCAGTAAGAGTAATATTTGGGACACTAACAAATTTCACTAACACTCACACCCACTCTATCTCTCTCCTACTGGCACTGTGGGGTCTACAGTAGACCCCACAATGCCACTAGAAAAGAGATAAAGTGTGGATATAAGTGTTAGTGAGATTTGTTAGTGCCCCTAGCATTAGCATTGTAGTTTAGTATACAATATGCATATCATATGCAGAAACACATGCGACTTTTTTTTGTGTGTGTTTTTTTCTTTTTTTTGGGCCTTATGTCACTTCACTGTTTGGATTTCAGAGATGAGAGTTTGATAATTTGCACCTGTGAACAACTGCGGACTAAGACCTCCAAAACACGCGCGCGCGCGCACACACGCGCGGAAAGAAAGAGACCACTGGAAAGAAGAAACTGCTACCTAGGGGTGTCATTTGGAACAGAAATTCTGATTTCGATCGATTTCAATCCGAAAAATTCTGATTTTGGCAACTAAATATGCATTCTGAATTCCGAATTCCTGAATTCCAAAAATTCCGAAAAAAGAAATCGGATCGGAGTCGGAATTGTTTTTAGAATTCCGAAAATTCTAAAAAATTTCCGAAAATATTCCGAAATTGTATTTTCCGAAACTTTTCCGAAAATATTCCGAAATATTTTGAAAATTGTGTTCATCCCACATCGAAAAAAAAAAAGGGATGTAATGTGCTTCTATAAAAGGCCTACAAGTCTCAAGTGAAATCCCATTAAGCTTGAATTCCGAATATTCCGAATATTCTAAAAAATTCCAAAAATATTTCAAAAAATTCCGAATCTGATGAAATTCCGAAAATTCCAAAAATTCCGAAATTTCGGAATCGGAAATAATTTTGGAATTTCCAAAATTTCGGAACGGAATTCGGAATGCATTTTTGGCTTCCGAAAATTTTGGAATTTTTTCCGAAAGGGGTGATTCTGGTCTGTTCCGGCCAAAACACACCCCTCCTGCTACCAAATACTCCTCGTATTTCAGTCTCCCTCTCTATCCCACAGTCACAAAAGTAATAAGCACTCTTTAAGTTATCTAACTATTGAGGTTTCTTGAATCATTAATCAAGCTCAATTTCAGCTGAATTTTAATCTAATTATTCCATATACATTTCACTCATCGAGTGAAGAAATATTAAAGTTGAATTTGCCCCAGATCTTGAGATAGATGTATATAACTTTTGAAAAACAACAATGCTAGTTATACACACTTTTCTACATACTTTTTGACACACTATACTTTAAATACATGTGCCTTGTACTGTCTAAATTTCACATTTTTTTGTGCACTACTTACATAACACAAGATACATGCATTTAAAGCTGTATATCAAAAAGTGTGTAGAAAAGTGTGTGAGTGTAGTAGTGCTGTTGACACAAATTTTCGTCATCCCGCTGAGTTGTGTTCGTTTTGTAGGATTCAAAAATCTGTGTTTAACAAATTACCACTGCCGCTTGAGCGACATTGTTTATTGTTTGATTTGTGGTGTCCCTGTCTCCGATCTGCCATTAGGCAAATCGTTAATTATTTTTGACCTCCGAATAGCGCGATAAAAAGAAAACAAAATAAACAAAATAAACAAAAAGAAACAACAGATGGCAAACAAGAAGGAATTTTTATTGATTGAAAGAACGAATTTTGGTCTGTTTCTACATAGCTAGAATACATTATATTCGAATAAATTCTTTTTTACCAGAGGGTTTGGAACCCTTTACCTGATGAACTCCATTGTGTTTGATACTTTCGGGAGTCTTGTATTGACGTCTTCTTCTTCTGTTCTTCTACTTCTTCTAAAGAGGTTTTTCTCTCTCTAGCTTCTGTAGCTTTGTACGTCTGTTCTCTTTGTATTTCTCTGAGCTCTTAGTTTTAACCCTTTGTTTTGCTCGTCGATCTCTCTTATTCTCTATCTCCACTTTGATGCTTGGGGTTCTTTATTTATAGAGGACCTTAGTTCCTATCACATCTCTGTGAAATTTGATTTTTTAAAGATTTCAACGTCTTGTTTGAAATTCGAACTGTGATCTGATATCTTGACTAGAGGTCACATTTTAATTATTTGCATTGTCTCTATGAGATGATACGTATCTCTCTCCCAAGAATCTCAATTGAAGTTCCAATACAAAATTGAAATTCGAATTGTGACATGATAACTTGACTTGAGGTGACGTTTATCATGAGATGATACGTATTTCTTCAAGAATCTCAAGTGATATTTCAATATCTTATTTGAAATTCGAATGTCATTGAGATGCTTTGGATGACTCATGTATCATCAAGTGTCTCGTCAGATATTATGAATCTTGTTCGAAACTTGAGATACCTCATCTGTAACCCCAACTCTGCTTTGAAATTCGAACTTTGTATCTCACATGTATTGTGAAGATACGTGAGTCATATTTGGACTATAATGACTACTGTTTGAGTTTTGAAACCAATTTCATAGGTTGATTCTTATTGGGCCAGTTGACCTTATTGGGCCAATTTGATTGGCGTAGAAGAATGAACTGGTCTTAACCTTCTTTTGGGTTAAACTTGAATTTAGGTTTAAATTTATGTGCCAACAAGTGCTCTTTGGAAAAAAAAAAAAAGAGAGAGAGAGAGAGAAAGAGAGAGTATGTCAACCCCCTAATAATTCATTCCTTATTTGTTGTTTTATCCATATAGCATTAGCATTATATACCATCAGTATAGGAACCTGCTCTGTTGTTCCAAGTCAATTATTGGGTTGCTTTTTTCACACCCCTTCAGGCCCTTCTATACCATCAGTACAGGAAAAAGTCGTAACCATGAATCTCAGAATCAGTTAATTAGCAAGTTGATTTGAGCTTTATAGAATTTTGAAAATTTTGGGCCTTGATATTCGAGCTTCATAAATTCGTGTTAAATTGTTATTTTGTTCATTTTAAAAACTATACATGTTTCTATTTTTTACAAAGTATATACATATGGTACAGTCAGGCTCTAAAGAGGGCGCCCTTTTTTTCTTAAAGAGAGGACCTCTGTTTTGGCCGTCAGATTGTGTTTTCATTAATGACAGTTTTGTCATTTCACAGTTTTTAAATACGATCCAACGGTCAAAACAGAGGCCCTCTCTTTAATAAAGAGAGGGCGCCCTCTATAGAGAATCTTTAACATATGGTATTTATTTTCTAAAAATAAAGGTGCATTTTACGATCCACGATTTGACAACTACAGTCGAATGTCCAGACAAATTCACCAACTTGATGATTAAAACACTCCCCATCCTAAAAGAAACAACAGATCTGGGTCGCGTTGAATGAAAATGTCATTTTCAAATACTAGATTATCCTTCTCCAGCAATCAGAGTACCATTTGTGACCTTCCTAATTAGCCGGTGATCAGCACGGAGGAAGGAGATGAGTAATCTGGTGATACGGAGACACTGTGATACAAACGTATCATTAACAGCTAAAGTATAAGTTTAACCCTTTCCACATCGAAGCACGGCCTATCAACATTTCCACTAGGCACACCACTAGTGTGTGCATGACCACAAGTGCCTGTACACACACACTCACAGAGTAGCCTAATCAACACCTCCAATAACATACTGAAGAAAGACAAAAAAAAAAACATATCTCCCCATACTCCAAAGTATATACTATCTAACTGGATGGACATTAAGTTCTGAATAAGCATATGACTAAAGGAGGTTCAATATTCCATTAGTTTCCTCCATGTAAAGCACAAAGCAATTTCAATATCAATGAATTACAGGCAACACTAAATCTCAAATTCCAAGATTCTGTAATCAGAAAAAATGCATACATTAGCAGTAAAAGCATTAGTCCAATAATATATACAGGAGCATCCAAACAGAAGGCCAGTGCTACAATGCCTTCTTTTTGATATTACAACCACCATGTTTGTGAAAGAATGTTATGCTTGCCAAATTTTGAATGCCAAATTTTGAATCCCATATACATGTGGTAGTGGACCCACTGGATTTTGATTGGAGGATGTTCAGTGGAGGGAGACAATCGCAGTTGGAACCGGTTTGGGAACCCTGCAACTGCCATGGAAATCGCAAAAACTTGCACTTGCAAACAGCAAAGGCAATAGCAAATTTCTGCGATCGTGGTCACAATTGCCGAAGCGGTGCCAAACTTGGTGAAATCTTACAATGAATTTTCCATCCTTGGTACAGGTACATTCTACCCATATCCATATTGCATTACCCATGCTTTGACATAGCAAGAAGGCAAGAAATATTGACAAGGAAGCTTAACCAAAAGAGGCAGTTCATACGCCAAGCATTACATCAAAATTCAACCAGATTCTCTCATCATACCCCCTCAAAAAATAGCATTTATAAAATACAGCCTTTTTTTTTTGGAAGGAACATCACGACAGCTTCACATATACCCACCTTGTATGTTACACTGCAAAGGTCTTGCAGCCCCCTCTAGAGGGCCGTGACCCAGAACACACACTGCATTATAGAAGACCAGTGGAGTTGGGGCTAGATGAACTTGCCTTGTAACATCATTTGACATTTCCATAGTCCTTAAAAACTACGGGTACCTTAGTAACTTTATACATTGTTATAGCCCAAGGCTAGTACTTGGTAGAGTGTGTATTTTAAATTTCACTGTATTCCTATACAAGCAAGTCTACCAAGACAATTAAAACTATCACCAACTTTTTTGGCAATTTGTAGGACATGTTAATGGTGAATCTCTCAAAATGTCTTCAATAAGATTTCTTTGGAACACCTTCTCTTAACCTTCTTTTCTTCTCATTATTCTTACTTGGTATTGTACTTGAAAGCACTACTGCTGTAGACACCTTTAAAAGGCTTCAGTAAGATTCTAGTTCACCTTCTCAAAGCCTTCTTTTCTTCTCATTCCTCTTCTTTATCTTATTTGAAGCACTTCTGAACAACTATAATCCAAATCATTTATCCTAACGCCATTCTAACTCATTGCCATACAGAAGAAAGCCTTAAACCTCAGAGATAACCAATACATATTGAAGTGATAGTTCTAAGTTCTCAATCAAAAATTCCTAGAATAAGATAAAAGCCCCTCAAAGTCAAAATAACAACCCAACCACACAAACGCATGATTCTAGGCGGCTAGTTTGCCCATATTCATCCACAGTTATCGCATAATGATCCGCCATTTTCTTGGAGCCTTCTACACCGCCTAAGTTCTCTCATTTTACTTCAAGCTGTGAAAAACTTTGACGCAGTTGAACGCACATGTAGACCACCCAAGAGATCACGGTGAGGACAAGTAGTCCTTGAAGCTTAAGATCAAGTTCTTGTGAGTTATGACCATGGTTGTTAGAATCAGTCGATTCACAAGTCAGCTCATACGAGTCGATTCGAGCTTCATACAACCCATTACGATTCACAATTCAATACGATTCCCCGATTGATAATTTTGAACTTTAGAGTTTTACGTTTTAAGTGGAAGACTTCCAAACTTTTGAGCATTTACATTATACAAATTATTACAATTGCTATTTTGTTCATTTTAAGTATTTTACGTGTGCTGTACATGTATACGGTATACACTACATTATCATATGTTTTCTAACAAAAGTGAATCTTATGATTAATGCC
This sequence comes from Hydrangea macrophylla, assembly GCA_033977485.1. NCBI lineage: Eukaryota > Viridiplantae > Streptophyta > Magnoliopsida > Cornales > Hydrangeaceae > Hydrangea > Hydrangea macrophylla. Next base: position 32,143,867 of record CM066999.1, on the reverse strand, counting down.
AATGGTTCATAATTTTGACAAATTGCTTCATAATTTGACAACAATGCATGTGAGATGACCTTAGGGACAGAAGACTTATCACATTGTAAAGGTCAGAAGAAACTACCACCCAGTAGTCAGACACTGGCTTCATGGTCTAATAAATCTTCTATCTTAAACATTACAAAACAAAACACTCTTCAATACTAGGGTACAAGAACACAACCGTAGTCCCCACAATACAGAGTGATATCCTTCATTTCATATATACAAGCACGAATAATGAGTGATAGACAGACATCAAATTCCATGATTGACTAGTACACCACAGTTGGAATGAATAGGAAATATGAGGGTGGCCAGTTAAATAAACGAACAAAGCTAAGTGAAGGACGTTATATTCTAAAGCAAAGGTAGTGTGACAACTGACAACCTGCATCTAGTTTTATTTAATACAACACAAAAGAGCACCAAACACAAGGAATTAGAAATTTTCGATAACCAGATGAATTGAAGTCTGGTTACCTTCTTCTTCAGTACCCTATTTCGGTCAGCATGTTGCCAATGATTTCCGCACATCAGAATGCCATCTGGACCCTCTCAGCTATATCGCAAAAACCAATAAAGATGAAAACTTCATGAGAAAATCTGAATACCACAATATTATTACCAAGAGAATTTGTTGCGCGAAAAAAATTAAGAAAATCCAAGAAAGTTCCAAGAGCAGATTATGATGAATATTCAAACGATTTTAAACTCAATCTCACTTCTTCCAATAATTTTACTTTAGATACATATAACATATAAAGATGTCAATGAAGTAAAATCTAATGAAATCACTACAGAAGATGGCAAGAAATCATGGTTCAAAGTCGTTGTATCGGGCACCATCTCAGGAGGCTCCGATACAACTCGGTCTAGGTGTCGCATCGCGGCATGGACGATGCACAACAATATGTAGAGGAAAATTTTAAAGAATGAAAATCTGAAAAACAATAAGTACAACAAAATTGGTTCATGAAATAAATAAAATAAACCATCAATCTCATATAGTATTATCTAACTCTTCACTGCATGCATTACTGAAAAAGTCTGACTGAATTACATGAAAATATAGTCATAAATTTCTACAAAATCCAAAATTACTTCTCGTAAATATGCTAGAGAACACAATCTAATCAATATCTTCCAAGTTCTTATCATAATTGTTCCATTAGCATCATGATATAAACGACAAGTTTTGCCCTATTTATGTTGTGGGTCGCGGTCTCATTTGTTGACCACGTTACAGAGTTGATTCGGGCTTATACATCTTGATCCTGTATGATACTTTGAACCGTGCAATAAATAAGAGGAAGCATTAGTAGTTTAAATGCACTAATTTATTATTCAGTTCATAAAATCCAATAGAACAAACTCAGAGTAGCCGACCACTTTAAATCACTGTATCAAATTTATCATGATTTTCCTCATTATTCTGTATAGTTGATGTCAACGTTAACGGTTAGCCTCATCAGACATCAAATAGTGGATAAAATCCATGTGTTAACATGTATCACAGAACGATGATGTAAACATGGCCACAAAAATGGAGAAGATTGGTATCGCGTACACTTAAATCAAAATTTGTAGAAACTGGAAAGAAGGAAAATTAACCTCAACCGCTCACCCTAAATATAAATGAAAACCAATAAAAAACTATAATTTGTAAAGTAAAAACTTCTCATCTAAGTCCTTGTCAGGATTCCCTAATTACGCCAAAAAATAAATACTGCTAAGTTTTGTCTCTTCATTCTTTCCGCAATTAAGTTTGCACCGTAATCATGGCTGTTACAATCTGTCAATAGAGCCGCATACAACCCAATAGGATTCATGGTTCAATATGCTTCACAATTCATAATTTTGAGCTTTGGAATTTAAGATTTAAATGGGAAATTTTCAACATTTTGAGCCTTGATATCGCATGAAACTTGTCTTAATTGTTATTTTGTTGTTTTAAGCACTGTACATGTGTTTTTAGTATTTACGTCTTACCCAAAAAAAAAAAGGGAATCTTCTGCTTCACAATTCATAACTTTGAAAACCCGATTCACCATTTGACAACCATGGTCATTATTGCATAATAAAACATTAATTCCAACTGCTTCCAACAGCACAGAAGAAGTGAAGAAGCATAATAGTTTACCTGAATACTCCAAACCAAAATAATTCCCATTGCAGTGACATCAAATGGCATCTTCCACTTCTTGTAATGTTTCAAGAGGAAAAGTTCTAAATGAGAGCGATGGCTCATAGCTGAGCTGGTAATTAACAAGCATTGGCCCAAATATATTGAATTTTGCAGCACTACTAAAGGCAACTTCTGCATCTGAACACTTCTTAAATACCACTCTGGCACGGTTCGTCAGCCTGTCAACTTCAGTTTCAGACTCCTTCAAAGACCCAAATCGTCTAAATATTTTATTTAGATTCATTTCCGAAGGAACAGAATCTCCCTCAGTAAAGTTCAATATAAGTTCAGTAGGCAATAAATCATTCTTTCGCTCCCCAATATTCCCATTCAGTTCCTCCGCTGCCAATTCATGACCGCCATTTGAAAACCTCTTCCTAGAGTACGATCTACGGCTCAGTTTAGGGGATTTAACTGGATCAAAAGCCACTAGCTGATAGAGTCCTTCCTTATTACCATTGCCCAATGGTTCTTCTCCGTTGTTTTGGATAATCATGTCCGTCCAATATGAGTCATTCACGTCGTCAAATTCAAAGTCTTCAGCAGACCCAACGATGCCATGAGTAGCTTTTTTCTTTCTACCTCTTCCCCCAGATGGAGTCTGTCTTCCAGAATAGTGGCTCGCAATAACAGAATTTCGAAAGCCAGAAAAGAAAGTAATGATGGTATTCAAGAAACTATATCCTTTTAATGGGTCCCTAGCTGCCAAGTGCAGCTGCGACAGTATATCATCTAGATGCAATGAATCGTCAAACCCAACATCTTTTTCACCTCTTCCACCTACCTTTTGAAGCTTCTCACCACTAGACTTCAGAATAGACTGGGGCCCAGTGAGTTGGCTCGCTACTCTACGGATACATTCACCGATTTTGAACGATGGTTTAGGAATCGGAGGTGTGGTAGTGGACACTTTTGCGGCATAAATGCTAATATTCCTATCTTGTACCCCTCCATCATCAACAGCCTTCCGTTTTTTGCCAGAAGATGACGAAACCGACTTACTCATAGCATTCCCATCAGATCCATCTTGACCCTCTGGTGAATACGCCATGTCACCCAGGTCTGATAAGCTTTTCTCCTTCTTCCAAGGGTACACAGTGTCCCTCAGATTGTGTTTTCGTTTCCGCGCGGTGCTTTTTCCAGTTTTTGACTTACCCGCATGCTCAGTTCCTTCACTCAACTGTGAAGGATCTGTGTCATTCTCCAACAACCCTGAACAAAACTGAGGTTCAGGTAGCTGATAAAAACCCTTCAGCCGAGAGATTGCCAACAACTGCGATTTGGCAATCACAAGCTCAAGTCGGTCACCTTCACCAGATGGAGACTGCGCTAATGTCCTTATATACTCCAAGAGTTTTTCGGGTTCAAAAGAACTAACCCCCATAGATCTGTCCACACCATATCTTTGACTCAACTCTTGGCGAATCCCAGTATTTTCAACAGTCTGATATTCCATCTTCTCAAAGGCATCGTTTGGTATACAAGAGCAAGCCAACCCTAACTCTACCCGTCGCGATACCTCTTCAAGGGCACAACTGACTGCATTGTGGAATGTTTCTGAATTGCTATGTTTCTGGACCTCGGAGAAGTGTGTCCAAAATGGCTTTAACAGATGCGCCTCGTTCCAAGCAAAAGTTCGATCCCCAAAATATGCTACCAAAAAGCAGTCCTTTTTGTGATATTTCATTGCCTTCTCTGATGCATCCATAGGATCAAATATCTGCCCGGGCCACCATGGATGGCTCCTTACTTTACCCCAGACTAAATCAGACACCAAAAACTCATCTTCATTTTCTAATGGGAAAAAAGAACTAGCCAAGTGCATTCTTTCAAAGCTACCGGGCTCTGGAATAGTCTGTTCCAAGATTTCCTCATTAAGGCCTTCTGGGTCTTCTCTAAGTTCAATGTCTTGCCCTCCGAGTAAATTGACCTGCACAGCATCAGTATTCTGTTCTTCAACTTGTACTTCTTGACTTTCATTTGGGGCAACCCATGAAAAATTACCACTTGCCTCACCCTGTAGTTCTTGTATTTGGTCTTTGTTAAGACAATTATCGATATCTACCACAAGGGTGCCCATAGTAGAACCATTGTCAAATTTAACATCAATTGCCTCGGTAACATGAGCAGACATCTCGTGATTCTGATTTTCCTCCCATGTTACATTTTTGGTTTCAATGGCCTGATCCACCACTTCATGAGAAATTACCACATCAGAAACATAAATGGACATGGTTTGATCTCCATCTGGTGAAGAAATGTCATTGCTTACCAATTCAGCATCCAAATTCTGAATTCCTTCATGAGTTTGTGTTTCAGCTTGTTGGACAACTGGCTCTTGTTTCTCATCCCGAAAGAGTGTATTCTCTTCACGACTATCTGAAATTGTTCCAATCACAGAAACACCGTGATCCCCAAATGCAAAAGAGTCAACATCGACCGAAGAATCTTTGCCTATAACATTATTTTCTACTATGCTCTCGTGGTCAGTCCTGACCTTCAATTCTTCATCTTGCTCTGAAAAAGACACAATTCCATCCAAAGTGTCGGGAATTTCAACCTTCCCCTGACAATCCACCACTGAAGATTCCACCTGCATGTCCATGAATGACTCTGTATTTCCATGGACAACATCCTTCTCGGAGACATCTACCACTGCCAATGGGTTCTTCCCATCTTCTTCGGAAGAACATGCATGGTCATCTAAACCTTCAACTTCGGAGTTTAAACCTTTCCCACCTTCCATCACTGCTACTACATCATCTACTGAGGTCCCATTAACCTTCTCAAGAGTTTCGATTTTCAAATTCTGATCTTCACCCGAATAACAGCCATACAACTCATCAATCTTCGGCACTTCGTCTTTAACACTGAACACCTCTTCAATGTCCATCGGGGCAAATTCCGCACTTTCCACAAGACACTCTTGTTCATATGATGATTCTAGATCTGTATGAACTATATCGTCTTTTCCACCATCCCCACATGTTGTCTCCCCCTTCACGTTTTGATCATCTTCTGTACAAGCTACCATCACATCCATATCATCAGGTGTTAAGCTATCCACCTTAGAACTTGAGATCGTGCTATTCATCTCTGTAACTTCATGGTTATTAACAACTTCAACTTCTTCTTCAGAAGATTTTAACTCTTCAATTATTCCGGGAGTCATTACAGTGGAATCTGAAGAAAACTTGTCATCCATAGGTACAGTATCACCACCAGAAACAGTCTTGGTAGGCTCCGAGGACGATAAAGAACCAACACCAAAATCACAGTGATTTTCCACACTCTCACCAACTGTATCAGCCTTGGTCTGCTGATCCGCCACCAAACAACTTAACTTTCCATCCGGGATATCAGTTTCCACTGCTTCAGATTGTGAATCCAAAGACTCTTCTGAGTTCATTACTACAGCTTCAACTTCAACTGTAACTTTTGATTGTTGATCCAACAAATCATCATTTTTACAGGTATCACCATTGCCATCTTTGTCAGTCAATGAGCAACCCGTCTCAAGCACTGAACTTTGATCTGTTTCTGAAAGAGGCAAATTAACCTCCACAACTTCAGCACCTGGAATTTCATCCTTGTGGTTCGAATCCTCCTCATTGATCTCTGGCATAGCAACCTCCTCTGCAGCAACTTGGGTTTCTACTATCAAAGATTCTAACGCCGCTGAAGAACATATAGGCGTAGATTCAATCCCAGCATTACATACTTGATTGTCCATAACATCCGCCACACCTCTGTCTACACTATCCGCAACCATAGTCTCCTCTGTAACAACTTTGGTTTCTTCGTGTGTACATACTTGATCGTCCATAACATCCGCCACACCTCTGTATACACTATCCTCAACCAAACCTTTCCCCAATCCCTCCTCACAAACCGTGACCATAGTCTCCTCTGTAACAACTTTGGTTTCTTCGAGTGTACATACTTGATAGTCCATAACATCAGCCACACCTGTGTGTGCACTATCCTCAACCAAACCTTTCTCCAATCCCTCCTCACAAACCATGACCGTAGTCTCCTTTGTAACAACTTTGGTTTCTTCGTGTGTACATACTTGATCGTCCATAACATCAGCCACACCTCCGCCTACACTATCCTCAACCAAACCTTTCTCCAATCCCTCCTCACAAACCGTGACCATAGTCTCCTCCGTAACAACTTTGGTTTCTTCGTGTGTACATACTTGATCGTCCATAACATCCCCCACACCTCTGTGTACACTATCGTCAACCAAACCTTTCTCCAATCCCTCCTCACAAACCGTGACCGTAGTCTCCTCTGTAACAACTTTGGTTTCTTCGTGTGTACATACTTGATCGCCCATAACATCCGCCACACCTCCGCCTACACTATCCTCAACCAAACCTTTCTCCAATCCCTCCTCACAAACTGTGACCGTAGTCTCCTCTGTAACAACTTTGGTTTCTTCGTGTGTACATACTTGATCGCCCATAACATCCGCCACACCTCCGCCTACACTATCCTCAACCAAACCTTTCTCCAATCCCTCCTCACAAACCGTGACCATAGCCTCCTCTGTAACAGCTTTGGTTTCTTCGTGTGTACATACTTGATTGTCCATGACATCCGCCACACCTCCGCCTACACTATCCTCAACCAAACCTTTCTCCAATCCCTCAACCAAACCTTTCTCCAATCCCTCCTCACAAACCGTGACCATAGCCTCCTCTGTAACAACTTTGGTTTCTTCGTGTGTACATACTTGATCGTCCATGACATCCACCACACCTCTGTCTACACTATCGTCAACCAAACCTTTCTCCAATCCCTCCTCACAAACCGTGACCATAGCCTCCTCTATAACAACCTTGGTTTCTTCGTGTGTAGATTCCAGGCTTCCCGATGAATCTCCTATCCCGGTCTCGAATCCAGAATTTGGAGCCTCATCATTCAAAACATTTGCTTCCTGAGAAGCTAAAACGACCGATGAATCAACCTCTCCACCAACAGCACCCGATCCTTCGTCTCTCTCCAAACCTTCCTGATTCACCGTCATTTCAGTATCCTCCACAGCAACAACACCCGTTGTCTCAGCCAAGGACCCTTCATCCCCAATTTCACTTCCACCATTCGACACTTGATCACCCAAATCCCCACCTTCCCTTTTCCCCAAATCACCATCTCCCCCACCCTCCCCCTTAATAGCATCACTTTCTCTCTCCTCACCCTCTTTCGATGGCTCCTCGCCACCCACTTCACCGTTCGTATCCTCTCCACCCCCATGACCGCGAACACCATCAACAAACACATCAGAACCCACCACCTCCACCATTATCTCCCCTCCATCTTCATCTTCATCTTCCTCATCCTCTACTGACCCCTCCACAACCTGATCATCACTCCCACAACCCAAATTTTCCACTACAGATTTATCATCAGTAGATTCAGTACCCACACCAACATTCACAGTAGACTCTGAACCACTACCCACTCCCCCCACATCATCTCCCTCATCCATAGTTCAAGCACCTGAATAAAAATTCAAAACTTTATCAGAAAAAAAAAACTACATAAATCGTATACGCATACCCTAGCAACAGAACAACGTAAATCCAACTGTAATCAATCGCAAAAACTACATAAATCGTATATCTATGTAGAAGACATAAACCCTAAATTGAAGTTCTAGAGTGAGAGAGATTTTAGATTCTACGTACCTTGTTTGAGATCTCCAGAGAATTGAACTGAAAATTGGGATTTTTGAGGGTTTTAGAAAAAGAGAGAGAGAGAGAGAGAGAGAGAGAGAGAGAGAGAGGGTATCGTAAGCCCTCTAGTGAGAGGGAGAGAGAGAGAGAAATGATAGTAGAAAGAAGTGAAGAGCTAAAATAAATCCCCCCGAAAGTAATGCGTTCTTGTCCATTTCTGTGATTTTGCCAAGCCCTTAATTGCAATTTTACTAAAGTTTTTGGCAAAAATAAAGTTTAGTGACATGGTTGTTTCTAACAGACAATAAATGTCCAATAGAATAAAGACACGTAATGGGGTACTGGTTTGGTTGGATAAGGGTGGGCATTCGGTAAGATCGGTTCGATTTGGGGTATTTTGGCTCGGTTTGGCAAAACGACAACTGTTAACTAACTGAAATTTAATTCGGTTGGTTCAGTTCGGTTAATTGAATTACAAATTCGGTTCGGTTTGGCTATTCGGTTAACCGAATTGTAAAAAATCCATTTATTTATTTATTTTCATTTTGCACAACTTTTTTATGTTTTTTTTTTCCTTTCTTAGTTATATTGCAAAAAAAAACATATTTTTCTTTATTTTCAATGGTAAAAATACTTATATTTTATTATCTGTAATTATATGTAAGTATATTAATAATATAAAAAATAAAAAATAAATAAATTAATCGGTTTTTCGGTTCGGTTCGGTTCGGTTCGATTCGATTTGCCTAGAAGCAACTGTTAACCGAACAAAAATTTTTAATTCGGTTCAATTTTTAACCGAACTAAAATTAAAAATTCAATACAAACAGTTCGATTAACCGAACTGTGTGTCCACCCTAGTTAGATTCTTGTGATTAATGGGTTTAGAGTATTTTCGTGTTGTGTTTTGTAATTTTAGCTTCCTTTGTTTTATGCAAGTTCCATTTCTGTTCTGTGCTTCCACTCTTGCACATTCAAGAGTATCTTAAACTCTTCAAGGGTAACAGTATAACAGTATAAATTGGAAGTACAACTCAAATTTTAAATTTGGTTTTAAATTTTTGGATTAGTTACGTATATACCCCGTGATCGTTTTTTACTTTGTCCCTTATGCTCCAAATCGTGTCATTAATATTCCTTTTTTTTTTTACTAAAGTGAAAGAGTTACTAATTCCGTTAGAATCAATGGAACAAAAGCATGATTAGTAAAGTATTTACCACTTGAACACCCTATGGTGAGCATATTTTTCAATTTGCCCATTGTACTTCAAATCGTGTCATTAATATTCCTGTAGTTTTGATTAAAGTGAAACAATTACTAATTCTGTTAAAATTAACAGAATAAAAGCTTGTTTAGTAGAAGATTTGCCACTTTGACTCCTTATGGTGAGCATATTTTTCAATTTGCCGCATTGTAGTTTAAAACATGTCACTGTAGACACTCCAATTTTGACCGAACTATTAAACTTAGAGGAATTTACCTCTGAAAATCGATGATGAATATGTACCATCAGAATCAAGACTCTTACAATCAATCTGACTCTCTTTAAAAAAGAATCTCGGTCCAAAATCACCCTTTTCAGCTAAAGAGACCAAAATTCTCATCTACCCATGAGTTTTGAACACGCATAGAAACACGACATCGTTCTTGGAGCATCTTAAAACCATTAGGGTCCGGTATCCACAATCTGGCGACTCTGCTGGGGATCGAACCTAGAATCTCGGGTTCCGCAGACCAGATTTCAGATTTTGGGTTTACTCGAGAATTAGACTTGAAAGCATCATTTTAATCGAATTAATTAATTTTGGTGTGTCCGTTGCATTTCACTTACATGTATCGCCTGTCAATTGCACAAAACTATGGCCTCGGAGACTTAGGGCAACCTGGTCGGTCAAGTTACCATAGAGCCGTGTGATCCCCTTTGATCTTGTACCATGTGTTGGTATATAAAAGCATCCACATACCATTTAACCTTGTAATGATGAGTATATCGGATGTACGTCTAGGGTCCCTTATTTGACCAAAACTTGGCCTTTGCATGATAGCTTCTATAGAACCATTTGATCTTAGGAAATCAATTCTTGATTAGGATTATGAGCTAGGGAGTTTGTATGCCCGAAAGGGATTATTTGAGATGATGACAATGCTTGCTTGATGTAGGACGTGTAATCTTTTAATCACTTTCTAGCAATTCATCTTTATGTCCTATGATATTTGGGAATATGCCGAATTTTGATTATAAGATTACATTTCTTATATTCTATTAGCTAAGCATCATTGACCTTGTATGTATCCGAATGTAGGATTTAGGTTTCGAAAAACTTTAAATCATGCACAACAGAAAAATATAGTTTCTAAAACTAATGGGTGGCCCGGATCTACTACTCGTTAACTCTATAGATGCGTACTAGAGAGGGGACAATAATTATGCCTTTAAGTCTTGAACCCAACTCTGAAACCTTTGACTTCCAGCAGCCTCCACTAGATGGTCTTCACTCTTATGACTCCTATGGATGCTCCCGGAGAGACTAGGGTTGGTGGGAACCATAATAAAGATGATAGAGATGGTTTGGGAAGCCGTAAATAGCTTCTGCAGCTTCTGGTATAATTAAACGACGAACTTTGATTTCTGGACACAGTTGCCCTATTTATAGATTCCCAGAACCGACTTTACCATCAATCGATCGAAGTGGCTTCGATCGATCGAATCTTAGATCGATTGAAACACTTTCGATCGATCGAACCTATCTAGACTTCAATCGATTGAACGTACTTCTATCGATCAAACTTGTCTTGACAACATCCTCATATGTCTTTCCAAGCATCCTAGTGGAGCTAAAAGTGGGACCTTCTAGGCTCTTTATTGTCAGCTCAGATAAGTTGTTAATTTCTATGATCAAACTCTTTGATCAACAAATTAACTAACTGATTAGTTAATGTTTACTCCACTATAAAATGATAACTGAACTCTAACGCGTAAAAAACATATCCGAAGTGATAACTAGACTTGTATGGTATACTAATTGTCCCTCTACCACCAGCATTCGTAATCATATTCAGGTAGTCGGATAAACAGTTACTATCAACCTGAATCATGATTACCTCTTATATTCCTTGAGTCCCATTCACCTCTCACGATTACCAAAAATGTTGATAACTACTTATCAACAAGACTGCAGTTCTCAGTAATCAACTTGGTGACATTCTCAAGGGAATGTTTACTCTTTATCAGGGGGTAGATTCTATCTCGACAAAATATGTTCACAACCCTATGAACATGACATACCCAAGATACCCAGGTGTTGATCTTTTATAGACCTCACTGATTAGTAAGTTAAAGCAGTCATATCCATAGTCTGTGTCCATAATCGTCTCAAGATTGAGAACACGTACCTTATACAAGTTATGAGTTCCTATCGATTGTTGAAAGTCTTAAGTGTCAATAGAAAAGCTCAGGTCCGTCAATACACTATAAGCACTAGCATATTAACTAAGAGTTATACTCTAGTGATTGAGATTAATAACTCCATCCAATGGTAGTCAATCATGCTACAGTGTATACCGGATGAGATATCCAGTCTCGTCATCCACTGTGGCAAGTTTAAGTATGAAAGAATAGTAATTCGTGTCTCACATGTATGTATCTCACACATACATGAATTACTTACTACAATACTTAAGGATTAACAATCATCTCATAAAAGAAACAACATAATAAAATGTAATGTTGATATCCATACATTAAAATGTTAATTTCTTATACATAAAGTAATGATTTGAGGGCACAAACCCAACAAACTCCCACTTGCACTCATAACCATTCAGGACTACATCCGAGACCTAGACTATCTAGATGACAATCAAAGACCTTATATGGCAAGGTCTTTGTAAACGGGTCCGCAGGATTGTCAGCGGTGGCAATCTTGGTGACAGTTACATCTCTATGTCGAACAATATCTCGGATTAGATGATATTTCTGCTTTACGTGCTTTCCCTTTCCATGATTCCTTGGCTCCTTGGACTGAGCCACTGTTCTACTATTATCGCAGAATATTGTAATAGGTGACAGCGACGTTGGTACCACCTCGAGTTCCATGAGGAACTTCTTGAACCAAATAGCTTCACAAGCAGCCACATACTCAGCTTCTGTAGTTGAGTCGGCAATGCATTTTTGCTTAATGCTCCTCCAAGGTAAAGAGATGTTTGATGTCGAATTACTCGAATCTTTATCTGACATAAAGTTCTAGTCAGTGTATCCCACTGGAATTAACTTACTACTGCCATATATAAGCATGTTATCTTTAATTCTTCTCAAGTACTTAAGAATGTGCTTAACGGCTGTCCAATGCTCTGGGCCTGAATTCGATTGATATCTACTAACCATGCCAACGGCAAAGCAGATATCTGGTCTAGTGTATAATATCGCATACATGAGACTTCCCACTACCGAAGCATAGGGAACTCCTGCCATGCGATTCCTCTCCTTTTGTGTCTTTGGACACTGGTCCTTGGAGAACTCTAAACCATGTCTGAAAGGTAACAAACCTTTCTTCGAATTATCCATTGAAATCCTAGTTAGTACCTTATCGATATAACCAGCTTGAGATAATCCCATTATCTTTCGCTTGCGATCTCGAAAGAGCTTTATCCCAAAGATATAGCTCGTCTCTCCTAGATCCTTTATATCGAAAGTACTAGCTAGCCAAACCTTAACCATTGACAATGCCGCTATATCATTCCCAATGAGTAGAATGTCATCAATGTAAAGAACCAGAAAAGTCACCACTTTTCCTTCACACTTCTTGTATACACTAGGTTCATCCAGATTCTGTATGAAACCAAACGACTTGACTGCTTGGTCAAATCGGATGTTCTAACTTCTGGATGCCTGCTTAAGCCCATAAATGGACTTTCACAAACTACACACCAAGTTACCTTTCCCACTAGCTATGAACCCTTTTGGTTGCTGCATATAGATGTCCTCCTCAAGATTGCCATTCAAGAATGCAGTCTTGATGTCCATTTGCTAGATCTCATAATCTAGGCATACAGCAATGGATAAGAGTATTCTGATAGACTTGAGCATGACTACTGGCGAGAAGGTTTCCTCATAGTCAATGCCCTCTCTCTGAGTATAACATTTCGCTACAAGCCTTGCCTTAAAGGTCTCAACCATTCCATCAGATCCTCTTTTCCTCTTGTAAACCCACTTACAGCCAATGGATTTAATATTGGCTGGAAGTTCTACAAGATCCCAGACCTAATTGGAATCCATAGATTCCAATGCATCCTTCATAGCTTTAACCCAATGAGTTGAGTCAATATCAGTCATTACCTCTTCGTACGTGGCAGGATCAAATTCAGATTCTATGGAGACTACTTCAAAAATATCTCCTAACTATTTCTTATGAAAAGTAGATTCGATTACCTTTTGAACGGTATATCACAACCTCAGTTTAGAGTTCGTATGCATTTTCTATGATTTTTGAACGAAATAGGGCCTTTTCGCGAATACCGGACCCTCTGGGGGCCTAAACAGCATTATCTGGACGTCTGAGGAGCAGTGTCGTCGCGACACTAACCCACTGCCACCGCGGCACTCTCTCCCAGAATAGTCCATTTTTGTAATTTATTTTGGGGGTCCAAATGGATTAATTGAAAACCAAAATGACGTAGTTTCTTGTTCACAGATATTTGGGACCAATAGGAGCACTCTCTAAATCCAAAACTCCCCCCAAATTGGCCTATATAAACTCCTCTTGACTTCTCATTTTGGGGGTGCCAAATACAAGTTTAGAGAAAGTTGTAGAGAGAAAGTTATAGAGATAAGGTTAGAATAGTGAAAGTGAACTTCCTCCTTTTGATTTTCAACAAGAAAATGAGTTCTCAACCTTGTTTTTACTTCATTCCTCCTCTTTACTTCACATTCAATACACTCAACCACCATTTTAGTGAGTATTTATGAGATAGGAAGCTACTTCCATGTCCAAAGTCACCATATGTGAGTGAAATACCAAGCTACAAGCCCAAAATCTCATTGAATATCATCTATTGATTGTCTTACTTGCTTGTTAACATGATATGTTCATCTCTTCTTAGTCTCATTTTTTTTTTCTTTGTTTACTTATTAGTTCATCATCATCTAGATGATGATATGGTGTTTGAGGTGAGTGAATTCTTATGGATAGTAACTCTTGACCTCAAAAACATGTTTGATAGATGATGATTATAACTTCAATACTTCCAAAGTATTCTTGAAGTTATGCTCAAATGAAAACAAATCTCTCCAACAATCTTGGAAGTTCTTAACTTGAGTTTGATGTTGATATTCCAAAAGGTTATAATCTCCATTTGATGATGAAAATGTGTTTTCAAAAACCCCTATTTCAAAACCCCACTAAAACTCCAATATTTGGATTCCAAGAAATAAACCTTGTTTTCTTAAAAAAAAATCTTCAAAATAGTGAGTTATTCAACTTTAAAATAATATTCTGAGTTCAATACTCAATAGGTGATTACAAGACCACTTGGAAAGTCTTCCTAACTCATTATAGAATACCCATGATTTTTGGTTTGATCTGAAAACACTTGGAAGAGTTCTATTTTGGTCCAAACATTCCTTCTAGACATTCTGTTTTTACTCTCACAGCAGCTAGGTTGACTTTCAATCTGTTTTTTAGAAAACTTTTCTAAAATGAGTGGTCTCAACTCATTTTTTCCTTGAACTTCAGTGTCTTAGGGAACTTTATGTACAATATGGACCTCTAAATGTTTTGTTTTCATTTTCTAAGATTTTTCAACATTTCAGTCAACAGTATAGATTCTGTTTCTGAGCAACCTCTATTGTTTATATGATTTCTCCCAATCTGTAATAGTCATTGTAGTTTGGCCTTTTGATATGTGTTCTAGACACAATAAGAATGATCTCCATAAAAAAAAATCATAAACTAAAAAACATTTCTAACCCCACTTTTCCATTTTTACAAAATTAACTCACTGTTCTGTCCACTATTCACAACAAACATATTTTGAGTTCTTTCCTTTGATTTGATGCTTACATGCAATCCAAATTAACTCATATCTTAGGAAGTAGTTCATACTACATCTGTACACATCCTATAATAACATTCTTCATTCATCCATACATATATTTCTTAATCACTTTAGCAAATCTATGAACACAAACACACTACAACCTTTGCACATTATAGGATCAAACATTGCATCCATGCAAGATTTGGAGTTTTAGTGACTCCCAATCTAAGAAGATTATAAGGAATGAACTTAATCATACGTTCATGCTTCCCCTTTGATCTAATCATCCTTTCTCATCCATCCCGGGGATTGAGAGATCTTCTTTTCTTAAAGATTATAACATGCATCATACTAGCTTGCTAAGCATTTTTGTTTTCTTTAATTATTTGTTTCAAGAACAATTCATGTCCCCCTTCTAGACTAGGAAAACTTGATTACTTGGTATGTGATTAGAAGATTTTTTCTAGGTTTGTTTGTGTGATCTTTTACTTTACATTGTGTGATGTTTGGCTTAAATTTTATGAATGATATCGTTTCTTTTGATCTTCCATTTTAAGATTCTTATAAGATGTAATATATTATCATAGTATTAATTTTCGAACCAAACATAGTATAAGATGATTATTTGGATGCTAATTGAGGCCCGTCGAGAGACGGGATGAGTTGAGGGTGTTTTAGTTGTGACAAAGTCTCCTTCCTCTCTCATACCAAAACCCCGAGCCAAGTCCTGTGATTATGAAGGGCCGGTGCCCTTTATCCATTTGGGTGAGCCAAAATTAGGTTTCTTGGTTACTTAAAGACCAAGTGGCGACTCTGTATCTGTTTTCAACAGTCCTCTTTCAAATCTATTTCAAAACAAAGGAAAATCAATTCCGCATGTCCACAATCTGGCGATTCTGCTGGGGACTTTTATTTTCAAAACAAAATAATACAAAGGTTTGTCTCATAAGAAGTAACCTTAAAATCATCTTTTTACTGTGTTTGGTTCACCGCATTCCACCTCTGCATTTCCCCTCCGACTGTGTATAAAACGCGGTGCTGACATTGTTCAGGTCTTGCTGTGCCAGGGCACAAGTCACTATTGATATTGTACCTTCTAAGGTATATCAAAAAGAGTAAAAACTTCCATACTGTCTCTCTGACGGTATATTGGGACTCTCATCAACGGACCCTCTTTGACTAAACCCAGCCTTTGCATATAGATTCCTGTAGAACCTTTCATAGGACTGTTCATTTATCTTTTCAGACAGGACAATGTGATATAACTGTTGTATGCCCTAACGGGATTACCTGCGTATTTGGCATGAGGCAGAACCTCTTTCTTATGATTCCCAAGGCAATCAGTCACATGTGATCACATTAAGTTGACCCTCCTAGGCTCATGACAAATATGTCTGCTCCATGCTCACAAAGATATACACCGTATACCTTATTTGTTGGTCCTAAGACATAGGAGTATGAACACTTGCTAGACAGTATGATCACCATCATCACATGCTCCTATCATATACATCAGTTTTCCCCAGAAACTCTGTCCAAATATTCCAGAAATATCCAGATATAAACAGTTTCTCCCAAAAACTCTGTCCAACTCATTCAGATATAACCAACTTCTCCCAGAAACCCAGTCTAAATATTCCAGAAATATCCAGATATAACTAGTTTCTCCCAAAAACTCTGTCCAACTCATCCAGATATAACCAACTTCTCCCAAAAACTCTGCCCAAATAACCCAGGAATACCCGGATATAATCAATTTCTTCCAGAAATTCTGTCCAAAAAAATTTGTCCGTTTCTCCTAGAAACTCTTAGAAATGCTAGAAAATCCCCAGAATCTCCCCAAATATCCTAAAAATTCTTCTTTCTCCCATGGTGATTGATGACATCCTATTGACGCGTTTTCTTATCACACCCAAGTGTAGGTGATTGTACAAGTAATAAAGTTCTGGAAGTCCAGGTCGAACCCACAGGGAACAGAAAAGAAAGATAGCCAATAACTATTATGTCACTAAAAAGAAAATAAAAGATGATAGATTTTTTGTGGAGTTTTCCTAACTACTAATTTTTATATTTTTACAATAAACTAATTATAAGCTATTTTTTAAATTAGTTTATGGTAAAGATTTTAAGAGTTCAAAATAAAATAACTAAGTACTAGTAAGAAAATGAAGAAAAATAAATAAAAGCTAAATTTTTGTGAAATAAACTTTTTGGTTTTAATAATAGCGAAAGATAGAGATAATACAGATATTTAAGCAAAGTTATTAAAAACAGAAAATATTAATTAAGTTGGAAGAAATGATTTAAAAAAATTGGGAATATGTAAACCAACACTAGATCCCACAACTTTTGTGCATTTGAAAAGGATTTGGCATTTAAGACCACAGAGACATTCTTTATTTAAAAATAAACTTTCACTGGTTAGGGTCATATCAAGTGTGTCAGGTTGATATGAAACGACGTCGTTAAGAAAAATAAAAAGGCAATGGGTAGTAGCCAGGTTCGAACCGTACCCCGCCGCGAATGTGGGTTATTCGGCGTCCAGTCTCCACCACTCTGCCACTACACAAATGCCTGTCTATTAGTGGATAGAAATATATATAAATACATATTTAAAATATAAATTTTGTCATATGAGTTGTTTGAATATGCTAGGTGTTTTTTATGACAAAAAACATAGTTTGACAATCCACGTAATTAGATTTTTATTTCAAAAATGTAATCTTTTGAGCCCAATATAGTCATAGTATATAAACATGTTAAATGGTCATAAACTATAGATGCATAGATATTTTTGGCCATAAATGGAAAAACAACTCATCTAGATAAATTTGCCCATTTAAGATTAGTGCACAGAAGCTGTGGTTTCTAAGTTTTTATTGCATATCCCCAATTAAAGTTTTAGCCTACCATTTTGAAATTGAAACTGTCTTCCAAATAATCTTTAAAGAAAGATTAAATAGATGTAAATAGTGACTGCTCAATTAAAACTAAATTTATAAAACTAAGGTAAGGGTGAAATATAATATTAACATATTTTTTTCCTCACCTAACATGAGTTGGGGTTGAATTTGTGGAATCTGCAAAATAACAAAGTTTAGTACAACTAGACTAATAAAATATACATAAATAGAAATACTGAATTAATAATAAAATATGAAACCTTTGACTTTGGATTCTTGTGGGGTCACAGTAGTTGAACTCCAAGAACACAAATAAGGTCAAACCAAATCCTAATCTACTTTTGGAGTGAGATATGAGTATGATGTACTTTTGGACTTTAGTAGGTGATTATAACAACTACGTGGCTAAGAAATCTGGCATTTACTTGCAAAATCTGTCTTCTAGTGAATGGAAATATTGTTATAAAAACTGGAAATTTGGGGTTCCAAACTATTTTAGGGGACAACTATAAGTACTAACTAGACTAAAAATATTAAATCTAAATTTCACTAGGAATATTTTACTACTACAAAGTGACAAAGGTGTTACAAGAAAACAGATATTTTAAATTTAAGAAATACAGTACACAAAGTTTTGCTACATATTTTTGGAACATGAAATCATCAATTACATAAAAGTAAATTTTTACAACTACTAGAACTAGAAAAAGTTAAGAAAACTAAAGTTTCCTATTTCTAGGGACAATATGAAGTGTTCACATGATAACCTCCCTAAATTATTCTCTCCCTAACAGTGATTGTAAACTGTTGGTTGGTTTCTTGTGAGTTGTGTCTTTTCAGTTGTGTTCTGCTTCTCTTAATTTATAGATGAATTTCTGTGACGATTCCGTCACTGCGCTCATCACTTCGCACATTTTTTTCTTTGCGCTTCAATTGTCTTCGCCTTCTCTGACATTGTTTTGAAATCCTGCACATAAGAGAAGAAGAAACAAAAACTTTTTTTTAAAAAAAATCAAACTGACATCCAAGCTAAGCTTGGATGTCATTTTCCGTCCTTTTCAAAAAAAAATTTTGCCTACCAAACAGTAATTGTTACTGTTTGGTTACTATTCACTACTATTCATCTTTGACTAACAAATGAATGTATTATGGTGTGGTTGCTACTTCTTTCCTTCCCTTTATTTCACTTCATTTTTACCTAAACATATAAAATATGTAAAAACATATTTTTACATGCATTTGAGTGACATCACCATTAAATTATATTAATTCAAATATAAATATAAAACTAGGGATTTGGGGGATTAAATGAGAATTATGTCTATTATATTGGCACATGAATGTGTAATATTCAATGTTTGTCACACCCCTCAACTAGCTTATTACTAGTCCCTAGCAATGAAGTGAAAGAGAAGTTGTTCTAAAAGTTTTATTAAAAAGTAGGAGTAGACCAAGGAAAATAAAACCTAACTCACTATCGCAGGAATCCCGATTGCATTTAGCGTTTGCAACAAGCCGTTAAACCCCTAGTGGACGAGTGTTGTCTCGTGAAGGTTTGCAGTGAATATACCCACAAAATTCAATTTTTTTTAAAATGTAAAAGTAAAATAAAATAAAAATAAAGGTAGATTTTTTACTTTTATAACAGACTAGCATGTATCCCGCGCTATGCGCGGGTACACTGCTAGTCCTACAAAACATCTCAGAACTTTGAAATAAAAATAGTTCATACTTCACAAATGTTTATTTGCTGTCAAAACCAAGAGGATAAATCTTACATACAAAGGCATACTTTGCAGTACTTAAAAAAGAGTAGAGTATTTCTAAAAAAAAAAAAGAGTTAAATCAAACAAAAGCGCCACATTTTATATATAAAAAAAAAAAGTCACAGTAACATGTTTTTATAATCCATGAACTTTAGACACATTTTCACAAGGCAAAATAGAGATGTCATTCTACTCAAACTGAGTAGCCACCAAAACATAGAAATTTAGAAGATGCCTACCCTTTCACCAAATTAAAATAATCATTCTCACCAATAAAACTAAAAACAGAAAGATGAAAGAATTTTGATAAAGAAAGAAGAGGTCTAGGCAGAGCCTGGTTCTTCTCTTCCGTTATATTTACTTCTTTCCCTGGCTCTATAGCAATCCGTCCATTACCCCCATTGATGAGAATTGGTGCTGAGAAAGCTATAATCACCTTTCCTCTTGTCCTTATCTTTCTCCTCTCTTCACCCAGATTGTAATCGATCCGAGTCTAACGTAATCTAATCCGTTCAATAGAAATTGGCAAACTTATCACGACTACTCGTGAACTGATTTACCGTGCTCAAATTTGGCACTCAATCTTCAATTTGTGACTTATTAGTATAGACATCAGATTTCTCCTTGGTTTCACACCACCAAAAAATTCCCAATCATCGATGGTTTTTTCTCTGGTTTCGATTTGACACGGACTTCAAATCTTTAGGCAACGAAACAACTTTCTTGGGTTTTTCATCAACTTTATCTGCTTATGAAGGGAACCAAAGTTCCTATTCATACTATTTAAAAACCAATGAAAATCGCTGGATTTCAAAAGTTTTCACGTATCACCATAAATATCTATTACATTGCACTTAACATGACTACTTGGACTAATAATAATTAACATAAGCTATAATGAGATCCAAAATTTTGTGCACTTTTCTCAGCAACCAAACACAAACTGAATCAATGAAAAATCAACATAGCAAATGCTCAATAGGAGCAACACAACAAAGAATCTTTAGGGGAAAGATAGAACATGGGAATTCTCTAATTCAATTTCTATTCTTGTATTAGAAACATCTTCATTTCCTAGTTGGACCAAAATATAACCTACGCAATAAATTTTTAATCCTTGAACATGGGTTGTCTAATAGTTTCCAAGGACAAATATTGAAGTTATAAAAGCATGCAGTGCACAAATTTATAGTAAAATTATCTAACAATTTCATACAGTATTGCAAAAAGACTGAATAGCCAAGAAAAATACCCGAGTCTATGTCAACTCTCCCTAGTTGATAACCTTATTCCCACCTCAACTTTCTTATAATTTAACTATCAACACCATGACACAATATAATGCAAATTTACTGTATTGCATGATAACAAATTGGACTAACCTTATTCTTCTTGTTTTCAAGGAATGAACCATAAAAACGAAGAACAGAATCTACAAAATTTGCATCCGCCATCACCCCTTGCACCTTATGTTTTATTTATTAAACAATGGCTCTTAAAACGTTTAAAGAATCCAAGCACAGAGGGAAAATCAGTTGAACATATCCTCTAATCAGGGGAAAATTATCTTAATATGAAACAACTCATGTGATTAAGCTTAATTACAGGATTATCAATCCTTGAGCTTTGGTTTTACCAAAAGTACAAAACATACGGCTGAAACAATTTATAAATGAAATATAACACGATTGAAATAATATATTCATAATGTATAAAGTGTAAACACGCATATTGCATGTACTCTTCCGTTATCAGAGCAAACTAAGTTTTAGACAACAAACACGAAAAAAAAATCAACTCAATGTAGTTGTATGTCTGGAGTCCCT
This sequence comes from Hydrangea macrophylla, assembly GCA_033977485.1. Taxonomy (NCBI): domain Eukaryota; kingdom Viridiplantae; phylum Streptophyta; class Magnoliopsida; order Cornales; family Hydrangeaceae; genus Hydrangea; species Hydrangea macrophylla. Next base: position 32,122,443 of record CM066999.1, on the reverse strand, counting down.
TCACTTACTTGGAAACTAAGTGGGAAATATTGTAAAATTCAATCTCAAATACACCTTTTTTGCCCTTAGTTAAGTCTGCAGTCAAATAGAGTTTCTTATATTTCAATGACTCCACCACTATGAATCTATGAGCTTGTGTGTGTCTGTGTATATTCCAAGGATGATATGCTATATTTACTTAAAAAACAAAACAATCAGATTTCAGAAGTAACTAAAATTGTACAGTGACCCCTTTTTGGACGTAAGTAATTTTAATATTAAATCACCACTTAAAAGGAGGGGAGAGAGCAGACCTTCATATCATAAGCAGAAAAGCAGCTAAAAATTCACCGATGCTCAGACAAGAAAGCTTGACTCTCCCACTACAAAAGAAAACGACAGTAGGAGTTAGTTTGAGGAGATACATAAGGCATATCACAAGAGAACGATGGTACAAATTTCGAAACCTAAATTGCAGGAAGCTGAAAGAAAATACCCTAGTCTTCAGAAAATCTCAGAAAAATTAAAGGGCCATTTTTTGCTTATTCTGTTTCCATTTGAGTAACTTACAGCAAGCTTCCTTTTCCATGCCAACGTGATGTAGTTTCCTAATTGGTTTAGCAATTATATCAGTTTCTAGAAAGAAATATACTTCTTCACATAAAGGTGCCCAATGCATCAAGAACATCAATTATTTTCAATTAATTTACAGAGAAAAAATGTAATAAGATAATGAATCTAGGAAACCAACAATCAGAAAGAGCATGGGTATAAATACTCCAATCCTAAAAGTAAAAACAAAAGAGACAAAACTGATGTAAGTAACCATATCGTCATGAAAATCACCGCCAAAGAATCACAATGACGCATGGAGTAATTGCTAACACTACTGAGCCATCAATTGTTTCTCTCTTCGATGCACCGAACATCGGGGACTGCACTAAACCCTAGCTAGTCAACCTCCAAACAGAGCCTTTCTTTCATGTTTGGTCCTTGAAGATATGAATCTAAGACATTATAAGAACGTCGATCCACCCTTCACAGAGTCTGTTGACAGACATAATAAAGAGAGAGAGAGAGAGAGAGAGAGAGAGAGAGAGATAGAGAGAGAGAGGCGGACGATGAATGTGCCATGATAGTGGGCGAGTCTTTAACTTTTAGTTATACAAATAGATAGATAGGTTTTACAACATTGCAACTATACGAGGAACTACACCATTACGCTCACAGGGGGAAACAATCAGCTCACTTTCACGGAACAAACATCAAGATCAACTCCCTCCATTGTCCCCCTCTCTTATTTTCTACATTACAGTGCACTCAGAACTACACAACACCATCACGGAAAACATTTGTTGTAAGCGGCATATATATAGGGAGAGGATCTTAAGTCTACTGGGTAGAGTGCACTGACTCAATGCACTGGCTTTTAAGCCTAAAAAATTCGCAGGCTGCCCTGTTGACCCGCGCCCCTTCCTGCAGCCCCACTGACCGACAGATTTTTTAGGCTTAAAGGTCAGTGCACTTACAATCCTTTCGCTATATATATACGCATTTATGTATTTGTAGGTGTTGTAAACAAAGAAACCTTTTTGACACAATTATATTATATATTTAACCACTCTAACTTTTCGTCTTTGCTTAAAAAAAAAAAAAACTAAACTAAACTAAACACACTTTTGTATGATCTCAGCATTTTTAGTGCTCAAAATTGTGTACTTTTAGTGCTATTTCTATGTGATACACTCTAATTAAGTTGTTATGGAAGAATAACTCACTCATATATGTTATTATATATATAAATATATTCCATGAAACACAATAACCCCATTTACACCCAAAATTGTTGGTCAGCCAATGAAGAAAGTCTTAGGCCTTGAGAGTTGAGGTGTTTTAGTGTTGTGATAGACCCGCCAAAAGTTATTCCGTGTAGCTCGTTGTTGCACCCCAAAACTATTTCTCTTTCTTCCATTTAGTGTCTCATTCAGTATATAGGATTGGCGTCAAAATGATGTTCAACCTGTAATTCTCAACCTAACTATACTCTTAATTCATGATTCTTTTCCAGTTTTCATGTAAACATTGTTCTTTTTTCTTTTATGATACTTCTTTTTCACAAGTTTTTTTAAATACATAATTAAACATGGATGTTACAAATGGTTACCTTACCTGATTAAAATTGTTAAAATTATGGAGAATAAATTGCCTTGGTTGCGGAACCAAAACGATATTCACCACAAAAAACAGGAATGAAAAATGCAATTCACCCAAGTAAGAATTAGGCCTCCCAAATACAAAATAAAGGGGGTCAAAATATAATGTTTGAAAAAAATTAGCCACATAGAACACTCCATCGTGGGACTCCCGTCTGAGCTGCTTCTAAAATAGAAAGAAAAATAATTCTGACAGAAACCCATACGTCCAGAGTCCACAACTTAGAAATAATCAAAGCCTAAACCTCCAGGAAAATTATACTCCAAAATGTTAAATCTGTAAAATAGAATCACCTCACTCCTCTAAATCGCCCTTCTCAAACCCTAACCAGCACCATGCTGCCGCAGGACGATACAACAATTAATCGCCAACCTTGTCTTCAAAACAGACCCACAAACCCAAACCTCACACCTATAACAATACCCAGTTCAATGGACATTTGACATCGTCAGAGTCCTCAAACACCTCTGGAACCACAAACAAGAAAAAAAAAACAAAATACCACTAAACCTAAATCAAAGATTATAAAACCCTACAATTTTATATAATCCATCAAACCAACGTATCGACATAATCAATTCCCCAATTTCATAGGACAGAGAAATATAGGCTGAAAAAGATAAATGCACTTCAAAAGACAGAGAGAAAAATGGACCTTTTGTCGATGGTGGAGGCGTGAATGTTGGTTGGGAATTGCTGAGCTTGAGGGCCTTTGTGACAATTTTGTTCAGCAAGCTTTTTGCGCGTTTGCTCTTCCTGAAAATGAGACCTTAATCACACCTGGACTGGAGAGAGACGACATAGAAGAAAGAGAAGGGAGCTGTACATTGAGGAAGATGAATAATTATACGTTTAAGAAATGCTTTAACTTTCAGGTTTCAATACACATTTAAGAGAGAGAGAGAGAGACGATATGGAATTGTGCAAAATGCTTCAATTTCCAAAGAGGGGTCTTCAATGTAGAGAGAGAAACTGTCAAAAGATAATACGCTTCAATTTCCAGAGAAAGAATTAGGCTCTTTAATGTTTCCTGCCACGTGTCAGTCCCAGAGATAATATTGCGGCAAACTCTCCGCTATTAGTTATTTAGATTAGATAAGATTAAATTTGACAATAAAATGGAATTTTCAAGTATGTAATAGTAATGCAACACATATACTCACAGTTTTGTCAATTACAACATTTTTTTTATACTCTTTAAACTTACAGTGTGTACTTGAAAAGTCAAGCAACTGATCTTAACTTTAAAGTTTATATAACTATTAACAGTCATAAAATTTGTAGTTTTAACTCAAATCTCACTAGGATTTCACTCTTTTAAGGAGATACCTCAGAAACCGGTGTAGAGAACATCTCACTTGGTAGGGAAGCAAAGATAGAGAAATTGCTTCCATTTTTTTTATGACTCAATATATAGGCATTTGGAGTACAATAAGTCTCATGAAATAATACTTAGCATTAGAAGAGCGATCTTCCGTGGAGAACATCCTTATCACTTAAATTTAAAAATCAATTTCTTTTAAATCATTAGAACTTTGACTGGTAGGTTAGAAATTAAGATGAGTAGGAGATTTGGGGTGTATTTGTTCTGAACATGTGATTGGAGTGTTTGCGTAATTCATTCCAACCTCTTCTTTTCTTCTCATTTTTATCATTTGTACCGTCTTTGTTTATTTTTATTTTTTGAAATCAACTCCTTTCTTTCTATACCATTTCTTGCAATATCATTACAGTCAAATCACATACCTGGATATAGAAGTGAGGTTTGTACTCCCAGGTGGAGCAAGGCATGATTTGGAGAGAATTGAGAATAAGGCAATATAAGGTGAATGGGGGTGCATTTGAAAGAATACATGGCCTAAATCATTTTTTAAAATAGATTGACTTTGTTCATTCAAGCAATTTAGAAGTTCTAATGGTAAATCCTGAACGTTCTCTTCTAATGATCAGTCAAAGAAAAAGAAAATAGTGAGACTTTCAACGAGTGATATGATAAAGAGAATAAGATGAGAATGAAAAGAATAGTAACTCTCATAAAAGGAAGATTGACACAAAAGCTCACATGGGTTAATTAGTTTCCACTACTTGTCTTTTAAACTGCATAGTTTATGCTTACTCATCCATTTAGATTCAGTAAATATTTTCACACTGTTTCAAAAGTGTTTAAAGTTTAAAGAGTTTCTAGCATTTGAAAAATAGTAAAACATGTGACAATGTGTTGTATGCTATTAACATACCCAAAATAACATTAACGTGTAAAATTTAACTTATATAGAGTAAAAGAAAAACTTCTGAAAAATTCCTAAGTGCATCCACTAAGTTGGATACATATATGGTGCGACTAGTATCCTCTGCACCAATACAAGAGAGGCTACGCAATCCGGAGCGTCCAAGTTGTCATGATAGCCCATCCACCTCTAGTAAAAGAGATGAGTCTAGAATCACTAGCAAGCTAAAACATTAGTAAGAGGCTAGGAGATAACTCTGGCTTTACCTAGTTTTTCGCTACCTCTAGAGTCATTCACCGCACTAGACATATCTGGTGATGTTGGGATCATGCAAATTACTCCTATCGAACCAGCTAATGAAAGCCAGATGTACACGGAGGATCATTTTTAAAGTATGACCTGACGGAAAATTATTGAATGTACTGAAAAAAAAAATTTAAAACAAAAACAATAAAAATAAAAAGAAATAAGGGATGAGAAAACAAAATTTATTTGGGTATCAAAGGATCCAGTCCTCTTTCTCAACCAAAATTTTCTTTTGTTTTGATTTGAATTGTCTTTTGTAGCAGTAGCAAACTTTAAAAGATGTGTCATTATGAGCAATTAAACCAGGACATTCTTCTCTATAACAATTCAAACACCATCCTAACCTTTTAGCTTTCCTTTTGATGGCATAAAGGCTAGTGCCAGCAAAGGGTTTCTTCTGCTCAGAAACAAGTGAGCGACCCATTAACGTCTGGTCATCGACTATTGGATTTATTTTTTATACTCTTAGTCAATAAGAGAGGCTAGACTCAACCCTCCACTCCTTCTAACTATCAACTAAGATCTAATTAAAGAGAGCTTAGAGGTAGGGGTGGGCATTCGGTCGGTTCGGTTCGATTTGGCACTATTCGGTTCGGTTTGAGTTCGGTTCGGTTTGGAAGATTGTCAACTGTTAACTGACTGAATTTTAATTCGGTTGGTTCGGTTCGGTTAACTGAATTACAAATTCGATTCGGTTTGGTTATTCGGTTAACCGAAATGTAAAAAACCCAATTTTTATTTTTATTTTTATTTCATTTTTCACAACTTTTTTATGTTTTTTTTCCTTTTTCTTTCATATTACAAAGAACGCATACTTTTCTTTGTTTTTAATTGTAAAAAACTTATATTTTATTATCTATAGTTATGTATAAGTATATTAATAATATAGAAAATGAAAATAAAAAATAAAATTTCGGTTTTCGGTTCGGTTCGGTTTTGCCTATAGGCAACTGATAACTGAACTGAAATTTTAAATTCGGTTCGGTTTTTAACCGAACTGAAATTTTTAACTGAAATAACCGAACTGAAATTGAAAATTCGGTTCGGTTAGTTCGGTTTGTTCGGTTAACCGAACTGTTTGCCCACCCCTACTTAGAGGGGGTAGGTGGGAATTTTATTTAAAAACTAAAAATATTTATATTAAAATATATATATATATATACATTCAGAAACTAAAATTTTTTTTTCTTTTTTTTTTAGAACAGAAAAATTTAGAAAGAAGAACTACATTTTTTTATAACAAAAAAAACTAGAACACACAAAAAAAAACTACATTTTCTCTCTCTCTCTCTCTCTCTCTCTCTCTCTCTCTCTCTCTTCTTAAAAAGTCCAAGACAACGTATTAGTACAATAATGATAATAAGAAAAATTATGGTATAATCTTCAAAAATCAAAAGAGCGGTGACGTGTTCGTCATTCATTTTTTTTTATAATTTATTTAAAAAAAAAATAGAAAACTTAGAAGAAAAAAATAATAATAATTAGATTTTTTTTTAACAAGGGCAACCCAGCATTATCGTAACAGCAATTAAGAAAATGACAAGGTAAAGTTCAAAATACATAAGACTAATAGCTAGTGCATCGTCCATTTTTGTAGTTTAAAAGCTGAAATGGAGAAATATCACCTGTTTCTTGGAAATTTGAGAACCTGATAGGGCCGTAGATCAAGTGGTATTTCCAAGCTTCTTTGGTGAGTGGGTACCTACAACTTATGTATTATATTTTTGTTAAATAATGGAAAAGAGAGAAAATAAAAATCAAAAAATAAAAACTAAAGCCGAATCGGAAAAATAGAGAATAAATCAAAATCAAGTTTTTCTCTGGATTATAGATCTTACCTTTAGTGATCGCTAGAGTAGATCTTGATTTTAGATCGTAGAAAATAAAAAAAAAATTGAAAGAAAATGAGAGAGGGAGATCCGGTCGAGAGAGTGAGAGTTGCAGAGAGTGAGAGAGAGATCGCGGCAAAAGGGTGAGAGGAAGAAGAAAAAGAAAGGAAAAAGAGAGATAGGGATAAAATTTTAGGGTTCGAAGCCCTATATATACCATTTTCTCTTTTTCAGTGTATCTCTCTCTAAAAATATTTTTTTTTAAGAAATAAAGATAAAACAAACAAACAAAAAATAAAGATAAAACAAACAAATAGGTGTTAATGGTATTAATCGTGAAACTGTCCTCCCCCCCCCCCCCCCCCCCCAACCGAGTTTGACAATGTCCTCAGTGAGTGAGATGAGAAAAAGAAACCGAGGATAACACCAGTAATAAAAAGAAATACAAAAAGAAATGATAGAATAATAATGACCAAATTAACTTATATATAAAAAGTTATCTAATTAAGAGTATAGGACTTATGAAAATATAAATACTCTGATACACTATATCCTATACCAATTATGTTTTAAGATATTAAGGAATATTATAGTTGGGGTCTTCCAAAGGAATGGACTCCAACTCAGTTTAAAAATAGCTTTAATCTATGTCTATTAACTTTAAATGTATTTCCATCTTTAGGGTCCTCAATCTCGACAGTTCCATAAGGATATACATTTTTTTACAATATATGGACCAGTCCATCGAGATTTCATCTTTCCTCTAAAAAGATGTAGTCTTGAGTCATATAATAAAACTTTTTTTGCAGGGTAAATCTTTTGCGCAAAAGATTCTAATTATGATACATTTTAGTTCTTGCTTGATGAATTCGAGCATTATCATATGCGTCTTTGCGAATTTTTTCAAGCTCACTTAATTGTAATTTTATTAAAATTCCTCCCTCTTCAATATTCCAATTTAAAGTTCTAGTTGCCCAATATGCTTTATGTTCTAATTCTACTGGTAGGTGACAAGCTTTTCCATAGACAAGTCTGTAAGGAGACATCCCTAAATGGGTCTTATAAGCAGTTCTATATGCCCATAAAGCATCTATTAATTTTGAAGACCAGTCTTTACGATTAGAATCAACAGTTTTTTTTCGAGAATATGCTTAATTTGCCTATTAGCTAATTCAGCTTGTTCATTTGTTTGTGGATGGTATGCAGTTGACACCTTATGTGTCACTCCATATCTTTTCATTAATTTTTCAAATGGCTTGTTACAGAAATGAGTTTCTTGATAACTTATTATTGCTTTTGGAGTTCCAAATCGAGAAAGTATATTATCTTTTAAAAATGCAATAACTGTACGGTGATCATTCTTTCTTGTAGGAATAGCTTCTACCCATTTTGAAACATATTCGACTGCTAATAAAATATATTTATATTGGCAAGATGGAGGAAAAGGCCCCATAAAGTCAATGCCCCAACAATCAAATATTTCAATTGTAATTATAGGGGTCATTGGCATTTGATTTCTTTTTGTAATACTACCTAACATTTGACAACGGTTGCAAGCCTTACAATATAAATATGAATCCTTAAACAGAGTTGGCCAATATAAACCACTTTGTAAAATTTTCATGGCAGTCACTCGAGATAAAAAATGTCCTCCACAAAAGGACGAATGACACATAAAAAGTCCATTTTCAATTTCCTCATTTGGGACGCATTTCCTAATTACCTAATAAGCACAATATTTAAACAGATATGGGTCATCAAAGTAGAAATGCCTAGTAATAGCTAGAAATCTCTTTTTATCTGATGATGACCAATTGCTTGGTATTTTTCCAGTTACTAAATAATTAACAAGATCAGCATACCATGGCAGGGAAGTCACAGAAAATAACTGTTCATCAGGAAAAGAGTCTTGAGTAGGTAAGGGTTCACTGGTATTGTTCTCAAAGGTGAGGCTGGATAAGTGATCAGCTACCATATTTTCTACTCCTTTTTGTCTTTAATTATTAAATTAAATTCCTGTAGTAGGAGTATCCACCTAATAAGCCTAGGCTTACTGTCTTTCTTTGAAAGTAGGTATTTCAGAGCTGAATGGTCAGTAAAACAGACAATAGGGGAACCAATCAAGTATTGCCTAAATTTATTAAGGGTGAATACCACGACTAGTAATTCTTTTTCAGTAGTTGAGTAGTTCATTTGAGCACTATCCAGAATTCTACTGGCGTAGTATATAACCGATGCCTTTTTATCTTTTCTCTGTCCTAGGACAACTCCAATGGCAAAGTCACTAGCATCACATATTAATTCAAATGGTAAGCTCCAATCAGGAGATTGCATAATAGGTGCAATAGTGAGATGATCTTTTAATTGCTCAAAGGAGTTTTGACGTTCTTTAGTCCATTCAAAAGGTGTGTCTTTGGCCAATAACTAACATAAAGGTCTAGAAATAGTACTGAATTTTTTTATGAATCGGCGATAAAAATCTGCATGTCCTAAAAATGAACGGATGTTTTTTACAGTCTTGGGAATAGGTAAATTAGCTATAAGATCTATTTTGGTACCTGTATCCCATTTTTAGAAATAATATGTCCTAAGACAATTGCCACGCCCCAGCGTAGCAAAATAAGGAAAAATTTTCATTTCCATTTTGGACCCGTAGGTCATGACAGGTGAGGGATCGCTTGTCCTGTACTTAGCTTAACATGTACCAGAAAACAGAGTATATAAAGCAGTAAGGAAGAAAATATAGATCAACATTACAAACTTAATTAATATTACATTGTCTCAAATAAAAGTATTTCTTAAGGCACAAGCCGCCTTATTCAAATTAAACATTATTCATATATTTTATTACAACTTTAATAAATTATAAAAGTAGCTCCACAAACTTCTCTAGCTGGCATAATTATATAATCCTGCATAGCCATCTCCTGGACATTTTGGGTGTCCAGGACAAAATAAAGTCATCAGCTAATGAAAGCCGAGTGAGCATAAAGAACACACAAGCAATGTATATAAAAGCACATTAACTGTCTTTGCATTTAGTATTTTACAGTACTGTTAGTCCATTATTCTAGTCGTCACATATAAACAATAAATGAATAATTAAATCAATTATATAAGATCGTGCATGAACGATGTAGCCACCTCATCTTACTGACTCTTTTATCTCGACCACAACCTCTCGACTCATTCGGTTTGCCAGAACCATCCGGCACGAGGCCGTTGTTTTTAGATCGGTCTACCGTATCCGAGTCGGCCTGGACACGACCTGATTGGCCTACCGTATTCGAATCGACCTGGGCTCAATCCTGCCTAATTAATCTACCGTATCAGAGTCGGCCTGGAATAATTAAGGTGACACAAGACTTTGATTGACCTACCGTATCCGAATTGGCCTGGGCCCAATCCTTCCTAATTAATCTGCGGTATCCGAATCGGCCTAGAATAATTAAGGTGACACAACTCAAAACACCATTTCATTACTTACTTCTCACAAGACATATATGTCGACCCAAACGACCCCTTTCCAACATGCCAACTCGACTATGCACGTGTATGACTTATTCCATTTACGATTTTCTTTAACATGACAGTGGTTGTTTTAAACATGTGATTATTATCAAGTGAACCAATTTAGCTTAATTTGATTTTAGGAAACTGACGGCGTAATTTTCGGTGTCATAGAATTTTTATGACAATTTTTAGAATATAAAATAATATATAAATTTAGTCACAAGGCCCTTCTTAATGACATAAATATATAAAAGTAAAGGGTATCTGCTTTGACATTATTTTTAATAAAAATAAGGCATTAAAATACAATTCTGCTATTTTTCCATAAATTTAGAAGTACCAAATGTATTTTGAAATAATTAAAATATTAGTTAAACGACCACTAATTTATTTATTAACAACATCAAGTCCTAGTTTTATAATTTAAAAACTATATAAAAAAATGACCTCTAACAATTTAACAATAATACAGAATTTGATAGAGTCAATAAGTACTTTTAACACTTATTTTATACTAATATATTTACTATTTATTTTTATGATAAAAATAATAATTTACAAACTTATATGTAAGTAGCAAGTATTAAACTCCCAACCTTGGGGTCAAGGAACTAACCAATCAACAAACTATTTCAAGGGGGACTAATTGGGATCCTAATATTTCATTGTCAATTTACAGAATGAGTTTTCGTTAACATTTTTGGTACCGCTAATTTTGTACCTCCATGGCTATATATACATATCTATACATATTCACTTATTTTCGAAACCTACAGATAGCGCGTATTGACTTAAAGCACATTAAGAGTGGGTTCAAGAGACTCACCTGTTACTAAATTGGGCGGCGTAAGAGACCGAAGAATTCCTTAAATATCCGCAATAATGGTTCGAGCTATATCAATGGCTTCTTTGATGATTTGGAAGCTTAGTGCACTACTTTTCTTTCTATATTTCCATAACTGTAAGCACTTGTGTGTATATGTGGTGATTGAATGGAGAGAGCAATTGAGAGTGAATGAGAGAGGTAGGAGTTTGTGTGTGAAATGCTCAGCTCGTGTGTGGTGTTTTATAGGCAAAATCAATATGTTGTGGTAAGTTTGGTTCATGGTTAAAAGTGTAGACACATATCACATATGAATTAACCACACAATTCACTTGGCTTAAACATAAGCACACCTCTCCTTCTCAGCCATGTTAAAATAATGATGGAACTTCAGTAGTTGTAAAACTTACGCGGCTGATTGACGTCCGTCAATCAGTCATTTGATTAGTTATGTTAGTTAATTCAGTCTAGTTAGTCCGGATTGGTCAGTTAACTAATTAAAATGTCCCAAATAAAATAATTAGGGACAAAAATGTAGACGACGTGATATAATATTTTATTAATGGTTCTTATCCCAAATCAAAAGGGTAACTTAGGGGTGCAGTCTTAAGTAACAATACAATTAAAACAACTAAGGGTTGTAAAAATTAAAGGCATTGTCTTATAAAATGTTCACCCGAATATTATTTATTTATTCAGATAATATTACTACTAACTTTAATACGTAGTAATAAAATAAAATAGCATTTTGTTATCAAATTAATAATACTAGTACAAAAAATTTATGGAAAGATTATCACAACTAAAAGAATAATACACATTGATGAAATAAAATTGACATTTTATTTATTATTAGGGACGCGAAAATACAGGTTGCTACATCACTCCCTCCTTAAAAGGGATTCCGTCCCAGAATCTAGGCTGACTAATCTTGAAACAACTCTGGGTACTTAGTTCTCATTTCTGATTCCAATTCCCAAGATGCTTCATTCTCATCATGATACTTCCACTGAACTTTTACTAGAGGAATGTCTTTGTTCCGCAGTTTCTTCGTACTGTAATCTAGAATACGCACATGTCTCTCTCTCTATAGGTGACATTGTCATGGATCTCTATGTCATTGAAATCAATTGCATGTGAAGGATCACCCTTGTACTCTCTCAACATACTGATGTGAAAGACGTTATGTACTCCAGACATCTTTGGTGGCAATGCGAGTCGATAGGCTACTTTCCCAACGCGTTTCAGTATCTCAAACGGTCCAATAAAACGAGGCGACAACTTACCTATCTTCTGTCCAAAACGTACTACTCCTCGAATTGGTGAAACTTTCAAGAGTACATGATCTCCGACAGCGAACTCTTTGTCCTTTCTATGTTTATCTGCGTAGCTCTTTTGTCTACTTTGTGCGGTACGCATCATATCTCTCACAACTGTGATCTTCTCGTTGGACTCTCTAACCAAGTCTGGTCCCAACAGCTCTTTGTCTCCAACCTCTGCCCAACAAAGCGGGGATCGACACGGTCGTCCATACAATGCTTTAAATGGGGCCATCCCTATACTTGAATGGTAACTGTTGTTATAAGCAAATTCAATCAATGGAAGGTGTGTTTCCCATGAACTCTCAAAGTCTATAACACATGCCCTAAGCATATCTTCCATAACCTGATTGGTGCGTTCAGTTTGTCTATCGGTCTGTGGATGAAAAGCAGTACTTAAACTCAATGAAGTTCCCAAAGCTTCTTGAAGACTTTCCCAGAATCTTGAAGTAAACCGTGAATCGCGATCTGATACAATAGACACTGGTACTCCGTGTAGTCGTACAACTTGCTGAATGTACATCCTACTCATCTTCTCTACCGGGTAGGTCATACTGTAAGTGATGAAGTGAGCGGACTTCGTCAAACGATCCACAATTACCCAAATAGCATCGTGGTGTTGTTGTGTTCTGGGCAATCCAACTACAAAGTCCATTGTGATGTGCTCCCATTTCCAACCTGGAATAGTTAGGGGTTATAATAGCCCTAAGGGTCTTTGATGTTCGGCTTTCACTTGTTGACAGGTCAGACATTTAGACACGAACTCGGCTACATCCCTTTTCATTCCTTCCCACCAGAAATTTCTCTTCAGGTCCTTATACATTTTTGTTCCTCCTGGATGAACTGTCAATCTCGACCCGTGTGCTTCTTCGAGAATATCCTTCTTAGGCTGTCGGTGTTGGTCACACATAATCTATTCCTGCACTGGAGTGCTCCATCGGTCCCAATTTTGCATTCCTCTGGGTCCTTTGCTGACATTTTCTGAAACCACAGTTGAAGATCGGAGTCTTTCTTTTGCGCTTCCAAAATACGACTGATAAGTGTCGGTTGTACTACAAGGCATCCAAAGTGTTGTCCTTCGCCTTCTGTAAACACTTGAACATCAAATTCAGCTATCGTTTCCAAAGCTTTCCATTCTCTAACCATTAGAGATTCAACCATTTCTCGAGGTTTTCGACTTAAGGCATCTGCGACTACATTAGCTTTACCAGGGTGGTATTCTAACGTGAAGTCATAGTCCTTAATCAATTCCATCCATCGGCGTTGCCTCATATTTAGCTCTTTCTGAGTAAATAAATACTTCAGACTCTTGTGATCGAAGAACAAATCAAACTTCTCTCCATATAGATAGTGTCTCCAGATCTTAAGGGCAAACACTACTGCTGCCAATTCCAAATCATGAGTCGGGTAGTTCAATTCATTCGACTTCAACTGCCTTGAACCATAAGCAATAACATTGCCGTCTTGCATAAGTACACATCCCAATCCTTGATAGGATGCGTCACTAAAAATAGAAAACTTCTCGCCATCTCTTGGTATTGCTAGTACTGGTGCCGTGGCAAGTCTTTCTTTCAATTCCTGGAAAGCCTGCTCACGCTTATCATTCCATTCGAACTTCACATCTTTCTTAGTCAAACTAGTCAGAGGGGCTGCTATTTTTGAAAATCCTTCTACGAATCTCCGATAGTAACCCGCAAGTCCAAGGAAACTTCTGACTTCTGTAGGATTGGTTGGTCGAGGCCAATTTGAAACAGCATCAGCCTTTGATGAATCTACAGCAATTCCTTGTTGTGAGACCACATGCCCTAGGAATTTTACCTCTTGAAGCCAAAACTCACACTTACTGAACTTCGCATATAAATGATGACTTTGAAGTGTCTGTAATGTGAGTCGCAAATGTTGTATATGTTCTTCTGCTGTCCTTGAATAGATCAAGATATCATCAATGAAGACTATGATGAATTGATCCAAGTAAGGCCTGAACACTCTGTTCATCAGATCCATGAACACTGCCGGAGAATTCGTTAATCCAAACGACATTACCAGGAACTCATAGTGACCGTACCTCATTCTGAAAGCTGTCTTTGGTACATCCTAAGGTCGTACGAGTAACTGATGGTACCTTGACCGTAGATCTATCTTAGAAAAGATTGTAGCTCCTTGCAATTTATCAAATAGATCATCTATTCGGGGTAAAGGATACTTGTTCTTGATGGTGACTTTATTCAATTCTCTATAGTCAATGCACAACCGAAGTGATCCGTCCTTCTTCTTTACGAATAACACTGGTGCTCCCCAGGGTGATCTACTTGGGCGCACAAATCCTAGATCTTCAAGTTCTTGAACTTGTTTCTTTAGCTCCAACATTTCAGTAGGGGCCATTCTGTAAGGTGCTTTGGATATAGGGATAGTGTTAGGCACTAGATCAATGCAGAAATCAATCTCCCTCTTAGGTGGTAGCCTAGAGATATCCTGAAAAACATCCTCGAAGTCTCTGACTATGGGTATCGATGAGATAGCCACTTCTGTGCTAGCAGTCTCGATGTTAGCTAGACAATTGGTGAGAAATGTATCACTCATAGGGTTACACTGGAATTCAAAAAGTTGACCTCCAGGTACCGAAAAAGTAATGCTCTTCTTAGCACAGTCTAACTTAGTGTGATACTTAGTGAGCCAGTCGATTCCTAATATCACATCAAATTCCTTCATTGTTAAGACAACCAAATTAGCTGGAAGATTTCGATTCTCTAGGTGTACCGGGCAACCCTTACATACGTGTTTTAGTGTGACAGTAGCTCCTAACGGTGAGACGGCATTCAAAGCTATGTCTAACTTCTGAGGTACTATATTCACATTTGGAAGAATTTTGGCAGCAATAAAAGAGTGTGTGGCACCCGTGTCAAATAAGACTTTCACACGATGATTATAAAGTGTTAAAGTACCTTCCATGACTTGCTGCTCAGGCTGCTCTTCATATTGGGTTCCCTTATACCCAGCTTCTTCGTAATTACCTTCCTCATAACCTGCGGCATCAGGAATGATAGCATTTAGTTGGGCCTGTCCCTGTTGACCATAGCTTCCTCCTTTAGGGGCACGACAATACTTGCTGACGTGACCAGTCTTGCCACAATTATAGCACACTGTATTCTGACGATTATCACGCCTTGGTGCTTTGCAATCCCGAGATAGGTGACCGGGGATGCCACAATTGAAACAATTACTAGTACTCCCTCCTATGCCTGATTGTGGCCGAGTTTGATAAGGGACTGGCTATGGTTTTCGGTTCCCATCGAAAGTTCTCTTCTGACCCTGATTGCGATATGGTTGCTTGTTTCCAAATTTTCCTTTTTGTGGTGGGCGGAAGTCAAATTGCTTGCGGCTCGATCACATGTCTTCTTCCAATTCGGTGGCCAGATCCACAAGAGATTCAAATGTTTTGTCCAGGTGCCCGATAGTCATACGTCGAATAGGCGGAGCCAACCCTTGATTATATTTTCGGATTCTCTTTTCATCCGTATCCACCATGTGTGGAGCAAATCTGGACAGCCTCTCAAATTGAGTCATGTACTCTTGTACTACCTTGTTTCCCTGGACCAGGTCCATGAATTCTCTTTCTCGCTTGTGCCTCTCGGTCGGTGGGAAATACTTCTCCAGGATTTTTTTCCTGAATGTAGTCCATGTCATTGCCCGTACAACGTCTTCTCCCATGCTGGCTTTCACTACCTCACACCAATCCGCAGCAGCATATGTCAACTGGAATATCGCCAACCTCTTCTTTTCCTAGTCAGTACAATCCATTGTCTCGAAGATGTGATCCATCTGCCTTAGCCACTGTTCGGCCTTCCATGGTTCGGCAGTGCCAGCGAATTGCTCTGGTCGCAAGGCACGGAACCTTTCCAATCGTTTATCTCCCGTTTGATGAGGTGGTAATACATTCCCTTGATCGTTTCGATTTCTGTTGTTCTGGGCAGTTAGCTCTCCTATCCGTTCAATTCGCCAGATAAACGCCTCAAACATGCCGGTAGGATCGGCAGCTAGGGGTGCTCCCTCGATTAAACCGTGGTTTCTAGGACTCCTTCTTGCCATACTATATC
The DNA here is from genome assembly GCA_033977485.1 of Hydrangea macrophylla. Lineage (NCBI taxonomy): Eukaryota > Viridiplantae > Streptophyta > Magnoliopsida > Cornales > Hydrangeaceae > Hydrangea > Hydrangea macrophylla. Next base: position 32,106,138 of record CM066999.1, on the reverse strand, counting down.
TTAAGTCCTGATAGTACAAATGTTAGCAATTTTATACAAGTACAATTATCAAAACAAGATTCCAAAAATATTTCTTTATATATTTTTCTATAAGCAGTTACATCAAATATGTCCAGTTAATGCTTCTATCTAGTCAAAAGTGAGATTTTGGGACTACTAGTCCGATATACAAAAATATGGGAGTCATTACCCTATATGCACCCGAGTGCTACCTATATATGCGTCAATAACAAAAGGGGACTACCAGTCCAATATTTACAACAAGACCAAATAAGAACACCTAAGGGTGCCTAGCAAAGGCAGCGGGCCATCGATGCCAAACTCTGGGCCTACGAGTCAGGCGAACAACAGCTCGGTAGATGCTATCATCGTCAGATACAAAGGGTGGGGCATCCTCCATAATAACATCGAGCTCAACAGGTAGCTCAGGTGGTGGCTCAGGTAACTTGATGATATGAACCTCGGCCTCCATCTCATCGTCCTCGTCTATGATCCCCTCTATCAGTATGGGGACCACTCCATCCATCTCGTCATCCTCATCATCATCATCATCATCATCATCATCATCATCATCAATCATGGGCTCGACAGGTGGAGCGGCCACAGGAGCCATGGCTGGGGGTGGTATAACTGCAGCGGCTACAAAGGCTAGATGTGCCTGGACCATATCCATCTCGAGGGGTACGTAGATCTCCGGGTCAAGGATCCTCCTGATCCTCTCATCAGCAATCAGTCTATCTGTCCAAGCATGGTAAAGGGCCTCTAACTGTACTCACCTCAAATCTACGACTCCCTCAACATGAATCTCCTGCCACACATGGTTCTCTAGTCTAACGGTGGCCTGGTATCGTATCAAGGTGACGTACAGCTCCCAATCGAGTGGCTCTATCCCATTAGGGCCAATAACATGCCCTCCAAAATCATCTGGAACAAGGTATGGGTCCATGATAATGACCTGGCAAAAGCAAACTATCTTATATCAGGGCTAATCTTAATATATCTGGATGTCGGATCCTAAGTACCGAGGACACTCGACTATGCCTATCCTTTTACTATCACAACCTGTGTCTAGGCTTATGCCTAAGAGTATAACCAAGGCTCTGATACCAAAAATCCTGTCACGCCCCAGCGTAGCAAAATAAGGAAAATTTTTCATTTCCATTTTGGACCTGTACTTCATGACAGGTGAGGGATCGCTTGTCCTGTACTTAGCTTAACATGTACCAGAAAATAGAGTATATAAAGCAGTAAGGAAGAAAATGTAGATCAACATTACAAACTTAATTAATATTACATTGTCTCAAATAAAAGTATTTCTTAAGGCACAAGCCGCCTTATTCAAATTAATCATTATTCATATCTTTTATTACAACTTTAATAAATTATAAAAGCAGCTCCGCAAACTTCTCTAGCTGGCATAATCATATAATCCTGCATAGCCATCTCCTGGACATTTTGGGTGTCCAGGACAAAATAAAGTCATCAGCTAATGAAAGCCGAGTGAGCATAAAGAACACACAAGCAATGTATATAAAAGCACATTAACTGTCTTTGCATTTAGTATTTTACAGTACTGTTAGTCCATTATTCTAGTCGTCACATATAAACAATAAATGAATAATTAAATCAATTATATAAGACCGTGCATGAACGATGTAGCCACCTCATCTTACTGACTCTTTTATCTCGACCACAACCTCTCGACTCATTCGGTTTGCCAGAACCATCCGGCACGAGGCCATTGTTTTTAGATCGGTCTACCGTATCCGAGTCGGCCTGGACACGACCTGATTGGCCTGCTGTATCCGAATCGACCTGGGCTCAATCCTTCCTAATTAATTTACCGTATCCGAGTCGGCCTGGAATAATTAAGGTGACACAAGACTTTGATTGACCTACCGTATCCGAATCTGCCTGGACCCAATCCTTCCTAATTAATCTGCGGTATCCGAATCGGCCTAGAATAATTAAGGTGACACAACTCAAAACACCCTTTCATTACTTACTTCTCACAAGACATATATGTCGACCCAAACGACCCCTTTCCAACATGCCAACTCGACTATGCACGTGTATGACTTATTCCATTTACGATTTTCTTTAACATGACAGTGGTTGTTTTAAACATGTGATTATTATCAAGTGAACCAATTTAGCTTAATTTGATTTTAGGAAACTGACGGCGTAGTTTTCGGTGTCATAGAATTTTTATTACAATTTTTAGAATATAAAATAATATATAAATTTAGTCACAAGGCCCTTCTTAATGACATAAATATACTCCCTTTGTCCCATATTTAGAGTCCTTGATGCCATTTTTTGATGTCTCATTTTAAGAGTCCTCTTTGAAAAGTCAAAGTACTTTAATACACACTTTCCAAATTTGTCCTTTATTATATCCAACTCTTCCTTCTCTTTCTTTTGATGTGACACTATAATTTTGAATTTCAAAAAGAGTAATATTGGAAAGTTGAAAATCTCACCAAAATCAAGGTTGTCCCCTTAATAAGTTGGAATTCCCAAAAGAGACTCTTAATATGGGACGGAGGGAGTATAAAAGTAGAGGGTACCTGCTTTGACATTATTTTTAATAAAAATAAAGCATTAAAATACAATTCTGCTATTTTTCCATAAATTTAGAAGTACCAAATGTATTTTGAAATAATTAAAATATTAGTTAAACGACCGCTAATTTATTTATTAACAACATCAAGTCCTAATTTTATAATTTGAAAACTATATAAAAAATGACCTCTAACATATTAACAATAATACAGAATTTGATAGAGTCAATAAGTAATTTTAACACTTATTTTATACTAATATATTTACTATTTATTTTTATGATAAAAATAATAATTTACAAACTTATATGTAAGTAGCAAGTATTAAACTCCCAACCTTGGGGTCAAGGAACTAACCAATCAATAAACTATTTCAAGGGGGACTAATTGGGATCCTAATATTTCATTGTCAATTTACAGAATGAGTTTTCGTTAACATTTTTGGTACCGCTAATTTTGTACCTCCATGGCTATATATACATATCTATACATATTCACTTATTTTCGAAACTTACAGATAGCGCGTAATGACTTAAAGTACATTAAGAGTGGGTTCAAGAGACTCACCTGTTACTAAATTGGGCGGCGTAAGAGACCGAAGAATTCCGTAAATATCCGCAATAATGGTTTGAGCTATATCAATGGCTTCTTTGATGCTTTGGAAGCATACTGCACTACTCTTCTTTCTATATTTCCATAACTGTAAGCACTTGTGTGTATATGTGGTGATTGAATGGAGAGAGCAATTGAGAGTGAATGAGAGAGGTAGGAGTTTGTGTGTGAAATGCTCAGCTCGTGTGTGGTGTTTTATAGGCAAAATCAATATGCTGTGGTAAGTTTGGTTCATGGTTACAAGTGTAGACACATATCACATATGAATTAACCACACAATTCACTTGGCTTAAACATAAGCACACCTCTCCTTCTCAGCCATGTTAGAATAATGAAGGAACTCCAGTTGTTGTAAAACTTACGCGGCTGATTGACGCCCGTCAATCAGTCATTTGATTAGTTATGTTAGTTAATTCAGTCTAGTTAGTCCGGTTTGGTCAGTTAGCTAATTAAAATGTCCCAAATAAAATAATTAGGGACAAAAATGTAGACGACGTGATATAATATTTTATTAATGGTTCTTATCCCAAATCAAAAGGGTAACTTAGGGGTGCAGTCTTAAGTAACAATACAATTAAAACAACTAAGGGTTGTAAAAATTAAAGGCATTGTCTTATAAATGTTCACCCAAATATTATTTATTTATTCAGATAATATTACTACTAACTTTAATACGTAGTAATAAAATAAAATAGCATTGAGTTATCAAATTAATAATACTAGTACCAATAATTTATGGAAAGATTATCACAACTAAAAGAATAATACACATTGATGAAATAAAATTGACATTTTATTTATTATTAGGGACGCGAAAATACAGGTTGCTACAACAATACCTTTAGTGACCATAAAATGACATTTTTCCCAATTTAAAACTAAGCTTTTTTTCTTCACATCTTTGGAGAACTTTCTGAAGATTGCTAAGGCAATCATCATAGGACTTGCCAAAAATTGAAAAATCATCCATAAAAACTTCTAAATTCTTTTCTACCATATCACTGAAAATACTTAGCATGCACCTTTGAAAGGTCGCAGGTGCGTTGCATAGACCAAAGGGCATTCGGGGATAGGCGAAAGTTCCAAATGGACATGTGAAAGTAGTTTTTTCCTGGTCTTCTGGAGTCATCTCTATTTGATTGTAACCACTATAACCATCTTGAAAACAGTAATACTTATGGCCTGCTATTCTTTCTAACATTTGATCCATAAAAGGTAAAGGAAAGTGATCCTTACGGGTTACAGCATTGAATTTTCTGTAGTCTATCCATACACGCCATCCAGTAGTGACATGAGTGGGAATTAATTCTCCCTTTGAATTCGGAACAACTGTAATTCCTGCTTTCTTTGGCACAACTTGTGTTGGACTTACCCATTTACTGTCGGATATTGAATATATAATGCCTATGTCGAGTAGCTTGAGAACCTTCGTCTTGACTACTTCCTGCATAATAGGATTAAGTCTTCTTTGCATTTCTCTTGAGGTTTTAGCATTATCTTCAAGATATATATTGTGAGTGCATATTGAAGAGCTTATTCCTTTTAAATCTGCTATACTCCAACCAATAACACTTTTATGCTTCTAAAGCATACTAATGAGTTTATTTTCTTGACTAGAGTCTAGAAGAGATGATATTATTACTGGATAAGTATTATTACTATTAAGGAAAGCATATTTAAGCTCTTTAGGGAGTTCTTTTAATTCCAACTGTGGAGTTTGTAAATTAGATGGAAGTGTTAATGTAGTCTTTGGTGGTAAAGGTTCAAAATATGTGGTCCACATTGCTTCTTGAATTATTTCTTCTGTTGAATCTTCATTGAAACATACTAGACTCATAAGATGTTCTTGTAGATTATTACTGTCTAGCTTCTGAATAGAGTTATTAATAACAAATTCTACTGGATCATTGTAACTAGTCAAGTTAAAATATTCTCGTGATAGAGATTCAATAGCATGAACTTCTTCAATATTCTCATCTTCTTCTTGATGTTGTGGATTAGAAAAAACTTTAATATTTAAAGTCATATTTCCAAATACTACAGTCATCATACCACTGTGGATTCGAATAGTGGCATCAATGGTTGCCAAGAAGGGCCTTCCAAAAATGACTGGTATTTGCACATTAGCATCTAATAGTGGTTCTGTATCAAGGATGACAAAATGTACTGGAAAAATAAATTTGTCAAACTTTGACAAGAACATCTTCCAAAATTCCTCGCGGGTATTTTGTAGATCTATCAGCAAGTTGTAATACCATGCGAGTAGGCTTTAGTTCACCTAATCCAAGTTCTTGATAAACAGAATGAGGAAGCAAGTTCACATTAGTTCCTAAGTCAAGGAGTGTGTGATTGATTTTGTGGTTTCCAATAATACACGATATTGTTGGTGTACCTGGGTCTTTAAATTTTGTTGGTAAATTATGTTTTACGATGGAATTAATTTCTTCAACGAAGTCAGCAGAATACGCATCCTTTCATACATTTTGCTTACGTTTGACAGTACATAAATCTTTTAAGAATTTTGCATAAGCAGGTACTTGATTAATTGCATCTAAGAGAGGAATATTAATATATACTTGTTTAAATAATTCTAAATATTCCTGATTCTTATCATTTTGGTGTTTTCTTAAAAGTTATGGATAAGGAATTTGAGGAGAGTATTCAGGAGTTTCCTCTATTTCTTTTTCCACTAGTAAATCAGATGTTTCATTTTCTTGAGAAATTTGATGTTTTTCAAGGATTTCAACTTCAACTTCATCAGTAATTTTATCTTCGTCTATTTCTTCCTCAATTTCTATCATATTATCTTCCTTATTTGTATGCTCAATTTCTTCTAAAGAATGTGAAATTTCTTGTCCAACAGCCTTACCACTTCTTAATACAGTTATACCTATTACTTGTTCATGTTGACTATTACCAGAAATTGAGGGATCACCTTGTGGTTGTCCCCATGGATTCGGTTGTGGTTGGGTAGGAAAAATGCCTTTTACTTTAGAATCATGTTGATTATTAATCCTATCCACAGATGTTTGTAGTTTTTCTATGATTTGTATTAATTGTTGCATCATAGACTGTAAAGGCTCCTCTTGTACTTTTTTGTGAGAAGGCACATAAACATTAGAATTTTGCTGTATATTAGGATATATATTTTGTGTTTGTTGAAATTGAGGCGGAGGAGGTAAATATTGATTATTTTGAGGAGATTGGTGTTGAGTTTGAAATTGTAGAATACCCTATTTTGCATATATATGATTTGGAGGATTTCTCTAGTTAGATTGGTATAAATTACCATAGGCGTTTTGGGGACCCCTATAATGATTCACAGCGTGTATCTCTACTGGAGCTGTTTCCTGACAGTTTGAACTATTAGGACATTCATTTGCAGAGTGTCCTAAAGTATGACAACTGTCACAAAGTTCTCTTTTTTTCTTAGGCGGATTATTTTTTTCTACTGTTATAGCTTCTACTTTACGTGCTAATTCTTCATATGTCAGTATTAATTCATCTTCTGATTGTAATTGGTATAAACTTTTAGTTTTTTCCGTTCTACCAATTTCTTCTTTTTCCCACTGGGAAGCATTTTCGCTAAGCCAATCAAAATATGATTAAGCTTCATCGGCAGTTTTACTAAAAAATTCTCCTTGATACATAGTTTCAACTAATTTCTTTGATTTTGGTTCTAATCCTTCATAAAAGAAATTAATTAGACGCAAATTTTCAAATCCATGATGTGGGCAAGCTAGTAGGAGATCTTTAAAACGTTCCCAAACTTCAGGGAATGGGTCTTTTTCTTTTTGAGTAAAAAGTTTAATTTGACGCATCATACTATTAGTTAAATTTTTTGGATAGAATTTCTTTAGAAATGCTTCATTCATACCATGCCATGAAGTTATAGATCCAAGACGGAGAGATAAAAGCCAAGCTTTAGCTTTATCTTTTAAAGAAAAATGAAAAAGTTTAAGACGGATTATTTCAATAGGACAGTTTTGATCAGAGAGCGTACTACAAATTTCTTCAAATTCATGAATATGAAGATAAGCACGTTCTGACCCCATTCCATGGAAAGTTGGTAAGAGTGGAATCATGCCATGTCTAAAGTGAAAATTTCCTCTGTGTCTAGGTAGAGCGATGCAAGAAGGAGTGATGTTTCGTTCTGGGGTAAATAAATTACGTACAGGACGTTGTTCACGTTCTGGTAAAACGGTGGTATATTTTCCCCCTGCTCACTATGAGCATGATCAGTTATTCCTTCTATACCTTCGATTTCAGCCATGATTCTTGGAAATTGTATACTAGATGAATCACTAGAAATATTAGAATTATGTGGTACTTGATATAAAGCCTCAGTAGCATCTAAGAACATATGAACTAAAAGAAAAACTAAGTGATAAACATATTATTATTATTATTATAGCTAATTAAAAATAAACCTTTTTTTTTTTTTTTTATTTTATAATAATAGGTTTTTTTTTTTAGAAGATAGGCTTATATATTTATATAAATGCTTTCTTTTTTTTTTTAGAAGATAGCTATGAACATACTTATAAATTTATATTTATATATATTCAAGGAAAAATTAAATATAAAATTTTATTTATTTATTATATATATTTTTTATATTATCATTTTTTTTCTTAAAAAGAAAACTAGATTATTTATAAGGTAGAATATATATATATATATATAGATATAGATATAATGGGACAAATAGTTTTAAACTTAACTTTAATTATTTACATATATATTTTTTTAACCGTTCCCCGGCAACGGCACAAAAAACTTGACGACATCCTATTGACGCGTTTTCTTATCATACCCAAGTGTAGGTGATCGTACAAGTAATAAAGTTCTGAAAGTCCAGGTCGAACCCACAGGGAACGGAAAAGAAAGATAGGCAATAACTATTATGTCACTAAAAAGAAAATAAAAGATGATAGATTTTTTGTGGAGTTTTACTAAACTACTAATTTTTATATTTTCGCAATAAACTAATTAAAAGCTATTTTTTTAAGTAGTTTATGGTAAAGATTTTAACAGTGCAAAATAAATTAACTAAGTACTAGTAAGAAAATGAAGAAAAATAAGTAAAAGCTAAATTTTTGTGAAATAAACTTTTTGGATTTAATAATAGCGAAAGATAGAAATAATACAGATATTTAAGCAAAGTTATTAAAAACATGAAATATTAATTAAGTTGGAAGAAATGATTTAAAGAAATTGGAATATGCAAACCAACACTAGATCCTACAACTTTTGTGCATTTGAAAAGGATTTGGCATTTAAGACCACAGAGTCATTCTTTATTTAAAAATAAACTTTCAATGGTTAGGGTCATATCAAGTGTGTCAGGTTTGATATGAAACGACGTCGTTTTGTTTAAAGAAAAATAAAAAGGCAATTGGGCAATAGCCAAGTTCGAACCGTGCCATGCAGCGGACGTGGGTTATTCGGCGTCCAATCCCCACCACTCTGCCACTACACAATTTCCTCTCCATTAGTGGATAGAAATATATATAAACACATATTTAAAATATAAATTTTGTCATATGAGTTGTTTGAGTATGCTAGGTGTTTTTTATGACAAAAGGCATAGTTTGACAATCCATATAATTAGATTTTTATTTCAAATATGTAATCTCTTGAGCCCAATATAGTCATAGTATATAAACATGTTAAATTGTCATAAACTATAGATACATAGATATTTTTTACCATAAATGGAAAAACAACTCATCTAGATAAATTTGCCCATTTAAGATTAGTGCACAGAAGCTGTGGTTTCTAAGTTTTTATTGCATATCCCCAATTAAAGTTTTAGCCTACCATTTTGAAATTGAAACTGTCTTCCAAATAATCTTTTAAAGAAAGATTAAATAGATGTAAACAGTGACTGCCCAATTAAAACTAAAGTTATAAAACTAAGGTAAGGGTAGGGTGAAATATAATATTAATATATTTTTTTCCTCACATAACATGAGTTGGGAGTGAATTTGTGAAATCTGCAAAATAACAAAGTTTAGTACAACTAGGCTAATAAAATATACATAAATGAAAATACTGAATTAATAATAAAATACTAAACCCTTGACTTTAGATTCTTGTGGGGTCACAGTAGTTGAACTCCAAGAACACAAATAAGGTCAAACCAAATCCTAATCTACTTTTGGAGTGAGATATGGGTATGATGTACTTTTGGACTTTAGTAGGTGATTATAACAGCTACGTGGCTAAGAAATTTGGCATTTACTTGCAAAATCTGTCTTCTAGTGAATGAAGCTATAAAAACTGGAAATTTGGGGTTCCAAACTATTTTAGGGGATAACTATAAGTACTAACTAGATTAAAAATATTAAATCTAAATTTTACTAGGAATATTTTACTACTACAAAGTGACAAAGGTCCTACAAGAAAACAAATATTTTAAATTTAAGAAATACAGTACACAAAGTTTTGCTACATATTTTTGGAACATGAAATCATCAATTACATAAAAGTAAATTTTTACAACTACTAGAGTTAGAAAAAGTTAAGAAAAACTAAAGTTTCATATTTCTAGGGACAATATGAAGTGCTCACATGATAACCTCCCTAAACTATTCTCTCCCTAACGGTGATTGTAAACTGTTGGTTGGTTTCTTGTGAGTTGTGTCTTTTCAGTTGTGTTCTGCTTCTCTTAATTTATAGATGAATTTCTGTGACGATTCCGTCACTGCGCTCATCACTTCGCGCATTTTTTTCTTTGCCCCTCAATTGTCTTCGCCTTCTCTGATATTGTTTTGAAATCCTGCACATAAGAGAAGAAGAAGCAAAAACTTTTTTTTAAAAAAATCAAACTGACATCCAAGCTAAGCTTGGATGTCATTTTCCGTCCTTTTCATTTTTTTTTGCCTACCAATTACTGTTTGGTTACTATTCATCTTTGACTAACAAATGAATGTATTATGGTGCGGTTGTTACTTCTTTTCTTCCCTTTATTTTACTTCATTTTTACCTAAACATATAAAATATGTAAAAACATATTTTTACACGCATTTGAGTCACATCACTATTAAATTATATTAATTTAAATATGCATGTAAAACTAGGGATTTGGGGGATTAAATGAGCATTATGTCTATTATATTGGCACATGAATGTGCAATATTCAATGTTTATCAGTATTCATACTGGAAAGTAAAGTTAGCACACTTTGTATGGTTAGGACTTTACTTGCTTAATTGTTATTTGCTAGAAGTAGGAGCATCTTGTAGATTAGGGCTTGTTTCCGCATGCTTGTCTCATATGCATGCACCGTTCCTATTAGTCTGCACGCACTGTTACGGTCAGTCTGTACACAAGTCAGTCCTTGTTTGTTAACATCACTATCGTTGTCTGTCTAAAGTTGTCACTGTCAGAATCTGATATAATCCTCTCAAATTTGTAGGTCACTATAGATTCCCAAAGTCCGCAGCTGGGATCCTCGTCTTAGGTCAGAAATTCAGATAATCGTTTTGATCAGAATCAGCCTGACAAGTTATTTCAGCATGAACAAGGAAGAGTTAGAAAACAAGGTTATCGAATTGGGGGCAACCATAACCCAGCAGTCCGACAGCCTGGCCCAAGTTTTGAAGTTTATGGAAGAATTGAGACAGCAATAGCTACAGTACCCATATGGGTTCCCACCACCACCAGGGTTTATGCCGCCACCATCACCGAGGTTTGTACCACTTCCCGTCGCTGTACATGACAATAACGGGGCAGAAGAATGGTTTCAAGGGGTCCCACCGCCTGCATATGAGAAAAAGCTCTAGGAGAAAATGGACAAAGTTGAAAATCTAGAAAGAGTATTGAGGAAGAGTAAGGGGGTTGATGATTACATGCTGGACCTGGAAAGGATTTTCGAGCCTGTTAAGCTAAAACTGCCATAAACTTCAAGATGCCCGCCATTGACCGTTTTGATGGAATCGGGAATTCGAAAAGCCACGTGAAGTTGTGTTTGAGCATCTTCTAGTCAATGGATTGCACTCATGAGCACATTGCAATGCTGTTCCCACAAACTCTCGCAAAGTCTGCACTATCATGGTTCCTTACCTTGGAAGCCTCCAAAACTTGGGCATGGTAAGACATCGTTCGAGTGTTTGCCGATCACTATTCTTACAACCAAGAGCTGGATGTCACGATCAGGGATTTGGAAACTACTCGGCAGAACAACAACGAATCCTTCGATGCTTTCTTGAGAAAATGGAGGAATAAAGTGGCTTGGATGACCCACCGGCCAATTGAGAAGGAACAAGTGAGAATGCTAATTGGAAATCTGGAACCACTCTACTATGAGAAGTTATTCTATCAATCCATCTCCACCTTTGAGGAGTTGTTTGAAGTTGGAACTCGAATTGAAGACGTTATCAGGGAAGGAAAGATTAAGAAGGAAGAGCCTCCAAGTCAGTCAAAAAGGCCTAACTACTCCCAGAACGCTCTGGATGTCAATGCCCTTAGCAATAGACCCATGGCGAACCCTCCTAGGCCGTACCAACCCTCCAACCAAGCAAACTCGTTCAATCTCTCTTTCCAGAAAAATCCTCCTCACAATTTTGCCAAGCTAGAGATCTCCCTCTCCTCAGCCTTAGATCGTCTCCTCAAAAAGGGCTACCTCCAACTGCTCTACCCTCGAAATACCCCGCCACCACCAAGCTGTGATAGTCGAAACATTGCTCCTACCACTAAGCCCCTGGTCACAACATCGATGATTACATGCACCTCCGCCATGATAACCAAGACCTCATCGGCCATAATATCATTGAGCCACTACCAAAGTAGCCCCATGTTACCTAAAATCCCTTGCCAAACCACCAAAATATTAGCATCATCGAATCTAACCCCGTATCCTTTAAACATATCGCCTATATCACCCCCTTAGGACATCCCTTATCCCTCATTGACATCCCTGAGTTTTGGGGAATTCACCCGATTGAAGGGAAGGATGATGAATGGCAGCAGCATCTAGATAACAAACAAGATTTGTTCTTCCTGGAAGAACATGATCTAGGGGCGATAGACCTCAAATGGTACGATCCCAATATTGAAAGTGATGCCTCCATTTGGAATGAGCCAGAGAAACTATTTGTGGGAACAGATTATGATTGGTTCAAAGAAGATGGGACTATAGAAGGACCTACTCCTGCCGAGATCGATCATCTGATTAGGTCGGGCCGTCCTAATTAGCCTCCACAGTCTGCCATAGAAACCGTCGAGAAAAGGCCAGTCAAAGATAAGGGAAAGGAAAAATTGGATGAGGTCATCAAAGAGGACAATGATTTGATAAAGCAATTGAAGAAAACTCAAGCACACCTCTCAATGTGGGACACATGGTAACATCTTACAACCACAGGCAGGCCGTGTTGAATGCCTTAGTTAGAATTGAGGTCCCCATTGATGCTGTACCGCAAGATATGGTGGCTTTCTTAGGCACACTCACCCCTGATCCAATCATTACCTTCTCTGATGAGGATCTGCTTCCAGAAGGATCTGCACATAACAAAGCTTTGTACATCACTGTTGGGTGCAAGGGGCAACAAGTGCCATTTTGTCTGATTGATACAGGTTCTGCCTTAAATATTTGTGCTCTAAGAACCGCTACTGCCTTGGGGGTCAAAATCTTAGACATCACTCCATCTATACAATCTGTGAGGGCTTATGATAACACCAAGAGAACTGTGATGGGGACTGTTTCTCTCCAAATCCAAGTAGGATCGTTGGTTTGCACTGAATTCTTCCAAGTCATGGATATACCTGTCTCATTCAATTTGTTGATTGGGAGGCCCTGGCTACATGTCAACAAAGCGGTATCATCCACCGTGCACCAAATGATCAAGTACATTCATGAGAAAAATATGAAAATCATCTTTAGCAACAGTTAGGGAAATGAAGCCTTCCCAAGCTACGCTCCCGTCTTTGAAATCCAAATACCTGAACTAAAAGAGGGAAAAATCAAAGGAGTTTTTATCGACAAAGTCCTTATGATTAATGATGAAGACAGGTTCCCTGAGATCTATTCCGCGGTTGTCAATGTCATCCACAAAATGAACTACTTCCCCGGAATGGGATTGGGCCGACGACAATAAGGGATTCGCGATTCCCCCAGATCAAAGGATAAAAAGGCACTTTTGGATTGGGGTACAAGGCCACTAAAGAAGACATTGAGCTACAAAAGCCATAGAAGAAGAGAGTGAGGGGCCTCCTACCTTACCGCAAGACCTTGAACGGGCAATTCATCAAAGAAGGGGATGACTTTCCCTATTTTGGGTTCCCTGAACCTTGGATCCATCAAACTACCGAAAAAAGACACCCTGGACTTGAAATCTTCGCTGACTGTGAAAGGCCTCCCTATCAAGATCAGTTCTATTCGGAAGAAGTTGTTAAAACCCCAGAGGAAGACTAGTTGAAGTATCTGGACACTGAAGCTATCAAGAAGATGTGGGAAGAATTTGCTGAAGAAAAGGAAGGAAAGAGGGCCAAGAGCCAAGATGATCAGAAAATACCAGCTGAGGAGGGTCTGAGCAACCAGGCTATAGAGTCATCTGTCTGTGTCTCCCTATCCCTTATTCCCCCAAAGTCTGCACTTCTAATTATTGAGTCTGTACCAGAGTCGGCCTTTGTGGGCCCACCACTATCTGATGTAATCACTCCACCTATTATCAATTAAATGAAGGACGGTTCTACTTATTTCTCTGTGTCTAATACTTGTGAATGCACAGATCCCTCCGAGGATCTCCCAATTGAACTTAAGCAACTAATTGAAAAATCACCTGCTTATGAAATAATCGAATATACTTTATTGATTAACCTAGGTAAAAAAGATAATCCACAAATTGTGTAAATTGGCTCAACACTTAATAAAGAAGAAAAAGAAAAATTGACTCTCTTGCTAAAAGAATTCAAAGATTTTTTTGCTTGGTCTTACGAGGATATACCTGGGGTCGATCCCGACATTTTTCCAACATCATATTCCTCTCCTCCCCAATTATAAACCTATCAAGCAAAAACTGAGGCGCATGAGGCCAGAATGGGCACTCAAGGTCAAAGAAGAAGTGGAGAAACAATTCATGGCAGGGTTCATCATTGTTACAGAGTATCCAGAATGGGTTGCCAACATCATGCCGATCCCCAAGAAGGATGGAAAGGTTCATGTGTGTGTCGACTTCCGTGATCTAAATAAAGCCAGTCCGAAGGATGACTTCCTACTTGCCTACATTGATGTTTTGGTAGATAATACTATAGGACATGAGCTACTATCATTCATGGATGGTTTCTCAGGGTACAATAAAATTCTAATGGCATAGGACATGAGCAACTACTATAGAGTGATGCCTTTCAGACTCAAGAACGCTGGAGCAACCTACCAAAGAGCTGCCACCACCCTGTTGCATGACATGATTCATAAGGAAGTAGAAGTGTACGTAGATGACATGATCGTAAAATCCAAAGATAGGGAGGGACACTTGGTGGCATTGGATAAGTTTTTTGAAAGATTGCTCAAATACAAGATGAGGCTAAATCCAAATAAATGCACTTTTGGTGTGACCTCTGGGAAGCTCCTAGGTTTTCTCATTACACAGGGGGATAAAGGTCGACCCCTCTAAAATCAAGGCAATTCTAGAAATGGCACCACCACAGAATGAGAAAGAAGTAAGAGGGTTCCTCAGAAGGATCCAATTCATCAGCCGCTTTATCTCAAAGCTCACAACTACATATGACCCCTTGTTCCAATTACTGAAGAAAGGAGAGAAGTTCCAATGGGATGACCAATGCCAAGCCACATTCGATAAAATAAAAAGCCTACCTTTAAAATCCACCTGTCCTTTCGTCACCCACCCATCACAAGCCCTTACTTCTTTACCTATCTATCTCCAAAAATGCTATGGGTTACATGCTAGCCCAAGAAGAAGAAGAAAGCCACTCCGAAAAAGCCATATATTACCTTAGCAAGAGGATGACTGGGTATGAGCTCAATTACTCTGCCCTCGAAAAAATGTGTTGGGTCTTAGTTTGGTGCACCCATTGATTAAGGCACTACATGCTAGCCTTTCCGATTGTGCTCATATCCCGTATGGATCCTCTAAAATACCTCCTCAAAAAACCTGCCCTGACTGGTCGTATATCCCGTTGGTTACTTCTACTATCTGAATTCCATATCAAGTATGTAACAAGCAAGTCGGTGAAAGGGAGAACTATAACAGAGCATCTTGCGGAACACGTTGTTGACTCCGAAAAAAATAGAGACTTCCCGTTCCCAGACGAAAATATCATGGAAATCAAAGAAGAGCATTGTAAGTTGTACTTTGATAGGGCAGCCAACATGAAAGGCTATAGAGTAGGAATGATTCTAGTATCACCAAATGGGGACCACACCCCACTGGTGGTCAAGCTCAATTATAACTCCACTAATAATACTTCTGAATACGAGGCGTGCATTTTGGGGAAGGAAGCGGCCATAGAATTAAAAGTTCTGAAATTGGATGTCTTCAGAGATTCAAACCTCATTGTATCACAAGCCAGAGGAAAATGGAAGGTGAAAGAAGAAAGGTTGAAGCCCTATCATGACCATTTCGATGGACTCAAAAAATAGTTCAAAAGTATGACATTCGTTTACCTGCCCAGGGAGGAGAACCAGCGAGTAGATTCATTGGCTACCCTAGCCTCCATGATCAAAATCCCCGTGGGAGTCAAGATGATTCCTCTGGTAATTGAGCAAATATACGAGCCTTCATTCAACATGATCGCTGCAATTGAAGAAGAAAAGGAAACACCGTGGTACCAAGATGTCTGGGACTTTATAGAAAGGGGAACGTACCCCCAAGAGTCTACTGAGAAAGACAAAAGAGCAATTCGAAGATTCATAGCATAATTCATCATTTGTGGTAGAAAATTGTTGAAGAAAGTGTACAATGGTCACAACCTGACTTGCTTGTTCGGAAAGAGCGCCAGAAGGATGATGGAAGAAATACATGAGGGGGTGTGCGGTCCGCACATGAACGGTCACATGCTAGCCAAGAAGATTGTAAGACAAGGGTACTACTGGACAACATTGGAAAAATATTGTTGTGAATACGTGAGAAGGTGCCATAAGTGCCAGATCCACACAAACATGAGGCATATACCACCATCTCTGCTCTATAGTATGACCTCTGATCGGGAGAGAATAAATCCTAACTGCACACCTTAATTTTCATTTGTTAGCCGTTTTTATCCTATTTTTGTGTATTTTTACTTTATTTTCCATTTTCTGTCAGGATTTAAGAGAAAGTAAGGATTCCAGGCTAAATAGGGTGAAAAAGCAGGAAGAAAGAAGCAGAAAAAGCCATATCGTGCGAGCGGCCCGCTCGCGCGACAATCCAGAACATCGCTCGTGTGGCCTGCTCGCGCGACCTCACAAGAGCGGCCCGCTTGCGCGATCCGTACAAAAAACCTAAAATGCGTGGAATTAAGTGCTGAAGACCACTACGTGGACGAAATTGCCTAATTACGTCTAGAAAGTGAATTATAGCAGTTTCAGTCGGATTAGGTTTACAAAAGCCTTCCTAATCCCTCTACAACTATATATATATATATCATTCTAAAGCTATTGAGGGGTTACACATCTTTACACATCCTTACATTCATCAACTTTGAAAGCAAGAGGAAGAGAAGATCTAGCTTGAAGGTCTCTAATGGCAACCATCATCTCAATCTTCATGTTTTCATCAACCATGTGCAACTAAACTTCTATTCTAGGGTTTCAATGAAACCCTAGCTATGTATTGGATAGTAATTGTATGTTGGTGGATTATTTATATAATCGGTTTTTAATAATAATAATCAAGAGTATTTTAGATCTATTCTTGTCTTAGATTTTTCCTTATGTTTATTGAATTCAATATTCCTTGATTTCTGTGATTGATAGGAGTATTTACATACAGTAGTGCTTATGTGATTGCGATGTTTATGTCTTTTATAATTCATGCTTAGGAAAGATGAGCTATGCTACACCCTAGTTATAGGTAGATAATTCATGTGAACGAAGATGAGTTATGCTTAGATTAAACTAGTGATATCTTCTTGTTGATACTATTGGGCTAGTAGCTACAATAGATCGTAACTATCCAATCATAGAACTTAAAGTAGAAAGTCTAGACCCCCGATGCATAGTTGTGGTGGATTTTCAATCCTAGATCTCACTCATTCATATTAAATCAATCTTAAAACTTGTCCTAGTTTATTTAGATTCAATTTTAGAATTTATTTCCATAATTTCGTAGTTTACTTCATAGTTTAATTCGTAGTAATAATTAAATCAACAACTAATCAAAATTCTATTTTCAATAACTAAATAGATTTAGATTTTATTAATTAAAGGACAAAAATAATCAATCTCTGTGGGTTCGACATTTACTTCCACACTACAAATCTTTTGAAAGTAAAGCATACTTTTCATCTTGATTTTGACGAGATCAATTTTTGGCGCCGTTGCAATTGGCGCCGTTGCCAGGGATTGGCAATTTTTACCATTAATTTTTAGAATCTTAATTTAGATAGTTAGTAAATATTAGCTTAGATTCTATTTTCTTTATTTCTAGTTTATTTTTGAGTCACTAAAATTATCCGTGTTTTGTAGTTTTTAAGTCATCAAACTCTAGCAAGTTCGAGTGGAGCAGCTGCGCACGTCAACTGAGCTTACGCGGACCTGAAATAATAAAATTGCAAATAATTTTAAAAATATCAAGTAAAAACTGCTTTGCTTTAAATTTCGCATCAACTTATTGTAAGCCAGGGCGCTGAGATGCATTACTTGCATTAGGTAGGTGTGAAGTGAGCACTACATTAGTTAGGAAACTCGGGGCGCTGGGCTTTGACGCGAATCACTGCATAAGGATAATTACATGCATCATAGTAGTACTGTGTGCTTGCGTGCTTGGTTAATTGCGTAGTTTTTTTTCTTCTTTTGTTGAGTCAGTCTTTATATTAGTGTCAGTTTCTTTTGGTTTATGTTTGGTACTTGTTCGAGTAAACCGAACGCTTAATCTTGAACTTGAATGTACCCTTAGAGTCCTTAGGTCTTCAACCCGAGCTTCTAGATCCCAGTTGATGCTAGACGACGAATCTACACCAGAATTGTTGTTAATTTTTTGAGTCTGAAATTCGAAGTACTCTTAAATGTCTAAGGAAAACTAGAACTATTAAAATTGAACCTATTCTAATGGCTGTGGATACCGGCATTTGGGCCCACTTTTATTTTTTAAAACAAAAATTTTCAAAATTCGAATACAAAGAGTCGCCACTTAATTTTTAAAAGAAAAATTAAGAAACCATTTTAAAAGCAAACTGATCTTTTGCAAAACCAAAGGTGAACTGGGTCCGGGGATTACGGAATGAAAGGGGAAGGACCCTGGCGGACTAAAACACCCCCTTTCATCCTATCTCGTGATAGGCCTCTACTCAACATCTTTTTTAATCGAATTATTAATCTAAGCATCCCCTCAACTAATACATATATACATATACATTAGAAATGCATTTTGAAAATGGTGTAAGATTGCTAACGATAAATATCATTCAAAATCATGTAATTCAATTAGCAAGTAATATGATATGCAATAGGGAACTAAAGAACTTACCCGGGATCCCGCCGCGAATATTAAACATGTGATGCATGCAAGAAAATAAAACCTAAGAGAAAGTCTCTAATCACATATACATATAAGGCAAGACCTAAGCTAAGGTTTCGCGCATAGAGTCGAAAATCAATTAAAATCAAAGAAGTAAATTAAACTAGAGAAGGGGTTAAGAAATTGTACCTCAAATGCGCTACAAAACAAAGGTTAGTACACATGCCTTGATCTAAAAATATCAAATAATCGAACCTACGCTTCTAGCTTAAACCTACCAAGCAGGAAAAGAATGGACTTATTTATGGATTCCTTCTAATTAGTTGAGAACATATCACCTCTATAGATATGCAAGTCTCAACTAGGAGCCAATGCAATGTCCATATAGAAGTAGTATGATCCCAACATGATTATAAGGAACTCACAACTAGGTCCTAAACAACCTAGAGCTAGATCCTAACTACAAGTAAATATATACATGGATGAATCCATGGATATGTATAAGGACAAGCTATGAATTATTCACTAACTTGGATCACTTAGCCTCTGGATTTAAACTTAATTATCATTATTCAAAACATGATTTGAGTCTCAAGGCATTAGGAAACCATTTAATTTAAAATCAATAAGATTGGACAAAAACAGTGACAGTTTTACATGAATTACAGAGAGCGGTTAGACATCACTCAGGAATCTTCACCTCTCTGTCCAGAGATTTTATATGATTTTCTACAAATAGTAAACAAATGAGAAACACTTAGATCTTCTTAGGGTATCTTCCTAACACATTGAAATACCTAGAAAAAATTATTGGAGGCCAAGAAAGTTCGGTTAAAGTTTTGATTTATTAATTTTAAAACGGATTTACTATTCTGGAACTTTGGACAGAAAATAGCTTGCTTTAAAACCATAATGCCAAACCATTTTAAACATGAATTTTCTTCAAGACAAAAATCACAGAGGTACTTAAGTGAGTTATGAACATCCTCCAATGGTCTCATCCCATTCTAATGGACCCTGATTTAATGAAAATTTTTTTATCACAGTGGATTTAAGGATTCATTGCACCATGGTTAGATTAGTGTTCACATTTTTGAAACAAACTTGATCCATGATTCTAGAGAGAACTATGATCAAGTATGATTATGATTGTTAGAATAAGTGATGAAATATAAAGTGATCCATAGATTTAGCCTTAATGGATCACTATCATAGAACTCATATTTGAAGATCTATCAAGAGAATCCTAAGGTCTTATTCAATCTTATGGACTCTTGAACATTCAAGTTCCCTAGATTTCAACAAACAAACTATGAAAACTTACATCTAAATCCTCCCTCAAACATACGATCCTTGAAGAAATTAGAGCTATGATATCTTATTCTCCTCTCAAATTAATGGTCCTTGGAGATTAAATAAGACCCAAATCTACTCAAATCTCTATGGAATATAGTATGAATTCCATAAGATTCTTAGTAGGGAGATTCAAGTCATGAGCAAAAACTTGAACCCAACCAACTATGTGTAAATATGACCATGATCCACCTTAATATCCATATGAATCATAGAATCATAGGAAAATAAAGAATCAAACTCAAAGGGACTCAATGAAACATATAAAATCTTATGAATCTTAAAAAGGAAAATAGAAGAAAAAAAAATCAAGGTTCACTTAAAAAAAATTCAAGAGAGCAAATTCTTCAAAACCAACTCATACTTTTAAACCCAAGGATTATTTAGATCCAAGCTAATGAACTATCATGAGATTCTGTCACGACCCATCCCACTACGCGTGGGAATAGGACACGTGGCACGCCATCAAGGCTTATCCAGTTCCATTAAAGTAAAATAGCAACGGAAACTTTTTAAAATCCATTAAAATCAGAGTTATAAAAAGTTTTGTTCAATTGAAACTTGTCCAAAAGAAAACAGTTTTGAAAACAGAGGTCCAGTCGACTGATCGAGGGTCCGAAATAACGTCCGAAAACTATATTCTGTGGAATCTCTACACAACCTACCTTTTTAATTAACGTGTCACTCACGTTCTCACCACAGTTCTCAAAATGATATATAACAATATCAAAATTACCAGAATTTACTCTAATCAGGTAAATTCACTATTCACAGGAATATCAGATAAAGTCAAATAACATTTAAATCATATAAATGCCATTTACTCATGATTATGCAATATGAATTTCCATGTTCCCGTGTCCTCATTGACACCTCACCGTTGACTCATCGTCAACCACAACTCAAATTATTAATAGCATTAATAATTCCAAAAATCTCAAATGATGCATGATAAAACAATGATTTTCTGGAACGGGTGTGACAACTCTCCCCTCCAAAAAGGAAGTTTGTCCCCAAACTTTACCTCATGTGTCGAATAAGTACGGATACTCATTCCTCATGTCTTCCTCACTTTCCCATGTAGCTTCTTCCTCCGTATGACTACGCCATAATACCTTCACCATCGAAATCGTTTTAGTTCTTAAAACTTGCTCTTTTCGATCTAGAATCTCGACCGGTTGTTCCACATAAGACAAGTCCCCCTGAATCTCTAGCGGTTCAGGTACAATGATCTTACTCGTATCGGTCGTACAATGTCTCAACATAGACACGTGAAACACGTTGTGCACATGTTCCAACTCTGACGACAATGCCAATGGGTAAGCTACTGGACCAATCCTCTCTAGGATCTCAAAAGGTCCTATGAATCTCGGATTGAGCTTTCCCCTCTTCCCAAATCGTACAATGCCCTTTGAAGGCGATACTCGCAAGTATACAAAATCTCCAACTTCAAAATTCATCGGTCGTCGTTTAGAGTCTGCATAACTCTTATATCGGCTCTGAGCTACCTTGAGTCGCTCTTGAATCAACTTCACTTTCTCAGTAGTCACCTGTATTAACTCAGGTCCTAACAACTTCCTTTCTCCAACCTCGGTCCAACAAACCGGTGATCGACACTTACGGCCATACAGAGCTTCATATGGTGCCATACCAATACTGGACTGAAACCCGTTGTTATAAGCAAACTCAATTAACGATAAATGGTGCTCCCAATCATTCCGAAAGTCCAATACACACAATCTCAACATATCTTCCAAGGTCTGAATCATACGCTCTGACTGTCCGTCGGTCTGAGGATGAAATGCGGTACTGAAACTTAACTTCGTACCCATAGCTTCTTGCAAACTTTCCCAAAACCTTGACGTAAAACTACTATCACGATCGGATACAATCACAGCTGGGACTCCATGTAGCCTTACAATCTCTTTCACATACAATTCTGCCAATTTGGACGGTTTAGTCGTTTTGATCGGTAGAAAATGAGCTGACTTGGTTAATCGATCAACTATAACCCAAATCTTATCATTCTTATTGATTGATCGTGGAAATCCTGAAACAAAGTCCATTGTAATCTCATCCCATTTCCATTCTGACACTGGTAATGGTTGTAATAATCCGGCAGGTACTTGTCTCTCTGCTTTCACTTGCTGATATGCCGAACACTTAGAAACGTACTTAGCGACTTCACGCTTCATACCCTTCCACCAGAAGTTTTCTCTCAAGTTTCTGTACATCTTATTACTTCCTGGGTACACTGAATATTTTGTACTATGAGCTTCTTCTAGAATCCTCTCTTTTAAGTCCTTCACATTCGGTACACATAATCGATTTCCCAGTTTCAACGTTCCTTGTTCGAATACAAAACCAGGTCGTTTTCCCAAAGATATCTCGTCTCTCATTTTGCACAAATAGACATCGTTAAATTGTTCCTTCTTGATCTCATCTATAATATCTGGGTGTGCCATGATTGCCATCATTAAGCCACCATTAACCCCTGGTATCACATCCAAGTCTAAACGTTCCATTTCTTTTACCAATTCTTTTTGTTGTGTTAGCTCATCGGCTAAATTCCTCGGCGTCTTCCGGCTTAATGCATCGGCTACTACATTTGCCTTCCCCGGATGGTACTCAATCGAAAGATCGTAATCCTTCATTAACTCTAACCATCTTCGTTGTCTCATATTCAAATCCTGTTGGGTAAAAATATATTTCAAACTCTTGTGGTCTGTGAATATCTCGCACTTTTCTCCGTACAGGTAGTGTCTCCAAATTTTAAAAGCATGAATTACTACAGCTAATTCGAGATCGTGAGTCGGGTAATTAATCTCATGTGTTTTCAACTGCCTAGAAGCATAAGCAATCACTTTACCACCCTGCATCAACACGCATCCCAATCCTTGATACGACGCATCACTATAGATCACAAACCCCTCGGTTCCGGATGGTACTGTCAGAATAGGTGCTCTCGTCAACCTTGACTTCAACTCCTGAAAACTGTCTTCGCATTCCTGATTCCATTCAAATGTAACTCCCTTTCTCATCAACTTTGTCATTGGCAATGAGATCTTCGAGAAATGTTCGATAAAACGGCGGTAGTATCCCGCTAATCCCAAGAAACTTCAAATTTTAGATACGGATGTCGGCCTCTGCCAATTCAATACAACTTCTACTTTGTGAGGATCAACTGATACTCCATTCTTGTCAATTACGTGACCAAGAAAAGTAATGCTAGGTAGCCAAAATTCACACTTCTTGAATTTCCTGAATAACTGCTTTTTTCCGCAGTCTCTGAAGTATCAATCTCAAATGATTCTCGTGTGTTATCTCACTTGGCGAATAAACAAGGATATCGTCGATGAACACTATCACAAAATCATCCAAATAGTCCTTAAAGACTCGGTTCATAAGATCCATGAACGCAACTGGTGCATTGGTAACTCCAAATGGCATAACTAAGAACTCATAGTGTCCATAACGCGTTCTGAAAGATGTTTTCTCAACATCTCCGGCCTTCACTTTCAACTGATGATATCCCGATCTCAGGTCTATCTTGGAGAATACTTGTGCCCCACAAAGTTGATCAAATAAGTCATCAATTCTCGGTAGTGGATACTTGTTCTTGATGGTCAACTTGTTCAGTTCCCGATAATCAACACACATACGCATCGAACCATCTTTCTTCTTTACAAACAACACTGGAGCTCCCCACGGCGAAATACTTGGTCGAATGAAACCTTTGTCAAGTAATTCTTGTAATTGGATTTTCAGCTCTTTCAATTCTACTGGTGCCATTCTATACGATGCCTTTGATACTGGTCTTGAGTCTGGCTTTACCTTAATGGTGAATTCAATTTCCCTCTCAATCAGGACGTCTGGTAAGTCATCAGGAAACACATCTGGGTATTCTCGTACTATCGGAATGTCTTCTACTATTGATTCGGTCGCTGAGACATCGTTCACTGAACATAGAAATCCCTGACATCCCTTTTTCAATAACTTTCCCGCTCGGATAGCTGAAATCAAATACGGCGGCGGTATAACCCCGCTCCCTTGGAAACAAAAGCTCCCATGTACCGGTGATCAAAAATTAACCTCTTTCCATTCACAGTCTATTGTGGCTTGGTTAAGAGCTAACCAATCCATCCCCAATATCACATCGAAATGGTTCACAACAATCGGTATAAGGTCTACGGTCATCAACTTCTCACCTAATTTGATCTCACAGTTCTTATATACAGTAGATGTCATTATCGCTTTACTAAGTGGCACAGCAGTAGACAATTCATATCCTAACGGTGCCGATTTAACATTCAAATGTTCTACAAAAGCATGCGATACAAATGAATGCGTAGATCCCGAGTCCACAAGTATGCGTGCTAAATGTGAACATACAAGCACCATACCTGAGACTACCGTCTCGGAAGCAGTCATATCTCCTGGGTTCATCTGATATGCTCTTCCTTGTCGTTGTTCAGTCCTTTGTCCCCCATCATTGGATTGTTTAGGCTTCGACCCACTGGAAGCCATAGAACTAGCTCCTTGTTGAGAGTACCTCCTCGGGCAATCCTTGGCTTGATGTCCAAACACTCCACAATCATAACACTTGCCTCTCATATCGGGTGTCGAATTAGTACTACCCCCGCCTTGGTTCCTGTTCTGGGGGTTTGGTCATGAAACATCGGCCTGAGTGTGGTCGGTTGCAAAGCGAACACAATGGTATGTTACTTGGCGTTCTCCTGAAATCACTGAAACTAGAACCAGTGCCTCTTTGAAACGGCCTCTTGAAAGATCCGCCTTGGTTCCTATCCCCACTCTCATTGCTTCGTTTACTGTGTTGATTCTGCCTCGACCTTTCCATCCCACTCTCGGCCACTAGCGCCGTTTTTGTACTGCTGCCACAGTCAAATGTTCATAGGTTTCCACCCTTAGACGAATATTTTCCCGTAAACCCTCTTCGAATTTCCTTGCCCTATCTTCCTCCTGGGGCACAGAACCCTTTCCAAATCTCAACAAAGCGTTGTACTTGGAAGTATATTCAGTTACAGTCATATCTCCCTGCTTCAGGTTATCAAATTCTCGCTTCTTCGCATTGTAGGCGGCTCGCAGAAAAAATCGGCGATTGAATTCTGCCTTAAACCCTTCCCAAGTAATCGGTGCTCCTTGATCTAGGACATTCACCCACCAGTTCTGGGCTTTACCCCTCAGTACGTCACTTGCATTCTCAATCTTCTCTCTATCTGACATCGAAATAGATCGAAAAATTCGTTCCATGTCCATGACCCAATGTTCTGCCAATGTTGTATCAGGTGTCCCATGAAATTCCATTGGTTTCTTTCTCGCAAACTGTTCGGAAATTGATCTCAAACCCCTATTTTCAGGCACATTCACCACAGCTATCAGTTCTGGTTCCAATGGAGGTGTTGGAGGTAACCGTTCGAATATATTCCGGATCATGTCACCCATATTCCCCATCATTTCTGTCATGTCATTCATACGTCGAGTGCATGGCGATAGTTCTCGCTCTTCGTCACTCATGATTTCAATCCTGTAGTTCTCAATGCATAAACACTATGCATGTACAACAAATAACAATATCATGTATGTGAACCAACATCCATATGCATCAAACATCTCTAATATGTATGGATGCAATTGAGAACATGCGGCAAATCACTCAACACTCCACTCGTCGTCGAACGTTCCCAAAGTTTTGTTACCTATTGCTCTGATACCAATAAATGTCACGACCCATCCCACTACGCGTGGGAATAGGACACGTGGCACGCCATCAAGGCTTATCCAGTTCCATTAAAGTAAAATAGCAGCGGAAACTTTTTAAAATCCATTAAAATCAGAGTTATAAAAAGTTTTGTTCAATTGAAACTTGTCCAAAAGAAAACAGTTTTGAAAACAGAGGTCCAGTCGACTGATCGAGGGTCCGAAATAACGTCCGAAAACTATATTCTGTGGAATCTCTACACAACCTACCTTTTTAATTAACGTGTCACTCACGTTCTCACCACAGTTCTCAAAACGATATATAACAATATCAAAATTACCAGAATTTACTCTACTAAGGTAAATTCACTATTCACAGGAATATCATATAAAGTCAAATAACATTTAAATCATATAAATGCCATTTACTCATGATTATGCAATATGAATTTCCATGTTCCCGTGTCCTCACTGACACCTCACCGTTGACTCACCGTCAACCACAACTCAAATTATTAATAGCATTAATAATTCCAAAAATCTCAAATGATGCATGATAAAACAATGATTTTCTGGAACGGGTGTGACAGATTCAATCACAAATTCTTTGTGGTGTGTGATGAAATGAGGTAGGAAGAGAGGTTTTGAAAATGTGCAAAAATCCTAGAACTATGAATTTGTGATTGAAGTTGCCTAATTCTACATAGGATTGACAGGTTACCTCTATAACCTTAAAGATTTCTTCTATTTTTGCGAAGTTCTTCTAAAATCTTCAAATTCTTCTTCAATTCTTCAAATTCTTCAAGAAAAAGTCTCTTGTTCTTCTCTCAATTCTTTCTATTACATGTAACTCTTGTATATATCAATTTTGATTCAAAAAGAGATCCCTATAATGGAGATGAAGGTTTGTTTATATAAACCAATATCATAAGGTTAAATGGGTAAATTCGGGTGAAAATCCATGTGCAATGTTTTCTTCTAGAACATATGAGAAAAATATACTGTTACAGCGAGTGGCACTCAGTGAATTGTCTGTGACACTCAACGAATGCCGGTGCGGCACTCAGAGAGTGTCGCCAGCTTCGCTGCGTGCCGCAGCTAATAGAATTCCTGTCTCCTTTTTAATTTTCAAAACATTTCTTCACATATCCTTAATTATTGATATCTTATATATAAATGTACTTATATTTTTCAAAAACACATATCCACATGCTAATGTATACTCTAATATATATATTTTTGTTCTCTTTACTTTCATTTTCTCTTTTTATTTTCTTTTCAAAACTCTTTTCTATTTTTTTTTCATTTTCTCTCTTATTTTATTTTTAATAGTAAAAAAAAAACCTTTTTCCATTTTAATTTTACAGACTGGGTTTCTCATGCGTTATTCAACATCCGGGCTCCCACCGAATCACCCAATTCTTCTCTTCTCTTCTTAATTTTGAAAACTTAATTTAAATAATCTTCGACGGATTTGAATTCTCTGCAATATTTCTAAATTTTACCGGTCATCGTCATCATCGGTCTTTAGAGCTAACCAATCCCTGGATTCGACAATTGGTCAAAATCAGGGTGTCTACAATGACTGGTTTCAAAAATAACGGGAATAACGGAAATAGTCAAAATAATGGAGGCAATCCTAACATACCTCCGCCTCCACCACTAAAAGATTATTTTACCCCCACTGCTTATGTGCCACCATTATGCATAGAACTACCAGAAGTGACTGCAGGTCACTTTGAGATCAAGTCATCGACTATAGCACTTCTGCCATCTTTTCACGGTCGCGCTAAGGAAGATCCTTATAATCATTTAGGTGAATTTCAAGGTATCTATGCTACTTTAAACATTCAAAACTTAACGGATGATGAGTTGAAATTGCGTCTTTTCTCGTTTTTCCTTAAGGACAAAGCGAAGTATTGGCTCCAATCTTTGGAGCCAAACTCTATAAGAACGTGGGATGGGCTGCATACTGCATACCTATAGAAGTTTTTTCCCATCACTCGAACAAATCAGATTAGAAAATCTATAACAAATTTCATGATGCAAGATGGTGAAACTCTTTATGATACCTGGGAACAGTTTAAGGAACTTCAACGTTCCTGCCCTCATCATCAGATACCTAAATGGCAACTAGTAAAAGTCTTCTATGAGGGACTCATTCCCACTGTTTGCAACATAGTCGATGCTATTTATGCAGGGACTTTCCTCCACAAAAGTGCCGACGAAGCTTGGAAGATCTTCGAAACACTAAGTGAAAACTCTATGCACCAAGTTGTGTCCGTACGCCCCAAGGGTTACCTTCCACCACAACCAAAAAGAGGCTAAAGTTGAGTCAAGCCATTCACTAAAAAATCAAGAATTAAATAGGAAAATGGACCAACTCATGATGATGGGCCACATGCAAACCCACCTACTCCTATCGAGATATGTCAGTTATGCTCTGATCCGCCTCATTCTACACTTGCATGTCCGTCTGCGTCACAATTTTTGAAATTTGTGGAACAATATATTAATGCTGTTCAACAGTTCCAAAGACCCAACTATAACCCCGGGGGTTATAAACCGGGCCCAACGTGGAATCCTCACCCCAATCCCTCTTGGAAATCCAATAGTGAAGGAACGTATTCAAAACCTGAGACAACAAACTTTCTAAATGCGTACAAGCCTCCACCTAATGGGACAAACTTTTGAAGAGAGTGTGTTGGCATTGTTAAAAAACTTAGAGGCTCAATCACAATCACAGTCTCAACTCTTTAACTCCCATATGCAATCTATCGCTAAGCTAGAATCCCAAATGGGACAACTAGCTAATACATTAAATCATTGTAATGAAGGAAAATTACCGAGTCAATCGGTCCAAAACCCTAAAGGGCAATATGAGGTAAGTATGGCGAGTGACCAAGTAAATGCGGTGCCGATAAGAGCAACCGAACGTCCTGAGGAGGTCATACCTTCTCCTGAACCTAAAAAAGATAAGGGTAAAGAAATCTGTAAGGAACATGATGAGAATGAGAATAAAGTCATGAAGGACCCTTCTCCTTCGGTACCTAATACGTCTAAAGCGACAAACACATCAAATTATGTACCTAGGATGCCGTTTCCTCCAAGCGTAGATGGCCTATCTCATTTCTCGAAGAAGGGAACACGTTGTTAGGGATATATACTAAAAGCCATGCTTTATGTAGTTGATTTATTATTCATTTAATAAAATCAGTTAATCCATTTTTATGAGAATCTATGTGGGCAATATTTGTATTATATTGTTATTTAATATTATGCATGTGTGTCTTTCATTCTACATAGTAGGTGGTTTGGTGTGTAGAGTTCGGCTTACACATGGAAGATCAGACCATCAGATCTTATAGAATGTAAGATTTTGGTTTACAGTCTTAGATGGATTGGACACACCATCGGTAGGACTGCAGCATGGTGTTGTAGTAGGTTTGTCTTGACTACGGGAAATGGTATAGTTTCAACTCACCATGCTGGTACACTTTGTGTATTAAACGGGACCGACTTGGGGGTAATTATCTTTATACTGACTTATAAAATAATTAATACCTCATAATTATTATGAGTGCTTATGCTCTAAATCCTAAGTTAATTTATAGACACATACATTTGATATTTATACTTTGATCCCTAAAAGGGTAAGATCCTTAAATGGGTCAATATCTCATTGGATTGGGTGACAATATTAATTGTGTGGTGGATATTAATTAATGATGGAATCCATGTCTCAATTTTGGGATTGATGATATCCCCTTGAGAAAGCTTATAAGTTTTGATTATGTCAAACCCTGCAGGTGGATTTTGTATCCGACATATCAGATAAGTTAAGCAGAGGATCTCAAGGAATTTTAAGAGATTAATTAAATATGATTGTCAGTAATTATATTTAATTAATGGATATCTGTAATCTTAACATTGGGAGATAATAAGCATTTAATAACATGGAGCTCAAAATATATTTTTGAGATAAGGGTAGGAGTGCAATTATAATTCTTTGGTGGTATGAATTATAATTTATGGAAATAGGAATCGGATTCAGTTCAAATTAGGGTTTCCTAATTCTATAAGGAAGCCTATTCCTTATTGACTTCTTATGGTCCCTATCGTAGCCTATATATATGCTGCTTTGGCTCTCTCCTCAGTTTGTGTTTTTCCATCAAGAGCATTATAACTCAGAATAGAAAAGAGAGCATAATAAGAGAGAGCAAAAACATAAAGGATTTCGAAGGAGCCCACACTCAGTTCGATATTCTGGCAGCAAAGAAATATGGTAGAAGATCGTGAGCTGTTATCGAGCCCATGTTCTCGATTCGTCTACTACAGCAATCCGTTTTAGCAATTTAAGGTAATCGTAGTTCCGCCCTTATAGGGTTATTGTAGTTTTCACATAATTTTTGCAGTACCAACTTATACGCGCTGTCAACGGATTCTGGGAACGCAGTTTCCTAACACACGTCTGGAGGATATTCTAGAGCTTTAAATCTCATGTGAAGCATAAGCTTGCATGAGACATAAAAGATCAAACTCATGAGATTCAAGTGAGATATGGAAGATCCCCAAGAATCTCAAGAGAAAAACATAAACAAGAAAAAAAAAATAAAAGAAGAATCAAAGAACTAGGAAGCAAGGACTTCCAAGTTTGCTAACAAAACTCTAAAACTTAATCAAGAAAGACTAAGTGACTTGAAGATTAGAGGCTCAAAAGGAAGAAAACACAACTAAGATTAGAGGGTCACCTCTAAGACTATCCTCAAGCTTCTATATTTTGAAGATCTTCCAAGTTCTTCTTCAAGCTTTCCAAAACTCTCTCTTTTCTCTCTCAAATATGTGTTAGTGTAGTGGTAGTTATTCCTTGTGTGTCCTCCTAAGGAAGATCCTCCCTCTTTTATAGACGAAATTACCAAGTGTTCTCAGTGAATTCGGAGTAAAAGAGAGGTGTAAATATCTCATTTGGTGGTACAATACGTACTTCCTGAAAATAGGCAGACTGCTGCAGAAGGCGGCAGTCAAAAATCCTTTGCGATAGTCAGTGGATGCTACTGCGGCACTCCGTGAAAGCCGCAGCGGCATTCCATGACTGCCGCGCGGCACTTATTGAGAGCCATGCCAAATTATTAATTGCCACATTTATGCCAGCCTTACTTTATCAGTTTTTTGTCTTATCTGCATACATATACGTATTGTACCACAAAATACGAACTATTAAACCAAACGTCAGTCAGAAATTGTCGGCGGCACTCAGTAAGTGCCGGTCCAGCATTCTGTGACTGCCGTACGGCACTCACTGAGTGCTGCAAACAACTGCCGTGTGCCGGTTTCTGTTGAAATTCCCCTTTTTAGGTCTTTTCTTTTTTCCTTTTTCTTTTAAAAAACTTATTTTCGGGGATCTTTGCCAAATGTGATGTTTTCACTCTTGAATTCTCCTGAATACCCGGTATTTCTTTTTCCATGAAAATTTTATCGCGTTTAGAGAACTTTCTGAAGAGCTTGGAATACGTCGAATCTTTCTGTCCTTATCATCATCGGATGTGGAGGTGACACTCTCCTTAATTCGACATTTGGTCAAAATCGGGGTGTCTACAGTTTGCCCCTCTTCGACAGAGCTTGTGGAGCAACGCGTTTCACAAGCGAATGTCAAAGCCTATGTGAAGACAAGCCTTTGACCAAACTGTCGGATTTAGGTAAAAACAAAATGCGTTGCAAAAAGAGAACATGCGCACGACAATGGTTCACACTGGTCGTGCTCAATGGTGAGCTGCCTACGAATCCATTCAAGAATCAGACCAAGACGCAGTTCTGGCAGGGGTCAAACACATACAAGCGCAAATAGTCATACAGATGAATGCTCCTATCTTATCGTGATGCACGTGCTCAAGCAATCTCGTGCTCCATATAATGTCTCAGCAATATATTGTTCTTTCTTAGTATCAAAAATGCACCCTATACGTCTTATACTCTGGTGTCTTGAGTATCATCTGATTGGCTGAGATGCGCTTTGCGTATTAGACTCCGGTGCCGAATCAGGAAATGTGCTGAAAGACTGAGATACGCTTTGCGTCTTATACTCCGGTGTCTTGAGTATCATCTGATTGGATGAGATACGCTTTGTGTCTTAGACTCCGGTGCCGAATCAGGAAATATGCTGAAAGACTGAGATGCGCTTTGCGTCTTATACTCCGGTGTCTTGAGTATCATCTGATTAGCTGAGATGTGCTTTGCGTCTTAGACTCTGGTGCCGAATCAGGAAATGTGCTGAAAGACTGAGATGCGCTTTGCGTCTTATACTCCGGTGTCTTGAGTATCATCTGATTGGCTGAGATGCGCTTTGCGTCTTAGACTACGGTGCCGAATCAGGAAATGTGCTAAAAGACTGAGATGCGCTTTGCATCTTATACTCCGGTATCTTTTGAGAATCATCTGAACGACTGAGATGCGCTTCGCGCCTTATACTCCTGTGTCGAGTGAGTTTGCTCTGAATTTGGGGTCAATCAGACTCAAATTTATTTCAATTTTCTAAATCGGGAGTTAGCCGAACTAAAAAAAGAATTTCTATTTCCAAAGTTGGGAGTCAACCAGACTTAACTTAATTTAATTTCAAAATTTGGAGTCAGTTAGACTCGAATCAGTTCAATTCAATTTCTAAGCTCGGGTGCTAAGTTAGACTTTCATGAATCGGAATCACGCGGACTCGAAACATTCTTATTTTACAAACACGGAATCACACGGACTCCACGGAGTCACGCGGACTCAAGGGCCTTGAGAACATGTCGGTACAGGATGCTTGCAATGCATTTACTCCCAGTCTAGAGGTAATCATCATGAATCTGATGGGCTGAAGGGTGATGTCCCAATGCTGATTGGCAAATTCTGTTTGCCCCTAGTTTGGCAATACATATGTGGTCCTAGGTAAATACAAGTTTGCTCCTAGTTTTAAAAGATCACAAGCATTTGTGCAAAGGGTTCAACTTATCCCCGAATAGGAATCAGGTTCAAGGTAATATGGCCAAGGCTTGAAAAAGCACATCATATTATGACAATGGTGGTGACCGAACCAGATAGGTTGCCTATGTATCCCCGAGTGGGAATCAGGTCGAGCGTAGTTCAAGTACTCTGGAGGCCTTGAAAGAATTAGGCTTCAAGAATTGGTAGGCTTTTCGAGCCATGTTGCCATTTGGGTTCAATGAGTGCCATTTCTGGGCAGATTTTTTGAAACAGATTCCTTGTGGTAGCTTTTGAACAAGTTGATGAGAAGATGAACTACTTCTCCCTTTTAATTATTTATTTTTATTTATATATATACATTTTTTTGTGGTGGTTGATTCTTTTCACCTTTTCACTAGCTAGTCAATCTTTACAACTCTCATAATACATCGTGTTTTAATCATACTCTATCATACTCTCAAAGCAATATCAATCTTCCCAATCACTCTTCAAAGATGTCTTTGCATTTGTTTTAGGCTTATTTAGACATTAAGCCTCTCACAAAACTTTGAGACTAATTGAAACTTTCAGATCTCTCTTTTTATTTCCGATTCATTTTCTTTGTTTAGAACGACACAGAGCCTTGGAATAATTCGTGTGCCAATGATCTACTTTGAAGCGCCCAAAAATTCTCAATCTTATTTATTCTTTGCCTTTTCTTTTCTCTTTCCTTTCCTTGCTCTTCCTTCTTATTCTCTCTATAATTTTGACTGGCTAGGATTAGGATTTTTGAAATCAACACGCATATTATTTTGGCTCTAACTTTTGCCTAGGCGCCCTTTCGGGTTTTCATCCTAGCGAGCTTCCCTTTTTTTTCTTTTTATTTTCCCTTTTCTCTTAGAAGAAGAAGTTCATTCAAAATGTCTATCTACCATCAAGGACCAAGTTTATGGCTTTAGACTGGTTGGGCTCATCTTTGAGGCTTGGTATTTGAGAAAAGGAAATGGAGAGCAAGCTTCAAGTTCCAATTTCGTCTTTTCAAGAATGAGCAAGAGCATCTTTAAATTCTTAAAGTAAAGCTAATCAATTCTCTACTCCTCCTTGGATTTGGCACAAAATTTGCTTTGATTACTTGGGGATCATTTTCAATGCAAAGATTTATTAACAAAGTATTTTCCATGATCGTTTGAAAAAGTGACTTTTTTCTTCTTCTTTTTTTTTGCGCTTAATGATCCATACATTCACGACTTAGCACACTGAATCAAGAAAAATGAGATTTTATTCAACTAGTAGGGAAGGAGGATTACATCACTCGAAACTCGACAAAGACTTGCAAATAAACTTGATAATAGACTGACCAGAAGACTCGACTGGACTTGACATTTGACTCCAACCTAACATAACTCGACTACCAGACTTGACTTGGTCTCAATTGGAGTGTCACAGATAATTTTCAATTTATTGGGTTCCCAAGAGCATCCACATTTGATTCAACAGTAGCATTTCCAAACACTATTACCTCACTAGCATCTTCATCAGGTTCATCCTTCCCCTTCTGTATCTTTGTAGGAACATCATTTGCCCTTATGGCCCATTTTTCAGTCGAATGGCCCTTCTCTGACTCATACCAAGTATTGTCAATGCCTTTTTTGATTCTGTTGATTGAGTTGGGGCCAGTTGGTTGTTGCGCACTAATGGAGGCAACGAATCCCTTAAGAGTATTCAGCGATGGCTGTGATTGAAAAGATTGTATGTCATACCAGATGCCATTTGGTGGGTTCAGCAAAGGAGTGATGATTTTATGCTCAATGAGATCTTGGATATCATGGCGGAGTTTCATGCAATAGTTAGTTGTATGGTCAGGGGTCTAGTGGTAGGCATAGTACAAAGACAGGTCACATTTACGGGGTAAGGGATCTGGTAGTGGCTTTGGATCCAGGGGGTTGAGGTGACCATTCTTGACAAGATGACCAAGGGCCATGAATAATGGCATGCCAAGGTTGGTGAAGATTCTCGGCTTGCGGGCTTGGTTTGATTTTGAATTCGACTTTGAGCTAGAGTTGGTTTTTGGGTTGAGATGTGGACTTGGAATAGCTCTTTGGTTAGTTGGGATTGGGCGTGGATGTGGGCTTTGGTGAATGATTAAGCTTGGGTATGGACTTTGGTTATAGGTTGGGTTTGGACATGGGCTTCGGTGCACAGGTGGGTTCAGACATGCCTGTTGGTGCTTCTTTATGCAATCCATTATTCTCTGATCTGTCTTTTCCTCATCAGGGCCCATTTGATCTTTCAATAATTGAATGAACTCAAGCATGACCACCTCCAATTGCTTCACCTAAGAATCTTGTTGCTTAACAACAACTTGCAGTTTGCTCACTTTCTCCTCCAAAGCTCTGTGGGCCATTGGTGGGTTTGTCTCGACCTGATGGTCCATGATCTCCTCTAATTAAGAGAGATAAACCCAAGAAGATTAGAAGTGTCCTTACTAGGGGCTCTGGTTGTTCCACTCTTTCTAAAAAAACAAATAGGAAAAAAAAGGTCCGCATACAGAATTGAATAGTAAGAAGATGTTGTGAGTCTGTACGCTACACGTATGTAATGATATCGATTGGTGAGAGTGCAAAATGTACATGCTCTTATGATTTGATGCATGTACTGCACACATGGCACACGAATAAAATGCAAGTGAGTGTGTGCCTACTCTATATGCCAAAGCAAAGAAAATCCTAATCTTAACACATAAACACATACGCACATAAGATCCTCACCCATGTCAAGTGCGCCAACTTCTCCTTTCATTGTGATGCCCACTACCCGTTCAAAGGTTGGGTATTTAAAATTTTTCAAAATTCATTTGAAAAGCATTTCTTTAGAACGATGAGATCTTTCAAAAACAACTCTCAAGAATTTTGAATCTTTTATTTAAGAATGAGGATGTGAAAATATTTCTCAATAAAGAGGATTGGATTGGAATTCTGCTTTGAAATTCATTTGAAGAGCATTTCTTTCAAAAACAATTCCCAAAATTTTGGATTTTTCCTTAGAAGATGATCATGTGAAAACATACCTTAATAGAGGTTAGTTTGGAGCTTTAATCAAAAAGTGAACTCCAAAGATTTTTTTGAAAAAGCGATTGAAAACTTTGGAATAAAGATGGCAAAAATCCGTTTGCTTTCAAAGATGGATTTAAAATTTTTCAGGTAGAAGGATCACATGATCAGATTATCACCGTACTTTCCATGAATTCGGATACATACAAGGTCAATGATGCTTAGCTAAACATGATGTCACGCTTGGCAGGTCAAAATGGGGTGTCTACACATGATATAAGAGATGTAATCTTATAATCAAGGTTCAACATGTTCCTCAAATGTCATAGGACATGATAAGGAATTGCTAAAAGTGATTAAGAGATTGTACGTCCTATATCAAGCAAGCATCGTCATCATCTCAAATAACCTCTTCCGGGCATACAACACTCCCTAGCACATAACCCCAGTCAAAATTAATTTCCTAAAACTGAAAGGTTCTACAGAAACTATCATGCAAAGGCTGGGTTTTGGTCAGATAAGGGACCCTTGACACACATCCGATAGGGTGCTTCATATACCAAATCATGATACGAGATCAAGGGTGATCACACAGTCCCATGATAACTTGACCGACCGGGTTGCCCCGAGCCTCCGAGGTCATAGTTTCGTGTGATCGACTGGCATGACATGCAAGTGAAATGCAACAGGCACACAAAGATTAATTAATTCAATTAGAAGGATGTTTTCAAGTTTAATCCTCAAGTGAACCCAAAATCAGAATTTTGGTCTGCGAAACCAGAGATTCTGGGTTCGATCCCCAGTAGAGTCGCCAGATTGTGGATATCGCAATTTTCTTACCCACAGCTTTTCTCTTAAAATTCTTTTTAAATTTCAAATTCAAAACAAACGAGTCGCCACTTAATTTTTAAAAGGAAAATTAAGAAACCATTTTAAAGCAACTGATCTTTTGCGAAACCAAAGATTAACTAGGTCCGGGGATTATGGAATGAGCAGGGAAGGAGCCCATCGGACTAAAACACCCCTTCTCATCCTATCGTGTGATAGGCCTCTACTTCACATCCTTTTAATTGGATTATTAATTTAAATGTGCCCTCAACTATTACATATGTATAAATATACATTACAAAAGCATGTCTAAAGGGTGTAAGATTGTAAGTGGTAAAATATCATTC
Organism: Hydrangea macrophylla; assembly: GCA_033977485.1. NCBI lineage: Eukaryota > Viridiplantae > Streptophyta > Magnoliopsida > Cornales > Hydrangeaceae > Hydrangea > Hydrangea macrophylla. Next base: position 32,069,110 of record CM066999.1, on the reverse strand, counting down.
AAAAATCACATAATTCAAGTAGCAAGAAATATGATATGCAATAGGGAACAAGGGAACTTACCCGGGATCCGGCAGTGAATATTTAAACGTGCAAATGCATGCAAATAGATAAAACCTAGGAAAAGAGTCTCTAATCCATATATACAAGTAAATCAATTCCTAATTCTAAGGTGTCACACATAAGATTGAAAAATTGATAAAATCAAGAAGTTAAAATAAACTAAAGAGGGATTCAAGAAATCATACCTTAATAGCGCTACAAAACAAAGGATTAGTCCACATGGTGTACAGGATGTAAAGTTAGAAGTGACAATCCTAAATTACTAGCTTAAATCTATCCAATGTAATTAAGTCTAAAGCAAATAAGTCCTAATTACAAGTGTCAAGCCATATGGATGAACATGTACATGAACAAGAATAAATTATGAAATACTCAGTGATTTAGATCACTTAAACTTTGAATTCAAGCTTAATTGATCATTATTAAAACATGGTTGCCCTACGTCATAGAAAAGTCATTTGGACCATTATTTACAAAGTTGGTCAAATATGTCATAAAATTCTGAAAATTACAGAGAGCAGACCAGAAAGTAAAAGGCATAAAAGACATGCTTCCCATGGATTTATGTCGGTGAATTTTGGACACAAGATGCCTCTATGTGTCTAGTTTCCATTCCAAAAAGAAAATCAAAGTTTCAACGGTTAGATCTCTAGAAAATGGACAAAAACCAGACATCACTCAGAGATTACAAATCTCTATCTAGAGATTTTGTACGATTTTTTAAAAATAGAAAAAAGATCATAAATGCTTTGTTCTTTTTAGAGTAGCTTCCTAACACATTAATCTACTTAGAAAAAATTATTTTGGGTCACAAATATTTGATTAAGGTTCTGATTTGCTTATTTCAAAATGGTGTTGCTGTTCTAAAACTCTAGACAGATTGTAGTGACTTTACAAAACTCATGACCAAACCACTTTAAACATGAAATCTCCTTAAAACAAAAATTACAGTGGTAGAAATTTGAGTCATAGACATTTTCCCGTTGATTTCACTCAATTCCAACGGTTAGATCATCAACTAACAATCTATTATCAAAACTGGTTTATGAACTCACTGCTCCAATATTGGATTTATCATCCTTTTTGCTACATCCACCAACTAAGCCATGGACATTGGCTTATCCTAAACCTAACTCTCCTTTCCCTTTGGGGTCATTGGAGACCAAAACATGACTAATACTCATGAGTCTCAAAGGAATATAGAAGGGATTCCATGAAACATCAAGCTAGAGTACCCAAGTCATAAGTATGGGCTTGGATCCATCTATTTGCTTATAAAATGAAGTGATGATTAAACTTTGACTCCCATGTGAAGCATAAGCTTACATGAGATTCAAAAGATCAAACTCAAGAGATTTCAAGAGAGACATTGAAGATCTCCAAGAATCTCAAAAGAAATGTATAAACAAAAAGAAGAAATGAAATAAAGAAGACTAAGAGAGCAAATGCTCTAAATCCATCAAATAATCTTTTGGTAAAACTTGTTTACTTCAAATTCATAGATGCTTTCAAACCAAGCTAAGAAGAAATAAAAGAGAATGAAAACTTAAACAAGATTAGAGGATCCAAACCATGGTAAGGGTTTAGATTTATCTACTTGTTTCTAATAAAATGATGATCAACTTTAAATCTCATGTAAAGTATAAGCTTGCATGAGACATAAAAGATCAAACTCATGAGATTCAAGTGAGATATGGAAGATCCCCAAGAATCTCAAGAGAAAAACATAAACAAGAAAAAAAAAATAAAAGAAGAATCAAAGAACTAGGAAGCAAGGACTTCCAAGTTTGCTAACAAAACTCTAAAACTTAATCAAGAAAGACTAAGTGACTTGAAGATTAGAGGCTCAAAAGGAAGAAAACACAACTAAGATTAGAGGGTCACCTCTAAGACTATCCTCAAGCTTCTATATTTTGAAGATCTTCCAAGTTCTTCTTCAAGCTTTCCAAAACACTCTCTTTTCTCTCTAAAATATGTGTTAGTGTAGTGGTAGTTATTCCTTGTGTGTCCTCCCAAGGAAGATCCTCCCTCTTTTATAGACGAAATTACCAAGTGTTCTCAGTGAATTCGGAGTAAAAGAGAGGTGTAAATATCTCATTTGGTGGTACAATACGTACTTCCTGAAAATAGGCAGACTGCTACAGAAGGCGGCAGTCAAAAATCCTTTGCTATAGTCAGTGGATGCTGCTGCGGCACTCCGTGAAAGCCGCGGCGGCATTCCATGACTGCCGCGCGGCACTTATTGAGAGCCGCGCCAAATAATCAATTGCCGCATTTATGTCAGCCTTACTTTATCATTTTTTTGTCTTTTCTGCATACATATGCGTATTGTACCACAAAATACGAACTATTAAAGCAAACGGCAGTCAGAAATTGTCGGCGACACTCAGTAAGTGCCGGTCCGGTATTCTGTGGTTGCCGTACGGCGCTCACTGAGTGCCGCAAACAACTGCCGTGTGCGATTTTTGTTGAAATTCCCCTTTTTAGATCTTTTCTTTTTTCCTTTTTCTTCTAAAAAACTTATTTTTGGGGATCTTTGAATGTGATGTTTTCACTCCTTAATTCTCCTGAATACCCGGTATTTCTTTTTTCGTGAAGATTTTATCGCATTTGGAGAACTTTCTGAAGAGCTTGGAATACTTCGAATCTTTCGATCCTTATCATCATCGGATGTGGAGGTGACACTCTCCTTAATTCGACGTTTGGTCAAAATCGGGTTATCTACAGCACCATTACATATAAATAATCTAAACAAGCATAACAAGCATAACAAGCATAGATCATTGAGCACACTACAGTCAAAATAGATCTAAGACAAGAATAAACTTTGAAAGTAACGATTTAATCAATAAAAGCACGATTTATTTATAAAAATCCTCGAAACATGTAACTGTCATCCATACATAATAAAACTAAAAGAAAAACACAAAATACTCCCTATTACTTGGCTAGGGTTTCATTGAAACCCTAGATCTTAAGTTTAGTTGGCCATAGAATTGATGAACGACAAGAGGTTGATGGAGGAGGCCATGGGAATCCTTGGTCTTCTTCTTCTTCTCCTTGCTTTCCTCTCTTCAATGGCTGAAGTTTTTAGTTGTATATGGATGTATATAATGTTGTGTAATGATGTGTATAATAATTGCCAACCCCTAAATTGAAGTAAAATAGGGTATATATAGATTTTACAACAAGTTTTGGAAGCTTTCCTAACCCAAAACGTACTAAAACTACTGTATTTAGCTTTCCAGACGTAATTAGGCAGTTTCGTTCGCATAGGAATCATCAGTATACTGAAATACACGTATTTGGTTTTTACACAGGTTGCGCGCGCGGGCCGCGCGAGCGCGATATTGGGACATCGCGCGAGCGATTTCTGGGATCTCGCGCGAGCGGGTCGCGCGCCCGATTGGCTTTATCCAGCTTCTTTCTTTGTGGTTTTTCACCCTGTTTAGCCTGGTATACTTGATTTCTTCCAAATCCTGTCAGAAAATAGAAAATAAAGTAAAAATATACAAAAACAGGATAAAAAGGTACTAACAAACGCGAATTAAGGCGTATAAATAGGATTTGTTCTCTCTCGATCACTGATCCCCGCTAGGGGGTACGTAGGCAAACTTTCAAAAAGAAAAGAACGATGGTTCGCTAGGTCGAAAATCCGAAAGGACGCCTAGGCAAAAATTAGAGCTAAATCCAAAGTGAGCAATAACAAAAGAGATAAAAGAGCTCGCTAGGTCACCTCACTAGTGCCTAGGCAAAAGTTATGAGCATTTGAGAGATTAAAGTCACGGTCCTTGCCTCAAGCCAGAAAATCACCTTCCACACTAGGGGAAACTTTGGCTACCTACCTCGTTTGCCTGAATTTTACTATCAACCCTTCATACAAGGGGCAAACTTCGGTCACCTACCTCATTTTCCCAAAGCCTCCAATAAACCATCATTCTAAACTAGGGATAAACTTCGGTCACCCACCTCGTTTGCCTATAAATTCCACTTCGTACACCTCAAACTAGGGGCAAACTCCGTTTGCCTAACACGATCCCTTCACACCAAGGGCAAGTTTTCAAGTCACCAAGTTGTTTTGAAAATTTTGAAATAGACCATCTTTTATTCTAAAAGCTAAGACACTAATTCAAAACACTTCCTAGGAGAAGTAGAGAATTGATTAGATCAATAGGGAGGAGTTTTCAAAAACCAAATTTATCAGCAAAGTACTATCATGAGGAGTGAACATAAAAGATGAGCAGTACACCATTTATGATAGAGACACATTTAATTATGCTAATTTGGGCATTTCGTGTCGTTACTTTTGTCGAGTCAATCCTTCTTTGGTTGAGTTATTAATAATCTAATCGAAATTGTATCAGAGTTCAAGGTTCATACAAACCAATTCAATTTTCCTTGTCATCGTTGTTGCTGTCAAGTCCATTTGTCCTAATGGTCTCAAATGTGTGGGTTTAAAGTGATTACCAATTATAAAACCTGTGGATACAAGCAGAAATTCCAAACACCATTACTGCACTTGTCAAGTCTATAACATGATAAGGGTCTTGGATTGGTGATACCCCCAATCACAGTCACTTATCTTCATAAATCAGTTCATAAGATACACTGGCTATCTTCTACTAGTTCCTCAACAACCGAGCCAAAATTGTGTCACGAATGTTCTTCATCCCTAGCTGAATTACTCTATTCATAATGCAACCATTCTTTTCCTAGCCGAATCTTCTCATTCCCAACAGAGCTAGTTCATCTCTAGAAGAGTGTCCTAAACAAATATGGTGTATCTCAGTCAAGACTACATCCTTTCCTCAGAAGAAAGAGTTGTTCATCCCCAACAGATTCAATTTAATCCCCAGTAGGCATATCAATTCGTCAGTTCTTTTGATCATAGTTAGTCCAACCGTTGATCCAATCCATAACAGTCACAGTAGTTCACTATCGACTTGTCATCCCGATTAGTACACCGTCAGTCCTTCTGATCACGGTTAATCCAACAGTTGATCCAATCCATGACAGTCATAGTAGTTCACTATTGACTCGTCATCGTGATTCGTACATCATTAGTCCTTCTGATCACGGTTAGTCCAACCGTTGATCTAATCCATGATAGTCACAGTAGTTCACTGTTGACTCATCATCTTGATTCGTACATCGTCAGTCCAATCTATGAAAGTCATAGTAATTCACTTTTTACTCGATTCGTGCATCGTCCGTTCATTAATCATCATTAGTTCACCATAACTCTTATTCAAAATATGTCGTGTTCATCGTCCCCTCTAGATTGAGGCAAATATGTTGTCATCAGTCCTCTAGATTGAGGCAAATCCTTCGTTGTTAGCCCTCTAAATTGAGGCAAATCTTTTATTATAGACCCTTTGGATTAAGGTAGGACTTTCGCGTCCACCGATTATCTCGGACTACCCCGTTTGCTCTTTGATATCTGGGAGTGCCAAGTCCATCAATCATCTTAGGGATTCCATGTCCGTCAATCATCTTGGAGGCCTGAATAGGCTTTTCGGGCCAACCATTGTAAGATTTGATCAACCATGAGAGATCGAAGTTGAATCCTGGTTCTCAGTCAAGAATTAAATAGTTAAGAGAGATTCTCAGAGAATCCCATACCATCCCCAACAGAACCTGAACCAAATTTTTGGATTGGTCATCATTAAAATCGGCCAACGATTTAAAAACACCACCCGCAGTCAAAAGACGCCAATTCCTAGGGCTAGCTTTGTCTATTCATAATCCAAGGCTCCGTGTCCGTTGGTTATCGTGAGCTTCTTCACTTATCGTGAGCTTCCTCACTCCTTTGTCCAAAATCGTGAGCTTTCTCACTTATCATGAGCTTCCTCACTCCTTCATTCAAAATTATGAGCTTTCTCACTTATCGTGAACTTCCTCACTTCTTTGTCCGAAATCGTGAGCTTTCTCACTTATCGTGAGCTTTCGCACCCCTTTGTCCAAAATCGTTAGCTTTCTCACTTATCATGAGCTTTCTCACTCCTTCATTCAAAATCGTGAGCTTTCTCACTTATCGTGAGCTTTCTTACCCCTTTGTCCAAAATTGTGAGCTTTCTCACTTATCATGAGCTTCCTCACTCCTTCATTCAAAATCGTGAGCTTCCTCACTCCTTTGTCCAAAATCGTGAGCTTTCTCACTTATCGTGAGCTTTCTCACCCTTTCGTCCAAAATTGTAAGCTTTCTCACTTATTGTAAGCTTCTTCACTTATCGTGAGCTTCCTCACTCCTTTATCCAAAATCGTGAGCTTCCTCACTCCTTTGTCCGAAATCGTGAGCTTTTTCACTTATCGTGAGCTTCCTCACTCCTTTGTCCAAACTCATGAGCTTTCTCACTAATCATGAGCTTTTTCCCTTATCGTGAGCTTCCTCACTCTCTTGTCAAAAATTATGAGCCCCCTCACCTACCCATCAACTATTGTGAGCTTTCTCGCTTGACAATTATCGTGAAACCCTTCTCCGATTGGCTATCTTGAACTTTCTCATCCATCGCTTGGTATCTAGGACTTCTGTGTCCATCGATTATCTTTAATTGTCATCCTCTGGGACCCCACGTTTGATTATATTTGTTTGTGAAGCACACTTCCCGTAATTTAAGAAGTTTACCCGAGACCCAGAGTCTTCAACACCTTAGTATCCTTATCAGGATCAACCACTGCATTAGATTCAACACTAGCACAACATAAGTCCACTCGGGGTGGCACACACCCCATAGCACCAGCTCATGCTAGGATTAGAACACTAAACATGATAGGACTCAGGACACAATTCATATCACATCCATGCATTGTATATCATTCTTATAGCATAGCATCTGCCTGATTGTTGTGTATGTGCGTGTGTGATTTATTCCTTTGTGCCCCGAACTGCGTCCTGGTCTGATTTCCTTTGGGATATGTAGGCAGCTCATGCTAGCACTAGTCTCAGCATCATTGCATCTTTTGTAATGCTATTTATCCTAAATCTATAGCCTCCAAAAGACCTGTCTCACCAAAGCTTTGGCACTCGCTTGCGACAAGCGTTGCCTCGCAAGTTCATGCCAAAGAGGGGCAAATTGTAGACACCCCATTTTGTCGGCTATCAAATTTAGGAGACCCATAGCTTGGTGGTTCACAATGATCGAAAAAGACTCAAAAGGACTCCTGGAAGTTAGTTCTATTTCTCAAAATGCTCAGAATGACCAAAATGCCCCTGAAAGCCTGAAAACTCCCAAATTTGGACCAAAAGTTCTGAAAACATGCTATATCATAAGAAAAGTAAGAAAATGAGTTTTTAAGTAAAATTAGATGAAATCGTCAGCTCTCAGAGACCCCGGAAGTCTCGAAAGTTCCTGGAAAGTCCCCATTGACTAGTTTGACCAGGGTTTGACCAAAACCATCCGAATTCGCCAAAAAATTCTAAGATCATTCTGGATCATGTGAAAAGTTCTAAAATGAGTTTTAAAAGAAAATCGGACGAAAACGTCAGCTCCTAGGGGCTCCCAGAATTTCTTGGAGGTCCCCAGTTTGATCACAAGTTGACTTTAAAACTGGAGCACCGTATCATTTTTCATGGATACTAGAGGTCAATAGCTTTCCAATGGTATATCACACATAATCCTTGGATTTAAACGAATTTATTATGAATTTCTAAAGGTGAAAAAGGCGATCAAATCACCTTTTATCGCGAATATCGTAAAACTTTTCAAAGTGACCTAACTCCGAAACATTTTATATAGAAAGTAAACTCCTATACCTTTCCAACGGTATATCACAAGCTCAGTTTGGAGTTTGTACGCATTTTTTGTGAATTTCAGACGAAATAGGGCCTATTCGCGAATACCGGAACCTCTGGGTGCCTAAATACAATTTTCTGGGCATCTAAGGAGCAGTGTCGCAGCGGCACAGAGCCACTGCCATGGCGGCACATGGTCAGTGTCGCGGCGGCACTCAACCCTTGCAGAGTCCATTTTTGTAATTTATTTGGGGGGTCCAATTTGATTAATTAAAAACCAAAACGATGTAGTTTTATGTTCACAGATGTTTGGGACCAATGGGAGTACTTCTAAAACCCCAAAACCACCCCAAATTAGCCTATATAAACCCCCCATTGCTCTTCATTTTGGGGGGGGCCAAGTGCAAAACTTGATAAAGTTTTAGAGAGAAAGAGAGAGAGAAATAGGTTTAGAAGAGAGAAAGGGAGCTTCTCCCATTGGATTTTCTATAGAAAGTGAGTTCTAAACTCAAGTTCTTCCATCATCAATACACCCAACCACCATTTCTCTAAGCATTCATGAGTTAGGGAGCTACTTCCATGTCCAAATGTCAATATCTAGGAGTGAAACACCAAGCTACAAGTTCAAAATCACATTGATTATCATCTATTGATTGTTATTTACTTGCTTGTTCATATTATGTTCATCTCTTCTTAATCTCATTTCTTTTTTTCTATTTTTTTATTTACTTACTTGCTCTTCATCATCTAAATGATGACATGAAGTTTGAGGTGAGTGAATCCTTATGGATAGTAGCTCTTGACTTCAAAAACATGTTTAATAGATGATGATTATAACTTCAATACCTCCAAGGTATCCTTAAAGTTATGTTCAAAATAAAAATGAATCTCTCCAATGATATTGGGGGTTCTTGATGATGAGTTTGATGTTGATATTCCAAGAGGTCATAATCTCTATTTGATGTTGAAAATATACTTTCAAAACCTCTATTTCAAAACCCCTCTCAAACCCTCTCATTTTGTTCTCAAGAAAGAAAACTCAAGTTTTTCCCAAAATCTTTAAAATAATGAGTCAAAACAGTGAATGATCTGAGCTCAAAGATTTCTCTAGAACTCAATACTCAATGTATGGATGCAAGACCACTTGGAAAGTCTTCCTTACTCATTAGGGAACACCCATGATTTTTGATTTGACTTGGAGATACATGGAATGATTCCATTTTGGTCCAAACATTCTCTCCAGATATTCTGCCTTTACTGTCACAGCAGCTTGGTTGACTTTCAACTTGTTTTACAGAAAACTTTTCCAGAAAGAGTGGTCCCAACTTATTTTTCCCCTGACTCTAATGTCTTATGGAACTCTCTGTATAATATGGGCCCCTAGATCATTTGTTTTCATTTTCTAAGATTTTTTGACATTTCAGTCGACAGTACGGACTATGTTTCTGAGTTACCTCTATTATTTACATGATTTCTCTCATTATGTGATAGTTATTAAAGATTGGCTTTTTGGGTTGTGTTCTAGACACAATAAGGAAGATCTCCATAAAAAAAACATGCATTGAAAACATTCCTAACCCCTCTTTTCAATTTCCAAAAAATCATGTTACTGTTTTGTCCACTATTCACAACGAGCATACTTCTACTTCCATCCTTTAATTTGATGCTTACATGTACTCCAAATTAGCTCATGTCATAGGAAGTAGTTCATACTACATTTGTACATATCCCATGATGATTTCCTTCATTCATTCATACACATTCTAGATACATACATTGCATACATGCAAAGATTTGGGGCTTTTGTGATTCCTAATCTAAGAAGATTATAAGGAGTGAACTTGATCACACGTTCATGTTTTCCCTCGATCTAATCGTCCTTTCTCATCCATCCCGGGGAATGAGAGGTCTTCTTTTCTCAAAGATTAACATGCATCATACCAGCTTGCTAAGCATACTTTGATCCTTTTGATTATTTGTTTCAAGAATAATTCATGTCCCCTTAAATTAGGAAAACTTGATTACTTAATGCATGATTAGACGATTTTCCTAGGTTTATTCATGTGATCTTTCAGTTTTGCATTGCATGATATTTGGCTAAGATCTTATGAATGATATCTTATCTTTTGATCTTCCAATTCAAAATTCTTGTGTGATGTAATATACTATCATAGTATTATTTATCGAACCAAACATAGTATAAGATGATTATTTGGATACTAATTGAGGCCCGTCGAAAGACGGGGCGAGTTGAGGGTGTTTTAGTCGCGGCAAAGGCTCCTTCCTCTCTCGTACCAAAACCCCAAACCAAGTTCTTTGGTTATGAAGGGCCGGTGCCCTTTATCCGTTTGGGTGAGTCAAATTAGGTTTCTTGGTTCCTTAAAGACCAAGTGGTGACTCTGTATCTGTTTTCAACAGACCTTTTCTTTTCCTTCCAAATCAATTTCAAACCAAAACAAACAAGAAGTGGAATTCCGCGTGTCCACAGGTGGCCATCGACTACTTCACAAAGTGAGTAGAAGCTGCATCATACACCAAGTTGGTGGCCAAGGAAGTTGCCAAATTCATCAAGAGAAATCTCATCTATCGCTATGGAGTCCCCCATGAGATTATTTTGGACAACGGAAGTCATTTCAAAGCAGAAGTTAGGGATTTATTTGAGGAATACAAAATCACTTATCATAAGTCATCACCATACAAGCCGCAAACCAATGGGGCAGTAGAAGCTGCAAACAAGAATGTTAAGGCCATTCTGCAGAAGTTGACCGATACTTACAAAGACTGGCACGAGAAACTACCATTTGTGCTTTGGGGATACAAAACCTCGATAAGGATGTCTGCAGGAGCGACTCCTTATTTACTGGTATATGGTATAGAAGCAGTACTTTCGGTCGAGATAGAGTTACCATCCCTGCGAGTGATGGCAGAATGTGAAATTTCAGAATCTGATTGGTTAAGGGAAAGATTCGAAGAATGGGCTCTCATAGATGAAAAGCGCCTAGCAGCAATCGACCATGTCCGAATCTATCAAAAGAGGATAGCCCGTGTTTTAACAAGAAGGTTCGTTCGAGGAAAATTGTCGAAGGTGACCTTGTTCTTAAGGAATTGCGAGCCCCAATCTTTTATCCACGTGGGAAGTTCAAATCTAAATGGGTTGGCCCTTATATCGTCAAAACTATCCTTTTCAGAGGAGCGGCCTACCTCATGGACCTTGACGATGTCGAGTTCATAGAACCAATCAATCTCGATCGCCTCAAAAAGTACTATGCTTGACTTTTAACCCTTTTGTTTCAAGTCTTGCCTTAAACTACGCTCGACCTGATTCCCACCCGGGGATACGTAGGCAACTGCATCGGTTCAGTCGCTCTACCCACAGAAATAACCCATTTCCTTCAAGCCTTGCTTTGAACTACGCTCGACCTGATTCCTACTTGGGGATACGTAGGCAACCACATCAGTTCGGTCGATACCAATATCAACCCACTTCTTTCCTACCATGGCCCAAACTACATTGGACATGATCCCCACTCATGGGTATGTAGGCAAACTTTCAAAAAAAAGAAAGAAAAAAAGAAAAAAGAAAAGGAGGATGGCTCACTAGATCGAAAATCTGAAAGGACGCCTAGGCAAAAATTAGAGCTAAATCTAAAGTAAGCAATAACAAAAGAGAGAAAAGAGCTCTCTAGGTCACCTTACTGGTGCCTAGGCAAAAATTATGAACATATGAGAGAAATAAAGTCGCAGTCTTTACCATAACCCCGAAACAACCCTTTTATACTAGGGGCAAACTTCGGCCACCCGCCTCGTTTACTTGAATCTCTTCTAAACTAGGGGCAAACTTCAGTCACCTACCTCATTTGTCTCACAACCACCCATATCTCAAACTAGGGGCAAACTTCAGCTACTCGCCTCGTTCGCCTCTAATAACCCCAGCAGGCCCAAGTAAGTATCAAAAGCAACATCTGATCAAAATCTTACTTTGAAATGTTTTCAGAAAGCCAAATGCATAAAATAAGGTTCTCAACGTACCAAGGTTCATCAATAAACAAACTTCGAATATTACATAAGTAGGAATAAAGGAAAACATAAAAGCTCTGCTTAAAAAAAAAAAAGCAGTCATAAATATTAAAGACACTTGGAGGAAGAAGCGAAATCAGTCGAGTCTAGTTTTACTTTATGTCTTTTTATTTCTTCAAAGGTCTTCAGAAATAGGCTTTTATTCGGTGGGTCCAACCCTTGATGAAAGCAGCAGTAGTGACAGCCTTGACTCTGGAAGTGAAAACCCTCTTAGTGAATCCCTGGGGGGCCTCTTGAACTTGCCGTACTGCTTGGCTAATCAACGAGGATGATAGAAAGAAGTCTCTCTTAGACCCATTAACCACATTCTTGGGTGATCCCCAAGGCTAGTGGAAATAGCATGAAGGCCCCAATGCAGCAAATGTCTGCTTCAGAAAGAGTACCCATCATACGAACACAATCAGCAAAAGTGTAGTGAGAATGAAGCACGGCCCTGCAAAAATAAACTGGTGCCACTCGGCCTGTCCACAGCTGGAGGCACTCATATAGCCAAGCCTGCAACACCAAAGTGCCCCAGAAAGAAGAAGAGTTCCTTGGTTAAAGGCGTTATCCAAACCATTTAGGGTTTCAGCTAGAACCATAGCCATGGGATTCTTACCCAATTTCAGTCCAAGGCATACATGTACCAAGTCACTGGAAGTACTCGAGAACAGGAAGTGAGAAGTCATGCACAAGATTAGAGTGGCCCCACGGGTAGCATCATATACGCTGGGATTTCCAGGATTAGCGTACTGGGTGATGATAGAGGCAATGTCTAGGACTTCACCATAAATTAGTCGGCGAGAGACATTAGTTGAATAGTTTAGATATTCAACCAAGCAGTGCGTAGGACTGGGGGTATTAGCAGAAGGAAGAATCAAGTCTGAGTCTGGATCGAAGCTGAGAATAGCACAGAATTCCTCAAGTAGGGGGCATATCTCCAGGCCATTGAAATTAAAGACATGATTTACCGGGTCCCGGTGGGTGATGGCAGCACGCATGAACTCAGCATTCAAAGCCATTTGGCGAAGGGAAAACAGCTCAGTTAAGCCATAGCTAAAGAGGTTGATCCGTTCCACACCATTTGTGATGTTCAACCAAGCTGTGAGTTGAGCAGAATCATACAATGCCATATTTTCTGTCGCAGCTCTAGCAAAATCCAAAATTTCGGCAGCACCTCCCCGTTTCACAGACTATCCCACTTGCAAGGAAAACACACTCACTATTACAAGGCTGCTCATCGCAGTAACATCAACAATCACAGTGCACATATATCTATCATCACACGATCACCAACTAAAACAAGCACACAACTGTGCCTCCAAACCGGAAGCTATCCGGCCTTAAAGGCAAAACATTATAAAACTCTATCAAAGGTAACAAATCATCCTACACATCATCCATAATTCACAAAATACACTAGTACAACCCAATCGAAAACATGAAATGGAGACAATACAAAAGTCCCCACTTAGGAGGCCTCAATCCTCTTCTTCTTCATCCTCTATCGGACCACCCAGAGTGTACGTCGATGATGGCCTCCTACCACCCCTACACCTTGGCCTAGTTCTCGACGAGCCAGTACCACCTCCATGACACTGCACACATAAATAAAAGCAATCAGTCAAGAAGCAACAAAAGTACAAAAACATAGTAGAGTCAGAAACCTACCAAAGATGCCATCTGACTGGTGGCGAATTGCCGCATGCCATCCATTTGTCAAGGGTAAAATCTAGGGTTAGAACCTCATAACCTTAAGGAGCGCAAAATTAGAGACATACCCAATGGTCTTGCGTAAGGATCAAAGACCGTAGGCTAGCTACCAAGGCATGACCCTCCTCAGCATAACTCCAAGGGCCGTTGAGGACGCCTGCCAGGTGGGTGGGATACATGCACGTGACTCGTGGCACCTCCATAACTTAGGGGGAGCCACCGACACCCAAAACATCGATGGTCCAATCCCAAGGAAGGATAGGATCAGAAGCTGGATGAGCATGTCTCCTATACATCTCGCAAAATTGCAGGCACAAAACAAGTTAGAAAAAGGCGAGTCCAAAAACATACGTAACGAATAGAGACAAAAATGTAAAAGAAACTCATGGCCAGGAGTGGGAAGTTAGGCATCAGGAAGCGGCCGCGGTAAGTCTCATAACCAGTCTTGGAACAGAAATGATCCCAAGCATCAGTGCCAGCCAAAGCCGCCAGCAAAGCAGCACCAGAAAGGTCGTCAGCATCCATCACAGGAGGAATATGAGGAACATGGTACCTTGGACCACCAACCACCTGCCGAGACACTCACTCGCCGAGGTACCACTGCCTACCTTTAGTACTCTCCATCAGAAGTCAGCAAGAGGCAAGAGGCTTGATCGCCTGAATCTCCTCTGCGGCAGCGTAGGAAATACTCTCCCAAGGTGTCTAGTCAATGCTGGCAACCGTCAGCTCGGATAAAACATTCCTCAGGAGGATAATCCGGTGGGCCCCACTTTTGACCCCAACAATATCTCTCCGCCATCTCAAACCCCGAGAGAACAAAGGTACAGGAGCCATGCCATCCTTATCCTTACCCGACTCATCAATAGGGGTAGGAACCAACATCTTCAGATACTTAAAGCTCTAGAACTGCACAAGAAAATGAAAATCAGAAAAAAAAAAAAAAAAAAACCAAGAGAAAAGGAAAAGTCATAGGACATACCTCCCAAGCTCTCCAGAATCCGTCGGTCGATTTGATGCCCCCACGGGAAACCTCACCCATATGCTTGTAAAGATGAGCCAAGGCGGCGCCACCCCAATTATAAGAAGGAATCTCATTGACAATCACCAAATAAGAAAGGAGCCTCAAGCTCACCCGGTCATTTCGTGTTGCAAAGATCGAACAACCAAGGACATACAGAAGGAATACCCTCAACAGTTGAGGGTTATTCAGTTTGTGCCACCCTTTTCCATAAGCCCGATAAAGCCAGCTGCAAGGAAACTGATGCCCCTCCATATTAGGAGGAACAGCCTCAATCAGCATCTCAATAGCTTCATAATCGATCTCATAAAAATAGTCTAGGATCAGGCGCTTCCCGCCAACTCTCAAGCCAGTGAACATAGATAAATCAAAAGGTGTCATTGTCATTTTACCAAATGGAAGATGGAAAGTATTAGTCGTATCCTACCATCTCTCTGTCAGAGCATAGAAGTGGGCCAAGTCATTGGTGCTCTTCCAAACCAGGTGAACAAAGCCATCAAACCCGGTATCATCTACCATTTACTGTACGGCAGGCGAAAGCTGGGTATACCACATGAAGGCGTGAGCAAGACTATTGTGGCCCTTCAAGGTCACCTCTAATACCTACACACATCAAAAATAGCAAAAATAAGCACAAAATCACTATTCATAACCCGAAGTCCAACTTTGCAAAATCAACAAATAAGCACAAAACGAGCTTCTAACAATCTCTAGGTGCACACTACAGTTCACAAAACTAGCACAATGCACGAGAATAGTCCTAAACTACTAAAAGTTTTGTATACCTGACTCGCTAGAGCCGCGGCCAAAAGGTGACGTTGAGGGTCACGCAAAATCAACTCCGGGAGTTGACTCTCGACCCCTACCCGTTCTTTGGCCTTCTTAGAGAGCCATATCGAGCTTGAAGCCATGGATCTGCAAAGAAAAAGGAAGTTAAAACTAAATTTTATTCTTGAAAATTAGAGAAAAATAAAACACCAATCAAAATTCCAATCATGGAGAAAGATTACCCACCTAAGCATGCACAAGTTGATTTTTGACGGATTTTGGCTCCAAAAGCACCCCAAAATGGCCAAGAATGAGCATTTAGAGCTCAAAAACCTAAGATATACAAACATGGAGTCCGGCAACCTAGTGTCACCGCGGCACTGGCCAACTGCCACCATGGAAGTGGCCCAGTGCCACCGCAGCATTGCTTCTCGTGGGCCCTGCTTCACTCCGTTTCAGCTTTTTTTGGCCCATTTTGGCTTTTTTTAGCCCATTTTTGGTTTCAGTCAGCCCTAGTGGCCCATTTCAGTCAAGATTTACAAGTTTTTACCCCCAACAGTCCAAAAGTCATCAAGGCTATCCTCAGTAGGCAAAAATTGAAAAAGATCAGCTCCCGAGGGTCCGGATCAATTTTTCAAATCAACCGTCACAAGATTTGATCAACTGTGAGAGTTTCAGTAATAGATCCTGGTTTTGGTCAGAATACAAAAAAAAAGTTACGAGAGATTCTCAGAGAGTCCATCGAGAAAAATTAGCTCCCGAAGGCCCTAACCGGCTCTTTTGGATTGAGCATCGCAAAATTTGATCAACCGTGAGAGATTGAAAGATGGGTCCTGGTTCTTGGTCAGCAAGATTCGATCAACCGTGGGAGATTCAATGATGGGTCCTGGTTCTTGTTTGACACTTAAGAGAGACTCTTAGAGAGTCCCCCGCTATCCACAGTAATAAAGATTAGCTCCCGAAGATCTTAACCGGCTCTTTTGGATTGAGCATCATAAAATTTGATCAATCGTGAAAGATTCAGAGATGGATCCTAGTTCTTGGTCGACAGTTAAAGCAAATTCTCAGAGAATCTCCCTATAGACACCCCATTTTGTTGGCTATCAGATTTAGGAGACCCATAAGCTTGGTGGTTCGCAATGATCGAAAAAGACTCAAAAGGACTCCTGGAAGTTAGTTCTATCTCTCAAAATGCTCAGAATGACCAAAATACCCCCTGAAAGTCCAAACACTCCCAGATTTGAACCAAATATTCTGAAAACACGTTACGTCATAAGAAAAGCAATAAAATGAGTTTTAAAGTAAAACCAGATGAAATCGTCGGCTCTCAGAGACCCTTGGAAGTCCCGGAAGTTCCCAGAAAGTCCCTGTTGACCGGTTTGACCCAGGTTTGACCAAGGTTAGACCAAAATCGTCCAAATTCACCCAAAATTCTGAGATCATTCTTCATCATGTGAAAAGTACTAAAACGAGTTTTAAAAGAAAATCGGATAAAAACGTCAACTCCTGGGAGCTCCCAGAAGTCCCCAGAACTTCCTGGAGGTCCCTGATTTAACCAGTTTGACCAAAAGTTGACTTTGAAACTGGAGCACCGTATCATTTTTCAACTATTTTCATGGATACTAGAGGTCAATAGCTTTCCAACGGTATATCGCACATAATTTCTGGACTTAAAACGAATTTATTATGAATTTCTGAAGTGGAAAAGGCGATCAAATTGCCCTTTCTCACAAATACCGCAAAACTTTTCAAAGTGACCTAACTCCAAAACATTTTTTATAGGAAATAGACTCCAATACCTTTCCAACGGTATATCACAACCTCAGTTTGGAGTTCATACGCATTTTCTGTGAATTTCGGACGAAATAGGGCCTTTTCGCGAATACCAGAACCTCAAGAGGCCTAAACAGCATTATCTGGAAAATGGAAGAGAAGTGCCGCCGCGGCACAGGCCCAGTGCCGCCCCGGCACTCTCCCCCAGAATAGTCCACTTTTGTAGTTTATTTTGGGGGTCCAATTTGATATATTAGAAATCAAAACGACGTAGTTTTGGTTCCCAGCTTATTTTGGACCAATGGGAGACCATTTTAAACTTTTTAAAACTCCATTTACCACCCCTCCTTTGCCTATAAAATAAGCCATTTACTTCTATTTAGAGGAAGACATGGAAGCTTAGAGAGAGCTTAGGAAGAAACTCTAGAGAAATATAGAGAGAGAAAGAGAAGAAGTAGTCTTCTTCTTCCATTTTTTCCAATCAAAGTAAGTTTTAATCTTATTTTCTTCCATTACCTCTCATATACTTCACATTCAAATCATCTCCAACCACCATTCTTGAGTATCTATGAGATAGGAAGCCACTTCCATGTCCAAAGGTCACCACATATGAGTGAAACACCAAGCTATAAGTCCAATATCTCAATGAATATCAACTATTGATTGCAATTTGAATGTTTGTTTACTTTGATGTTCATCTCTCTCTTAACCTCATTTCTTTTGACTTTTCTTTGATTATTTAGTTGTTCATCATCATCTAAATGACATGTTGTTTGAGGAGAGTGAATCCTTATGGATAGTAGCTCTTGACCTCAAAGACATGTTT
Source organism: Hydrangea macrophylla (assembly GCA_033977485.1). Taxonomy (NCBI): domain Eukaryota; kingdom Viridiplantae; phylum Streptophyta; class Magnoliopsida; order Cornales; family Hydrangeaceae; genus Hydrangea; species Hydrangea macrophylla. The sequence continues at coordinate 32,051,163 of CM066999.1, read as the reverse complement.
GATGTATGATGATTCTACCTTCAATACATTCATATGTATTCTTGAAGTCATATTCTCAAACTAAACTATGTTTGTGCAAATAATACTGGGAGTTCTTTGATGATTCAAGGTTGGATGAGGTTCTAAGTGGTCACATGGTCATCTCAAGAGTTTAAGTTCATGCTTTGAACATCTATTTCAAAACCCCCAATCAAGAACTCAAACTCTATTTCAAAACCCAAATTCATTTTCTTCAAGAATGATCCAAAACAGTGAGCTGTTCAGATTCAAAGATTTGTTTTGAATTAAATAATTGAGTTATGATGATGAAACCACTTGGAAAATCTTCCTAAGACATCATAGTTTGTCTCCAATTTTTCCCATCAATTATAAAGATGTGAAAGTATTATTTTTGGATGTGAGAAGTTCAAATTCATAATCTGCCTCTGTTCTCACAGAATGTTCACCCGACTTCTTGCACTTATTCTGGATGTTTTCGTCACTGTACATATATCTTTTCTATTTTTTTTATGAAACTTGGGTGTCTTAGGAAACTTTTGGTATAAAATGGGTCATCATAAACCATTTTTTTTTATTTATGAAAAATCATACAAAATCAGTCAATAGTGCAGCTTTTGTTTCTGAGTCATGAGTACATTCTGAATTATTTCTTTTAATCTGTGATAGCTATTGAGGTTTGGCTTTTTGGTTTATTTTCTAGACACAATAAGGATGATCTCTGATTTTTCCCACATTTTCCTAGGCATGTTTGACCTCCCATTATGATATTATAAAGTAATGCATACAGTTTGTCCACTATTCACAGCATGTCACTTTTGACTTTCACACTTTAATGCAACACTCTCTTGTATCTAGATGAACCCATATCCCATGAATATGTTCTTTACCACTTTTAGCATGCTATATCATATCATGTATCATCCATCCTCTCATGTATCATACTCCCATAGATTCTTGAGTTTGGTTTCCAAATAAAACCATGTTTTATAAATACTTGGGAAGTTCTTGAAGTGAGTTGGAAATTGATATTCCAAGTGGTTAGAATATTCATCCAAGTTCTGGAAGTATACTTTCAAAACATCTATTTCAAAACCCCTCTTGAAACCCCTCATTTTGATCTCAAGAAAGAAAACTCTAATTTTCCCCAAAATCTTCAAAACAGTGAGTCAAAACAGTGAGTGATCTGAGTTCAAAGATTTATCTAGAACTCAATACTCAATGTATGGATGCAATACCACTTGTAAAGTCTTTCTAACTCATTAGAGAACACTCATGATTTTTGGTTTGACTTGAAAATACCTGAAAATGGTCCATTTGGACCCAAACATTCCCTCCAGATATTCTATTTTTGTTGTCACAGCAGCTTGGTCTAATTTCAACTTGTTTTTACAGAAAACCTTTCCAAAGAGTGTGGCCTCAACTTATTTTTACCTTCAACTTCAATGTCTTAGGGAAGTTCTGTATAAAATGGGCCTCTAGATCTTTTGTTTTCATTTTCTAAGATTTTATGACATTTCAGTCGACAGTACGAACTCTATTTCTGAGTGACCTCTATAGTTCATATGATTTCTCTCAATCTGTGATAGTAATTCATGTTTGGTTTTTTGTGTTGTGTTCTAGACACATTAAATATGATCTCCATAAAAAATCATGCATTGAAAAAGTACCTAATCCCTCTTTTCAATTTTCAAAAGATCATGTTACTGTTCTGTCCACTATTCACAGCAAGCATACTTTTGCTTCCTCCCTTTGATTTGATGCTTACATGTACTCCAAATTAGCTCATCTCTTAGGAAGTAGTTCATACTACATTTGTACATATCCTATGATGATTTCATTCATTCATTCATAAACATTCTAGACTTCTAAGTCATTATAGGAATCCATGAACACAAAACACACTACAACCTTGGCACATTCTAGATACATACATTGCATTCATGCAAGATTTGGGATTTTTTGTAACTCCTAATCTAAGAAGATTATAAGGAATGATCATGATCACACGTTAATGCTTTCCCTCGATCTAATCTTCCTTTCTCATCCGTCCCGGGGATTGAGAGGTCTTCTTTTCTCAAAGATTAACATGCATCATACTAGCTTGCTAAGCATATTTCGATTTCTTTATTTATTTGTTTCAAGAACAATTCATGTCCCCTTAGATTAGGAAAACTTTACTACTTGATATGTGATTAGACAATTTTTCCTAGGTTTGTTTTGTGTGATCTTTCACTTTTCATTGTGTGATACTTGGCTTAGATCTTATGAATGATATCTTATCTTTAGATCTTCCATTTCAAATTTTTTTATGTGATGTAATATACTATCATAGTATTAATTGTTGAACCATACATCGTACAAGATGATTATTTGAATGCTAATTAAGGCCCGTCGAAAGACGGGGCGAGTTGAGGGTGTTTTAGTCGCGGCAAAGGCTCCTTCCTCTCTCGTACCAAAACCCCGAGCCAAGTTCTTAGGTTATGAAGGGCCGGTGCCCTTTATCCATTTGGGTGAGTCAAAATTTGGTTTCCTGGTTCCTTAAAGACCAAGTGGCGACTCTGTATCTGTTTTCAATGGACCTTTTCTCTTTTCTTTGATCCAAAACAATCTCAAACAAGCAAGTGGTGAAATCCCGCGTGTCCACACTCCCCACCATCCTCAACAGAAGAGAATAAAGAACATCGGCTCTTAGAAACCAGAATCGGCTCTCCGAATTGGACAAGGGTCAATCAATGACCAAAATACAGTCAACAGTTTAGAGATCCTGGCTCCCAGGGCAAGCATTTCCTAGTCACAACTAGACTACTCTATGATATCCAAGTATGTCGGTTACCATCATCACCTATCAATTGTTGTGAGCTTCCTCATCCATCAGTCGTCGTGAGCTTCCTCACTTATCATCTACCATGAGCTTTCTTACCCATCGGTTATCGTGAGCTTCCTTACTTGTCGTGAGCTTCCTCACTCTGGTTATCTTACCTGTCAGTTATCGTGAGCTACCTCACTTATTGTGAGACTCCTCACTTATCATAAGCTTTCTCACCTATCGGTCGTCATGAGCTTTCTCACTTATCATGAGCCTCCTCACTTTGGTTATCATAAATTTTCCCAAAAATGTCAGTTATCGTGAGCTCCCTAACCTGTTGGTTATCTTTAGTTGTCATCCTCAAGGACCCCACATCCGATCACATTCGCTTGTGAAACACACTTCTCAAAATTTGAGAAGTTTGCCCTGAAACCCAGAGTCTTTTCAGACTGTGTTCAGCCACTACATCGCATTCAGAAGCACTAACACAACACAAGCCCACTCAAAGTGGCATACCCCACAGCACTAGCTCATGCCAGGATCATTAGCACCATAAAAAGCATGCATAAAACCCATTAAGTCTAGCAAATACACCATAGTCATAATAGAATCACAATAAGACTCAGTACACAATTCATATCACATCCATGCATTGCATATCATACTCATAGCATAGCATCCGCCTGTCTTACCATGCATATGTGATTCTTTCCTTTGTGCCCCGAACTACGTCCTGGTTTGATTCCCCTTGGGATACGTAGGTAGCTCACGTAGAGTGCGACCAGCACTGACCTCAGCATCATATTTTTCATCATTGCATCTTTGCAACGCTTTTATCCTAAATCTATAGCCTCCAAAAGACCTGTCTCCTCAAAGCTTTGGCACTCGCTTACGACATTCGTTGCCTCGCAAGTTCATGCTAAAGAGGGGCAAATTATAGACACCTTATTTTGTCGGCTATCAGATTTAGGAGAACCATAACTTGGTGGTTCACAATGATCGAAAAAGACTCAAAAAGGACTCTTGGAAGTGTGGATACCGGCATTTGGGCCCACTTTTGTTTTTAAAACAATTTTTAAATTCAAATTCAAAGAGTCGCCACTTAAATTTTTTATAGGAAAATTAAGAAACCATTTTTTAAAAGCAATCGATCTTTTGCGAAACCAAAGATAATCTAGGTCCAGGGATTATGGAATGAAAGGGGAAGGAGCCCGGTGGACTATTTAAGAAGATCGCCCCGAGACCCAGAATCTTCCAAATCATTGTGTCTTTATCCGAGTCAGCCATTGCATCACAGTTGGAGGCACTAGCGCGGCATAACTCCACTCAGGGTGGCACACACCCCACAGCACCAGCTCATACTAAGATCAGAACACTAAACATGATAGGACTCAGGACACAATTCATATCACATCCATGCATTGCATATCACCCTTATAGCATAGCATCCGCCTGATTGTTGTGAATGTGCATGTGTGATTTATTCTTTTGTGCCCTAAACTACGTCCTAGTCTGATTCCCCTTGGGATACGTAGGCAGCTCACGCGGAGTGCGACCAGCACTAGCCTTACAATCATTGCATCTTTTGCAACGCTTTTTAATCCAAATCTATAGCCTCCAAAAGACCTGTCTCTTCAAAGCTTTGGCACTCGCTTGCAACATATGTTACCTCGCAAGTTCATGCCAAAGAGGGGCAAACTGTAGACACCCCATTTTGTCGGCTATCAAATTTAGGAGACCCATAGCTTGGTGGTTCACAATGATCGAAAAAGACTCAAAAGGACTCCTGAAAGTTGGTTCTATTTCTCAAAATGCTGAGAATGACCAAAATGCCCCCGAAAGCCCAAAAACTCCCAGATTTGGACCAAAAGTTCTGAAAACATGCTATGTCGTAAGAAAAGTAAGAAAATGAGTTTTTAAGTAAAATCAGATGAAATCGTCAGCTCCCAGAGACCCCCGGAAGACCCGGAAGTTCCCGGAAAGTCCCCGTTGACCAGTTTGACCAAGTTTGACCAAAATCATCCAAATTCTCCAGGATCATTCTAGATCATGTGGAAAGTATTAAAATGAGTTTTAAAAGAAAATCGAGCGAAAACGTCAGCTCTTGGGAGCTCCCAGAGATTTCCAGAACTTCCCGGGAATCCCAGGTTTGACCAGTTTGACCAAAATTTGAATTTAGAACCGGAGCACCATAACAATTTTCAAACATTTTTCATGGATACTAGAGGTCAATAGCTTTCCAACGGTATATCGCACATAATTTTTGGATTTAAAACGAGTTTATTGTGAATTTCCGAAGGCAAAAAAGGCGATCAAATCGGCTTTTATCGCAAATATAGCAAAACTTTTCAAATTGACCTATCCCCAAACTATTTTTTTTTATGTAAAATAGACTCCATTACCTTTCTAACGGTATATCACAACCTCAATTTGGAGTTCGTATGCATTTTCTGTGAATTTTGGACAAAATAGGGCCTTTTCGCGAATACCGGAAACTTTGGGGGCCTAAAAAGGATTATCTGGACGATTGAGGAGCAGTGCTGCCGCGGCACTGGCCCACTGCCGCAGCGGCACAGGCCCAGTGCTGCCACGGCACTCTCTTCCAGAATGGTGTTTTTTTGTAATTTATTTTGGGGGTTCATTTTGATTAATTGAAAACTAAAACGAGGTAGTTCTATGTTCACAGATGTTTGGGACCAATGGAAGTACTTCTAAAACACCAAAACCACCCCAAATTGGCCTATATAAACTCCCCTTGACTTCTCATTTTGGGGGTGTCAAATGTAAGCTTTGAAAAGTTTTGGGGGAGAAAGTTGTAGAGATAAGGTTAGAATAGAGAGAAAAGAAGCTTTCTTCTTTGATTTCAAAACAAAAAGTGAGTTCTTAACTTTGTTTTTATTTCATTACTCCTATATACTTCATAATCAATACATCCAACCATCATTTTAGTGAGCATTTAAGAGAGAGGAAGCTACTTCCATGTCCAATGTCACCACATATGAGTGAAACACCGAACTACAAGTCCAATATCACATTAATCATCAACTATTGATTGTTATGTACTTGCTTGTTCATATTATGTTCATCTCTTCCTAACCTCATTTCCTTTTTTGACATTTTTATTTACTTACTAGTTCATCATCCTCTAAATGATGACATGAAGTTTGAGGTGAGTGAATCCTTATGGATAGTAGATCTTGACCTCAAAAACATGTTTGATAGATGATGATTATAACTTCAATACCTCCAAGGTATCCTTGAAGTTATGTTCAAATGAAAGTGAATCTCTCCAACAATCTTGGAGGTTCTTGATGATGAGATTGATGTTGACATTTTAAGTGGCTATAACCTTCATTGAGTATTGAAAATATGCTTTCAAAACTTCTATTTCAAAACCTCCTTCTTAAAACCCTCACTTTGATTTCAAGAGATAAACCTTGTTTTCCCAAAATCTTCAAAACAATGAGTCAAAACAGTAAGTGATCTGAGTTCAAAGATTTCTCTAGAACTCAATACTCAATGTATGGATGCAAGAGCACTTGGAAAGTCTTCCTAACTCATTAGAGAACATCCATGATTTTTGGTTTGACTTGGAAATACTTGAAAATGGTCCATTTGGACCCAAACATTCCTTCCAAACATTTTGCCTCTGCTGTCACAGCAACTTGGTTGACTTCCAAGTTGTTTTTCAGAACACTTTTCCAAAAGAGGTGGTCCTAACTTATTTTTCCCTTAAACTTCAATGTCTTAGGGAACTGTTTATATAAAATGGTCATCTAGATCATTTGTTTTCATTTTCTAAGATTTTCTAATATTTCAGTCGACAGTACGGACTCTGTTTCTGAATAACCTCTATTGTTTATACGATTTCTCTCAATCTGTGATAGTTATTAAATATTGTCTTTTAGGTTGTGTTATAGAAACAATAAGGAAGATCTCCATATAAAATCATGCATTGAAAACATCCCTAACCCCTCTTTTCAATTTTCAAAAGATCATGTTACTGTTCTGTCTACTATTCACAGCAAGCATACTTTTACTTCCATCATTTGATTTGATGCTTGCATGCACTCCAAATTAGCTCATGTCTTAGGAAGTAGTTCATACTACATTTGTACATATCCCATGATGATTTCATTCATTCATTCATACACATTCTAGATTTCTAAGTCATTCTAGGAATCCATGAACACAAAGCACACTACAACCTTGGCACATTCTAGATACATACATTGCATCCATGCAAAGATTTGGGGCTTTTGTGACTCCTAATCTAAGAAGATTATAAGGAATGATCATGATCACATGTTCATGCTTCCCCTCGATCTAATCCTCCTTTCTCATCCGTCCCGGAGATTGAGAGATCTTCTTTTCTCAAAGATTAACATGTATCATACTAGCTTGCTAAGCATATTTTGATTTCTTTGATTATTTGTTTCAAGAACAATTCATGTCCCCTTTAGATTAGGGAAACTTAATTACTTGATACATGATTAGACGATTTTTCATAGGTTTATTTGTGTGATCTTTCACTTTACATTGTATGATACTTGGCTTAGATCCTATGAATGATATTTTATCTTTAGATCTTCCATTTCAAGTTTCTTATGTGATGTAATATACTATCATAGTATTAATTGTCGAACCATACATAGTATAAGATGATTATTTGGATGCTAATTGAGGCCCGTCGAAAGACGGGGCGAGTTGAGGGTGTTTTAGTCGCGACAAAGGCTCCTTCCTCTTTAGTACCAAAACCCCGAGCCAAGTTCTTTCGTTATGAAGGGCCGGTGTCCTTTATCCGTTTGGGTGAGTCAAAATTAGATTTCTTGGTTCCTTAAAGACCAAGTGTTGACTCTATATCTGTTTTTAACAGACCATTCTCTTTCTTTGATCAAAATCAAATTTCAAACAAAAAACAAGCAAGTGGTGGAATCCCGCGTGTCCACACATCCCTATGCCATTATCTTATCAAAATCCATTGGAATAAGCCTACATGCTCTCTATTACATCTCCAAACCAGGGGCAAGCTTTGTTTGCTGAAAGCCCCATTTTATCAGGGAAGGAAGCCCCCAAGTCCTATTCAAACTAGGGGGCAAAAAATCTCTCTATGCTCTCAAATAATTAAGTTTGTTTTGAAAGGTTTGAAATAGTGTATCTTTTATTCTATAAGCTAAAGCACTAATTTGAAGCGCACTCTAGATGGGTAAAGAATCCGCTAAATCAAAAGGGCAAAGTCTTCAAAGTTTAGAATTATCAGCAAAGTACTACTATGATAAGATGATGAATAAATAGAAGGTGAGATGATACATTATTCACAATGAAAGCACATTAATTCATGATAATGCAGAGTTTGGGTCAGTCATCTTGAGTAACTACTTTCATTAAGTCTGTCCTCCTTCAATGAGTCAATAATGGTCTCAAATGTGTGGGTTTAAGATGATGAATAAAGATTTGAAAAGTATCCTTGAGCACCCTAAGAGTAATACAGGTAGAAGTTTTAAACACTATCACAACACAATGCTAACGTGGAAATATGAAGGGTCCAAGACCAAGGACATAGGTGACTTCCATCTTTCAAAAATCATTTTATTTCCTTCAAAGGTCCGCAAATGCAGGAAATCATTTTCTCCAAAGCCCACTTTTGTGGTAATTATCTTTGAAAGCCTATTCATGTGACACTTTCTCATCCTATGCCCACTTTCATGACAATTCATCAATACCCATTAATATGGCACCCTCTCATCGAAAGCCCACTTTCTTGGTGACCACCATCATAAGCACACTTTCATGGCTCATATGCACACTCTCATCAAAAGCCTACTTCCGGGGCAACTCTCATTATTAACCCACTCCTATAGCACTTGCTGCCCATTCTCATCATAGTCCAATCCCACTCTAAAGTGGTATTTTCTAAGCCCACCCCTGTGGCACTCTTCTATCCAAGCCAAAGCTCGTGGCAAATTCATTCACATAAGCCCACTTTCGTGGCAAATCTATTTCATGAGCCCGTAGCAAATTCAAACTCGTGACAAGCCCATCCAAACGAGCATACTTTAATGTCAAAGCACCTCGTCAATCCCGCACAAATCGTCATCATCATCATCATCATCATCATCATCATCATCATAATCAATCAATCAAATTCTTATGCTTAATTCAGTTCCATTGATTCTTTGAGTCTTCATGACTCCGATTTAGCAAAAATTTGAATTCTTTGAGTCTAAGAGACTCCAGTTCAATTCTTTTGAGTCCATGTGACTCCCATCCTACAAAATTCCATTCTTTTAAGTCCAAGCGACTTACATCTTATAAAGTTCAAATTCTTTAAGTCTAAGAGACTACAATTCGAATTCTTTGAGTTTAAGCGACCCCAATTCAATTCTTTGAGTCCAAACAACTCTTGTATTTTAAAATTCAAATTCTTTGAGTCTATGCGACTCTGATTTTTTAAAATATTTAGTACTTTGAGTCTAAGCGACTTCGATGTTGTAAAATTCAATTCCTCAAGTCTAAGCGACTCCACCTTTGCAAACATTCAATTCTTTAATTCGAATTGACTCCAAATTCTATGAAAATTCAATCCTCTGAGTCGAATTGACTTCGATGCTCTGTGGAAATCAATTCTGTGAGTTTGAATTAACTTCGATTTTTGACATCAATTCTATGAATCAAATTGACTCTGATTCTATGAGAATTCAATCCCGTGAGTCGAATGAACTCCAAATTTATGAACATTCAATCGTTGAAATTGAATCAAATTTTTGTGAAAGATTCAATCCTCTGAGTCGAATTGAATCTGATTCTTTGTGAAAAACAATTATGTTAACTCCGACTCCGTGAAATTCAATGTCTAGATTGACTTTGACTCTGTGAAAATCAGTTCTGTGAGTTGAATTGACTCCGATTTTGTAAAATTCAATCTTTTCGAGTCTAAACTGACTCCGACTTTGTAAAGATCAATTCTATGAGTCTAGATTGACTCCGATTTTCTAAAATTCAATTCTTTTGAATCAAATTGACTCCATTTCTCATGAAAGTTAATTCTTTCGAGTCAAATTGACTCCAATCCTCGTGCAAATTAATTCTTTGAGTCTTATTGACTCTGATTTTCAAAATTTTAATTCTTTGGGATTCTAGTGCAAATCAATTATTTTGAGTCGAATTGACTCCCTTTTTTAAATATGAATTCGTTCTAGTCAAATTGACTGGTTTTTAAAAATTAAAAATTCTTTTGAGTCTGATTAACACCCGATTAGAATTTCTTTTGAGTCTGATTGATTCCCGATTTTGAAAATTAAAAATTCTTTGAGTCGAATTGGCTCCGATTTTTGAAAAAACAAAAGTCTTTTGAAGTCAAGTTGACTCCAGTTTTTCAAATATGAATTCTTCAGCCCGGATGGCTCCCTTGCACAAAATCCAATTCTTTGTGCCCGAATGGCTCCATTTTATAGAAATTCAAATTCCTTGAGCCTGAATGGCTCCTTTTGTAAGAAATCCAATTCTTGGTGTCACGACACATCTCGCTATGCGCAAAAATAAGACATGTGGCACGCCATCAAGGCTTATCCAATTCCATTAAAGGTAGGTAGCAGCGAAAAACATAAGTACAATCTATTAAAATCAGAGTTATAAAAAGTTTTGTCCATAGAAAAACTTAGAGAAACAATTCAGTTTTAAAAACAGAGGTCCAGTCAACTGGGTCAGGGATTTGGTCGACTGAACATCAAGCAGTAAGGTTTTTCAAAGAATCCACAGCCCGTCCAGTCGACTGTGACTGGAGTCCAGTCGACTGGGGCCTAAAATTTTCAGTCGACTGACTTCTACCAGTCGACTATGCCTTTAGCAGAATCAAAATTCAAATTTCCCGTCAAGCATCCAGTTGAATGTGTCGGGGACCCAGTCGACTGGTCTTCCACTATTCACTTTCAGTGTTTAAAATCAACACAGGATCCAATCGACTGATATAGGATCCAGTCGACTGATCCCCTGCTGGGCAGCCCTGTTGTGTGCTATCACAACCCATGCTTTTCCAAACCAAAACAACCACAACCATAACTGAATTACAACATTTTAAAACATCATTATGGGTATTTGAATACAAAATATGATACCGCCAACTAATTCCCAAGGTTTTATTACAACATATTTTACAAATTCCAAAACCTTATATAAGTTTAGGAGTATACAAAACATAAACAAGTGATTCCCCCGGCATTCCTCAATGACCTCACTCCTCAAGCTTCTTCTTGTCTTTCTTCTTACCTGTAATGGAATAAATCTCCACTGCTCAGCTATATGCTGAGTGCACAAGTTCTAACATATGCAATATATGACAAAACATGTTTTAATCTCATAAATCATATCAATAGTCTCTAGGGAGAGAAATATGCCTTCATCCGGTAGCGGCAAGTCCAAGCCTTAAACCGCAATGTCAATGGCTAGTCCAAGCCTATAACCATTACATCCCCAAGTGCACTGGCAAGTCCAAGCCTTAAACCATGCACAATAGCCATCGCTACTATAATTCTCAAACATTGATAAGCTTACTCTAGCATGAATTTGTATAAGTCTCCCCCCTCTCCCCTTTGACCTACACAGACAACTCAATGTGCTCGCGTAAATTTAGACATGCTTTTCACATTTAAGCGTGTGCATAATTAATGTGCCTAAGATTAACACATAAATTTTGCCCAGATCACAATTTCGTTGTCGAAATTTAAAACATGTATATTCCTATATTTCACATTCATACCTCGTGCGATTCCTCTCAAACTTTGAAGGATCGACTAGAGGGCCAATTAAACGTCGGATCTTGAATTTCAGGTGATTCCTACAAGTTTTACTGGGTTTTCCCCAAAAGTCTAGAAATTAGATTTTTACAAAAGTTAGCCAAACATGGCCTAAGTGATATCAAAATGAAGATCTTATCTCCACGAGTCCAAATCTAGAATTTGGAGAAAATTTGACGGACGAAAGGTCGCCGATCATCGTCGCCAAGCCCGTAAGATCAAATCTCCTTTCTCTCTCCTCTCTCAAGATATTATATACGGTTTTGTAAGAAATGAATTCTCACCCCCCCCCCCCCCCTCTACTTATCGACAAACTCTTCAGGAATCACGTTTACTACCCCGCGAGTTTCTCAAACACCTAGTTAAGTTTTGAAACGTCGCACACGTCCATTTTATGACTTTACGAGTAAAAATTATCAATTTCAAAAGTTTTCGACTAAGTCTCGTTTGGGTCCAAAATCACGTCCGAAAACTAAATTCTGTGGAATCTCTACACAATCTACCTTTTATATAACGTGTCACTCCAGTTCTCACCACAGTTCTCAAAATAATATATAACAATATCGAGATTATCAGAATTTACTCTACACGGGTAAATTCACTATTCATCAAAAATACCAGAAAGTCAAATCGCATTTAAATCACATATATGCCATTTACTCATGCCAATGCAAAATGAACCATCATGTCCCGTGTCCTCACTGACACCTTACCGTTGACTCATAGTCAACCTCATCCTCAATTATCAAATAACATTGACGATTCACAATATCTAAATATGCATGATAACTATGGAATTTTCGGAACGGGTATGACAACTCTCCCCTCCAAAAGGAAGTTTGTACCCAAACTTATACCTCATACATCGAATAGGTACTGATACTCATTCTTCATCTCTTCCTCATTTTCCCACGTAGCTTCCTTAACTGAATGACTACGCCATAGCACTTTTACCATTGGAATTGTCTTTGTTCTCAATATTTTCTCTTTTCGATCTAGAATCTCTATCGGTTGTTCCACATAAGTCAAGTCTCCCTGAATCTGTAACGGCTCAGGTACAATGATCTTACTCGCATCTGTCATACAACGTCTCAGCATTGATACATGAAATACATTATGCACATGTTCCAACTCTGATGACAAGGTCAATCGGTAAGCCACTAGTCATATTCTCTCTAGGATCTCAAAAGGTCCTATAAATCTCAGGTTAAGCTTTCCTCTCTTTCAGAATCGTACAATGCCTTTTGAAGGCGATACTCGCAAGAAGATAAAATCTATCATTTCAAATATCATAGGTTGTCGCTTAGAGTTCGCATGGCTCTTATAACGGCTCTAAGCTACCTTAATTCGCTCCTGAATCAACTTTACCTTCTCAGTAGTCATCTGTAATAGCTCAAGTCCTAGCAACTTTCTTTCTCCAACCTTGGTCCAACAAACCGGTGATCGACACTTACGGCCATACAAAGCTTCATATAGTGCCATTCCAATACTTAACTGAAATTCATTGTTATATGCAAATTCAATCAAAGGTAGATGTTTCTCCCAATCACTCCCAAAATCTAGAACACACAATCGAAGCATATCCTCTAATGTCTGAATCATGCATTCTAACTGTCCGTCAGTCTGAGGATGAAATACGGTACTGAAATTCAACTTCATACCCATAGCCTTTTGTAGACTTCCCCAAAACCTCGATGTGAAGCTACTATCACGATCCGATACAATCACTGCTAGAACCCCATGTAGTCTTACAATCTCTTTCACATACAACTCGGCTAACTTCGAAGGTTTAGTCGTCTTGATTGGTCGAAAATGAGCTGACTTCGTTAATCTATCAACTATCACCCAAATCTTATCATTCTTATTGAACAATCGTGGAAATCCAAAAACAAAATCCATCGTAATCTCATCCCATTTCCATTCTGACACTAGTAATGGTTGTAGCAGTCCTGCAGGTACTTGTCTTTATGCTTTTACTTGCTGACATGTTGAACATTCTGAAACATACTTAGCAATCTCAAGCTTCATACCTTTCCACCAAAAGTTCTCTTGCAAATTCTGGTACATCTTTTTACTTCCCAGATGCACTGAGTATCTAGTACTATGTGCTTCTTCTAGAATTCCTTCTTTCAAGCCTTTCACATTTGATACACATAACCGATTTCCAAGTTTCAACGTTCCTTGTTCTAACACAAAACCAGGTCGCTTTCCCAAAGGTATCTCGTCTCTCATTTTGCATAGGTAAACATCGTGAAACTGTTCCCCCTTGATCTCATCAATAATATATGGGTGCGATATGATTGCCATCATTACACCACCACTAGTCTCTGGAATCACTTCCAAATCTAAGCGTTCCATTTCCTTTACCAATTCTTTTTGTTGAGTTAGCTCATCGGCTAAGTTGCTCGGCATTTTCTGGCTTAATGCATTGGCTACTACATTAGCCTTTCCCGGATGATACTCAATCGAAAGGTCATAATCCTTCATCAGTTCTAACCATCTTCTCTGTCTCATGTTTAAATCCCTCTGCGTGAATAGGTACTTCAAACTCTTGTGGTCGGTGAAGATCTCACATTTTTCCCCGTACAAGTAATGTCTCCAAATCTTTAAAGCATAGATTACTGCAGCCAATTCAAGGTCGTGAGTCAGATAGTTAACCTCATGTGTCTTCAACTATCTCGAAGCATAGGCAATTACTTTACCACCTTGCATAAGTACACACCCCACCCTTGATGCGACGCATCACTGTAGATTACAAACCCTTCAGTTCTGGATGGTATTGTTAAGATAGGCGCTCTTGTCAATTGCGACTTCAACTCTTGAAAACTGTCTTCATATTTTGAACTCCATTCAAATATAATGCCCTTTCTCATTAGCTTCGTCATTGGTAATGATATCTTTGAGAAATTTTTTATGAATCTACGATAGTATCCAGCTAAACCTCAGAAACTTCAAATTTTGGATACAGATGTCGGCCTCTGCCAATTAATACAGCTTCTACTTTGTGAGGATCAATTGAAATTCCATTCTTGTCGATCACGTGACCAAGAAAAGTAATGCTAGGTAGCTAGAATTCGCACTTTTTAAACTTACCAAATAGTTGCTTCTCTTGCAGTCTCTGAAGTATCAATCTCAAGTGGTTCTCGTGTTCTATCTCACTCAGTGAATAGATAAGAATGTCATCGATAAACACTATCACAAAATCATCCAAGTAGTCCTTAAAGACTCAGTTCATAAGATCCATGAACACGGTTGGTGCATTTGTAACTCCAAATGGCATGACTAGGAATTCATAATGTCCGTAGCGTGTTCTGAAAGCTGTTTTCTCAACATCTTCGGTCTTTACTTTCAACTGGTGATAGCCCGATCTCAAATTTATCTTTAAAAACACTTGCGCTCCACGAAGTTGATCAAATAAGTCGTCAATTCTCGGTAATGGGTACTTGTTCTTGATTGTTAATTTGTTTAGCTCTCGGTAATAAACACACATCCTCATGAACCCATCTTTTTTCTTTACAAACAGCACTGGAGCTCCCCACGGTGATATACTAGGTTGACTAAAACCTTTTTCAAGTAACTCTTGTAGTTGTACTTTCATCTCTTTCAATTCCACGGATGCCATTCTATAGGGTATTTTGATATAGGTCTTCGATTTGGCATTACTTCGATGGTGAACTCAATTTCCCTCTCAATCAGAACATCTAGCAATTCATCAGGAAATACATCTGGATATTACAGCACTATCAGAATATCTTCTACCTTCAATTCAGTCACTGAAACATCAATCACTGAACACAAAAATCCCTGGCATCCTATTCTTAACAACTTACCCGCTCGAATAGTCGAAATCAAATACGACGGCAGTGTAACCCTACTTCCTTGGAAACAAAAGTTCCCTTGCACTAGTGATCGAAAGTCAACATCTTTTCGTTCACAGTCTATCATGGCTTGGTTAAGGGCTAACCAATCCATTCCTAGTATTACGTCAAAATGGTTCACAATGATTGGTATAAGGTCCACGGACATCAATTGTTCACCTAGTTTGATCTCACATTTTTATATATCATAGACGTCATAATCGGCTTACTAAGAGGTACAGCAACAGATAATTCATATCCTAAAGGCACTGACTTAACATTCAAATGTTCAACAAAGTCATACGATACAAATGAATGCGTAGATCCTGAGTCAACAAGTATGCGTGCTAAGTGCAAACATACAAGCACCATAACTGAGACTACTATCTCTGAAGCAGCCATATCCCCTGGGTTCATCTGAAATGACCTTCCCTGACGTTACTCCATCCTCTGTCTCCCGTCATTGCTCTATCTAGGCTTCGAACCACTGGAAGCCATAAAACTAGCTCCTTGATGGGAATGCTTTCTCGGATAATCCTTAGCTTGATGCCCAAATACTCCACAGTCATAACACTTGCCTCTCATGTCGGGTGTCGAATTAGCACTACCTACTCCTTGGTTCTTGTTATGGGGTTTGGTCATGAAACATCAGCTTGAATATGGTCGATTGAAAAGTGAGCACAATGGTATATTATTTGGTGTCCTCCTGAACACACTGAAACTAGAACTAGAGCCTCGTGGAAACAGCTTCTTGAAAGATCCGTCTTGGTTCCTATCACCACCCTCATTTTCCCGTTTACCGTGCTGATTCTGCCTCGATCTTTCTAGTCCACTCTCGGCCACTAGTGTCGTTTGTTGTACTGCTGCCATAGTCGAATGCTCGTAGGTCTCCACCCTCAGACGAATATTTTCCCTTAAACCCCCTTCAAATTTCCTTGCTTTATCTTCCTCGGTCAACACCGATCCCTTTCCAAATCTCAGCAAAGCATTATACTTTGAGGTGTATTCTGTCACAGTCATCTCTCTTTGTTGAAGATTATCAAATTTCCTCTTCTTTGCATTAAGAGCAGCCCTTGGGAAGAATCGACGATTAAACTCTGCTTTAAATCCCTCCCACGTTATTGGTGCTCCCTGATCTAGAACATTCACCCACTAGTTCTGAGCCTCACCTCTGAGTATATAACTGGCGTTTTCTATCTTCTCTCCATCAGTCATCGAGATAGATCGAAAAATCCTTTCCATGTCCATAACCCATGCTCTACCAGTGTTGAGTCAGAAGTCCCATGAAATTCTGTTGGTTTCTTCCTGGCAAATTGTTCAGATATTGATCTTATACCCCTATTCTCAGGCATTGGTACCACGGTTATCGGTACTGGCTCTAATGGAGGTGTTGGAGGTAACCGTTTTGCTATATTCCAGATCATGTCACCCATATTCCCCATCATTTCTGCCATTTTATTCATACGTCAGGTATGCTGCTGTAATTCCCAAACGTCACTCATAATTGTAACTCCTGTAAGTGTCACAGCGCGGTCCCACAATAGCGAAACCGAAGCCTGTGGCACGCCACCGAGGCTAAACCAATTCATTAACGTTCCCAAAATTAGGTTTGAAGAACACACGCAGCGGAAAAACAAAACACATTTTAACAAAAACACATTTTCAAAACCAGAGGTTCAGTCGACTGGGTCGGGACCTCAGTCGACTACAGCAGGCAAAACCAAAATGAACACATGAACCTACAGAGGTCCAGTCGACTGAGACATGGCCCAGTCGACTGCTTTTACCATAAGAAGAAGCAGTAGCTAAACTGCAATTCCCAGTCCACTGCCCCGTCGACTACCCCGTCGATTGCTTTTACCATATTAAGAAGCAGTAGCTAAACTGCACTGCCCCGTCGACTTCCCAGTCGACTGCTCCCCTGACAGCAGCCCAATCTGTAGAATTTCAAGTTTTAAAAGCTTCCTAACTTTCACCAATGATCAACCACTCAATCCAAACTCAATCCAAAGTAATCCTAGCTGTATTAAAACATTTCTAAAGCAGGATTACAACATGCCACTAACTATTACAACGGTTTAAAATCCATTCTATCATACGAAGTTAAACATAAGTTAAAATGATAAAAACTCTTATTACAACATCCTATTATCCCAAAACTACAAGGTTAACATTCAAGTTGCCTTCCAAAAGAACTCCAACCCACATACTCACTTCTCCGATTCCTCGCCAGCATTAACACCTGAAATGGTTATTTGAATAACCACAGATATTCGATTTGTTTAAGCTAAAGCTTAGTGAATAAATCAACATATGTACATAAATGATAAACATGTCCGCATTCACATCTCTACATTTCATACTAGTCGCCAGAGACTCACGTGCCCGTCCATACTCCCAATCCACGACTCCTCGCCAATAAGTCCACACGAAAGGGTAAGACCCACGATTCTTCTCTTCAATCGTGCGACCTTAATGCCTATATCGGCTCCACAAAATGGCACGGTGACCACGTGCTCCTTCTGACCCACATAAGCAACTTAACAGGCTCAAATACATATCACCATACTCGCGGTAATCAAAACATATCACCGTGCTATTGAGCCTACTTATCAAAATAATTGCCCAATATGAACTACACAATATATCTCTAAGAATTAATACATGCTATTCACACAAAACATGAATACATGTCAAGAAATCATTCCAAAAACATAGTTGAATCATTCACCTCCGATTTACGCGCTTAAAATACGATCCAAAGAAAAACCCGTGCATAAAGAACGTGCAGAAGTCCATCTAGTACAATTCCTATGGATCAAAGTTCCATTTATCAACTTTTATGAAAAATTCTAGAAAACAACTTTTCGAAAAATTTGGCCAAACAAGTCCTAACATATATCAAAATGAAGCTCTTACCTCGAGGAGCTCGAATATGAAATCTGGGAGAAAACAAACTGACAGAAGGACGTCGTTTGGCTTCGTAAAGCTCGAAGCAACAAAATCTCCCTCTAGCCCCCTTTTTGGAATTTAGGTTAAGAACTTATGAAAAATCTAAGTTCATCTCTATCTATATATAGGCAACACTCTCAGGAATTATGTTTACCTCCCCACGAGTTTCCAAAACTCCTAATTAGTCTCTGAAACTTTCTATACAGCTTATTCATAGCTTTACGAGTGAAACTTCGAAATTATAAAAGTTTTTGACTAAGTTTTGTTTGGTTGCTAAAACGTGAATTTCTACATGGCGTTTCCAAAGTTGCTAATTAGCTTACCAAATTAATAGCGTGTTAATTCGTTCTCACCAGGATACTAAAACTAACAACAGAAATAAATTCTAAAACAGAAAATAATACAGATATTGAAATACACAGGTAAACATTTATTTCCAGTTAAACATTTAAAGTGCTCCACAATAACCATCTCATACTCGGAGAGACGTCAAAACATCACAACACTCAATCACTACAGTCTCAGAGGGTTCTCTAATACAGACACCCAAATCAACTCGTGAGTCAAAACTCACCCAAACATGTGTCATAAGACACGCCACATCACATTATCATGTATGACAATGTAATGCAAAAGCAATAACACAAATGTGGGTGTTATAATACTCTCCCCCTTAAAAGAAGTTTGTCCCCAAACTTATACCTCATGTCTCGAAAAGGTGCGGATACTGAGTACGCATCTCATCTTCTATCTCCCACGTCATCTCTTCCGTAGTTTGTCTACGCCATAGCACTTTCACTTTTGATATTACTTTATTTCGTAAGACTTGATCCTTCCGGTCTAAGATCTCTACCGGATATGCAACATACGTTAAATCACTTTGAATCTCATTTGATGTCGGAGTCATCACGTGATCTCTATCTTCCACTAATTGTTTGCATAACAACGATACATGAAACACGTTATAAACTTGAGCATACTCGCTCGGCAAGTTCAAACGATAAGCCACGGGTCCAACCTTTCCAATGATTTCAAAAGGTCCTACATATCTCGGATTGAGTTTCCCGTATCTACCAAATCGGGTTATTCCCTTTGAAGGTGACACCTTCAAATACACCAAATCTCCCACATCGAATTCCAACGGCCGTCTGCGCTTGTCGGCATAACTCTTATACCTACTCTAGGCTATCAGTAACCGTTGTCTAATTACCTTTATCTTATCCGTCGTTTCTTGTACAATTTTTGGCCCTTCAATATTTCTTTCTCCCACCTCTGTCCAACTAATCGGGGAACGACATACACGACCAAATAGAGCTTCATAAGGAGCCATCCCAATACTCGACTGAAAACTGTTGTTATACGCGAACTCAATTAACGGCAGGTGGTCTATGGTAAGAGCAGTTGACGGGGCAGTCGACGGGGCAGTCAATTGGGCAGTCGACAGGGAAGTGCAGTTTAGCTACTGCTTCTTATTATGGTAAAAGTAGTCGACTGGGCCATGCCTCAGTCGACTGGACCTCTGTAGGTTCATGTGTTCATTTTGTTTCTACCTGCTGCAGTCGACTGAGGTCCCCACCCAGTCGACTGAACCTCTGGTTTTGAAAATGTGTTTTGTTTTTCCGCTGCGTGTGTTCTTCAAACCTAATTTTGGGAATGTTAATGAATTGGTTTAGCCTCGGTGGCATGCCACGGGCTTCGGTTTCGCTATTGTGGGACCGGGCTGTGACATTTAGTGGTATGTAAGTCTCGATGCATAAACACTATACATGCACAACAATATTTATAACATGTATGTAAAACTACATACATATGCATCAAACATTTCTACTGTGTATGGATTCAATCTATCAAGACGTGCCCATTCACTCAACACTCCACTCGACGTCGAACGTTCCCAAAGGTTTGTTACGACTAGCTTTGATACCAATAAATGTCACGACTCATCCCGCTACGCATTGAAATAGGACATGTGGCACGCCTTCAAGGCTTAACCAGTTCCATTGAAGGTAGGTAGCAGCGGAAAACATAAGTACAATCTATTAAAATCATAGTTATAAAAAGTTTTATCCGTAGAAAAACTTATAGAAATAATTCAGTTTTAAAAACAGAGGTCCAGTCGACTGGGTTGGGGCTCCGGTCGACTGAACATCAAGCAGTAAGGTTTTTCAAAGAATCCATAGCCCATCCAGTCGACTGTGACTGGAGTCCAGTCGAATGGGGCCTAAAATTTTCAGTTGACTGACTTCTACCAGTCGACTATGCCTCTAGCAGAATCAAAATTCACATTTCTCATCAAGCATCCAGTCGACTGTGTTGGGGACCCAGTCGACTGGTCTTTTACTATTCACTTTCAGTGTTTAAAATCAACATAGGATCCAGTCGACTGATCTAGGATCCAGTCGACTGATCCCCTGCTGGGCAGCTCTGTTGTGTGCTATCACAACCCATGCTTCTCCAAACCCAAACAACTACAACCATAACTGAATTGCAACATTTTAAAACATCATTATGGGTATTTCAATACAAAATACGATACCGCCAACTAACTCCCAAGGTTCTATTACAACATATTCTACATATTCCAAAACCTTATACAAGTGCAAGAGTAAACAAAAATATAAACAAGTGATTCCCCCGGCATTCCTCAACGACCTCACTCCTCAACCTTCTTCTTGTCTTTCTTCTTACCTGCAATGGAGTAAATCTTCACTGCTCAGCTATACGCTGAGTGCACAAGTTCTAGCATATGCAATATATGACAAAACATGCTTTAATCTCATAAATCATATCAATAGTCTCTAGGGAAAGAAATACACCTTCATCCGGTAGCGGCAAGTCCAAGCCTTAAACCGCGATGTCAATGGCTAGTCCAAGCCTACAACCATTACATTCCCAAGTGCCCTGGCAAGTTCAAGCCTTAAACCATGCACAGTAGCCATTGCTACTAAATTCTCAAACATCGATAAGCTTGCTCTGGCATGAATTTGTATAAGTCCCCCCACCCTTTGACCTACATAGACAACTCAACGTGCTCGCATAAATTTAGACATGCTTTTCACATTTAAGCGCGTGCATAATTAATGGGCCTAAGATTAACACATGAATGTTGCCCGGATCACAATTTTGTCATCAAAATTTAAACATGTATATTCCTATATTTCACAAGTTAGAAATTCATACCTCGTGTGATTCCTCTCAAACTTTGAAGGATCGACTAGAGGGCCAATTAAACGTCGGATCTTGAATTTCAGGCAATTCCTACAAGTTTTACTGGGTTCTCCCCAAAAGTCTAAAAATTAGATTTTTACAAAAGTTTGCCAAACGTGGCCTAAGTGATATCAAAATGAAGATTTTACCTCCACGAGTCCAAATCTAGAATCTGGAGAAAATCTGACGGACTAAAGGTCGCCAATCGTCGTCGCCAAGCCCGTAGGATCAAATCTCCTTTCTCTCTCCTCTCTCAAGATATTATATAAGGTTTTGTGAGAAATGAATTCTTACCCTCCTCTATTTATAGACAAACTCTTCGGGAATCGTGTTTACTTCCCCGCGAGTTTCTCAAACACCTAGTTAAGTCCTGAAACGTCGCACACGTCCATTTCATGACTTCACGAGTGAAAATTATCAATTTCAAAAGTTTTCGACTAAGTCTCGTTTGGGTCCAAAATCACGTCCGAAAACTAAATTATGTGGAATCTCTACATAACCTACCTTTTACATAACGTGTCGCTCATGTTCTCACCACAGTTCTCAAAATAATATATAACAATATCGAGATTATCAGAATTTACTCTACACAGGTAAATCCACTATTCATCAACAATACCAGAAAGTCAAATAGGATTTAAATCACATAAATGTCATTTACTCATGCCACTGCAAAATGAACCATTAGGTTCCCGTGTCCTCACTGACACCTTACCGTTGACTCATAGTCAACCTCATCCTCAATTATCAAATAACATTGATGATTCACAAAATCTAAATATGCATGATAACTATGAAATGTTTCGAACGAGTGTGACACTTGGAACCCGGATGACTCCATTCTCTGAAGAAATCCAATTCATTGAGCCCAGATGGCTCCACCTCATAAGAAATCTAATTCTTCGAGCTCAGATGGCTTCTTATGAAAGAGTTCAAATCCTTTGAGCCCGAACGGCTCCATCTTGTAAAGAATCCAATTCTTTGAGCCTGAATGGCTTCCATTAAAAGAAATCGAATTCTTGTAGGCCGGATGGTTCCATTCTTTGAAGAAATCCAATTCGTTAAGCTGGGTGGCTCCATCTCGTACGAAATTCAATTCTTCGAGCCCGAATGGCTCCCTTTGAAAGGAATTTAATTTTTTTAGTCCGAATGGCTCCCTTTGCAAGAAATTCAAATCTTAGCCCAAATGGCTCCATTTTCTATAAATTCAAATTTTTTGAGCCCAAATGGCCCCTTTGCATGAAATTATATTATTTGAACCCGAATGCCCTTAGTGAGAAATCTAATTCTTTGAGTCCAAATGGCTCCATTTTCTAAAAATTAAAATTCTTTGAGTCTGAGTGGCTCCCTTTGAAAGGAATTCAATTCTTTGAGCCCGAATGACTCCATTTTCTAGAAATTCAAATTCTTTGAGTCTGAATGGTCCTTTGTAAGAAATTCAATTCTTAGAACCTGGATGGCTCCCTTCTCTGAAGAAACTCAATTCTTTGAGCCCGAATGGTTCATTTTTTTTTGCAAGAAATCCAATTCTTTGAGCCCAAATGGCTCTATTTTCTAGAAATTCAAATTCTTTGAGCCCGAATGGCTCACTTTGTAAGAAATCCAATTCTTAGAACCCAGGTGGCTCCCTTCTCTGAAGAAATTCAATTCGATGAGCCCAGATGAATCCACCTCATAAGAAATCTAATTCTTCGAGCTCGAATGGCTCTCTTTGAAAAAATCAAATTCTTCGAGCTCGATTGGCTCCCTTATCTGGAATTCAAATTCTTGAGCTCGAATGGCTCCATTTTCCAAAACTTCGAGATTCTTTAGGCCTAGATGGCTCCAACTCATAAGAAATCTAATCCATCGAGCCTGGATTGCTCTCTTTGAAAAAATCAAATTATTCGAGCCCTGATTGGCTCCCTTATCTGAAACTCAAATTCTTTGAGTCTGAATGGCTCTATTTTTTGAAAATTCAAGATTCGTTAAACCCGGATGGCTTGAACTCATAAAAAATCTAATCAGTCAAGCTCGGATGGCTCTCTTTGAAAAATTCAAATTCTTCGAGCCTGAATGGCTCTGCTTTCTAGAAAATTTGAAATTCCTTGAGTGTGAATGGCTTACTTATTCAAAGGATATCAGGATTTCGAACTCGGTTATGGCCAAAATATTAAAATTTGGGAGTGTAACGGAGTTGCATTCCTGGTCCTTGCAACTGATTTGCATTGATCAAAATGTATCAGAATTTGGAGTATAACAGAGTTACATTCTCGGTAAGCAATGAATATTATATCCCTTGGGGTTCGGAAGTGGTTGGGCAGGGAATGTTCCTCCTGAACCCTCTTGCCGTGCATCTATCCTTTCTAACGTGGCAGACATTCTACTCATCATCTGTATGAGTTGCTGCTTTAGATTGGCATTAGCAAGTGGCTCTTCTTCTTGTACCTTCTTGTGCGGAGGCATATAGGTATTGGTCTGTGGTGCATTGGAAGGTTGAGCTTGGTTGTAGTTATTGGTTCTGTTTTGATTATATTGATGGGACGGCCTATTGTTTTGCCCTTGATATTGATTGTTGTTGTAGGGCTGCTGTTGATATTGATTTTGGGTCCCAGCATTATTTCTCCAATCAAAACCGGGGTGATTCCATCTATTGTTACTTTGAAAGTTATTATTGGAATTCCCCGCCCCTCAAAAACCTTGCATGACATTCATCTCCATAGGGGCCTGCTCTTGAAAATACGGCACATTTGGATAATATTGAGTTGTATGTCCCAACATGTTGCATGTGCCGCATGGTTCCTCAGGCATAACTTGCCTAGAGCTCTCTCCTTTCATGCTTAACTCCTCTACCTTCTTAGCCAGTTCTGCATATTTAGTCATGAGGTGATCCTCACTGGTTAGTTGGTATAGACTTTTCTCCTCTACACAGGATATCTGTGAGCGTGAGACATTGTCAGAATTTGACCATTCATGAGCGTATTCGGCTAACCATTCAAAATGGGCTTCAGCCTCTTCGGTGTTTTTACGCAGAAATGGTCCAGAACTCATAGTTTCTACCAACTTCTTCGTTTCACCATTCAATCCTTGATAAAAGAAACTGATAGTTCGCCATTTCTCAAACCCATGGTGTGGGCAAGAGAGAAGCAAATCTTTGAAACGCTCACACGCTTGTGTGAAGGTTTCATTGCTCTTTTGTTTATAGGAATTGATTTGACGTTGAAGGTCTGTGGTCATGCGAGTAGGATAGAATTTCTTTAAAAACGCAGTGCTCATCGCATGCCAGGTGAAAATTAAATTAGGTTTGAGGGAGTGGAGCCACGCCTTCGCTTTATCTTTCAAAGTGAAGGGGAATAACATTAGATGCGTCACCTCCCTAGGACAATTTTGCGAGAATGTTTTACAAACATCCTCGAAATCAGTGACATGTAAGTACGCCTTCTCACTTTCCATCCCATGAAAGGTGGGAAGCAGTTGAATCATCCCATTGCGAAACTGAAATTCGCCATTATGCGGTGGGATTTGAATGCAAGAGGGCGTAGGTGCATGTTCTGGTTGCATGAGATCACAAAGAGGACGTAGCGCCTCATCAATTGGTACCACAACATTGTCACCATTTTCACTATGATGATCATCCATTGATTCAGTTGGAGTGGCTATCGGGTTAATGGAACTATCAGAGTCAGAACGGTAGAAAGGATTTCCAAAAATTCCTTCAATAGAATTATTGGACATGAACTAGGAGAGTCCCCAAGGTGCGTGTTTACCAAAAGAACTGAAAAGAAGAGAAAAATAAAAACAGAAAGAGATGAAGAGAGACTGGGGTAATCTAAGGAATTGATCGTCGCCTTCCCCGGAAACGGCGCCAAAAACTTGACACGAGAATAATCTTGTGCGCTCTTGTGCAACACCCAAGTGTAGGTGGACGTGCAAGTAGTAACTTGTAAGACCAGGTCGATCCCACAGGGAAGGATGAGAGATGAATTACTTAGATTAAACTCTAAAAAAAATAAAAATTCAATATTTTAAGAGAAGTGTAGAACACAAAGCTCTACAATAAACAACTACTAAACTTAAAAGCAACTAAATTAAATAAACTAATGATTAACTATTTAACTAAAACAAGATTTGGAAATGGTTTTTCTTAATAAAAGAAAGTGTTGGGATCACGCGAATCCGCCATGACTCAGCCATCTACCATGCAACTGCAATTAAGCTCAACGGAGGGCAACTTCTACAGTATCCCGTACTTCTCTAAGGATATAGAATCAATAGTCCTTTCATGACCGGGACTATATCATCACAATTAAGTTTGAAATACACAAAGGTGGTTTAATTCAATAGTTAAGACTCTCACCTACAATGGTATTAGCATTGAGGGTGGTTTGCAAAATATATTGAAAGAAAATGCCTTAAGGCTTAAAGTTTAAAGACTGTTTTGACAAACTGAGCATATGGGGACAGTTTGATAACGAATCAGTAAAGCAGAAAGTCTTGGAATACTGTATTAGATGTTCTCAAGAATCTGAGGTCTCGATCGATCGACGCGCTTTCGATCGATCGAACTTCGTCATCTCTCGATCGATCGAACTATCTTCGATCGCTCGACTATGTGTCTGGTCCGATCGATCAAACTACATTCGATCGATCGAACACAGGAATAAAAAAATTGCATGGCAGAGGTCTGAAATCACGGGTTCATCGCGATTTCCCAACTCCGAACTACTCAGACATGATCTGGGAAGTCTCAGATTTATTTTTAACATGAGAGTTCATTAAAGGCATGTTTGTTTGCAAACTTTCCATGAAAACTAAGAAAACCAAGGATTTTAATTATCTAACATGTAATACTACAATATCAAAGATTAAACTACGAATGAATAAGTGCAGAATGTAACTAAACTAAAACGAAATAACCTGGAACGATGAAACTACTATTAAGCTTCAAAAAATCCAAGCTACAATGGTAAATCTTGATAAAACCTACAAAACATAAAACTCTCTCCTCTCTCTTATGAAAACTGATGAACAAAAAGTTGGGCGTCCTTCTGGACGTCTATAAAATGAGTTTATATAGCTAAACCTAATGCTAGGGTTCAAAAACCCCTTTTTTTCTGCATGCGCGAATAATCTGATAAAAGGCATCTTCGATCGATCGAACAACTCTCGATCGATTGAACTTCCAGAAACTTCGATCGCTTTAACTCCACTCGATCGATCGAACAGTCGATCGCTCGAACCCTTCTCGATCGCTCGAACCTTGTATTTCAGCTTTGAGTTGTCTTCATCTGTACCAAGCACTTCCTTTTATAAACATTTCTCAATCTTGCACACAACAGCAGCAACCTGCACAAATAATCACTAAAACAATACCACTTATCATAGTTTAATCAATTTGTGTAAAAGCTGGTATTGTAATTCAAACTGCAGATAAACAGGGGAATTGTAGACTTTTCTAATGTATTTTCCTCTTTTAGCGCGGTTGTATTTTACAAATACCCCCACTTGTCACTTATAGGAAATTGATGTTGTCAATTTTTCAACTACTAGTCATACAAAAAGAATCCAAAAGAAAAAAAAAAAGACAAAGAAAGAAAAGAAAACTAACATGAAGAAAAAAAAAGGCAAGGCATTTAATGCCTTGAAAGCAACGTTTCTACAGTTACCATATGGAAGTATTTCCTCTCTCTCTCTCTCTCTCTCTCTCTCTCTCTCTCTCTCTCCAAATTGATTTAAAATGGTGTCAAAAGAAAAAATGGGCAAAGATTGAAAAAATGATCAAACCTCACTTTCATCCCTGTTCAAGTGACGAACTGGATGACGAATCTTCTCATCCTTCACTCAGCAAGACAGACGATCTTCGTCTATAAATACCAACTATTGGAAGAAGGAAAAGAGGACACAAGACACAGACACAAGACACAGACACACTGAGAGAACACAGAGAGACCCAAAGAAGAGAAAACCATAGGAAGAATTCCATAACCAAATGTTACCATGTGGAAATTTAAGCCTTTCTTTATTTAATTTTGTTCTAAAAGTTGTAAAGATTTTCTTTTCTGTAATTGATGATTTCAAGTTCAAAAATCTCTGTAATTATTTTCACCTACTGTATGAAAATTTAATTTTCAGATTTTAGTGTTGTTAATGTTTTTAATATAGTGGATAGTTGTAGATGTTCCCTAAAATAGTTTGACCAAATTTCCAGTTTTTGTAACAAAATTTTCATTTACTGAATGACACAATTTCCAATTAAACTTTGGACTTGGTTGCTACATAGTTGTTATAATCACCTATTAGAGCCCCACGAATACCCACAATATCCAAATCTCATTCCTAAATTAGATTAGGATTTGGCCTTGTTTGTGTTCTTGGAGTTCATCCACTGTGACCCAGCAAGCATTCAAAGTCAAAGGTTTAGTATCTTATTTTTGATTCAGTATTTCAATTTATTTATGTTTTATTAGTTTAGTTGTACTTAAACTTTATTATTTTGTAGATTTCACGAATTCAATCCCAACTAAATATTCAGTGAAGAAGGTATATTAATACTCCCTCCGTCCCATTTTATGTGTCCATCTTTTCTTTTTGGGATGTCCCAAAATTGTTGTCCACTTTCCTAAATTAGCATGCAAATTTTACTTAGTTTCCCACACTAACCTTCCTTTCAATCAACAACAAAACAAAACAAAAAAAGAAAGTGCAATGATTATGGGCAATTGTGAAAAGTAGGTGTAAATTCTTTTTATCCCCTTAAATAGTTGGATTCCCCAAGATAGACACTTAAAATGGGACAGAGGGAGTATTAGTTTTCACTCTAACCTTGGTGTTATACTCTAATCTTAATTGGACAGTGATTGTGTACACCTATTTAATTTATCTTTAAAAATTTTGTTTAGAAGACAGTTTCAATTCCAAAAATAGTAGGCTAAATCTTTAATTGGGGATATGTAGGGGTGTCATTTGGAACGGAAATTCCGATTCCGACCGATTCCGATCCGAAAAATTCCGATTTTGGCAACTAAATATTCATTCCAAATTCCGATTTTTCGAATTCCGAAAATTTCGAAAAAAAATCGGATCGGAATCGGAATTATTTTTAAAATTCCGAAAAATTCCCGAAAATATTCCGAAATTGCATTTTCCGAAACTTTTCCGAAAATATTCCGAAAAATTTTCGAACATATTCCGAAATTGTATTTTCCGAAACTTTTCCGAAAATATTCCAAAATATTCCGAAAATTGTGTTCATCCCACATCGAAAAAACATAAAAGAGGGGGGGTGATGTGCTTCTATAAAAGGCCTACAAGTCTCAAGTGAAATCCCATTAAGCTTGAATTCTGAATATTCTGAAAAATTCCGAAAATATTCCGAATATTCCGAAAAATTCTGAATCTGATGAAATTCCGAAAAATTCCAAAAATTCCGAAAATTCCGAAATTTCGGAATCGGAACTAATTTTGGAATTTCCGAAATTTCGGAACGGAATTCGGAATGCATTTTTGGCTTCCGAAAATTTCGATTTCCGAAAGGGGTGTTTCCGATCCGTTCCGGCCGAAACACACCCCTAGGGATATGTAATAAAAACTTAGAAATCACAGCTTCTATGTACTAACATTAAATGGGTAAATTTATCTAGATGGGTTATTTTTCTATTTATGGCCAAAAACATCTATAGTTAATGACTATTTAACATATTTATAGACTATAACTATATTGAACTTTAAAAAATTTTGTATTTGATATAAGAGTTTAATTATGTGAATTGTTAAACTATGCCTTTTGTCATAAAAAAAATACCTATCATATAAAACAATTTATTTAATAAAGTTTATATTTCAAGTATGTGTATATATATAAATTTCTATCCATTAATGGATAGGCAATCGTGTAGTGGAAGAGTGGTGGGGACTGAGCGCCGAATAACCCACGTTCGCAGGCTTGAGTTCGAACCTGGCTATTGCCCGATTGCCTCTTTATTTTTCTTTAAATTAAACAATGTCGTTTCATATCAAACCTGACACACTTGATATGACTTCAACTGGTATAAATTTATTTTTAAATAAAGAATCACTTTGTTTAAAAAAATGTCAAACCCTTTTAAAAGCACACAAGTTGTGTGACCTAGTGTTAATTTGCATATTCCCAACCCATTTAAATCATTTCTTTCAAGTTAATTAATATTTCCTATTTTTAGATAACTTAGATTAAATATTTGTATTATTTCCATCTTTCGCTATAATAAAATTCAAAAAGTTCATTTCATGTGAATCTAGCTATTATCTCATTTTTCTTCCTTTTCTTACTGGCATCTTAGCTAGTCTATTTTTAATGTGTTGTGTTAAAATCTTTACTATAAACTACTAAAAAAAATAGCCTTTTAATTAAATTTTACAACAAAAATATAAGAACTAGTAGTTTAGGAAAAGCCCCCAAAAATCCATCATCTTTTATTTTCTTTTTAAGGACAAAATAGATACTTCCTATCTTAAAAATCTTTTTACCGTTCCCTGTGGTTTCGACTTGGTCTTACCAGAACCTTATTACTTATACGATCACCTACACTTGAGTGTTGATAAGAAAACACGTTAGTAGGACAGCGTCAAGTTTTTGGCGCCGTTGCCGGGGAATGGCTAAAATTTAAAAATAATAATAAAAATAAAGTTAGGTCTAAAACTATTTCTCCCACTATATATACAAATATATATATATATACCTATTCTACCTTATAAATAATCTAGTTTTTTTTATCAAAAAAAGTATTAACATAAAAAAATAATAATAATAATAAAACTATAGATAATTTTTCTTTGATAAATATATATTAAATAGATATTCATAAGTATGTACGTGTCCATCTTCTAAAAATATATATATGTGTATAAATATATAAACCTATCAACTATAAAAAAAATATAAAATAAATAAATAAATAAATAAGATTTTTTTTAACTTAGCTATAAATAATAATAATAATAATATTTTCAAAACTTAGTTTTTCTTATACTTCATATGTCCTAGATACTATTGAAGCTTTATATCAAGTACCACATAATTCTAATATTTTTACTGATTCATTTTGTATACAATTTCCTATGATAATAGCTGAAATTGAAGGTATATAAGGAATAACTGATGACGCTCATAGTGAGCATGGGGACAATATACCACAACTTGCTTTATCGGAGCCTGAACAACGCTCTTTATGTTATTTATTTACCCTAGAACGAAACATCACTAATTCTTGCATCACACTACCTAGACATACAAGAAACTTTCACTTTAGACAAGGCATGATTCCACTCTTACCAACTTTCTATAGAATGTGGTCAGAACATGTTTATTTACATATTCGTTAATTTGAAGAAGTTTGTAGTACGTTCTCTGATCAAAGTTGTCCCTTTGAGATTATCAGTCTCAAGCTTTTTTTCTTTATCTTTGAAAGAGAAAGCTAAAAATTGGCTTTTATCTCTCCGTCCTAGATTTATAACTTCATGGCATGATATGAGTGAATCATTTCTAAAATAATTCTATCAGAAAAATTTAACAAATAGCATAATGCGACAAATTAAACTTTTCACTCAAAAAGAAAAGGAACCATGCTGATCGGGAACGAATAGTTCCCTTTTATAGTCCTGAAGACAGGCTTTGTTAGCCCACTCCATTTAGGTATTAAGTGTTTTAATAAGTATTCTATGTTTAATAGGTTTTGGACCTTTAATTTGAAAATGCACTAAAATTCAATGATTAGTGGCTTTGGAAGAAATTTTGTGCTCAAAAGGTGATTCTGGAGAAAGCTGGAGACAGCAGCAGACTTAGTACATTGCATTTTTGACATAAAAGACTTTGGATTTGAGAAATTTCTCCAAATATAAAAAATGTAGATCTTTGAATTACGGACACGTGACCGCAAACGACGAGTCAATCCGAGATCCGAGCAAAAAGTTATCATAATTCTACGAAAGTTGTGCAGAGCAGTGAAAAGTACCTCGCGCAAGTAGGCCGCGCGAGCGACCTTCCTTTTTACCAAAAAATGCGTATTTCGTCAAATTAGAGTGCCCAACTATGACGTCCAGAAACTTAAATATGACAGTTTTAGTGCAATTAGGGTTAGGAAAGCCTCCAAAATGTCCAAATCTATATATATCCTCTTTTAAGTAAAGTTGGGGGTTACACAATAATATACACCTCTTTCAACAACTAAAACTTCAGCCATTGAAGCGGAATAAGCAAGAATAAGAAGAAGAAGAAGAAGAAGAAGAAGAAGACAAAGGATTCCCATGGCCTCCTCAATCAACCTCTTGCCAATTTTCGATTCTTTGGCTAACTAGACCTAGATCTGGGGTTTCAATGAAACCCTAGCCAAAAAATAGGGTATTATTTATGTTTTTCTTATAAAATTATTATGTATGGATGATGATTACATGTACAGAGGATTTTGAATAATAAAATCGTACTTCTATTGATTAAATCATTGCTTTCAAAGTTTATTCTTATCCTAGATCTATTTTGAATGTGATGTGCTCACTAGTCTATATTTGTTGTGCTTGTATAGATTATTTACATGTAATAGTGTTTATTTGAATTGTGATATCAAGTAGTCAAATAGTTATTGCCTAGGGAAGACGGAGTGTACCACAACCCTAGTTTAGTGTGAGACACTTCGTGCCAACCGAAGATGAATTATGTTGATGTTTGAATCGTAGTTATCTTCTTGGCGGAAGAATTGTGCTTATAGCTACGATTCCCCATTATCATTCAATGTAACAAGCTAACTTAATG
Source organism: Hydrangea macrophylla (assembly GCA_033977485.1). Lineage (NCBI taxonomy): Eukaryota > Viridiplantae > Streptophyta > Magnoliopsida > Cornales > Hydrangeaceae > Hydrangea > Hydrangea macrophylla. The sequence continues at coordinate 32,018,787 of CM066999.1, read as the reverse complement.
CATAGATACCCTTATTATGAAGTTAGTGGTAGATTTGCAATCCTAGGTTCAATACACATATTTATCAAAACAACTTTTTTTAATCGCTTTCATAGTTTAATTAAAATCAAAATCAAAATTCTATTTTCTTAATTAACTAGGTTTATGTTTTAAAATTAGAGTGCTTTAGTATTTCAATCTCTGTGGATTTGACCTCTACTTCCACACTACAAATCTTTTAAAGTAGAGTATACTTTTATATTTTGATTTTGACGCGATCACATGCCCTGAAGAGTGGGAACGATTTAAGGATCTTCCACTAACATGTCCATATCATGGATTTAAAAAATGGCGTTTAATTAGTTTCTTTTATGAAGGATTAGATCTAAAGTTAAAGGAATTAATTGAAGCCATGTGTCAAGGGGAATTTTTAAAAATAATGACAAAGTTGAATCATACATTGATTGGTTGGGTGATAATGCTTCATAATGGGAAAAAGAATAAATTACTAGGATAGAAAAGGCTAAAAGGTCACAACAAGTACAATCAAAAGATGAGTTAGTAATAAAAATTGAAGAATTAACTCATAAGCTAGAAGCTTTTAAATTAGAGAAAGCTAATCCTCCTCTACCTAAGAAGAAACTAGAACTTTGCAGAACATGTCATATGATGGGGTACTCTACAGAAAAATGTCTTAATACTCCTATTTATCAAAGATTAAACCCTGAGCAAAAAGTTCTATTATATAACTCAAGACTGCATCTTTCTAGAGAAAAAAAAAATGAAATCTCGATGGACTGGTCTGTATATAGTCAAAAATGTTTATCCTCGTGGAACTGTCGAGATTGAGTACCCTAAAGATGGACATATATTTAAAGTTATTGGGCATAGATTAAAATCGTTCTTAGAAGGTTTTGAAGTTAAGTTGGAGTCCATTCCTTTGGAGGACCCCAACTATAATGCCCCTTAATTTCTTAAATCATTATTAGAATTGTACATAGTAGGAATTTTATTTTTATTTAAATTTTTTTTACTATTTAATATTTTACAGGAATTATTTCTCAACATATTATCTGATTCTACAAGTAACGCCAAGACATGGAACCATTCCAACGTGGTAAATCCACTATAGAAGGTGCAAACTCAGCATCAGACCAACCTAGCTCGTCTAATATAAATAACAACGATCCATCAGAGGATAGAATTCTATCGATTAATGATACACACCCAAGATTTGAATATTTAGAATCTGACGATGATGAGATGTTTTACCCTAGGTCCATTAATAATCTACTAATGAATGATTACATCGAAGAAAATTACCCACCTGTAGAAAATCCTCACCAAGATCCACACTGGGGGAGTACACCAGGGTATGATGAATTAGAGGACTAACAAAACATTAGTACAAATTACAATGAATTGGAACAAGCTTAATGTTGGCCCAAAAGTAATCCTTAGGGGGGGTGAATAAGATTACTAGCAATTAATGGCAAATTAAAAACTTAAGGCAAGCACAAAAGAATTATAACAATAATTAAAGAGAGAAGGAGAAGAACACTTGCAAACCAAGTTTTTCAATGGTTCGGTAATTCGCAATCCGCGGCCTACGTCCACCCCTTAAGAACACCTCTTGAGGCTTCCACTAACCAATCTTCTTTGGGTGAAGATTAAACCACTCCTTACAAGTTCTTCTTGAACTCCTTGTTAGACCTTCAATGAAAAGACCCTTCACTTGGAGCAAGGGTTACACCAAACCTCTTACAACTTCAGGGATTAAATAAATGTTGGATTACAACTGAATAATACTCTCTTTGTAGAGTAGATGGAAATAATAAAAGTTCACAATAATAGCTCTCAAAGGATTACAAAATCAAATCTAGAGCTAGAAGCTTGAATCTCAAAATAATTAGGGCTTGAATCTTTGATTGCAATAAGTGAATATTCAATAGGAGTAATTGATATCCCACCAACCAATTTGAATAGAGTATATATACTCTCTCATGAAAATCTGAACATTTTAAGGTAGGTGAGAGCATTAAATGCTTAAAGCAAAACAGAGGAAAAGAGCCGTTACTATTTTTGCGCAGTAATCCAGTCAACTGGGCTCGCGATTCAGTCGACTGAACTTTTGAACTGAATGTTTGCGCCATAAAAATAGTCGACTGAAAAGTGTCAAGCAGAATGCTTGTATTTGATGCAAAAACCAGTCGACTGAAAAATAAAGGGTCCAATCAACTGGACGAATGTTCAGTCGACTGCTTTTCTATAGAAAAACAGTTTGACAGTTTTGATTGTTCTGTTCAGTTTTAAGTCCTTGTTTTTGAGATTCAACCTCACTAACTTTACATAAACTCTTATAAGAACAATACAAGATGGAAATAAAGTTCCTCAAGGTTTTCATGGAGTATCCATCATCTTTATTAAGCTCTGTTTAGACAACACACTAAATGAAATCATAAGTACTCAACTTTATTAAGCTCTGTTTGGACAACACACTAAATGAAACCATAAGTACTCAACTTGATAGTTTGTTAATCATCAAAATTACTTAAGGTAAAAACCTTGGGGCTAACACTTAATATGAGGTGTTCTAAGAATTATATAACGTATCTGAAGAAAACGAATGGGAGCGTTACCTGACATTCTTAGAACAATTTCCCATTTATGACGAAAATGACACTATTTTTGGATGGGGCGTTTATTAACTAGAGTTACTGACAGAGAACTGTTAGGTACGCCTTCCAGAGGAATTGATTTTTTCATCTACTTGAATGGGGAGACTCTCTAGTACTCCCAATCTTTGTTGAACAATTCATTCCTCAAAGAATCATAGTCGGATATAATGTAATCATGAACTTAACATTGTATGATGATCCCGCCATACATGACTATGACAGCTATTTGATGTTTCGAGTTTACTTTCCTAGTCCTCGAAATGATCACTTTTCATGGACATTGACCTTAGGCGACATATAGATATGTTAAGAAATTCATGTCTTTATTTGAGGATAACCAAGAATATTCCTTATTCGAAAAAATCATCCATGCAATAATATTGGATGCAATTTCACTGGACAGTATCTGACTATTAAGTTATATTTCTCGTTTAGAGACTTTTTAATGAATCAAGAATCAAATTAGATTTAAACTTTTGAAAGTTACTCTGAAGAATTTTTCACGTAAACTTTAATAATAATAATAATAAATAAATAAATAAATAAAGAAGAAGAAGAAAGAGGAGAAAAGAGAAACGACAGTAGGGTTGGGCTACCTCAAGCCCAAACACGAGGCAAAAACTTAAATTCAGGGCACTTGGAGTCTAGACCTATCAACCCACATTAGACCAAAGAAATTGGAGTAGGCCCATCTATGAAGTCACAAAGTAAACATAAAGGCTTGTTTGGGAATGACTTGAATGGGCTTCAAATCGCGATTTTCACATTTGACAATCATGAATTTCAATTGCAATCACGATTTGTCCCAAACGGGCTCCAACATAATTAGAGTGCATATTTGCTCTCCTACCACCATCATGCTTACATGTGTCGTATTCATGTCTTATTCATAATTTACTAATTTTGTTGCTAAATGCTAGGGTAAAATGGGGAAGAAACAAGACATATGTAAGCATGATAGTGGTGGATGAGCAATGGTGAGCAAAAATGCACTAAGATAACTATTTTTTTTTTTAAAAGAGTCGGATAACTATTAGGTGAGGTAATTACTTGGGAGTGGATTTCAAATTCCAAATTTTATAGCATATTAAGGCTTTGCGGGTTCATGAATTTAATAAGAATGAAGAAAGAATAACAAAGAAAGACACATATTTGTTTGGTTGTTAGAATAATTGTGGAGGAAAAGAAAACATTGTGAGAATTAAATTAAAAATTTTAAATTTTGTGAGTCACTGTTTTCCCTTTTTTCTTTAGCTACATAAGTAGTTTAAAGATTTTTTTTAACTTTTAATGTTATTTAAGCATGAAACTAAACACAAGTGAACTAATTTTTCTTTTCCTGCAATAATTTTATAAACCAAACAAGGCATACAAAAAGAAAGGAAAAAAGAGGGAAGGGGGGTGGATAAAAAAGAAGAGGTAAGTTGGGGTGGGTAGAAGTCTCTTCATGCTCATCTCGAAAAAAATAGGCCCAAACGGGATTGGGTTGGGCCATCTGAACCCAATTCATTCTATTAAAACTCTGTTGAGATATAGACAATTTTATATATTTTCTTAGATATGTGTTTTCATGGACCAACCACACCTCAAAACAATAAGAAAAATATAATTAAGTCTTTTCTTTAAAAAAAAATGAACAAATAAATAACTTATATTCACTCTTCCAATAGTTTACCATTTTATGCCTATTTTCCTCTATTTTAGGACAATTATTTTCTCGAGACAAAAAAAAAAGTACATGAATTCACTTTTTAGTCATCTCACATGTTATAGCGATCTCATACTATGAAACATTCTTCTCTGAGTGACATGTACAAATTATTAGGAAGGGCCAACTTATATGGAGAGTTCGATGTACGAACCTTACAACCACTTGACTACTTAAGAGAGACTGTTTTTGCATTCGAAGTGATGCCTTGTCCCAACATTCCCAAATTGCCACTACACCAAGAATTAGTTTAGGTTGTAAACTCATATTTCTTGAAATAAATCGTCTTCAACATCATATTTTTTACTCCTCTCATCGTTTCGTAGCATACAGTTTCAGGTTCTATTTCACTCTTCAATGGGAGTACCTTTTTCACTCTTCTCTCTCCAATACTACTTTGATATGAATCACTCAAGAGGATTCGCCCTTCTTTTCACCAATGGCGACCCTTGCTAAGTACTTATGGGGGATTCCACATGCCCTGTTGTACGTTCCCGAGTTAGAGCATAAGCTAGTGATACTTTCAACAAACCCTTTGCTCGACAATGACCTTATTTGACAAACGCGATTGCAAATAAAGTGTGTGATTTGGGTTCCTAATGGCAGTCCATTTAAGGCTGTAATTTTTTGTGAAACCATACAACATCATGGTTTTATTCTTAAAATTATTGCCAAACAGGCCCAATTACGTCACGAGTGAAAAACTTAGCTTAAGGCGCATATATATATATATATATACTTTTACCATATAAAAATGTCCATGCCCGTTTCTTAGCCCATACACTCTGTTTGGTTTGATTGTAAAATAGAATTGAATTGAATTGGATATAATAGAAAATAAAAGAAAAGAATTGATTTGTAATTATAATTCTCTTGTTTAGTTTGAAATAGAAATGAAATGAAATGAATCATGGTCATTTTGCGAAAATTCTCTAAAGAGGGTGCCCTCTCTTTATTAAAGAGAGGGCATCTGTTTTGATCGTCGGATCGTGTTTAAAAACTGCGAAATGACAAAACTGTCCTTAATGAAAACACGATCCAACGGCCAAAACAGAGGCCCTCTCTTCAATTTAGAGTCTGACTATATATATATATATATATATATATGGGAATGATATTTTGAATAGCCAACTGGAGTTAATTTTGGTATATCATGTTGTTTCACTTAAAGTGAATTTATTTCTCACTAAATCCTATCAAAAGTGCATAAGTTGGCATAGCTCAAATAACAAGGAGCTTGGTATATATAAGTCTCCTCCACTACATATGTTCGGTGTTCGAACCTCATCTCCCTCACCTAAATAAAAAAATAAATTCTATCAAAAATGGTGAGTTTTGTTTTTGGGCTAAAATAAAAATTTGCGAGAATTAACTAAAATTGAAAAATAATTATTTTGTCTGACTTAAACACAAAATTTGTCACAAACAAAAAATTATAAATCATTTTTTTTTTAATTTGTGACAAATACAAATCAATAATGATAGGGACATTACTCCAAATAGACTGATAATTAGGTGACCATGTGGTTAGACCAGTCAGTCAATGAATGGAATGTAAGTTACTGCCCGCTGATAAAACAACTGTCAGTAGGCTATTATTGCTTGTTTTTGGTATTTGATGCTTTTGACTTATAGTGGAAGGCCATAAATTAGACTGTCACTTGCAATTTGGAAGTGGATGGTCCATAAATAATTTACTCTTCTTCTATTCTTTTATTTATTTATTGAGTTGTTAATATAGTATCAAAGCAAAGCAAGAATGTCTGATAACATATTGTCCATTTCCTTGACTATGTATTCCCCTGTGTTCTGTTTGGTATGAAGATTTAGAGAAGGAAAGAAGAAAAATAAGAAGGAATTTTTTTTTTGTGTGTTTTCCTCCGTACGTAAATAGCATAAGAGATTAGTTTTCGCCACGACCTAGTAGAAATTCAAAAGAAATAGGATAGAAAGTGACTTGCAAAATACAGAACTCTGTTTATTCTCTGTGTTTTCTCTTCCCTTTTTTTCTCTCTCTTTTTTTTTAATGCTTGCATTTGGAAAATATATTTTATATTAATTTTCCCTCACTAAATTCATGAACCAAACAGAGAATATCTTTTATAATTGCATTAGGAACAGATCAAAAAAAAAAAAACACAAATGAAAACAAAAACAAAAAAAAAAATAATATATTTAGTTACCTACGAAAATGGTAAGAAAAACTAAAAATAAAATAAAATAAAATGACTTTTTGGTAATTGCAATTCAATTTTTTTCCTTTTTCTTGATTTACAAACTATATTTTGAATTGTTCTATGCGTGTAGGATAAAAAGACTAGAGATTTTGGTTTTCCTTCTCTTGTGTTCTGCCCTTTCTATTTTTGTTCGATAAATTCATGAAACTTCTTCATAAATAAATAATCAAAAAAGAAAAAATCATTAGTCAGGTTTTTAAGTAGAACTAGAGCAACCATCTTGATGCTCACAACTAATTATGCCACTCATGAGAAAAAGTGACCCAATGCAAAGAGATCTACACTAATGGTTCCAAAGAGAGTTTTTAGACTAATTTTGATGTTTGGCTTTGCTTTATCTTTGCTAGGAACCTTTTAGGAGGATCCATCTCTTCTAGTCAGGGCAAGGGGCCGTTTGGCAAATTCTATTGTAGTGAAGCGATAATGACTGTAAAAATGTATCTGTAATGCACCTCTTACCATGCGCAAATTAGTGATTGCTGCAATTGCAATTTCATCAAACGTCCAATTGCATTCCGAAATCACGTTTGGGACCTCCTTAAAGTGGAGGCTCCTAATATCACTTCAAAGACAGTGTTATCTGTGAATATATTAAATAATCAAGAAAACAATAAAGAGAAAAGAGAGAAGAGAACTAGAGTTTCTCATAACACAAAAATTGAAATAATGAACACAATACAAAGAAGAGACAATAATAGTATAACTAGGTATACAGTATTACCCTAATAGAAAGTAAAAGACTAAACTACCCTAAAGCTAATAAAACTAATAATTTTAATATTATCCACATGCCTAAAACTAAAAGCCATTTATCTGTATGATAATGGGGCAAAATTGCAGATTTGGATGCCAAAGAGTAGTTCATGCATAGGCATATTGTAGTCAAAATTGCGGTGGACGAGCTCCGGTTTTGAGGGCTACATTTGCATTAGCGCACTGGCATTAAGCAGGTGGGGTGCTTTTCACGGTTCTCACTATGTTTGTCCAATTGCGCAATATATCAACTAAACATCTAAATCATAATAAGTAATTATACTTTTAGACAGTTCTACCAATTACTGTCAAAATCGCATTAAACACAGAAAAAAGGACTCTAAAACCTGTACTTTCCGCGCATATAGTAGTATATAGTGCAACAACTTCAACCAATTCCACCCAAGAGAGAGAGAATAATTAAAATGTAGTAATGCTTAAAGATAAATACACTTTATGCAGACATAGTTCAATGGGTAGTCATGAAAAGCTTCTCATAAAATATGAGTAACTAACATGTATGACAACTGTTACAAATAATTTTCTAATGCTTTGCAGCTCAAGTTGAGATGTGCATGTTAGAGAGAGAGAGAGGAAAAAGAAAAAAGAAAAAGAAATGAATGAATCTAATTAGACACCTAATAAGAATAAGAATTAAAAAAAAAAAAAAAAAACAAACAAACAAAAGAAAAAGAAAAAGAATAAATGGGAAGAAGAGCCACAACAGATCAGATAATAATGTTGTTCTGAGCAGCCACAAATCCCCCCTCCTTTTTTTTTTTGTTATTTGGCACCCCCTTTAAAGCTTCACATGCGCCAACTGTAACCTATTCCACAGCCAAGCAAACTGTATATGTAATATCAGATCACAATTGTATACATAAAAATAAGAAAACTGAGTTTGGCAAAAGTAATTATTTTAACCAGAAATCTAAATGAAGTCATCTCTGCCGTTTGACAAATTTGAGTTTATATTCATAAAGACACATAATATATAGACTCGTTTTAAGGGCATCAAATAGCTAGAGGTGTGTTTTTAGCAAAAAAAAAATAGCTAGAGGTGTGCAATGCAACTCAAGCACAAAAAAGTAAGTATTGAATTTAACTACTGAGTTTACTCAAAGTAATGTTTTACTTGGAGTTTTCAGTAGAATTTGCAGTAAATTCTTTTTTATTTAACGTTTCATTATTTTTTCAGTCAAATATTAAGCATTGAAAACTTTCATTTGTAATACTCCCTCCGTCCCATAATAAGTGTCCACTTCCTTTTTGCACAATGTTTAAGAAAGTTGCATTATATTAATTTATTTGGTTCATTAAAGAGTCTCTTTCCAATTTTACCCTTAGATGTGATGGGTGTTTGACTTTTTTTGCTTGTTTTGGGACCACAAATAAATGCTTCTTTGTCTTTATTATAAGGGTAGTTTTGAAAAGTAAGCAAAAGATATATGCCAATTTAGGAAAGTGGACACTTATTGTGGGACATCCAAAAAAGGAAATGTGGACACTTATTATGGGACGGAGGGAGTACTTAATTGGTTATCAAACACGTCCTAAGACAAATCTTCGAGAGGTAGCAAATATTTACCCTAAATACTTCATAAAGTTTAGAGACTATGATAAAAGCCCAAATGATCATTTGTTTCAGTTTTACCAAAAAAAAAAAAGTAATGCTATATTTTCTTAATTTTTCATTACAAATACATGTGATAGTGATCCACTGGATTTTAATTAGAGTATGTTAAAGTGACCCTACAGTGCTCGCACTACTACATGAATTTGGAAAATATTTGTGATTGGAAAATTTGAGAAGTATAGTATTACACAAATAAAGAATAAATAAATAAATAGTAAATAAATAAAAATTAAGATATCCCCATAAATTAAGGGTATTTTTGTCTTTTGACCACATGGGTCTGCAAAAGCCCAGCGCCAGCGGACAATGGGACCAAGCTCAATCACACTCACGTGAAAAAGGACTGATGGAAACATACATGCTCATTTTCAAGGCATTGACTAGATAGTCAAACATATATTAATGTGTAATACAAGCATACCATAATTGTGTACGTACCATTGTTAGGAGCCATTGATGTGGGCTTTGAGATCATAGGGAGTGCAGTGATTGAGCCAGCTGTGGCTGGAGAGTACATGTGAGCAGGTAGGCCCATGGTCTGTGATTGGTGGATGTGATAGAGAGGGTACATTGGCATCACTGTGTTCGCACCCACCATGTGCTGCCCCGGATACACTTGTGAGTAGTGGCCGTTCATGTAGGACCCACCGGTGTAGCTTAGCTTCTGTGCACCGCACAACAGACAAACACAAATAAGGCAATCCTATAATGTTACTGTTAGACTACTATATATGCAAATGAGTAATGGGGGACACAATCTAATCCATTCTCAGAATTCATTTACAAATTGTAACCATCTTTATCTCTCTCTCTTTTAAGTGGCACGTGCGGTTTATTATAATTTAACCAGACTCTATAGTGTCACTTGGGAGAGAGGTATAGATTGTTATAAATGAATTATGATAATAGATAATGAACCCCACATGCCACTTAGTACAGAGATAGAGATAATTATAAATAAATTGTGAGAATTAGTTGTACCACTAACATTACTCATACGCAAATATGAAATCATATACCATATTTGACATTTAGTTTTTTCAAGTGTATATGCATAGTGGTTCTCAAATTGAATAATCCTATATATGATTTTTTAAAATTTTGATTAATTTTCAAATATTTTGACAACAGTGGTCGTGATATCACCTGCCATTGTATTGGAAATTACTCCTATAACATTTGAAATTCACCAATTTTAGGAACTATAGTGTTATTAATTTATTACTTTCTTAAACTTTTATCTCAAACTCATCTCCGTATGACAAAAAAATTAATAATTGAAGGTGGTGTGGTCTCTCTACAACATTAGATTTGCTTTGACAATAAAGGATGCGTGATGGTGGAACAGCTAAGATAACTTCTAATGATCATAAATTTGAATCCAAAAGTTGAATAATAGGAGTACTACCTAATTAAAACCGCTAATCATGAAATTCAAATGGTCCAACTATCATATCTAAATTTGAGAACTACTGCATTAATTTTGCTTAATTATAGTCTAATTGTATCATTTAATTGGTCAAACTTAGTAAAAGAAATAAAAAATCATATTTACTCAGAGGTGGCCCACTTGGCTACCACCATCTAGTATCTTGATGAAACTTTATATTGGACACCATAGTGGAGAGCACGTGCTTTGCATCAGTGGTAGATCAGAGCACGTGCTAAACTTTCAAACATGGGTGTGTCTGTATAGATATATATATATATATATATATATATATCTAGCCTGCTACCTACTTGATTGTATGTAATATCTGCAGCAATGTAGGTTGGAGAGTACCTGAAGATCAAGAAAAAAAAAAAAGTATATCATACATTGTGATCCATGTTAATAACATACACCACTGGCATTAAAACATTTGGATTAAAAACATACCCATAGAAAGGAACGGCCTGATGGTGCTGCTGATGAAACGGCGTCGTTGGTGTTCCCGTTGGATAGTACCACTGCACGTGATTTGCAGGTGCTGCCGTGGTAGATCTGGTCCCCATGGTAGATACTACATGAATGTTAAACAAATTTTCAACAATAATAGATCGAGCTCCATGTAGAATTTATATTCCTATGATCTGATCAATAATTTATTGGTCGCAACTTTGAGTCTGTTTGGAGAGAAATTATGTTATGTGATTGTCACAAATGTGTGGCGGCCACTATTGCGGGGTTTATGTGGAGTCTGAAGAATACTCAAATCACTAGAGTTGAAAACAGTTCGATTTATTTTTCAGTCAAACTGACTGATTTTGGTTCGTTTCGATTTAATATTAAATTGTTTCGGTTAAATTTTTACATTAAATGAAATTTTTGAAAATGGACAGAGCCGGTCGGTCCGGTCGATTTGCTTATGTCCTAATAGATAGTAGTTTGGGTTGATTGTTTTGACTATAACAATCGCAAAAAGAGGACATTATGAAGAGAAGCAGCTTCTGCCAATCGTCTGCAATTCTATTCCCAAAAGCAGACGCGATCACATGAGATGAGGATTACCAAACACACCATTTTAGGAATGATGCACATTTTTTGCCGATTTGTCAAACTGTTTTATTAATTATAGACTTTAGAGTTTTTTATGATTTGTGGATTCCAAAAACTGCTACCAAATGGGATCATCATACACTACTGAATTATGTAATTCCAGTCCTTATAATCACTTCGTGGTTGGATGGCACGGCCTTTACGTGTTATATATAGAGGTATTGTGTTCGAATCTTAAGAGATAGTCACAGGTGATTTACCCGGACGCCTTGACCTCGTGGAATTAGTTAAGGTGCACGCAAGTTGGTCCGCAGACCCACGGTTACCAAAAAAAAATAATTCCAGTCCTTATATTATAAAGGGTAAATCAGTAAAAACGATACCTTGCTGAGGAGGCAATATTGTTGAAGACAACCTCGGTTTCCGCGCTCCGAGCGAAGCCAGATTACAGTTGGCTCGGCGACCGTTAATCACCGGCGTGGCGTCCTCGCAAGCCTTCTTAGCCGCCTCCGCATCCTTAAACGTCACCTACAAAACCCACCACATACACAGCGTACATTAGCAAACTCCACATAGTAACTATAGTTGAAAAATTCTTTCATACATGTATCATCGTGCCTTAAGGTGGAATGAGTTTTAAGCTTGACCTTTAGGCTGTGTTTGAGAATGTTTAAAATATGATCTAGTTCAATTAAAATTAAAATTTTTATTTGGTTCTTATAAAAATCAAGAGCAAATTGACTTGACAAAGAAACAATTTTAAGGAACTTATTTGACTAGGCACGAACTCCTCCTACCAAATCAAGGAAAAAAAATTAAACTTAAACTGAAAACATGTCCTATATTGGGCGTTGCCGAACACCCTTTTATATATATATATATATATACGAAAATTCTCTAAAGAGGGCATCATCTCTATATTGAAGAGAGGCATCTATTTTGGCCGTCAGATCGTGTTTTCATTAAAGACAGTGTTGTCATTTTACAGTTTTTAAATACGATCCGACGGCCAAAACAGAAATCTTTCTCTTTTTTAATAAAGAGAGGACGTCCTCCTTAGAGCTGTATATATATATATATATATATCAAATAGATGTATCATAGGTCCAAATTTTTGGTCTCTAACAAGTTTTTGTGAATTGTTACCAAAATGTCTCAAAATATTTTGAAAACTTCTTCAGTTTTAAAATCAAAGTGTTTTTTTTTTTTAATCAAAATCACAAGATAGTGGCATTAAATTAATCACAAACATGTTGGGACCCAAAAATTTGGTTGTATATATATATATACATCTATGTAAAGGCTGCAGTATCATAGGATTTTATAGCTATGATACCATACAACACTGTCCATTGGAGGGTATATATGAAACAACTTACGAAGCCATAGCCCTTGGATCTGCCGGAGATCTTATCAGAAATGATAACAGCCTCCAAGATCTCACCGTACTTCTCGAAATGCTCTCTTAAAACCTCCTTCGGAGTCTCCCATGCTAAGCCTCCGACGAAGACTTTGGTCAATGTTGTGTCTCCGAACGGGCCCATGTTGTTGCTCATTGTCATTTCTCTATAAATTAGCTACTTCTCTCACTCTATATATGTGTATATTTATATATATGTACTTATAGCTTTGATATATTAGTTGGAGCCTAGGCAAGAGAGTTTTTAGAGAGAGGGAGCCTGGATGGGGTTAGAGGGTCTTTTGAAGGGAGAGAAGGATGTAATATATATATATATATATATATATAAGGGGGAAGAGAGTACAGGTGGGTGTGTAAGAGATATTATACGTAAATTTATATCTATATATGTGTAGTATAGTAGTGGTAGTAATTGGTAGTATATATAATGGAGAGAAACAATGGGACAGAAGGGCAGACAGACAGGCTTTGTGGTGAGGCCATCAACGTGGTCTCCTTTTCATCTTCCCTTGTCAAAAATGATTATATGATATATATATATATATGGACAGACTCTTAAGTGAACAATGAACATGGTAAATTTCAGTGAATATGATTTTAAGTCTAACAAAATTCGCAAATCGGAGTGTGAACATACCCAATAAACATAATGAACTGCTAGGTTAAGAGTCTGGCCATGTATATATATATATATATATATCAAAATGTGTGTGTTTTTTTTTCCTTTCTGTGGGTTGAATTTGATTGGGTCATTCAATGATAAAATATATCAGCTCACGCGCTTTACATCAAGGTGAATTAGGTGATGGCTTTTTAGTAATTTTAATTTAAAATTTTGTGCTCTCCATCCTACAATACTATTGTCATATTTTTCATTTTTTGAATGTTTCAAAATAATTTTTATTTTTGAAAAGTCAAAATTAAATATTTACAAATTTTCTCTTTTATCCTTTTTCAAGTTAAAATTACATCCAATCTCAAAAGGACAAAAAAGTCATGTAATAATTATGAGGGGCAAATTTAAAAACAAAAATTATATATATACATACAATAATTATATTCATTTAAACAGTTGGAGTTTCTAAATGTAACAATAATTTTAGAACGAAGAGAGTATAGTACTACTTCAATTTGAGTTGTGATGTACGTGGGGAAGGCTAAACATGGAAGGTGTGGAAGTCAAGCTGAATTTGGTATGATATGTGAGTGAGGGTTGATTGGTGACACTAGGATTTTTTATATTTGTAGGTTGCACCATTTATTCTTTTTCCATATATAATTATCATGATCTCGTTTGCGATTTGACTCTACTTATGGAGAGTAATTCTGAAAACTATACTAAAATGCATAATCTTGTTTTAAAATGTTGGATCTTGTACTGAAAAGTCTGCATACACAAAACACCCATTTTTGTGTGTGTACACTTTTCAGCATAAGGTCTAACCTTTTAAAGTAAGGTTGTGCATTTTGGTGTGTTTTTCAGAGTGTGTATAGCATTGTTGACTTATGGAGACCCCAAACTTAATTTTGGTACACAATAACTATGCATTTGATAAAATTGGGATAGGCAAGGTGCAACTCCTGCTTTTTGTCAATCTCAATCGCTATAGCTAATTTGTTAATTTTTTTTGGTTAAAGCCTCCTATATTGTTTTGGCTTCTTGATGTTTCCACCAAATTGTGGACAAATTTATTAATATCATTTGCTATAACAATTATATATAGCAATGGCATAATGTTATGTTTTTCAAATTTAAATTCTAAAATTGATTCCTTATCACTTTGCCAGTAATACTATATACAGTGGTATGTGACACCATAGATCACTGTCACATATAGTACAATTGTTTCGGTCGGCATTTGAGAATTAAATTTGAAATTTAAATTTAGGAAGCACAAACATACTCAAAACGAATACTAAATTAAATTTATAGCAATTGAAGTAATCTTAAAAAAATATTGCACTTCAATGCCTCAAGTAAGCATCTACCTTAATTTACTTATCTCATGTGAATATCACTTGAATGCGACTTCCACTAACATTCTGTAGATCTCAGGTGAGTTCCACGACGATGCAAAAAATCATAGTGGTTGTCACTAATTGACTCACTCTTGCAATAATTTCTTTTGTTTAGGGGCTAACTTAGACAAAGCTAAAAATTTAGGCTCGCAAGTAATTAAATCACTAAGCATATGAATACTTAAGTTGTACCAAATGCAAGTCCTGCTAACATCCTTAGAGCATCTCCAGCAGTGAAATAGTACATAACATGTTATTTTAACCAAAAACTATTTTAGCTATTCAATATTCAGCCGTCAATTCCAGCAGTTCTCTTTATTTTATCTAGTTATTTTAATTTACTATATTTTCTATGGTTGAGATTTGTGTCATTTAATTTTAATGGAAGATTTAAAGGTTGAAATTTGGAGAGAGAATATAGAGAGTCATTCTTGACTAGACAAATTTGTCTAGTAAAAAGGATAAATGTTAGAATAGCTAGCCATATGGCTAGCCTGCTGGAGCACAAAAAACTACATCTGACTAGCTATTTTGTCTGAAAAGTTAAAATAGCTACTCTGCTGGAGATGCTCTTAGTAATTGGGACCACTAATGTATACTAACCACATTAATTAGGAATCTATTTAGTAACAGGGGATATGGAGCAAGTGAAATAATTATCATTGTACTCATTCCATTCCTATTGAAGAGTTATTATTTATTCAATTTTGGGGTGTCGAATTTAAAAATTCTCTTTGAAAATTCAATGTAATTTATTTATATTTTTTCGAATTTACCCTTTTTGTATAGTGAATCAAATTATTAGTCAATAAGCTTAAAAAAAAAAAATAGGCAATACTGTCAAATTTTCACCATAATAAATTTAGTTTTCTTAAATGATGGAATTCCTAAAAAAAGGGACCTTGAAATGGAAGATGTAATAGTTAGTCTTATTAAAGAAATTAACTAAAAAAAAACAACTAAAATAGGTTTTTGCGGGCTTTGCCCAAATTGTGTGACCTCTTTCTCTCCAGTGGGAAGATTGAGGGTTCGACCCCCCTTAAGGGAAGTCTTTGCTTACTTAATGAGTGGCTCTTATTGAGCTTTGATGTGGGTTATTGTGAGGCTTTGGGGTTGGATTGGATTGAGTTTAGGATGTGTGTGGGGTGTGTGTGTCCAGCCATAACCAGATAAGTATTAAAAAAAATGGTTTTTGCAGCCAATAATGCTAGGTGTACACACTTTTGTACACACTTTTTGACACACTGCTTTAAATGCGTGTACCATGTGCTATGTAAGTGGTGCACAAAAAAATTGTAAAAAAGTGTGAAAAATTCAAATATAAGGTACACGCATTTAAAACACAGTGTGTCAAAAAATGTGTACAAAAGTGTGTACACCTAACATTGTTGTTTTGCGGCAGTAATTCCTCTCGTATAAGGCAATAGTATCTTGTTATCTTGGACAAAAATAACATATTTAAAATAATAATAATAATAACAACAAATATATATATATATATAGAGAGAGAGAGAGAGAGAGAGAATTTTTGTGAAAAGTACTCTGAAATATACTTTTAAAGTATAAGGTTTAACCCTTTTTTTTTACTTTAGTGTAAAGTCGTACGTTATAAAAATTGAACTAGTTATGAGAAATGTCACATTAAAAATTTTCTTATAACTAGTTCAATTTTTTATAAAAGTTAAGTGAATTTCACATAACTTTATAAGATAGGGACTTGGTCCGATTAAGTTACACTAGTCATGAAGTTTGACCCCAAAAAAAACGATTGTCCTTTAAACTTAATTACAATCTAAAATGAGGTATTTTTCACTGAATTTTTTTATAAAAAGAAAACAAAAATACAGAGCGTGTCCGCACGCGCTACATTTGCGATCATAGAAAGACACAGCATCGAGGCACTAATGATAAAGGGACAGCTAAACGTCGTATTAACCTAAAGGTGTTGGGGGCGTAACGGATTTAACGTACGCGGACGTCGTGGTACAGTGTCCTAAAACACTTTACTCGGCGATTTACCAATTCGGACGTGACAACGTGGCCACTCACGGTTTGGTTTATGTTTTTGAATCTTTCAAAGTTACTATCTGCTACTCCCACGTCTAAGTACTCCTCTACCGATACGAGTAATGTTAGATGCACTCTCAAATGCACAATCCTGTTTAAAAAAATTAAGACTTCGTGCTGAAAAATTTGCACACCATGCACTCCCCTTTTTTGTGTACAGACTTTTCAGCACGAGGTCCAACATTTTTAAGTAGGATTGTGCATTTGATTGTGCATTTGGGAGTGCATCTAGCATTACTCCTACCAATATAGAATATAATACATGAATAGAGGTGTTACCGGTTCAGTCGGTTGAGTTCGGACGATAATTGGGAGGTTTCAAAACCGACTAAATTAGTTTGATTCAGTTGCTTTTGGGATATATTTTTTTTCAATTGGATTCGATTTTCTTATTGCATTCTTTTAATGAAAATCGACTGAACCATTCGGTTCAGCCCATTCGATTTTTGTTGCACCCATATACAAGGAGCTCACATGATCATAGAGAAAATATTAAGTAATGTTATGTTCTATTCTCAAATATTTTGCCACTTGTATCAATGCAGAGGCATTGATCGAAGGTCACCTGCTAAGCTATTTCGGAGCCAATTTGAGAAACATGAGATTATTCGAAAATATTAACATCCATGTCATCTTTACTGCAAGAGTAATGCTATGATTTCTACATTTTTGAATTCTAAACTCAATTCTCAAATGCTTTGTGAGTTGTTACACATGCTATGACATTAGTTGAGGCACCACAAACACTTAATGTAGTGCCATAACATTTGGGATATTTTAAACTTGGCGACCCTAGCATTAGTACTCTAACACTAATATGTCTGAACGTAATGCTTATATACAGGGACGTATCTAAAAATTTAGCCCAAGGGGCGAAGACAAATGTACATAAACTTAAAAAAAAAAAATTCAAGATAACTTCAATTTCAATATTAATACTTTATTTTTTTTCACTGGACAGCACTTTTGTGCTGTTCACTGAGTACAATTCATGATCCTGTTACCTCTCACAAAAGTGAGTCCTAGTGATCAAAAACTACTTTTTTGAAAACTTTTTTTTTTTTTTTTTAAATTTTGAGTCCCACTTTTGTGAGAGAAAACAGAATAAACTACACTAAGTGAACATTGATGAATCCACTCTTGTAGTTGAGAAGTTTTTGTGTACCTTGAAGGTAACGCCTATGTGGTGCCCCACACCCAATGAAATAGCACCACACATGATTGTTAGGCCGGGCCATTTAAATTTTTTATGGTAGTTTTCATTGTTCGTGTGGCGCGCATCTATTGAGTATAGGATACCAAATGACATGCCACGTGATACCTTGAAGGTATCCAAAAATTTCTCCTTGTAGTTGGATTGTAAAAACTAGTAATGTGCGTATTGACTTGCAAAAAGGAACAACTATTACTTTATCTATAAAAAGTTTTAAGCGTTTTAAGTTGTTATCGTCACCCCTTCATGTCATATATACTATTTCAACAATGTCTATCTCAATGTATGTGATCAAATTTAGATCAACTAATTTATATTTCATCCATCTATAAATAAGTGTCCACTTCAAGTTTGTATATTATTAATATATATATATATATATACATATAAAATTTATTTTTGGATAATTATATCACACCCACTTCATTTACTCACTACACCCACTTACTCTCTACACCTATTATTTTAATTGAAATTAAAATAACTTACTATCTACACCCACTATTCATTCCCAAAATAACCCTAAGGGTAAAAGACACTTTTGGTCCCTGAAGTTTACACAGATTGTCATTTTAGTCCCTAAGTTTTTAATTTTGTCAATTTCGTCCTTAAATTCTGTAAATGGCAGCAATTTCGTCCAAAATCTAACATCCGTCAAAAATCCAACGTCTCCACATCACGTGATTTTCACGTGATGTTTGTAGAAAGGGCACATTGGTCTTTTAGCACATTTTCCCTCCAAAATCTATTAGCCATAAATATATATACACTATCTCTATATCCCCTGTCCACATACCCAGCATATTTAAGAGAGTAGAAAAAAAAAACAGAAAAACATGGAGAAGCCAAGAGAAAATCTAGGGAAAGAAGGATCTTGGGTTCAATGAAAAGGGCTTTTTATCACTGTGTTCATCATCCAACAACACATAATACAAAACATGTTAACTCTCACAATAGTGTTCATCAAAAATACATGCTTCATCATCTCACTTGATCCACCCACAAAAGAAACAGACAAAAGGATGATCTTGCACAAAAAAAAAAAAAAAAAAAACAAAAAAAGTATTCAAACATCCTTAGGTGCAACTTTGCTGAGTATCTGCATGTCCATGTTGAAATCTTCGAACCTACAGAGGAAAAAAAAAAGAAGACAAATTGGTTTGTTGTCCTCAAATTGCAAATTTAACATTCAAAAAATGAAAATAAAAGGGAAGGCTCACTGGAAGCTTATCTATTCTGCTACTTGGTCCTTCATTAGCACTTGGGGGTTCTACATTCTCTTGCACATGAGTTCTGCAACCTTTCCTATTATGACCCAATTTTCCACATTTGCTACATTTCACAGTTGTGTTCCTTCTCTTCAGCCTGTTGCTATTAGAGTTTTGCACTTCATCTGGCTCTTTTCTCCTTCTCATCTTAGGCCTACCAGGTTGTTTGTGCATTATAGGAGGAAGCACAAATGGACCACCTGTTTTAGGCCACATAGTGGGGCCATCAACAGGATTAATTATTGGCTCATAAGATCTCATATAAGTTTCTTTGTTGTAGCACATATCCACATAGTCCTCAGGTTGATGTTTGTTGAAGAAGATTGCACTCACAGCATGCGCACAAGGAATTCCAGACAGATCCCATTTTCTACAGCTACATGTTCGCTCATCCAAGTTAACTGAATATTGATCCCCATACATACAATTGATTTGAAACTTAGATCCTCCTGACCACAAAGGGATACAACTGGCCGATTCTTCCTTTATCTTTTCTAATTTCTTCTGAATCTTAGGGCATATACAACCCTGAAACTTTCGCATTGCCTCTCTTTTAACTTGCATCCTCCTCATCAGCATACATCTAATCCTTTCCAACAAAGTAAGAATGGGTTTATCTCTTGCCTCTAGAATATAAGCATTGAATGTCTCGCAGAGGTTGTTTAAAAGGATGTCACATTTAGAAAAGTCACTGAAATGTGACCTGCTCCAATAAATAGCTGATTTAGCTGCCAACCAGTTGTAAGCATCCACATCTAATTTCTTCAGTTCTCCCATCTCGTAATCAAACTTGGGAATAGTTGTAGCCCTGGAAGCATTCCATAACCTATCCTTAAGAGCCTTTCCCTTGAATTTGAGTTTAAAATTATTGTAAAAGTGTCTAACACAAAAGCGATGGTCGGAATTTGGTAGCACAGTCTGCATTGCTGGGATGAGGCCCTACAAATTGACATTTAAGTTAAGCACATGTTTATAAAAAAATGTAAATACAATGCAAAATGTTGGAAAATACCTTTTGTTTGTCAGAGATAAAAGTCCATGCAAATTGGTTGACAATGCCAACATCTTCAGCCAAAAGTTCAAGAAACCACATCCATGAACTTTTTGTTTCTCCCTCTACAATAGCATATGCTAGTGGGAACATGCAGTTATTGCTATCAATCCCAACAGCAGTTAATAACTGT
This sequence comes from Hydrangea macrophylla, assembly GCA_033977485.1. Taxonomy (NCBI): domain Eukaryota; kingdom Viridiplantae; phylum Streptophyta; class Magnoliopsida; order Cornales; family Hydrangeaceae; genus Hydrangea; species Hydrangea macrophylla. The sequence goes on along the minus strand of CM066999.1, from coordinate 31,998,146 downwards.
CCACCATAAGGTCCCTTTAGGTGACAGCCATCAACACCAATTAGCTTCCTACAACCATCTTTAAACCCTTTCTTACAAGCCCCAAGGCAAACATATAGTCTTTCAAAACGAGGATTAACTCCATCACCAGCAGAATGTGACACTTGCACAACCATTGTAGTCCTAGGGTTTGTTCTCTTGATTTCCTCACAATAATCCCACAACTTGCTAAAATGTTCAGTGTGTGACCCTTGTATCAATACCATAGCCTTCCTCTTTGCCCTATACACCTGGCTCTTGCTAACACCTACAATCAAATCCTTTCTCACAGTTTCCATAAAAGACTCTATTGGCCATTGAGGGTTAGACCTAAAGTTGTCCACATATCTCCTGGATAGCCATCCAGACTTTACATTTTTGTTGTAAAATTTTCTTGTGCATGTGTGATCATTGATATAGGTCTTAACTTGTAGTGTTTGTTGGTTTGGCAGCTTTGATGCAAATACCAACCACTTACATCCATCACTACATATAGCTCTGACCCTAGTTTTATCATTCTTCAAAAACCTTATACCCTTTCCTTTAGTAATGGCATACTCCCTCACAGCATCTTTAAACTCCTTGGTTGAGCTAAACAACATTCCCACCTTGAACTCTACATCCTTCATATCTACGTCAACTCTAAATTCAGGATACTTCATCTTCTTCTTTGTCCCCTCTTCATCAGATGAACCATCACAACTGTGAAGTTCATCTGAAGGGGCATAGTCAGACAACCCCTCTATTTCCCCTTCTCCTTCGTACATAGCCACTGATGATTCTTCAAGATAGGTCTTTTTTCCCCTTTCATTGCCTTCTCTTAGACCTACCCACTCAACATTAGTGTCAACATTGGCATCAAACAATGCATCATCATCATCACTTAACCCATAGTCACTATCCACAAATTCCTCTTGGTCACTGGATTCATCCTCAGATCTAACATTTGTTACTCTAACCTCTACTGAATTAACATGTGTCAACTCTTCAATGACTGCATGAGAGGAATCAAGTTCCACATATATTTCTAACACCCTATCAGATGGAATCAAGGTCATCATAACCATCAAGTCTGTATCTATTATCAGTGCCCTTAGCCCACTACCCAAATTGCTTCCTGGTATTTTACAATAATACTTCATAGTACCTTCATAACCTAGATGTACCATCATATCATTGATCTCAAGTAAGGACATCTTGTCTGGCTCACAGTAGTCAAAATGGTTTACTCGACCCCCCTTATAAACTCTATGTGGTGTGCATGCAAATACACCTCCATGATGCAATTCAATAGTAAAGTAGTCATCCCCACCTGCACATGATACAAAAATATACATATATATTTTGCTAAGCAACAGTGATATATATTAATCAATTAAACCCAAGTGGTGTTACATAAATCAATTAAACCCAAGAGGTGTTACATAAATCATAAGCCAACAGCAAATGCCACCCAAAACCCAACAAATATACGTATATATATATATATATATCTATATATATTTATATAAATCCACCACAAAGGACCACAAAGGAGACATATAAAGAGACACATGGGACCACAAAGGACCAAAAAATTTACAATGACATAAACTGAGAACACATTTTTTATACAACAACATGCATCATCAACATGATCTTTTCTTGAATATGTATGTAAAGAGGTGTAAAGACACTAAAAAAAAAAAAAAAAAAAAAAAGTGCCCAAAACTTCTTTGACTTTTTCGTTTTTTTGGGTATTTGCTAAAGTTCTTTCTCTGTACTTGAGAAAGCAACATATACTACTCTATTTATTTGACAAAACACACAAAGTTTAAATACTTTACCATAACAAGGTGCACTTCCTCCATTTCCATCACCCAGGTTTCTTAACTTGAAATTCATGCTCATTCTGTCAAAAGTTCTTGATCAAGTGCAGTCCCTCTTTTGACATGAACAAGTTGAAACCTTCAATAATCCACCTCACAGCATAAGAATCGCATACCTTCCTTCAATCGAAACCTATTTGCAGGTTATGGAATGCCTCTGTTCCTCTCTCTCTCTCTCTCTCTCTCTCTCTCTCTCTCTCTCTCTCTCTTTTTGAATAAAGTAAAACCCTATAATACATATAATTGGTGCAAAGGATAGTTAAAAGACCAATGTGCCCTTTCTATAAACATCACGTGAAAATCACGTGATGTGGAGACGTTGGATTTTTGACGGATGTTAGGTTTTGGACTAAATTGCTGCCATTTACAAAATTTAAGGACGAAATTGACAAAATTAAAAACTTAGGGACTAAAATGACAATCTGTGTAAACTTCAGGGACCAAAAGTGTCTTTTACCCTAACCCTAACCTTAAAAACTCCTACCATTTCTCATTACTCTCTACACCCACCATCCCTACCATTCTTCTATTCCCAATAGAAAGCATAAAATTTTATAATCATCATAAGGTGTTGATCATTGAAATCTTATCTACAAAATCAAATTGTCATAACTGATTCAACTCTAATCTCTCTCTATAAAGTCGTAGTGACTGTGGGAGATCAGTTCCACATTGAATAGTTAAACAATCTATTCAAGCCAAGAGGGAATCCATGGTAACAGAAATATGAAGCAAAGAAACCGTATGTTGTGACATCTTTGTAACAATGAAATTGTGCTTGGACTGTCTCAATAGAATCCTCTAAATAGTTTAAATATGTATATACACATCTGTGTATTATGTGCGTATATATATCATCAATATATAATAAATTTTCTTCAGCAAAATATATACATATATATAAAATAAATATTCATATATAATACAATACAAATTTGATTACTTAGAATTAATTTTCCCTTTTCAATACTTTCCAAGTAAACCAAACGGGGCCTTAGCGTTTGTTGAGATAGGTACGTGGGTGTAGAGAATAACTTTGTGAATTTTTTTTTACTCATTTGTCCTTATATGTCGTTTTGTGTAGGGGTATATGAGTAATGAAAAATATTCATTAAATAGTGTGTGTAAAGAGCAAAGTAGGTGGGTGTTAATGGAATTACCTTTTATTTTTTTGGTCTATTACATAACTATTTCCCTATTTTTTTGGTAATGAAGTGTATTTGACTTTCCTACTCCTTTTTTGTTTTATTCTGTAGCACACATAAATGTTAGTATTTGTTTTTATTGTAAGTGTATTCCAGGAAGTTTACACTAAATTTGTAGTTGACTTTCATAAGTGAATATTTATTTTGGGACATCTAAAAAAGAAAAGGTGAACAATTAGTCGGGGACAGAGAGTATTTAGAGTAACTGATAACACACCACACAACTCATGCAATTCAGTATGAATTAGTAACTCTTGTTAGGCTTTGTTGTGTGACTTTGAGATTGGGTTGGACGGTGTGTGTAACTATAATCCAGATAAAAGATGGACCAAAAAAAAATAGATAGCTAGAGAATTGGGAAGCACATGTACAAAGTCTATACAACAAAAAAGCCACAGAGCTCCATCGCAATAACTAAAAAGAAAAAATTAAAGAAAACAGAAGAGAGTTGAGTTTATATCAATATTTTCTCATCCAAACAAAAAAAAAATGTTCTCATCCAAAACAAACAAAAGAGAGGGATGAGATATTTAGCAATAAAGTAATACACATGTCTAGTTTAGGTAGTTTTTGAAAAAGAAAAAAAAAATCTAGGACTAAAGTTTTAATAATTTTAAAAAATGTTAAGAGATGCGAATCTATATACTTCAAAGCATATTTTTTTAATACTACTTTAATATAAATAGATATTTTGTATCAAATCAATTTACCCTCTAAAACCATCCTTGCTTAATTATGTGTTGTCATGATTTCCACGAAAGAGGGCTAGACATCTGTTAGACTAATATATTTATATTTGCTCGTGATATTCTCAAAATAATTATTGTGACGAATATTTTCTCCTAATTATACAATCATATTTTACTTATTGTTCATACGGTTATTCCTGTTTTTTTATATTTCAAATATCATATGATTATCTTACAAATACTGTCTCCCAATATTGTAAGACCACTTTAATTTTACCAGAAGATAATATGATTCCAATGTTACGTCATTTGGGACATACAATTAGAAAACTATTGTTATTTTTTTTTCTTCGTATAATGCTGGTTCCAAATTAGTACACTAAATTTAGTCGCCAAAATTGATGTGCCTAGGAACAAGATTATTATCCAAAACTTTAATAAAAACTCAGTTTGGTTTCCTAAAAAAAAAAACCTCAATTTGGTCTGGTTAAATGAATGTGCACCGGCACATTACATGGATTCAATGAAAACGACTATTTTGTAAATGGTATAATATTTTAACACCCAAGTATAATATTTTAACACCAAAACGACTAAAATGTATAGTACAGCTTAAACCACCGGGATGTATAATAGAATTCTTCATACAAAATATGATACGGTTTCATTCTAAAACTTTGTAGGCAACCAAGTGGTCTATTGAGCAAAAAAAAACAAACATTAATTGGTCTAAGTCTCACATTGATCTGTATCAACCTCAATTCGACCAATAATGTTAGACTCACACAAAATAATCTTGACTCTTGATTTCAGTGGCACCTATATGGGGAACACATAGGTTTTACACAGAATCCACTACAATCAAGAGTACTTATGATTGTTTTGTGTAAAATTTTGTGTAAAATATTATGTGAGTCTAACATTAATTTAATTTTGACCTACCAACTGTTGATCGCGTGGACCCCATTAGTAGTCAGCATAGCAGAGACCAGCTCTTGGGCCCACTTAAAATGAGTTGGGAGATGATATCACTTGGACGGTTGAGATTGTTCTTTTTATTTATTCCTAGTATTTATTTAGTAGGTCTTTTAACTTTTAAGTAGGCCGGCAAGTTAGATTTGGGGTGTAGATTAGTGATCATGCGCATATTGGAGGCGGGTCTTAAGTATTAAGTAAGATAAAGATATATCATTAGAATTAGATTGGTAGTACTTGCCATACACAGGAAAGTTAGATACAATTAGGGGTGTAAAAAAAACTGACCCCGAAATTGACCGACTAAACTGAGGGTATTCGATTGATTTTCAAATATATGGTCCAAGAAGAAAATTGAACTGACTGACCGAAACACCCCAAAACCCCAATCGAACTTATAAATATATTAAATAATCAAGAAAACAACAAAGAAAAAAAGAGAAAAGAGAGCTAGAGTTTCTCATAACATGAAAACTGAATGAATGAATACAATAGAAAAGAAGAGACAATATCTAGAAATACAATTTTACCCTAATAGAAAGTAAAAGACTAAACTACCCTAAAGCTAATAAAACTAATAATTCTAATAACTAACTCTAATACCCCTCCTCCACCCCCCTCTCAAACTCATGATACTGCAGCTAGAAGCATAGAGAGTTTGCCAATTAAAAAACGAAAACGCTGAATCAGATGTGACTTTATAAACAAATCAGCAATCTGTGCGGAAGAAGAAACAAAAGGCAAAGTGATAGCCCCATGCTTAAGGTGATGACGAGTAATGTGATAATCAATCTCTATATTCTTGGTACTCTCATGGAAAATTGAATTGTGAGCAATCTGAATAGCATCTTATTATCACAACTAGGAAGACACTCCCGTGCAATGCACGGGCGTTGAATTTTGTAGAAAAAATACAAAGTATATATTTTTTTAATGTGGACAAGAAAGATAAATAAGTTTTATAAATTCTTAAGATGGTGTTAGAAAAGTATGGTTTAACAATAACTATATTAATTTATGTTACTCTATAATTTAAGGCTCTTTTCTTTAACGTATATATAATAAATATATATGTATATGTATATATATACATATATACAAAAAAGGGTAATATAAAAAAGGCAAAAGGGTAATTTGGTAATTCGATTTAACAAAAGAGTAATTTGTAAAAGGCTTAAGGGTAATTTGATTATTTAATTTGTAATTGTACATACTTTAAACTTTTAGGCTCTTTTCTTTAACGTATAGATAATATATATATATATATATAAATATATGCACACACACACACACTTGTATATACAAAAGGGTAATTTATGAAAGATAAAAATGATAATTTGGTAATTTGATTTAACAAAATGGTAATTTGTAAAAGGTATAAAGGTAATTAGATTATTCAATATATATATATATATCATAATATAATAAAAGGGTTTTTGGTAATTCAATTTAACAAACGGGAATTTATAATTGTAACCACTTTAAATTTTAAGCTCTTTTCTTTAAGGCATAGAAACAAAGGGTAATTTGCATAAGGCATAAGAGTAATTTGGCTATGCAATTTATAATTGTATATAGTTTTATTCAATTTTGGCATATAATATATTCAATATGTATAGTATAATAAAATAATATATGTGTATATATATATACACATACAATGGTAGTTTACAAAAGGAAAAAGGGCAATTTGATAATTCAATTTATAATTGTAAACACTTTAAATACATAAATAATAATAATAATAATAAATTATAAAATGTATAAATACATATACACATAGATACAAAAGGGTAATTTACAAAAAATAAAAGGGTAATTTGGTAATTCAATTTAACAAATGTGTAATTTGGTTATTCAATTTATAATTATACACACTTTAAACTTTGACAAAAGGGTACTTTACAAAAGGCAAATGGTGATTTTAATAATATAATAAAATAGTATATGTATATATATACACACAAGGGTAATAAGAGGCAAAAGGGTAATTTGATAATTCTATTTAAGAATAGGGTAATTTGGTAATTCGATTTCTAATTGTACATACTTTAAACACATAAATAATAATAATAAATAATAATATGTATACATATACACACACACACACATACGAAAAGATAATTTACAAAAGTAACTTAAGGCTTGTTTGGTAGATTATAGGATTCCTTAAAAGTTGTCTTAAAGCTCAAACAAGCCTTGCCAAACAAGCATTAAATTTCAAAAGTAATCTAAGACTTGTTTTAGAAATGTGACTGAAGGCTTGTTTGATAATTCAAAGATTTCTTAAAAACTTGCATTAAGGCTCAACCAAGTCTTGCCAACACAAGTATTAATTTATAAAAGTTATCTAAAGCTTATTAGGTAATTCAAAGAAACAGTACAAAAAACACAAACAAATGTTAGTGATTTGCTTGGGAAAACCAAAAAAACAAAAACAAAACAAAACAGGCATAGCCCAATTCGGGTTGTGTTGTGCCTTGTTTGTGTTAGTGGTTTATTTGGGAAAATCCAAAAAAATAAAAACAAAACTAAACAAGTTAGTGACTTGTTTGGGAAGAATGAAAAACCATACAAACCAAAGCCAAAAAGCGGTTGTGCCAAACAAGGCACAACCTACAATTTGTTGACTTTTGGTGTTTTGAACCAAATTGTAAATATTTATAATTATTGCTTGAAAAGTTGATTGAATAATTACTTGTAGATTAAATAATTTTAAAAGTTGAATCAAATTGTAAATATTTGTAATTATTGGTTGAAAAGTTGATTAAATCATTATTTATAGAATAATTTAATTTTAAAAGTTGACCTAATAATAATAAGGGTTGTTTTGTGGGTGAAATGACCCACCTACTATCACAAAAGGACAAAAACTCAAAGTAATTATTAAAGGAAAATGGAACAAAAGATAAAAGTAAGGGTAAAATCGTCATTTCAAACAAATCAAGAAATACCAAAATTGGACAAAATCGAAATTGAAACTGTTAGGGATATATACTAAAAGACATGCTTTATGTAGTTGATTTATTATTCATTTAATAAAATCAGTTAATCCATTTTTTTATGAGAATCTGTGTGGGCAATGTTTGTATTATATTATTTATTTAATATTATGCATGTGTCTCTCTCATTCTATCTAGTAGGTGGTTTGGTGTGTAGAGTTCGGCTTACACACGGAAGATCAGGCCATCCGATATTATAGAATGTAAGATTTTGGTTTACAGTCTTAGATGGGATTGGACACACCATCGGTAGGACTGCAGCATGGTGTTGTAGTAGGCTTGTCTTGACTATGAAAAACGGTATAGTTTTAACTCACTATGCTGGTACACTTTGTGTATTAAACGGGACTGACTTGGGGTAATTATCTTTATACTGACTTATAAGATAATTAATACCTCATGGCTATTATGAGTGCTTATGCTCTAAATCCTAAGTTAATTTGTAGACACGTACATTTGATATTTACACTTTGATCTCTAAGAGGGTGAGATCCTTAAATGGGTCAATATCTCATTGGATTGGGTGGCAATATTAATCGTGTGGTGGATATTAATTAATAATGGAATCCATGTCTCAATTTTGGGATTGATGATGTCCCCTTGAGAAAACTTATAAGTTTTGATTATGTCAAACCCTACAGGTGGATTTTGTATCCGACATATCAGATAAGTTAAGCAGAGGATCTCAAGGAATTTTAAGAAATTAATTAAATATGATTGTCAGTAATTATATTTAATTAATGGATATCTGTAATCTTAACATGGGGAGATAATAAGCATTTAATAACATGGAGCTCGAAATATATTTTTGAGATAAGGGTAGGAGTGCAATTATAATTCTTTAGTGGTATGAATTATAATTTATAAAAATAGGAATCTGATTCAGTTCGAATTAGGGTTTCCTAATTCCATAAGGAAGCATATTCCTTATGTCACGACCCATCCCACTACGCGTGGAAATAGGACACGTGGCACGCCACCAAGGTTCATCCAAACATCATCTAACGATACGCAGCGGAAAGAACTATAAAACAACCCTGGGTATTTTAAAACTTAGGGAACATTACCCTCTGAGTTTGTAAAATCCATTGAAATCAGAGTTATAAAAAGTTTTGGCTAAAGGAAAACACTTTCAAAAGAATCCATTTCAAAATACAGAGGTTCAGTCGACTGTACTAGGGTCCAGTCGACTGTGCCTGACAGAAACTAAAACCCTAAATCCACAACAGAGGTCCAGTCGACTGCCCAGTCGACTGCTTCGAGAAACCAGTCGACTGCTTTTCTATTCTAAGAAGCAGTAGCCAAAATTAACAGTGTTCAGTCGACTGTCCAAGGGGTCAGTCGACTGCTTCTCTTATAATATACTTTCAGTGTCTAAATTCCACGAGATCCAGTCGACTGACCCTGGGTCCAGTCGACTGCTCCCCTGCTGGGCAGCCTGTGTTGAAAATTAACAAGTCCTGCTACTCAATACCAACAACAAATACAACCACAACTGATTTTAATGTATTACAACATAACTACAGACGTTCAATTACAGAATTACCATATTACAAAACTAATCCAAGGATCTATTACAACATCTTACAATATCAAATCCTTACACAAGTTTCAGGATTTAAAATAAGACAACCAAAACATATACAAGTGTGAAATCCCCGGCGTTCCTCGGCCTCACTCCTCACGATTCTTCTTGTCTTTCTTCTTACCTGCAATGGAGTACATCTCCACTGCTCAGCTATATGCTGAGCGTACAATTCTAAATGTATGCTTATATGACAGTTCATGGTTTAAGCATCTAAAACACATAGAAATAGTCTCTGGGGTGAGTGGTACGCATTCATCCGGTCGATGCCGTAGGAGGCCCACCTCTCCCACGCATCTCGTACACTGGTTGGGCCTTCCTCCATACCAGGTACCGTGTACTGGTTGGGCCCACCTCCAATCCAGACACAACCACAATTCCAATTCCAACAAGATCACAATCCTCAAGGTTCGAGGAGCTTACTCCGAATGAATTTGCACCAAACTCCCCTTTGACCCAAGTAGACACATAACATGCTCACATAAACAGTTATACGTGCTTTTATCATAATTTCACGTGCATAATTAACGGGCCTAACTAACACATGAATTTCGCCCGGATCCAAGAATATCAAAAGTGATGTCCAAAACATGAAAATCCATATATTTCATAGATCTAGAATTCATACCTCGTGCGAATCTCTTCAAACTTTGAAGGATCGTCTAGGGGGCTAAATAATCGTCGGATTTCGAATTTGGTACGATTCCTACAAGTTTATACCTGTTTTTCTCAAAAGTCCAAAATTAAGATTTTACAAAACTTTACCAAACACGACCTAAGTAGTACCAAAACGTAGGTCTTACCTCCACGAGTTCGAATATGAAATCTGGAGAAAATCTGACGGACGAACGGTCGCCGTTTGTCGTCGCAAAGCCCGTGGCAACAAAATCTCCCTTCTCTCTCCTCTCTCTAGATATTTAGGAGTTGTGGATGAGATTTCAATCTCATCCTCATCTATATATAGAAAAACTCTTTAGAAATTACGTTTACCTCCCCACAAGTTTCTCAAACTTCTAATTAGCTCTCGAAACTTCGCACACGTTCATTTTATAACTTTACAAGTGAAAACTATAAATTTCAAAAGTTTTCGACTAGGTTTCGTTTGGGTCCAAAATAACGTCCGAAAACTATATTCTGTGGAATCTCTACACAACCTACCTTTTCAATTAACGTATCACTCACGTTCTCACCACAGTTCTCAAAATGATACTATCATATCCAAATTTACCAGAATTATACTACACAGGTATAATTACTATTCACAGGAATACCAGATAAAGTCAAATAACATTTAAATCATATAAATGGCATTTACTCATGATTATGCAATATGAACTTCCATGTTCCCGTGTCCTCACTGACACCTTACCGTTGACCACAGTCAACCACTTATCCTCAATTATCATATATCAATGATAATTCATAAAATTTCATATCATGCATGATTAAACTATGAAAATATGGAACGGGCATGACACCTTATTGACTTCTTATGGTCCCTATCGTAGCCTATATATATGCTGATTTGGCTCTCTCTTCAGTTTGCGTTTTTCCATCAAGAGTATTATAACTCGGAATAGAAAAGAGGGCATAAAAAGAGAGAGCAGAAACATAAAGGATTTCGAAGGAGCCCACACTCAGTTCGATATTCTGGCAGCAAAGGAATACGGTAGAAGATTGTGAGCTGTTATCGAGCCCGTGTTCTCGATTCGTCTACTACAGCAATCCGTTTTAGCAGTTTAAGGTAACCCTAGTTCCGCCCTTGTAAGGCTATTGTAGTTTTCACGTAATTTTTTTTTTTTTTTTTGCAGTACCAACTTATACGCGCTGTCAATGGATTCTGGGAACACAGTTTCCTAACAGAAACCACTCTAAGCCTCTTTTATAGTATAGTGTGTGTATATATATAGTGTAGATATCTAAGATTGGTAAAGACTTTGTAGTATAAAGGCAAAATGACATATAAGGAGAAAACAATTGATAAAATGACAAATAAGGACAATTGAAATTAGAAGACTCTAAGGCTCTTTTATAATATAGTGTAGATATATATATATATATATAGGTGAAGGGCGAGGAAGGGAGACACCCATATCTATAAGTAGCCGGTGTAACCAAATAACCTCACGAGTAGTCGAAGCCATAGCACGATACTCAGCTTCTATGGAAGACACAGTAACAAAATCTTGCTTCTTGCTCTTCCAAGAAATGAGAGAATCACCCAAAAATATACAATATCCAGTAACAGACTTGCGATCTGTAGGATCACCGGCCCAATCAGCATCAGAGTATGCACGCAGCTCCAAGGAAGAAGATGGCGAAAATATAATACTTTGAAACCGAGTGCCTCTCAAGTACCTCAAAATACAATGAACAGCAGCCCAATGAACTGTAGTAGGGGAAGTAACAAACTGACTAACAACATGAATAGCATGAGCAATATCCAGACGAGTAATAGTAAGAAAAACCAAGCTACCAACAATAGTGCGATATAAGGTAGGATCAGGCAAAGGAACACCGTCAGAAGGAGAAAGACGAACATTAAGCTTCAAAGGGGTATCAACAATCTTATTATCAGTGAGGCGAGCACGCTCAAGAATGTCACATGTATATTTAGACTGAGAAAGAAGATAACCTTTTGGAGAAAAGGCTACTTCAATCCCCAAAAAATAACGTAGTGGACCTAAGTCCTTCATTTCAAAACAACGAACTAATTCAGATTTCAACACTGCAATCCTATTAGCATCATCACCAGTAATAATCGTGTCATCAACATACAAAGAAAGCATAACACGACCAGTAGTGGTACACCTGATAAAGAGAGCTGAATCATACTGACTCGGGGAAAACCCAAATGAGGTAATCACAGTGGAAAACTTCTCAAACCAAGCTTGAGGGGTTTATTTAAGACCATATAAGGCTTTCTTAAGCCTGCAAAGTTCACCAGGATCATGAGGAACACCCGGAGGAGGAACCATAAACCTCCTCATGGAGGTCTCCATTCAAGAAAGCCATTTTAACATCCATCTGAGTTATATGCCATTGACGAACAGAAGTAACTGCAATAAGAGTACGAACAGTAGTCATTTTAGCAACAGGAGCAAAAGTCTCCTCGTAATACATACCATACTGCTGGAAAAAACCATTGGCAACCAATCTTGCTTTGTATCTTTCAACAGACCCATCTGACTTGGTTTTGATTTTATAAACCCAACGAGAACCAATAGCTAGCGCTCTTACCAGAAGGTAAGGGAACCAAACTCCAAGTATCTGTCTTATACAATGCAAAGGATCAAGAGCTGCCTCTTTATAGGACAGAGGCTCAAAGAGATCATGAACTGAAGCTAAAAAGGAAGCAAAAGAATCTGAATAACAAGAATAAACAAAATCAAGTGATTGAGTGGACTAACGAGTGCAAGCAGGATACCGAGGAGGTTCCACAGCCTCATCAAGTGCTTAGGTGGCCTCTGGAAGGGAGGTAGCATCAAGCGGCAAGGTACCAGTATCAGCAGAAGTAGAACCATGAGGTAAGACAATATCAGTGGTGCATGGGGCTCGAGAGGGCAAACTATCAGTATCATCAGAGAATGGGTCAAGATGGATAAGACCAAATTTAGTCAACTCATGATGATTATCAGGAATAGAAAAAAAAGGGTATGTGCTCGAGAAACATAACATGGCGAGAAACATATAGTATCTTAGTAACTGGGTCAAAGCAACGATATCCCTTTTGACCCTCACCATATCCTAGAAAAACACAAATAGCAGACTTTGGTGACAATTTAGTACGCTCTACACAAGGTCTAAGGACTAAACAAGTACAACCAAACACCTTTAAGGAAGAATAATTAGGAGCATGCCCATACAATTTTTCAAAAGGTAACAGACCTGAGCAGTAAGAGGACATAAATTTATTAATTAGATTGACAGCAATAAGGACAGCTTCTCACCAAAAATCACTAGGGACATATGCAAATAATAAAAAAGAGCGAGTTGTTTCAACAATATGCCGATGTTCCTTTCAGCAACACTATTTTGCTCAGGAGTGTCTATACAAGAGGACTAGTGAATAGTTCCATCTAAAGAAAGCAACTCACAAAATTTATGATAGGTATACTCTCCACCTAAATCACATCTAAAACATTTGATGACAGTAGAATGTTGAGTTTTGACAAAAGCACGAAAGGTATTGTAAATATCAAAGAAGTCTGAACGAAGTTTCATAAGATAAAGCCAACAGTAACGAGTGCAATCATCAATAAATGATACATAATATCGAAACCCCACTCTTGTAGTAACAGGAGAGGGTCCCCACACATCAGAATGAACTAAATCAAATGGTGCAAGAGAATAAGAAATACTTCTATTAAACGGTAAAGCTGAAAATTTTGCCAGTTTACAACCACTACAATCAGAAATATCATGAGTTTGTAAATCTCCTAATTTTCCTGTAGAAGCTAAAAATTTTAAACGAGAGGCTGAAACATGACCAAGGCGAGAATGCCATAAATAAAAATTAGATAAAGATGAACTCAAACGAAAGGATGACAAGTCAACACTAGAAGCTGCAACCACTGGTACATTGAGCTTGTCCAAGATGTATAATCCCCCTTGCCTACGGCCTATCCCAATCAGCGTCTGAGACTGCGCATCCTGCACATGACAAAAGGTAGAAGAAAAAGAGACTAAGTAACCTGCATCACAAAGCTGACCAACAGAAACAAAATTCATAGTAAGTTTGGGAATGTGGTAAACACTAGAGAGAGATACATGAGGTGTGACAACAGACCCAACATCTGTTAATGGCATAGGAGTACCATTAGCAGTCATAACAGGCAAAGAGGAAGCAGGACATAAGGATACAAAAGACGATAAGTCAGGTGACATATAATTAGAAGCTCCAGAGTCTAAGACCCAAATATCTGAGGACATGCCTTAAGACATACCTAGTTAAGAGGTGGCCATAGCATGTAGCTGTGTGGTAAGGAACTTCTGAAATTGCTTAGCAAGGGAGGCGATGGACGGAGTGGATGGGGAAGGGGAACCGGATCCAAATGAGTCTGATGGTGGTACAACTGCTGCAGTGTTAGGCTGTGGAGGCCTATACGAACACTGCTCAGATTGGTTGTCAGATTTCCAATGAGAAGGTTGAGGTAACTGTTTTTGTGGTGGTCGACCATGTGAGGGCTGGTTGCTGCTATTGGGCTGGTTTGCTCAACCCAACCTAGGATACTGAGCATTCCAATGACCATTCTCCTTACAGTAGCTGCATACATCACTACCAACTCTCAAGTAAGGCTTATTCTGATTATTGGATGGTGGTCGAAAAGGGGCTGCTAAAATAGATGGAGTAGAGTCGGGGAGAATTCCCTTTCCAGACTAAGTCTTGAGACGTATTTCCTCGGCTAATAACTCATGGACAACAGAATCAACTGACAAAAGTGGGTTACGATGGAGAATGGATCCACGAAAGCCCTTAAAATCATCACGTAGCTAGAGCCATCAAAAACTGAACCAGACGTTGTTCCTCCCTACTAGCGATATATGGTGCAAACTCCCGCAATTCAGGCGACTCCATAAGAGCCAACTGATCCCAAAAATCTGTCATTGTAGAATAGAACTCCTGAATACTCAAATTTTTTTGTTCAAGGGCACGAATATCACCTCTAATTGGTACATTTTCACAAAATTGAACTGTGTAAACAATTTAGCCAAATGATCCCATGCCTCATTTGTATATTCAAACTTCGCCAATTGCATACCTATCGAGGGGGCAACGGAGTTGTTGATCCTAGTAATGATTTTTGAATTGTTTGTTTCCCAAGCATCTAGCAATTCTGGAAATTTATCAGCATGTTCATTCGTAGATTTACTAAAATCTCCATTGATATAACCCAACATCTTCTTCCCCTTCAAAAATTTTTTCATCACACAATTCCAATATGCAAAATTCTTTCCATCAAGTTTAACACTAATCGCTTGAAGCGAATCATCGCGTTCAGCAGCCATTACGAAAATGAAGCAATTAAATAACACAAAGCAAATGAACCAAATCAAAGACAGATTCAAAAACACCAAACCAACGAACCAGAATCAGTGACAGATCCAAAAACGAATGCGATCAGTGCGAGATCGATCCAAATACGAATCTAAATCAGTGAGAAATCCAAAAACGAACCAAAATCATCCGAAATTTTTTTTAAATAATCAAGAAAACAACAAAAGAAAAAAAAAAGAAAAGAGAGCTAGAGTTTCTCATAACATGAAAACTGAATGAATGAATACAATAGAAAAGAAGAGACAATATCTAGGTATACAATATTACCCTAATAGAAAGTAAAAGACTAAACTACCCTAAAGCTAATAAAACTAATAATCCTAATAGCTAACTCTAATAGAACTGAGCCTACTGGTCGGTTTTTTATGTGCTAAAACTGAGAAAAATCGACCGAAAACCGACCGTGAACACCCCTAGATACAACTGTACAAAATCGTTGAAATGTAAAGTAAAGGCTTGTTTGATAAGAGAGCATTTTTGCTCACCTATTCGGTCCACCATTGCTTACTCAGTCCGTCTCTTACTTATGACACGTGTCTTATATCAGTAATTATATTAAAACTACAGGGTCAAAATGATAATGAAATGAGTTACGTGTCACCCAGTGAAGCCTGGGTGAGCAAAAATGCTCTTGTAATAGTTTTTTTTTTACTTATCGCTTGATAATAATGTTGTGTACTAAGATATATAGCATTTAATTATTATTTTAAGCTGAATTTATATATTAAAAAAAGCCATGAATGGGAAATGGGAAAAGGAAAACAAAGTTAATTTAAGAATTAAGAGATGGATAATGCTAGGGACATAAAAGTGTCACAAAGAAATGCTCACAAAAGAACCCAAATGTTTCCTCTTAAGATATAGTTAATAAAGTGAGATATGAATAATTTCTTTTTTGGTTAGGACTATTGTTAAAAGATACGGATTAAATAGATTAGATATGATTTAAAAAGTAGCAAAGAAATAATTTGATTTAATGCTATATATATATATATATATATAAATGTATAACAAAAATATGGAAAATTATAGAGTTGTCATGTGACAAACGACTAATTTCACTTTATAATATATATTAGATTAGATTAGATTGCTCTTTTTTATATATAAAAAAAAAGATACATCATTAAAATACTAGTCTTAAATTCTTGCAATGGACAGTAGATTTTTTCAAAAAAAAAATGAAAAAGTGATAAGAAGAACAATGCAATTAATAAAAGAATGTGAAAGAAAGAAATATGGCCATTCACTCCTTGGCTAGAGCTTTCTAAGAATATGGTAGGAAAATCGTCTGGACAGAGTACTGCTCCTAGCTCTGAGATTTTTGATGATCTTAATATTGAATTTGTTCCTAGTTGCTATCAAAAAAATCTGTTACTTGTTGATTTGGTTTAGGGGTGTAAGGAAAATTCGCATGCGGAAAATCAATCGATCAAAAAATTTGATCGGGCGGTTTATTAAATGTATGTACAAACTAAAATCGACTGAAAAATCAACTGACCAAAAACCCGACCAGTCGGTTTATTAAAAATATGTACAAGTTAAAACAGACCGAACCCTTCAAAAACTGACCGACCGACCAAACAACCGGACCGGCTGGTTTATTAAATGTATGCAAACCTTTTGGCTTCTAAAATGACTTGATTACAAGCAGCAATTCAGTCTAGTTATTAAAAAAAATTATCATGCCATGCTTATACTAGAATCGAACCCCTCCTCCACACCTTAGTTCTTATATCCTCGTACGAGACCAATACACCAAATAATGCCAGAAAAATTGACTTGCTTACATAGGTGTTAATAGACTGTCAGTCTGTCATATATGTATCTGCTAATAATATTGCTAATCATCTAACTTGAACATCTTTTAGCGCAGCACATACGCGAGCCAAAATATATACTCTAAACTCTATGTATGGCCAACTCTTTAAGTTCATAAAAATTTATTAGGGATGATTAAAAAGTGAAGGGAAATGATAGGTTGGTATAGCTCAAATGGCAAAGAGCTTGGCATATATAAATCTCCTCCAATGCATAGGTTCAGTGTTCGAACCTTGTCCCCCTCCCCCATATCCAAAAAAAAAAAAGTGAGGGGAAAGATCTACAAGGCAGGGCAGGTTAATTAAGGGACTATGAAGTGACAATTTTGTTAAGCCATATCATAGGCATGTTGTGCCATAATTATGTCATGTCAAAATCTAAAGATTAATGTTAGGTACACCTAAAAATAAATACTCTATGTGTTTATATATTTGGTAACTTGTTAGGTGTACTTTTTACATTTGAGGGTTTTTTTTTTTTGTCCCCCTTTATTATAGGGGTTCTATCTCTTCTGTGAACTAAATGGGTTAAATATATTAAATAAATAATCCGTGTATTATATAGATGAATTGGATTTAGATTTGTGTAATGCTATGTACACTCAAAAAGTACACTTAAGATCGAACACAAGCTAATGTGATCTCTTAAAATACTTTTTAATTGTCAAATATATGAACACAAAGAATATTTTAGGAGATCCACGTCACCTTGTATTCTTTTAAGATGTATATTTTAAATGTACTCAGCGTTAATCTAAAGATAAAAGTAATACGATTGTACATCTATATATATAAATATAAATATCTATAAAGAGAAAGGGAGGGGTAGGGAGGGGTGCCAAGATAAAAAATTTTACCTTCAATAATTACACAAAAATCATTAAATTATTTTTCCTAATAAATATATATAATGGACTAAAATATCACAAAAATATTAATGAGAAACTATTTTAAATTTTTCCTAAAATCTCCACACTCACAAAATGAGTGAACCCCTATTAGTCTTTCTTAATAACAATAACATGAGTCCTCCCCATCAAGCGTATTAGCACGCACAATGCATTATTATTATATTTTATTGTTTTTTATTATTATTTTTTATACGGAGGAGGGGGACGAGATTCGAACATCAAATTTATGTATTGAAGGGGACTTAAATATGTCAAGTTCTTTGCCACTTAAACTATATCAACCTATGCCATGAAGCATTATTTGAAATAACAAAATGTTTCATATCATTCAATAAAATTCTATTGGTTTACTAAACGGCGTCGTCATTAAAATAATTATTGTACTATTGAACATTTTCTCCTAAAATATTCCAATTAGATTCGCCAATCACGCCACCAGTAGAGGCAGCAGTCAAAGCTTTCAAATTGACTTAATTGCTTCAGACAATGCATATACCAAATCTTCATTGGCCACAACGACCATTCCTTATGGCCACCTTGATTCCAACCCGTATGACAACATCTTCTGATCGAATCAATAGGTGACTATGAAACTTCTGGTAAGGGAAAAAAAAAAAGTGATTATAAAACTAAAAGCTAGAATAAAACCGTTGATTAGTTTTTAGGTCCAATTTCATAAAAATGTATGTTAATCGCAAAAAAAGGTACATAATTAAACACCCCTGATTGTATTGGTTTTAGGCTTTTAGCAGCCACAAACGCACATGCAGGGCCGGCCCTGAGATGACAAAAATTGTCCGAGGCCCCAAGCGAATTTTCAAAGGGGTCGAAAAAATGAGGCCTCTATACTATGTTTCATTGAAATTAGGAAGAAATTAGAAGAAAATAGGCTTAAAAATGATAAATTTCATAGAAATTAGGAAGAAAATAGGCCTAAAAATGATAAGCTTCATAGAAATTAGGAAGAAATTAAAATAAAACAGGCCTATTAATGATACGTTTCATAAAAATTAGAAGAAAATAGGCCTAAAAATAATAAATTTCATAAAAATTAGGAAGAAATTAGGAAAAAAAAATAGGCCTAAAAATGAGGCCAAAATTGAGGCCCCATGCAATTGCTTTGCCAAATTGGCTCAAGGCCGGCCCTGCGCACATGAATGTTTCCGCGTACTTTACACCCTAGATAGCGGCAAACATAGAGTTTCTTTTCTTCTTTTCTTTTTTTGTTGATATAGGGGAGAGGATGACGTTTGAACCTCGAATCTATGTATTGGGGGAATTATAAATGTCACACTTTTTACCACTTGAGCTATGCCAACGTATGCAACATAGAGTTTCTCTATGTCTATATATATTTATATTATGAAGTAATTAATTACATTGGTTTTCTCTGACGTAAGGTCAAAATACAAACAATAATGCTAGGGCCACACTCATTCATACCCAAAAAACATTCACACCCTGAGCTGGACCAATAAAAAGAGACTGACAGTGGACCCCGCATTCTCTATCCCTCTTCTTATTGGTCCACCTTATAGTGTGGATGCTTTTTGGATGTAAATGGGTGTGGCCCAACCATTACTCAAATACAAAATTGATCTTCCTCGTGATATGAAATATTGCAATAACATTGCTTTAAATTTTGGTATTGAATAACATTTTGAATAACTCTTGGGTACATAAGAAATATAAATTTTATGTGTCTATCTCTTTCCTCTGTGAACTCCCAGACACTGTGGACCTCAAAGTATCAGTGGATCCCACCAAAAGAGAGATAGACACATTATGATTTATATATCTTATTTTTGCGAGATTCTTATGTGGTCCAAATATTATCCTAACACTTTTCCTATTCTGTTAGTCTAACAGTACTCAATAGTCTCAATTGACCTTCAAATAAAGGGTAAATTATAAATTACACCCCTGTAGTTTGAGTGTTGTGACAGTTCGATCCCTGTGATTTCAATTTTGGCAATATATATCCTGCAGTTTGAAAATTATGCAAAATTCACTCAATTACAAAATAAGCAAGGGCATAATGGGAATATCATATTATTTCCAGTCCAAAATGTCCACATATGTAGGGGCGGACCCAGGAGTATAGATCAGTGGGAGCAGAAGCTTATACAGGGATTCTAGGGCAGTGTTTCGGCTTTATTTATTTATTTATTATTTTTATGGATAGAAATAGTATAATTTTATGTGATTTTTTTCGTACAAACTAATCTATCCCATAAATAACTTATAATCTTTTAAATTAGTTTGTACAAAAAAAAACCCACATAGAATTATACTATTTCTACAAAATAATAATAATAATAATAATAATAATAAACAAATAAAATCGGGTCGCGATGTTACCCCTGAACCTACGTATAAGCTCTTGCTTCCACTTGCCCCTGCACATGGGGTCATTTTTGGCTGAAAGTAATGTGACATTCAGACATTCTCATTGTACCCTTGCTTTTTTTTGTAATTGGGTGGATTTTGCACAATTTTCAAACTAGAGAGTGTAAATTACCAAAATTAAAACTATAAAGATCTAACTGTCACAACTCTCAAACTATATGGGTATAGTTTGCAATTTGTCCTAAAATAAACTAAGATGTACGTATCTTAGAATTTTTCCTGTTTGGATATATACATTAGCTAGAGAGAGTGGGGGCAGTGGGCTGTGCACTCTTGGGCTTGAATGAAGCATGCATATATATATATATATATATAGGCCACGTGAGAATCACCAGGTGCATGTACGTACAGAACATCCATCCATGTCTCTCCATAGTCCATTCCTGATCATATCATAACATATGTGAGGAATATAATGTATTAATGTGGCCAGCTGTATAGCAGCAGGAAGGGGGGGCATTTTGGGAATTCCAAACAAGGTGTGTTTGACTGAGAAAAATATGGTATAAATATATATCCCCCGGACCTTCTTGGGTGGCATGCACACATGAGTGGTGTGGTCAGAGAGAGAGAGAGGACTGGGGAGGGAGGAAGGGGGGTGTTAGCTGGAAGGCTTCTGGGTGTGAGTTGGCAAAAGTAGTGTACTAACTCAGCCTCGGTACTTTTAATAACAAACATGATACCCAAAACTATATATGTGTGTATATGTGTATATATACAATGGATACATATATTTAGGAGTAATGTTTGGACAACACTCATTCACACTCAAATCAAAAAGTATTTACACCTTGGCCAATATCTATTCACATCCAAAAAGCATCCACATCAAAAAGCGGTGTGGATGTTTTTTGGGTGTGAATGAGTGTTGCCCAGAGCATTGTTGTATGCTTAGGGTGGAACTAAATATACCACTTTTCTGTTAAATACACCACCTTGTAGTGTTAAAAGGTAAAAAAAAAAAAATTGTGAATGAATATGGTTTATTTAGCAAAAAAAAGTGGTGTATTTAGCTTCACCCTATATTTATTGCATTTATATATACAGAGAGAATCTAAAGTGAATTAGGTTGAGTAAACTTACTCAGTAAATTGATTTTTTAAGTCTAAAAGAACCCACGGATCATTGGGGCGTTCAGGTTAGTGGGGCAACCCGCAAGTTCTTTTAGGCTTAAAAGCCGGTTTACTCAACACAGTTCACTTTAGATCATCCCTTTATTTATTTATATATATATATATATTAATCTATATATATATATATATATGTGTTGATATAGATTTGAGCTGGCTGAGAGGCTCGTGCAGGCAAGAAATGATGGTCACGTCGTGGTGGTAATTTAGCTTATTTGAAAGTTCCCTTTTTTGTTTCGATTGGATTCTTTCTTCCAATGTCTGTGTATGTGTGTGGCAAGTGGCAACAACGAATGATCTAACAGTCCTGTCATATGGTCGCAACTCACGTGCATCTAACATGCCAAACTTATGGAGAAAGTATCTCATGAGCCCGTCACATGTGTGACGGATTCATGGAAATCGTTAGATCATGATAGGGCTCACGTGAGACTCACACATTCAACGGTTCTCATTAATCCGCTACACATGTGACGGACAGTATGGCCGGCCCAAAGGGGGGTAGGCCAAGTGGCTTCTTGGGGCTTCAAAAAATAAGAGTTTGTTTGGCTTTAGAATAAGGCCTTGTTTGACCAAAATTCATGTATTATATATAAAAATATGGGCAAAATAGGACCTTGTATATACATGTATTATATGTACAAATAGGACAAAAAAGGGCCTACAAATATTTTCTTGGCTTAGAATAAGGCCTTGTTTGGCCAAAATACATGTATTATATATAAAATAATGCCTTATATATACATGTATTATATGTAAAAATAGGACCAAAAAAGGGCCTAAAAAAATTTCTTCTCAGCTCGCTTAAAGTCTCATGTGAATTTTCCAATCTCAGGGCCGGCCTTGCACCAAAGTTTACAAAATTTTGAGGGTGTTTATGAAATTTTCATAATTATATTTTTACCTTGAGATTTTTTAGTTCTTTTATATTTAGGCATCCCCAAATGCCCAACTTACTGTCATTAACTACATATATATTGATATAGATGTATATAAAACTCAAAAACAAAGGCTCCTAGAATTTTGAAAATTACACTTTTAGTGTATGAATTTTTTGAGTTTTAGAAATAAGCCCCTCTAGAATTTTGAAAGACACCATATAATGTTTAAGTTTTACAAGTAGACTCATATTGTAAGTAGATCCCAAAAAATCGTCAATTATGTATAAGTAAACCTTTAAAAAATTGCCAATTATATATAAGTAAACCTTAAAAAAATTGCCAATTATGTTTCAGGAGACCCAAAAAAAAAAATCTTTTCGGGGGCGCTGCCCCTGAACCCCCTTATAAAGGCCTCTCTTTAATAATTCGTCCCGAACCTCTAAATACTCCGGACCGACCCTAGACGGACTCATGAAATAGTTTCGACCTCTTACTTATGACAAATGAATGTGACGGGCAACTAGTAAACTCTATACAACATATAGTTATCATAACTACAATGGACACTCACCAACAACTGGTTTTTCTAGTTTCTCTGTTATTTTTCATACCACAATTAATAAATTTAAGTTGCTTTAGTATTGTCATTCACTTTTATCACAATAATTGATCAATTTCAAGTCCTCGAAGATGTAAATTAATTTTGCATAACTTTTTAGACAAGTAATAAAAACTAATTGATCTAACCAACCGATTAATAATCGGTTCAGTCGAAATTTGTCTGGTATAGTTGATTCACACTAGTTTTCACTGGCTCAATGTAAAAGTGATCAATTAGTAAACTACATTGAACGACTTGCGAGTTCACTTTTCACCTGGTCGGTCCGTTTAGAGAATAGGATGAGTAATGCTAAATTTTGTATCTCAAATATTTTTCAAATATATGTGACGGTGGGATTACCTTAAAAAATGATAGGACTACTTCAACATTCTCTAATAAAAATCTAGTTGGCTCACTACCACATATATTTGAGAAATATTTAAGATTCAAAATTTGAGAAACGTATCATTACTCGAATGGGATATAAAGAAATATTCATGAGTAGGACCGTTTGGAGGTAGGCCAAGCCCGGTGTTAGATTTCAAGTTTTCAATCCAAGCAAAACCCATCAAGTAAACCCACCCTACTCCTCGGCCCATTTCTGTGGTTCTTAATTTGATAAGAGTATCAAATTTTACGCACAAAATAATTAAAAATAATTTAGTGAAAGAGGGTAAATTCGGAATTCGAATCTGAAAATTCACTTCGGTTTAGAAAGAGTTGAGTTTATACATACACCTCCTGAATAAAATAAAATAAAAACAGTGGTGTCTACGAGTAAATAATGTTTGGGGCACCCAAGGACACAAAGAACTTTCACAAAATGAGTAGAAAGTCTGTGGCATACTGGGACCCGCCAGCAATTAATGGAAAAAATGGTTAATTGCTTGCAGGTCCCAGTATGCCACATAGACTTTCCACTCATTTTGTGGAAATTCTTTGTGTCCTTTGGTGCCCCAAGCATTATTCGTAAATTTGTAGATATATTTAGATGCACCAACTACAAATATTGAAAAACGAGGTCATCAAAGGGCCAATTAATCATATCTAAAATTATACTTTTGCAGGTTTTTATCTGCCATTTTTATCCTGTCTAACAATATCTTTACCTTACTTGGATATATTTCAAGCAGCATTCCAGAATCCAAAAACTCTTTTTGCTTGAAATAAAGCTCCAGCCTCCAGCCACACTTGATACATGAAACAAATTTGATTTAGATTTGGTTTTTGATGCAGTTTCTCAATTTTTCATGGCACTCATTTGATTAGGACTTGAGTAAATGCTATATTTCCAAATTATATAACAAATGTGGTTCTCAATACATATGGCAGTGAGACTACCTTGAATAATGGCACGACCACTTCAATATCCTCCAACAAAAATTAAGAAGGTGCACTACAACATGTGTTGGAAACCACATTTGGAGTACAAATTTGACAAGAGTAATGAATGCCCATGCTCACCAAACTTTAGATTCTAAATACTTCTTAAATACATGTGGCAATGTGGCACTGGGACCGCTGTCAATAATGATGGGACCACTTTAGCATTCTCTAATCAAAATCTAGTAGGTTCCCTACCACAAGTATTTGAGAAATATTTGAAATCCAAAATTTAATAAGCATAGCATTACCCATTTGAGAAGCTCAACATTACTGGGGGGACTCCTATTAGTACTTTGTATTTTACCCTTCACATACTAATACAAAGTCACATGCAATCCAAATGGGCCCTGTACATGTTTTCAAATTCAGAGAAACCCTTGATTAATACTCCATATGCAATCCAGAGCCAAACCTGTTTAGGGTTGGGCTTTTTTTTTTTTTCCTTCTTTTTTTTTTCTCTTTTTTATAGCCAAAATAAAAAAGTAGATGCATAGACTCAATGAAAGATATTCTAGCAAATGGAGTTGAGTCAGTTAACTACCTTGCGGTAAAGGAATCATCGAAACTTCAAAAAGGATGAAAATAAACCTATGTGCACACTCATACTTACTGAAACATATATCAAATGATTAAAGAGTGTCAAATGAATATCTGTATTTAGGATTGATCAAATCTTTCACTCCATAGTCTTCTTGACTGATTTTAGTTATTTTAGTTATTTTTATTTTTTGAAGAATCGAATAATCCGACTATGAGTAAAGATAAACCGAATACAATGAAATAGTAAAGAGGAAAATCCGGTAACTTTAGAGATCGCGAGGGATGATGTCCCTACAAACATACTTCCTGTGCCATACAGCAAAGCAACTTCTATATAATCAGATAAAAATGAAGGGAACAAAAAAAAAAGATTAATAATCATAAAGGTTTCAGTTTTTCCATAAATATCATCTGACTATAATATATTATATTAAATAACAAGTCAAATGTACAAACCAAATCAAGACTAATTCAAATGAGCACAAATAACATCCAAATAACACTTCTTTTTCTCAACTAAACGGAAGGGGAACCAAAAGCCCCAATAATAACAAAACTACAATATTTGGATTTTGGTTGGAGAAAAAAAAACCTACACGATCACAGGCATAGAAATGAAATCTGCATATTGAACAGCAAAAGAGAAGTTGGAAAGCTCCCTATCCAGCACCCTGCATGATAGACCCAATTAGATATTATAACTCTTGACAACAAATTTGCAAAGCAACTATGCCATATGAAACGAAAACCCGAATAAAATTAATAAAGTTTCCCCACATCCCACAGCGGTATACAAGGAGAAGAGGAAACAACAATTTTTCTTCTCCACCCGCGTCAAAAACAACAAATTCATCACTCAAGAAGTGTGTAAAGACCAACATAAAGAGCAAAAAGAGAAAAAAAAATAACTTCAAACGTGTGAACAGAAAACACATAATCTATGCAGGAATGAATTTTTTTCGACTTCTAATAAGTAAGCTGATTAAATCTAAGCGTAGAGAAAAATTTACGTTTTTTGACTAATTAATTAAAATAATACTACCACTAGAGACCGAAAGCCGTTCCCTAAGAAAAGTCAACAGATGACGTGGATAATTGAAAACTTTTCTTCAGTTGCAAAAAAGTTAATTTTCAAAGTTGCCACTGACGACACAGCTGGTAAACTTAACACGGTCGACTTAGCTTTACTATTAAAAATGAACTAAATTTTAAAATGCATAAATTAGTAAGAAAAGAACCAAGACGGCATAAGAATGTGCAACATCCACCGTCCGATGTCATATATGGCAGTTGCCTATTAGTCATGGTCTACATGCCACGCGCTGCTCTTCAGCAGTACTTAGAACATTTCATTCAGAGTTTTAGCTAGTGACTTGCTTTGCAAATCCGTGTTATACCACACTTTTAGTTTCAACGAATCTTTGAATAGAGACAAATCTAACAAGATTATTTCTCTTCCACTGTCTTCTATTCCCCCTCGTAACAGTTGACTGATCAAATGACAGTTAACTATCAACTGTTGGACCCCAAAGTAGAACCGGGGAAAGAAGGAGAAGAAGAGAGAGAGAGAGAGAGAGAGAGAGAGAGAGAGAGAGAGAACAATAATGATGGAATTTGCGTGAAGGAACACAGGCACAAAATATGCGGATAAAGACACCTATGAGAACAGTAAAAGAAAAATTAGAACGAACAAGGAACAATAGCTAAACCACCATTTGCATATGATGGCACTGACCCCTCAAATACAACAGAAGCATATGGTCTATATGGTGCCTTTTGCCTTCAAATGAATGATGACAATAAAAAAATCATTTCACTCTTCTTTCCAGTTTGGAAATGGAAAAGCGATGAATTGGACAAAAATTAATATGAAAAAATAGTCGGATTCAAGCAAGCTTTCCATCACCTCAGCAGTTTATACACTTCCCATGCATCAGTACCATCTCGATTAGACTGCATCCAAGAGAGTCCCAAGAGTAAGACAGGTCTAAAAACCTAGGATTTTTTTGTTTTATATTTTACAATTTTACACATCTAGTTTGAACAAGGCAAGAATGGCGCGTCAAGGAGTGGCGCAATATTGATCATATCATATCATGCCATAAATGGAATAACGTCCGCACGTAAAATGCTTGCAGGAAAACATTTCTAACACCATACTGATTGCATGATAAGGGTAAAGCTGTTGAAAGCATCATTGAGGAGTTGAGAAAAACAGAATTCTAAGAAGCAAGGACACATCTAAGATTATGCTTGGATTGAAAGAAGTGGTGGAGAATAGAGAAGAGATGGAAAAGAAAACCCCTTTCTCTCCACTTTTCTTGTTTGGTAATCCAACTTGGGAGGGAGGAGAAGGTTAATAGAGAGAAGTGGAGAAAAAGAAAGGGCGAAAAGAACCCACTTTTGTCTCTCTCCAAATTGGAGAGATTCATAGGAAAGAGAAGAGACTGAAAAGACAAACATTGCAGAAAAGATCAATACATCCTCAAATACACCGCATCAAAGAAATATCATTATTGAGTAGAGGGTAAAAGAGTAAATTGGTTCTAAATACTTTTTTTTCTTTTTTTCTTTCGAAAGCTAACCAAATAAGACAGTTATATTTTCTCTCCTCTCCTCCAGAGACCCCTAAATTTTCTTCTTTTCTATTCTCTTCTCTTCTTTTCTTTTAATGAGTTTCTCTTCTCTTCTCCCAATCCCTCTCAAGCCAAACAGAGCCTAAGGACTACAATTCAAATCGTAAATGGTTCCGAGAATCAGAAACTGATGTCGCCATCCTGAATGTGTCCGTGATTTTGACATAGATTTCATAGTTCTAGACACTTGCATGACCAAAACCTTTGATTTTCTCTAGGAAGCACGGACTCTTCGGAAAGGCAGCCACACCCACACTTGGTGTGTACTAATTAAAGGCAGCCGCACCCGCACTTGGTGTTGGACCGCCGCACCCGTGCTTCCTAGGATTTTCTTTTGATTTATAGAAAGCTATAATTGTTAACCAGGATCAAGCAAAGGGTTTACAAAGAAGTTTATTAAAATGTTTCATCAATATACATAGATAAAATGCACAATAGTCTGGTAACAAGAATTGTGGTTGGTAAAGAGTGGTAATACATTCATATATGTATGTAAATTATACACATACTTGCATAAATCCAAAAGGCATGACTGTATCCATATAGTGTAAGTGATTATATTCATTACAGCTCTCAAGTTACATCATTATACCCCAGAACATATTACATTTGTCAATCATGAATGTAAAATTCACCACACCTTGTAGAATCATATGTATAAGGTGTAACCCATGTCTAAGTCATACTTCTAAAAGATTTTCCAAGTTAGCGTGTCTATGTCATTTGCATCCATGATCGTACTTTTTATTTACAGATTCTATGTATGCCTATTTTTTGGCAAAGTATGGTAGCAGTTCTACCAAACCATGTTTGAGACACCAGGGTCCAGGACACACATAAAGGAAATAACAGACCACATAGCTGACCACTATCACAGATTCACAGTGGACATGGTAGTCTTGGCTTTTACCAGGCGTTTAATACTTTCATGCTACCCATGTGGACCAACCTTATATTGAGGCATTACTAATGTGAAAACTGCACCCTGAAACTGACTAATTGTTAAGATTCTTTTATACATGACTTCTTAACCAATTTTTCCATTGACTCATTCCAGATTCCGAACTTGAGATAAAGTAATGCTTCATTTTTGACCAGGATGATAAAGTAGATGAGAGAAAAAGAGGATTGATGGAATAGGTATCGCTACAAAAGGAAAGGTGACTTTCCATATTATGTTAGGTTGAATAGAAGGAAAGAAAATCCAATTGAGTGCCATAGTTGCCAACTGCCAAGGATAAAAAAGCAAATCATCACCATTTCTCTCTTCCCCTCTCCCAATCTGTCACACTTTTGGAAAGATAATAAATGGCTCCTACCTTTCCTAGTTATAATGGAAAAAGTACAGCTGGTTGGACCCAATCTATTCTTGAAATAAACAATTCACACACACACTTTCCAAAAAGATTAATCATTACATTTAGATTTATTGGATTGGGACTATGGTGTCTTGGTAGCCGACAAGACATGGATGGGGCCAAAGGAAAGAGGCATCTCCTTCCTCGCCCTCCCCCTATTACATCCTAACAAAGGTTCTTCTCCCCAATCCCCCATACTTCCCCAATTCTCTCCGCACCTTCCTCTCCATCTTTCCTTTCTACCTTAACCAAACATGCGTACAAAAGTTCAAACAAGAATAATATAAAATAAGTTAAATAACCAGCCAGAGTTGTAGTCTAGCAAGAAATCATGGAAGCATTATCGGAAATGTCTTGGCAAACCGTATACAACAAGAAAACAATCTGGAAACATGTCAATAAACTAAGACAATAAAGCAATGTAATTCCACAATTAATAAGCATTATCTGAAAGTAAAACAGTGTTAAGTCCATGCTAGCTTGTATAAAAGTGGTGCAATACCTAAAACAATAGTGAAGGAAGTTGAAGCATCTCTCCATCAAAATCCATCCCACCACCGTATATAAATGCAACATGGTGCTCAAAAACTCAAGTTTCTAGACTTCGAGTAAGAAGATGATGCTGCCTAAAAAAATTACAATTTCCCCTCCCAATATTCTAACCAATGTTCACTATTAATCAACGCTGCTAGTAGCAAAAACTAATCTTACATTAACAAACTAATCTTCTTCTTCCTCTTCTTCTTCTTCTTCTTCTTCTTCTTCTTCGGATAGAGATGCAGGGAATGTAGATTTAGATCGCATGGGAGAAAAAACAAGCACCCAGAAAGTCGACTACTACAATTTGAAATGAAAGTACAAAATTGCAAAAAAGTTCTAACTTAAGTGTGGTTAAATCAATTTTCAATCTTCCTATCCCAGCCAGTTCTCCAATGTTAGAAGTTTCCCAGTCTATATGACTTGGGGGTTGTTCCAGTGCTTCATGCAAATGCGTGACAACTAACAAGGAGAAGTGTAAATTGACTTTACCTAACTATTTACAAATTTCTATCTTCTCAAAAGAAGCCGCAGGTGAACAAGAGATATGTAACCAAATACTTCAAGCAATAACTTTGCCTCAATGGTTTTATGCTTAACTACTAGAAATTGCATTTTCATTTTGTAACTGACGAATAAATGGAGAGAGAGATAGAGAGAGAGAGAGAGAGAGAGAGAGAGAGAGAGAGAGAGAGATTTACTTGAGAATTCACATAGTTTATGCCTTGTGGGAAAGAACCTTGATGAACAAACTGCCATATCCAAATCCCAATGAATATAAGAAGTCGTTCAGTAAGATTGTGAGTGAGTAATATCAGATGCTATTATTCAAACTTACTACAACCCAATAAAATATCCAGCTACAGCACCTGTGTGTGTGGAACCAGTTGAGCTCCAATTGCGTCCTTCCTACCAGATCCATCTCCACTCCTGGAAGATCCCTTAGTATCACCCTAAAAAAAATTCACAAATTATCAACAGTATCAGTGACAACTATATTGACACCAAAAAAAAAAACCATAAATCGCAGGTAGAGAAATAAAAGAAGAAGCAGGGAGTATTTCTTCAAGAGAATGGTATACATACCTCTAACTGCAAGAACGTGAGCATTCCGCAAAATCAACACAAAAAGAAAAACAACCAACAAGTTAGGTTAGATTCATAAAGATATTGGACAGTCTTAGATACAGTATAAGCACTATGCAGTTGCAGATAAAATTAACAAACAAAAAAACAGATAACCAAATCACACAGTGCCTAATATTGTACTCCATCTATCTGTTTAGTACATTTGAGTTTTGATTTCCGAGGAAACTAACGCTTCGTTTGGGAGTTTGGGAGAGAAAAGAAAAGAAGATAAAGTTTTAAGTAAGGAGAGAAAAGAAGAGAAGAGAAAGGATGATGGTTTCTTTACTTTTGTTTAAGAGTTTAGGAGAAAAGAGAAGGTTACTTTCTTTATTCGTGCTTGCAAGTTGAAAAGATATGACCAACATAAAAAAGTTATCATTCTACTCATCAAGGACTTCAATGAATGAAATTTGGTATTTGTGGGTGCCTAGGACATAGATGGAATATATAATTTGATATTCACAAATTATGGGCATAATGGATATTATGAAAGTTCCATTATTCCCACTTTCTATTCTCTCATTTTCTTCCCAATTTAGAGAGAGATTTTGAAAAAAAGTCATGGCCAATTTCCACTCCTTTTCTCACCTTATAGAACTCCCAAACGAAATAAAGATAGAGAAAGTGAGGTGCTTTCTCTCGTTTTCTCTTCTTTTCTTTCTTTTCTAAAACTCCCAAATGCAGTGTTAAATATATGAATAAGTGAGTAAACGAATAGATATTACAAAGAAATAATTGTGCAGGTAAAATATCATAAATACTCAAAATTTCAATTCCCTTTTTCCCTTTCCTTTTTCCAACCTCTCAACAACTGAACAGATAAAATTTGTCAAGTACAAATTCTACATTGGCTTATATCAAGTCAAACCAATACAAAACTAACCACAACCACATTACCTCTCTGTACCTAGCTAGGTACGACTTGAGGGGATCAATATAATCTTCAAAGCCTAATGTCGCCATTGCCCACAATAAATCGTCTCCATTTATCGTTTTCCTCTTCTCCTTCTGACATTTATCACTCGCCCTAGAAATAAACGCCGAATCATAAAACAATGCACAACTTCAATTTCGAAAACATTAATTGCAAATATTATATATGTATGCAAATATATATATATATATAGAGAGAGAGAGAGAGACGTGATCTCGCACTCGCCCTAGATAGCAAACCTCAAATCATATCCACTATGCACAACCTTAATTTCGAAAACATTGATTGCAAACATTGTGTGTATGCATGTATGTATGTGTGTACATACATAGAGAGACATGTGATCTTGTACACGCCCTAGACAACAAACCTTGAATCACATCCAAAATGCACAATCTGGATTTCCGAAACATTAATTGCAAATATTATGTATGTTTGTATACATATAGAGACAGACGTTCCTAGACAACAAACCTTGAATCATATCCAAAATGCACAATCTTAATTTCCAAAACATTGATTGCAAATATTATGTATGTTTGTATACATATCGAGAGAGATGTATGATATCGAGATAAAATCACATCTCCACAATGCACAACCTTAATTTCAAAAACAGTGATTGCAAATATTAAGTATGCACGTATGTATATATATATATATATATATAGAGAGAGAGAGAGAGAGATGGGGGGAAACATGTGATCTCGTGCTCGCCCTAGACAACAAACGTCGAATCATATCCACAATGCACAAAGTTAATTTCATACACATTGATTGCAAATAATACATATGTGTGTGTGTGTAAATATATAGATTGAGAGAGATGTGATCTCGTACTCGCTAGTGATGAAACTGATGAACTCCGAAACACACTCTTGTACGGTGTCCTTAGCGTCCTTGGCGATCTTTCCGTTCGCAGGCAGAGCCTTCTTCATGATTCGGCTGATGTTGGCGATCGGAAGGTACCGGTCCTGCTCGCGAACGTTGGAGCGAGGGCTCTGCTCGCCGCCGCTCTCGTGGCTACCACCGGTGGGACTCGCCGGAGCATCGGCCATTCTCGCCGGAACCCTAGGTTCAGAATGAAACAATTAGATAAAACCATCGAAAAAGTTGAAAAAACCTAACCCTAACTAAGCAACGACAATTCAAGGAGAGAGAGAGAGAGAGGAGTTGTTTCATAGAGATTACCTGTAGAGAGAGAGAGAGAGAGAGATTTGTATTTGGCGCGCGTCGAGAGAAGATTGAGAGTTGGAATAAATTTTTTTTTTTTTTTTTTCTAGAGAGAGAGAGAGAGAGAGAGAGAGAGATCAGACGCTTATGAAGAGAGGAGAGAGAAGACGAGTCATTCAGATGAGAGTTGTGAGTTTTTTTTTTTCGGGGCGTTGAATGTATTATATTATCTGCACCCGTTCGTTGATTTATAGGGTTATTTAAAGGTTTGATATAAGGAATCTGAAGTTGATCGTTCTTGATTTATAGTACAGTGCATTAATAATAAAGGGCAATGCTAGGGGCACTAACAACTTTCACTAACACTTACTAACACACTCTATCTCTCTCCTAGTGGTACTGTGGGGTCCGCAGTGGGCCCCGCAGTACCACTAGGAGAGAGATAGAGTGTGTTAGTAAGTGTTAGTGAAAGTTGTTAGTGCCCCAAATATTACTCAATAATA
Source organism: Hydrangea macrophylla (assembly GCA_033977485.1). NCBI lineage: Eukaryota > Viridiplantae > Streptophyta > Magnoliopsida > Cornales > Hydrangeaceae > Hydrangea > Hydrangea macrophylla. The sequence continues at coordinate 31,964,799 of CM066999.1, read as the reverse complement.
AATTTTATAAGGACAAAAATTTAAATTTATTTTTTTCCTCTAATCCACCACTAACAATTAACTCTCAAGTTCATTTCAAAATTTTCAACCGATCAAATCACCCCACTTTATCTTTTCCGGGAAAAAAAAAAACAAGTGAAAAATACATTTTACCCCTTTGTGGTTACACTCATTTTCTCATAACCCCCATGTGGTTCATTTTGTAACACTTAACCCCCTTGTACTACGGACTAAAGTGAGACTGTTAACTTTTCTAACGGAAAATAAGGAAATAACGTTAATACCCCCAAGCCCCTATACATACTCTTTAGGGAAAAATACATTTTACCCCCCCTATGGTTACACCCATGTTCTCATAACCCCCGTGGTTCATTTTTGTAACACTTAACTCCCTTGTACTAATGACTGAAGTGGGACCACCGTTAGAAAAGTTAACAGTCTCACTTCAGTCCGTATACAGGGGGGTTAAGTGTTACAAAATAAACTACAGGGGGTTATGAGAAAATAGATGTAACCACAGGGAGGTAAAAGGTATTTTCCCCAAAAAACAAAGACACACACACACTCTCTCTCTCTAAGATCTCTCTCTCCTTACCACAACCACCATTGATCCACTGTCGCCACCACAGATCCACTGTCGCCACCACAGAGCCACTGCCCTCTGCCTCCACAACCACCTATGCGCATCACCACGAGCTGTCGTGACCACCATCGCGAGCCATCTCCAGCAGCATCGAGTCACCACCACTACATTCCGGCGCCACTACATGCCACCACCACCACCACCATCGTGAGCAAGTACCGCCATCGCCATCAACTTCCAATCTCAATTCTAGAGTCTCGATCTCCATCTTCCAATGTCAAACGAGCTCATGATCGTCTTCTAAATCTCAGATCTAGAGTCTCTATTTTCGTCTTCATTATTTGGTGCAAGTTTTTGGAAATTTTACAGTAAGTGGAGTTCTATTTACTATATTTTGAAGTGAATTTTTTGAGTTTATAAGTGAATATCTTAAGTGAAATTTCACTTAACATAAGTTAAGTTAATTAAATATAGTAGTATAAAATTGATCAATAAAACATATTGGTTCATAGGTGTTTTTGTGAGAAACAAATAATATATCTTAATGAAATTTTGCTTATAATGTCTAAAATCATAAGTCAAATTTCACTTAGGATATATATCATAAGCCAAATTTGACTTAAAATTTCTGATTTCACTTATTTCAATAGCACAACTCTGCTCCGAATCAAAACAGGGGTGGACACCACAATCTGAGCTGAACTAACTATTATTGACAGAACAAAAAAAACACGCCTTTTGCATTGATAACAACTGGTGAAATTGAAAGCATATTTGCTTTGAAAAGACAATCGTGTATGAATATATGATGTATCGATATGTGTTATACTGCTATGTATATATATGTGTATATATACAGGGGCGAAGCCAAGAATATTGGTCAGGGGGGCCTAGGCTATACGGGGGGTTTGGGGGGCGCTGCCCTTGAGGCGATTTTTTTGGGGTCTATTTATACATAATTGTCGATTTTTTTAGGGTCTACTTGTATGTAATTGCGATTTTTTTTTTTTGGATATGCTTATAATATAAGTCTATTTGGTGACAAGTAAAAATTGTATAGTATCTTTCAAAATTTTAGGGGTGTCACGCCCCGACGTAGCATAAATATGGAAAGCGTTTAATTTCCTTTATGGACCCGTAGGTCGCGACAGTTTGAAGGATCGATTCCGTCCCAAAAACTTCTAACAACATAAAACTATTAATCAGAGTAGGGCAAACAGGGCTCATAAAAATTTTTCTAACTTATTACAACTTATGGTACGGGGTTAACTAAGGCACAGACCGCCTTAAAATAAAACAATAACTTAAAGTCTATTACAGTCATCCTTATTACAAAACCAAATCATATCTTAAAGCACATAAACATAAAGCATATAAAAGTAAATTCTCTTCTCAGCAGTTGATCTCAATTAGCATAGTCATATGGTTCATCCTGATTATAACCTGCAAAGCGTGAACACGAATGTCCAGGACGCATCAACGCCGTCAGCTTCAAGAAGCTGGTGAGTATTAAAAACATAACTCTGAATGTAAAACATACTCATTTACCTTTTTCCCATTTCCATTTAAATACCACAAGTTTATATTTATGATAAAAAAACTCGTTTTAGAAAACAACCACAACATTATTTAAAAGATAATTTCACACATATGTGACCGTGTATGAGAACAATGCACCATCTCATCTATCCGACTCTTTTCTCTCGACAACACCCAACAACCCTCTATCCTACTCCTGGTATCTTTGAAATACTAAGATAGCCACACTTTAGCAACGGGGCGCCAGGGAGTGTCCAGTTTGCCTCACACTTTGGTCCGGGGTACCAGGGAGTGTCCAATGCCTCACACTTTGAATACCCTAACCGCCATGCAAATACCGGGGCAACCCCCACACAGGTATCCAGACTCGAGTCATTCAGGGAGTGTCTATAGGCCACACTTTAGCACTTCCATGGGTGCCAGTGAGTGTCCAAGTTCGGCTTCACACACTTTAACGCTTCCATGGGCGTCAGGGAGTGTCCATTTTTGCCACCTTCGCATTTCAAAGACACCCTCATCCTCTTTTTCAACTCCAACCACAATCACATCCACAACCACAACCATAACCACAGCCACAATTACAACCACAACCACAACCACAACCACAACCACAACTCAAACTCATACTCTTTCCACACAATCATTACTCTTTTCCACACTATCATTACTCTTTTACACACTACCAACACTCACCATGCATGTACAACTGACTCCACATGAATGTCATCAAACTTTAAACATAAAGGAATTCACAGAATTAAAGAAATAATACGCGTACGGGGATTGAAAATTCGTAATTCATTGCCTTAATCATTTTAAACATAACTAATAGCATTCTAAAAACTGCTACTGAAATCCTCATTTTCTGTCCAAACGGTGCAGAATCTGAGAAAATTGCATTTGACGAAAAGTGTGCAGAATCGAGTTTTGCTTGGGACAACGCGGGCAGAACCTTAAATTTCATTCGTTTTCCTAACAAAAATCTGAAAACAAAATTCTGCTACTGTTAAAATTAAAAGAGAAAATATTAGATTGAATTTCTAATATACTTTTTCTGCTACTATAATCCTCATTTTCTGCCCAAACGGTGCAAAATCTGAGAAAATTGCATTAGACAAAAAGTGTGCAGAATCGAGTTTTACTTGGGACAACGCGGGCAGAACCTTAAATTTCATTCGTTTTCCTAACAAAAATCTGAAAACAAAATTCTGCTACTGTTAAAATTAACTACCTAAATCAGTAAATAAGGAATGAGTTACATTTGGAGTGAGTTAGTAATACTCACCGTGATGTAGATTGAAGAAGTTGTTGAGAAAGAAATACAAGAATTAAGAATCCCCAATTTCAAGCTTGGCTATGGAGGATTGAGCTCTTCAAATTCTGAAATTATTATCTCTCTATGTGACTCTCTCAAGCTCTCTATGTTAGGAGTGTAGAATGTGTAGTGTGGTTGGGTGTATAAATACTCAAACTCCCACTTAGAAAACATTTGCCTAACATCCCACTCATTCTCCATTAATCTCCACTAATTACAAAGAAAGTGCAGCAATGATGTGTAAATATACACTTGCAATTCATAATGCTCCATTGATAATTGAAAGGGTAGGTGGAGTTGGTGTGGGTCAAGGTGTGTTTGGGAATCAAGCTTATGGCATAAGGAAAACACACATACAACAACATTTGCCAAACAAGTCCTAAGGGAAAAGCATCAGCATTCATAATTGAGTATAAATAAATTTGTTCAATCATTACTTCCAAAATTCTGTGGAAGTTTAACACTGCGCGGACAGTTTTAAACTTACACTGGTATTTTCGTGATACGGTGTTTATCACAAAAATACAGAGAATTCATTTTAACGTTAGAAATAGTTTTCTGATTTTATAAAAATACAGTTTGAGTTTAAAAGAAATAATTCCACCGTCTTGAAATACAGTTTTGAAATTTAACACAGGTATTGCAAGTTTTTATGAAAATTGCATTTTGACCCCAAAAGAAATTTCAATTATGAAATTAGTCAAGAATTAAACTTTTCACATAAGAATTAACATATAAACAGACAATATATATTAAATTTTAAATATGATAATGCAAATGATAATGAAAATTTTAAATATAATAATGCATGAAAATGCAGGTTATTACACCCTTCCCCCCTTAAACAGGATTTCGTCCCCGAAATCAAGACTAACTAGTCATGAAACAACTCCGGGTACTTCTTCGTCATATCAGCTTCAACTTCCCACGAGGCTTCATTCTCGTCATGGTGATTCCACTGAACCTTCACCAACGGGATATCCTTATTCCTCAGCTTCTTGATACTCTGATCCAAAATCTTCACAGGTCTCTCCTTGTAAGAAACGTTATGACTCGTCTCAATGTCGTCATAACTAACCACGTGCGAGGGATCTCGTATGTATTTCCTCAACATACTCACGTGAAACACGTTGTGAACCCCAGACATCTTCGGTGGTAGCGCCAGCTGATAGGCCACTTTCCCGATACGTTCCAAAATCTCAAACGGTCCAATAAAACGCGGAGCTAACTTCCCTCTCTTGAGACCAAAGCGTACTACTCCTCGTGTTGGTGAAACCTTAAGAAGTACGTGATCTCCAACACTAAACTCCAGATCTTTCCGGCGCCGATCAGCATAACTCTTATACCTGCTCTGAGCGGTTCTCATCCTTTCCTTGACCGAGGAAATCTTCTCGTTGGTTTCTCTAACCAAATCCGGTCCCAACAACTCTGTATCACCAACTTCTGCCCAACACAATGGAGAACGACACGGTCGTCCGTACAGTGCCTCGAACGGAGCCATACCGATACTCGCGTGATAACTATTGTTATAGGCAAATTCAACCAAAGGCAAGTGTGTCTCCCAAGATTCTTCAAAATCGATCACACAAGCCCTAAGCATATCCTCCATGATCTGATTAACACGCTCAGTTTGCCCATCTGTCTGAGGGTGAAAAGCAGTACTCATCTTGAGTGAAGTTCCCATAGCTTCTTGCAGACTTTCCCAAAATCCAGAAGTAAAACGTGCGTCACGGTCTGACACGATCGATACAGGTGCACCGTGAAGTCGCACAACTTGTTGTATGTACATCCGGCTCATCTTTTCCACCGGGTATGTCATACTGTAAGCAATAAAATGAGCTGACTTCGTCAATCGATCCACAATTACCCAAATAGCGTCATGATTCTGTTGCGACCGGGGCAATCCTACTACAAAATCCATCGTAATGTGCTCCCACTTCCAACCAGGAATAGGTAGCGGTTGCAACAATCCTGACGGTCTCTGATGTTCGGCCTTGACTTGCTGACACGTCAAACACTTGGATACAAACTCGGCCACATCCTTCTTCATGCCTTCCCACCAGAAATTTCTCTTCAAATCTTTATACATCTTAGTTCCTCCCGGGTGAACTGTATACCTTGATTTATGTGCTTCTTCCAGAATATCTTTTCTCAAATTCCCACAATCTGGTACACATAATCTGTCTCTGCATCGATACCCTCCGTCACTCCCCACCTTCCATTCGGTCGGGTCTTTTTCTGACATTTTTACAAACCATGTCTGAAACTTCTCATCTTCTTTCTGAGCTTCAATAACGCGGTCGATAAGAACAGGCTGTAGGATAAGACATCCAAAAAGTTGTCCTTCTCCTCTTTCAGCACTCTGTACATCGAACTCCACCAACGTCTCCAAAGCTCGCCACTCTCTAACCATTAAGGAGGCGATCGTCTCCCGAGTCTGCCTACTCAAAGCATCAGCGACCACATTAGCTTTACCAGGGTGGTATTCCAACGTGAAGTCGTAATCTTTGATCAACTCCATCCATCTGCGCTGCCTCATGTTCAACTCTTTCTGTGTGAACAAATACTTCAGACTCTTGTGATCGGAGAACAAATCAAACTTCTCACCGTAGAGATAATGTCTCCAAATCTTGAGTGCAAAAACCACTGCTGCCAACTCCAAATCATGAATAGGATAGTTCAACTCATTCGGCTTCAGCTGCCTGGATCCATAGGCTATAACTCTGTCATCTTGCATAAGTACACACCCTAATCCTTGATATGATGCGTCACTAAAGATAGTGAACTTCTCACCAGGCTTGGGTATTGCTAGTACTGGTGCGGTAGTGAGTCTCTCTTTCAACTCTAGAAAGGCTCGCTCATGCTTCTCTGTCCATTCGAATTTCAAATTCTTCTTTGTCAACCCAGTCAATGGTGCAGCTATCTTGGAGAATCCCTCAACAAATCTCCTGTAATAGCCTGCGAGTCCAAGAAAACTCCGAACTTCTGTAGGGTTGCTTGGCCTAACCCAGTTGGATACAGCATCGGTCTTGGACGAATCCACAGAAATTCCTTGAGATGACACCTTGTGTCCCAAAAATTTCACTTCTTGCAACCAGAACTCACACTTACTGAACTTGGCATACAAGTGGTGGTCCTTAAGCGTCTGCATCGTAATCCGAAGATGTTGCTCGTGTTCTTCTCTTGACTTAGAATAGATCAAAATATCATCAATAAAGACGATGACAAACTGATCTAAATAAGGCTTGAATACTCTGTTCATCAGATCCATAAACACTGCCGGGGCGTTCGTTAATCCAAACGGCATCACCAGAAATTCATAATGACCATATCGGGTTCTGAAAGCAGTCTTAGGTATGTCTTCCTTCCGTACCCTCAACTGATGATACCCCGACCTTAGGTCTATCTTGGAAAATATCGTAGCTCCTTGTAGTTGATCAAATAAATCGTCGATCCGAGGCAAAGGATACTTGTTCTTGATTGTCACTCGATTCAATTCTCTGTAGTCGATACACAGCCTGAGCGTCCCGTCCTTCTTCTTCACAAATAACACCGGTGCTCCCCAAGGCGATGTACTTGGACGTACAAAACCTAGGTTCTCGAGCTCTTGTACTTGTCCCTTTAATTCTAGCAGTTCTGTGGGGGCCATTCTGTAGGGAACCTTGGTAATTGGTACGGTACCCGGTATAAGCTCAATACAGAACTCTATACTTCTCTCGGGCGGTAATCCAGAAATGGCTTGAAATACTTCTTCGAAGTCCTTGACTACAGGTATAGATGATGCTGTCACCTCTGTACTGACGACTTCGATGTTGGCTAAACATCTTGTGAGGAACATATCTCCCGAAGGGTTACATTGAAAATCAAAGGGTTGATTCTCATTGTCGGAGAATGTAATTCTCTTCCTCGCGCAATCCAACTTCACTTGATTCTGAGACAGCCAATCCATTCCTAGGATTATGTCGAACTCCTTCATCGATAGGACGATCAACCTTGCAGGGATTTCTCGGTCTCCAATCCGTAGAGGACAATCCTTGCATACATGTCCTAAACTGACCGCAGCTCCTATTGGTGATGTAGCCTTCAAAGCTTTCTCTAAGCGATGAGGTAAGATACCCAATCTCCGAATTGTATTAATGGATATGAATGAAAGAGCAGCACCCGTATCAAATAATACTCTAACATGGGAGTTAAATAGAGTCAATGTACCTTCCACTGCTTGCTGATCAGGTTGAACTTCTCCAAGATCTCCATCTTCATATGCAGCTCCATCATCACCCGCGGCATCAGGAATAACAGCATTCAAGCGGGTCTGATCCTGTTGTCCATAAGTCGCTTGCTTAGGAGCAGTGCAGAACCTGCTGATGTGACCTGGTTCACCACAGTTGAAGCAGACTATTCCTGGCTGAGCAGCACGCCTTGGTGCCCTGCAGTCCCGAGCCACATGTCCCGGATTGCCACAGTTGAAGCACTTTACTCCACTACTTCCTTCCCCTACTCGGGGTTGAGTCGGATGGGCAATAGCTTGTGCCTTCTTGCTCCCATCAAAGTTCCTCTTCTGCCCTTGGGTACGATTCATTGGTGGTCTATTCCCAAAATTACCCCTCTGAGGCGGTCGGAATTCGAATTGTTTACGGTATACTCTTGCATCTTCTTCCAGGTCGGTAGCCAGGCCGACTAGTCCTTCAAACGATTTGTCTAGGTGGCCGAGAGTCAGGCGACGAATCTGCGGTGCCAACCCTTGGTTATACTTCCGGATCTTCTTCTCCTCAGTATCAACCATGTGCGGGGCAAACCGTGACAGCCTCTCGAACTGTGTGGTATACTCTTGCACCGTCTTGGTTCCTTGCGTCAGATCCATAAACTCCTTCTCTCTTCTGTGCCTCTCCGTAGCCGGAAAGTACTTCTCCAGGAATCTCCCTTTGAACGCCGTCCATGTCATCCCCATAGCAGCGGTGTTTCCGATAGTGGCTATGACCGAGTCCCACCAATCTGTAGCGGCGTCGGTTAGTTGAAAAGTAGCCAATCTCCTTTTGTCCATCTCGTTGCATTGGACAGCTTCAAACATGCGGTCCATCTGTCTTAACCATTGTTCTGCCTTCCAGGGATCCGTGGTACCCGCAAATTGCTCGGGTCTGAGCGCACGGAATCTCTCCAGCAGCTTATCTCCCGTCTGGCGGTCTCGTTGGTTTTCATTCGCATTACTAACCCTCTCGAGACGTCTGATAAAAGCTTCAAATATTCCCGTGGGGTCGGCAGCCTCGGGCGCTCCTTCAATCAGATTTCTGTTCCTCCTTGGTCTTCCAGCCATTCTATGCATGATAGGGGTAGTAGAATGAGAAACATGCATGCAACAGTACTATGACGAAAATTTTCAAAGGAGTATTTATCACTATATCACATACTCGTATTATCACATAAGCATACAATAAAATATATATTAAGTACATATAATACTCGTATTCGAACTAGGGCTGTCTAATAGCAAAGAGGTCGTATTCTTATCCTCTAGACTCTGGGTTGTGGGCCATACTGACTGTTCCGAGATTTGACTCAGGAAGTTGGTCAGTGCCTAAGCTATTAATGAGGGCTATGGTATGCTTTAACTCCTTAGAAACTCGGCTACTATATGTCTGTAGGGGCATCGTAAAATATGGCTATCTCGGCTAATCCTAAATGGATATGTCTGAAGGTATATGGAAATTGCTATCATTCTTGTCGATGTGACAAGACAAACGGGTAATCATTTCTATGATAAAACCAACTTAGAATTTTAGTTTCTGAACTAAGGGTAATCCGTACTAAACTAAAACTAGAACTTGGTTATATAGCTTAGTAAAATTTAAGGGTAACCTATGTCACTAATCTATGGCGTGAAAAACTGAGCCTGGTCAATCTAGAAAACCTATGGCTCTGATACCACCAAATCCTGTCACGCCCCGACGTAGCATAAATATGGAAAGCGTTTAATTTCCTTTATGGACCCGTAGGTCGCGACAGTTTGAAGGATCGATTCCGTCCCAAAAACTTCTAACAACATAAAACTATTAATCAGAGTAGGGCAAACAGGGCTCATAAAAATTTTTCTAACTTATTACAACTTATGGTACGGGGTTAACTAAGGCACAGACCGCCTTAAAATAAAACAATAACTTAAAGTCTATTACAGTCATCCTTATTACAAAACCAAATCATATCTTAAAGCACATAAACATAAAGCATATAAAAGTAAATTCTCTTCTCAGCAGTTGATCTCAATTAGCATAGTCATATGGTTCATCCTGATTATAACCTGCAAAGCGTGAACACGAATGTCCAGGACGCATCAACGCCGTCAGCTTCAAGAAGCTGGTGAGTATTAAAAACATAACTCTGAATGTAAAACATACTCATTTACCTTTTTCCCATTTCCATTTAAATACCACAAGTTTATATTTATGATAAAAAAACTCGTTTTAGAAAACAACCACAACATTATTTAAAAGATAATTTCACACATATGTGACCGTGTATGAGAACAATGCACCATCTCATCTATCCGACTCTTTTCTCTCGACAACACCCAACAACCCTCTATCCTACTCCTGGTATCTTTGAAATACTAAGATAGCCACACTTTAGCAACGGGGCGCCATGGAGTGTCCAGTTTGCCTCACACTTTGGTCCGGGGTACCAGGGAGTGTCCAATGCCTCACACTTTGAATACCCTAACCGCCATGCAAATACCGGGGCAACCCCCACACAGGTATCCAGACTCGAGTCATTCAGGGAGTGTCTATAGGCCACACTTTAGCACTTCCATGGGTGCCAGTGAGTGTCCAAGTTCGGCTTCACACACTTTAACGCTTCCATGGGCGTCAGGGAGTGTCCATTTTTGCCACCTTCGCATTTCAAAGACACCCTCATCCTCTTTTTCAACTCCAACCACAATCACATCCACAACCACAACCATAACCACAGCCACAATTACAACCACAACCACAACCACAACCACAACCACAACTCAAACTCATACTCTTTCCACACAATCATTACTCTTTTCCACACTATCATTACTCTTTTACACACTACCAACACTCACCATGCATGTACAACTGACTCCACATGAATGTCATCAAACTTTAAACATAAAGGAATTCACAGAATTAAAGAAATAATACGCGTACGGGGATTGAAAATTCGTAATTCATTGCCTTAATCATTTTAAACATAACTAATAGCATTCTAAAAACTGCTACTGAAATCCTCATTTTCTGTCCAAACGGTGCAGAATCTGAGAAAATTGCATTTGACGAAAAGTGTGCAGAATCGAGTTTTGCTTGGGACAACGCGGGCAGAACCTTAAATTTCATTCGTTTTCCTAACAAAAATCTGAAAACAAAATTCTGCTACTGTTAAAATTAAAAGAGAAAATATTAGATTGAATTTCTAATATACTTTTTCTGCTACTATAATCCTCATTTTCTGCCCAAACGGTGCAAAATCTGAGAAAATTGCATTAGACGAAAAGTGTGCAGAATCGAGTTTTACTTGGGACAACGCGGGCAGAACCTTAAATTTCATTCGTTTTCCTAACAAAAATCTGAAAACAAAATTCTGCTACTGTTAAAATTAACTACCTAAATCAGTAAATAAGGAATGAGTTACATTTGGAGTGAGTTAGTAATACTCACCGTGATGTAGATTGAAGAAGTTGTTGAGAAAGAAATACAAGAATTAAGAATCCCCAATTTCAAGCTTGGCTATGGAGGATTGAGCTCTTCAAATTCTGAAATTATTATCTCTCTATGTGACTCTCTCAAGCTCTCTATGTTAGGAGTGTAGAATGTGTAGTGTGGTTGGGTGTATAAATACTCAAACTCCCACTTAGAAAACATTTGCCTAACATCCCACTCATTCTCCATTAATCTCCACTAATTACAAAGAAAGTGCAGCAATGATGTGTAAATATACACTTGCAATTCATAATGCTCCATTGATAATTGAAAGGGTAGGTGGAGTTGGTGTGGGTCAAGGTGTGTTTGGGAATCAAGCTTATGGCATAAGGAAAACACACATACAACAACATTTGCCAAACAAGTCCTAAGGGAAAAGCATCAGCATTCATAATTGAGTATAAATAAATTTGTTCAATCATTACTTCCAAAATTCTGTGGAAGTTTAACACTGCGCGGACAGTTTTAAACTTACACTGGTATTTTCGTGATACGGTGTTTATCACAAAAATACAGAGAATTCATTTTAACGTTAGAAATAGTTTTCTGATTTTATAAAAATACAGTTTGAGTTTAAAAGAAATAATTCCACCGTCTTGAAATACAGTTTTGAAATTTAACACAGGTATTGCAAGTTTTTATGAAAATTGCATTTTGACCCCAAAAGAAATTTCAATTATGAAATTAGTCAAGAATTAAACTTTTCACATAAGAATTAACATATAAACAGACAATATATATTAAATTTTAAATATGATAATGCAAATGATAATGAAAATTTTAAATATAATAATGCATGAAAATGCAGGTTATTACACCCTTCCCCCCTTAAACAGGATTTCGTCCCCGAAATCAAGACTAACTAGTCATGAAACAACTCCGGGTACTTCTTCGTCATATCAGCTTCAACTTCCCACGAGGCTTCATTCTCGTCATGGTGATTCCACTGAACCTTCACCAACGGGATATCCTTATTCCTCAGCTTCTTGATACTCTGATCCAAAATCTTCACAGGTCTCTCCTTGTAAGAAACGTTATGACTCGTCTCAATGTCGTCATAACTAACCACGTGCGAGGGATCTCGTATGTATTTCCTCAACATACTCACGTGAAACACGTTGTGAACCCCAGACATCTTCGGTGGTAGCGCCAGCTGATAGGCCACTTTCCCGATACGTTCCAAAATCTCAAACGGTCCAATAAAACGCGGAGCTAACTTCCCTCTCTTGAGACCAAAGCGTACTACTCCTCGTGTTGGTGAAACCTTAAGAAGTACGTGATCTCCAACACTAAACTCCAGATCTTTCCGGCGCCGATCAGCATAACTCTTATACCTGCTCTGAGCGGTTCTCATCCTTTCCTTGACCGAGGAAATCTTCTCGTTGGTTTCTCTAACCAAATCCGGTCCCAACAACTCTGTATCACCAACTTCTGCCCAACACAATGGAGAACGACACGGTCGTCCGTACAGTGCCTCGAACGGAGCCATACCGATACTCGCGTGATAACTATTGTTATAGGCAAATTCAACCAAAGGCAAGTGTGTCTCCCAAGATTCTTCAAAATCGATCACACAAGCCCTAAGCATATCCTCCATGATCTGATTAACACGCTCAGTTTGCCCATCTGTCTGAGGGTGAAAAGCAGTACTCATCTTGAGTGAAGTTCCCATAGCTTCTTGCAGACTTTCCCAAAATCCAGAAGTAAAACGTGCGTCACGGTCTGACACGATCGATACAGGTGCACCGTGAAGTCGCACAACTTGTTGTATGTACATCCGGCTCATCTTTTCCACCGGGTATGTCATACTGTAAGCAATAAAATGAGCTGACTTCGTCAATCGATCCACAATTACCCAAATAGCGTCATGATTCTGTTGCGACCGGGGCAATCCTACTACAAAATCCATCGTAATGTGCTCCCACTTCCAACCAGGAATAGGTAGCGGTTGCAACAATCCTGACGGTCTCTGATGTTCGGCCTTGACTTGCTGACACGTCAAACACTTGGATACAAACTCGGCCACATCCTTCTTCATGCCTTCCCACCAGAAATTTCTCTTCAAATCTTTATACATCTTAGTTCCTCCCGGGTGAACTGTATACCTTGATTTATGTGCTTCTTCCAGAATATCTTTTCTCAAATTCCCACAATCTGGTACACATAATCTGTCTCTGCATCGATACCCTCCGTCACTCCCCACCTTCCATTCGGTCGGGTCTTTTTCTGACATTTTTACAAACCATGTCTGAAACTTCTCATCTTCTTTCTGAGCTTCAATAACGCGGTCGATAAGAACAGGCTGTAGGATAAGACATCCAAAAAGTTGTCCTTCTCCTCTTTCAGCACTCTGTACATCGAACTCCACCAACGTCTCCAAAGCTCGCCACTCTCTAACCATTAAGGAGGCGATCGTCTCCCGAGTCTGCCTACTCAAAGCATCAGCGACCACATTAGCTTTACCAGGGTGGTATTCCAACGTGAAGTCGTAATCTTTGATCAACTCCATCCATCTGCGCTGCCTCATGTTCAACTCTTTCTGTGTGAACAAATACTTCAGACTCTTGTGATCGGAGAACAAATCAAACTTCTCACCGTAGAGATAATGTCTCCAAATCTTGAGTGCAAAAACCACTGCTGCCAACTCCAAATCATGAATAGGATAGTTCAACTCATTCGGCTTCAGCTGCCTGGATCCATAGGCTATAACTCTGTCATCTTGCATAAGTACACACCCTAATCCTTGATATGATGCGTCACTAAAGATAGTGAACTTCTCACCAGGCTTGGGTATTGCTAGTACTGGTGCGGTAGTGAGTCTCTCTTTCAACTCTAGAAAGGCTCGCTCATGCTTCTCTGTCCATTCGAATTTCAAATTCTTCTTTGTCAACCCAGTCAATGGTGCAGCTATCTTGGAGAATCCCTCAACAAATCTCCTGTAATAGCCTGCGAGTCCAAGAAAACTCCGAACTTCTGTAGGGTTGCTTGGCCTAACCCAGTTGGATACAGCATCGGTCTTGGACGAATCCACAGAAATTCCTTGAGATGACACCTTGTGTCCCAAAAATTTCACTTCTTGCAACCAGAACTCACACTTACTGAACTTGGCATACAAGTGGTGGTCCTTAAGCGTCTGCATCGTAATCCGAAGATGTTGCTCGTGTTCTTCTCTTGACTTAGAATAGATCAAAATATCATCAATAAAGACGATGACAAACTGATCTAAATAAGGCTTGAATACTCTGTTCATCAGATCCATAAACACTGCCGGGGCGTTCGTTAATCCAAACGGCATCACCAGAAATTCATAATGACCATATCGGGTTCTGAAAGCAGTCTTAGGTATGTCTTCCTTCCGTACCCTCAACTGATGATACCCCGACCTTAGGTCTATCTTGGAAAATATCGTAGCTCCTTGTAGTTGATCAAATAAATCGTCGATCCGAGGCAAAGGATACTTGTTCTTGATTGTCACTCGATTCAATTCTCTGTAGTCGATACACAGCCTGAGCGTCCCGTCCTTCTTCTTCACAAATAACACCGGTGCTCCCCAAGGCGATGTACTTGGACGTACAAAACCTAGGTTCTCGAGCTCTTGTACTTGTCCCTTTAATTCTAGCAGTTCTGTGGGGGCCATTCTGTAGGGAACCTTGGTAATTGGTACGGTACCCGGTATAAGCTCAATACAGAACTCTATACTTCTCTCGGGCGGTAATCCAGAAATGGCTTGAAATACTTCTTCGAAGTCCTTGACTACAGGTATAGATGATGCTGTCACCTCTGTACTGACGACTTCGATGTTGGCTAAACATCTTGTGAGGAACATATCTCCCGAAGGGTTACATTGAAAATCAAAGGGTTGATTCTCATTGTCGGAGAATGTAATTCTCTTCCTCGCGCAATCCAACTTCTCTGGCCCACTTTGACCTTTTCGCCTCCACCAAGCACCTTCGTCTCAGCACCCTTCGCTCCTCCAAAGATCCTTCGTCTCTTGACCCTTCGTTTGCTCCAATCTCCTTCGCCCCATTCTATCCGTCGCCGTATAACACCATTCGTTTCACCAAGACCCTTCGGTCCTATTACATCCTTCGTCTCACCTTATTCTTCGCTCCACTCAAACACTTCCATACTTACCCATCACCTTGGGATACATACTGCTTTCTCTCTCTCTCACTTGGGACTACTTCGGCTCTCACCCGAACCCGAAGCCTCTCCGGATCCTATTATCTTTATTATTATATTTTATACTCTTATCTCGCATATTGTTCCACGTGTACTAATCCAGGCTTGCGTGTTATATCTCTCTATATCTTTCACATACATCACAAAAGAACTCACACACCATGCATGTACAACTGACTCCACATGTATGTCATGAAACTTTAAAACATGAGGCAAATCACTGAATTATATAAACGACGTGCATACGGGGATTGATAGGTCGTAACACAACGTTCTAATCGTCCAAACATACCCAAATAGGATTTTATTTTAGTAAATTTCCCAAACAGAGCTTTAAAAGTCCATAAAACATCACCCAAACTGTTCCTTAACATAAAATAAGCAAAAACCAGAAACTGTCCAAAGTCGTGTGCGCGAGCCGCTCGCGCGATATGCCCATTTTCCGTTTATTATAAAAACTTTTCTTTCTGCCAGAATACAGGAAGATCGCGCGCGGGTCACTTGCGCGATCTGCCTAAATTTTGTTTTTCTTATTAAGATCTTTTCTATCTGCCTGAAACCACACGGCTCGCGCGCGCGGGCTGCTCGAGCGAGGGGTCGCTCGCGCAGGCCGCTCGCGCGATCGCGCGCGCGAGTTTTTGCAGTGGCTTCATCTTCTTCGCTGAAACTCCCCTGTTTCATAAATTAAGGGGTCTTTTGACCCATTTTCGAATTTGAAAGTTTATAAGACATGTAATATTTGGATTTCTCCGATTTTTCACAAGGATTAAGAATCCACAACTAATTTAACATGATTTCAATAGTAGCTCAAGAATTTTATGAAAAACTAAAAGATGACCAAACTAATTTTCTTATATACTTTCTCAATTGAGTAAATTGAGCCTTAATACTTTAAACATATCATCTATGATGTACAATCTTTCATAATCATCTCTAAAAACAAATTTTGGTTAAGTTTGAAAAATCCATGTTTCTAAGCTTTGAAATTCAAACATAAAATCATCAATGGAGATTTTCAAATTAAGCTATATAAACAGCAACCAAGATATGAATTACATTCATAGTGAGTTAGAAATGCTCACTGAAATTAGAGATGGAAGAAATTGTTGAGAAAGCAATAAGGATAAGAAGTTCCTTCCAAGCTTGGCTATGGTGATTGAGTTCTCTCTCTCTAAAATATTTTCTGAATAAATTCTATGTAAACTCTCTCTTCTCTCTCTGAAATTCTCTCTATATGTTCATCAAAATGTGCAGATTGTGAAGTGTGTATGAGCTTATAAAGACCTCACAATCTTGGGCTCCAAGAACTCTCAAGTTCACTCAACAAAAGGATTTATTTTCTAATTAACTAAATACTATAATACACAGATATACATACGTATATATGTTCCAACAAAATCTGAAGAGGCAAGTTTAGGTGTGTAGGGGTCAAGACAAGAATGTTGTTTGGGTAATCAAGCTTATGGCATAAGAATACACACACACACACACACACACACACACACAAAAGCATTCCCAAATAAGCCCAACCCAATGATTACTTGCCATAAATGGAAAAGTATGTGTCACATCATGATTGGAGGAGTATCCCATATTGTGGGAGATCAATGCAGCGCGGACAGTTTTGAACATAAACTGGTATTTTCGTGTCGCAGTGGTCACCCCAAAAATACAGAAAAATCACTTTAACGTAAGAAATGGTTCTCTGGTTTTATAAAAATACTGATTGAGTCAAAAGCAAACATTTCCACCATTTTGAAATACAGTTTTGAAATCTATCGCAAGCGTTGCTAAATTTTATATAATCGCAGTTTGACCCCAAAAGAATTTTAATTATGAAATGGCGCCAATAATAAGGTTTAACATATGAGAATTGTAAATTAAAATGAAATCAACAATACAGATTAAATATGGAAATTCAAATTGGATTTTAATATGTCAAATGCAAATACAAATAATTAGATGGAAATGCAGGTTATTACAACCCGGTATTTCAACAAGTATTTATACAAGAGATTCTTTATACTTCCTTTGTTTTTACTTAAGATTTTATCTTCAATCGATCGAACCTCTTTCAAGCGATCGAACATTCCTAAGTTCAAGTTATCAATCATTGTTTAAGCGATCAAAACCCTGTCGACATAAATTTATGACGAGGTCCCCACTTTAATCGATCAAACCTGACCGATCTGCTCTCGAGCGATCGAACTACCTTCGATCGATCGAACATGTAATTATCAAAATTTACAGGTTTCATGCAAAAACAGCCACCTGCACCCCCTCTTCTCTATATATACTCTATGTTCGTATGTGTGATTGTGTTTGGTAAACTTAAGAGGTTAGAGAGAGAGAGAGAGAGTTGTGAGTGTTGTGTTGATATATATACACATACATATATTATACACACACATCTATATATACACAATCTGGGGGAGAGAGAGAAGCGGAGGAAAGGAAGGAGAGAATGAGACAGAGAGAAAGATGAGACAGAGGAGCAGATAAAGAGAGGAAGAGCTGCCATGAAAGTTCAAAGTTTAAGCTTTGCTAAACGTGCCCTTAGCAACTTTCAGTGAGTCTTTACACATTGGTCTCATTTATATAATGTTTTACAAGTTTTTGGTATGTTTAGATGTATTCCACACGTCCCTTACTGTTACGAATCTATTGGAGAAGACGATTCTCGAGCGATTGAATTGATTTCAATCAATTGAAGGTTCAATCGATCGAACAGACTTTGATCGCTCAAACATTACTTTTCCTCAATCGATCGAAATAGTTTCAATTGATCGAACTTGGCAGAACATGGTTTTGTTCTTTAGTTATTATATATGAGGTTCGAATGTTCGATTCGCGATTCAAACTTCTATTATGCGATTGTGGGTTTATCCGGGATAATGTGACAACACAGATAAGTATGCTTAAGAATAATGAATTAACGTAATGATGTTAAATACTATGCGATTCATGTATGAGTTTGGTATCCGTTCATTTCATTCAGAGTAGTCAGGCCACATGGGAATTGTCATGTGTCGATAGTAGTACTAAGCGTAAGTAGGTTTGATAAGTTCTGGAAATGGTACATGGGCGGACGACTGGTCATGATATGTTTTCACATGTGGTGAATGGTTTATATCCTTAAACGAGCAGTGGGTAGGACCATGTAGTCCTAAGGTAGCCAAATGATCTATGTTATATCCTTAACGAGCGGTGGATGGTTTATATACTTAACGAGTGGTGGATGAAGATCACTGGTATACAACGATAAGTCATGGCAATAGATTTGATATACTATTGTTCAAAGCGTTGTATCCCTAACATGCGGTGGATGGTTTATATACTTAACGAGCGAGAGATGGACTAATGTCCATGATTGTGGGAGATGGTTTATATACTGGTGTCCATGATTGCGGTGGATGGTATATATCCTTAACGAGCAATGGACAGAATGATGATATGTCTATATATGTGAAACAATTGAGTCTATTCTTTTTAAGTAGGGTATGTTGATTATCGGTCTCAGGATAGAAAGAGGATAAGGGTTGATTCACGACGTTGGAATATAGAGAAGATATTATTTAGTAGCACTATATCTTATGACTTTAAAAACTTGTTATAGGTTATATCATTGACATCGTGTGAGTTTCTATTCACTCAACTCTCAATAAGCTTACGGTCGTTATTGCTTGGACATTCCCTATCCAGATTATCCTGCCCCTTTTAATGCAGATAATGGAACTTTTGATGACGGTTACTACCCTAAGAAGGAATATGCATAAGGTGGCCCCACTGATGTTCGTTACGCTGGAGAAGGCTGTTATGCTGACGAGTACCCTTACGCCGTCTGAAGATCTAAAGATAGTTTTATCTAGCTTATACTTTTGTTATTTCTGTTGAACTTTAGTTTAACGGGTACTTGGGCATATGTTGTCTCTAGACCTGTTGTGATCCTGCGGACCACACTCTGATGTTCGTAATAGTATTTTTGTTATTATATTCAGTTGTTACTGTTCCTGTTTACTTTGTGGACTAGTATTATATGGTGTGAATAATTAGTGACTTTCACTTGTCATTCCCTATGGAACTAAAAAGGAAATTTCTTTTTTCTCTATTTTTGCTGCTCTAGAGTATGACAGGGTTTTTGGTATCAAAGCTAGGTTGTGATACTTTTGTTCACTAACAAGTTCATACCATCTGATTCTAGTATTTAAAATTTTCCTGAGATGAGATATGAGTTTAAGATAAGTTCGTCTTCCTAATAATAGATAGTTTTCTTTGCAGATTAGCCTGGATCTAGATTTTCACCTGTTCATGGATGACTCTTTTGGCAAACATGTTATTCATGGTGACATTGTGGAGCCAGCCATACTAGAGATATACCAGAGCCATATTCGCCATACAGCTAATCGTTACTTGGAGGAGAGGATGTGGACTTCTCTCTATGTTGTGGGCACGACACACCTGACCGAGATACGTATAGATGTGTATCACTACGCTATGACCCAAGCATCCATATACTAGGAGATGGCTAGATTAATTCAGAGTAAGCCAGAGGTAGATGAGATTAAGTTGCAAGATTTTTTAGCAGGGCCTGTTCTACTAGAGCCTGTAGCTGCACTAGCACCGACAGTACCACCATCACTGGTATCCGACGTACCAGTTCCAGAGCCTAAGCCGATTCAGGGTGAGGAGGACCTAGAGTCAGAGGATGAGCATCCTGATGAAGATATTGATAGGGATGGAGAGGAGGAGCCTATGGACGATGAGGACCCAGTGGAGGAAGAGCCTGTAGACGACGATGATGATGATGATGAGCCGGAGGATGACTTGAAGGAGCTAGAGTATGTTTCTGCTGAGGAGCCAGAGCCAGAGGACCCCGAGGCTGTTGAGGCAGATATAGTAGTAGAGGGAGACGTGATCATGGATGTAGTGGATGGGGACGTTCCCGATGAGGAGATAGTTGTGCCAGAGATACCCATAGTGTATAAGTTATTAGCCGAACCTTTAGTACACATGGCAGCCATGGCTGATATGGTAGTAGGATGGATGGCTGAGATGCTTGGACAACCAGTTGGATTTGTTATCAGAGAGGCTGCATTAGCCGGAGCATTGGACATAGTTGATGGATTCGCTGATGTAGCCGTTGACGTCGCTAATCAAGCGATGATGGCAGAGGACATAGTTAATTAAGGACTAGGATATCGGAGTGGTAGTTAGAGATCTTGTTCCACCAGTTGAGGATGATCCACTCAAGAAGATGGATATCATTTCGGAGGATAAGACACCACTAGTAGGATCAAACACTGACGATTTTTGAGTTAGGATCTATAGGGTTTAGTTTTTGTTCATTTTATATCAGGACATGTTGTCCAAACGTGTTTTTGGGAGCTTGAAAGATAGCTATCGACCATAGCTTTGTATAAATATTACCAGTAGTAGTAGTAGTATTGTACTAGCTGACTTCAGTACTATTTTAGCCCTTGTCCCATGTGGTACATAATTTGACTAGTGTGTACTATGCAGTACATATTTTGTTATTATAGTAGTACTTTTGATATTGATGGCATGTTAAGATTGTTGTGTGTTGTTTAGTAGAACTGTTAATCCTTGTTATTTCTGGTTCTATCTTAATTTTGTTTCTGCGAGAAGACATTCAACTTATCGATAGGTCTTTTATAGGTAGCACATTATGGTGGGACCTTTGAGAAATCACCAAGCGTGTAATGGAGCACCTATTCCAGAAGAAATGGACCCATCTGGAGTTTTTAAAGCATTTATGCAGAGAATGGAACATGTAGGGGATACCTACAACCATGCTACCAATCAGCGACTTGTTCAACCCCTAGCGGCACCATTTCAGCCAAGGCAAACTGGAGATATGTTATTAGCAAATTTTTGTGGACTCTTTCCTGAAAAGTTTGATGGATTAACCAAATTTTGGAAAGCTGAGCAATGGATAAGAGAAATGGAGTCGATTTTTTAAGCATTAGAATGCAGTACACTAGAAAAGCGTCATCTTGCTATGTTTCAGGTCACCTACGCCACCGCAGATTGGTGGGAAGCTGAGCAAGCCACTATAGGGATAAATACTACAAGGATGATGCCTTGGGAGACGTTCCAAGAAAGATTTTTGGAAAAGTACTTCCCCGAAGATGAGAGAGATCAACAGGAGAAGAACTTTCTTAATCTGGTCCAAAGAAGATGGACTGTAATGGAAAACACAACATAGTTCGAACGTCTATCCCAATTTGCTCAACATATAATAGATATTCCACAGAAAAAGGTGAAGAGATTTCACCAAGGATTGAACCCCCACCTCAGACATATGATGGTTGGTCATCTAAACCAGTCATTTGAAGGGATTGTCAAATTTGCTATAGGATTGGAAAAGGATGCTTATCCCATACAGTGACAATAGATGAATCGACCCCAGTCGTTGAGGAGTTTTCAGCAATAGAGGAGTTTCCAGAATAAACCACCGAGGAATACCCAGGGTTGGAGACCTCAGGAAAATTTTCAGGGAAACAAGAGAACCTAGGAGGGAACCAGGAATCCACAACAGGGTTATTCTCGACCCCAGCAATATCGCCAGCAGGGACCCCAGTCTTAGGCCCTGTTAACAGCTCTGCCAACCAATAACGGAGGATGTTTTAACTGCAGGAAGCCTAGGAACATTACAAAGTTCTGCACAGCTTCCAGGGTTAACCACTGGATGGGTGCTAACTGCCGAAATTACAAGAAGCCAAGGCACTTGAGCAGTGATTGTCATGCACCACAAGGAGGATACTATGGGGCACCAGTTCAAGAAATTCAAGGACCCCTAGATCAAACAAGGATGAATGCTATCATCCCAGCAGAAGCAGGCTTTAATGCTGATGAGCAGCAACATTTGGAAGGTACGCTTGTACTCTTTCATAGTCCAGTTAAAGCTTTATTCAATGCTGGAGCTGTACATTCATTCATTGCTATTAAGATTGTGCGTCAGTTGGGTTTAGAACCCTAGACACTTGAGCCAGCACTTAATGTTGTGTCACCATTGGGAGTGACCATTAAGTTGGGTAATGTGTGCAAAGATTGCCCTTTGACCTTGGGAGATAGAAATTTTCCAATAGACTTAGTGGTTCTGTCAATGTCATAGTTTGACATTATCCTAGGGATAGATTGGTTGACTAAGTATGAGGCCAATTTGGACTGCCCTACTAGAATGATTGTATTTCCGATACTAGGATGACCGACGACTAGATTTCAGTATTAGTCAACGAGTGATATGTTCTTGACAAGTTATTTAGCTACGATTGGTAGTAACAGTACAGAACTCAAGATGGAGCAGATTCCTACCACACAAGACTTTCAAGATGTATTACAGGATATTAAAGGACTTCCATCGAAAAGAGAAATAGACTTCTGTGTGGAACTAGTACCTGGCACATTGCCAATATCTAAGACTCCATATAGGATGGCGCCGACTGAGATGTTGGAATTGTAGAAGCAAGTTTAGGAGCTTGAAGATTTAGGTTTTGTTCGTCTAAGTACGTCACCTTGGGGAGAACCAATTCTGTTTATGAAGAAGAAGGACGGAACACTTCGACTCTGCATAGACTACATGGAGTTGAATAAGGTTACGATCAAGAATAGGTATCCACTTTCTCGGATAGATGACCTATTCGACCAATTACAAGGATCAAGGATCTTCTTTAAGATTGATCTACGTTAAGGATATCATAAGTTATTAGTTTAACCAGAGGATGTATCGAAGCCTACATTCAGGACAAGATACGGGTATTATGAGTTTCTAGTCATGCCTTTTGGATTGACGAATGCTCTAGTAGTATTCATGGACTTGATGAATAGAGTATTCAGACCATATCTGGATAAATTCATTATAGTATTCATTGATGACATACTGATCTACTCGAAGACGGAGCAAGATCACAAAAAGCACTTACAGATTGCCTTACATATGCTTCAAGATAGTAAGTCGTATGCTAAGTTCAGTAAGTGTGAGTTTTGGCTACAGGAAGTCAAATTCTTGGGACACATTATATCTCAAGATGGTATCTTAGTGGACTCATATAAGATTGATGCAGTCTTAAGCTAGAACATACCAACCAATGCTACGAAAGTTAGAAGTTTTCTTGGTCTAGCAGGATATTACAGGAGGTTCGTAGAAGGATTTTCCAAGATAGCAGGACCATTGACAAATTTGACGGGAAAGGAGATGAAGTACAAATGGACAGACAAGCATAAGAGTGCATTTTAGTAGTTAAAGGCAAGATTGACTTCTGCACCAGTACTCGCGATACCTAAAAGTGGAGAAAGGCATGTGATCTACGGTGATGCATTGCACCAAGGACTTGGGTGTGGACTTATACAGGACGGAAATGTCATTACATATGGATCCAGACAATTGAAGGTACATGAGAAGAATTATCCTAAGCATGATATAGAATAAGCAGCAATAGTGTTTGCATTGAAGATTTGGAGACGCTATCTCTACGGAGAAAAGTTTGATCTATTTTTGATCATAAGAGCTTGAAGTATCTGTTCTCTCAGAAGGAGTTGAACATGCGACAACGAAGATGGATGGAATTGCTCAAAGACTATGACTTTTCGTGGCAATACCATCCAGGTAAAGCAAATGTCATAGCAGATGCTTTAAGTCATAAACCTTGATTTGTGATCGCTGCGTTATTAATTCGAAAATGGCAAGCATTAGAACTTTTAGCTGAATTTAATCTGTAGCTAGTGGAACCAATGGAAGGACAACATTTTGGATGTCTTATGGTACAGCCAACCTTGATCAGCCGTATCATAGAAGCTCAGCAGACGACGAAATATTTGAAGTTATGGTTCGCGAAGATGTTAGTGAAAGAACCAGAAGTTTGGAGTATTAGTACAGACAGAGCCTTACGATGTGAAGGTAAACTCTATTTACCTGACGAAGAAACTTTACTGTAGAAATTTGGAAGAGTCTCCAAACAGCGATAGGAACAACACTAAACTTGAGTTGAGCCTTTCATCTGCAGACCGATGGACAGACTAAACGAGTCAATCAAGTGATCGAAGATATGCTACGCACTTGCATTATTGATTTCGAGAGTTCTTGGGAGACACACTTACCTTTGATTGAGTTCGCCTACAATAACAGTTATCATACAAGTATAGGGATGGTGCCATTTGAGGCGTTATACAAAAGACCTTGTCGATCGCCGTTGTGTTGGCCGAAGTCGAAGATACTCAACTTATTGGGCCAGAGATGGTACGAGAAACTAGCGAGAAGATTCAGATTATACATGAGAAGATGAAGATATCTCAGACTTGACACAAGAGTTATGCTGACAAGCGATGCAAAGACTTAGAGTTTGTCGTTGGAGATCATGTGCTGCTTAAAGTTCACCTGTTCGAAGAATCGTCAGATTTGGTCAGAAGAAAGGCAAGTTATCACCGCGATTCATCGGACCGTTCGAGATTCTAGAACGTGTTGGGAAGGTTTCTTATCAACTTGCATTGCCACCGAAGATGTCAGGAGTGCACAAAGTATTCCATATCAGTATGTTGAGGAAGTGTGCTCATAACCCAGCACACGAGATCAACTTTGAAGATATTGAAGTCAACGACAACATTACATTCAATGAAGGACTTGTTCGCATTCTAGATCAAGGGATCAAGAAGCTCAGGAATAAGGAAATTCCATTAGTCAAGATCCAGTGGAAGCATCATGATGAAGGGAAAGCTTCGTGGGAGCTAGAGTCAGAGATGCGTGAGAAGTTTCTATTTTTGTTTTAACTATGTATGCCTTTGATTTCGAGGACGTATTCCTTAATGAGTGGTGGATGATGTAATACCCTGTATTTTTAATAAGTATTTATACAAGAGATTCTTTATACTTCCTTTGTTTTTACTTGAGATTTATCTTCAATCAATCGAACCTCTTTCAAGCGATCGAACATTTCTAAGTTCAAGCTATCGAAACCCTACCGACATAAATTTATGACGTGATCCCCACTTCAATCAATCAAACCTTTTTCAATCGATTGAACCTGACCGATCTGCTCTCGAGCGATCAAACTACCTTCGATCGATCGATCGAACGAACATGCAATTATCAGAATTTCCAGGTTTCACGCAAAACAGCCACCTGCACCCCCTCTTCTCTATATACACTCTGTGTTCGTGTATGTGATTGTGTTTGATAAACTTAAGAGGTTAGAGAGAGAGAGAGAGAGTTGTGAGTGTTGTGTTGATTTATATACACATACATATATTATACACACACATTTATATATATACACAGTTTGGGAGAGAGAAAGAGAGAATCAGAGGAGAGGAAGACGAGAAGGAGACACAGAGAAAGAGGAGACAGAGAGAGAGAGAGAGGAAGAGCCGCCATTAAAGTTCTGAGTTCAAGCTCTGCCAAACGCGCCCTTAGCGACTTTCAGTGAGTCTTTACTCACTTGGTCTCATTTATATAATGTTTTACAAGTTTTTGGTATGTTTAGACGTATTTAACACGTCCCTTAGATGTGTACATATTGCTGTTATGAATCTGCTGGAGAAGATGATTCTCGAGCGATTGAGTTGAGTTCAATCGATCGAACGGACTTCGATCGCTCGAACATTACTTTTTCTCAATCGATTGAAATAGTTTCAATCGATCAAACTTAGCAGAACATGGTTTTGTTCTTTAGTTATTATATATGAGGTTTGAAGGTTCGATTCATGATTCAGATTTTTACTCTGCGATTATGGGTTTATCCGGGATAATGTGACAACACAGATAAGTATGCTTAAGAATAATGAATTAACGTAATGGAGTTAAATACTATGTGGTTAATGTATGAGTTTGGTGTCCGTTCATTTCATTTAGAGTAGTCAGGCCACATGGGAATTGTCAAGTGTCAATAGTAGTATTGAGCTTAAGTAGGTTTGATAAGTTCTGGAAATGGTACGTGGGCGGACGCCTGGTCATGATATGCTTTCACATGCGGTGGATGGTTAATATCCTTAATGAGTAGTGGGCCTGACCATGTAGTTCTAAGATAGCTAGATGATCCGTATTATATCCTTAACAAGTGGTGGATGGGGATCACTTGTATACAATGATAAGTCGTGGCAATAGATTTGATATGTTGTTGTTCAAAGCGTTGTATCCCTGACATGCGGTGGATGGTTTGTATCCTTAACGAGCGGGGGATGGACTGACGTGGTGTCCATGATTACGGTGGATGGTATATATCCTTAATGAGCAATGGAAAGAATGATGGTATGTCTATATATGTGAAACGATTGAGTCTGTTCTATCTAAGCAAAGTATGTTGATTATCGGTCTCAGGATAGAAAGATGATAAGGTTTTATTCACGACGTTAGAATATAGAGAAGATATTATTTAGTAGCACTATATCTTATGACTTCAATAACATGTTGTAGGTTATATCATTGATACCGTGTGAGTTTCTATTCACTCAGCTCTTAGTAAGCTGACGGCCGTTATTGCTTGGACATTACCCGTCTAGATTATCCCGCCCCTTTTAATGCTGATAATGGGACTTTTGATGACGGCTGCTACCCTGAGGAGGAATATGCAAAAGGTGGCCCCACTGATGTCGGTTACGCTGGAGAAGGCTATTATGCTGATGAGTATCCTTACGCCAGCTGAAGATCTGAAGATAGTTTTATCTAGCTTATATTTCCGTTATTTCTGTTGAACTTTAGTTTAACGGGTACTTGGACATATGTTGTCTCTAGACCTATTGTGATCCTGTGGACCACACTCTGATGTTTGTAATAGTGTTTCTGTTATTATATTCAGTTGTTACTGTTACTGTTTACTTTATGAACTAGTACTTTGTGGTGTGGATATTTAGTGACTTTCACTTGTCATTCCTTATAAACCCAAAAAGGAAATTTATTTTTCTCTATTTTGCTGCTCCGGGGCGTGACACTAATAGTGTTTAATTTTGACTTAAACTAACAATTTTATTTTAATCACAACCAAATGGGATTGTCTCAACTTTTGTACGATACAGGATGGAGCAAGAATGGGCATAACCCTAGAGTAAAAAAGTGTTTAATGTTTGTTTAAAAGCTTTCTTGAATACGCTTCTGGATGACACGTGTGATTATTCCATTTTTTGAGAGGGAATCTGATCTTGTGTGCTAATCTTCATTGAGTTTTGCTTCACTGTGTCGCTCAAGTTTAAATCTCAAATTTGGTTCTTAAATCTTTTTAACATATGTGATAATGTTTGGTGGTATAACATAATACTATATGTGATATGAATGGGGAAAAAATTGTTAGCATTTAATTTTGGAAAACATAGCATTACTTGACATTTAAATGAACTGATCATGGCGACAAAACCTAAACCACAAGTTTCCAACTAGTTGCTTTCGTGTCTATCTAAAAAGATAATTTTACTATATTTGTTGTATATATTGATTTCAAGAAATGAGAAGTGCCATGATCATATGTTGTCACATGATTTCTTATGTAAATAAATATCATTAATAACAGTTAGTAAAAGTTAAAATATCATGTGATTAAATTGAATAAACAACATAATTAAGCAATCTTCATCTTCTCAACATTCTTCGTTGTTTACTTATATAATTTAACGACTATTATTGTTTTAGTAAAAATTTTTCCTCTTTTTGTAGTGTACTCTTATTTGTATCCTATGTAAGACTTTAATTGATAAAACTATAATGTGGAAAATAACTTTAACTGCTAGGATCTTGAATATAATACATCTTAAGAAATCAAATATAAATTTCACATACCGTTATTCGCCATTGATATTGGTAGAGATAGAATTGGAACCCCTTAGATGGACTTTACTCTAGGCTTCTCCTTCTTCTTTCTATCTCTCAGTTATTACACCCTTATTTCTATAATTGATTGAGGTTAACTTTCAAGGGGTAGGGTGTATCTTTTATGGAGGAGAGCAGAGGGCCTATTAATGACTGTCATAAAGACGGTCTTGGAATACATAATGACTTTCATAATTACTGAATATGAAAAGTCTCTTATTTAATAACTATTGAAAGATGAACTATTCAATCATTAGTTCTCTCAACAATTAATAACGCATATCTTATATATATATACATATATATATATATATATTAATTGGGACAATCTTCTATTGGCTAAATAGTTAGTGGAGTCCAACTAACATAGAAGGCTAGTGGGCCACATTTAATAGGACTTCCAAAAGTCACATAGGAATTTACATCATATTCATAAATTTGAAGTCATGTTTGTTTTATTTCAAAATTTAGCAAATTTTATTTTCTACCAAAGTTCGGTGCAATGTATAAGTTTAGGACTAGTATCCTATAAAAATCAAATGCATGTGTTAAAGTGATTTGTATCGTCTATATAATAGTTTTTTGGGGAATTAATATAATTTTCTTTTGATTAAACTCATTTAATGTCAAAATCATCAAATGAGCAAAGAAGCCATGCCACACAAGCTAAAAATTATGAGTGATGCTATGCTTCAAAATTTAAATTTCAAATTAATTCCGAGTGATTTGTTAATTGGCCCACATGTAGTGTTATCTCATACCACAAACCACTGCCACAACGAGTGATAAAGTTATTAGAAATAGTTGAGAACAAGATTTAGGATGTAAATTTGAAAAACATAATAACCAAACCAAACCAAACCAAGCCTTTAGTCCCAATCAATTGGGGTCGGCTGTATGAATCCCTTTTCTCCATTCTGCACGATCAAGAGCTATATGCTCATTTAAATTATATATATTCATATCTTGTTGCACTACATATTCCCAAGTCAGTCTAGGTCTGCCTCTCCCTCTAACCATTCCAGACACTACGATCTTATCACTCTTTCGCACAGGTGCATCTACAGGTCTTCGTTACACATGGCCGAACCATCTAAGTCTATTCTCCCTCAACTTATCCTCAATATGTGTCATTCCTACAGTCTCTCGGATGTACTCATTTCTAATTCTATCTTTCCTAGTCTTACCACACATCCATCTTAGCATCCTCATCTCCTTTACACTCACTTTGCTAATGTGTTGTTTCTTAGTTGCCCAACACTCTGTCCCGTAGAGCATACCTGGTCTAATAGCTGTCCTATAAAATTTTCCTTTCAATTTTGCTGGTATTCTTTGGTCACATAATACTCCAAAAGCACTCCTCCACTTAAGCCAGCCCACTTTAATTCTATGGGTCACGTCATCACCAATCTCTCCGTCTCTACTGATCATTGAACCTAGATAGCGAAAGTGCTCCCTCTTTGTGATCTCCTGATCTTTTATCTTCACTGCTTCATTGTCTCTACTTCCACTGTTGCTAAAAGTACAATCCATGTATTCTGTTTTTGTCCTACTTATCTTTATCCCCTTAGTCTCCAGTGCTTCTCTCCAAGCTTCTAGTTTAGTGTTGAGTCCCCTTTTAGTCTCATCAACCAACATAATATCATCTGCGAACAACATACACCATGGGACCTCATCTTGAATGTGTCTTACTTGTTGTAACTCGATTGTATATGTGTTGTGCAATGGGCACCCAAATTCACTCATCCAAGATAATTAACATGAAACCAATAGCAATAGCAAGATAATACACACATACACACACAACAATAATCAACATAAGACAAGATTTCATGTGGTTCACGCAATCGGGCTAATCCAAAACCACAAATAACGAATACTCTTTTGTCGATAAAGATTACAAGCCATTCTTTGAAGACATCACACATATGAATGCGCTCACATTGCACTTCTGAGTCCTCTCACACGTGAATGGACATTTATATTCTAACACACCTAAAATAAAGCCACTATCCGAGCTAACCACTTCACCTGAGCTTCTCCGCATGAGGACACACTAATTACTCTCTCCATCACCTATCAGGATTCACCGGTTACTAGGGCTATTTAAAATAACCGGAGGACTGAACCGCCCGCCCAAAACCGACTGGCCCGATCGATTTTGGTCAGTGTAGTCTTCTTTCTGTCACACGCCGACGTAGCATAAATCAGGAAAGCATTTAATTCCCTTTATGGACTCGTAGGTCGTGACAAGTGAGAGTGACCAATTGTCTGTGCAGCAAATAACTTAAATAGCATGTCTAAAAAAAAGATTACTAAATAAACATAAACCTTCAAAATTGAAACTTGCTAAACTATTACATCAGTCATTATCTTAGGCACAAGCCGCCTTATTCAAATTCTAACATAGAGTCTATTACATCTCTGAAAAGTAGAACATAAAGGAATATAAAACAACCTCCTGAAAAGTCTCTTGCCTTTAACTAGCATAGTTGAAATACCCTGGCTGCTCCTGACCTGAAAAATCTGGACATAGAGTCCAGGACGCATCGACGCCGTCAGCTTATGCAAGCTGGTGAGCAAAAATAAACATGTACTTGCAATGTATATATAAGCATATAAAACAACGGTACAATTTACACTTTAAAAGCAATATATTCAAGGTCCCAACTTCAACATAAATCACAGGGGGAGGGGGGGTGAAAGAAGCAATAAATATGAAATTGTGCATGAACAATGTTTCATCTCATCTTTTTAACTCTTTTCTCTTGACAACCTCGATTCAACCATCCCAAGACCTCAGATACCAGGAATAATATCCGCTCAGTACCTAGGTCGCACCACACATCGCCGCCTTGGATACCTAGAATAATATCCGATCAATATCCAAATCATACACCATACCATAGCTTTGGATACCAGGAATAATATCCGCTCGATATCCGAAACGCACGCCTCAAATACCAGGAATAATATCCGATCAATATCTGAATCATACAATACTGTCGCCTCCAATGCCAGGAATAATATCTGCTTGATATTGGAGTCATACACCATGCTATCGCCTCAGATACCATGAATAATATTCGCTCGATATCTAGGTCGATCACAACACATCGTCGCCTTAGATACCAGGAATAATATTCGATCGATATCCAAGTCGTACACCATACCATCGCTTCGGATACCATGAATAATATCCGCTCGATATTCGAAACGCGCGCCTCAAATACCAGGAATAATATCCAATCGATATCTGAGTCGTACAATACTGTCGCCTCCAATACCAGGAATAATATCCGCTTGATATTGGAGTCACACACCATGCTATCGCCTCATATACTAGGAATAATATCCGCTCGATATTTGGGTCGATCATAACACATCGTCGCCTTGGATACCAGGAATAGTATCTGATCGATATCCAAGTCATACTCCATACCATCGCTTCGGATACCAGGAATAATATTCGCTCGATATCCGAAACGAGCGCCTTAGATACCAGGAATAATATCTGATCGATATTTGAGTCGTACAACACATCGCCGCTCTTTACTCTTTTCACGCTTTCTCACACACCATGCATGTCGACTCAACCTCGACCCTATCAAGCATGTCAATGTTCATGAATCGTAACATCAATTATTAAGTACATATCAGAATACCCGTACGAATGTAAATTTCAGTCTTAATCATCTTTATTAAATCTAATTCTTAAGAGTGAGCCTTTAAAACAGTATATCTGTCAAACAGTTCCTTGAAAACTTCTAAAACCTTTTCCAAATAGTCCCTTATACAAAAATACATAAATTACCAAAAACATGCCATGTCGAGCTAGCCGACCGCGCGAGTGAGGGGTTGCGCGTGCGATCAGGCCTTTTTCGTAAAATCTATTAAAAATTCCTTTTCTGCCCAAAACTACACAGATTGCGCAAGCGACGGGTCGCACTAGTAGGTTGCGCATAAGCTTCATCTTCTTCATTTTTCCTCTATTTTCAATTTTAAAACTGAAAATATACCCATATATGAGTTCTATTCCAAACATGTCATATAATATATGGATCTCTTCAATTTTCTACGTAGATTAAGAATACACAATCGAATTAAACTAATATGAATTATACCTCTCAATTTTTGTGGTTAAAGTATGAGTGACAAAACTTCAATTCAACAATACGTTGCGATACGAATGAATTACTCCGTAGGATTCGAACCGCAACTTATTGGGATAAAGATCTTTCATTCCCAATTCACGGAATTGATTTTGATTAAGTTTTGTAAAACTCCAATTTTTAAAGCTTCAATGGTGTATGTATATATATACATACATACCCATATATATACTGAAATATACATATATAAACATTGGGGGTGAGTTTATAATACTCACTGAGGGATAATTGGACAGAAATTAAAGGCCGAGACTTTTCGTCAAAATTCCGTCGTTTAGAGTTCTTGTTCTTCCTTTCTTGATATATATATATACCTATGTATGTGTATGTGTATATATATATATATAATCTGTGTGTGTGTGTGTGTGTTTATGTTTTTGAGAGAACAAGAGAGAATGAGATAGAGATTGAAAGAATTGAGAGGGAATGAGAGTCTGTGAAAGTTTTGAGAGATATACACATAACTATATAATGTTAAATATATTTGGAGCCCAAGCAATTCCCAAGAATTTCGCAGTGTGGTTGAGCTCACATGCTCCCGCACCTATATCGCGATATAACCGCAGCTTAAAATATAAATTGGTATTATATGGATGTAGTAAAATATAGATAAACATATTAGTGTAGGAAATAAATTCCAGTTTATTCAAAAATATAGATATTGTTTTCAAAACCATAGAAAAGATTCTTTATATTTATGAAAATTACGATTTGACCCCAAATAAATATTATAAATAGAAATTAAAAAGAAATGCTCATTTATTGATGAAAAAGAAAATATAGGGTGTTACACCTTCGGTCAATCCTCGATTTAGTGTTCTTAAAAAAAATCATTGTCGGTCCAGTGG
Organism: Hydrangea macrophylla; assembly: GCA_033977485.1. Lineage (NCBI taxonomy): Eukaryota > Viridiplantae > Streptophyta > Magnoliopsida > Cornales > Hydrangeaceae > Hydrangea > Hydrangea macrophylla. Next base: position 31,931,637 of record CM066999.1, on the reverse strand, counting down.
CCAGTTGCCTTTGATTTAAAACCGACATGGACCGAATTTACCGATCTATTAATACGTTCTAAATAATACTAGGTTTTTCTCTCTCATCTCACGATCCCTCTCAGTCGTCCTCTCTCAATCTCTCGATCCCTCTACTCTATGAATCTTTATATCCCCCTCTCAATCTCTAGATCCCTCTTTCTAGCTCGAATCACATAGAAACCCTAACCCTTCAAGTTGAAGAAAAAAAATAGAAGGAAAGGCGACTCATACCCACCGGAGTGGCGACCCCATACACCATTGAACTATAACCAAAGTGTATTGGAGGTGTACCTACGAGTCTTTAAACTCTATTTCTAAGGTAAATGGCATCTGATTGGTATTATTTGTGTTAGTTCACGTGGATCGGGACCAAACAGACGGTCCAGATTGTATTCTGTTTTCGGGCTTCGTTCTCTCACCTTAGACATCCAATTTAGGCTTATGATATATCGTTGGAAAGGTATGGATGTCTAGTTTGCAATGTTTTTGGTTTCATTGAAAGATGATTTGTAGATTTTGAGTTATGGTAAAAAAAAAAGTGTGGCTGACTCTGAAAATGAACTACCCAGTGAAGCGTAGAAGAATGATTTTGGAACAAAAATTCTCCTAGGAGGTTTTTGGCCAATGTGAAGGCTTAGGGAATTGTTTTGGCCAACATCAACTGATGACATTGTTAGACGAATCTCCCCTTAAATACTAAGTAAAAGCACAATCTTTTAAAAGTTTCTAGATCTAGTCGACTAATCGGGAGTCCGGTCGATTGTTATCTAGTGTAATTCCCTGTATTTTCAATATTTATTTAATCCAGAAAGATTTTATATACTTCCCTTGTTCATACTTAAAATTCTATCTTCAACTTATCGAAGTTCTTTCAAGCGATTGAACATTCTAACATTCAAACGATTGAACATTGTTCAATCGATCAAAACCCTACCGACATGAATTTATGGCATGGTCCCTACTTTAATCGATCAACCCCTTTTCAATTGATCAAAATTGACCAATTTGCTCTCGAGCGATCGAACACATTTTGATTGATTGATCATGTAATTATCAGAATTTCCAGGTTTCCTGCAAACATGGCCATCTGTCCACCCCCCCCCCTCTATATAAACCTTTTGCTCGTGTGTGTATAAGGTTTGCTGAACCTTAGAGAGTTTGAGAGAGTGTGTGCTTGTGTTTGGTATATATATACACACACATATATATTATACACACACATCTATATATTTATAGCCAGGGAGAGAAAGAAGCAGAGGAAGAGAGCAGAAGGAAGAAGAAGAAGAATGAGACAAAAAGAGAGAGAGAGAGAGAGAGAGAGAGAGAGAGATAAAGGCAGAGAAGAGAGAGAATGAGGAGGCCACCATTGAAGCTCAAAGCTTGAAGCTCAAGCCAAACACACCCTAAGTGAGTTTTTACTTACTTGGTTTCATTATTATAATGTTTACAAGCTTTTGGTGATGTTTAGATGTAGTAATCACATCCGTAAGACGTTTATATTTGCTATTTTACGAATCTGGTGGAGAAGACGACTCTCGAGCGATTGAACTGAGTTCAATCGATCGAAGCAACATCGATCGCTCGAACATTACTTTTCCTCAATCGATCAAGATTGGCAGAACATGGATTATTTCTTTTGTTTATTATATATGAGGTTCGACTATTCAATTTTCGATTTGGACTTTTATTATGCAATTATGGGTTAATCAGGGATAATGTGACAACTGATCGAGAGAGAACAAATCCTAATTACACGCCTTAATTTATATTTGTTAGTACTTTTTATCCTATTTTGTGTATTTTTACTTTGATTTCCATTTTCTGTCAAGATTTGGAAAAAAGCAAGGATCCAGGCTAAATAAGGAGAAAAAACAGACTAAAAGATGCAGAAAAAGGCACCTCGCTCAAGGGGCCCTCTCGAGCGACCTCCCAGAATCGCGCTCGCATAGCCCACTCGCGCGACCTATGTATAAACCAAAGATGTGTATTTCAGTGTATTGAAGATTCCTACGCGAACGAAACTGCCTAATTATGTCCCAATTGTAAAATATAGCAGTTTTAGTGCGTATAGGTTTAGGAAAGCTTCCAAACTTGCTCCAAATCTATATATACCTTATTATAATTCAATTTTGGGGTTACACACCATTACACACCATAATACACATCAATATACAGCTAAACTCCAGCCATTAAATAGAGGAAAGCAAGGAGAAGAAGAATAAGACCAAGGATTTCCATGGCCTCCTCCATCAAGCTCTTGGCGTTCATCGCTTCTATGGCCAACTAAACCCTAGCCAAGTAATAGGGAGTTATTTATGATTTTTCTTTTAGTTTTATTATGTATGGATGATGATTACATGTTCAGAGGAATTTAAATAATAAAATCATACTTCTATTAATTAAATCATTACTTTTAAAGTTTATTCTTGTCTTAGATCTATTTTGGATGTGATGTGCTCAATGATTTATATTTGCTGTGCTTGTATGGATTATGTACATGTAATGGTGCTTAATTGAGTTGTGATATCAAGTAGCCGAATAGTTCATGCCTAGGAAAGACGGATTATGCCGTAACCCTAGTTTAGTGTGAGATAATCCGTGCCAACCAAAGATGAATTATGTTGGTGCTTGAATCGTAGTTATCTTCTTGACAGAGGAATTGTGTAATAACCTGCATTTCCATTTAATTCCAAATTTCATTTTCATATTTAATTGGAAATTGCATTGTCCATATTTAATTTAATTGTAATCGCATTGGCATATTTAAATTCTATTAGCATTGTCTGCTTTTATTTTATTTTATTTTTTTTTCAGTCACTTGTTTGGAATATTTATTTCTTATCTAATTCATATTCAAAATTCTTTTGGGGTCAAATTGGAATTTTACAAAAGTTAGTAATACCTGTGTGGATTTCAAAATCTGTATTCCAAAACGGTGAAAGTAACTCCTACTGACTCGATCAGTATTTTTATGAAACCAGAAAATCAATTCTTACGTTAAAATGGAATCCCTGTATTTTTGTGGTGACCACCGCGCCCCGAAAATACCAGTTTATGTTCAAAACTGTCCATGTTGTGTTTAATTTCCCCAGATTTTGGAAGTGACTGATTTAGACATTTACTTTATTTCCAATTATGGCAACTCATCATTGTCTTGTACCTTGTTTGGGAATGCTTAGTGTATATATGTATTCCTAAGGTCATAAGTTGTTTTTCCCAAACAACCCAATTGACCCCTACTAACCTATAACACCCTTTCAATCCTTCTACAGTTGAATTATATACATTCACGTATGAATTTAGTTATAGAAAAACCATGTTTAGGCTATGCATTCTTTAGTTATCCTAACTAAGTTAGAATTAAGAGTAATGGAAGAGTAAACTTGAAACAACTTGGGCACCAAGTTGTAGTTTTATTATTTATAACTCACAAGCTGCACAATTGCCATTACACAACTGAATTTCAGAACATTAGAGAGAATACAGAGAGTTCTACAGATTTTATTTTAGAGAGAGAGGAGCTCAATCACCATAACTTGCAAAGCTTTGATTTGGATTTCTTATTTGCTTATTCTTTCTCAACAAACCCTTCATTCTTGAACTCAGTGAGTATTCCAAACTCACTCCAAATGTAAACTTATGCTTGTTTACTGTGTTAATTTTGTGTTCTTGTTTAACTCCATGAAAATTTCACGTTGAAGTTCATAACTTGAAAAAAATGGAGATTTTCCAAACTCAATCAAAATAAGTTTTTAGAGATGATTTAGGGAGATTGGGGTCCCTAGATGCTACTGTTAAAGTTTTGGAGCCCAATTTGTTCACATAAGAAAGTATATAAGAAAATAAGTTTTGACATATTTTAGTTTTTCATAAAATTGGAGAGCTATAGTTTCAATTATGTTAAATTGATTGCATACTTGGAATCCTTGTTGAAAAACAAAGAAATCCATATATGATAGGACATATATGCTAATAGAATTGAAAATGGGTCATTTTGACCCCTTAAAACTGAAACAGAGGAAGTCTGGGGAAGAAGACGAAGCCTCAGTGAAAGGTCGCGCCACGACCGCGCGCGCGAGGATCGCGCGAGCGGCCCGCGCGAGCGACCCTCGCTCGAGCGGCTCGCGCGCGCGATTCCCCTGTACCTTGGCCGTTGGAAGAGTTTTTGTAAAGGAAAAATGAAAATCGGCCAAATCGCGCGAGCGGACCGCGCGAGCGAATTATCGCGCGAGCGATCCGCGCGCGCGAGGTTGGCTTCCCCAGGCAGATGGAAAAGTTTATAAAAGAAAAAGGAAATCGGCCAGATCGCGCGAGCGGCCCGCGCGAGCGACCTTTCGCGCGAGCGGCCCGCGCGCGCGATTTCCGGCAGTTTGTGTTTTTTGTTGTTTTGTGCTAAGGGACTGTTTGGATGAAATTCATATACTGTTAAGGTTCTGTTTGGGTAGTTTATTTAAAACAGAACCCCAATTATTCATGTTTGAACGAGTTGGACGTTGTGATTTGACTTATCAATTCCCGTACTTGCGTTGTGCCTTTAATTCAGTAAAGTGCTTTATGTTTTAGAGTTTCATGACATTCATGTGGGTCAGTGGTACATGCATGTGGGTGACAGTCAGTGTGGAAAGAGTAATGGTTAGTGTGGAAAAGAGTATGAGTTGTGGTTGTGGTTGTGGTTGTGGTTGTGATTGTGGTTGTGGTTGTGATTGTGATTGTGATTGAGATTGCGGTGGTGATTGTAGTTGAGATTGTGGCGTGGGTATCTTTGAAATGCGACGGTGGCAAATATGGACACTCCCTGACGCCCATGGAAGCGTTAAAGTGTGTTGAAGCCGAACTCGGACACTCACTGGCACCCATGGAAGTGCTAAAGTGTGGCCTACGGACACTCCCTGATAACTCAAGTCTGGATACTGTGTGAGGGGTTGCCCCGGTATTTGCATGGCGGTTAGGGTATTCAAAGTGTGAGGCATTGGACACTCCCTGGTACCCCGGACCAAAGTGTGAGGCAAACTGGACACTCCCTGGCGCCCCGTTGCTAAAGTGTGGCTATCTGAGTATTTCAAAGATACAGGAGTAAGATAGAGGGTTGTTGTGGGGTCTGTCGAGAGAAAAGAGTCGGTAAGATGAGTGGGGTGCATTATTTCATACACGAGCATGTGTTTTAATGAATGAACAACTTTTAATATATTCCTCGTGGTGCTCTAAAATGAATTCTTTTTATGATCAAACTATTGATTTTGTAAATTGAAAATGGAAAAAGGTAAATGGGTATGATTTACATTCAAAGTCATGTTTTTAATACTCACCAGCTTCTTGAAGCTGACGACGTTGATGCGTCCTGGACATTCGTGTTCAGGCTTTTCAGGTTACAATCAGGAGGAATCATACGACTATGCTAATTGAGAATGGCTGCATCTGGAATAAAGAAACTGTTCATTTTATGCATTAAATTTAGTTGTTTGAGTTTTAAACTGTTTTGCTGTTAAGGATGACTGTAATAGACTTTAAGATATTATTTTATTTTCAAGGCGGTCTGTGCCTTAGTTGACCCCGGTTTATAAGATGTAATAAGATAGAAAATTTTTGTAAGCCTTGATTGCTTTACTCTGATTATTATGTTTTATTGTCTGACGTTTGGGACGGAATCGATCCTTCAAACTGTCGCGACCTACGGGTCCATAAAGGAAATTAAACGCTTTCCTTATTTATGCTACGTCGGGGCGTGACAAATTGGGCTTGTAGCTACAATTCTCCATTATCATCTAATGTAATAAGCTAATTGAATGCATAAATACCCTTATTATGAAGCTAGTGGTGGATTTGCAATCCTAAGTTTACTTTAAATATCGTTTACAACAACTTTTAAATTACTTTCATAGTTTAGATTTACTTTTATTGTTGTTAGTTTAATTAAAATAAAAATCAAAGTTCCGTTTTCCTAATTAACTAGATTTAATTTTAAAAGTAAAGTGCTTTAGTATTTCAATCTCTGTGGGTTCGACCTTTACTTCTACACTCCAAATCTTTTAAAGTAGAGTATACTTTTTATCTTGATTTTGACAAGATCAACAACCAAGATAAGTATGCTTAAGAATAATGGGTTAACGTAATAACATTAGATACAAAAGTTAAGTAGGTTTGATGCAAAAGAATAATGGGTTAACGTAATAACACTGCAGTTAATGTATGATTTCGATATCCGTTCATTTCAATCAGAGTAGTCAGGCCACATGGGGTTGTCATGTTTCAGTAGCAGTATAAACGTTAAGTAGGTTTGATAAGTTCTGGGAATGGTACGTGGGAGGACGCCTGGCCATGATATGCTTTCACATGTGGTGGATGATTTATATCCTTAATGAGCAGTAGGCAGGACCATGTAGTCCTAAGATAGCCAGATGATCCATGTTATATCCTTAACGAGTGGTGGATGGTTTATATCCTTAACGAGCGGTGGATGTGGATCACTGGTATACAACGATGAGTTGTGGCAAATAGATTTGATATGCTGTTGTTCGAAGCATCATATCCCTGACATGCAGTGGATGATTTATATCCTTAACAAGCGGGGGATGAACTGACGTGGTGTCCATGACATGTGGTGGATGGTTTATATCCTTAACGAGCAATGGACAGAATAATGGTATGTCTACATATGTGAAACGATTGAATCTATTCTTTCTAAGCAGAGCATGTTGATTATCGGTCTCAGAATAAAAGACGATAAGGGTAGATTTGCGACATTGGAATACAGAGAAGATATTATGTAGTAGAACTATATCTTATGACTCCAATAACTTGTTATATATTATATCATCAATACCCTGTGAGTTTCTATTCACTCAGCTCTTAGTAAGTTGACGATCGTTATTGCCTGGACATTTCCCATCCAGACTACCCTATCTTTAATAATACAGGTGATGGAACTTATGATAAAGGCTACTACCTGGAGGGAGATTATGTAGAAGGTGGCCCCACTAATGCCGGTTATGCCGAAGGAGGCTGTTATGATGACGACTATCCTTACGCCAACTGAAGATTTGAAGATAGTTATATGTAGTTTATATTTCTGTTATTTCTGTTGAACTTATAATTAATGGGTACTTGGGCATATGTTGTCTCTAGACCTATTATGATCTTGAGGACCACTCTGATATTTGTGATTTATAAAATCATATTATATGCAGTTATCTTACTGTTCCTATTTGTATTATAGACTAGTATTGTATGGTATGGAAAATTTAGTTGAGGATATGGATATCGACGAGATGATCGTTGAGGATTGGGATATAGGAGTAGTAGTTGGAGGACTTGCTACGCCAGTGGAAGATGACCCACCGGTAGAGATGGACATTATATCAAATGATGAGGCACCACCAGCAAGGTCAGACGCTGATGATTTTTGAGTCAGGATCTACAGGGTTTAGTTGTTGTTAGTTTTCTATCAGGACATGTTGTCCATGTGATTTTTTGGGAGTTTGAGAGATAGCTATTTGACCATAGCTTTGTATGATAGTATTGTAAATAGCTGACCTTAGTGCTATTTTAGCTCTTGTCCCATGTGGTACACAGTTTGACTAGTGTGTACTGTGTGGTACATCTTTTGATATATATATATATATATACGAGCAATATTTTTGTTATGAATTATGGTGTATTTGAGTTTGTGATATACTGGTTAGTAGAACAATTAATTCTTATTGCTTCTAGTTCTATCTTGATTTTGTTTCTACGAGAAGACATTCAACTTATCGATAGGTATTTTGTAGGTGCACTCCCCTAGCATACTATGGTAGGACCTTTGAGAAATCACCAAGCGCAAATTAAGCACCTATTCCGAAGAAAATGGACCAATACGGAGTTTTTGAAGCATTTATGCAAAGGATGGAACATGTGCAGACACCCAATTTTGACCAAACGTCGAATTTAGGAGAGTGTCACCTCCAAGTCCAATGATGATAATGACCGAAAGATTTGAAGTATTCCAAGCTCTTCAGAAAGTTCTCCAAACGCGATAAAATTTCACAGAAAGAAGAAAATACCACGTATTTAGGGGAATTTAGGTATAAAACACCATTTTTGGAAAATATCTTCAAAAATAAGTTTCTTTAAGAAAAAAAGGAAGAAAAGAAAAGACCTAAAAAGGGAAGTTCAACAGAAAATGGCATACGACAGTATTCCGCGGCACTCAGTGAGTGCCGAACGGCATTAAGTGAGTGCCGGCCCGGCATTTACTGAGTGCCGCCGACATTTTTTGACTGTCGTTTGCTTTTAAAGTCCGTATTTTGTGATACAATACGTATATGTATGCGAATAGAAACAAAAAACTGATAAAGTAAGGTTGATGAAAATACGGCAATCAATAATTTGGCGCGGCACTTACTGAGATGCCGCGCGGCAGTCACGGAGTGCCGCGGCGGCATCCACGGACTACCGCAGATGACTTTTGACTGCCGCCCTGGGCAGCAGTCTGTCTAATTTCAATAAGTACGTATTGTACCACCAAATGAGACATTTACACCTGTCTTTTACTCCGAATTCACTGAAAATACTTGGTAATTTTGTCTATAAAAGAGGGAGGATCTTCCTTGAGGAGAGAGGAGAGACATACAACACAATACACAAGAGATAACCACCACTACACTAACATATTTTGGAGAAAGAAAAGAGAGAGTTTTGGAGAGCTTGAAGAAGAGTTTGGAAGATCTTCAAAGGAGAGAAACTTTGAGGATAGTTTGGAGGTGATCCTCTAACCATAAATTGTTTATTTACATTCTTTCTTTGGAATCTCTAATCTTCAAACTATTTTTATTTTCTTTGCTCCATTTCTTTTGTTGATCATTTTTTTCTTTCTTGAGACTCTTAGAGATTCTCAATATCTCTCTTGAAATCACTTGAACATGATCTTTTGAATCCCATGTAAGCTTGTGCTTCACATGGGAATCAAAGTTTGATCATCACTTCATTTCATAAGCAAATAGATGGATCCAAGTCCATACTCATGACTTGGATCCTCTAAACTTGATGTTTCATGGAATCCTTTCTATTTTCCTTTGATACTCATGAGTATTAGTCATGTCTTCATCTCCAATGACCATCAAATGGTAGGAGAAAGTGGTTTTGAGTCTAAGCCCATCCCCATGGTTTAGATTCCTTATCTTGAGATTTCATGAAGTCCCTTCATACTTCACTTGAAACCTATAAATATAAAGGTCTTTAGTCTCCAATGACCATCAAATGGTAGGAGAAGATGGCTTAGTTTAAGTCCAACTTCACGGTTCAATAGTTGGAGTTAACAAATAAAAGTTAAACTTGACAAATGAAAACACTGAGTTCACAAACTGTTTTTGATCAAAGATTTTTAGTTCGAAATCTAACCGTCGGAATCAAGTAAAACCAACGGGAAAGTGTCAATAACACAATATTCTACCACTGTAATTTTTGTTTTAAGGTGGTTTCATGTCTAAAGTGGTTTGGTTATGAGTTTTGTAAGGTCACTACAATCTGTCCAGAGTTTCAGCACGGTAACACTCTTTTGAAATAAGTAAACCAATGCTTTAATAAAGTGTTTGTGACCCAAAATAATTTTTTCTAAGTAGATTAATGTGTTAGGAAGTCACCCTAAAAAGAACAAAGCATTTCTGATCTTTTTGCTATTTTAAAAAAATCGTGCAAGAACTCGGGACAGAAGGTTGTAGAATGCTGAGTGATGTCTGGTTTTTGTCCAATTCCCGGAGATCCGACCGTTGGAACTTTGATTTTCTTTTTGGGATATAAAATAGACTCACAGAGACATATCATGTCCAAAATTCATCAAGATCAAACCACGGGAACCACGTTTTCTCATTTTTTTTAAGTTATGATCTGCTCTCAGCAATTTCCAGAATTCTACAATAGTTTTCATCAATCTTGTGAATAATGGCTTAGATGAACTTTTCATGAGTCAAAGTTCAAACCATGTTTCAATAATGATTAGTTAAGCTTGAATTCAAAGTTTAAGTGAACCAAACCATTGAGTATTTCATAATTCATTCTTGCTCATGACATATTCATCCGTATGGATCGACTCTTGTAGTTAGGATTTATTTGTTTTAGATTTAATTATATTCTATAGATTTAAGCTAGAAATCTAGGATTATTATTTAAGATCCAACTTTACATTTTGTATATCATGTGGACTAACTCATTGTTTTGTAGCGCATTTGAGGTACAATTTCGCATCTTTTCTCTAGTTTATTATATTTGTTGATTTTATTGATTTTCGACTCCATGCGCGACACCTTAGACTAGGTCTTGCCTTATGTGATTAGAGACTCCATACGTGATTAGAGACTCTTTCTAGGATTTTCTTTTGTTTGAATGCATTGCACGTTTAATATCGCTGCTAGATCCCGGGTAAGTTCTCTTGTTCCCTATTGCATATCATATTGCCTGCTACTTGACTTATGTGGTTTTTTTGAATGATATTTTATCAATTGCAATTTTACACCCCTTTAGACATGCTTTTGTGATGTATATCTATATATATATATATATGTATTAGTCGAGGGCATTCTCAGATAATTAATTCGATTAAAAGGATGTTGAGTAGAGACCTATCGCAAGATAGGATGAGAGAGGGTGCTTTAGTCCGACGGTCTCCTTCCTCTCTCATTCCATAATCCCCGGACCTAGTTAATCTCTGGTTTCTAAAAGATCAGTTTGCTTTGAAAATGGTTTCTTAATTTTCTTTTTAAAAATTAAGTGGTGACTCATTTGTTTTGAATTTGAAGTTTTGAAAAAGAATTTTAAAAGAAAAGCTGTGGGTAGAAAGAAAACTGCGATATCCACAACATGTAGGGAATAGCTACAACCACGCTACAAATCAATGACCTGTTCAACCCCCAGCGGCACCGTTTCAGCCAAGGCAAACAGGGGACAAACTACTAGTAAATTTCTGTGGATTACATCCCAAGAAGTTTGATGGGTTAACAGAACCATGGAAAGCCAAACAATGGATAAGAGAAATGAAATTAATCTTTGAAGCATTAGAATGTAGTGAACAGGAGAAGCGCCCTCTTGCTACGTTCCAGCTCACCTATGCCACCGCAGATTGGTGGGAAGCTGAACGAGCTACTATTGGGATAAATGCTAGAAGAATGATGCCTTGGGAAACATTCGAAGGACGATTTATGGAAAAGTATTTTCCAGAAGATGAGAGGGACCAACAAGAGAGGAACTTTCTCAATTTGGTCCAAAGAGGATGGACTGTGCGAGAATACACAACTCAGTTCGAGCGTCTATCCTGATTTGCCCAACATATGATAGATACTCCATAGAAGAAGGTGAAGAGATTTCACCAAGGATTGAACCCCACCTTAGATATATGATGGTTGGCCATCTAAATCAGTCGTTTGAGGAGATTATCAGATTTGCTGTAGGATTAGAAAAGGATGCTTATCCAGCACAGCGACAACAGATGAATCGACCCCAGCTATCGAGGAACTTCCAATAGAAGAATTTCATAACCAACCACAGAGAAATACCCAGAGTTGGAAATCTTAGGGAATTTTCAAGGGAACAAGAGAACGTGGGATGGAACTAGGAAGCCTCAGTCAAGCTATCCTCGACCCTAGCTATATCAACTGCGGGGATCACAACCTCAGGCACTGCTGACGACTACCCTTATGCCATATAAAGAACTGAAGATAGTTATATCTAGTTTGCATTTCTATTGTTTTTGTTGAAATTATAGTAACGGGTACTTGGGCATATGTTGTCTCCAGACCTGTTGTGATCTTAAGGACCACTATGAAGTTTTTGATTTATAAAATCATATTATATGCAGTTATCTTACTGTTCCTGTTTATATTGTGGACTAGTACTGTGTGGTATGAAAAGTTTAGTGACATTCACCCGTCATTCCCTATGGACCCAAAAAAGAAATTTATTTTTCTCTATTTTTGCTGTTCTGGGGCGTGACATCTGGATCACAAAGAGTGCATATGAAGAAACCTAATCCAATCGACTGATTTGGGACCCAGTCGACTAAGTTTGCAAAGGAGGGTGCCAAATTCGGTCGGTTGGTTCTAATCCGGTCGACTATTGTAACACCCGTACCCGGAAAAAGGGGTAAGTTAATATTTTAATATACATTAATTGTCCTAATTAGTGTTTAAAATGGATTAAGGAGAGGCTTAGGACTCACCCAAGGAAAAATGTTCAGTAAAGAACATAATTGAAAGGTCCCCAGTAAGTTGGGACAGGTATTGAGGTGGGACCCAATGAAGGGCCGAACATAATAAATTTGCATTTAATGACTAGATGCAATTCTATGATTAATTGGAAATATGGTTAAATAGCTTTCATATCATATTGTTTAAATATGTGAGCTTTTAATATTAGTTTGGATACCCAGATAGGAGCGTTTTTGCAAAAGGTTCATAATTAGTAGGTACGATAGTAACTTCACAAAATATTTAGAACCACGTGTGGGACCCATACGGGACTTAGACAAATACCCACTTAAATAATTGGGTAGTTAATGAAATATTTGGGGGATTTCATAATAAGAACATAAGAAACCCCGTGGTGTGAATGAAAGAAGTAAAAAGTTGTTGACACATCACTTGTATGTATGTGCATGTGTGTCAAGAAGGAGTTTAATCTCTCAGATTAAACATAAATTGATATATATATATATATATATAGAGAGAGAGAGAGAGGGAGAGAGAGGGAGGCACCAAGATATAGAGAGAGAAACGAGACTTCGACGTCGTTAATTCGTCGTTCCGTTGCCATTCATCGTCCAATTCACGAACCAAAGCCGTATTCGGACTCGTGGAGGTGAGATGGTCATTTTTATACCTTTTTTTATGTTTTAATCGTTGTAATTTTGTGACCCTTTCAAGTCAGTAGCATGCTATTTGCCAAAAATATGTAGGAATTACTCTGGCGTGATTTTGAGTTGGAAATTGGTGAAATTCAGCTTTTATTAGCTAATTCGGGGTAGAAATCGTAAGAGGTGAATTTCTGACTTAAGCTTTGATATGGTTCATGTTAGGTGCTTTGATTGCTAGCTAGGAAATATTAATTCTGAATTTAGTGGTTGGATTCATGTTTAAGTTGCAAATTCATGTCAATTTAGTGAGAAAATTACCATGCTTATGTGGTTACTGGCTATGTGTTTATATGTTAAGTGGTCAATCAATGTTTGGGAGTAATGGTTCATTATAGTGAAATAAGGGAGGAGAAGAGGAAGAAATCCCTTATAAGAGCGAATGTCTAAGGAATAGAAGGGATCGCGGGGCCATGGGAAAGGTCTTCGGGTCTAAGTGAACCATTAACCCAACTATTCTGTGATTACGCATGCTTATGTGCTTAAATTGTAGCATTATACATGTTCATGTCATATTAAGCATGTTAGTTAATTCACTAAGCGTTATGCTTAAGAAAATCATTTTCCATTTTTTTGTTGTGGTATATAACAACCACCGTAGGTTCAGAACAAGGTGCGGAAAAGAGGTGAATCGAGCTTGGAATTGGGGAAGGTGTGGACTTGTTTATATGTTCTCAATCTTGTAATAGGATGTGAACTACGATTTTGAATTTGTAGTACTTAAGTTATAATGCTTATACTTGTTGGAGTTGGAGTTAAACCTTAGGAATCTTATGTGTTCCTTTTCGTTGTAATTATGGGTTCATGTATGTTAGTAGGGTTGGACCATTCCGGCAAGTCCGAAAATGTATCGCAACACTTTTGGACAAATTTCCTTTGTACCTGAGTCTTATGTTATTTTTTTTGAACTATTTTCCAACAAAATTCTACGTTAATACAAGTTTTAACAAGTTTTTGGTTTAAATGTCTTGTTATGGTTCAATTGAGCTTGGGTACATGGTTCAAGTTTGAGAGAGTACCCAAATGTGTATTAGGGTTATGTTCATGAAGTTTTGTGAGTAATCCTAGGTGTTTGGACATGTTTGGTGGCAATTTCCTGTAAAACATGTTGAAGGTTGCTGCAGTAATGAAGTTGCTATAGAGGGGCTTTCGACCTGTCGAAGGAGACTGTTCGACTGGTTGAACTACCCCCTGCTAGCCTCCTTTATCTTGTTCCCATGTTTTGTCTTAACTTCAAATTGACCAAGAGGGTACCTATCACACCCGAAAATGCATTCATTTTAATACAGTATTTTGGAATCATATGAATTATTAATGTCAATAAATAATTGAGTTGAGTTGATGTGAGTCAACGGTGAGGTGTCAATTGAGGACACGGTAGTCAGAGGATTCATGATGCATTGGCATGATTAAATGATATTTATATGATTTAAATGTTATTTGTATTATCTGGTAATTGTGAATAGTGATTTACCTGTGTAGAATAAATTTCTAATAGTTTTAAGATCATTTTTGATGTTATATTGAGAGCATAGAGGATACGTTGCATAAAAAATATGTTTCATAGAGATTCCAAGGAAATAGGTTTTAGAACGTGTTTTTGGACCCAAGTGGGACTTTAACGAATTTTTTAAAATAATTTTTAGCTTTCACTCGTGAAGTGATAAAATGGACGTTTAGGACGTTTCGAGAGATAATTAAAAGTTTTGAGAACTCGTGGGGAGGTAAACATAATTTTTGAAAGTAGTGTCTATAAATAGAAAGCCATGAGATATTTGTCATAACTTTCCTAAAATAATACATTGGAGAGAGAGAGAAAAATGAGATTATTTTTCCCGAGCTTCACGACGCAGATCGACGGCCGTTCGTCCGTCAGTTTTCAACCAAATTTCATATTTGAACTCCTAGAGGTAAGAGCTTCATTTTGATATCTCTTAGGACATGTTTGGCAACTTTTTACAAAAATCTAAAATTTGGGAAAAACCAGGTAAACCTTATCAAAATCGCGTCTAAACGAGGATTTGACTTATATTTGACTCTCTGGTTAATCCTTCAAAGTTATAGAGTGTTAGCACGAGCTATGAATTCTAGATCTATGTTTTATAAGGGATTTACATGTTTTAAATATCGGACTTGATATTTTGGATCCTGGCGAAATTAAGTATTAGTTAGGCACGTTATTTATGCACCTAAATATGCGACAAAAGCACGTATAACTGTTTATGTGAGCATGCTATGTGTCTACTTAGGTCAAAGGGGGGGAGAGGGGTTGGTGCAACTTCATCTGGGGGTAAGCTCCTGGATGTTTGAGGATTGTGGTATTAATAGTGGTTGTGTCTGGTATGGAAGAATGCCCAACCAAGATATGGCACATAGTATGGAGGAAGGCCCAACTAGAGCACGGGGTGCGTGGATGAGGAATGCCTTCCACGACACCGGTTTTAATTACTGGATGGAAGTGTACCACTCACCCTAGAGACTATTGTGATGTGTTTTAGATGTTTAAAATCATGAATTGTCATATAAGCATATATTTAGAATTGTGCACTCAGCATATAGCTGAGCAATGGAGTTTTACTCCATTGCAGTTGATAGAAAGAGAGGAAAGAAGAAACGAGAAGAGTGAGGCTAATGGAATGATTGGAGCACTCTTGTAGATGTTTTTGTTTTTCTTACCAAATCTTGTAATAAGAACTTTCGAATTTGTAGCATGTTGTAATTGAATCTTGGAAAGGATTGTAGTTGTTGTAATCGGTAGTAGAACTTCTATATTTATGTTGGAAATTTTTGAATCTTAGTGATAGATGTGTTGGTTGTGAGTTTGGAATAACTATATATTGAAATCTGCAGAATGCTTGTAACTGAGGTAAAACAGTCAATTGATTTCTAGGAAACAGTCGACTAGAGGTCTGTTTGAACTAGCCACTGCTCTAATTTACTGGAACACAGTCGATTGGGTCCCCGACATAGTCGACTGAAGTGTTGGGTTGAATGTGGTTTTTCATTCTATGAAAGAAATAGCCGACTTGGTAGGAGACCACAGTCGACTGGATCTTGGTATTTAATTTGGATTTTCTGGATTAGTCGACCTGAAAGCATCAATTGATCGAGAATTTCAAGCTCTCTGTATCTTGCATTTCCAGTCGACCGGATCTAAAATCAGTCGACTGGACAATTTGCTGAGAGTTTTGGCTCACTAGACAACTTCTGAGAATTTCAAGCTCTATGTATCTTGCATTTTCAGTCGAACGAACCTATGATCAGCCGACTGAACAATCTGCTAAGATTTTTGGCTCTATGCATTTTGCATTTTCAGTCGATCGAAACCCCGATCAGTCGACTAGATTGCTGGTTTCAAAACATGATGCTTCTTTAAGTGTTTCCAAATGCACAAGACTTTTATAACTTAAATTTTCATGGTTTTTACTTATGTTTTCCGCTGCTATTTACTTTAATGGAATTGGATGAGCCTTGGTGGCGTGCCACGTGTTCTATTTCCACACGTAGTGGGATGGGTAGTGATAGTACCTTTGGGGTCCCTTTGACCCACAAAACTATACTTTTGATTATAAAAGTCAGGAAGTATTTTTCATGGAATTATCTAATTAGTACAAGTTAAACTAGTATTGTTTTGGGTTTTTTTTACCTAGTTTGGCTTTAAACTAGGTTTTGAATGTTAATTCTGGATTATTTAAGTGTATAATCTTCATTGTTACTACACTAATTTGTGAGGGGCGGGTTGGGGTGTGACAACTATACTGGTGTTCCAGTGAGCTTTGTCAATAAAATGACGATCCAGTCGACTGGTGTTGAAACCTAGGATAAACTGTTCTAGGTGCAGAGCATTCTGCAGCAAACCCTGTTCAAAGGTTACCAATCATCAACCTAGAGGCAAATTACACATTCAAACCCATACCAAAAAGACCTTAACTGAAGCACAATATATCCATAACATTTTGAAGGTTTAGAAAGATTTAAAACAAGTTTGATACAAGATTTAAGTATAATTTTAAAGCGTGAGTTTCTTGTTTCCATATACAACATCCAAACTCTCTACCCAACTGATTATTCCAAACATATTAACATATGAACAAAAGAAACATAATCCCAAGCTATTCAGAATCCTGTAGTTCAACGCTTTATCACTATGATGCTCACCCGTACCTGCGATGGTCATAAACCACAAATATGTCTAAGCTTTCGCTTAGTGGGTATACTAATCATGCAATCAGAGTATTTAATGAATCATAAACACCAAATATGCATTCTCAACAATAGGGGTGTGTTAAGTAACCAATCACCGTTGATATGAACCCCAATAGACTCGCGATGAGACCAACAACAATATTGGAAAATAATTTCCGTCTGTTGCCAACCTCATTAGACTTGCTATGAGACCAATCAACAATATTGGAAAAAACTTCCGCAGATGCCAACCTCAACGACTTGTATTGAGACCCAACAGCAATATTGACATGTTTTACCCAGAAAAGCTAAAATCAGATTGTAGTTGATGGAACCTTGACCCGTTGCTTATATAGAAGCAAGAACCTTGGTATGTGAAGACGCCACAATCAATTATGGAAGCCTGATTGCTAAGTCAAAAATTGAACGCCATAAGGAAGACCTTGATAAGTTCATGGTGTTCTGTGAAGAACAAGGGGGAGGAGCAAAGCTCAACTTCTGAATTTGATTAATACATTGGTTATCTTCTTCATTACATACAAAAGGATATATATAAGATTGCAACAACCCTCCAACCATAGGAATAAATGCAAGTTGTTGGAACAACCCTCCAACCATAAGAAATAAATGCTAATTTTCGTTTTCTAGCAAAGCCTTATACAAAAAAACTAGTTTAACTCATTAAATGCACATAGAAACATGAACAAACTCCCAACTACTATCTATAAAACATAAATAGCCATATCTTGGAAGTTATATTCAGCCCATTATTCTTCCACATGCATAAATATGATTAGGAAATATAATCAGCCCTATCTTCTTCAAATTTATGCCCAATTAATAAGATCGACCCAAAAATGCCATCTGATCCTCTTGGATTATCCATTTTATAATAAGCCCAATTCAACCCATTAAGTGCTTCCTTGATTCTCATCATTTGGATTATCCTTTTAGTTTTTGTCTATTTTCTGTTTGTTCTTCGTATTTTCTTCGTGACTCTTCGTGTTCTTTTGTTATTCAAATTCTGTTTTGTATTGTGTTCTTCTTTATCTTTGTTTTTGTGCCTCTAGTTATACAAAAAAAAAAAAGGAAAAGAAAAGAAGAGATCCAAAAAAAAAAAGTAAAGAAAAGAAAAGATATCCAAAAAAAGAAAAAGAAAAGGGGAGGCATTGATATCAAAGAAAGGCCAAATCTGATTTTTGTTTCATTCTTCCTTTGAGGCATACTAATCTTGGTTTCTAGTTCTCTCATAAAAATATAACTACATCTCTGATTTCTTCTCTCTCAAATCTGATTGTTAGTTTCAAATTCTCTTAAAATTTGATTATGAGTTTTAATTCTCTCAATTCTGATTTGTTTGTCCTTTTCCTTTGATTCGTCATTTCTAAAATACTTTTGGCATTGGTATAAGTTTTGAAACAGCACTCGTTGAGATCTCTTGATTCAAGTTCATTTAGTTCATTAAAGAACTGAAAAGGGGAGTTAAG